>CM057459.1:435600000-436850000 GCA_016271365.2 Neoceratodus forsteri | reverse complement strand
TCTCTGGTATACCACATTAAATAGAGTTTTGGGATGTTCTTTCTTTGTAGTTCCCAAGCGTGTTTCTTTTTTTTTTTGGGGGGGGGGGGTTGTATGGTACTGTTCCATTTGTGTAAAGCCAGATAGCTTTATCTTTGGTTAAAACTTCAACTGTGTGTGTGTGTGTGTGTGTGTGTGTGTGTGTGTGTGTGTGTGTTTTATGTGTGTATCCATTCAGGGAAGGTCGGCACTACTGTAGTTCTCCAGTTTGCTAGTACTGCACATTTTTAAACACAGGGAGTTGTAGTTGCTTTGAGTTTACACATTAACATAATTGAAGTGTACTGTCAGGTTTTTGGAATGGGGTAGGGTTGGAATTGGGGATTCCATATACCTGTTGGGGAACAGTTGCAGGGATGAGAAGGTGGCTGAACATAGCTTGCATAAAAGTCTGGTTGGGGCTGAGTCCCTGACTGTGCAGGTGCTCCCAGACTGATTTTGCATTTTCCTGTAACTGGGACAATTTTCCTCTGTTTTGTTATAGATGGCAACATTTTTCTATAGAAGCTGACTGCATAAAAGTGCAAGTGTAGGGGACAGATTTCCCAGTAAAACGCCAGAATTCCTATAGCTCTGAAAGCCCGGGGAAGGGAATTTCTTGCTGTAGGGGGTAGCCCCCAAGAAGGCAGATGAGGTGCTGCTGGATTTGTATTCCTGTGGAATGGGAATACTGTTTTTTGACCGAGACTTTAATGTTTGCACAGGAATAGTCGATTGTAGATTTGTCTGTTACTGTTATGTTTGTTTTTATTTGTGTAGCAAAGGTGACTTTCTTTTTACAATAATTGATAATAAAGTCACTGCATCCCTCATTTCCTGTAAGGGTGTAACTACAGTAACGTAACTGAAGTGGTCTGTGGGCTGTGGTGTGTATTTGTTAGAAAATAGAGCTGAGATTGATGACAAATACCAGCTCAGTATCAAGAATATAATGCAAAGGGGTGTCCAGATGACTAAAGAGAGAATGTTTTGTATAAATGGACAGACATACTCCTCAAGGGGGAAATGTGCCTTCCACAGAAGATCCACAATTAGAAACTCTCAACCCAAAAATGCAAGGTAACATAAGTAAATTTAACATTACTAAATTGGATTGAGAGGTCAAGGCATTCAGACAGACCAGCAGGAGCGCCGACGTCGGCATACAGTATATTTCCTTAACTGAACAGTAGCACATTTGGGGTCCAGAATGCTACAGTGACACCCTTTTTCTAGAAATAAACTAGAAATTGTAAATGTTGTCTTTGTGTGAAATGATTATGATTTACAACTGTTAACAGTTGTAAATCATAACATCATATTTCACACAAATGTATTAAAATGTACGATTTCTGTATTATTCCTATCCAGTGGCATAGTGAGTCTCTTCATTCTGTCCATCCCAACATGATGCAAGGTTTAAATCTAATTTTGGTACATTTTCTGTGAAATAATGTTATGAATGTTTACAACTGTTTTCTTCTCTTCTCCTCCTCCCCATGCCCTTTCTCCCTCTCTAGTTACTGTAGGATTATTCCATAGATCTAACCCATAGTCCTTACAAGAAAAATGCATCTGTAAAGGTTTGGTTTTGGGAGGTTGTCTTGCTCGAAGGGGGATTTTAAATGGTCTGTCAAATGGATAGCCACACTTGAAAACCAGCAATTGACAGGCTTAAAATGAGCTATGAAAGAGACGTGTTTTTAGACTCATTTTTATGTTTGCTTGCACGCATGTGCAAAAAACATAGTGCCATCTTCCAAGTTTCTGTAGGTGTGGAACCCTCTCTTCCAATTCTCTCACTGTGTTTGCAGGCATGGCCACAGTTCACTAATGAATGCTGCAGCTGTCTATGACAGCAGTTGAAAATGCAGTGCCAAACAGTTGAAAGGGAGAGAGCCGCTTCAGTGAACACGATCAGCTAACTGAAGCGCTCTCCCAACAGCTTTCCAGGTGCCATGCTGGGAGCCCACCCCAGTGTGGCAAAAATTCTTAATGGTCGGGGGTGCCCAATCCCTGTCAACTCCACAGACCCCCAACAGTTTCTTCCAGCTGCCACACTGGGAGCCCACCCCAGTGTGGCAAACATCCCGATCATCTTCTAGAAAAACAAAAAACCTGTAAACAAAACAACGGTCCCTCGGCGGTCTCCCTGCCCCCCTCCTCACCCACGCCCACCCTCTACGCACCCTGCCTCCCCACACTATACTTACCTCCGGAGTCTGGCGCGATGATGTTTGGTGGACTGGGAACACGTCTGCACTCTTCAAAGCCAACCGCAAACTGAGGAAATGCCGGTAAACTGTATAATGGAATAAATAAGGTTTTTTCAACTTTGATACATATGTCAAGCATTTTTTTGGAATTTTTGCATCAAATTTTCAACATGGGGTTTTGGGACCCCTCTTCCTCATAAATTCTGGAACTGTCCTTGGTGTTAATCGGGCCCCAGTGAAGGTGATTTATGATCACTGTGTAAAATCACCTTTGACCGATTAACAAACCAACAGTGCCACTGTTCATAAGTGGCTCTAAAGTTGCAAATTTGGTAAAAAATTCTAAAAATGACTTTTATGAGTGTGCATTGTGCAATTCTCACGACGCCTGTAGAAGTTCGTGAATTTTAATATTTGCACTCCAGATTTTCAACATTGCCATTTTACCACACCTCCTTATGAGCAGTACAGCTGTCATTTTTCACATCTCGTCCAAAATGTGTTTCCGCATGTAGCACACAATGGCGCAGTAGGCGTGCAAAATCAATGATTGGAACAGATTAAGAAAATCACACTGACAGTGTTCATGAGCAGAGGATTTAAAATGGCTATGTTGGCAATTTGGTGACAAAAGTCCATAAAATGACTGTTACGAGCTAGCATTGCGCAGTTTCCATGCATCCTCATAAGTTCATAAAATTTTAATATTTTCAGTCCAGATTTTCACCACTGGCATTTTGGCACACTTCTTTATGAACAGTACAGCTGTCATTTTTCACAACATGGCGGAAATGTGATTTCTCACTTTCAGCGCAGAAATGTGTGTTCTCTGTGGGAAATCACTGTTCGGGACAGATTAAGAAAATCACAGTGACACTTTTCATGAGCGGAGGTCCCGAAATGCCTGTGTTGACAATCTGCTGTGTGTAAAAAAAAAAAAAATCCCCAAACAAATAACATTACGGTTGTGCATTGTGCACTTTCTATGCACGCTCGTGACTTCACCAGTTTTTTTACTATTTTCACTGCAGATTTTCAACATTGCCATTTGTTACACCTTCCCATGAACAGTACAGCTGTCATTTTTCACATCCTGTTCGAGAGTTTTTTGCACCTGTGGTGCCAAATGCCCTAGTCGCTCTGCAAAATCAGCTTTCAGCTAATGAACTGATATTGCCACTGTTCTTAACGTGGGGGTCACAAAAAAGCCATGTTGATAATTTGGAGTGAAAACACCAACAAATGCCTGAGGCAATGGGGTTTGCAACCATAACGCCCCACCCTGTAGCGACTGACAGGCATCAGGGGTGTGACTTGGGATTGTCGCCTGTAACGCTCATACCATTCCACCCCCATCCACACCCTGCAGCCAGTTGAGAGGCATGGAGGTGTGCCTTGGACTCTTCAGCCCCAAAGTTCACCCCATTCTCCTATACAGCACCCACCTCACTGTATTTCCTGATGGAATGGGGTGAGCATAAGGGCCAAAGACCCCAAGGCACACCGTGACACTTCTCGGTGTCTGCAGAGTAGGGTGTGGTGCAAAGGTGTGGTCATTAAGCCTGACGACCCAAAGGCATACCCCAATGCCTGTCACTCTGTGTAGGGTGGTAATGGGGTTGGCTTCATTTCAATACATCACTGCCGTTCCTATTATGCAGCTCTCTAACTCCTACATTACCAATGCCAATGCCAGCAAGCAAACATTCAGTATTGACAAATGCTTGTTTGGTAAGGGTTGGATGTTGTGTGCTGCTGAGGGCCGACATTGGACCAGAAATACAAAAGAAACACACTGATGAAGGATAAAGGGAGACTTGATTGAGACTTTTAGAACTTCGACTTCATTAACATCAACGGCATTGGAAGAGCTGGCCAGAATTAATCCAGCTTTATGCTTTAGCCAGATATTGGGAGCTTTATGGAACTTTGAATTTTTTGTGGAACAACAAATACATCTGAAGTACTATTTTGTTCTTTTTGAAAAAGATAGACTAGTATTTTGCCTGATTTATTGGCCTGCGCATAAATAGTTGGATCTTGTTTTCTTTATAACTCTCTCTGTTTTTAAATCCACTATTTTATTATGGTTCCAGTTTAGATTTTCCTAATTTTTAAGCTCTGGATAATTTTTTATATGTTAAGAACCCGGTTTTAGCTCTTTTAATATCTTTTTCCATCATAGCCAGTGGCATTTTCCTTATTTTATTCTTTTTGTAAGACTAATAGAATGCAGCAGGGGAACACAGTTTCTGAATGGGACTGGAAAATACCCTTTCAGAATGTAGCATGGAAACACAGTTCATGAATGGGACCAAAACATACCATTTCAGAATGTGCCAGGGGTGCACAGTTTCTGAATCGGACCGGGACAAATCATTTCAGAATGTAGCAGGGGTGCAGAGTTTCTGAATGGGACCAGGATGTACCATTTTAAATTCCGCAAGGCTGCACAATTTCTAAATAAGATCAGGATGTACCATTTCAGAATATAGCAGGGGTGCACAATTTCTGAATGGGATCAGGACGTACTATTGCAGAATTAGCAGAGGTGCACAATTTCTGAATGGGACTGGCTAGCACCATTTTGGAATGCAGCAGGAGAGCAGAATTTCTGAATGGGATCGGGATGCATCATTTCAGAATGTAGTAAAGGTGCACAATTTCAGAATGTAGCAGGGGTTTTACATTTCTGAATGGGACCAGGACATACCATTTGAGAATGTAGCAGCAATGTACAGTTTCTGAATGGGACCGGGATGCACCATTTCAGAATGTAGCAAGGGTAAACAGTTTTTGACTGGGATAGGGACACAGCATTTCTGGATGTAGCAGGGGTGTACAGTTTCTGAATGTGATCGGGATGTACCATTTCAGAATGTAGCAGGGGTGCAAAATTTCTGATTGGAACCGGATCACACCATTTCAGAATGTAGCAAGGGTGCACAGTTTCTAAATGGGACTGGGACACAGCATTTCAGAAGGCAACAGGACTACACAGTTTCTGAATGGGACCAGGACACACCAAATGTAGTAGAGGTCCCAAATTTTTGAATGGTAGTGGGATGCACCATTTCAGAATGTAGCAGGGGTGCACACTTTCTGAGTGGGACAGGGATGTATCATTTCAGAATGTAGCAGGGTTGCACAGTGTCTGAATGGGACCGGGGCGTACTATTTCAGAATGCAGCAGAGTTGCACAATTTCTGAATGGGATGAGGGAGCACCATTTCAGAATGTAGCAGGGGTGCATAATTTTTGAATGGGACCGGGTCGCACCATTTCAGAATGTAGCTGGTGTTCCCACTTTCTGAATGGAACCGGGTCACACCATTTCAGAATATATCAGGGTTGGACAGTTTCTGAATGGGACAGAGAGGTAGCATTTTAGAATGTAGTAAGGGTACACAGTTACTGAATGGGACCACGGTGTCCCCTTTCGGACTGTTGCATGGGAGCAGTTTCTAAAAGGGACCAAGACATACCATTTCAGAATGTAGCATGGGTTCATAGTTTCTGAATAGGACTAGGACATATCATTTCATTTCAGAATGTAGCAGGGGTGCTCAATTTCTGAATGGAACTGTGTCGAAGTATTTCAGAATGTAGTAGGAGTGCACAATTTCTGAATGGGATTCTGACACATCATTTCAGAATGTAGCAGGGCTGCAGAATTTCTGCATTGGATCAGGTCGCACCATTTCAGAATTAAGCAGGAGTGCACGGTTACTGAATGGAACTGAGTCTCACCATTTCAGAATGTAGCTGGCATTCCCACTTTCTGAATGGGACCATGTTGCAACATTTCAGAATGTAGCTGGGGTGCACAGTTTCTAAATGGAATTGGAACACACCATTCCAGAATGCAGAAGCTGTGCACAATCTCTGAATGGGTCTGGGTCACACCATTTTAGAATGTATCTGAAGTGCAAAGTTTCTGAACAGGACAGAGACATACCATTTCAGAATGTAGCAGAGGAGCTCAGTTACTGAATGGGACCGGGATGAACCATTTCAGAATGCAGCAGGTGTGCACAATTTTTGAATGGGAACGGAGCATACCATTTCAGAATGCAGCAGGAGTGAACAATTTTAGAATGGGACTGGGTCGATGCATTTCGGAATGTTGCAGGAGTACATAATTTCTAAATGGGATCAAGATGCACCATTTCACAAAGTAGAAGGGTTGCATAATTTCTGAATGGGACTGGGTTGCACCATTTAAGAATGTAGCCGGGGTTTCCACTTTCTGAATGGGACCAGGACATACCATTTCAGAATGTAGCAGGGGTGCACAATTTCTGAAGGGAACCGGGTCACACATTACAGAATGTAGCCGGGGTGCACAGTTTGTGAATGGGACTGGGATGCACCATTTAGAAATGCAACAGGGTTGGACAGTTTCTGAATGGGACCGTGAGGTAGCATTTTAGAATGAAGCAGTGGTACACAGTTACTGAATGGGACCGGGGCATCCTCTTTCTGACTGTTGCATGGGAGCACAGCTCCTGAAAGGGATTAAGATGTACCATTTCAGAATGTAGTGAGGTTCACAGTTTCTGAACAAGACCGGGACATATCATTTCAGAATGTAGCAGGGGTGCACAATTTCTGAATGGGGTCTGAATGTACCCTTTCTGTACCCTTTCAGAATGTAAAAGGAGTACACAATTTCTGAATACAACCAGGACGTAACATTTTAGACTTAGCAGCAGTGCACAATTTCTGAATAGGATTGGAAGGCACCATTTCAGAATGTAGCAGTGGTGCACAAACTCTGAATTGGACCTGGTCACACCATTTCAGAATGTAGCAGGGGTGCACAGCTTCTGAATGGGACCGAGACATACCGTTTGGGAAGGCAGCAGGATTTCATAATTTGTGAATGTGACTGGGACCACTATTTCAGAGTGCAGCAGAACTGCACAATTTCTGAATGTGACCAGGATGGGACGTACCATTTCAGAATGTAACCAGAGTGCTCAATTTCTGAATGGAACCGTGTTGAAGCATTTCAGAATGCAGTTGGAGTGCACAATTTCTGAATGGGATTCAGAAACACCATTTCAGAATGTAGCTGGCTGCACAATTTCTGAATGTGACCAGGTTGCACCATTTCATAATTTAGCAGGGGTGCACAGTTACTGAATGGGACCAGGATGCAACATTTCAGAATGTAGCTGGGTGCACAGTTTCTAAATTCAATTGGGATGCACCATTCCAGAATGCAAAAGCTGTGCACAATCTCTGAATGGGTCTGGGTCACACCATTTTAGAATGTATCTGAAGTGCAACATTTCTGAACAGGACCAAGACGTACCATTTCAGAATGTAGCAGTGGCGCACAGTTACTGAATGGGACCGGGATGAACCATTTCAGAATGTAGTAGCTGTGCACAGTTTTTGAACAGGAACAGGACATATAATTTCAGAATGAAGTAGTAGTGCACAATTTCAGAATGCGACTGGGTTGTTTTATTTCAGAATGCAGTATGTGTGCACAGTTACTGAGGGGCATTAGGACATACCATTTCAGAATGCAGCAGAGTTGCACAATTTCTGAATGGAACCGGGTCGATGCATTCCGGAATGCTGCAGGAGAGTATAATTTCTGAATGTGATCAGGACACACCATTTCTGAATGTAGAAGTGGTGCACAATTTCTAAATGGGGCAAGGTTGCACCCTTTCAGAATGTAGCTGGTGTTCCCACTTTCTGAATGGGACCGGGATGCACCATTTCTGAATGTATCAGGGGTGCACAGTTTCTAAATGGAATCGAGATGCACCTTTCCAGAATGTAGCGGGGTGCACAATTTCTGAATGTGACCGGGTCACACCATTTCAGAATGTAGCCGGGGTACACAGTTTCTGAAAAGAACCGGGTCTTGCCATTTCAGAATATAGCCGTATTGCAGTTTCTGACAGGGACCAAGATGCACCATTTCAGAATGTAGCAGGTGTGCACAATTTTGAATGGGAACAGGGCATAACTTTTCAGAATGCAGCAGAAATGCACAGTTTGAGAACTGGACTGGGATGTTCCATTTCAGAATGTAGTACGTTTGCACAATTTCTGAATTGGAATAGGATATATCATTTCAGAATGCAGCAGGGGGCACCAATTCTAAATAGGACTGGGTCATTGCACTTCAGAATGAAGCAGGTGTGCATAATTTCTAAATGGCATTGATACACACCATTCCAGAATGTAACAGGGAAACAACATTTCTGAATGGGACCGGGTCTCATCATCTCAGAATGTAGCAGGGGTGTACAATTTCTGAAAGGGACCTGGTTTCACCATTTCATAATGTAGCCATATTACACAGTTTCTGACAGGGACCGGGATGCACCATTTCAGAATGTAGCAAGGACTGTGCAATTTCAGAATGGGACTGGGGTGTTCCATTTCAGAATGTAGTAAGTTTGCACAATTTCTGAAGGTGAAAGGGACATACCATTTCAGAATGTAGCAGGGGTGCACAATTTTGAATGGAAATGGGGTGTACCTTTTCAGAATGCAGCAGCCATGCATAGTTTCAGAATGGGAATTGGCCATTCCATTTCACAATGTAGTAGGCGTGCACAATTTCTGAAGGGGAACAGGACATACTATTTCAGAATGCAGCAGGGGTGCACAATTTCTGAATGGGACTGGGTCAATGCATTTTGGAATGTAGCTGGGGTTCCCACTTTGTGAATGGGACCAGAATGCACAATTTCTAAAGGGAACTGGGTCACATCATTTCAGAAAATAGCCGGGTGCACAGTTTGTGAAAGGGACTGGAATGCACCATTTCAGAATGTTGCAGGGTTGTACAGTTTCTGAATGGGACCGGGAGGTAGCATTTCAGAATGTAGCAGGATTACACATTTGCTGAATGGGACAGGAGTGTCCCCTTTGAGACTGTTACATGGAAGCAAAGTTTCTGAAAGGGTCCAAGATGTACCATTTCAGAATGTAGCAGGGGTGCACAATTTCTGAATGGGACCAGGATGTACCCTTTCATAATGTAGGAGAAGTACACAATTTCTGAATAGGACCAGAACATAACATTTTAGAATTGGAAGGGGTGCACAATTTCTGAATAGGATCTGGACGCACCATTTCAGAATGTAACAGGGAGCATAATCCATGAACTGGACCTAGTCGCACCATTTCAGAATGTAGGAGGTGTGCACAGAATCTGAATGGGACTGGGACTCACTATTTCAGAATGTAGCTGGAGTTTCCAGTTTCTGAATGGGACCATGATGTACAATTTCAGAATGTAGCAGGGGTGCACAGTTTCTGAATGGGACTAGGTCCATTCCCCACAGAGGGTCCCCGCCTGCAATTCCTCTAATGGAAGCCCCACTCCCCCATGGAATTCCTGCATCCATTCTCTCAACACATGATTCCTGCTCTGGCTCTCCCAAATATAAACCCCTTTCCAATGCCCTATACAGAAGCCATGCCCCCATTCCCAATACATAGAATTCCCATCTGTTCTGAGGTCAAAGAGAAAGGGGTTGAAGGAGAGTGAGCCTGGGAAGAAGGCTCCTGATGTTTATATGGACAATCTTTAACCCATTTGGAAGATATGATGAGATAGAAGGGACTGGGTCTGGACTGCACTCAGTATCACCAGATATGAGCAGCAGTAAGGCTATCAGGATCTTTGTGGCAAGAGCAGAGAATTTTGTGATAGGGTAATAATATGTGGAATTGTTGATGGTCTGGGGGGGGGGGAGTGATGTAACCATGAAAGTTGGCAGATTTATATAGAACCTAGGTGGAAGGATTGTTAGACCCAGAGTCCAGGTACTATTGGTCATGGTATTAGACAGAGTAGAGGAGGAGGATGGGGTAGAGGACAATGGAGACACATAGAAAGGGGTCATAACAGATGTAGGAAACCAAGGGGACAGTTGGGGAGGCATGGCAGATAGGGAGATGAGGAGGGTGAGGAGGTAGAGGATTTTATAAAACATAGTGCAGAATGTAGGAAATGGAGTGAACCAGGTAAAGTTGACAGTTTAGTAGAGGAAAAGAGCTGTAGAACTAGTGCCCTCAAGTGGTAGAGAGGTATAAAGTTCAAATGGGAAAGTGGGGAGATAAAAAACTAGAACACAGGGAATTTACTGGAGACCATGGGCCACTCCTTCCTATGGACTATCTCCAAATAAAGCCAACAAAAGGTTTAAAATCATTTAGTTAACGATTTTTAAGCAGCCAAATTAATTTACAGCTGAATGTGTCTTGACTTTAAAAGGTTTCATTCCCAGTGAGAAAATATATTTACCATCTTATGAACAATATTCAAGAATTATGCATTAGCCACACTCATACTTTTCCCATACTCTTCCCCATATTATTTCCTATGAGCTGCAACTATAAGTCCCCAAAACATCTCTTAAAGCTGTGTAGACAGGTTACACTAGTGGTTAAAGCACTGAGCTATGAACTAAATAACCCTGTAGTTGTGGGTTTGAATCCTGTATCCACCACATGAACAATTACCATAAACCAATCACTGTACACATTTTGAGCATGGACTTATTATTAAAAAAAATTACTTATTCTTCTACTCAAAGAGAGAATAATTAAAATAATGGTGAAAGTAATCTTATTTGAAGAAAAAAGATATGTTTTTAACAGCTACCAATTCCTTCTCCTAAGTACTTCTGATACCGTGTGTAGTGTGTCCAAAACTACATGTTCTAAAAGACTAGGACAACCATAAGGAAAAAGGCTTCAGGTGGTACACTGAATGTGTCTCGGCTTTGAAAGGTTTCGTTCCCAGTGAGAACATATATTTACTGTCTTACGAACAATATTCAAGAATTATGCCTTAGCCATATTCATACTTTTCCCATACTCTTACCCATATTACTTCCTATGGGCTGCAACTATTAGTCCCAAAAAAATCTGCTAGTAACCAGTGCAGACAGGATAGCCAGGATGCATCATTACGGAATGTAGCAGGTGCACAATTTCTGAAAGGGACTGTGACGCACCATTTCACAATGTAGAAGAGTTGCACAGTTTCTGCATGGGACCAGGATGTATCATTTCAGAAAGTAGCTGGGGTGCACAATTTCTGAAGGAGTCCATGATGTACCACTTCAGAATGTAGCAGGGTGCACAATTTTTGAATGGGACCGGGATGTAACATTTCAGAATGCAGCAGGGGTGCACAGTTTCAGAATGGTTCCAGTACTTAACCTTTCAGAATGTAGCATGAGAGAAAAGTTTGTAAATGGGACCAAGATGTACCATTTCAGAATGTAGCACGGATGCACAATTTGTGAATGGGAAAAGGTCGCTGCACTTCTGAATGTATCAGGGGTACACAATTTCTGAATTGGATCGGGATGCACCATTTCAGATTGTAGCAGGGGTGCACAATTTCTAAATGGGACCAGGCCACATCATTTCAGAATGTAGCAGGGGTGCACAATTTATGAATGGTCCAGGATGCACCATTTCAGAATGTAGCAGGGGAGCACAATTTTGGAAAGGGACTGGGATGTCCCATTTCACAATGTAGCAGGGTTGCACAGTTTTGAATCGTCCCAAGACGTAACATTTCAGAATACAGCAGGGGTGCACAATTTCTTAATGGGACAGGGTGGCACCATTTCAGTATGTAGTAGAGATCAACAATTTTTGAATGGGACCAAGAGGCAACGTTTTGGAATGTAGCAGGGATGCACGATTTTTGAAAGGGACTGGGAGGCAACATTTCACAATGTAGCAGGGTTGCAGTTTCTGAATTGGACCAGAATGTGCCATTTCAGAATGCAGCAGGGGTGAAGAGTTTCTGAATGAGATTGGGATGTACCATTTTAGAAAGTAGCGGGGCGAACAATTTCTGATTTGAACCGGGATGTACCATTTCAGAATGTAGCAGGGATGCACAATTTCTGAATCAGACAGGGGCACATCATTTCAGAGTGTAGCAGGGGTACACAATTTCTGAATGTGAGAGGGATGTACCATTTTAGAATGTAGCAGGGGTGCAGTTTCTGAATGAGATCAGGACATACCATTTCATATTGTATCAGGGGTGTACAATTTCTGATTGGAACCGGGAATTACCATTTCAGAATGTAGCTGGGTGCACAATTTATGAATGGGATCAGGGCCCACCATTTCAGAATATAGTAGGCATGCACAATTTATGAATGGGATAGGGACGTACAATTTCAGAATGTGGCAGGGCGCACTATTTCTGAATCAGATTGGGATGCACCATGTCAGAATGTAGCAGGGTGCACAATTTCTAAATGGCACAGAGTCACACCATTTCAGAATGTAGCAGGGGTGAGCAATTTCTCAGTGGTACCAGGATGCACCATTTCAGAATGTAGCAGGGGTGCACAATTTCTGAAAGGGACAGCGACACGCCATTCCACAATAAAGCAGGGTGGCACAGTTTCTGCATGGGACCAGTATGTGCCATTTAAAAATGTAACAGAGTGCACAATTTCTGAACAAGATCGGGACGTACCACTTCAGAATGTAGCAGGGTGCACAATTTTTGAATGGGACCTGGACATACTATTTCAGAATGTAGCAGGGGTGCATAGTTTCTGAATGGCACCAGGATGTACATTTTCAGAATGTAGCATAGGATCACATTTGTAAATGGGACCAAGATGTACCATTTCAGAATGTAGCAGGGGTGCACAATTTCTAAATGGGACTGTGTCGCACCATTTCAGAATACAGCAGATGTGAACAATTTCTGACTGGCACCGGGGTTCACCAGTTCACAATGTAGCAGGGGTGCACAATTTCTCAATGAGACCAGGATACACCATTACAGAATGTAGCAGGTGCACAATTTCTGAAAGGGATTGCGATGCACCTTTTCACAATGTATAAGGGTTACAGTTTCTGCATGGGACAAGGACGTACCATTTCAAAAAGTAGCTGGGGTGCACAATTTCTGAAGGAGTCCTGGATATACCACTTCAGAATGTAGCAGGGTGCACAATTTTTGAATGGGACTGGGGGGTACCATTTCAGCATGCAGCAGGGTTGCACAGTTTCAGAATGTTTCTGATACTTACACTTTCAAAATGTAGCATGAAAGCAAAGTTTTTGAATAGGACCAAGATGTATCATTTCAGAATGTAGCAGGGTGCACAATTTCTGAATGGGATCAGGTCGCAGCATTTCAGAATGTAGCAGGGGTGCACAATTTCTGAATGTGAGAGGGATGTAACATTTTAGAATGTAGCAGGGGTGCACAGCTTCTGAATGAGATTGGGACACACCATTTCAGAATGTAGCAGGGGTGTACAATTTCTGAATAGGACCAGAAAGTACCATTTCAGAATGTAGCAGGGTGCACAATTTATGAATGGGATCGGGCCCACCACTTCAGAATGTAGAAGGGGTGCACACTTTATGAATGGGATAGAGATGTACAATTTCAGAATTTGGAGGGCGCACAATTTCTGAATCAGATTGGGATGCACCATGTCAGAATGTAGCAGGGTGCACAATTTCTAAATGGACCGAGTCGAGTCGCACTATTTCAAAATGTAGCAGGGGTGAGTAATTTCTCAGTGGTGCCAGGACACACCATTTTAGAATGCATCAGGGGTGTACAATTTCCGAATGGACCAGGACACACCATTTTGGAATGTAGCAGGGGTGCACAATTTTTGAATGGGACCTGGACATACTATTTCTGAATGTAGCAGGGATGCATAGTTTCTGAATGACACCAGGATGTACATTTTCAGAATGTAGCATAGGATCACATTTGTAAATGGGACCAAGATGTACCATTTCAGAATGTAGCAGGGGTGCACAATTTCTAAATGGGACTGTGTCCTTTCGTTTCAGAATACAGCAGGTGTGACAATTTCCCTGACAGGTACCGGTGCACCAGTTCACAATGTAGTGAAGAGTGCACAATTTCTCAATGGGACCAGGATGCACCATTACAGAATGTAGCAGTGCACAATTTCTGAAAGGGACTACGTACCAACATTTCACAATGCATAAAGGTTGCACAGTTTCTGCATGGGACAAGGATGTACCATTTCAAAAAGTGTACAATTTCTGAAGGAGTCCTGGATGTACCACTTCAGAATGTAGCAGGGTGCACAATTTTGAATGGAACTGGGAGGTACCATTTCAGCATGCAGCAGGGTGCACAGTTTCAGAATGTTTCGATACTTACCCTTTCAGAATGTAGCATGAAAGCAAAGTTTGTGAATAGGACCAAGATGTATCATTTCAGAATGTAGCAGGGGTGCACAATTTCTGAATGGGATTGGGTTGCAGCATTTCAGAATGTAGCAAGGGTGCACAATTTCTGAATGTGAGAGGGATGTAACATTTTAGAATGTAGCAGGGGTGCACAGCTTCTGAATGAGATTAGGACATACCATTTCAGAATGTAGCAGGGGTGTACAATTTCTGAATAGGACCGGAAAGTACCAATTCAGAATGTAGCAGGGTGCACAGTTTATGAATGGGATCGAGATGCACCATTTCAGAATGTAGAAGGGGTGCACACTTTATGAATGGGATAGAGACGTACAATTTCAGAATTTGGGGGGGCGCACAATTTCTGAATCAGATTTGGATGCACCATGTCAGAATGTAGCAGGGTGCACAATTTCTAAATGGGACTGAGTTGCACTATTTCAGAATGTAGCAGGGGTGAGTAATTTCTCAGTGGTGCCAGGACACACCATTTTAGAATGCATCAGGGGTGTACAATTTCCAAATGGGACCGGGACGCACCATTTTGGAATGTAGCAGGGGTGCACAATTTTTGAAAGGGACTGGGACGCACCATTTCACAATAAAGCAGGGTTGCACAGTTTCTATATGGGACCAGTATGTGCCATTTAAAAATGTAACAGAGTGCACAATTTCTGAACAAGACCGGGACGTACCACTTCAGAATGTAGCAGGGTGCACAATGTTTCAATGGAACCTGGACATACCATTTCAGAATGTGCAAAAAGCCAAAAGTAAAGCACTCCAGTAGTAATACAAATAAATGCACTGACTTGCAAAATAATGCAAATGAAAAACAGCTTTATTGATGAAAATCAAGTGCGTCTCCTGAACACACCACACTCCACTTGCCCCGGCGCTTCAGGTGAAAAACCCTTTGTCAGGGAGTGTGGTACAGAGAAGTCATGTGCAAGTCTTTTTATACAAAGATCAATTATATAATTAATTAGTTAAATAAGCAACCAATTAAAAAAATGTAAAACAAAAATAGAAAAAAACAGTAACTAGACAGACTTGTGGCTAGCTTTTCATATGCATTTATTTAAAAATGTTAACTGATACCTTATTGGTCATTTATAATCAATGCATTTTTTTTATTATTTTTCAATTTATTAGAAAAAACAAGGGAGGTCAGAAAAGTTGTGGGGGGAGGGAGATGGAAAGCGATCTGCCAGATTGTAGAGCTAGGCAGAGAATATAGATCCTGCAGAAACAGAACAAAAAAAGAGGCATGTTAAATACATAAAATGTACAATGAGTATACAAATTCTAATGTTAACATTCAGTACATTAATTTCCATTGTTTATATTCAACATCTCAGAATATAGGATATATGTAAATAAAGACCACAATATCAAACACACTTACTATTTACAGTAAGAGAATGTCTTACAAAGAAAAGGGGGACCACCCTAAGATCCTCACTGTGCCAGTGGGGCAGTGAGGCCCACATTTATATAATTTTTCAGTACAAATTGTAACTTATTCTTTTGAAAGAATACTGGCACAGGAAGGATAACTGTTGTAATTACAATACTGCTTAGTATTTGCACAAAAATATTAAAATATAAAGTTCTATTGAACTTCCATAGAGTAAATACAACTTGGTGATATACATAACCAAACCTGAGTATTTAAAATATTGTTTTGCAAAAATAAAGGGTGACCATCATGAGATCCTTCTTCTACTAATGGGGTGGTGAGACCCATATTTTTTCTGCTTTTTTTATTGTGTAACTTGTTGCAATATTCAGCTCAAGGATCTAACAAATAAGGCTAGATGCCCCATGCATTATTTAAACCATTTGGTTTCACTGATTTTAAGGTACAGATCCAAAAGCTTTCACGCTGTAATAGGTCATTTGTTGTGTTCCCACCCTTCACTTTTGATTTCACATTCTCAATGCCCATAAAATACATTAGATCAGCATTAGGGTTGTGACAATTGAAAAAATGGGAACCAACAGGTATATCAAATCTATTGTTTTATATAGATCCTATATGTTCCTGTATATGCTGTTTCAATGGTCTTAGAGTGCACCCTACATATACTTTTTTGCATGGACACCAAAGTGTATATACAGTGAACATTGTGTCACATGTTATACACTGTTCCAGATCTACTATAATTTCACCAAATAGGGGATGTACAAATCTCTTACCAGGTTTGGCATGTTTGCAAATATTACATCTTTTGCGTTGATAAAAAACGCCTGGTCTGCTTGGCAGCCAGTTCCTAAAGCTGGAAGGGGGCTGGAAGCCTGCTATGCACTACCAAATCTTTAATGTTCCTGGCTCTGCTGAAAGAAATCCTTGGCTTTTCCCCAACTGCTTCTTTGATTTCATTATCACCCATCAGAATGCCCTAGTTCTAATATATAATATTGCCAATGCACCCTGCCAGCCCATTGTATTCAGTCACAAAAGTTACCGGGCATTCATTTGATATGTTTTGAAAGGTTTATGTCCAGTTTTTAGTAAATCTACTCTGTCCGTTGCATGAGCTTTTTCTTTTGCATTTAATATGGTGTCCCTGGAATAATCCCTTGCTAAGAATCTGCCTTCAAGTTCTAAGGCCTGTTCTAAGAAGGCCTCCTCAGTGATACAATTTCTGCACAGTCTTAGCATCTACAGTATGTGGTATGGAATCTTTTAATCTGGGTGGATGAGAACTTTCTGCCCTTAGCACAGAATTTGTGGCTGTAATTTTCCTGAAGCACCTAGTGCTTATTATTTGTTCTGGTATACCTGTTAACTCATTCTCTCTGATGCCACCATTTTGGATCAGGTTAAGCAATGGATGAGTCTGACGCCATATGGCACTAATGGGTAAAATGGGTTAATTCCACATCCAGGAAATTGAGTCTTTCTTTATCTGCTACAAATGTTAACTTCAGATTTAAATCATTCACATTTAGCCAGCTTACAAATTCTGGAATCTTCTCCCGGTCTCCTAACCAAATGCATACACAATCATCGATGTATCTCTTCCAAAAATATATGTTGCTGTAAAATGGATTTTCAATGGGACCTAATACAACAAATTGTTCCCACCACCCAAGAAACAGATGTACATAGCTTGGTGCCATCCTGGCACCCATAGCTGTTCCACATTTTTGTAAATAGTAATCATTCTCAAGTTCAAATACATTATTCATCGGGGATAAACTCTAAAGTTTGCAACACAAAATCAGTGGGTATGTCATCTGCCTGTGGATGATTTTCCAAATAAAATTTACATGCTCTGATACCTAGCGCATGTTTAATGCTGGTGTAAAGAGACTCTACATCAATGTCTAACCATGTAAAATTGGCATCCCATGTATCACTCTGAAGTTTCTGTAAAGTATCTGTGGTATCGCTAAGATAAGATGGTAAGTCAATAACACACATTTTCAGAAAAAAAATCAACAAAATGGCCTTGATTCTCAGTTAATGCACCATTTCCTGACACAATTGGCCTGCCAGGGGGGTTCTGCATATCTTTGTGCACTTTTGGTATTATATAAAAGTCAGGTGTTATAGGTTGCTCACACCATAGATATTTTAATTCATTTTCTGAAATAATACCATTCTGTACTCCCTCTGTCAAAAGTTTCAACAATCATTTTTTTTTTTTGATTGATGGGGTTAGCACTGAGTTTTGTATAATTATTACCATCATTCAACAGGTTAAGTACTATTTGCATATAGTGCTCCTTATTCAGGACTGCAATGTTATCCCCTTTGTTAGCTGATTTAATTATGATCTTGTCATTTTTAGATAAATCAATTAATGCTGACATCTCATTTTTTGTTACATTAAACATTTTTAGGGGTGACCTTTGATGCATAAGTTCACTTACTTGATATAGCACTGTCTTTTCAAAAGTTAATAATGCAGCATTTGTAATAACAGGGAAAAAAATGTTGATCGTCCCTTAAAAACTGTTTTTCTCAATTCTGTTACATGAACGCTGTCTGATATACCTTGTGCATCAATGATTCTTGCTGTTAAAGTATCAGCCATTGTGTCTGGTATAATCTCTGATGGTAATAAGTCCTCTAACTGATTCAAAAAGTCACCTTCTCCCCCTTCAGAATGGGTGAAAAAACTCCCCTCAACAATCCCAGAACAATTGTCAGATTCATGCTCCCAATATTTCTCAAAACGTAGTCCAAATCTTCCAAACTTGGTTCCACCATTTCTTCAATCATGCCCATATTGCTGGAATTTTCCTTTTGTTTCTTCTTTAAAAAGAAATGTTTTAACCTCAGTTTTCTAAAGAATGTCTTCAGATCCAAATTAACATTAAATTTGTTTATCTTGGGGTAGGGATGAAAGAAAGCCCACACTTAAGGACAGATTCTTGGTCCTTAGTGAGTTTCACAGTTGAAATATTGATTATTTGTAAGCCGTCTTCTTCATGACGTGTCTCAGTGGTCTTTATGCTCCTTTTTGTACTGCCTCTCTTCCCTCTCCTTGTTTTCCTTTTCTTTCTTGATCTGCTGTAATTTGGTTTCATTTTTCTAAAAAAGCCCTAGTAGTGTGCAGGGGTACACAATTTCGGTATGGGTCCGGTTCGTACCATTTCAGTATGTAACAGGGGTGTTCAATTTCTAAATGGGTCCAGGTCACACCATTTCAGAATGTTGCAGGGGTGAGCAATGTCTCAGTAGTACCATGACACTCCATTTCAGAACACAGAAGGAGTGCACAATTTCTGAATGGGACCAGGATGCACCATTTTGAAATGTAGCAGGGGTGCACAATTTCTAAAAGGAACTGGGACGTACCATTTCACAATGCAGCAGGGGTGCACAATTTCTGAATGGGACCGGGATGCACCATTTTGGAATGTAGCAGGGGTGCACAATTTCTGAAAGGGACTGGGATGTACCATTTCAGAATGCAGCAGGGGTGCATAGTTTCTGAATGGGACAGAGACGTACACATTCAGAATGTAGCATAACATCACAGTTTATCAATGGGACCAAGATGTACCATTTCAGAATGTACCAGGGTGAATAATTTCAGAATGGGACCGGGTTGCACCATTTCAGAATGTAGCAGGGGTGCGCAATTTCTAACTGGGACCGGGTCTCACCATTTCAGAATGTACTGTAGCAGGTGTGAGCAATTTCTGAATGGCACCAGGGCACACCAGTTCACAATGTCACAGAGGTGCACAATTTCTCAATGGGACAAGGATGCACCATTACAGAATGTAGCAGGTGCACAATTTCTGAAAGGACTGTGACCTACCATTTCACAGTGTTGAAGGGTTGCACAGTTTCTGCATGGGACTAGGATGTACTGTTATAGAAAGTAGCTGGGGTGCACAATTTCTGAAGGAGTCCAGGATTTACCACTTCAGAATATAGCAGGGTGCACAATTTTTGAATGGAACTGGGATGTACCATTTCAGAATGCAGCAGGGGTGCACAGTTTCAGAATGGTTCCAGTACTTACACTTTCAGAATGTAGCATGAGAGCAAAGTTTTAGAATGGGACCAAGATTTACCATTTCAGAATGTAGCATGGGTGCACAATTTCTGAATGGGACTGGATTGCACCATTTGAGAATGTAGCAGAGGTGAACAATTTCTGAATAGGACCGGGATGCACCATTTTGGAATGTATCAGGTGTGCACAATTTCTTAAAGGGACATGTAGCAGGGTTGCACAGTTTCTGAATTAGACCAGGATGTACCATTTCCGAATACAGCAGGGGTGCACAGTTTCTAAATGGGATCAGGAAGTGCCATTTCCAAATTTAGAAGGGGTGCACAATTTCTAAATGGGACAAGGTCACACCATTTCCTCTCCTTGCCCCACCTCTCCTCATGTCCTCCACTCCCACCCCCCCTCTTACTCTTCCCAGTCCACCCTCCCACATCCCTTCCTACACCATGTGCCCTTTTTGTCTCGACAAAGCCTGCTGGCCGATATCAATGTATTGTATGCATTTTCATGTGCCTGAAACTGATTACCATAATGTGTCTCTGTTGTTTTACATTGACTGTCCATTATGCTTTGGTGTCCATTATGAGTTTTGTACCTCCTATTTACACTTTATTGTACCATACTTTACTGTCTTGTTTAATCTGTTGTCCTTTCTACTGACGTAGAACCTTTGTAAAAGAGCTTTTAGCTCAGAGGTATATGTAATCCAAATTTCAGAATGTAGCATGGGTGCACAATTTTAGAATGGGACTGGGACTCTCCATTTCAGAATGTAGCTGGGGTGCACAATTACTAAATGAGACCGGGTCGCACCATTTTAGTATGTAGCAGGTGTGCACAATTTCTGAAGGGAACCGGGAAGTACCATTTCAGAATATAGCAGGATCCACAATTTCTGAATGGGAACAGGACATGCCATTTCAGAATGCAGCAGCGCTGCACAATTTCTGAATGGGATCATATTTTACCCTTTGAGAATGTAGCAGGGGTGCACAATGTCTTAATTGGATTGGGATGAACCATTTCAGAATCTGGTAGGGAAGCACAATTTCTGAATGGGAGAGGGACGTACCATTTTAGAATGCAGCAGGGGTGCACAATTTCTGAATAAGACCAGGATGTACCATTTCAGAATGTAGCAGGGTGCAAAATTTATGAATGGGATCAGGGCACGCCATTTCAGAAAGTAGCATGGGTGCACAATTTATGAATTAGATTGGGACGCACCATGTCAGAATGTAGCAGGGTGCACAATTTCTAAATGGGACTGGATCGCACAATTTCAGAATGTAGCAGGGGTGAGTAATTTCTCAGTTAGTTAAAGATGTATTTTTATACAGGGTACAACTTTAGGACCAACGGTCCTATTTACAAAGTTGCCTGTGTACATATAAAACATACTAGAAACCAAAAAACAATAAATTCATGTAAGAACATAAAGTATACATATAATCCATTGATATTTAACACTTAATAATCAAATACAGACAATAAAATACAAAATGAAGCAGCATTTTTAATGACAGTTGCATTCTTGAGTTATGCTCATGATTAATTAGGATTTAAAGATAGATACTATTGTCAAATTCCTGATTGTTAGAGATAGCTCATTCCAGATTCTGCCCACATGGTACTGGAAAGTCATACTGCCATACCAGGTGTTTGTTTTAGGAATTTTTATACCCCTAGGGACTACTTTCCTCATTTCATAGCACTGTGTCCATTAACTTTGCTGTAAATTGAGATTACTTGTTATCAGACCCTTTTGAATTTTAAAAATAAATATTAAATATTGTTTCTTAGATCTTACTTCTATACTGTCCCATATCAGAATATTATATATCTGGCCTAAACGGACAATTGAGGACAAACCTTGCCAGACAATTATAGGATTTATTTACTTTATCTAACTGTTTTAGTCACCATAAAGCAAATTGCCGTATTCTAATACTGGGATTATTAACTGTTCTGCAATTTTTTCCTCGTCTGATAAGACACTATCAATGAAGATTGTCATAAGGCACTAATCCTTGAGTTAGGTTTTTTGTTAATTATTCTATATGTACATTGTACCAGGATGCACCATTTCAGAGTATAGCAGAGGTGCATGATTTCTGAATGGAACCAGGATGCTCCATTTTGGAATGTAGGAGGGGTGCAAAATTTTTGAAAGGGAAGGGGATGCACCATTTCCCAATGTAGCAGGGTTGCACAGTTTCTGCATGGGACCAGAATGCACCACTTGAAAATGTAACAGAGTGCACAATTTCTGAATGAGACCGGGACGTACTACTTCTGAATGTAGCATGGTGCACAATTTTGAATTGGACCTGGACATACCATTTCAGAATGCAACAGGGGTGCACAGTTTCTAAATGGCACCGGAACATACACTTTCAGAATGTAGCATAAGATCTCAATTTGTGAATGGGTCTAAGACGTAATAGCTTGGCAGAAGACACCAGGAGAAAGGACTGCTGTGTGACTGGACTTCTCTGCTGGGACTAAAGAAGAAGAACTTTGTACTTGGACCTTTAATTTAGGGTAAAAAAAAAAAATAACAAACAAAACAAAAAAGTGTGTGTTTGTCTGAGTTAACTGAACTGAATGGTTATCTGAACAGTTATCTAGGTGTAAATCTCAGGTGATTGAAAGGACTTAATAGCTGTGAGGTTTAAATTACTTGTAGAAAGATCTAGTAAGTAGGGGGAGTGGCTTAGCTAGAAGGAAGCTACATTTAAAGACTGCCTTAGAAAGATTCTGCTAATAGCTTGCAGAAGACACCAGGAGAAAGGACTGTGTGACTGGACTTCTACTGGAACTATATTGCCCTCCTTCCCTCCCCACGAAGCTAGTTCTATTTTATATGGCACAGGATTTGACTGACAACAGGAACTTCCTGTTTGGGAGCAGGAAGTGAGTGATCACAGAGCCACCAAAGACCCACCATCCTAGAAGGGCAAGAGTAGCTCTCCAGCCCCTCTAGCTGCTGGAGGTATGCCTCTGAGCAAGTAAGGGTCAACTTGAGAATATAGGATATTCTTGTCTCAGAACAGGACAATCAGGAGCTTAAAGGGCACACAGGCAGAAAGTAAGGAGAGAGAGAAAAAACAGAGGAAAGAGTAAGGATTGCAAACAGTTAAGGGGCCAGAAATATGACATGATTGGAGTGGTGCAGTGCAGTGGCTGTGGAGCAGCAGTCTTCCGGGAGACATTCTGGAGGATGCAGTGTTGTCCCATCTGCAGGCACCTCTCTGGGCTGAGGGAGGAGGTTGCTCATCTCCAGGCTGAGTTGGCCAGGATTTGTGGGACCTCCTCTTCCATCCAGGGACCACCAGCGCTACTGCCATTGCCTCAGAGGTTGCCAAGAAAGAGGAGCGGTTGGACCACAGTGGGCTCAGGGAGGGTGAGGGTGGTGGAACAGAAGCGCATCCCTCCAGTTGTACCTCTCCACAATTCCTATGCCATTCTGGCAAAGTGTGGTTCCTCTATGGAGGCACCCGCAGTGGAGACCAAGGAGGATGCTGGGAACCTCCACAAAGGAGACCCACAGGAGGGTGTGCAGGGAACCCTGAGGAAGAGCAACTCCTGGTGGGGGACTCCATTGTTAGGAAGGTAGAACTGGGGGAGGAAGGGGAGAGGGAGGTAAGGTGCCTGCCTGGCACCATGGCTTGGAGGAACAGGGAGCGAATCCTCAGGATTGCCAGAGCAGCTGCACAGGGGAGGGAGCTTGATGTCATTGTCCACCTAGGGACAA
The DNA here is from genome assembly GCA_016271365.2 of Neoceratodus forsteri. Taxonomy (NCBI): domain Eukaryota; kingdom Metazoa; phylum Chordata; order Ceratodontiformes; family Ceratodontidae; genus Neoceratodus; species Neoceratodus forsteri. The sequence goes on along the minus strand of CM057459.1, from coordinate 436,826,307 downwards.
ATGACCTGGCTAAGAAAGGGATTAAAGAAGTGCAGGAAGAGTTTGTGGAATTGGGGAGGGGCCTTAGTCAAGTAGCACGCACGGTAACCTTCTCGGAGGTCTGCCCATCTATGGCATAGGAGAGGCTAGGGTGTTCCACACCATGGGATTCAATCAGTGGTTGAAAAACTGGTGTGGAGCTCAGGGATTTGGCTTCATTGGGGACTGGGGGTCCACCTGGAGTGATGTAAGCCTATACTGGCATGATGGGCTGCATCTGTCCGGGAGGGGAACCAGGATCCTAGGTGATAGGTTTAAATGCTTCATTGGCAAGCATTTAAACTAGCCAAGGGGGGAGGCACTGGAAAGGAGTAGAGGAAATCCTAGCCCCGCAAAAAATCACGGTAGTAAGTGCGCAAACACCAACATAGAGGTGTTGATAGGAGAAGGGCAGGGGTAAATGGAGAAAGTGACAAAGGCAAGAAGGACAGGGATGGGGCAAAAGGGTAAGGCCATCAGGAAATGGAGGGTAATGAGTACCAATGTCCATAGTCTGGGCAACAAGCTCCTGAGCTGGTGGCCTTGATGGAAGAGGATGCCTGGATATCAGTAGCAGTCACAGAAACATGGTACACAGAGAACCATGACTGGGATGTTAACACACCAGGTACATAACCTACAGGAGAGACAGGCTGGGGAGAAAAGGGGAGGAGTAGCTCTATGTAAAGGAACGGATAAAAGCAACTGAACAAAAGAGTAAACAGGAGGAGAGGAGGCACCGTGGGTCACCTTGGAGACTGGAAAGGGCACCACAATCTGCACAGGGGTTGTGTAGGACCCCATGTCAGGGGAGGGAATGGACCAGGATATGATAGAAGGCATTCTTAGAATGGCAGAGAAAGGGGAGATACTGTTGATCGGAGACCTGAATATGCCAGATGTTAACTGGAGCACATTTGCTGCAGCCACATCCAAGAGCAGGGCCATTCTTGATGCCCTACAGGTGGCAGGCCTCAGACAGCTAGTTTTGGAACCCACTCGTGAGGGAGCAATCTTAGACCTCGTACTCTCAAACGGGGCAGTGAGAAGATCTCAGATCTAGAAGTGGTTGCCATCTGGGGACAAGTGACCATCAAACAGTGTGGTTCACGCTAACTCTAGCTACAGAGTCAAGCCACAAAAGTGAGGGTACTGGACTTTAGGAGGCTGACTTTGTAAGATGGGAGAGTGCCTCAGAAAAGCACTAGCAAACAGGCTAGAAGGAGGTGTGGAGCAACAATGGGAATCTTCAAACTGCCATCACAGAGGCAACAAGCCTTTGTGTGAAGCAAATAAACAAATCAAAATGAAAGAAAAAGCCACTATGGTTCTCAAAAGAGGTGGTTGTCAAAGTCAGGAAGAAAAAGAAAGCATTCTGGAAGTATAAGGAAACACAGAAGGAGCAGGACAGAGAGCTGTACCAGTTAAGGCAGAAGGAAGCAGGGAGGGAAGTCAGAATAGCAAAGGCCCAAACTGAGGAAAAGATAGCCAACTCAGTTAAGAAGGGGGATAAAACCTTTTATAGGTACATCAGCAAGCACAGGAAAACAAAGGGAGGGATAGTGAGGCTGAATAGAATGAACAGTGGTGGGCGAGGGGGACAGTGAAAAGCAGGCTATTGAACAATATTTCTGCTCAGTATTCACAAAAAGGAGGGGAAGTGTCAATCCATTAACAGAAGCACTCTTGATAGGGAGATTATCAGTCCTTTCACAGAAGAAAGGGTTCTGCAAGGACTCCTAAAACTGAAAGTGGACAAAGCAATGGGTCCTAATGGAATTCACCCCAGAATTCTAAAAGAATTAAGGAGGAACTAGTGAAACCTCTGGCTACTCTGTTTTAATAAATCATGGGAGGATGGTGTGGTACCTGAGGACTGGAGGAAGGTGGATGTGATTCCCCTTCACAAAAGTGGGACCAAGACAGAGGCAGGAAACTACAGACCTGTCAGTCTGACCTCTGTGGTAGGGAAAGTGATGGAGTCACTTCTGAAGGAAAGAATAGTTGAGTACCTAGAGGCCAGTGGGGCACAGGACCCAAGGCAGCATGGGTTCACAGTGGGAAGGTCATGTCAGATGAATCTAATGGATTTCTTTGACTGGGTGACCAAAGTAGTAGACCAGGGAGGGGCTGTGGACATGGCCTACCTAGACTTTAGCAAGGCATTTGACACAGTCCCACACAAAAGATTAATAGTCAAATTAACCAGCCTGGGAGTGGGTCCCAGGGTGGTAGCCTGGGTAAACATTGGCTGCACAACAGGACACAGAAGGTAATTGTAAATGGAGTCCACTCTGAAGAAAGAGGGTTACTGGTGGGGGTACTGCAGGGTTCAGTATTGGGTCCAGTCCTTTTAATGTCTTCATCAGTGACATTGCAGAGGGACTGGAAGGAAAGATGCCTTTTGCAGATGACACAAAGATCTGCAACAGGGTTGATACACAAGGAGGCGTGGAAAGGATGAAAAGGGACTTGACAAGGTTGGAGTAATGGTCAGAAGTATGGCAGCTAGATTCAATGCAAAGAAGTGCAAAATAATGCACCTGGGAAACAAGAACCCAGGGAAGAATACACAATGGGTGGGGAGGTAGTAACAACAACAACAAAAAGGAAAGGGACCTGGGGGTAATCATATCAGATGACCTTAAGGTTAGCAAAGCAATGGAGAAGGCAATGGGAGGGCTGGGGGCATACTGGGATGTATAGGAGAGGCATCAGCAGCAGAAAACAGGAAGTTGTTATCCCTCTGTACAGACAGTTGGTGAGATCCCATCTGAGTACAGTGTCCAGTTTGGAGACCCCATCTCCATGAAGGACATAGACAGGATAGAGCAGTCCAGAGGAGGGCAACTAAAATGGTGCAGGGTCTGCAAGAGAAGCCATATGAGGAGAGACTAAAGGAGCTTAATATGTATACCCTGAGGAAAGAAGGGAGAGGGGGACATGATAGAAAAACTTTTAAGCACCTCAGTGGAATCAACAAAGTCCAAGAGGGTAGCATCTTTCAGAAAAGAGGCGTAAAGAACAAGGGACACAATTTAAAGATAGAAGGAGGCGGATTAGGGGCAATGAGGAAGTATTATTTCACAGGAGGGTAGTGGATGCATGGAACAGCCTTCCTGAGGAGGCTGTGGGGTCTAAAACTGTGGAGAATTCAAGAATGCATGGGACAGACATAAGGCAATTCTTGTGGGGGGTAGGAAGAAATAGGCTGTTGGTTAACTAGGATCTGCGGCCTATCCTGTAGGTAGGGAAATGGGCAGACTAGATGGGCCAAGCGGTCCTTATCTGCCATCAAAGTCTATGTTTCTATGTTTCTATGTTACCATTTCAGAATGTACCAGGGGTGAACAATTTCAGAATGGGACCGGGTCGCACCATTTGAGAATGTAGCAGGGGTGAGAAATTTCTCAGTGGTACCAGGATGCAACATTTCAGAATGCAGCAGGAGTGCACAATTTCTGAATGGGACTGGGACCAACCATTTTGGAACGTAGCAGGGGTGCACAATTTCTGAAAGGGACTGGGATGCACAATTTCACAATGTAGAAGGGTTGCACAGTTTCTGCATAGGACCAGAATGTACCATTTAAAAATGTAACAGAGTGCACAATTTCTGAACAAAATCGGGATGTACCACTTCAGAATGTACCAGGGTGCACAATTTTTGAATGGGACCCGGACATACCATTTCAGAATGCAGCAGAGGTGCATAGTTTCTGAATGGGACCGGGACGTACTATTTCAGAATGTAGCATAAGATCACAGTTTGTGAATGGGAACAAGATGTATCATTTCAAAATGTACCAGGGGTGAACAATTTCAGAATGGGATCAGGTCGCACCATTTCAGAATGTAGCAGGGTGCACAATTTTTGAATTTGACTGAGACATACCATTTCATAATGCAGCAGGGGCTCACAGTTTCTAAATGGGACTGGGACATACCCTTTCAGAATGTAGCATGTGAGCACAGTTTGTGAATTGGACCAAGATGTACCATTTCATTATACAGCAGGGATGCACAATTTCTGAATGGGACTGGGCCGCACATTTTCAGAATTTAGCAGGGGTGCACAATTTCTGAATCGTATCAGGACTCACCATTTCAGAATGTAGCATGGGAGCAGAGTTTCTGAATGGGACCAGGACGTACTCTTTCAGAATGTAGCAGGTGTGCACAATCTCTAATTGGGACCGGGACGTACCATTTCGGAATGTAGTAGGGGTGCACAATTTCAGAAGTGGACCTCAAAGTACCATTTCAGAATACAGCAGGAGTGCCTGATTTTCTGAATGAGACTGGGAAGTATCAATTCAGAATGTAGCAGAGGTGCATAATTTCTGAATCAGATCAGGATGCGCCATTTCAGAATGTAGCACGGGTGCACAATTTCTAAATGGGACCAGGTCGCACCATTCCAGAATATAGTAGGGGTGAGCATTTTTTGAATGGTACTGGGACGCACCATTTCAGAATGTAGCTGGGGTGCACAATTTCTGAATAAGACCAGGACGTATCATTTCAGTAAGTAGCAGAGATGCACAATTTGTAAATGGGACTGGGTCATACCATTTCAGGATGTTGCAAGGGTGAACAATTTCTGAATGGTATCAGGATGCACCATTTCAGAATGTAGCAGGGTTGCACAATTTCTGAATAAGACCAGATCACACAATTTCACTCTGCAGCAGGAGTGCAGAATTTCTGAATTAGATTGGTTAAAAACATTTCAGAATGTAGCAGGGGTGCACAATTTCTAAATGGGACCAGGTTGCACCATTTCAGAATATAGTATGGGTGCACAATTTATGAATGGGACTGGGATGCACCATTTCAGAATGTAGCAGAGTGCACAATTTCTGAATGGGATTGGATTGCACCATTTTTGTATGTAGCATGGCTGCACAATTTCTGAATGGGACTGGGACACATCATTATGAAATTTAGAATGGGTACACAATTTCCAAAAGAGACAGGGACACAACATTTCTCAACGTAGCAGGGTTGCACAGTTTCTAAATCAGACCATTATGTACCATTTCAGAATGCAGCAGGGGTGCACAGTTTCTGAATGGTACTGGTATGTATAATTTCAGAATGTAGCAGGGGTGCACAGTTTATGAATGGGACCGGGACATACTCTTTCATTATACCATTATGTACCATTTCAGAATGTAGCAAGAATGCACAATATCTGAATCAGACTTTGATGGACTATTTCAGAATATAGCAGGGATACACAATATCTGAATGGGACCAGGATGTACCATTTCAGAATGTAGTAGGGGTGGCCAGTTTCTGAAAGACACCGGGACGTACCATTTCAGAACGTAGCAGGCGTTCACAATTCCTGAACAGGACAGGGTGAACCATTTTGGAATGTAGCAGTGGTGCACAATTTTTGAAGTGGACCGGGACGTACCATTTCAGAATGCAGCAGGGGTGCACCGTTTCTGAATGGTACTGGGAAGTACCATTTCAGAATGTAGCAGTGGTGCACAATTTCTAAATGTCACAGAGTCGCACCATTTCAGAATGTAGCAGGGGTGAACAATTTCTGAATGCTACCGGGGCACACCATTTCAGAATGTAGCAGGGTTGCACAATTTCTGAATCAGATCAGGACACACCATTTCAGAATGTAACAGGGTTGCACAATTTCTGAAAGTGACTGAAACACACCATTTCACAATGTAGCAGGGTTGTACTGTTTCAGAATGGGGTCAGGATGTACTATTTCAGAATGTAGCAGGGTCGCACAGTTTCTGAATGGGATTGGGACGTGTCATTTCAGAATGTACCAGTGGTGCACAATTTCTGAATCGGACCGGGATGTACCATTTAAGAATGTAGCAGGGGAGCACAATTTCTGAACGGGACCAAGACGTGCCACTTCAGAATGTTGCCAAGGTGCACACTTTTTGAATGGGGCTGGGATGTACAGTTTCAGGATGCAGCAGGGGTGCACAGTTCTGAATGGGACCAGGATGAACCCTTTCAGAATGTAGCATGGGAGCATAGTTTGTGCATGGGACCGAGATGTACCATTTCAGAATGTAACAGGGGTGCACAATTTCTGAATGGCACCAGGACACACCATTTCAGAATGTAGCAGAGGTGCACAAAATCTGAATCAGATCAGGATGCTCTTTTTCAGATGGTAGCAGGGGTGCACAATTTCTAAATGGCACCAGGTCACACAATTTCAGAATATAGCAGCAGTGCACAACTTTTGAGTGGGACTGGGAAGCACATTTCAGAATGTAGCGCGGCGGTGCAAAATTTCCTATTTGGACTGCATCGCACCATTTCAGTATGTAGCATGGGTGCACAATTTCCGAATGGGACCGGGACACACCATTGCACAATGTAGCAGGGCTGCACAGTTTCTTCATGGGACCGGGATGTACTATTTCAGAATGTAGCTGGGCTGCACAATTTCTGAATGAGAGCCTGATATAACATTTCAGAATGAACCAGGGGTATAAAGTTTCTAACTGGGAACAGGACATACCATTTAAGAATGTAACGTGGCTGCACAATTTGTGAAGCAGACCAGGGCTTACCATTTCAAAATGTAGCAGGGGTTCACAGTTTTTTGAATGGGACCTAAATGTAACATTTCAGAATGCAGCAGGAGTGCATAGTTTCTGAACTGGACCAAGAAATACCATTTTAGAATGTAGCATTGGAGCCCAGTCTATGAATGGGACCAAGATGTACCATATCAGAATGTAGCTGGTGTGAAAAATTTCTGAATGGGACTGGGTCGCATCTTTTCATAATGTAGCAGGGGTGCATAATTTCTGAATCGGATCGGGATGCACCATTTCAGAATGTAGCAGGGGTGCACAAATTCCGAATGGGACCGGGATGTATGATTTCAGAATGTAGCAAGTGTGCACAATTTATGAATAGGACCTTGGCGTACCATTTTAGAATGTAGCAGGGGTGCACAATTTCTGAAGCAGTCAGAGATGTACCATTTCAGAATCAATCAATCAAAGTATTTAACCAGGCGATCACCATTGAGCAAGCTCATTCTTGAGGAGGACCTAGGTTTGTTAACAAGGAACAAGGGACAATATACATGGGATGCAACACGCAAGAAAATAGTAATAATACAAATAAAGTGAGATACAATAATACAGTATATACAAAGCATCAGCAGATAGCATTGACAGTAGTATATGTTTGGAACAGAAGATACAGCTAGTTTTCAGTAGGACACAATTTTTCATAAAAGTAAAGAAATATACATAGGTGCACTGAACACAAATAAAACCTAATATAAAAAGATATATAGTGATATGGTATGGAGAATTTAGAGCTGGAACCAGGGTCAAAGGAATGTGGAAGGGACAGATATGGGGTAGAAAAAGGGGAGAGGGAAGAGTCATTATAGATGTGATCAGTCTTTTAACAGTACTAATTAGAGTGTGCTTGGACCTATAGGAGTCACTATTTAGGGTAGACAAGCACATGATTCCTTATTATGATGTAGATATAGAGATGTAAAAGCTGCTAGGCTGATGGAGTGAGTTAATTTCAAAGTTTTTTGCAGCTTGTTCCACAGTTGAGGGAGCACAAAGCTGATGGCTGCTCTGCCAATGCGAGATTTTGCTTTGTAAATATAAAAGTAGATATATGAGGTGCTTCTCGGGGCATACTTCCCCAGAGTGCACAATGGTAAACAGACAGAGATATACTGGGGCAGTTTATTTGAGATAGCTTTGAATGTCAAACACAGTATTTTTTGCCGTCTGTAAGTAAGGCGACCATCCACTGCTGTGTACAGTGCACAGTGGTGGGTTGATATATGAAGACCGTGATATATCTTAAGGCTCTGTGATAAAGCGTATCAAGTTTGGCTAGGTACCTGCAGGTCCCTGACTATATAGAAAGTCTAAGTAATCCAATAGAGAAAGAAAGGTAGTTTGAGACCAGTTTCAGTTTAGCGTCTCTTGTGAGGAGATTATTAATCCAAAGAACAGACCAAGTCTTTGTCTAAGTTTCTTTGCCAGTTCTTCTAAGTGATCTGTGAAAGTAAGTCTATGGTCTAACCAGACCCCAGGTACTTGAACTTTGGTATGTAGTCTAGCGCTCACCTAGAATGGTAGTGATCTTGGAGTGTCCCAGCAATTGCAGGATTTATTGCATTTGAAGGGGCGAGAGGAACATTGCTTTGTTTGTTTTTTTTTGCATTTAAGAGCAGTTTCTGGTTTATAAGCTGATGTTGCAGCAGATTAAATTCATTTTGAAGGGCTTTACAGGCTGCTTCAGGTGTGGGGCTACTAGCATAGAGTACCGCATCATCCGCGAATAGGTGTATTTGTGCTTCTTTGATGGGGGCATCTAAGTTGTTAATATAAATGGTGAAGAGCAAGGGACCAAGAATGGAACCTTGCGGTACACCCCTCAATAGGGGTTTTGGTGGAGAAACTTCCCCTTCTGCCTTTACTTGTTGAAGTCATCCTGAGAGGTAGTTGGAGAACCATTTAATGGATCAGGAATCCAAACAAATGTTCCAGAGGGACGACAGAAGCAGTATGTGATCAACGGTATCGAACGCCTTGCTTAGGTCCAAGAAAACTGCACAGGCAAATTTTTTTTGTCTAATTCAAGCTGCCAGACATTTGTAACCCTGGCTAGAGCAGAGATTGTACTGTGCCGTGCTCTAAAACCGGATTGTAACGGGTTGAGCAATTCTTCTGATTCCAGGTACTTCTGAAGCTGGGAGTTCACTATTTTCTCCAGCATATTTGACAGGATTGGAAGTAGGGAGATTGGCCTGTAGTTATTGAGGTCACTAGGATCTTCTGACTTTAATAAAGGGACCAGAAGTGCATTTTTCCAAATGGGCGGTAGGTCACCCTGGGACAAGGATAAGTTGAAGAGATGAGTAATTGGGACTGCGAGGACATGGTAGCTGACCTTTAAGAAGTACGGGTCAATGAGGTCAGCCCCAGCACTTTTCCTAGTGTCCAGCTGAAGGAGAAGATCTTCAACTTCTTTCAGTGAGGTAGGCTACAGAGAGAAGGATGGACTGGGGATGGGTTTTTCTTGTGTATCCAATCTAAGTTGTTGGTGGAGGATATTCGCGGGAGAGGAGTCAAAGGCTAGCACTGCAGTGGCAAAATGATTATTGAGAGCATCGAGGATAGACAGTCTGTCGGAGATGACAGTAATGTCGATCAATAATTTTAGTAGGTAGGGAATTTACAGTGGTGTGACCTTCAATGTCTTTGATAGTCCTCCAGAATTTGGAGGCATTTCTTGAGGAGCTGTTCAGCTGAGAGCGGTGGAAATTAGCTTTGGCTTCTCTGACCATTTTGGTGCAGAGGTTCCTCGCCTTCCGGAAAGAATTCCAGTCATTTATTAAATTAGTTTTCCTAGCAGTTCTCCAGAGTACATCCCTACTCCAGAGCATCTTTCAGGTCTTCTGTAAACCACCGACAGGATTTGTTTCTGCACAAACTTTTACTATGGGAGCATACTTGTTGAGAGCCTCTAGCACAATTTCTGAGAAAATATCATAAGCCGGTAGTCAGACTTGGCTAGATAGAGTTCTGCCATCGCATGGTCTCTCTTAGGTCTGATATATACCCATGGAGATCAAAGTTGCGTATGCACCTTCTAAAGGAGTAGAATACAGCAGTGGTGCACCATTTCTGAATGGGACGGGGAAGTACCATTTCAGAATGTAGCAGGTGTGCACAATTTCTGAATCAGATCAGGATGCACCATTTCAGAATGTAGCAGGGGTGCACAATTTGTAAATGGGACTGGGTCACACCATTTCAGAACATAGCAAGGGTGAACAATTTCTGAATGGAACGGTTCACACCATTTCAATATGTAACATAGGTGCACAATTTCTGAAAGGGACCAGGATGCACTATTTCACAATGTAGCCGGGTTGCACAGTTTCTGAATTGGACCAGAACATACCATTTCAGAAAGTAGCAGGGGTGCACAATTTCTGAATAGGACCGGGACATATCACTTCAGAATGTAGCAATGGTGCACAATTTTTGAATGGGACCATTATGTACCATTTCAGAATGCAGCAGGGGTGCACAGTTTGTGAAAGGGACCAAGACATACAATTTAAGAATATATCGGGGTGCACAATTTGAGAATCGGACCAGGTTGCACCATTTCAGAATGTAGCAGCGGTGTACCATTTCTGAATTGGATCAGGATGCGCCATTTCAGAATGTAGCAGGGGTGCACAGTTTCTGAATGAGACCAGGACGCACCATTTCAGAATGTAGCAGTGGTGCACAATTTCTGAATGGGACCAGAATGCACCATTTCAGAATGTAGCAGGGTTGCACAGTTTCTGAATCAGCCCAGGACATACCATTTCAGAAAGTAGCAGGGATGCAAAGTTTCTGAATGGGATCAGGAAGTACCATCTCAGAATGTAGCAGGAGTGCACAATTTCTGAATGGGACCAGGACATACCATTTCAGAAAGTAGTAGGGGTGCACAATTTCTGAATGGGATTGGGTTGCACCATTTGAGAATGCAGCAGGGGAGCACAATTTCTGAATCGGATTGAGATGCACCATTTCATAATGTAGCAGGGGTGCACAGTTTTGGAATGAGACCTGGACATACCATTTCAGAATGTGGCAAGGTTGCACAATTTTTGAGTGGAGCTGGAACATACCATTTCAGAATGCAGCAGGGGTGCAGTTTCTGAATGGGACCGGGATGTACACTTTCAGAATGTAGCATGGGAGCACAGTTTGTGAATGGGACCAAGACGTACCCTCTAATTTAAGGCTTCCATGCATCCCAAACATTATCCATGGAACAAGCAGTGGTTTTGTTATATTTGCTATAACTATTGCTTTCTTCTTTAATAAATTTTATGAATTCTAGATCTTGAAAAAAACATGTATCCATCGTCCATCTTGTGTATTTGTTCGCGAAGCCCCAAAAAATGTCCATCCTTAACGCAGAATGATCAGAGATTAGGATTCCCTCATAAATGCTCTGTATTACTTTATTTCTAAATTCTCTGGATCCTAATATGAAGTCTGTCCTGGAATATGATTTGTTTGGACTGGAGAAAAAAGGGTACTTCCTTCCACTAGGATGCTCTCCTCTCCTCTACAGAGATGAATTAGGTTTAGATTTTTCATATGGTTATTTAATATTTTCAATGCTTCTGACATGGGGGACTGGGGTCCTGTTTTGTCTACATAGGGATCTAATATCAGATTAAACTCTCCTCCCACAATATAGGGACCTGAGAATCTAGTTAAATTTAAGAAAAAATCCAACACAAATTTGGGATTGTCCTTGTTAGAGCCATATAAACATGCAATGGTAATGTCTGTCTGGTTAATAGTGACTCTACATATCAGGTGTCTGCCCTCTGTTTCCTGGTATTACTCTTTAATTAGAGCATTTAATTGTTTTGCAAACAAAATAGCCCCATTTTGTTTTTTCCCATTACAGCTTGCATGAATACCTGCCCCAAAAAAAAGTCTCTAATTCTTTTGTCGTTAAAGTGGGTTTCTTGCACCAGGAAACAATTTATGCATTTCTTTTAGTGCAATTCCAAATTTTCTTCCTTTTATGGGATTATTTATGACATTTACATTCCACATCATTATATTGATTTTTTTCCTCCATTATCATGTGGAAAATTCTGTTTGATGGAAGTAATTATACAATGGCAAGAAATATTCTACCAATCTGATTGGTTGTTGACTCCTAGACACAGTGATGTCATTAGATCAATAACATCACTGTATCTAGGGCTGGCACAAAGATGACTGTACTACAGAAATGAATACCCTCCCTGCTGGTCTGCCCAGAAGCCAACACAGCTTCACATTCCCCTGATGACAAAACGCCATTTTCAGTATTTCAAAATTCACATGTAGAACACAAAACCACAACACCCAGCAGTGCCCTTTCTGCCCCGACACAATTATCAACTACAATATTTACAATAAAGTGTACAAAAAAAGCCGTAACAGAAAAATGTTTCCTCAGTCTTTCAGTTTCAATCCCCGGTGTTTTTCTGACAAATGAGCCTGTTCTGGTTCATACCATTTCCCTGGTAATCATAGGAAGACACACACAGACACACACACAAAATCTTTTTCCCCACATGCAGAAAACACAGCACTGGATTTTTTTTTAAATGGAGCTGCCACAGTTAACCTGAGAAACTGGAACTACCCATTGCACAACTAGTGATCGCGAATGAATATTGTCAGCAGCAAACACTACCACAAACTGCTATGCTGCTCAGTACTCACCAGGAAATCAAAACTGAAGTAAAACTCCAGTGCACAGAACAAATAAAATTCTAAAATCCCAGCCCTGTTCCCTCTCAGCATTCCTGCATTCATGTCATTTTCGGCATTCACCATGTGAGTCCTTTGTGAGCTGCTCGGTCTCTATACTGAAAATCTGATGCTCTGTTTTAAAGTAAATTAAAAAAAACACTTTACAGAAACCTATAATCAGTATGTGAACAGTCACTGGGGTGACAATGTGAAGCATGACTGCAGACTCAAGAGAAACTGTTTGGCTTTTGGAAGATGGCACCATTCAGGCAGCAGCACCAGCTACTGGCAAAGACAGGAACTGTGAACCTTTTCTTATAGGTACACATCTACACAGAAAATCCAATAAAAAATACATCAAAAGTTATTTTTGTTCATTCTTTACAAATGAGCCATTGTATAATAGCAATGAGCACTCAGGGGTATGTGTTATTTAGTAATAATGCATGACAGGGTGTTGGTTGTGCTGGGATAACCTCACGCCTGGGTGGTTGGGCATGAGGCCGCAGGCCAAGTAGGCCCAATGTCCCAGAAGTGAGGTTATCCCAGCACAACCCACACCCTGGAGTGCATTATTGCTATTATACAATGGTCTATTGTTATACAAAATAAAAGAAATAAAAATTAAATGTTTTTAATAGGATTTTAGTGTGGCAGTATATCTATTTCTTAAGTCTATGGCATCCAAATGGTCTTCTCCAAATGGTCATCCAAAAATGGTCATCCAAGGCATCCAGATCAATACAGTGAGGTTGTGCTGGGATAACCTCACTGTGCCAGGGACACACTGACCAATCAGAGACCAGGACATTTTCTTGCCATTGTATAATGTGTGTATAACGCCACTTCTCAGGTGTCGAACGCACTTGGCCTACATCCTCGCAGAGCCTTCAATCAACGAGAGTGATGTTGTTACACAATAACACACACCCTGTCATGCTTTATTACTTAATTTTACTTTCCCCCAATTCTACTTTGGGTAGTGTCTTACTGCAACCCTCTCATAACCCCTTGCCTTTTTATTCAACCCTGTTAGTTGTTTAAAGTAAGTGCCCTGAGCCATAAAGACCTTAACCCCATGACCTTATTTGTATTTTTTGTGTTGTTACAATTTCTCCCTTTAAACTGCCACTCTCTTCAATTACTTTTTCTGTGACCTGGATAAATACAGAACCAATGCTACCCCTACATCTACTCCCATCAATTCTGTGAGACCTGCTTAAAAACTTACTTAAAAAGGGATTACTTGTCATTCCATTCTCAAACAACTTGCCACACTGAAAGTGGACAAATATGCTGGCTCGATGGCTTCTCATCCAAATTTCTCAGACTTGCCACACCCCAAATTGCTCCCCCATAATGAAAATATTTAACATGTTCTTCTGGACTGGCACAGTGCCTGCCCTTTGGAAATCATCTAGAATCATCCCACTACACAAAAAGAGCAAAAAGACATTTCTTGGTGTAACCCCTAGGTGGCGCTATCCCAAGGGCTACTACCCCTGCCTGTTTGACTACGGACAGGTTGAGGGGCCTAGGTCCTATGGCGGGTGCCTCCACCCAGAGGTCAGGGTTTGTAGTGATTAGACTAGCTTGGTCACCGCCCTCTGGGACACTGAGACCCCCCTTTTATTCCCTCTAGTGGCTCATATAGTACCCCAGAGTTACAGCCCCAATACCCCACGTATAAACACTGTTCACTCATATAGATACCACTTACCCTCGAGACTGATTCTGCAGCATGTCTCTGAGGACCCCTTCTAAAATAAGGTTAAACAACATACACAGCAAAACACAATACTGTTTCCATAAGTACCAACACCACAGACAGTATATAGTATAACAACAACAAATCTGATTTATTTAGGGGGCAGTAACATGGGAGGGGGAAATCAGGTTAATTGGTGGCATTAAATCACAGTACTGTGCACACATACAGGGTCTGAAAAGTCACACTCTGGGTACCCAGGTTGGGGCTTGCCAGGTCCATTGCCCGGGGTTGGCCGGAAGGTGCAAATGGATAGGGCCCTGTAGAAGAAAATATATGCACAACACCCAATTGTAATCCAGAGCCAGATGGCTCAGTCCATGAAGCAGGGAAACAACAAGAATTAGATGACACACTTGTGATTGAAAACAGACTGCAGGGGAATACCCTGATTTGTACTCACAATACCCAAGCTGAGGACCGGATGGTAGATGTTCTTCTGGATTGCCAGAACAACAGGGCATGGAGACAAGGTCCTTGTGACTGGACCCCACTGCAGTTGATAGCAAACGTATTTAGTCCAAGCTAAGCTGGAGTTTGCTTCCAGCATCAGCACACAGCACGGGGGATTGGAAATAGCGATTCCCCACAAGCACTACGCACATTCATATATAAAGGAAAAGTACTATACCAGGCAGGCTGCTCCTCGATCCCGACCGCAATTACTGCAAGATACCCAGGAGAACACACAGCAGCTTCAGTTCCTGACAGACCGGCGCTATTCAGCAATTTCTCCAGTCTTCTACAGGTTGAGCCTGGTTTCTACTCTTCAGATCTCCTTCTTTCTCCTCTAGGTCAGATTCAGTTCGATCTGGGCGCTTTTAGCGACTGCAGGCGAACCTCAGAGACCTCACACGCGCTTCCTCCGTGAAACTAACCGCGAAGCACAGAGCTCCTTCTCTCTTCACTGTCACAACTGATCTCAGATTTCCAGGCACACAGTAGGGCATTTCCTTTAGCTCCACACCATTCTGTTGTTTGGTTCGGCTGTCACTCACAATAAGACTCACTCTGTTGGTGGAAAAAGGCACCAAGGTCAAAACTACATTTCCCAGAGTCACTGCCCATACAATCCCCTTGTGGCTGGCTCAAAATTAAGAGTCCAAGTTCTGATTCGTCCACAGGCTCCATTTTAGGCTCCCTTAACTCCAATTGGCCCAGCACAGCAGTTCAGGGCAAAATGAAAGAGCTACACTGAAACAGTTCATGCTAAAATAAAGACAGGTTAGACAAATTACATTTTCTCAGTCACTCTAAATGATTTCTGGCAAACAGTTATATCTTTCAACAAGGCTCCCTATGCACATGTAGCGATGGCAGAAACGGAGCGAATTGGCAGCAGCTCGGGTGGGATTCGAGTATTAATTACACAGTCCCCCCATACAAACTAATTAAGTCTGCAAGCAGACAGCTCTTAAAGAGACAGTACGTGGAGGCTCAAATAGCACTCACTTGGAGCCACATTTAAACAGCTCAGAGGCCTAACACCGCCCAGACTTGGAGCATTCAGGCAAGCTCCTGGAAGACTTTTGGGAACCCCCATTTTCAGGTGGGTTACATTGGGAACTATCACCCCATCTCGCTTCTCTCTGCTCTTGCTAAATTGCAAGAAAAGCTTGTTCACAACCAACTTGTGTATTATCTGCAGCAATACAACCTAATATGCCCTGAGCAGCATGGCTTTCACAAAGGGCATAGCACTGATACCATCCTGATTGAATTCACTGATGCCATTTACCACTCAATGGACAAGGGTCTAGTGAACTGGAACTGTGTTCATGGATCTGACCAAGGCCTTTGACTTGGTCCACGACAAGCTGCTAATAGACAGACTACTCGACCTGGGCCTCAGATCATCACGCTTGTCTGGTTCTCAGACTACCTCAGCTTCAGAACCAGGCAGTAAAAATAGGTAGCATCAGATACATACATAGATACACAGACAGTGTCGGCAGATAAGGGCCTATGGCCCACCCAGTCTGCCCATTTGAGCTTGTAAGTTCAGTTTATGTTTTCCAAGAAGTCTGTTGCCCTTACCCTGACCTCCAGAATTCCTTTATGTCTATCCCATGAATTCTTAAATCCTGTGATTGTTTCAGCCCCCACCACTTCCTCTGGCAGGGTGTTCCACTTGTCCACCACCCATTCTGTGAAGAAATTCTTCCTCACATTTCCTCTGAATCATCCTCCCTCCAGCTTCATCCCATGCCCTCTAGTCCTGGAACATCTTTTTTGCTTAAAAATAGTGTATTCCTGCACCCTGTTCCTCCTGTAAGATACTTGTATGTCTCTATCATATCCCTCTCTCCCTCCTCTCCTCCAGGGTACATGTTCAGTTCCTTCAACCTGTCCTCATAGGACTTGTGATGCAATCCATGCACCATCTTTGTTGCCCTCCTCTGAACCTTCTCTACCCTGTCTATGTCCTTATGTAGGTAAGGTCTCCAGAACTGTACAGTGTACTCCAGGTGGGGCCTCACTAGTGTCTTGTATAGTGGAATTATGACCTCCTTTTCCTGCTGGTGATGCCCTGTCTATGCATCCCAGCATCCTATTTGCTTTACCTGCTGCCTTGTCACACTTTTTCCCTGCCTTGAGGTCATCAGAGATGATAACCCCAAGATCCCTTTCCTGCTTGGTGCATGCTATATCCTCACCCCCCAACTGATATATTGTGCCAGGGTTTTTGTGCCCCATATGCATTATCTTGCACTTCCTTGCATTGAATTTCAACTGCCAAACCCCTGACATCCTATCTGCAGTAAGTAGTATTGCCAGTGGTGTCCCCCAGGGCTCCATTCTAGGCCCCTCCTCTTACCATCTTCATAAACAACCGCCCACAATCTGCAAACCCATACAGTCCCTCCTGTATACAGATGATGCAGTCCTCTTCACCCACAGCAGAAACATCAATGTCATCAATCGATGACTCAGCTCCTGCCTAGTAAGGCTCCAGGGCTGGTTCTCCAGCAATAAATGGTCCTAAATCTTCTCAAAACATAGTCCATGTTATTCGGGACAAGGCAAAGTCTAAACAAGCTATCCCCTATGTTCTCTATCCCCATAGCAGATGGCTCTCTCTTAGTAAACACCACGTCTTTCAAGTACCTTGGTGTTCACCTTGATCCACCATTGTCCTTCTAATCCCATATCCAGCACACTACATCGCTCCTTCACCAGAAACTTGGTTGCCTCTACAGAGTCCAACAGTTCTTGACACCTGTTGCCAGAACCCAGATCCCAATGGCAAACCTCATCCCCCCCCCCCCAAATACAGCTTAGTTGTCATCGATGCCACCAATAAAACTATTCTACAAAAAAAGTACCCCCTGTACTATAAAATCAGTAAATTTGCCTCTGGAAGCAGATCTGATATGCACCACTGGCTAGCCCTTGACTCCCTAAAATGGCTTCCCCAAACTAAAAACTAATCTGTCACTTGCCACTTTTGTAAAGAAAATGATGCAATCTGACAACACACCTGCCTACCTAAAAACCAACTCACATTCGTGGATCTCCTTTCATCCTGCTCTGCCGCAAACAACAACCTAGTAATCCCCAGGTTTCGTGCCAGCATGGGACAGTGTTCTTTTAGCTACCACACTGCATCTATCTGGAATTCACTTCCTCCACCTATCAAAAAAACCCTTACCACCCCAGCTTTTACAAAGCTCCTAAAAGCACACTACTCATCTCAAGCCTGCTGTTGCTTCCACTAATCCTAACACATTGCTTACCACCTCTGCTCCACCACCTTCTTGACCCCCTTTCCCTTCTCCTGGCCTCACCTCTCCCCACACCCCTCACCCAGCTTTGCACTTACTCTCTTACTTAGCTATATGTGCAACTACCCCTTATTGCTCCCATCTTCAATTACCCCCACTACCCCAGCCCCCCCACCTCGTGAAATTCCTCTGAAATTCCTCTCCTTTTCCTCTCGTTCCCCCCACCACACCCTTAGTACCAAACCACGACTTCCCTCTCTATCTACTACATAGGCACTATTCCTCCTGTGTCTTTTATTGTTTTTATTTTTTTACCAGGAGATGAACTAGGCACAGCCCTTTTCAGGCATCTCTGACTTGAAAGACTTCATACACACATTAACACAAAAGAAAACATACAATAATTACAATTTCATGGTTCGATTAACATTACAGGTACAGTGAGCTAATTTGCCATAGTAAGAATTCAGCATTTTTTAAAGTGCTTTATACTCTTAGCTTTTTGTATTATAGCTGTTAAAGTGCTTAATAACATCGGACCACACCAGCTAAATGAACATTTAGTTACGGATAGTTTTATCGGGGATTTATAGTTTTCCCCTGATCTCCCCAAATCTTTCTCAGTAATCTACACCCTCTTTCAACACCCTTTTTCTCCCACTTTACCTCCCATCTCTCCCACTCCCACTGTATTATTCCATACTCCTCCCAGTCTTCTTTATTTATAAGCTTCTGCTTTTCCACCCTCCACCTAATCTGATGCCTGATGCTTTGTACCAACTCAGTGCACTGTATCTGCTCCCATGCCTGCTATATTATTTATTTTTGCATTATTTTTCTTTTACCAGTTTATAGCTTGTATGCTTTCCTGCACTAAAATATGATATCTTAACCTCAAGTACAATTCCATGTCTGTTGCCTTGTATTATTCGTGATGTGTTGTACCTTCACCTCCCAATGTATTATGCCATGTATTATGTTATGTATGTGCTCTCTTTTTTTGTTGTTGTTCTCTCTGTCTATGCCACAGCACCCAGGTTGTGACTGAAAAAGGCACTCGCTTCCAGTGCACTTACCTGGTCAACAAAGTTAAATAAATAGGCTAAAAGGAGAGGGAGGGGTTTGTGTGGAAGAGGACCAGAAAAACACAAACGTATTTAACAAATACTTTTGTTCAGTATTTATGGGTGAAGGATGGGCGATGGGTCACAAATAAGGGACAAGAGCATTGAAGAAGGAGAAGTGGACACTAGTCTTTTTACAGAAGAGAGAGTCCTCAAGCAACTAGCATGGTTAAACGTGGACAAGGCAATAGGCCTGATGGGGTACATCCTCGGATACTGAGGGAGCTCAAGGAGGTGCTGGCTGTACCTCTGACAACCTTTTTCAACCTATCACTAGACACAGGGAAGTTCTGGAGGACTGAAGGAGGGCAGATGTGGTCACAATTCACAAAAGTGGGAATAGGGAGGAGGTAGGAAATTACAGACCTGTCAGCCTGACTTCGGTGGTGGGGAAAGTAATGGAATCACTATTAAAAGAAAGGATTGGGGAATAGCGTGTGTCCATTGGACTGTAGGAATCAAGGCAGCATGGTTTCACAGGGAGAAGATCTTGCCAGACAAACCTGATCGAGTTCTTTGACTGGGTGACTGGGGAAGTGGATCAGGGCAGAGTAGTGGATGTGGCCTACCTGGATTTCAGTAAGGCCTTCGACACTGCTCCACACAGAAGACTGGCAAACAAGCTGGGCAGCCTAGGAGTTGGTCCAAAAGTAGTAAGATGGGTAAGAAGTTGGCTAAGCAACAGGAGTCAGAAAGTGGTGGTAAATGGTGTTCACTGTGAAGTAGGAACGGTGACCAGCAGGGTGCTGTAGGAGCCAGTACTAGGCCCTGTCCTCTTTAATGCCTTTATTAGTGACATTGCAAAAGGGTTAGAAGGGAAAGTATGCCTTTTTGTGGATGACACAAAAAAATGCAACAGAGTCGACACACCACAAGTTGGTGGAAGAAATAAAGGATCTAAAAACTCTAAGGGACTGGTCAAGGGTTTGGCAACTTGGTTTTAATGCCAAAAAGTGTACAATTACGCACCTGGGGCACAGAAACCTAGAGGTAATGTACCAGTTGGGAGGGGAGGCATTAACAAATATAAAACAGGAAAGGGACCTGGAAGTAATAATTTCTGATAACCTTAAGGTACTGTAACAAAGCAGTGTGATAAGGCAGTGGGGAAAGCTAACAGGATGCTTGGGTGCATAGGTAGGGCTATCACCAGCAGAATAAGGGAGGTAGTGATACTCCTTTATAGATTGTTGGTTAGGCCCTGCCTGGATTACTGTGTCCAGTACTGGAGGCCTCATCTCTGGAAGGACATAGATCGGGTAGAGGCAATACAGAGGAGCTCAACTAAAATGGTGTAGGGCCTGCATCAGAAACCTTACGAGGAAAGACTAAAGGGATTAACTATTTACTCTCTAAAGGAAAGGAGTGATATGACAGAAACATTCAAATATCTCAAAGGTATTTATAAGGTACAGGATGGTAGCATCTTACATAGAAAAAGATGCTCAAGGAAAAGGGGTCACTCCATGAAGCTGGAGGGGGGAAATTCAGAGGGGATGTGAGGAAATATTTCTTCACTGAAAGGGTGATGGATGCCTGACACAACTTCCCAAAGGAGGTGGTGAATGCTGAAACAGTAACAGGATACAAGCAGGTACGGAATAGACACAAGGGGACCATAGTAATAAGGCAAGGGGAGGAAAGACCAGACATCAGGTAAGGTCTGCAGTGGCACAGTAGGTAGGAAAAACAGGGCAGACTAGGTGGGCCAAGAGGTCCTTATCTGCTGACAAATTCTATGTTTCTATGTTTAATGCAGCCATGGATGCTCTTAAAGTTACATGCACCCCTTTAATGTCATAGCGCTTAAGAGCAATTTTACATATTTATTTCTGCCGCTCCCTGTGCACCTCCAGACCCCAAAATGTGTTCCTGGAGTCCTAGGGGTCAGAGCCCACCAAAGAAGCTGGAAGGAGCCTCCGAGGAGCTTTACGGACTGAGCACCATAGCACTGCTTAACAGCTGAGTTGGCAGCTACCAGTTTGCACATTTGAGCGGGCTTCCTGCCTGAAAGCTTGCAAACTGTGCAGTGCGCATTCTACAAATCACCAAGCAGGGCTTTACATTTACTCGCTCCTCCACAAGATACAGGCACAAGGGGGCTGACATGGCAATTCAAAGGACCCAGGAATGGATCGGGGACCTGCTGGGAATCAGGCAGTGTGAGGGGCCGATTTAGGTAACCGCATCCGAGGTGAGGTTACACGTAAAATATGACACCTTTGAAAATAAGACTTTATCATAGAGTTCCATCCTGGTTAAAATCAAGTTTTACTGCTACTTAAAAAAAAGGATTCCTGCTGTGCCCAATCAAGAGAGTCCTGTACTACAGTATTCTCACTTCAGTTAAAAGAATGTCCTGCAGCTGCCCCGATGGCCTAGTGGTTAAGACACTTGTCTTCTATGTGGGGTTTCCAGGTTCATGTCCCATTCACAGGATACCACTCAGGTTCAGCAGGAGGCAGAGTAAAATCCGGGAACACAACAATTAGCTCCCAACAACTCGTTCCCAGCACACTCACTCCCGACTATACATTATGACAACAATTCACTCCCCAGGCAATCCATACTATGACACTTCACTCCCACCAGCAAAAGCTAGTTTGCTCCTGGCAGGGGCTCACTTATTAAAGCTGCACATTTTCTGTTGTTCACAACCCGCCCCCCCCCACGACCACCCCGTGAACAATAACAGCACTTTAAAGCAACCATGAACATCAAAATATCTTAAAAATGACAATATAAATTACATTGCAATATTTATTTATATAGTTTCTTACCATAGCCTTGTTTTCAGGAATTTTGAGCTTGGTTGCATGGGAGAAACTCAATCAGTACTAGCAGGAAGTCAGGTAGTTTGGCTACCCGGAGTTACTGGGCATTACCAGGAGTTACCAGGAAGTGATGTATGTGGCTGAGGATTTATGCAGGATGAGTTAAAACCAACAATTCTTCATTCTTTATTGTTTTAAATTAAAAAAAAGGTTAAAACGCATTGTGTTTGGTACTAGGTTTGATGTGATAATAGCAACTCCTAATGAGCGCCGACCACTAAGAGCAAGACAAGAACCATCCGACAGACAAAGGGCGACAGACAGTAGAGCAACTGTCGCAAATATTGATGGTCAAGCACTGCATCTGAAAAAAAAAAGAATATGTATTTTTATGCAGGGACTATGCCCCCACACAGCCCTCTGTGGGGCAGCCCCACTACCTCAAAATAAAGATAATCAGCTCCATGGGGTGCAGCCTTAGGGGAAACATAAAGATTTAAAGAACAAAAAATTTCCTTTCCAGCCACTGACCGAACCCGGGTCGCTCACTTCAGGGGTGGTAGTGTATACCGCCATGCTACCACGGCCAGCTCGGCAGTGCTAGCCCAACCATCATGCTATATCCTGCTCTAGCCAGTGTAGCTCCCTGCTACACTCACTCTACAGGATATAGCAACTTCTTTCACCACTCGTTCTACTTCCAAGTGCTATTATTGAGTCGCTCATATTGAGTCATAATAATAGGCACTCACTATCTGAGTGTTAACGTGCCACTAATGTTCAAAGCTGTATGCCATACCACACAAAAGCTCTCTTAAGTAGTCACGTTCTTCTTTGCTCTTTGCCAGGATGCATGCTAGGCACTCCACATTGTCATGGTACAGCCTTCATGACATAGGAGGGCATTTCCAGCTATTAGTTGCTCCACCTCTGAGTCTTTTCTTTTGGACACCATGGAGCCCATCGATAAACTTCTACAATGTGGGATGTGCCAGCCATAATATGCTTTGCTTCCCAAGGTGGAAGGCCTCAACAACATTGCCTGTTTTAGCTCTGCCATCACACATACTCTGTGAATGATTTCATAAATCAATTTCAAACTGCTATTCTCTCAAACAATGCTATAGTAATGTAAACTTTGCATTTAACTTTCTTTTTTTTTTGTCAACTGTTTCAACGGGAGCGTGTTGTCGGGAGCGGTTTATTGTGGGAGCAAGTTTTCATTGGAGGAACTGTCGGCATGAATTCTGTGGGAGCGAGTTGTCAGGAGTGTATTGTCATGTATCCGTAAAGTCCACTCAGACATGCTGTTCCTGCAGGGAGGGCTTGTGGTATCTGTTATTGCACAAGCACATCTATGAGGTATATGTTGATGTTACATTCAATGGGCACACCTTGGTCCCTCTCCAATCTCTCTGACTGACAATGTGTATGCCCTCCCTCTGGGATAGCAGAGGCCCAGAGGGTGTCTACCATGGTGAGGGTCAACCATGGGGTGATTGAGGGAGGCACAGGATAATGAATCTTGGTGAAGGAGGTAAAGAAGGGCCATGAGGCTGCAAGACATCATGTGGGAGCACAGCAGGGGAGAGAAGTGGGAATGAGAGGAGACTTGCAGAAATGCTCGAAAATGAATTAAACAGCAGGTCCTACATCAAGAAAATTTCTGATCAATTAGATTTCATTGGAAGTGCAGCTTTCAAATATACTGTATGGAAAATACATCTAGAAAACAGTGGTGTACAAGGAAATAATCCATTTGAGGAGGATAATGAGCTCATATACCATCCAAGGTGGTATTATTTCACAAGTGCACATTCCTTTTCTAGTGTTTGTTTTATATATTACAAAATGATGGAGATATTCAAGGTTTGGTTGCTTTTGTGATCAGTTTCAGGTTTGCCTTTTATTTTATGACCTCATGTGTTTTCTATAGCGTAGTGGTTGTTTTTGTTGTGCGTGATTTTTTTTTCTGTTCTTGTCTTGTTTATATTGTGTACAGTCCTCTTTTATAGGAGGCATGGTTGCAGCAGTCTATCTTTCACTTTTGGTTCAGGATGGTGCTGGGAGCAGCATGCGTCATCAGTTTTCAGTGTGTAAGTGTGCGGTCGGGAGAGGTCATCGGAGAGGCATGTAGTTTGCAGTGGAAGTGGTGTGGTGCCCTGCTGCAGAGCATCTGGAAGTCAGCTTCATCAGTGTGGAGCTGCATCAGGACTGAGATGGCAGCAGCATGAAAACAGCTGCTTGGAGGGCTCGTATGTGAGACACAGCTGGAGCCTCGAAGGACATGGCTATTTTGTAAATGAGGCTGGAAGGAGGTGGTTGGATTAGTGAGGGGTTTTAGGCTAGGGTAGTTTTTGAAGGCAGATTGTTTTTGTATTTGTGCTGGTATTTAGTGGCTGTCTTTGTGAGATGTGAGTTTTTTCGGTGCTTGTTACATGTTAATACAGGCAGTTGTTACATGTATTAAGGTTGTAATAAGGTGCTTTGTAGTGTGTTCATCAGGTGGTAATGGTTTATTAAGATGTTAATTGGTTGGTACAGTAATTACATGGCCATAGTTAACTGGATGGCTATATGGCAATTAAGTGCCATCATATAAATGATGGCTTTTTCAAAGAGAAAAAGGACCCGTCCATCTAGTATCTATCTACCTATCTATCTATCTACATATATATATATTCTTTGCAAAATTCACCAGTTAAGGTTCTACTTAATGCAACCAGCCCTAACTCCCCACCCTACCAAAGCAGCAAAAGGACAAGACCACACAAGCAGCCACTGGCAGCCATCACCAGGTAAGACAAACGGCATACAACTGTTTCCAGATGACAAATGCAGCAGCACTGATGTGCTGTCTTCACAGATATGTATCTATTGTAAGCACATCGCAAGACATGCACACTCACTTGTCATTGCCCATGCAAATCCACGATACTCAAATCACAACACTACTTCTGTCTGCAGTCACACCTGCGTGTGTATGTCATACTACATGCACCAGTACGTGTGGCTGCAGAAATGCAAGCCAGAAAAAAACAATGTTCAGGGTGGGTACCCTTCTTGTAAAATTTAATATTTGATGCTGTGGGGGCCAGTAAGCAAGCTTAATCCAGAAGGTAACAAAATACCAGCCACTCCAAGAAATTCTTCCCTTATAGTTTCTGCTTTATTTTAAGGAAATCAAATGATGATCCTGATGCCCAACGTTTCATCTCAAAGCCTTCTTCAGGATAAGGATCTATTATTAAAACAGTAATTATTCATTTTACATGGAATATATATATATATTTTTTTGCATTATTTATTTTCCCCCCTGCGTGCTCTGGGACCCGCCACTCCTTCGGGCTGCCATGATCCTCAACATATCTTCTACTACCCCCTCAAGCCTCCTTACTTCATAGCCCAGCCTTGCCTGGGGAAATCCGGCATAACCCTTCACCAGGTGGGTCCCTCTCCTCCAAGGGGGAAGACACCGGTGGGGATAGCCAGCACACTCTTTCTTTTGGCCCCAGGGCACTGTTGAGGTGAACATGGCTCCTTCAGGGATTTCAGAAGCATCGGCAGACTGGCAGCTGTCATCCAGCTGATCCTGAAGCAGTTTCCTCTTTTTCTGTTTTTTCCCCGTTACATCGCTCTTGCAGTGCTCCTGGTCTCCACCGGGGGCCACTGCAGAGCAATGCAGCCCTGCTACCCACCCTAGGAGAGGAGAGCAGTCCTATGGATGCTCAATCCACTCCTCCCCCTGCCAACCCCCAGCACCCCGAGTCTATTCCTGAACCAGGGTCGCAGGTATGGTGCGAAATAAGGTGCCAGTGCCTCAGCCCTCTGCGCCACAGGGCCAGTTGTAATCTATTTTTTATAAACTAATTAATTTAAACTAATAACTTATGCTGTGCATTAATTTTTTAAATGCAGTCTTTATACATTACTTTTAAACACATACATTTCTTCATTCAGGTTCCAGACTTTCATAGTGTTTTGCTCATTTTTATGTTGCTTGCGCATGTGCCGAAACATAGTGCCATCAACGGAGATTTGGGTGTGTCACCTCCTCCTCCAATTCAGTCAGCCAGCTGGCAGGTGCGCCTGTAAGCCAATGCATTTTGAGCTGTCATGACACGCCCAAAATGCAGTGGCTACAGCCAGTGAGGGAGCTACGCCTGCGAGCAGAGATAAGAAGCCCACTGAGGCGTAGCTCCCCACACGCAGGCGCATGCGCCCCACACTTCACTGCGTAGCCGACCGGGGTGCCCAATCCCCGTCGGCTGACTCGCGCCTCCCCCTTGCGAGGTGCCATGCTGAGGAGCCCACCCCAGCGTGGCAATGAGTCCATAGGCGCGACGGGTGCCCAATCTTCGTGGCCGCTGAACGCCTATCACCTTGTGCACGCTGGGAGCCCACCCCAGCGTGGCAAACGTCCCATGTGAGTCTTTTTTATTTTATACCTAAAAACGAAACGGTCCAGCCGGAGCGCCTCCGACCCCTCCCACAATCCGCACCCACCCACTGCGCACCAGCCTCCCACGCCCCTCACCCCATACTTACCTCGGACTCCGGTCGCGATGACCTCGGTGGACGCGGAACACGCCTGCACTCTTCAAAGCCGACCGCGAACTGAGGAAATGCCGGTAAGCTGTATAATGGGCTAGATAGGGGTTTCAACTTTTTGCATATCTCAGGCATTTTGGGAATTTTGCACAAATTTTCAACATGGGGTTTTGGGACCCCTTCTCATGAATGATGTCACTGTCATGGCATTATTCGGGCCCGGAGGTGATTTGCGCAGTGACTGCGAAATCACCCTTGGGCCTGAATACCACCATGACAGTGACATCATTCATGAGAAGGGTCCCAAAACTCCATGTTGAAAATTTAGATCCAAAATGACTGTTTTACTAGCGTGCGTTGCGCAGTTCCTACGCAGGCTCGTAAGTTCGCGAAATTTCAATATTTTCACTCCAGATTTTCAACATTGCCATTTTACCACACCTTCTTATGAGTAGTACAGCTGTCATTTTTCACATCTCACCCAAAATGTGTTTCCGCCCATGTAGCGCAGAATGGCACAGTCGGTGTGCGAAATCAATGTACGGGACAAATTAAGAAAATCACAATGACACTGTTCATGAGCAGAGGTTTTAAAATGGCTATGTTGAAAATTTGGTGAAAAAATTCCTGAAAATGACTGTTTTACGAGCGTGCGTTGCGCAGTTCCTACGCAGGCTCGTAAGTTCGCAAATTTTCAATATTTTCACTCCAGATTTTCAACATTGCCATTTTACCACACCTCCTTATGAGCAGTACAGCTGTCATTTTTCATGTTGCCCAAAACATGTTTACGCCCATGTAGCGCACAATGGCGCAGTCGGTGTGCAAACTCAATGTCTGGGACACATTAACTAAATCACAGTGACACTGTTCATGAGCAGAGGTCTTAAAATGGCTAAGTTGAAAATTTGGTGAAAAAATTCCTAAAAATGACTGTTTTACGAGCGTGCGTTGCGCAGTTCCTACGCACGCTCGTAAGTTCGCAAATTTTCAATATTTGCACTCCAATGACTTCCAAATACCTACACAGCACATAGAAGCAAGCAACATTCGGCATTGACAAATGCTTGTTAGGGCTGCAGCAGGCAGAGTCCTGCAGTCCTTTGATGATCACTGAGAAAAGGACTCCACATTCCTTCCAAACGAACAACATGTTGGATTGCGTCACAGTCGCCTCCACGTATGTGAAGCATTCCGCCCGTGTTGTCCGTACCAATCGCACCACTACACTATTTATCATTGGTCTTGTTTTCAATTAGTTATCGTCCAACTCCCTCCTTCCCTCAAGTGACATCTCATGTATATTTTGATGGGCTCTCAGACTTAGGATGTGAAAATGTATACATAATAACCTATTCTACTTCAATTCCCAGGTCCCGGAGTTGTGATGAACCCTCATCCCCGTACTACAGCACGGAACTTCCTTTCAGAGTTTGTTGTTTCATCAGGCAGGATGCAGAGCACTCTGTTTTGCTGTTAGAGGTCCTACAGCTGTAGTTCCAGGTCCATGTCAGAGTGACTGTGAAGCAGATCCTGGGGTAGACTGGACTCAGGGGTTGCCACCCATCCCAGTTTTGCCGGAATCATAGCAATGACTTTTCTACATAATTTCTCCATTATTTCCCCTAGTCACTACTCACTCCTTTTGAATTTTCTTTCCTCGCCATCCTAGCATGTTTGGCTTTTGCTAAGGCAACGCGGGGGGGAGGGAGGCAAGGCCCTTATCACTCACTGGCTGGTTGTGGTTGGACTGACTGTCTGTCTGTCTGTCTCTGGCTGGTTGTTTGCAATAGGCCGTTATGCTATGACATGACCTGCTCCAGCTCCAGTCCTCCAGGCTCCTCCTAGTTCTGTGCATCATGTGGGTTCAAGCAGCCAGCACCTGCACGTGTTTACTGTTTGCTGCTTGAAGCTCCTCCGACCTCTGCTCCAAGTTCGGCTTTTACTGAGCGGTGCTCTTCCACTGAATTTGCTGCCTTGGATAGATATTCTACACTATCACCACTTGCCAGCCAAGAGCCAGGAGTAGGGACCCCAACCTCTTCAAGAGCCTCTCCTCTGTCTCCAGACCTGGTGGTCTCCAATCGGGTTGGAACCGCACCACAGCAACTTCAGCAGACGGGAGCCTTGATGATGAGTTAATAACACTACTCCCCGTCCCTAATGCAGCACAGCCAGCAATAGCCAGCAGGCCCTCTGAGGTGCTCTCTCTTTCTGGTGAGGGGAAATAAATAATTACTGTACACAATATACTCTAGAGCAACTTTTACTAGACTTCAGACTAATCGATAAATGAGGAACATTGGGGGAAGGCCTGGTTAAATGATAAGGATTTCAAATGAACCTTACAATTAAAATTATTCCAAGGGAAATACTGTGCTTGAATATAAAAAAAACATGCAGCCTTTCCTCTGCTAAATGGGATTAACAGACATTGTGCTGAGTATAATTTAACTTAAAAAAATAAGATTTTTAATACTACTATTGTATGAAACATAGTTCAGAGTGGATGAGGAGGCATTGCTGCAGGGAGAGTGTGTGAATGGGTGTGTGCGTGTTTTACATTTGAAGATAAGTAATACAGCTGGTTGATGATATATGTCCTAAAAGAAGTTTGTTAAACAGTATCTGTGTATTTAGTAGGAACCAGTGCAAGTTCAAGTTGTACAAGTAACTGATGAATGATGGATCCCAGGTATTTGCAGAGCAAAATGGTTGCCTTTTATTTGGGGCAGATTTGACTCATTCTGCCCAAATTAAAAGGGTACCCAGTTTCTGCTCTGCTAATACCTGAATTACATTATTAACATAAGAATCATGCTGCATAAACTGCAGAGTACTGAAGTGACTGTTACATAAAAGCATCAAAACTCACCACAGAGCATCTAAAACCCTACAACTTCTGGGGGCTTACATCGCAATGGGTGGGTGGTTCATCATAGAAACACAGAGGTTGACAGCAGGAAAGAAGACCATGTAGGATCTACATCTTTATACTAAGCAGGGAAAAATAGGAAAACGGGATGGGCCAGGCGGTCCTCAGGGACTGCCCTGCCCCATCCAGTCTGCCTCATTTTTCCCCTTGCCTAATATAAAAATGCAGAGCCTACATGGTCTCCTTCTACCCTCCTCCCCCCTTCCCCTACCCACGGTGTCTCCTGCCCCTGTTTGGACTCCTCCTCATGACATTGTTGGTCGGCACAGAGTCAGACAGTTGTTCTTGGCCCCCAGGCCTGAACCCCACCATCTAGCCATTGCCCATCGGCCAATAATCAGATTCTCCCACCCACACCCATGACTTCATGGGAAAAAATATTTTTTTCCCCTAGAGTCAGAAGAAGGAAAGACATACCAAAAGTGTGTTTTTTCTTCAATAAAACCGCGAAAACTCACCACAGAGCACCTAAAATCCCCAGAGCTTCTGGGGGCATGACAGTGCACGTTCCTGAGCAATCGATATAACAGAACAGACTGTACCCACATTGGGCTTTGAACTCTGTTAGTGTTCTTCATGGGCTTCGTTTTATACTTAGTATATTTGGAGATGTAAAATGCCAGAACCTGATAGCACCTTCTCGTTTGGTTAGTGCATTTTACGTTTTATGTTTACGGTACAAACAGTACAGTACGTTTTTATGTGTTTTACTACAGCATAAACATGACTGACAGTTGTTTATAATATATTCTGTAATTGATTGCTATTGTAAAGCATGTATATATGTATGTGCTATTTTGACCCATGTCTGTCCTGGAGAATAACAATATCAAGGGTGTCATTTTAGGGGTAGCCATGTGTTTACTGTTGAAACCCCTAATGTCTCTTTGTAACCCCTATGATCTCCACTGCAACCTCTAGAAATTCCTAAAATAAGGTTTGTGTAGCATTTATTTATACAAAATGTGGTGAGTGTGGAGCTTTGCAGCTCCTGTGATTCTACTACTGAAATGGGACTTTTTAACCTCTGTTATTTTGATGAAATGATGCTACTGAATAACATAGACACTAAAAGGGAAAGAATAACCCATAGAAAGACAGTGAACAACAGACCCACAACAAGGTCATTTTGAGCTCATTTACTCTCCAGAGTCCATACCTGCTGAATCCAATAGATAGTAATCATGTCCCACCAACAAAGAATCAAATGAGAGGAACGTATTTGATGTTAATTGCCTAGACAACCTCAGAGAGCACTTGATGAGTTTTTTGTTGACTATCCTGGATAAAAATATTTTATAAGCAAAACTATTGTAATGGTAACTTTGATTCTGTATGCCGCTTTGAGGTTGATTCAAAGAATCTCCATGCTGTAGCCGCTACAAGAGCTACTATACTGTATATAGACTTTCAGGTTAATTACTAAGGGCTCGGTCCACTGCATGACAGGCATGTACTGTATGGAAACTACACTTTGTCAGCTGATGTAGCAAAGGGCACCCTGGAATGATACTGTACTTGGTAGAATTCTGGATGCCTCGATATGTGTGTGCAGAAGAATTAGTGGGGTCTGTGGACTTTAGGGGGATTAGAGTAGATCCTCTGTTCCATACAGGGTAGGGGATTGAGGAATATGAGACTGTCATATCCACATACAGGGGACAGAATATTTTTTTAAAAGAAAAGGGGGGTTACTTTGTGCCTCCCAGCCCTCGATACCATATTGGAGGGCTAGGGGCAACCATGGGGAGGAAGGCCATTTGGGCCCCAGGACAGTCTAAGGTGGTTGTGCTGGGGGGGTGCATAAGAACTGCAGCATGGCTCTTCCTGGCTTACTGTATAAACCCTATTCTAGCCCTCTGCATAACATGGGATTCCCAGCCCTTTGCCTGTCCCCAGTATAACTGTTTGCAGAGAGGCATGGATTGGTGCCAGCCTCCATGAGTCTCAGGGTGGGGAAGCGCAGAGCCTAGGTTGCCACTTGTATGGAGAGGGGCCTCTGTGATCTGTCACAGCTCTGGACTGAAACATTCTTTCAAAATGTTTTCTTCTGATTGGAAAAATCATAATTATGGATTGTTTGACCAGGAAGGACTATTTGAGACGTTAACTTTTTTTTTCATGGTTGTCCTGGCAAGAGATTTCATGACAATCAGACTTTACAAACAATTCATTGATAAACTTCACTGATGCAGTTAAGCATTTTTCACTGCTTTATGGAAATGAGTGGTGGATTTTGCTTTAGTGGAACAAGTACTGGTAACAGTTTCAAAAAATCTGGACTTAGCCCAACAACTCACTGATATAAGAGTGTAAAATGGGCTGGGTTTACATTAACCAAGAAAATCAAGTTTCTTACAGTACTTTTTGGGTTGGAGACCCCCCCAGGCCACAGTGTTACACTAAATAGGTTTTTGCAATATATGTCTACCATTACCATGAATTTGTCAAGGACATCCTATACAAGTGCCTAGTGTTGGCCTGAAAGGGTTACCTGACCCAGTATGCATAAGAGAAGGCATCATTTTCCCTGAACAGTTCAAAATAGCAACAGACTAAGAATAGAATTGGCACAAGTTTTTGATGTTCGAAATTAGGTGCCTGAAAACACTGAACACTCATCACTTTCAGATATTAGTATATACATGTATGCACTGTATCAGTTTACTTTTAATAGCTGTTATCACATTCTCACTAATAACAGATGACTTGACATGCTTCAAATTCACAGATTGTTCTTTCATGAGACTAGAATGACATTACTGTCACCAGTCACAAAATACACATTGTTGCAGTGCTTGCTGGTGTAAGTAATATATTAATGTATGCACAGTCTTGGTTTATTGCACTGTATGTTTTTAAAGGAGTGGAGGAATTTGCAAGAGGACTGAAAAATATATAGTTGTAATGAAATGATAGGAAAACTTTTTTTTTGTAACTCATCCTGATAAGCTGTCTTGCTCCAGCGGTTTTACAGCTGATCAGGTTCTGCTTAAAATTGAGATGGCGGGATCCTCAACCTTGTGGAGTGAGTCAAACAGCCAACAGCCAAGTCCAGAAGAAAGGGAACTCTGAAATGTTAGATAAAAACTGTTACCATCTGCAAAAGTGTTCCTCGCAGCTAGGTCTTGGTACATTCAATTTGCATGCAGGAAAGGGATCTTGGGGTTGTCATCTCTGATGACCTCAAGGTAGGGAAACAGTGTGACAAGGCAGCAGGTAAAGCAAATAGGATGCTGGGATGTATAGGCAGGGGCATCACCAGCAGGAAAAGGGAGGTCATAATTCTGCTATACAAGACACTAGTGAGGCCCCACCTGGAATACAGTGTACAGTTCTGGAGACCATACCTACGTAAGGACATAGACAGGGTAGAGAAGGTTCAGAGGAGGGCAACAAAGATGGTGCATGGATTGCATCACAAGTCCTATGAAGACAGGTTGAAGGAACTGAACATGTACTCCTGGAGGAGAGGAGGGAGAGGATATGATAGAGACATACAAGTATCTTACAGGGAGGAACAGGGTGCAGGAAAACACTATTTTTAAGCGAAAAAGATGTTCCAGGACTAGAGGGCATGGGATGAAGTTGGAGGGAGGACAATTCAGAGGAAACATGAGAAAGAATTTCTTCACAGAACGGGTGGTGGACAAGTGGAACACCCTGCCAGAGGAAGTGGTGGGGGCTGAAACAATCACGGGGATTTAAGAATGCATGGGATAGACATAAAGGAATTCTAGAGGTCAGGGGTAAGGGGCAACAGACTTCTAGGAAAACAAACTGAACTTACAAGCTCAAATGGGCAGACTGGGTGGGCCATAGGCCCTTATCTGCCGACACTGTCTATGTATCTATGTATCTATGTATCTGTGTTGGCTTCCTTTATCTGAAATGTGACAAGCAGACTAAACTAACAAATATACTTGTACTCAGTACTGTGGTACTACTTTTACTATTACTAAACACATTTTCTGCACTGCTCTCACATGGACTTTCATACCAGCTGCATATATCTCAGTATTGGACAACTGGGGACCATAACTTGAAATGGCGTTTTTTTTTTTTTTAAACCACAAACTGCAAGTATACCTTTAGTTCAGTCTGCTTGTATGTCAGATAAAAGAAGTTAACATGCAAACTGAATATACTAAGACCTGGCTGTAGGAAACACTTTTGGAGACCATAACGATGTTTATCTAACATTTCAGTTCCTTTTCTTCTGTATTACATTACTGAACAGCGCTAATTCAAATGCAAAGTTTAGATAATTCCGATTTTGGACAGCCAAAGACTTTAAGCGGCAAAGGTGTTTTGTTTTTGAAATCATGAACTAAAAGTAAGTACCTCTCTGGCTGTGGGAAACACCTTTACAGACCGTAAACATTTTTCACTTGATATTGCAAAGTGCCATTGTTTCCATATTATATTCGTGAGCATTGATCTGGTATACTGTAAAGCTTAGTTATATACTCTCTGGCTAGTGAATGAATTTTTCTCTGGTTCAGGACATCCTATTTATAATTCCCTCATACTGTTTCTATTTAATGCTACATTTTGAACAGAGTTTCTATTATAATGGAAATGTATATATGTCTCTGGCTATGAAACAAACTTTCCCTGATTACGATAACAGTGATTTTCAAACTGCAATCCATTTTGGGTAGAAGCTTAAACTCTGAATATCAATATGTACTGTAGGTAACACTAGCTTTTCAGTATAGCACTTTAAGCCTAACTTGCTTTTCTGAAGCTCTGCTCAGATTTCAAAAGCAACAGTTTGGCTGAAAGTGCTATGCTGAGCAGCTAGTATTACCCACATGTTGTTATTTAAACTCTGATCCTGTACCCAAAATGGACAGCAGTTTGAAAATTCAGTCAATAGCCAGAGAATAGATGACTATGCTTTACACGTAAAAATAGCAATATTCAAGAATAAACTGCCAGGGTCACTGATCTTTTGTTTGAAGTGGGGGACAAGTCGCTTATACATACACATTTCTTTTTCAATAAAATATCCAGTTGAAAACTGAAATCTGTGCTGGTAGTACTAGTTGTACTCCGCGGTGCCCTATCCTGAGTAAAACATTGTAAAATGGATAAAAGCTGGACTCCATTGAAAATGAGATATTGCATCTCAGCTTATACATTCTCAGTGTGCCTGCAAGCAGTTCCACGTTTCTGCTCCTCCGACCCCTCTTCTGTGACCTCACCTGCAGCCTATCAGATCTGGCAAGAGTTTGTCTATTACAGTTGTTAAAAAATAAGACATGTCTTATGCAGATCATTTGCCTGTATTCACAATGCTTTGGTGCCCTCTACTGTCCAAGGCTAGAATTGGAGTTAAGGTCTGTTAGAGTCACAATTACCGGAACCCATACAAACTTCTGCTGATTTCAAAAATGGACAGAAACATTATCTAAAATTAATAATATTTAGAAGGACTTAATTTTGTACATTCATATTCATTCTTGTTTATTTAGTTATGCTACCTGTTTCTAATGCTAAATTCTACTGCTTGTCAAAAGATTTTTTTGACTGGGCATACCTTGAGTTATGTCTCCCATGGATGTCAAAACCTAAGCAATTTATTCTTGTTATTTTTCAAGTTCTGTAAAAATGGTATTTCCAGTATAAATAATATGTAAGAAATTTAAAAGAAGCTTTAAAAATCTAGAGCAGAACAGTAGTATAATACTGAACACCAGCAGAAACTGTAAGATAGAACAACAGTAATATCACAAAATGACATTGGGGGTAACAAATAATAATTTAAACATTTTTTACAGAACTTGAAAAATAACAAAAACAAATTGCTTATGCTTTGACATCCATGGGATACATAACTCAAGGTATGCACAGTCTAAAAATCTTTTGACCAGCAGTAGAATTTAGCATTAGAAATCAGGTAGCCTAACTAAATAAACGAGAATGCATATGAATGTGCAAAATTAAGTTCTTCTAAATATAACTCATTTTAGATAATGTTTTTCTGTCCTTTTTTTCAAATCAGTAGAAGTCTGTATGGGTGTCTGTAGTTGTGACTTGTTAACTGACCTTAACTCCAATTCCAGCCTTGGACAGTAGAGGGCACCAAAGCATTGTGAATACAGGCAAATGAACTACCTAAGAAATGTCTTATTTTTTAACAACTATAATAATAGAAAATGAACAAACACTATGGAAGTTTGGAACCCGAATGAAGAAATTCATGGGTCTTAAATGTAATGTATAAAGACTGAATTAAAAAAATGAACGCACAGCATAAATTATTAGTTTAAATTAGTGTATAAAAATAGATTCCATATAAAATTAATGATTACTGTTTTAATAATAGATCCTTTCCCCTAAAGAAGCCTTTGAGGTGACCCGTTGGGCATAAGGATCTATGTTTGATTTCCTTAAAATAAAGCAGAAACTATAAGTGAATAATTTCTGGGAGTGGATGGTATTTTAATACCTTCTACAAAAATTCAGGCCCCATGGGGCCTGCACTTCTGCAGCCAGAGGTACAGTGGCACCAGCCAGGATGCAACACAATAGTGCTGCAGTATATCACAAAAATGCTCCAGTATGCTGCAGGGAACAGTGAAATTCAATAGCAATTGAGCCCTTTTTTACTGCAGTATTTTGTGACATCATTTAGTTACTGTGTTGCATCATGGCTGGTTCCACTGTACTCATGCATGCTGTATGAGGTGCCACTCTAGATAGCATGATCTGTTAGTGCATGCCTTTCTATATGTATCAGAGTAACTGAAAGATGATTTCTCCTTGAACAATTTCTAGATCTGCTATTGAAACCATTATACCCACATTGCAACAGTACTGCCATCTGCACAACTGCAGATCTCATTGGTCCCTGCTTTTCTGAAGCCAGAAGTCGGTGTGTATGTCTTACACCTGTGGCTGAAGAGGCACAGGCCCCTCTGGGGTATGCACTTCTGCAGATAAAAGTTGTGTTGAAATTTTGGTATTATGGATATTATGGTACCTGTGCTTCTGCAGCCAGAGGTCGGTGTACGTGTCTTACTCCTGTGGCTGCAAAAGCACGGGCCCATCAAGTTTGTGCATGTCTTACAGTGTGAATGACTACCTGAAACTACAGAAGCACTGCTCCCATAGGGGCATGCACTTCTGCAGGCAAAAGAACTCTTGTAATTTGGGTATCATGGATTTATATCTGTGGCTGCAGAGGCCTGTGCTTCTGCATACAGAAGCATTGTTGTGATTTGAATAGTGTGGATTTGTATGGGCAATGACAAGTTAGTGTGCATGTCTTGCAATGTGCATGCCATAGATACAAATCCAGGAAGGCAGCACATCAGTGCTGTTGCATTTGTGTCAACTGAAAACAGTTGTTTGCTGTTTGTCTTACCTGATGATGGCTGTCTGTGGTTGCTGTGAGCTGTTGTCCTTTGTTGGTTTGGAGGTGTAGAGGGTAAGTGTGGAAACCCTAGCACTACATTTCCCTACTTTTGTGGTATTAAGTTGAACCTTAAATGGTGCATTAGTGCAGTTTTTTGCAAAGAATATGTATTCTGCAAAACTGCATTAATGCACCAGTTAGGATCAATTTAATTACCTAAAGTTGAGAAATGTTGTGTTAGGTTTTCAATCCTAACCCCCACCTCCCAAGCAAACAAAGGGACAAGACCACACAAGCAACCGTGAGACAGCCATCATTAGGTAAGACTAACAACATACAGCTGTTTCCAGATGACATAAATGCAGTAGCACTGATGTGCTACCTTCATGGAGTTGTATCTGTGGTTGCCTGTGCTTATGTAGCCCCGTGTGTGTGTGTGTTTGTGTGTGTGTGTGTGTGTGTGTAACAGCCCCTTGACTCACCTTGGTTGTTACTGGGGCCCTCGGTACTAGCCTGTACACACCTCTGAGGGTGTGGCCCAGGTTCAGGAGCAAAGAATAGAAATGACATGTTGCCTTCACCTGGGGTAATGGCAGGAATAGCTGTCAACAGACTGCAGGTTACTACCCCCATGAAAGTACACAGTAGCTTCCCCAAATATCCTCCCCACACAATAATTCCCCTGCCTGCAATGATTCACAGTACCAGACTATAACATTAACAATTAACAGCATTTATTTTGGGAAGGGAGAAAAGGGAGAAAGAACACAAAAACATTAACAACTAACTGACATGATTCTCACCCACACAGTCCCCACCTCCCACCTGCAGGTGCACTTAGCTTCCACTGGCAGTTGTCCAAAATGTTTTTAAAGTCCTTTTGGTGGGTACCACACCATGGTTTAGATGCCGTGGGATCTTTGGTGGGGCTCAAATAACTTTTAACAGCAGAAACAATGAAACTTCAGGTGTGGTCACAGCTCTGAGGCACAGTCCTGCCCAAGACCTAACCCAGTGATTTTTCCCCTAGCTAGCTAGCTAATAAAAACCCCTCTGTGCCATAGTCTGACGTATTTACACTTCTGTAGATCAAGCAGGGGGTTCCAGCAGGCTGGATCTGCTAAGTCATGGTACCATGAAGTTATCGCTTGCAGTGCACCACAGCAGCAGTGGCTGACTTGAAGAGGTTGAAGAACATTGATCTTCCTCTGCCTGACCTTGCCAATTTCACCTCTAAGGCTTTTGTAGAGAGTGTTCACCTGGCAGGCCTCTCACTGACTTCCTCACTGGGTCTTTGCTTCCTTCTTCAGCCTGGGGGCAGATCAGGTATGATCCCCTAGGTCTCTCTGTTGCACACTCTCATGAAATACAATTGGAAGCTGGGCTTTCGCTCAGTCTCTAACCCCAGCTCTCTCACTTTGCTCCTCTGTGGACAGAAGTGGTTGGGCTCAGGCACAGTCTCTAGCCTCAGCACACAAAGTCTCTAGGTTGGCAGCACTTAGCAGTTTCAAATAACACTTTCCCCAATGGGGGGTTGGGGGCACCACTTGCTTACATTGGCTTTTGTATCTGTGGCAGAACGCACTTGAAGACTGCCAACCTTTTCTCTCTGCAGCAGCTCCTCTCACTCCCTCTCTCAGGCTGAGCAACTCCAAACTCCTCACTCTGCAGCAGGATCCCACTCTTCTCTCCTGCAGCAGCTTAGTTTTCCAGCCCTCTGCCAGGGTGAAAATATCTGTGGTATGACTGGCCATTGAGGTGTAGGTGTAGGCCTTGGCTGAACAACCCTACTGCAGTCTCTCCTGCATCATGGTCCCAAAACAGAATCCCCTTTTGGCAGGAAGAGCAGCAGCAGCAGCATTTATAGTCTTTCAGCAGTCTGTCTTTGACTGGCTGCTGCTTGTCGGGCAAATTCAATGTCTCTTCTCTATCCCAACAACCCCTTGTTGTCTAAAGTCCCCGTGGGCTGCCATGTTTATTTACAATTCTGTCTAAAACAAAGCAACTGTTATTTTTATTATTTTAGCCCATACAAGTGCAGACACTCTTCCTCCCTTGCCTGGAGGTGTTGTTATGCTAGCCCCAGGCTCCACTGCCTGCCCTGGAACAGGGAATATTAATAGAATATGGCCATAGCCTAAAAACTCCTTTGGAGCCATGGCTCCTTTAAATTTTCATCTTGGTCGGCTGCACATGCAGAGGCACTGTGGCAGCTATGTTTATTTTACTTTTAGCCAGTCCTTGCCCCTGCTACTTCCCAGGCTGGTCGGATGCCTTCCTGAGTGCTCAAACGCACTTAACACACAATGAACCTTGGCCCCTTTGCCACCAGAACCAAGGACCAAAGGGATGTCAGCAGCTGCAGCCGTGAAGAACAAATGGATCTGCCTGGCCCAAATCCTACCCAGGGCCACAGAAGGAGACACCAGGGGCAACAAACAGAGCTAAAGCTCAACAGGTAAGCCCAGTTGGGGCTTACGTGTGTACAGTATGTCATACAGCTTAGCATGAGTACATGTGGCTACAAAAGTTCAGGCCTCATGGGGCACACACTCTGCAGATAGAAGTACTGTTGCAATGTGGGTATCATGGGTTCAGCAGTAGATGTAGTAAGTTTTACAGGGACAGCAGTTTTGTTGTGGGGTACCACTTTTCCCAAAAAAGTAATGTTATGTTTGCAAGCTCAAATGAGGTTAAAACAGCTACCTTTTGCTGGCCTAAGAGAGTAGGGATGCTACCTCCTATAGCTGGATCTCCTAGTGAATGGTTTTTATATGCAGCTGCATGAGTGCTGGCCCCGCAGCCAGAAGTCAGTGTGTATGTCTTACTGTCTTACATCTGTGGATGAAGAGACACAGGCCCATCAGGGGCCTGCACTTTTGTAAACAGAAGTACTGTTGCACTTTTGGTATAATGGATTTCATGGTGGCTGTGCTTCAGCAGCCAGAGGTTGGTGTGTATGTCTTACACCTGTGATTGCAGAATCACAAGCCCCTCAGAACTCTGTGTATGACTTACAGTGTGGATGACTACATGTGGCTACAGAGGCTGGCCCCACAGGGCCTGCACATCTATAGGCAAAGAACTTCTATAATTTGGGGTTGTGGGTTTGTATCTGTGGCTGGAGGTTCTGTGCTTCTGCACACAGAAGCAGTGTTGTGATTTTAGTACAGCGTTATGGATTTCTATGTACAACCAGATGTAACTGTTTATGCCTTGTGGTCTATGTACCACAGATACAAATCCACGAAGGTAGCACATCAGTGCTACTGCATTTGTGTCATCTGGAAACAGTTGTATGTTGTTTGTCTTACCTAATGATGACTGTCTGTGATTGTTTATGTGGTCTTGTCCTTTTGCTGTTTGGGGGGAAGGGGTGGGGAGTTAGGGTTGTAAACTCTAACACCATATTTCCCTACTGTAAGAGCACCCTGAGCCTTCGGGGAAGGGTACCCGAAATAAATAAACTACTACTACTACTTTCGTGGTGTTAAGTTGAACCCTAACTGATGCATTAATGCAGTTTTTGCAAAGAATTTCCTTTCTTTTTGAGATAGTGGAGATGTACATTCACGCAGGTGCCTTCAGGACCTGCGTGAACAGGCAGACTTACAGGGTCCTCTGGGCCCTGTGCCAAAGGAAAGGTCTGACTGCCGGGAGCTTGCAGTTGACAACATGACAAGTAGCACAGCAACAGTCTTCTAAATTTTAGATTGACAAAAAGCAACATTAAAGAGATCCACAATAATAAGCCCCTGCGCCATACTTATTGGTGCCTTGCTGCCAGAGGAGCCATATAACGTTATAATGTCCGTGAAGCTTTAAGTAAATACAAACTACATCGCTCGTAAAATTGTAAAAACAGGTCCCAAGGACTTTCCTTTTCTTGCTGCCACCCATGCTCCACCCCTACACTCACTAGCAAGATGACAAGATGCCAGGTTTCATTATAGCAATGGCAGCAGCTTTCATCTGTTTTAATGATAGTATCGTATACTTCGGCACGAAGTCTGGGCACCGTCAACTAACAAGGGCCTCGTTAGTCGACTGGTGCCCACGTTTCATTGCTAAGCGGCCATTATATTATTTAAAACAGATGGAAAAGCTGCTGCCCATTGCATATAAAGGAGCACACCCCTGCACGCTCACTGGCAGCTCATCATCACACTAGTGAGCGAAGGGGTGGAGCGTGGGTGGCAGCAAAAATATGGGAAGTCCTTGGGACCCAGTTTTTACAATCTTATGAGCGATGTAGTTTTTTATTTACTTAAAACTTCACAGACATCATAACGTTATATGGATCCTCTGGTGGCAAGGCACCAACAGGTATGGTGCAGGGGCTAATTTCATTATCTTGGTGAATCTCTTTAACCAAAACAGTTATACAAAAAGTCTGGTTTCACAGGTGTTTAACAGATCAAAGAAATGGATGCATGTACATTCCAGACTGAGACTTCATACTATCAGGCACCGTATTTACAAAATCATATCTCCCCATACAAGTGACGTTAGATTTGTC
The DNA here is from genome assembly GCA_016271365.2 of Neoceratodus forsteri. Classification (NCBI taxonomy): domain Eukaryota; kingdom Metazoa; phylum Chordata; order Ceratodontiformes; family Ceratodontidae; genus Neoceratodus; species Neoceratodus forsteri. The sequence continues at coordinate 436,785,207 of CM057459.1, read as the reverse complement.
TTTGTGATTCTGTCTGAATTTCATCATGTATGCATTATGTAATTAAATAATAACAGTATATGTAACAAAAATAATGGGTGTTTAAAAAAGGACACAAATTCACTTACTGAAAATGTATTACATAGCCTGTATTTAAAGAGAATACTATTGTTTTGTCTCTTTTTAGAGAGAGAACACCACTGTAAAATATGAATTCAGTGTCCCATGTTAGAGCAGTTACTGTGTCCAGTTCCAGTTCAGTGTGTATCTTTATAAACATGCTGTTTCATTGTTATGAAATGCCAGACTATATATATGTATGGATATATGTTTTAATTTTCAGTTTCCCTTTTCATGGTTTATTGCATTTCTTAGTGGACTGTTATGAATTATGCATAAAATGCTGCCCCTCTGGGTTGTACCTAACTGACTATAGAGATCAGGAGATAGTAAATAAAGTATATCAGGTTAAAGACTTTCCCGCCCACCCCACCACCCTGGCTCGGCACTACCTATATAGGCGCTGTCTTGTGACATCACTTCTTGTCTGTCGTTTTCCATTTGCAGGTTATACCTGCTAGCCACTAGAGGGACCCTCTGACTATTCACCTCTGTCTCTCCACCTGAATTTCCTCTTACTTCCTGGAACCCCTCTACCTACATATGCTACTTCTCTCCCCTACTCTCATCTCTGATTCTGCTCACACCTCACCCGCACACCCAGCCTCCTAACTAGCCCTACATACTGACCCCCTGCCCTACCACCGGACTCTCACCCAGCCTGCCACTAACCCCCAGTGACCACTAGGAGTCGCTATTTCCACCCTGAATTTTGGCCCAAACCCAGCCTGCTTTGAGTCCCCCACAGCCTGGATCCCCGCTCTCACGCAGGTCCTATTTCAACTGCCCTGCCAGGGTCTCAAACCTTGTACCCTGTCCATCAGAGTCCGTGACACTACCACTACTCCAAAGTGGTATCTACACTTTCTGGGGGGCAGCCAAGATACTTGAACCTTTCTGCCCTGCTGCTACCTTAGGCACTATGTTTGTACACCTCCTACTCTAATGTCTCCCCTTCATTTACATGCTAGTACCCACATCCCACCAGTCAGACATCTCCCCTGGCCCACTTGTACCAGGACCCCCAACTCTCCCTAACTTAGTCTGACCCCACCCTACACTGACCATGTATCCTGGCCCACTTGTACCAGTACCCCCAACTCTCCCTGACTTAGTCCGATCTCACCCTACACTGACCATGCACTCACGCCCTGGATGCCCCCCACTGCCTACCCTGGCTCCCCATGGTTGCTACTCGTCCTCGCCCTCCTGACCCTTCGAACCCTGCCCATTCCTTGTTCCCCTATGGCCTCCTCCCCATCCCAGCGTACCCCCTGGAAGTTGACATACTACCACCCCCTGGTCAGAGCCTTGGTCTTCCTCCTACTCCTATTGGGTAATATACATCCAAACCCAGGCCCTGCCCCCTCCAGCCCACCAGCTGGGTCCACTGGTCTCCACATAGCCTCTATGAATATATGCAGCCTACTGAAAAAATTTGATGCCCTCCAATGCTGGGCCATGCTACATGAATCAGACATCACAGCCCTGGTTGAAACCTGGCTGTCCAAATCCACCCCTGACTCCTTTGTCTCCCTCCCAGGCTATACCCTAAACCGGGAGGACCGAGTAGGCAAACGCGGGGGTGGCTGTGCAATCTATACCAGGGACACAATCATCGGACAAGTGCTTCCTGCCCCTGCTCTTGTAAATGGAGCACAGGCCCTTACCCTCAAACTTGCTCTTGACCCTTCCAGGGGCCCTCTATATCTCACCACTGCCTACGTTCCCCCAAAGAACCAGAACCCAGCGCTGATATCTTTAACAGAATATCTTGCCACCCTCCACCACAAGGTGGAACAAATCCTAGTGGGGGACCTTAATGTGAACTGGCTCAGCGCCTCCTCTTTCACTACCCGAGATTCTTTTGCTGCCCTAGACCTGACACAACTCATTTCCCAGCCCACTAGAGTAAACCAAACAGAGGAACCAGTACCCTTCTGGACGTAATTATCACCAACCGCCCCAAAAACATCCATAACATCCAGGTCCTCCCAGGCTCACTAAGTGACCACTCCCCTATCCTATTCCTTTGGGCAGCCCCCACTCCCAAACCCACAGCCCTGACCACACTCCGCAGGTGCCTCTGACCTGGTGGGCTGATAAAACTCAAACAATTTCTTGCCCAGGTTAATTGGTTCCCCAATCATCATGCACCCGACATAGACACTGCCCTCGCCTTTTTCTCCCAAACCTTTAACAAGGCCTGTGACCTCTTTGCACCCCTCACAAGAATTCGATCCAAAAAATGTAATGCACCCTGGGTCACCCCTGCCCTACTACAAATGATCAGAAATAGGGATAACTTCTGGCACCTTGCCACTGAAACAGGCCGGATGGCTGATAGACAGGCCTACAATGCTGCATGGAACAGGTGCACATGGGCCATCCATAAAGCCAAGGCCAACCATTACCAAGCCACCCTCACCTCCTCCTGGGGGTGTGCCCGGACTTTCTGGGACAATGTTAAACAACTAAATGGGAAATCACGCTCCCCTCCCCATCCCAGCTCACTATTAATGGCTCTACCTCCAGCGACCCTGCCTGCATAGCTAACTGCCTTAACACCTCCTTGCTGACCTTAGCTCTGTCCTCCCCAGTAATTTCTTTGACCCTCCCCCCACCCTACCTCCCCCTGTCCTCCAATGCCCCAGCTTCCACCTACGTAAGGTATCTGCCCAGGAAGCCAGACCTCTCCTAATTAAAGCATTAAATAGCAATAGTCCCAGCAGCGACTCCCTGGACCCCAGTATTCTCCGGCTGGTGCTGGATGAAGTCCTTGCCCCACTCACCAGCCTACTTAACCGATTCCTCTGCCTGGGGCAATTCCCTACTGCATGGAAAACAGCCATAGTCACACCTATTCATAAAGGGCACGACAGGTCCTCCGCTGGGAACTTTGGACCAATCTCCATCCTCCCCCCCACCAAAGCCCTAGAAAAAATGGTGGCCATTCAAATCACTGAATATCTGACTAAGCATAACATCTTATGCCCAGAGCAGCGTGGCTTCCGTGCTGGTCATAGTACCAGCACTGCACTAGTTGAGTTTTCCAATTTCCTACACTCCTCCCTGGACACCAGCTCCCTAGCTGGTCCAGTGTTCGTTGACCTCTCAAAGGCCTTTGACACTGTCTCCCACCCTCTTCTGCTGGATGCCCTCTGACACACTGGTTTCTCTGCTGGCTCTCTGCTTCTGGTGCAAGCTGTTTATCCTCACTCCCCAATGTGAAAATCAATGGCACACCTCCAAACTCGTCTCCATCCGCTCAGGGTACCTCAGGGCTCCATTCTGGGCCCCTACTCTTCTCACTCTATCTAAACACCCTGCCCAGTGCATGCTCTGGCAAAATTCTTATGTATGCAGACGATGCTGTCATTTTTGCCACCCACCCAATCCCATCTCCTCCAGGACACCCTGCAACAATCCTACAATGATGCCGAAGCCTGGTTTAAAGAGCACAGACTCATCACTAATCTCAAAAAAAAAAAAAAAATGCTTTTTGCCCACCCCCAGAACAAAGCCTGTAACTTCCCACTCCCTGTCCTCCCTAGCACCAAACAACCGCTTGAACAAGTCTGCTCCTACAAATACCTTGGGGTTACTTTCGATTCAGCCCTCACCTACCACATTCACATTGATGCCCTTGCATCTGCCACTAATACATGGCTTGGCATCCTCTACTGTTATAAAAACTGCCTCCCCCCTGATGCTCTCCAACTTGCGGTTACATCTTCAGTACTGTCCCTTGTTGACTATGGCCTGCCAGTCTATGGTGCTGCTGACACTACCACCCTCAACAAAATTTGCCTCACCCTAAATAAGGCCTGCAGGCTGATTACTGGTGCCCCCAGGCTCACACATACTTGTCAACTCTATGACGAGGCAAAACTGCTTAACCTAGATGAACAGCTATGCTATCAAACCTGCCTCCTCACAAAAAATACTCTACTCGGGCTATCCCCTCCCAGGGTGACAACCTCCATTCACCACGCCCAACCCACTATCGCAACCCAAACCTCCAACAAGACCACTCTATTGGTCCCCAGATCCAGGACCATCCATGGTCAGAGGTCCTTCAGCTACAGAGCTCCATCCTGGTTAAACTCTCTCCCGGCTCCCATCTCCAATGCCCCCACAACCTCCAACTTCAAAACCGCCTTTCGGAGCCAACTGTTTAACACTCACAGCTGCTCCTATCTCTAAGTGTGGTCTCGATCTCTCCACACTTGACAACGCCCACTGGGTGGCACTCCACCTCACCCCCCCCACTTCCCCCCGTTCTATGTTGCCTCTGTCATTACCAGCATGTGCTGAGCTGTATCATTGTAATTGCTACCAAATTGTATAAATGTATGTAACCATTTCTGTGTAATTTTAAGTCAGCTGACTTTTATGCTGTAACCTAAATTTGTCTCTGTCTGTCCTCAATGTGACAAGGTACCTTTGGAAATGAGCCTCTGGTTCAAAGGTTGTAAACCGATGTACAAAAAAATAATAAATAAAATAAAGTTAAAGAGACACTGTCAACCCTCTTAGGGCTCAAAGTATCCCCAGTTTAAACATACTCTAGCATGAGTCAATATGACTGCAAAATATTGGTATTGTGGGCAGTGAGAAACGTGTAAACTAGCAATTTTTGCACTAACCACTGAGCCAACTAACTTCAGTTTCTATTTGTTGTGATATATGCACACTGGCTAATACATATACACATATATGCATATATATATATTCCAGTATAACATAGCAGTGGACTGTCTACACACATTTTTGCAGATTGAAAAAAGACACCAAAGGACTGTTTTCTTCTTTTCAGGCTCCAAGGGACATCAGAGATAGTGGGTTGCCACTAGATACCTCATTTAAATCAGAAATGATGTATATAAGGCTGGAACTGATATAGATAGTGGGGGAATGTAGACTTATGATTTTTGTACTAATCACTGAGCCACCCAACTGCACTTTCTAATTTTTGTGATACACACGCAGAGTGGCTAATACATATACACATATATGCATATATATTCCAGTATATCATAGCAGTGCACTGTCTACATACAGAGCATTGCCACACACTAACACACATACACTGCCTTATATGGCATTTATTTACTTATACATCTAACCCTCACTTTTACTGTATTTATGATAAGCACTATGTTTTGCACTAATTCATTGTACTAATCTACAGCATGAGTGGGTAACTAAGGTAGAGAACCAGGGAAGTGTGGTGGATGTGGCCTATCTGGACTTTATTGGGGACACTGCAGAGGGATGGGAGGGGAAGGTATGCATCTTCACGGATGATACAAAGCTATGCAATAGGGTGGACATGCCAGGGGGGTTAAAAGAATGAGGGAAGACCTTAAAAACTGGGTAAATAGTCTGAAGAATGGCAGCTGGGATTCAATACAAAGAAGTGCAGGATCAGTGCAGGTGTGATAATTAAATAAGTTTTGTGCAGACTGTCTTAATGGTAATATGAAATAAATACATAGCAGAGTTGCAGTTAGATGGTATTGATGGGAGCAAGAAAACCATATAGATCAGATATTAAGTTTTCAGTGCAGCACAAAGTTATAGACAGAACATGTTTAAATAGTGCAAGCTTGAATATTCACAAATGATACTGACAAATGAACACATAGTTACACACAGAAACGTGTTTACACAGTGCCAGCATTTCTCTAGTCTTTAGTAAGAGTTCGACATTGGATGTTTTATGACCTTGTATATTTGCATAGCATTCCCTTTGTGGGTTTTGTCCTTAACACTGCTACATCTTATCTGTAATTACAAGCACAGAAGAAAGTCACATCAGTCTCCTCAATGGTGCTCCAACAACATGAGAACTAGCAAAAATGAACAAAGCTGGGCACACACCAACTGGATGCAGATTTTTTTATTTTATTTTAACAAATTCTTAACAGCATGGCATAACCTGGGCTAACACCCCTAATCTTATTTGTAGTGCTGTGCCTCCCAGCTAATTATTTCTCTAAAACTGTGGCATTCATGTATAGAATTAAACTGGGTTGTTGTTTTTTTTAGAAGGCCTGCTATGAAATCACCTATTCTGTGCATCTCAGTGCAACACAGGCAAGAGGAAAAAGTTAGAAAGAGAGGGAGATATTAATCCCAATTACAGTTGAAAGGCTGATAAAGTTGACATGTTTATGAGCTATTAATCTATCTTGAAAGAGAATTCGACCCACATTGAACAAAATAGTGCATTCAAGATTGCTCAGTTCAAATGAACACAGCAGACTGCTTGCTTCAATTAGCGCAGTGATTCTACAGAATCTCTAATTTTATCTAGTCTGTTGGGTATCTGGAGAGCTCCCTTTCACTACTGTTACAGTAAGTTGTCTGCAGGGCTACACCCACTGTAGCTGTACAAACACATGTTATGATTGGCTACATTCTGTAGGGACTGCTGATGTAACTGGCAGTTTGATTCTGATTCTTTTTTTTCTTTTAAAAAGTGAAAAACAGATTGCTCACCATTCTGGTGTTACCATACAAAAACATGTTTGTTTACATTCCTTGATCAACTCCCACTGCATCTTTCCTGAACCTGGGAACATCCCCAACACAGCCTAGCCACTAAATATATATTGAAAGGAGAGTAGACAATTACATTATGAATGGCTTCATTTTTGGGGTGTTCCCTAGTACTCAGGTAGTATACAATAAGAGTAGATCAAGGATTTAAAACAAAACAAGGCAAGGTACAACCTCACCATTAGTATGCATTTAGTTCTACGGAGAAAGGAGGCAGATAAGCAACCAGCAACATCAATGAATTTTAGAGATGGTAAGCAATCATAAAATGTGGGTTTTAACTAGAAATAATATGATGCAAAAAGTTTGACAGTGTCCTTTAAAGAACAATTGTTAGAAATTATAGGTTCAAGCCTTTTATCTAAATATATACTTGCTCTTTCATGTGAGTCCAGAAATCTGCTGTCAAATATTCATGTTTATTTAATATGTGACAATAATATGGGGGAATTTCAGACTCTATATAGCTTTCTGTTGTTACTAGCTCAGTAGATGAAGAAGAATCAGCATTTATATAGCACTTTTCATACACAGTATATCCCAAAGTGTTTTACAAGCAATGCTAGACTGGTAGTGAAGTGACTGAATGTGTAGTAGCAACCATGTGCACATCAACACCCACACACAGCCTGGACAATTGCATGAACTGGTTTATGGGAAGGGGGATGTTGGCCAGGACACCAGGAATGTCCGCTAATTTTTGCAAAGAGTGTCGTGGGTTCTTTTACTTCCACCTGGACACCCACCAGGACAACACCAGGATGGGTAGAAGGGACCTCGGTTTAACATCTCATCTGAAGGACAGCACACCCCAGCAGTACAGCACCCTTCCTAATACTGCACTCGGATGCCAGTGTTTTAGGTGCAAGTCCGATCCTGGTGTGGGATGAGAACCCACGACCTTCTGGTCCAGAGGCAGATGTGCTACCAACTGATCCACGCTGACACTGATAGGAGGAGACCTGTCTGAACTTCTTCACATGAAGTTGCATTGGAAAAGAAATTGTGACAGTCTTATAGTGCAGTGGGTTGAAATAAATAACCTATTATTTCAATACGATATAAAAGGTTATTTACGAACATTGCAATAGAAGCATGCATGTTATTATGTTATTGTAACTGCAGTGATGATATTTGATATCAAAATTCCCCATATTTGGGTTTATTTCCATGAAAAATGCAATTGAGAAATGAATATTGAAGTTAAACTTTTTTTTTTCATTTGCAGTGTCAAAAGTACCACACACACACACACGTACCTGGAAATGAGCTGTCACAGTTCAGTGTGCCTTTCCTGGTCTATATTAAAAATAAGTAACTATATGAAATAAATAAGATTCTGGTGAGTTCTATGCAAAGAGGATGCTATATGAATTATTTAACCACTCAAATGGATTTCTTGCCAGGCATAAGCAGTTCGGTCTTTTATTTATTTATTTATTTATTTATTTATTTATTGAAATAGTTTCACCAGGAAAGGCACACTGAGCAACAGATGCTCGTCTCCTGGTGCAACCTGGGGGGAGGGTACAAGGAGGTTGGATAACATGCAGGTTACCAACTGAGCAAATAGCAGAGGCAAATAGCAGCATATGGATACAATTGCATTAAACTACAAGCAACAACACATGGAGTACATTGATATTGTATGGAACATATAACAATTACCTGACATATAGCAGCAATACAAGGGAAAATTTAGCACACAGTAGTATGCAGATATAAGCAACAGGAGACATAGAACACATGATGGTGCAGGACTAAAGTGCATATGTTGGGGCTATATGCCAGCATTTATAGCAAAGCTAAGGCTGCTGGTCGGGCAGTGGGGAGGGGAGCAATTGGTGCATGGCCGAATCAGGTACAGGAGCAATTAGTGGTGAGGAAGTTAGCTAGGGCGGTAGAAAGAGAGTGGGCAGAGGAGGAATGCTGAATTTGAGGTGGGAGATCATTCCATAGTTTGGGTAACCGGTGTGAGAAGGCGGCTTGCCCAGCAGTGATCTTCCGCCTAGGGATTGACAGTTGGTGGTAATGTGGATTTAAGATAATGGGCGGGAGGGGCAGCTGAGGTACAGAGGAGAGGAGAGGTAGGAAGGGATGATGCCAAGCCATAGGTTAGATACATATTAGCACAGTGTGAAATGCAGCGGTTCCGAGGGACGGTAGTGCTAGGAACGGCAGAGTTCGTAGTGGTGGGTAAGGGTGAGGCATCGAGCAAAGTGGCAGAAGGCATTAAAAGTGTGTCCAGCTTAGATAGGGTGGACTTAGGGGCTGCAGCGTAAACAATGTCACAGTAATCAAAGGAGGGGAGCATCATCTTCTGGACCAGTTCACGTCGTACGGGGGGAGGGAGGCTACTGCGGTTCCTAAATGCCAACAGGGCATTTTCAGATGTATTCAAAGCTGCCAAAGTATGACAAATCTGTATTTTGGTTTTCATGCATTTCATGTGATTCATTTAACTGCAGCTTCAGCATTCATGTTGCCTGTTTTTAACTTTTTTCTTCAAAGATATGAAACATATTTTAACCGCACCTTTCATTTTTTAGTTGAAGCAACTGCATAGATGTGATTATGATTTCTAGATACCTTATTTGAAAATAGCATGCACATCTCAATACAATTTTCTGTGCATGTTTGCTTTAAGTAATTCCATATTTTTTGGGTGTGTGATTTTATATAGCATTTTTCAAGTCTCAATTCTGAATATCATTTGAAAACATTCTATTTGGTATTTTAATTATTGTATTGAAATGTCCTCTGTTGTACAAATGCTGGTATTAGCCTGCAGTGCCACGTAAACTCCCAGTAATTCTTTATATTTTAGCTTGCCGTTTAAGCATCATGACATTTTAATGGTTGTTTTTTTGTGCATATTGCTTTAGTTTCAATGTTTTGTTGGCCTAAATTCAAGTTGTAATCCACCATAAATGTTTAGTTGGACCATTGTAAATGGCAAAACAAAATAGTAATATTAAATGCATGCTGAAAATAAAATTGATGTTTTGACCTTAGGTCTTCTTGGGAATTATCTAAAAGAGAAAAAGGCACAGTTAGTTAAGGGAAAATAATATATATATATATATATATATATATATATGAGAAAAGAAAATAGGGAGGCTCTAGGAGAAAAGTGATAACAGGCAAGATAAGAAAAGAATCTGAAAACAAAAGGCTGTAAAGACTGTCTTTCTTGGTCTCAATCCAATATATAGATGCAAAACAAAATACAGCACTGTCACTAGGAAACTGTGTTCACATTTTATTGTTATACATGACATCCTTAAAACTGCATGTTACAGCAGCAGTTGACAGACATAACATCACATAGCTAACTGCTGCAATATCCCACATTCCAAAAGTAGGTAGGACAGTTGTGTAAAAACTTTTTATCGCAATGCATTTTCCCTGTGAAAGTTAAACTTTAAATACAAAAGTATAATAAAATATATTTGCAATTATAAATCCCATTTGCATTCTACTTAGTGAGGGAAGTAAATACATTGGAACAGAAATGTTTTTCCATCTTTGAGAAGAAAAAATTACTCACTTTAGTAATGTTGTTTCTTCTATTGGAGTCTTGCTATATTATGACATATGCAGTGAGTCCCAACCTTCGAACTGCTCTGGAGGTGAAAGAGTTAAATTTCCATGCCAGGCATGGAACGCTGAGCTCGAGCTCGGTTGAAAACTCTGTCTGTTGTTCTTCAAACTCAAACTGTCAGATCTACGAGCTGAACCACTGAGGTCCTGTGTGAAGCTGTAAACCTACACCAGCCAACTGGCTACTAACATAACAACACATTTTTGGTCCCAAAACAAAGACTCAAGTCAGGAGACCCAAAAATGAAAACACAACACTAATTCACCCCAAAAAGGAGAGGTGAAAACAACAAGGTGGGCACCCTACTAAGTGCCAACACTGCACTGTTCCACCCATATCCCAAAACAGAGTTTCTGAGAGGGGCAGGCAGGAGGGAGGTCATAATAGTAAGACTCAATAGAGAAACAACATTACTAAGGTGAGTATTTTTCTTCTAACAACATGAAGTCTTGCTATATTATGACATATGCAGACTACAAAGCAGTACCTCCATGGAGGAGGGCAGAACCTCACTTGGGAAATAGGCTCTGTAGCACAGCTGTGTTAAACTGGGCATCACTCCTAGCCTGGATATCCAGGGAGTAATGCTTGGTAAAAGTATGAACTATTTTCCAGGTAGCTGCTTGACATATCTCTAGAATAGGATATCCCTGGCCGCAGCCAGGAAGCAGCTGCACCTCTGGTAGAGTGAGCCCTCAGGCCTGAGGGAGGAACCTTACCCAGTTTTCATAACAAAATTGGATACAAGAAACAATCCACCTGGCAATGGATCTCTTAGTGGCAGGTTTCCCTACCAACCTCCCCATAAGTGAGGAACAGTTGAGGGAGTCAAATCTGTGACCCTTGGTATGCTCTATGTAGTAGCTAAGGGCTCTTTTGACATCTAAACTGTGCAGCCTCCTCTCACCAGAGGAGGAATGGTCAGTGAAGTACACAGGGAGAGAAATAGATTGATTAAGCTGGAAATCTGAAACCACCTTAGACAAGAACTTCCTGTTAGTCCTGAGGACCACCTTATCTCTATGAAAGGAGATAAAATCAGGCTCCACTGACAAAGCTTGTAATTCACTTATGCGTCTGGCAGAAGTGATGGCTACCAGAAACACAGTTTTCCAAGTCAAGTACTTAAGCTCTGCTGAAGACAGAGGCTCAAAAGGGGGTTGCATAAGCTGAGCAATGCAAACATTAAGGTCCCAAGCAGGGGCAGGGTCCCTGAATGGAGGGTTGGTGTGAAGCAATCCCTTGAAAAACTTGGAGAATACAGGGTGAGCTGAAAGAGAAGAGGGCTTACCTGCTGAAATAAAGGCAGACACAGCTGCCAGATGCACTTTTAGGGTAGCTGGTCTCAGCCCCAAGGTATGCAGATGGACCATAATCCAGGACTGTGGGTAACCAGCAGATTCTGGGAAATATGCTGTCCAGTGCACTAGAGCACCAGATGGAAAACCTTTCCATTTGGAATTATAAGTAGCCCTGGTGGGAAGGTTTCCTAGAAGCCTTCAGGATATCCATTACACCTTGGGAGAGGTGTAGATCAGCAAACTCTAACTCTTCAAGAGCCAGGCCTTGAGATTGAGAGATTTGAGGTTCAGGTACCAAACCCTTCCCTGAGCACAGGTTAACAGGTTGTGCTTCCGGGGAAGACACAGGGGAAGATGGACTGCTAAGGACAGCAGGAGTGGATGCCAGAGCTGTCTGGACCAATCTGGGGCAATCAGGATCATCTTGCAGGGTTGAGACCTGATTTTGACTAGCACTTTGAACAGCAGAGGGAAGGGGGGAAAAGCATAGAGAAACTTCCACTCCCAATTGAGGACTAAGGCATCCAGAGGGACTGAGCCCAACACTGGGGGCCTGCAGCAAACAAGGGAAAGTTGGTGATTGTCTGGGGCTGCAAAAAGATCTATCTGTGGGGTGCCCCATCTGGCAAATACCACCTCCAGGACCAGGGGATCCAGTGACCATTCGTGATGGCCCTGGGAAATCCTGCTGAGAGCATCTGCCAGGACATTGTCCTTGCCTGGGAGGTGAACTGCTGTAAGGGAGGTGTTCAGGGAGTAAGCCAGAGACCACAACTTCATTGCTTCGTGCACGCGTGAGATCGATTGCCCTTTGCTTGTTGATGTACCACATTGTGGTGGTGTTGTCTGTTCTGACCTGTACCACTTTGTTCTGAACAGACTTGGAAAAAGCTTGAAGTGCTAGAAAAACTGTTCTGAGTTCCAACAGATTGATGTGGAGCAGGGATTCCTGAGGGGACCACAACCCCTGGGTAGTGAGGTCACCCATGTGAGCTCCCCATCCCAAGAGGGATGCATCCATAGTAAGGATTAAGGAGTGAGACTGAGTGACAAAAGGAACTCCTTGTCTGAGATTGCTCTGATCCTGCCACCACTGTAGGGCCTGGATCAGGGTTCGAGTCACTGGGATCAATTTGGTTAGAGGGTCTTTCCTTTGAGACCAGAAGGCTCTCAAATGGAACTGAATGTCCCTCATCTGAAATCTTGCTCCCTGCATCACTGCTGTAGAAGCAGCCATGTGCCCCAGGAGCTGTAGAAAATGCCTTGCTGGTCGAGACACCTGCAGGGTGAATGAGGAGGCCAGAGAGACCAGGGCCCTTGCCCTGTCCAAAGGGAGGAAGGCTCTGGCTTTCTCTGTGTTCAACTCTGCGCCTATGAAGGTGAGGAGCTGAACAGGCTCTAAAACTGACTTTGAAAGATTCAGAAGGAAACTTAGGGAGGTGAGCAGTTGCTGAGTTATTTGTAGATGTAACTTGACCTGGTCTGGGGACTGGCCTACTATGAGCCAGTCGTCCAGGTAAGGGAAGATGGCAATGTTTTGCCTTCTTAGCGAAGCAACTGCCACTGCCAGGCATTTTGTGAACACCCTTGGAGCAGAGGTGAGGCCAAAGGGCATTGCTCTGAACTGGTAATGGCCTGAGGGCAGCTCGAACCTGAGGTACTTTCTGATGGGAGCTTCTGATGAGAATATGGAAGTAGGCATCCTTGAGGTCCAGGGAGCCAGCCAGTCCCTGGCCTTAAAGAGGGTAGAATAATTCCCAGAGTCACCATTTTGAATTTCAGTTTTAAAAGGTGCTTGTTTAAGTATCTGAGATCCAGGATGGGCCGCCATTCTCCTGTCTTTTTCGGGGTAAGGAAGTACCTGGAGTACAACCCTTTGCCCTGGTGTAGGGGTGGAACCCTTTCCACGGCTTTGAGAGCCAGGAGGGAAGAGACCTCTGCCTCTAGGGCAAGTGCCTCTGAAGGATTTGCAGGTGGAAAGGATCTGGTTCTCATCTTTGGAAACTTTTTGAAGCTGAGAACTAGTCCCTGGCTTACTACTTCTAGGACCCACTTGTCTGATGTCAGAGACTCCCAGTCCTGGACAAAGTAAACCAGCCTGCCCCCTACAGGTAGTTGAGAATCGGCCCTGGCAACCCCATCAGGGTGCCTGCTTGGCAGGGGCTTTGGGCTGAGGGGTGGAAGCAGGCCTACCTGCACCCCGTCTGCCTCTCCCTCTAAAGAACCCCCTCTGGGCAAAAGTTGAAGAGGAGGCCTGGGCTTGGTAAAAAGGCCTATGAAAAGGCCTACCCCTGCCCCTGGGAAGCTGCCCTTGAGGAGTGGCCTGCCTTTCCTTGGCCTGTGCACTCCTATAGGTGGTCCTATATCATCCATTTTCTTCATGTAGTTCTCTGTCTGCTCCCAAACAGAGAATTACCCACAACAGGAAAATCCATGGCCTTAGTCTGGGTATCCTGTGACAGGCTAGTACATCTGAGCCAAGCCATCCTGTGAAGAGCCACAGATGTAGCCATGACTCTTGATGAAACATCATTTGAGTCCACTGCAGCATGGAATTGCACCTTGGATGCCTAGGTACCATCGGCAGCCACCTGCTCCAGCTCCTTGGCAGCTGGCCAGGGACCTGTTTTGCAAGAGCCATAACAGTATCCCATCTGGATTTCTGGTATCTAGCAACGTAAGCCATATAATTTGCCTGTCTGAGTCCCAAAGATGCTGCCATGTACTGTTTCTTTGCCATGGCATCAACCTTCCTGGAGTCCTTGTCCGGGGGGGTGTGAGGCCAAGGGAATATTTGCCTTGTCACAGGCTGCAGCCTGCACTACCCCAACATGGCTGCATTGTTGTGTAAGGAACTCCGTATCAGAGCCTGACAATGTGTACCTCTTGTCCATTCTCTTATCCACAGGATGCATAGTGTGTGGAGTTTTTAGAATTTTAAAAGTCTGTTTCCCAAAAGATTTATGCAAGGGAATAGACAATCTCCTGGACTCTGGGATATCCATCATTTCCACATAGTCAGGCTCCTCTTGATCATCTCTAAGAAAGAAAAAGCAATCCCACAGGAAATGGACAAAGTCTTTCACATGCAAAAGCCGCCTCTCCGATGTGCAGATGATGTAGAAACAATCTCCAATATAGAGTAAACAAGGTGAGGGCGCTTCAAAAAAGATATCTGTAGACAGTCTTTCTTGTTTTTATTAATTTTTCAATTTTTTTATTTTAGCTTTTGTTAACCGGGTAAGTACACTAGACAAGTATTATGCCTATTTTCAGGAACGATCCGGGAGAGTACAACATAAGGATACAGACAATTGTATACAGTAGCAAGTACAGCTTAACAACATGATTGAGATAGTAACATAGTCCAGGGGATATATACGGACATAATACAACTTATATCCGCTGAGGTAACGAACCCCCAGGATGAGTGGGTCACACACAAATTTACAACAGAAAGCATTTGCTCATTTCATGTAAGAGACAAATTGAGAGAGGCAATGACCAGGGAACCGTGACGTGGACAATATATCCGGGGTCAGGTGCCCTGGTGTATAGGCAGAGACAAGGAGTGCAGCATGAGATATCGGGCAGTGTCAGAAGGAGGCAAGCTTTGAAGCCAGAAGAGCATCCGTATAGAGGAGTACTCTAGGGAGGCTTGGGACAGTCACATGCAGATGCAAGTTTCAGGAAACCCCGGAGGGAGTTACGGAAGCACAGGTGGGAGGACGACAACCTGGTCAGCTCTGGAAGGGAGTTCCAGAGCCTGGGCGCATACACAGTAACATCCCAGCTACCCATGAGGGTGCGGGAGGGAGGGACCTTGAGCAACCCCAGGGCATTGGACCTAAGTTGGTAGGTAGAGGTGTCTGATGGCGGAAGGAGCAGGGCCAGCTCCGGGGGGGTGCCGGTTCTGACCACTTTGTCGGTAAGGCAGCCCACCCTGAAGTCCAGGTACCTCGTAGGGGAGAGCCATCCTAGTTTATCGTATAACTCACAGCGATGGGTGAGGCGGGGGACAGCAAGTGCAAAGCGACAGATGTTGTTGTAAGTCGTGTGCCACCATGCAAGGCGAGTCTGGGGGGAGCAAGCGAATAGGTGCAGTCCATAGCTCAGGGAGGGGAGAAGCACGCCTTTCGCAAGGGCTAGTCTGGCCGCGGGTGTGAGGTTGAACTTGGCCCTGTAGGCCAGGCCTAGCTTACAGTTAACTGCCCTACAGATATTAAGGAGGTGACTACCCATGTTGAGTTGGGAGTCAAGGGTGACCCCGAGGTATTTGGCAGAGTTCACTACAGGGAGGAGGGATCCGTCAGGACAGGAAATCTTTAACAAGGCCGACGAGGTTTTGAGCCTGGCTGTGGAGCCAAAGAGCATGGCCTGAGTTTTTTTTCAGATTCAGGACCAGTTTGTTCTTGGTGATCCAGGTTTGAACATTGCAGAAGCCTTCGGACAGAGCTCTGTTTAGAGTTGCAACATCTCGGGCGTGAGCCAGGATCACCAGGTTATCAGCATAGAGGGTGGCACTGCAGGAGGAGGTCACCGTAGGGAGCTGGTTGATAAAGAGGGAAAAGAGGAGAGGGCCCAATACCGAGCCCTGAGGGACACCGGAGGTCACTGGACGAGACTCAGAGAGGACTTTGTTGAAACTAGTCCGCTGAGTTCTGCCATGCAGGTAGCCCATGATCCAGTTCATGGCGAGAGGGGAAAATCCGAGAGACCATAGTTGTGAGCAGAGCAATGTGTGGTCGACAAGGTCAAAGGCCTTGGACAGGTCGATGAATATGGCTCTGGAGAGGTTGCCCCGATCCAAGGCTGATCTTATTTTAGATGTGACCGAGATTAGGGCAGTGGTGGTAATTGTGACCCTTGCGAAATCCATGCTGAGCCGGGGACAGCAGCTCCTTGGACTGGATGTGTTCCGAGATCTTTTCGTCCACCATCTTTTCCAGGAGCTTACTGAGGGATGAGAGGATGGCAATCGGGCGATAGTTGTCCGGAAGTTTGGGATTGCCTTGTTTCAGAACCGGGACAATCCTGGCCTCTTTCCAGATATCGGGGAAGGTACCCCTTCCAAGGGATAGATTGAAGATGTGGGCTACAGGGTGGGCAAGGTGAGTAGCGCCAAGCTTGAGGAGCTTTGATTCAAGGTTATCTGGGCCAGGACTGGAGTGCTGGGAGAGGCCGGCCAGGTGCCTCTGGGTGTCCAGCACAGTCACTTCCCTGAGGTTGAACAGTGCCCGGGGGGGTGACCCTCACTCCAAGCCGGGGGAGGAGGGCCAGCTCATGTTAGACAAGAGGAGACATGATGGCAGAGAGGTCGGTGAAATGGGTATTGAGGAGTTGGCAATGGTATGGGGGTTCGTGCAGGAGACCCCATTGATAAGCATGTCAGATACTCCAGGTTGGGAGGATCCATTAACAATATATTTTATGCTCTTCCAGAAATTTCTGGGGCTGCTGGCAGAGCAGAGAAGAGCGGACTTGCAGAGAAGTCGCTGTGCCCTGATGGCCTTTTGCAAGAGTTTCTCAGGTGTCTGTATTTTGTAGGGAGGTGGGATTCTGGAACTTTTGAAGTGATCCCAGCATGTCTCTCTCCTGCATCTGGGCCAGGAGATTCCCATGTAGCCAGTGGGTGCGGACCCCTACCCTGCGGGTGACCATGGGGCG
The DNA here is from genome assembly GCA_016271365.2 of Neoceratodus forsteri. Taxonomy (NCBI): domain Eukaryota; kingdom Metazoa; phylum Chordata; order Ceratodontiformes; family Ceratodontidae; genus Neoceratodus; species Neoceratodus forsteri. The sequence goes on along the minus strand of CM057459.1, from coordinate 436,767,969 downwards.
TGTTATCTTGCAGGATCCCAAAGGTGGTGATGAATGAGGAGGTAGCCACTGAGGGGTCAGTGGCCCCATACACATCGGACCAGTCGGTAAGCCGGAAGTCTTCCAGGAACTCCCCGGGGATAAACCTGGAGTAGTTCCTGACGTGCAGGATTTTGTGAGGGATCTTGGGGGGGTGATTTTCCAGACACAGTAGACTGGTGAGTGGTCAGAGATAGAATCCGGTAAAGTGCCTGCTGAGGAGATTCTATCCGGACGATTTGACATGATCCAGTCTAGCAGGGTACCGGGGGATCCATTCGTGGGCCGCCTGGTGGTATCCTGGATAAGCTGGGTCAGAGAGGAGGTAGCGAGTAGGGCCTCATATTGCTTTGCACTGCCTCCAACCCAGTTGAGGTTGACGTCCCCCAGGATGAGGAGTTCATTGTCCCCAACACTGGGACCGATGGAGTCGAGGAGGTGGGACAGGCCAGGAGTCCTCCCTTGGGTGGGTTGTAGGTGCACACCAGATGCAGTTTCTTAGTGTCTCAAGTAGGAGTAGCACATGGGTACCTCACACTGGGACTCGAGGGATTGGGGAGAGCAACTGGGGAGGCGTTGAGGTGATGCTTGTGGTAAATCAATAAGCCTCCCCTTTTTCCCCGCTCTGTCCAGTCGAGTAAACTTCGTACCAGGTAGACTACAGGCAGAGTCAGGGATCGTGGGTTTCAGCAAGTCTCGGTCAGCCCGAGGATGTCGGGCTTGTAGAAGGGCCATCCACGCCGACCAGCCTGCCCCGGGTTGTGTGGCAGGCTCGAATGTTGAGGTGTGCTACTTGCTTCCCTTGCCCACGCCACATGCTACGGGGTGTTCTGAGGGTTGCATGGTCCTGGGTTCAGTTCAATATCACCCGCCAGTGGCAGTGTTGAGAGAAGGAGCCAAAGGAGGTGCCACTTTGTGGGAGTTATGCCGGCTGGGGAGATTATGCCCGGGAGGCGGGACTCGGCCGGGGCATGGGGCCCAGAAGAGCAGGCGCGTATAGGACAGCAATGAGGCATAGGGGTCCAAGGAAGGTTTGGGGGAGATATCGATTAACTCACAGGAGAGGGACCACCCACAATGTGCCCCAAGTGATAAAGGAGGGAAGCTGCGTGGAACAGGGAGAACCTGGGTAGGACCTGCTGGGGCCAGCATCCTGTAGGGGCAGACAACACACCGGGAGAAGTGTCAAGGAGATAACACAAACATGCATGCAGGGCTGGAAAAATCAGCAAGGTCCAGTCAGTAGAGAACAAATATTGACAATGATGCGAGTAAAAATTAGGCAGTACACAAGCAGTAGTAAAAACTCAGGCAAAGACCAATAGACCAGCCCAGTTGGGGAGATGATCAAGGGAGAGGCAGTTCAGAGGAAAGAGTCCATAATTCAGCACTGACTGGAGGGCAGAGCGTAGGGATGAGCTGCACAGAGGAGTCTGCATCAGAGCCACCAGGAATGCAGGGGTGGACCACCCCACAAGCTGATTGGGTGGAGGTCCCTCACGGAAGGCAGGGTCAAAACTGGCATATAAGTCCGCATACAAACAGAGGCGGGTGGGAGGGCTCATACAAAGAGACCTCTCACTAGGCGAATGAGCTGCCGAGGAGGCCCGCCGGAGCTGCAAAGCCCACAGCACCTCAGACTCAGCTAGCGTGGGAGGGGGGACCTTCCAGCGCCAGGTCACACACGCCTCCCCTCCAGCAGGAACAGCGGCAACAACACTTGCACTGAGTGAGTTGGGGCAAGCTCGCCCAGTTGTATAGATCAGGAGAAAAATGTCATAGCAGCCAGGGGCCAATGGGGAGTTGCGGTTGGTTCGGCACCAAAATTCAAACTGGAGCTTGAGTCAAAGTCCAAATTGGAACTCAGCGGCGTGGTAGCGGGGGACCCCGGTTACTCTCGGTCAGGCGAGACACTCCGTGGCGTGGACAACATCAGGATACTCGGCAGGAGCAAAGTTTGAGGTAGGAGAAGCTGGAAATGTCTGTAGGAGGGTTGGCAGGTCTCTCAAAGAACAGCGGCGAGGTCGGGACCCAAAGAGACCTCTCGCTAGGCGAACGAGCTGCCGAGGAGGCCCACCGGAGCTGCAAAGCCCACGGCACCTCAGACTCAGCTAGCTCGGGGGGGGACCTTCCAGCACCAGGTCACACATGCCTCCCCTCCAGCACGAACAGCGGCGACAACACTTGCACTTGTTTTCTCAAATTCTTCTTTTTTATTAGTTTAAAATGTGGCAATTCTCAACGTTTCACCAAGTGTCTTGGCTTTATCAAGAGATGCCCTTATGAAAAAATATATAAATGCATAAAATTAAAAGGACTGTCTACACACATATTTATACCATCTTATAATGCTTTTAAATAAATACCCACTGATGCCACTTACTACATAAAGTCTCAGTCATATATTGTCACTTTCTCTCACATTAGCATGGATTCCAGATCCTATAGAACAAATACATATATACATAATGTATAAATATTTAATTAATCTAATATATCTATCCTATATCAGTAATTAGAGATGGAACCCTACACCAAAACACCAAATTGTAGTGAACAGTGTTACAACTTTCCCAATAGGTACTAGTCCGTACCTACAAGTTTCACTGTATTTTGAAAAATGACATATGCCATTAAGCTATGGCCTCATTCAATTTGTAAAACTTCATAATATGCTTCTTCACATGTTTTTTCAAACTAGAATGCAAATAAGAGAAAACCTTTCTATCAAGCAAATTAAGGCATTTTTTCTACTCAAGTTATTATTTTAGACCAATCATTGTTCAGTCTCTCTAATATTTTCTACCCAGAAAAAAGTGTACCATTGATGTTTCTTTTAAGTAAAACAAATCGTCTTAATTTATACACATATGTAGCATATTACAATACCCACACACACACACACACACAACAACCTATGAACTCTAATATGATGTAAACATTCATCTCTCTGAGAGCTGCCAAAACGCTCGTGCCACACATTGGATTAAAGCGGCACTCAGCCGCTAACCTGCAAAATCCATACTCATAAAAACTTCGATGGCTGTGGCTGCTGTATAATATTAACATTCACTTCTCTATAAGCTATCATGAATTCCTCTTTCATAACACTAACTTCACGCTTTTTCTTCAAACTTCCTAACCTTTTTATACCAATATGTACATATTATGACTATTACAGTTCCTTTTTGACTTCCAGACCTATAAACTCTAATGTGAACATTCATCTTTCTACGAACTTCCAGAACGCTCGTGCCGACCACATTGGATTAAAGCGGCACTCTGCTGCTAACCTATAAAATCCATATTCATTATCTCAAGGTGTTAATACTTTCTGGTTGTCTAAATGAATCTCTTTATTTTTTTGTTACTCTCTCTACAGCCACAATCTTCATTCATGCACCTTCCTACAGATTATAGACAATTTCTAAAATCGTACTAGCGTATTCATCCTCACCCCAGTATCAAGCAGTATTTTTAATTCTTTACCTATTAATTCTTGAAGTCCAGACGCAGCTTTGATTTCTCAAAAAGATTCTAAATCTTTAACCCATGGATCTTCTTTCTACGCGTGGACGCTACATCCGTTAGCCCTAAAGTTTTTTTCGGTCGCTCTGACTAGATTTAAAAGTGCACCTCCGATGACATCACATAATTCAGCCTTAAAGGTAAACTGTCTTTCAATTCTAGTTTATACACTTCCCATTGTCAATCATGTCTCGATCATCATATTATTCCAATAAATCTTATTTCCTTCATTTTTAATCCCAGAGAAGTAACCTCCCCAATCTCTAAACCAAATAATCTTAACAAATGCCCCTAAATTACGTCTCTCATTCTCTCCAGTGTCCTTACTTATAGCCTGACTTTTGTGACTATAACCTAACAAAATGGTCATAACAGATGTCCCTTGAGTTTGTTTCCCATTCTCTCTCGTGTCCTCTCTCACCTTGTTTACTCTATATTGGAGATTGTTTCTACATCCTCTTGATCATCCACAGCTTCCTCCATAGGGAGCTGGAGGGTTTCAGCCACTTTTTTATAGAACATAAAATGAGAAGAGGACTCAGAAAGCCTAGGAGGGGACACTCCTGAAGGTCTGTCTGAGGAGATGTCCGGGTCGATGGGCACATCCAGACTTTCAAATCCACATTCACTCTCCTCATACTCCTCTTCCCCCTTCTCCGGTTCATAATATTCCTCCAAATCATAGTCTTGAACCAGTGGAACCGGCCGAACTGGGTGCTTACCTGATGGCACCGGTTAGGTCGGAACCGGAGAAAGCGACTGGACAATCTGAATCGCTTTGGCTATTTCTTCAGCAGTTGGAGAGGAAAGTTTTGACTCCACACCAGCTGATTTTCTAGTCCTTTTTGCTGGAACCGACCCCTCAGAGTCGGTTTCCTTTGCCCAAGGAAGTCTCACCCTGGTCAGAGGGCACCCTCTGGTTCGTTGGAACCAAACCGGCTGGCCATCTGGGTCAGTGGACTTCTTGGCCTCCCTTTCCCTGAGCCTACCAACTCTCTTATCCAGGGTAGCTGCAGGAAAATTTTGACAAATCTGGCAGTCTGCATTGGAGGTGGTCAAACCCCAGACAATAAACACAGGTGGTGTGGGGTCAGCCTTGGCAAAGGCTTCCACACACACTGCAGTGTTGAAACCCAGTGGCCCAGCTTTTTCTGTTGCTCAGACATAGTGCCAGTCCTAACCGAACTTGCCCATTTAAAGACCCTCTTATTGGTTCCCAACCATGTAACGGGTCGTGGAAAAAAACGTAAGAAATTCCATTTTTTTTAGAACCGATAAGAACCAGTAACCACACTCTAAATGATAGAATAAAATATTTTTAAACAACCTGATCATTTCAAGAGTGAACCGATAACCGTTTACAAGTTCCACACAGAGAGAAATAATGTAAACCTATCTAATACTCACAAATACCACAGACAGAGCTTGAACCGACCAGTTGCGGTTTAAATTCGGTCAAAAAATGAGAAATTAATACTTTTAACCAACAAAATGAACCGAGCAGAAGGAGAAATCTCCGGAGCGACTGTTCAGTGAGGCGGAGTAAAGAATCTGACAGTTTGAGTTTGAAGAACAACAGACAGAGTTTTCAACCGAGCTTCGAGCTCAGCTGCCCCATGCCTGGCATGGAAAGTTAACCTTTCACCTCCGGAGCAGTTCGAAGGTTGGGACTCATTGCATATGTCATAATATAGCAAGACTTCATGTTGTTAGAAATTATGATTCTGTACAACAGTTCCAAGCAAATGAAATGGAAAATAAATATAATAGGAATCAGTTACAGTATGACAATTTAGGGGTGAATGTACATACCTGAAGTTTGAAACTGCACAGTGTTGTAATTGTTGTGTGTGTGTAACAGTTGGCCATCCATGTTACTGAACAGAAATAATTGCAACTGCAGAAATATGGAACGTAATGTAACTGAAACTAATATCGATACTGATTTTCCAAGTATCTTAGACCGGTATTTTAAGAGAGATAATAGGTTATAGAATTGTTATCTCTGGCCACTCATTACACTGCAATAAAGTGAAAATGTATCATACTGTACTTTCAGGTGCACGTTTTTATGTGTTCCATTAATATAATTATTAGAATATGTAATATGTTCCTGTATGCAAAACACCAATTGCTTTTATACGCAAATTATTTGCCTGTAACTTTTTCAGTAACACGTATTATTTTGCTACTACAAGGTTTGTTTTTTGCACTGTGCAATCCTCAGTTGTCCAATCGGATGAAAAAGGTAACTTACACACCAGCACTCCAAGAAAACTGCTACTGTTTGACAAAAAAAAAACTCCACAAAAACAATGAGGAAAAGCCATACATTTTCTGGCAACCAAGTTACTCATTGCGCTCAGTTATAGTATTACTATTGCTTTTACTGTAGCCATGGGCATAGTATATGTACCACAGGTATGTTCTAGCCTCTCCCAAGTTTATACCGCACACACTTTGAATAATGGGTACTCAAATAATTTATAAAATATGAATTTTTATATTTTGCATTAAAATTATAGAGTGTACTGCAATTAACAATAATGGAGGGTGCCTTTCGTTTACTTATGTTTTATACAGGATTCCTTTTTTTTTCAGAGCGTAGCATAATTATGTCTTCTTTTCTGACATTGTCTAAGTATATGTATATGTAAACTCAATGAGATTATATACACTGACCCACCAACAGACAGACAGGTAGAAACAAGTGCTTTCCTCATTAACCCTCTAAAATGACTGTGCTCAGTGGGCTTACCCAGTTATCAAAAGCAACATTATCAATAAAATTTAAAGGGCTTTTGTTCACATTACAAGAAATGGGCATCTGTAGATTAGGTGATAATATGAATGCAGTGCTTGGATGAACAGCCAGCATATGGAATTCTGGCAGCCTTTTTGTTGTACTTTGTGGGCCACTGCAACACATACTAATACAAGCAGTGTGTGCTAATTTGTCAGTGGTGTAATGAAGGTTTGGTTCAGTGCTTTCCAAATGGAAAGAATCAGGCGCCATCTGCTGTTAGATGTTTGTCAGTGCAACATTGACATAGGCCTGCTTGTACCACACTGCAGCTTAGAAATGGGCTTGCTAAAAACTCGTGAAATCTTTGCCTACACATGAACAGATAAATCATCCACCTTAAGGATAGTTGGTGGATCTGCCCCTCTGATGACCTGAGCCATCATTCCACTGCATCTGTACGCTCCTCCAGCCTGTGTATTCTTCCCTCCATCTCCACCACCCAGTTTCTCAGCCCTGCCACTGACTCTTTCAGCACCCTTCCTTCAATCATCACCCAGTCTATATAGACCCAGGATATTTCACCTGCTTTTCCCAGCAACTAGTTTTTTTTGTTCTGTTTTCTGTTTTTCCTACCTTCACTCCGACAAAGCATGTGGTTTCAACCACTTACTTTTAAAGAAAGTTTCCACTTCTCCCATCATCCTATCCTCCAGCTTTCATTCACCCTCCCTGAGGCACCTGGGAAAACAGCATCCCAACCAACCCATTGGTTTTGTATAGGGAATTTAATGAACTTTTGCTGCCAACAGTCACTTCAGCCCTGCAGCCCATCGAAGCACCTCTATACCAGTGGTTCTTATTGAAGTGAAAGGAAAAACCCACCAAGCTCCTTAAAAAACATTTATTAATTTGGCCCTAATATTATTACTTGATAAATCTTGCTTTTGTTAAAATAACACTACTAGGAAATGCAAGAAAGGTATGATACAAATTTGTGGTAATATTATTATTATGCTACAAGACACAATTTCCACATAGTTTTCTCCATGGTATCATGCGACAGAGCTTCCTCTGGCTAAATCAAATCCCTGTGCATATATTCTGCAATTACTTCCTACCATCCTTCAAGGCTGAGTTGAAGATACATCTTTCTGAGGCACCTCCTCACCCCAGCTCATTCTTTGCTCTTACACTGTTGTTTTGTTGACTAGTGCCTCCAATACTGTACTTGCATCTCCCCCTGTACCTTTCCACTCCCCTTATCTCGTGGTCCCACTCGTATCAAGTATTCATCCCCCGGCACCAGCTGCCTTGACCCATGCCCTTCTCTCCACTAGCATGGTCATGACCTCATTCCCCTTTTGGACCTTTGACTAAGCTTCTGACCTCCAGGCTGCTACCCCTTTTCCGCACTGTGCTCCCTAATGCTCATCTCCTGATGGATGTCAGCTGGTTGTTTTTGTTTTTTTTTCTACTCACAGAATGTATTTTCACCTTTACTTAATTTGATATTGTAATCACCAGGCATTGTTGAAATATTTACAGGAGTCCATGATTTGTCTTTGTACTAATTGTAAAGCATTTGTTGTATTTTCTGTCTATTCCCGTAACTTGTTTGTATGTTGTTGTACAGACATGGAACCTTTGTTAAAGAGCATTTGCTCAAAGGTGTTTTCTGAACTATTGAAATAAAATAAATAAATAAAAAGTATCTAACTATATGACAAACAAAAAATTAAAAATAACTCAACAGTAATTGAAGAAATTAACATTTCAAATAAGTTGCAAATAAGAGGGATCCTAGATTATTTTGGAGCTAAAACATTTTATACCTGTTTATTTTATTTTCTTAACTCGTGTCCCCAGATCTGCTTTATTTCATACTCTTGCATTTTCCACCAGACAGTTTTTAAGTGTCAACATGTGTGAGATAAAATACAACACAACATTCCATAAAACAGTCTTTGTCTTGTGACTGTACACTAGATTCTAATAAAATGCAAAGTTGTAATACCTTAGCATTCTATGAATCTTGCATTGCATTTGGCATATAAAATCAATGTTTATTGTTACACTCTGACATAGTTGTAAAAAATATAAACACAGCCACTGCATTTAATTTCAGTTGTTTAGCAGTCAAACTTGATGTGCAATTGGTTGCAGTGTGTTAAAGGTGTATATGCTATTTTCTGGCCTTTTCCACATCTGCTTGTACAGCAGTGAGACTTGCAACTCCTGCAGTCCTATGCCAAAAATTTACCCAGGTTTGCATTTCAAATTGGCTTTCTTTTATTAGTCAGGGGCAAAAACACTTAGATAGATAGGTAGACTGACAAACAGATAGATGAGATGAGAGTGAGAGTGAGAGAAAAAGAGAAAGACAGCGAGCAGGGGATTGTTGGCTCACTGCTGAAACTGAAGCCAACAGCATGACTCCAGCTGTGGCTTCACATTTCAAGAAAGTCCCGCCATTCTCATACTGAGAGTGCGGGTGGACAGTTCCTCTCATTATGCTGGGCATCCAGGATTTTTGGGTGTCCGGAAATATTATTTCTAGGTCGGTTCTCAAAAAACAAACACCACAATCTATCAAAATGGGCCCCGTTTACCTAGGTGTAGGTGTTTATTTTTTTTTTAAATACATAATTTCTATGTATTTTCAGTGTTTTTGATTAAAAAAAAACAAGATAGTAGCCACCATGATCTTTTTGTTTTTCTCACAAGTAAATCATCTGTGTTTTTTTACCATTCAAGCATGATGGTGACCAAAAAATCCTTATAACTCTAGAACCATACAATATTTTTTCACAAAACCTTTGATAGGCACTACCTCAGTACAGGCCATTTCTACCCTGAACATTTCTTGAAAAAATCTTGCATCATCTAAGTTGTGCATGAGAGGGAAAAAACATGTTAAATATACGAACACCAAGTACCTTTTATTCACATTTCTTGCTGTTCCATATCTCAAAAAACAGAACAAGATGCAGTCGTGAAGCTTTTCACATCTTGAGACTCTGCCAACCTGACCACACATACTGCATTTTGGAATATTTTGTCGAACACTACTGAAGTTATTAAGGTGCAATAATTATGGTATAACATTAAACAGCTTACTGTACTCTAACTATGGGGCTCTACCACACCCATGTGTGTGTGTGTATATATATATATATATATATATATATATATATGTGTGTGTGTGTGTATGTGAATATGTGTGTGTGTGAGATATATGTATATATATAGGATATGTGGAGGTTGACTGTGTGATAACTCATTTATCTGCTACAGTTGCTAGTGACCTCAAGTAACTTCACGAGTGGTGAAGCCGTGGTGATGGTTATGAGAGGTCACTGGCAACATACATCACTAAATGAGTTATCACACAGTCGACCCTCACATATTCCATTTATGCAATAGGCTTTAGGGTTTATATCCATTTTCATGAAAACTGAGATATTGGCCATTAGTGCGGATAAGCGCAGACTTTGTAGTGACTTAGTAATGGACTTTGTACAGAATTTGCAATGACGAAAGCAATGTAATAGATAGAACTTCTTGCCCGACTTTTATACAAGAGTCACTGTGTGTATAAATTTATAAACAGAATGTCTCAGATAAATGGATTTATCACACAGTTTATCTCTAAACACCTGTTGCATAAATATATATATATATACACACACACACACCAAACATACACTCACATGGTTAATGTTTTCAGGCATTTATTTATTTATTTATTTATATAAGAGATTTTCAAGGCAGGCATACAGAGCGGAGTAATGCTCGATTCCAGATGCACCCTGGGGGTGAGGGGGAGAGGAGAATGTACAGTAGCAATACTGAGGCAACATACAGGTTACAAGCCAAACACTAGACTATGCAATGAAATATACAGTAGATATACAGAGGAATATGCAGCAACCAAGCCATACAAAGGCATAAACAAATGAACAGACATATAATTTGTCACAGAGGACGAGGCCCATTATTGTGACCCTCAAAGCTGAGGACGTTATGTACAGACACAAATCATATACAGATTATTTACAGAATAACTCTATAACAACATGGGTAGAGGTCTCAGGAAGCAAACCATGAGCATTTGAAAGTCTTAATAATTCTGCCTTGCTCCCTTCTTTCCTCAAGACAGTACTTGTTTAAATTCTAGTCTTTCCTTATACAAGATTCCCTGTTAACACCGGATCATCTTTGTAGCTTGTCTCTGCACTGACTCCAGCTGGTTTACATCCTTCTTATCATAGGGGCTCCTGTACTGCCCACAGCACTCCAGGTGCAGTCGCATGATCTGTATAGTTGTTGGTTTGTTTTTTTCAAGTTCTTAATATTTCCTTTTTTAGATTTTTTTATTATAAACATAAAAAAATAGAAATGCTGAAACTGAGCTTGAACATGGCCATAGCTGTGGCCATCGCTGTGTTAGTGTGTGTCACCAATTTGTTGATGGTCACTATTGTCCTTTTATGACAGATACTGGTGAAGTTTTTAATTAGTTAAGTGGCAATGACTGTGTGAGCTGCATGTTTCACATCTGCTCAAACCAAGCTTGCCGATGATGACATTGTGAAAGTCGTTGAACTGTCCGCAGGAGGACTTGACAGCAGTCTTTACAGTTCCGGTGTTGGTGGAAGCAGTGAGCCAGACTGTGGTTCTGCTAGTGCCAATGAGAGTCCAACTCCAGGGAGACTTGGCTGCAGGAGATACAAGAGTGAGACTAGTAGTAGATGGGACCTGTGGGGATAGGAATAATCAAATGTATAGCTGAAGTTGATACATGGTAAGTAAAGTTTGAAAGGCTAGGAATTCAATATTCTCAGCATCTAGCTTGAAGCAATGTGGTGAGGCAATATCACCAGTTGTACTGAAACAACATTCTGCAGTGACCCACATTTGGGGGCATCCAAGAAAGTATAGAGTGACTTTAGCCAGTGAAGCTCAAATAACTGTTCTGTCTTGCCAGGATTTGATGGGGTCAGTACTTCAGCCACACAGCGGCTCTGATAAATAGACTTGCATTATGTATTCTGATGCCGTGTCCATGCCTTTATACAAAATGTCTCAGCAATGCGGGCTTTCAGTGTCAAAAAGCTCCCATACATCCTTTGTTGTGTTTGGATTATCATTATCAAAATCATCTTCCTCCATGATGTTCTCATCTTGCTGCCATCTGACACTGTGAGAAAAAGAGGGCCCCTGGCTGAGTCAGGGGTAACCTTGAGGGTGAGGGCTTGGGCACTAAAACTGAGCACTGGTCCTAGCACTAGAAGCATGTGAAGTTGGACTAAGAAAAGGAGTTGAATTAGTACAAGTAGGAGGCCCTTGAATTTTGGTTGTAGCTGATGTGTCTAGGGGAATACATGCATCTTTGTATCTGGGATCCATACAAACAGAAGAGAGAAGAAAATAAGTGTTGAACCCAGGCCACCCAGAATACCAGTCTGGTTACACTACCAGCTGGGATCCAGTAGTGCTGCCATGCCAGATTGAGTGCCTGATCTAATACTTTTAAATCTCTTATCAAGTTGTGATAGAAACATCTCTGCCATTTCTCAAATAAGGACTGCAATCTGCTTGAGCTGCTGCTATGACTAAGATGAATTGGTGGCATCACTGCCACCTCCTCCACCATCATCACTGCTGTCATTCTCACTACCACTGCCACAAATGTCATCATTGTAGCTACCACACCCACAACCACCAGCCATGCTTTTTTTTCTGCTGCTCTAGATCTCAGATGGCACATCTGTCATTCAGACTCACCTTAGGAAGGACAATGCAAGAGGTATCTGATTCAGTACTGACATCTTTGGAGGCCTGCTAATAAGGTCTCAGAAGTGGAACAAGCTTGTGAGCACACACCTCTGCACAGGTATCCCATCCACAGGCCACATCAACAAATTCTAACCCGAGCACATCTTTCTGTTCCATCACTATCTCCTAGAATTAAAGACAGTGTTCCACTTAGTCATGTCTTTAAGCAGCACTGAGGAATATTCTGCATCTGTTGGTACCGCGCAGTTCATTGGGTTTGGCTGAATGATGGAAATAGCTACTGTTGTTCCATATGGTGTCATGTATTTCTTTAATTCTGCATGTTTCTCAACCATGACCCACCACTCCATTCAGTGAGGCAGAAATTCCAATAATTCACAGCCTTAGCAAGATTCGCCAACTGTCATGCGATGAATATCTGCACCATGTGGGTATATCCAAATGTCCAGCAGTGATTAGATAAATTAACAGTTATGTTCTTATTGTAAAGTAGATCTTCCAAAGAATCTTTTCCTTAGGCCACACCTTTGGAACTATACCCATGTCAGTGCTAGGACCACACGGAAACATTTGCTAGCTGTGGGCTTCCCACTATGACGTCACGTGTCAGCGTCTATATAAATGTGGGCAGCCACATCCCTCCTCAGTTCCCCATTGGAGAATGTGCTCAGAGGACTCTCTTCTTGGGGAACCAGAAGATTATACCAGCACCTACGATATTAGGCACATGCTGGTGCTGGAAATAGAAGCTATGAAAAATCCTAAGGCAAAATAGAATGCCATATTCCACTACAGTTGATAAAAGGGGAAAGGAGAGAGGGCCAGCATGGCCTAAACAAAGAGATTTTCTCGAAGATCTACTGTTACGGTAAGTACATAACTGTTCTTTCTTCTTTGAGGCTATCTCTTCCCTTAGGCTACACCTTTGGAATGAGTTCCAAGCAGTCCCAAAACCTAACTAGGATGTTGGAGCAGTCTGTTCATGACAACAGGCCCTGCAGAACAGCAAAGTCAAAGTCTGTACATCTACAAGAAACAATGCCCAGACTGTAATAATACACCCCTATTTTTCCACGGCACCCACCTCCAACCAATACCCCTTCCCCCGGGACACCCTGGGCCCACCCCTTCCTTGCCATAACTACCCTCCGCACCCTATCCATCATTTGTACCCCCACTAGTAGGACCTCGCATCGGTACCTGGCTAAGGGTCCTGGTCACCACAGACCGCTCATCAGATTAATTGCTCTACTCCTTCTGCTCTCTGGGAACATACACCCCAACCCCGGGCCGTTGTCGACTAGCCACCCCACACCCCACTCTAGTACTGGCCTCAGCATTGCATCCATGAATATTTGCAGCCTCCTAAAAAAATCTGCTGCTCTCCAGTGCTGGGCTGTACAACACCGTCCTGATGTTATAGCACTAGTCAAGACCTGGCTCTTGAGAAAAACTCCCGACTCAGTTATCTCCTTCCCTGGCTACACTCTGTTCAGGGAAGACCGTATAGACAAACGTGGTGGCAGGTGTGCAGTCTTTATGTGTGACACACTTTTAGGTCATGCTCTTCCTGCCCCAAAGCTCAGTTTTAGTGCCCAAGCCCTCACCTCAGGTTACCCTGACTCAGCCAGGGCCTCTTTTCTCACAGTCTCTTACATACCCCTGAGGACCAGGGACCAGCTGTCCACTCCCTCATTGATTACCTCACCACACTCCACACAAGGTGGAGCAGCTCATCCTAGGTCACCTTAATGGCTGAGTACCACTGTCTCCCATATCAGGGACTCCTTCGCTGCCCTAGATATGACCCAACTAGTTACCTCACCCACTAGATTTAACCAGTCAGGCAGTTCCAGCACCCTCCTAGATGTCATTCTGTCGAACTGCCCCCATAAAATCAGGGATATTAATGTACTACCAGACTCTCTTAGTGACCACTCTCCTGTCCTCTGCCACTGGTCATCCCCCCACACCAAAATCAGTGCCCCAGGTCATCTCGAGCCGGCGCTTTCGCCCTGGGGGTCTCAGAAAGCTAAAAACACACCTAGCCCAGCTTGACTGGTCCCCAATCCTACTCGCAATGGATATTAACTCTGCCCTTGCCTATTTCTCCAGTGCCTTCAGCAAGGCCTGCGACCTTTTCGCCCCCCCGACCAGAATCCGTATCAAGAAACGCAATGCCCCATGGATCTCCCCATCCCCTCAACCATACACTGAGGCAAAGAGATAATCTCTGGCATATTGCTGTCGAGACAGGCAAACTGGCTGACAGACAAGCCTATAATGCAGCACATAACAAGTGCACCTGGGCTATAAGGCAGGCTAAGGCCAAATATTATCAAGCCACCCTTGAATCCACTTGGGGCTCATCCCATGCCTTCTGGGACAATATGAAAGAGCTCAATGGAAAGACCCACTCCCCCACTATCACTACTCTCTCAATAGAGCTGATTACCGTCACTACTGATCCTCCCCACATAGCTGAGTGCCTCAATATGGCTTTCTCAGATCTAAGCTCTGTCCTCCCAACTACTTTTGACCCTATCCCTGCCTCCACACCCCATCTCGGATCACCCCTTTCTATCTAGTACCATATCACCCCTTGAAGCCAGGCCTCATCTGCAAAAGCCTTGTTTAGCAACAACCCCAGCTGTGATCCCCTGACTCCAGGAGTCTCCTATTAGTCCTAGATACTGTACTAGCCCCTCTCACCAACCTTTTAAACCAGTCATTATGTCTTGGTCAAATTCCCAGTGCCTGGAAAATTGCAGAAATCACCCCATCCATAAGAGTGGAGATACAACCTCCCCTAACAATTTCAGGCCCATCTACATTCTCCCCCCTCCCTTCAAAGCACTAGAAAAAATAGTGGCCATTCAGCTCTCCAAGTATCTGGCCAAATATGACCTACTATGTCTGGAACAACATGGATTCCACCCTGGACACAGTACCACTACAGCCCTCCTGGAGTTCTCCCAGCACCTCCACTCTGCTCTCGACTCTGGTCATGTTGTGGGTGCAGTGTTCATTGACCTCTCCAAGGCCTTTGACACTGTCTGTCACCTCCTCCTACTTGACTCCCTCCACCAACTTGGCTTCTCCTCTGGCCCACTGGCTTGGTTCACCAGTTACCTCTCTGCCAGATCACAGCGCATGATGGTAAATGGCACCCTGTCCAATACCCTACCCATTCGCTCGGGGGTCTCCCAGGGTTCCATCCTGGGCCTGTTCTGTTCAGCCTATTTCTCAATACCCTCCCCAGCACCTGCTCAGGCAATATAGTTCTCTATGCCGATGATGCGGTTCTCCTTGCCTCCCACCCTGACCCCGCATCTCTACAGGAATCCCTGCAGCACACATTCAACCAAGCCGAAAGTGGTTCCTTGACCACTGGCTGGTCATTAACCTCAAAAACCAAATCTATGCTTTTTACATCACCAGAATAAGGCCCAAACTGCCCCTCTGCATTCTCCCCAGTAATGCTCACCCTCTCGAGCAGGTGTTGTCCTACAAGTACTTGGGCATCATCTTGATTTGGCTCTTACATTCCACACCACATCAATACCCTGTCCTCAGCCATAAACTCTTGGATTGGCCTTCTCTATCGCCACAGAGATTGCCTCCCCCAAACCGCTCTCCGACTGGCCATCAACTCCTCCATCTTGTCCCTAGTGGACTACGGCCTACCTATCTATGCTGCGGCCGATAATACTGCCCTCACCAGAATCCAGACCTCGATAAACAAGGCCTGCAGGCTCCTGACTGGTGCATCCCTCCACACCCATACTTGCCTGTTCTATTCCACTGCCAACCTGCTCACCTTGGAGGAGTGCCTGCACTACCAAACCTGCACACTTGCCAAAAAATCCCTGCTAGGACACTCCCGGGTCACCGTGTCCCTGCAGCTTGCATCCCCATCCGTTGCCACCCGTAGCTCAGTTAAGGCCACCTTTCTGGTGCCCCATACCAAGACCTCCCTAGCCTAAAGGTCCTTCCACTACCGCGCCACCACATGGTTCAACTCCCTCCCGCTCTCTGTCACTAAGGGTACAAAAATGGGTCCCTTTAAAGTCGCTCTCCATAACCACCTCTTTGGCGCCCAAAGCTGTAGTTGTCTTTAATCAACCTAATGTTGGGGTCCCTCTCCATTTCTTGCCCATAGCCTTGACAAGACAATGTCCATTGGACTCCTTCCCCCTTTTTTTCTTCTCTTTTTCCTCACCCCTGTCCCCCCCCCCCTTCCACTTAGGTATTTCCAGTGCGACCAGGGTTGTGACTTCTACTATTGTTATATCTTATACGATTGCTACTCACTGCATGTAACTTTATCCATAAACCACTATTATATTGTGCTCTTTTTGTTATCTGTATTGCACCTATGCGTTACCACTTTGTATCTCACACTGTAAACATGTCTACCCTCCCTGCGACGAGGTGCTCTGTAAATGAGTCCCCTGACTCAAAGGTTGTAAATCTGACTTTCAAAAATAAATAAATAAATAAATAATATAGCTGTGAACAGTACTACAGGTGGCTGCAGCACAGATGTCAGCTGCAGAGATATTTCTGAAGCAAACAATAGATGTGGTCATGCCCCTTGTAGAATGACCTCGAACTGCGCCAGGAGGTTCCTTACCGTACTTCCTATAACACAACGTAATGCAATGTGGTAACCATTTGGACAAAGTACAGTTACATAAGAACTTACCATAACAGTGGATCTTCGAGAGGAGCTCTTGCAGCAGGCCATAACTGGTAGGACTGAAGCTGCCAGATGCCAGGACCACACAGAAGACTTCTAGCTGGCAGTGTACCTTGGGAGACTGCCCCCACCATCAGCGCAGTGATGGCCTATCCTATAAAAGGGGCGGTCCATCACACCTACCTCAGTTCTCCCGCTGGAGACCCCAAGCAGGCAGCGAATGGAGAACCAAGGCAGTTCCCGAGAGCCAATAAAGGAAGGCATAAGCAGAAGGAGTGCAATGGAAAAATAAACAACAGGGGGAAGGAGGGAAGGAAAGCAAGGCTTGCTGCAAGAGCTCTTCTCAAGATCTACTGTTATGGTAAGTCTTATGTAACCATCTTACTTTGAGGAGGCTCTTGCAGCAGGTCATAACGGTAGGACTGAGTCCCAAGCAGAACTGGAACTGGTCAGAATGGCAACCAGGAGGAGGAACAAAGTCTCAGGCACATAGCTCAGGAGAGAAGGCCATGAAGGACTGCTAAGCCAAATTCGGCTCTGTGCCTAGTGGCAATGTCCAGACTGTAATGCTTGGTGAAAGTGTGGACAGAACCTCAGATGGCAACTGCACAAATATCCACAGTAGACACAGTCCTGAAATATGCTGTGGAGGCAGCCATGCCTCTGGTCGAGTGACCCTTAACCACTTCCAGCAAGGGCTTAGAAACATAGAAACATAGAATTTGATGGCAGATAAGGACCGCTTGGCCCAACTAGTCTGCACATTTCCATACCTAACGGATAAGCTGCAGATCCTAGTTAACCAACAGCCTACTTCCTCCTAGCCCCCACTAGAATTTCTTATGTCTGTCCCATGCATTCTTGAATTCCCCCACTGTTTTTGACTCTACGACCTCCTCAGGAAGGCTGTTCCATGCATCTACAACCCTCTCTGAGAAGAAATACTTCCTCACATTACCTCTGAGCCTTCCCCCCCTCTATCTTCAAATTGTGCTCCCTTGCTCTTTTTCTGAAAGATGCAACCCTCTTGGACTTTGTTGATTCCCTTGAGGTATTTGAAAGTTTTTATCATGTCCCCCCTCTCCCTCCCTCCTTTCCTCAAGGCTATACATCTTAATCTCCTTTAATCTTTCTTCATATGTCTTCTGGTGCAGACTTTGCACCATTTTGGTTGCCCTCCTCTAGACAGCCTCCACCCTTGTTGTACTGCGGTAGCAGTAAACAATGCAATTGGCCAACCACTTAGACAAACACTGCTTTGAAATGGGTGCATCCTCTCTCTTAGGAGCGAACAAAATGAACAACTGGTCAGATATTCAAACAGATTTGGCGCGGTGGGTATAATACCTCAGCACCCTATAAACATCCAAGGTATGGAACAAGATATCCCCTGATTAGAATATTCAGGGTAATAAACTGGCAAGTGATTGGACTGGTTCAACGTAAATTCAATTTTTTTTGTTTGTTTTCCAATTGTTTAACCAGGTGAGACACACTAAGCTGAAAGCTTTTTTACAGGTGCAACCTGGAAGCACAGAGAAGTGAAGTGACTTGCTTAGGGTCACACAGTATATGCAAGTGGGGGCTGTGGGATTCAAACCCAGGTCTCCAGATTTGCAGCTCAGAGCCTTAAACCACTGCGCTATACTGCCTCCCTAATTCAGATACCACCTTAGGCAAAACCTTAAGATTAGTATGCAAAGACACCCTGTCATTGTGGAAAACCAGATAAAGCTCTTTACACACTAAAACTTGAAGCTCAGAAGTCCTCTGAAAAGAAGTAAGAACAACTACAAATAGCGCTTTCCATGACAGAAAGCACAGGTCACAGCTTGCGGTCAGTTCAAAGGGAGGCAGAGTGAGTTTTTCCAAAATAAAATTAAGGTCCCATGGAGGGATGGGATTCCTAATAGAAGCTTCAATTGCAAAATGTCCCACAAAAACGTGCAGAACACCACCATCTAGGCAATGGTTTAGCCCTCAATGGTGCATGGTATGTAGAGATGCAGAAAGTACCTTAAGAGAAGAGAACCCAGGCCAGAATCCAAAAGGGAAAGCAGGTACTCTAGAATCAAATTCACCAGGCAGGTGAAGGGGTCCAGGTGGCAAGCTGCAGCCCACAGAACAAAGCGCTCATTTCATCCCATAAGTGGCCCTGGCAGAAGGTTTCCTAGCAGCCACCAGGACAACAGTGACCCTGGAGGAGACCCCAAAGCAGGCAATTGTTAGGTCCGCAGGAGCCACACATGGAGATGCAGAGATTTGAGGTCCTGATGAATCAGGGTGCCCTGATTCTGGGACAGCAAGCGGGTGCACAGGGGCAAGAGCAGTAAAGGTTCCACTGCCAGCTGTTGCAGTGAAAGGAACCAAATCTAATGCAGCCAGAAGGGGGCTATGAGGATCCTCTCCACCCCCTCTGACTGGAGATTGAGAAGGACCCTCTGCAGGAGCGGGAAGGCATACAGGAACCTCCCTTTCCAGGCGAGGGATAATGGTCTCACCAAAACTCCAGGCACAGGACTGAGCGAGCAGAAAAGCAGCAGTTTTGCATTGAGTGGGGATGCAAAAATGTCCAACTCTGGGCAACCCCACCTGTCAAAGAGGTTTTCAAGCACTGAGGACAGAAGTTCCCACTTATGGATCCTTGACATGGAGCAGTTGAGACTGTCAGCCAGGATGCTCTGGACGCCTGGGACATGCACAGCTAAGAGTTCCAGGCGTGTTGATGGCCCAGTACCAGAGTCTCATCATCACCTCCCAAGAGATTGCCCCCTGCTTGCGATGTAGTACACTATGCACATGTTGTCTGTCAGCACCAGCAGAGGGCTAGGAAGCAGATGCATCTGGAAGGCTTGCAGGGTGTAAAGAACTGCCTGCATCTCAACACATTGATGTGGAGATTCTGCTCTGCAGCTGACCAGGTACCCTGGGTCTGGTGGTTGGCGACGTGGGCACCCCAGCCCAGGCCCGAGGCATCCATCGTAAGAATCTGATGGGGGACAGAAACTGAAAAGGAACCCCTTGCAGTAGATTGGTGGGGTTCTTTCACCATGCCAAGGTTCTACTCACTGGATCAGAGGCCATGACTGGCTAATCCAGGTCGTCCATATGTTGGTCCCATTGGACCCAAGGGTCCACTAAGGAACCCGCATATGAAGGTGGGCCAGAGGGACCATGGCAATGTCCTCCACCACGTGCTTCAACAGGCACAGGAAGGCCCTGGCTGGAATCTGCTGACTGGAGGAAACTAGATGGGCCTGATCTATCAGGCGCTCCACCCTGTCTTCTGACAGAAAGGCCTTGTCCTGGCTGGTGTCCAGGATCGCCTCAATGTACAAGAGGTGCTGGCTCAGAGTTTCGCAAGACTTTTGCAGATTTATCATCACCTCCAGAGCCTGAAAGAGCTGAAAGGTATATTCCAGGGTAGTGCAGACAGTCCTGGGGCTGCTAGCAGCCAGTCTTCCAGGTAGGGGAACACATAAAAGCTCTGTCTCCTCAGAGCTGCAGCCACCAGCACCAGGCACTTGGTAAAAACTCTGGGTGCCAAAGAGAGGCCAAAAGGAGGGCCTGAACTGAAAATGTTCCTCCTAGAAGCAGAAGTGGAGGAATCGCGGTGGACCGGAAGACCTGGATATGTAGGTAGGCATCCTGCATGCCTAAAGAACAAACCCAGTCCCCCTGATGAAGGAGGGCAGCAACGCCCAAGATTGACCATCCTGAAGCATTTGTACTATGTACAGGTTCAAGTGGCTGAAGTCCAAGATTGGCCTCGGTCGGGTCTCTGTTCTCTTGGGGATGAGGAAAAGGAGTGAAACTCTGCCCTCTTTTGGAGCCAGAGACAGGATCTATGGCTCTTTGCACAGCAGAGCTGAATCTCTCTTCCCAAATGAGGGAGAGAGGTATGCAGGAGGGTAATGGAGGGCAAGGGAGGATTCTCTGGGGAGTCTCCAGGAATTCTAAGGTGTGGCCGTGCTCTATGAGTTAGAGCACCCACCGGTCTATTGTTACTGCTCACCACCCATCAAGGTAAAGGGAGAACCAACCCCACACCACCTTCCCCAGAGCCTCAGCTGGAGGGAGGGGTTGGGCAAAGAGTCAGGCAGTGGACCCAGGGGTGGGCAGGGTGGCTGCGGGTGCTCTAGGAGTTCTAGGGGCAGTCACTGCTGGGGGGGTGGTAGCCTTATGCTTGAGGGAGACCTTCACCTGCTGGCCTTTGGAGGACTTGTGAGAGGCTCAGCAAAAGGGCTTTCATTGGCTCACTCTAGGCTGAGTATGGTAGAGAAAGTAGACTGACCTTAGGGCCTTACCAGACTCCTGCGGCCGAGAGATGATGTCTTGGGCATCACCCCCAAACAGCGCTGCACCCCAAAAGGGGGAATCTAAGATGCTGGCTTGAACATTAGTGGCAAAGCCAAACACTCTAAGCCATAAATGGTGGTGGAGGCAGGTCCCTGTCGCCACTCCACGCCTAGAGGCATCAATGCCATCGCAACTCCAGGCAGTGTTCTACCACCCAGTACCAACTTCTCACTACTTCCTGGGACAGAGGATAGCAATGAGTCCCCCCTTGTTTGTTTATATAATGCATGACACTGACATTGTCCATCTGCACTAGCAGATGGCCCGGAGTCAGATGCTCCTGGAAAGCCTGGATACTGTCTAGAACAGCTCTCATTGCCAGGAAATTTATGTGCAATATGGATTCAACCTGGGCCCAAGACCCTTGGATTTATAGGGGCCCAAGTGTGCTCTCCATCTGGATCCTGATGCATCTGAGGTGAGAATCTGAATCTGAGTGGTTGGATTAAGAATGGAATGCCCTCAAGAAGTTGCTGCAGTCCATCCATGTCAGTGTTCTGCATAAATGGGATGTGATGAGCACCTGTTGGTCCATGTTGACCATCAATTGGTCCCACTGCACTCTCAGTGCCTGTTGTGGTATCTGCATATGTAAGTGAGCCAGTGGCACAGTCACAGTGGCCACTGCCATGAGTCCCAGCAGGCAGAGGAAAGTCCTGGCTGGGACATAAGGACTGCTGTACACCAGTTGCACTTGAGCCATGAGACATCCTGCCCTGTCCTGGGGTAGAAATGCTCTGCCCTGTGCTATGTCCAGGACTGCACCAATATACTGCAGCCATTGGCAAGGGGATGGTAGACTTTGGTATATTCGCTGTAACCCCCAATTCTTGTGTGAGACAGGGTGTATTTGAGCTGGCTCCAGGATCTGGCTTATTTTTTTAACTTTCTATTTACGCCCCCTTCCAGCACCACAGCCGGCCTTCCTTTCTGAGACATCTAAGGCATCCTGCAACTCTGTCTGATCACCAGGTACCAGCTGCCCACACCACCATGATGATGCAATTTTCCTACACTCCCCCAACATGGGGAAGGAGGGAGACCATTCATTGCCCTCCTAACACTAGCCATGTCAGGTTGGTGTCAGGGGGTCCTGGGTCGGATCCAGGCTAAGGCGCCAGGAGCTCATCATCTGGGCCAACTAGAGGAAAGGTGCACAAAATAATAAATGCCAGAAAAGCATGAAGTAATTGTTCAGTGCTTTAATGTGCAACGGGAAACAGAAGACAGAGATAGCCCAGCACTTTGAACCCCTGCAGATTCTTCATTGATGAAGAACCAGCAGGAGTTCAAAGTGCTGGGTTATGTGTTCTTTCTGTCCATTTGCCATTTGCACATTAAAGCACTGAGCAATTACTTCATGCTTTTCTGTCATTTATTATTTTGCACACCTTTTCTCTAGTTGGCTACGTTTATTGTTTTGGGTGCAGCACCTTGCTTTGAATGCCCTGTGATTTTTGTGCTTTGGCTCATCATCTGGCCTGACTGTGGGGTCAGTTTTCTATTTTCTGTGCATCCCCCAGATGTTGGCCTGCAAGGAGCTCAAGGAAGCATGGGGAAGCCCAGCTGACATCTTCGCCAGCTTACAGCATCCCCAAATTGCACCTCCAGCCGTGGTTACCCAGGTGGCAGTATTACAGTGGGGGCAATGATCCTCCCTCCCCAAGAGGAGGACAGCATTTTCTGGGATGCTCAGTCCTCCTCCCCCCCCGCTGGCCCCCACAACCCGAGTCTGTTCCCAAATCCAGGTTGCCAGTGTCATGAGAGGTAATGCTATCACTCTGCCGATGGGCCAACTGGATCTGGCTCTCAGTAGCCAATCATCCAGGTATGTGAAGACATGCAGATCTTCCCTGCAAAGAGCTGCTGCCACCACACGTAATCATTTGGTAAAGACCCATAGTGCAAAAGACAAGCCAAATGGCAATACTCTGAACTGGAAGTGCTCCATTCCTGGACAAATCTCAAGCACTTTCAGTGAGACTGTCTGAGCTTGACATAAAGGTATGCATCCATGTCCAGGAGCAATACAGTCCCCTGTTTGCAACAGGGTAAGCATATGTGCAGGAGACCATACAAAGCTTCTTGTATTCTATGTAGAAGTTTAGGTGGCACAGGTAAAGCACAGACCTGAGATCTCCTGTCCATTTGGGGCCTAGGAAGTATCTAGAGTAGAACCTTTTGCTTTTCTGGCATGAAGCCACAGGTTCTATGCCATGTTTGGTCAGCAAACCTTGTACCTCTCTATCAAGAGGGACAGATGTCCCAAGGGATAAGTGGAAAAGGTGGAGGATGCTCTGGAGGATGTCTAACAAATCCAGATCATCTCCTTTGCAAATATCTCCAGGACCCACTCATCTGTAGTAATCTCCCTCCACTGTGTTAGATGAAGGAAGACTCGACCCACTACCACCACCACCTGCATGTGAAGTGGTTTTGTGGGGAGTCCTGCATGAGTCATTCTGAGGTGTGGCCAGTTACCAGCTTTGGAGGCTTTAGAATGGGCTCCTGTCAGAGGGGAGGTGGAAAGGCTCCACCACCACTCCCTTGGCCTTGCTGATGGTAGGCTTGATTGCTACCTCTGGCAGCAGGCTGTCAAAGGATGCTTTACCACTACCCCACCAGGTGAAGGGTACAAGAATTTAACTGACCTCAAAGTAATTCTTGAGATTTGAAGGCCTCTTAAGCCTTCTTCTACATGACAGCCAAACACTTTGGTGCCTCTAAAAGGAGCATTCAGCACTGTTTGTTGCAGATCTGCTACAAACAGCCACTCTGAGTCAAGGATACCTTCTCATGCAAATACCATTGGCAGCTGCCTGGCAGATGCAGAAATGGCCTAAAGACGCACCTTCTAGAGCTAAGCCTCTGTGCATGCCACCGCTGAGGACCAATAATAGCACTCCACCTCTGATACTAAAACCTGCGCCTAACACGTTGGTATCCTATTTCAGTTGAATCTTATCACTTTTGAACACTTGAAATTGTAACCTGTAAACTGACCTGATAAAAGAACTTTATGTAACTGCCACTTTTGTGAAACTAGTGTTTACCCCATGTTATTTTCAACGTTACCTAACCTGCCTGTGATTGTACTATATGTCCTGATTGTAATGTCTGTATTTGCACACTTTCCCTTGTATTGTTCCTACTTCCTATTGTACTGTTGACTGTAATTAACCCTGGGTCGCCCCTGAAAAAGGGACCATTACGGTCTCAGTGGGCCTACCTGGTCATCAAAATTTGAATAAATAAATCTGAGACATCATATGCTGAGCGTAGCAGTCTATGTCATCTGTTAGCACTCTTTGGAAACTGTGTGAGAGGCCTTTCGGCACCATGCAATTCTGCTTAGAGCTGAACAGCATAACATTCTGTGGTGATTTGCATATGCAGCCCATGATGCTTTGCATTGTGTAGGCATGTGTGATTTTGTATTTTCTTGCAACTTGGCTTCCCAGCCAAATGTCCTTTGGGGTAACCCTTGCCTCAGTGTTTGCGCACAGAGGTTCTTTGTCTTTTAAGCAGCAGATGTTTGCCTACCTCAGAACTAGAATTCAGATTTTTGAGCAATGCATTCTTGGTTGTGCCTTCTAGGAGTTTCTGAGCTGCAGCTTTGGAAGCCTTTCAAAGGCTATTTTCATACTTGATCATGTGAGATTGATAGTTTGCAATATACAGGCCTAGTGAGGTAGAGGTGTATGTTCACTTGCCCATCACATCAAGCCTCCTGAATTCCTTATGAGGTGGCAATGTACTCATTTGTCTTGGTGCACTGGATCTATTATAGGCAGCCATTATAACCACGGAATCTGTTTCTGCGTGGTTGGTGTAATAAGGCTTGGCAGCAGGGGTAGGGTACTGCTTGTCAGCCTTTATGGAGCACAGCTGGTATGGTACTTGGCTTATACCAGGCAGCAAAAGTGGCATCTTTCAAGGTAGTATAAATTGGGGGCACAATTATGGAGGGAGTGCAGGGCACCTCTAACTCTTTTTCTTTTCAGAAGAATCTCATTCTTCCATAGCAAACCCCATAGCATTTTGCATTTGCTCCATCATTGTCTGAAAAGTGGGGTCTTCAGGACGAGATCTGGTGCATACTACATCCTCAGTGCAAGAGGATACAGTGGAGCTGGAATGTGGAGCATAATGTTCCTCCTCAAATCATCCCTCCTCTTCATAATCCTCCTCTATTATGAGGTCAGGGTTATATTCCTACTCCTCCTTGACATCCTAGTCACCGACAGGAATAGAAGACCTTGCTGGTGATGATACAGGCCTCTGATAGTAGGTGCCTGCACTGTACCAGCTGTGGGAGTCAACAGGACTTGCGGCTCAGGAACCACCATCGATGGCAGTGCAGGCTGCAAAGGCAAGCCTGGCAATATGCAATGTATCATATCTGAAAATGACACCAGCACTGTCTGCACATGAATGACACCCTGGCCAGGGGCCATGACCACTGGAGATCGATGATGGGCCTGTTCCCATCAATGATGGTCTCATACTATCTGTATAGGTATGGTAGTGCCTAAGCCAAGCCCTAACCTTGGTGTCTGATCAATGGTCAGGGGGGCTGTCATCACCACCACTGGAGCAGGTGATGACAATGGAGGTTGACTACCTACAGGCTGCAACGGCGACCTGGATCCCACCGGGAAGCTGATCTCTCCTTATCCTTATGTTTATGCTTATGTCCGATGACAACCTCTGTTTCCTATGGTCTTTTCATTTCAAGGACCACAACTCGGTCAACCGGGTTGGCGCTGCACATCCAAGGGTACTAAAGGAAATGACTGAGGATCTGGTAGGGCCATTTGCAGACCTATTTAATAGTTCGCTTGAGTCAGGCATGGTACGGAAGCACTGGAGAACAGCACATATAGTGCCCTTCCCCAAAAGAGGTCCCAAAGATGACCCAGGGAATTGCAGACCAGTCAATCTGGCCTCCATTGTGGGCAAGCTCGTGGAGACCATACTAAAGGAAAGGTTGGTGGAATATCTAGAAGACCATGGTCTCCATGATAAGAGGCAGCATGAGTTCATGGGGGGAAGATCGTGTCAAACAAATCTGATTGACTTTGACTGCGTCACTAAGACAGTAGACAGGGGCCAAGCAGTAGACATCCTCTATCTTGATTTCAGCAAGGCCTTTGACTCTGTGCCCCACAAAAAGTTGATTAGGAAGTTGGTGGATCTTGGAGTTGGGGAAAGATGACCAGATGGGTGGAAAACTGGCTGAGGACCAGAACCCAGAGGATGGTTGTGGGGGAAAGTTATCTGGCAACAGAGAGGTAACCACTGGGGTCCCACAGGGCTCAGTGCTGGGTCCAGTGTTGTTCAGTATCTTCATCAATGACATTGGTGATGGCATTAAGGGCAAAATATGCCTATTTGCGGATGACACCAAGCTCTGTGGGAGAGTGGACAGAGCTGAAGGGATACAGAAACTACAGAAAGATCTGGAAAAGCTGGGGAGGTGGTCCAGGATCTGGAAGCTTGGCTTCAATGCCAAGAAATGCAAAGTTATGCATATTGGAGCCAAGAATCCCAGGACAGAGTACTACCTGGGTGGAGTCTGAGTATCTGCATCAGAGGAAGAAAAGGACCTGGGAGTGATGATCACTAGTGACCTGAATCACTCCACGCAGTGCAAGAAAGCAGCAGCAAAGGCAAACAAGATGCTGGGATGCATATCTAGGGGGATCAGTAGCAGGAGAGAGGAGGTTATACTGCCCTTGTACAGGTCACTGGTAAGGCTGCATCTAGAGTATGGAGTTCAGTACTGGTGCCCACACCTCAAAAAGGACATTAACCTACTGAAGAAGGTCCAGAGGAGGGCTACAAAGATGATAGTCAGCAGGGTAAGGCATATGAGAAGAGACTGAGGGCACTGAACATGTACTCCCTGGAAGAGAGAGAGAGAGAGAGAGGGGATATGGTTGGGACCTTCAAGTACTTGAAATGGATAAATAAGGTTGATAAGGAGAGTCTCTTTAAGCTGAGTGGCAACCATAACACGAGGGGGCACAGTCTTAAGCTGGAGGGTGGGAGGTTTAGGAAGGAGGTCAGGAAGCACTTCTTCACAGAGAGGTGGTGGCCACTTGGAATGTGCTGCCAGAAGGGTCATCTCGTTGAAGACAGCAGGCAATTTTAAGAGAGGCTGAGATAGGCATGGGGAAGGTAAGGATCATGGGTAGGGAGGCTGGGAGAGTGGGGAGGGAGGGCAGGGACATTAGTTCAAGCTGTGGACCCTGCAATACGAGCAGACTTGATAGACCAAATGGCCTTCTTCTGCTGGCTTCTTCATATGTTCATATGATCTCACCCTGGGCTTTTTGCACTGCTGCTAGAGTTTTTCTAACAAAATCTTCTCAAGTGCTTTTTTTCTGCTTTACCTTGTTGCTTGATTAAAGCCCTGGCAAATCTCACAAGTCCTGATGTTGGACTTTGTTGATTGTCTTGAGGTACTTGAAAGTTTCTATCATGTCCCCCTCTCCTCCTTTCCTCAAGGGTAAACATATTAAGCTATTTTAGTCTCTCTCTCTTTGTATGGCTTCTGGTGCAGACCCTGCACCATTTTAGTTGCCCTCCTCTGAACTGCCTCCATTCTGTCTATGTCCTTGTGGAAATGGGGTCTCCAGAACTGCATGCAGTACTCGAGATGGGGTCTCACCAACTGTCTGTACAGAGGGATAACAACTTCCTGTTTTCTACTGGTGATGCCTCTCCCTATGCATCCCAGTATCTCACCAGCCCTCCTTATTGCCTTTTCACATTGCCTGCCTGCCTTTGGGTCATCTGATATGACTACTCCAGGTCCCTTTCCATTGTTGTTGTTAATACTGCCCCTCCCCCCATTGTGTACTCTTCCCATGAGTTTTTGTTTCCCAGCTGCATTACTTTGCACTTCTTTGCATTGAATCTAAGCTGACATACCTTTGACCATTCCTCCAACCTTGCAAAGTCCCTTCTCATTCTTTCCACCCCCCTTGTGTATCAACTCTGTTGCAGATCTTTGTGTCGTCTGCAAAGAGACATACTTTTCCTTCTAGTCCCTCCACAATGTCATCCATAAAGACATTAAAGAGGGCTGGTCCCAGTAATTAACCCTGCGATACCCCGCTAGTAACCCCCTTTTCTTTGGAGTTGACTCCATTTACTATTACCCTCTGCATCCTGTCGTCCAGCCAATTGTTTACCAAGGTTACCACCCTGGGATCCACTCCCAGGCTGGCTGACTTGTTTATTAATCTTTTGTGTGGGACTGTGTCAAATGCCTTGCTAAAGTTTAGGTAGACCATGTCCATAGCCCCTCCCTGGTCTACTACTTTGGTCACCCAGTCAAAGAAATCTATTAGATTCGTCTGACATGACCTTTCTGCTGTGAATCCATGCTGCCTTGGGTCCTGTGCCTGCTGTCCTCTAGGTACTCAACAACTGTTTCTTTCAGAACTGATTCCATCACTTTCCCTACCACTGAGGTCAAACTAACAGATCTGTAGTTTTCTGCCTCTGTCTTGCTCCCACTTTTGTGAAGGGGAATCACATCCGACCTCCTCCAGTCCTCAGGTACCACACCCTTCTACCATGATTTGTTAAAAGGATAGTCAGTGGTGCCACTAGTTCTCCCCATAGTTCTTTTAGAATTCTGGGGTGAATCCTGTCAGGCCCCATTGCTTTGCCTATCTTCAGTTTTAGGAGTTCTTTCAGGACCCTTCCTTCTGTGAATGGACCGATATTGATCCCCCTTTTCAGTGTGCTTCTATTATTTGGTTTAGGTACCTCCCCCTCCTCTTCTTTTGTGACTGCTGAGCAGAAGTATTCATTCAGTATCTCTGCTTTGTCACTGTCACCCTCTGCCCACCCTCTCCTCTTTATTAAGCCTCACTATCCCTCCCCTGGTCTTTCTTTGCTCCCTAATGTACCTATAAAGGTTTTTATCCCCCTTCTTAACTGAGTTGGCTATCTTTTCCTTGGTTTGGGCCTTTGATATTCTGATTGCCTTCCACGCTTCCTTCTGCTCTAACTAGTATAGATCTCTGTCCTGTTCCTTTTGTGTTTTCTTATACTTCCTGAATGTTATCTTTTTCTCCCTAACCTTCCCCACCACCTTATTTGAGAACCATGGTGTTTTTTTTTCCTTCGTTTTGTTTTGTTTATTTGCTTTACACAAAGGTTTGTTGCCTCTGTGATGGCAGCTTCAATTTTTCCCCATTGTTCCTCCACCCCACCTTCTTGCTCATTTGCTAGTGCTTTTCTGAGGCACTCCCCCATTTTGCCAAAGTCAGCCCTCCTAAAGTCCAATACCCTCACCTTTGTGTGACTTGACTCTACGGCTGTGTTTATCATGAACCACGCTGTTTTGGTGGTCGCTTGTTCCCAGATGGCTATCCACTTCTAAATCCAAGATCCTCTCTCTGTCCCTTTTGAAAGTACCAGGTCTAAGATTGCTCCGTCCCAAGTGGGTTCCAATACTGGCTGTCTGAGGCATGTCCCCTGTAGGCATTGAGAATTACCCTGCTCTTGGATGTGGCTGCAGCAAAGGTGCTTCAGTTAATATCTAGCATGTTCAGGTCCTCCATCAACAATATCTCCCCTTTTTCTGCCATTCTAAGGATGCCTTCTATCATTTCCCTGTCCATTTCCTCCCCCCAAGATGGGGATCTGTATACAACTCCCGTTCATATTGTGATGCCATTTCCTATCTCCAAGGTGACCCACAGTGCCTCCTCTCCTCCCTTCCCTGTTTACCCTTTAGTTCTGTTGCTTTGATCCCTTCCCTTATGTAGAGCACTCCTCCTCCTCCTCTTTTTAGCTTCCCTGTCCCTCCTGTAGGTTGTGTACCCTGGTATGTTGACATCCCAGTAATGGTTTTCTGTGTACCATGTTTCTGTGACTGCCACGATATCCAGGTGTCCCTCTTCCATCAAGGCCACTAGTTCAGGGAACTTGTTACCCAGACTTCACGCATTGATACTCATCGCCCTCCATTTTTTGATAGCCTTACCCCTTTTAGCGCCATCCCTGTCCTTACTGTCTTTGCCTTTTTCTCTATTGTTCCCTGTCCTGCTCCCTATCGACTTCTCTACCTTAGTGTTTACCTCACTAACTACCCTGTTTTGGGGGGGGGATGGGATTTCTATGCTTCTTTTTTTTCCATAGAGCTTTTTTCTGGCAGAGCTGGCAGGCAGGCTACGGATCCCCCCACTGGGGAGCTCATCTCTCCAGCCCTGACCTCCTGGACCGACCCTCACCAGGAAATCCCCCACAGGTTACCCCCCATGACAGGGCCAGGGGCGAAGAACACTGGCTTTCTCCCCTCCCCAGATAGCCAACATCCAGACCCCAGGGCTCGGCACAGGCACAGTCGGGGCCATCACGGAGCCTGCCAGCTCCATTTTCTCATTTACTCCCATCTCCCCTCCCCACCCAATGGTGAACATCGAGTGGCATGCCATCTGACCTGTATCCCCCTCCAGCCATCGCTAGAGGGCAATCAACGGGTAGGATGACAATCCTTCCCTCCCCCAAGAGAGAGAGCAGTCCTCCAGATGCTCAATCCTCGCTCGCCCCTGCCGACCCATTTCCATGCTCCTTTTCAGTGCCTCCCCTTGGTTAGTTTAAGCTTGCCAGCGAAGCATTTAAACCTATCACCCTAGGATCCTGGTTCCCCTCCTGGACAGATGCAGACCATCGCAACAGTGTGGGCCTGCATCCCTCTAGGTGGACCCCCAGTCCCTAGTGAAGCCAAAACCCTGAGCTCCACACCAGTTTTTCAACCATTCATTGAATCCCATGATGTGGAGTACCCTAGCCTCACCCATGCCATAGACAGAAAGCACCTCCGAGAAGGTTACCGTGCAGGCTACTTGTCTAAGGCCCCTCCCCAACTCTACAAACTCCTGCTGCACTGCTCTGATCCCATTCTCAGCCAGGTCATTTGTCCCTAGGTGGACAATGATGTTGAGCTCCCTCTCCTGTGCCACTGCTCCTGCGATCCTGAGGATTCACTTCCTGTCCCTCTCAGCTATGGGCGCCAGGCAGGCACCTCTACCTTCCTCTCCCTCCCTCACAAAGGCCCACTAAACAATGAAAAGTGAGCACTGGGATGGTGGTACTGGTCTGAAACGGGTAATCCAAGATAGGATGGCATCCGCAACTTGTCTCGATCGCACAAAAGACATGCTTTAAAAAAAAATCCTCTTCATTTATTAAGTGTGAAAAAGTAAGTGAAGATATAAAACACGATTGTGAGGAGCAATGGACACGGCTGCACCTGCTGATCTAATGTTTCGTTCCCAGACAGTCAGGGGCTTTGTCAGATGAAGTATCAGCCAGTTTTACTCCCTTATTTAAATGCAGGTCATTTGCATATTCCCATGGACTCCACATTGTTGGCTGAGATGTGTGCTTAAATTGAACTAAATCACAAATACATGAATTACCCCTAAGTGCACAAAAAGATTTAACATATTGGCAAATGTCCATATAAGTCCATAATCATTCCTTTTTGTTCAAACATTTTGTCCACATGGCACAGCAAGTCCTTAACTTCCTTGTATTTTCCAAGCAACGTGGTTGAAAAATATCTAAAAGGCACAAAACAAAAAAAAAAGAACAACCACTAGATGTCCCCAACAGTCCATCTTTCACAAGTTTCTAAACAAAAATCACCTTTAGCTGTTGCATAAATAGGTCCATATGGACTGATTCTCATGGAATTCATTTTAAAACCACTCATTCTTATATATGGGAAACAGTGTTACATATCTAACAAAGTGATGCTTCTAACAGTTCATCATGATGTATCAAGGGGGAATGGAGGACGGGGTTAAGTGATGGAAATATATTTATTACACAAAATATAAGAGGCAGGGCAATAGTCTTAAGCTGGTACCAGTAAATACTTAAAAGAGGATGGGGGAGGCGCATGTTACAGAGGTCACAATTCAAAGTTGTCACATCATTTCTTCACAATTAGGGCCAATTCAAACTTGCCATTTAAACCCATTTTAACCACCCATTTGTATATCCACTTTTGATCCCTTTTATTGAAGAGATTCTCATAGTCACCGCTCTTACAGCTATCTTAATGTGTTCTACGCCTATGGCATTTATTACATGATCTTGTTTATTTCGCATACTGTCAACATGTACAGTCATAGCCTAGTTTTCATTCTTGTTTCTGATGGCTAATATGCTCATTCAATTTGATTTTGAACTGTCTTTTGGTACAGCTAATGTAATAACTACTGCAAAGAACAGGTGAGGAGGTATATAGCCCTCATCTCACACGTAATATAAGAAATAAAGTATGGAGGTCATATACAACCTGAGATGGAAACACAGCGCTGCTGTGTGACCGCCATACTTTATTTGTTATAGTATATGGTTTCAGAAAAAAAAGACAGGAGAGCAAAAAAGTCAGTCCTTTTTTTAAACAAGTATGTCTGCAGTAATGAGAAAAAAAATAACCCCGTGTTCACACTCCTCACTGCTGTCAGCAGCTCAGTCTGCTGTGGAGTCCGTCGGTATGGTCCCATTTCAGACCTGAACCTCCAAACCTTCACAGACGCATTTTATTAACAACAACAACAAAAACTCTTACATTTGTACAGAAACATAGGAACATAGAATTTGACAGCAGATAAGGACCACTTGGCCCACCCAATCTGCCCATTTCCCTACCTACTGGATAAGCTGCAGATCCTAGTTAACCAGCAGCCTACTTCTTCCTACCCCCACCCCTATAATGGCCTTATGACTGTCCCATGCATGCATGAATTCCGGTTCGAGAGGTAGTCAGAGAACCATCCTGGAGCGTCCCGAGAGAAACCAATGTTGGCCAAAATGGTTAGTAGGAGGGAGTGGGTGATGGTGTCAAATGCCTTCATAAGGCCAATGAAGACAGCACCAGTGATATGATCCCTGTCCAGAGCAGAGTGGACATGTGTGGTAAACTTGCAAAGGGCAGTGGTAGTACTGTGCCCTTTGCGAAAGCTGTGTTACAGTTTGGAAACATGGCGTCGACTACGGCACTCTGTTTCCAAACCATCTCAGTGAGCCCTTCAGTTAGCGGTGCTGCCATGTTTCTATTGATTTCTGTTTGAACAGGTCTGTTTTGACCAGTGAGGCAGTGGATAGTGCTGGGGTCATGAATATTAATTAGGGGGTGGTGAATATTCATAACAGAACGTGCACAATAACTTTTAGAATGTGCATACATTTTCTGTAGCTACTGCTTTTTATACATAATAAGCCCTACCTTTGAGTCAAAGACTCCTTTACAAAGGTTTCACATCACAGAATTAGGTACAGACATACATTACAGAAGGTTCAACAGTGATACAGTTCAGCTTTGTTACAAGGAACAGCGAAGGCTAACATTCAGATGCTAGTGCTAATTAGTACAGGTCTTATGAAATACAGGTTGAACTCAGATATGAATCTACACCTGACATACTCAGGTTAGGCTCAAAAGCAGTGGGTGGAAGGTGGAGGAAAATCAGGCCAGTGGCCATTGTCAGTGAAAGGAGGGGGTGGGCAGAGTTCAGTGGCAGTCACGGGTATTAGAGGACTGGAGGGGGTCCCTAAGATGGGTTTTGAAAGGGTCAATTCTTTGTTCGTTTACAAGTGAGGTGGGGAGGCTGTTCATCCAAGAAGGGGCTCTGAAGCTGAAGGACCTTTGGAATTGGGAGGTTCAGCAGGAGAGAACCAACAGGAGTTGCTTGCTGGAACTGTGGGTATCCTTAAGCTTCAGGGCCGGGTGGACTACAGGGCGAGCCTGAGGGAAGGCTGAGTGCAATCTTTGGCCATGAGGCAAGTGTGGAAACCTGATTCTATTGTTTTAGATTGAGCCAGTTGGTTGAGTTACAGAGAGAGCATGTATGGGTGAGACGGTCACAGCACAGGATGAGGCAGCATTTAGGGAGAGCCGGAGTCTATAAAGGGCCAAGGTGTTTGCTGTGCTATAGATAAGTAAGCCATAATCAAGCAGAGAGAGGACCGAGGAGGAGACAGTGAGACTGAGGGCATCTGGGGTAAGACAGTGTTTGAAGCGATGCAATAGCCCCAGCCTAATATTGAGGGCCTTGGACAGGTGATGGATATGTTGGTGGAAATTAAGGACTAGGTCCAGAGTGATGCCCAGATATTTAAAAGAGTCCACATGCTCCAAAGGGGTCAGATTAGCAGTTAGTACTTGGGGGCACTGCTCCTTCCAGGTATTCAGAGGGTGTGAGAATAGCATAACTTTGTTTTTTTATAGTTGAGTATAAGGAGCTGTGTGGTGAACCAGCTTTCAGCATAGCTAAAGGAGGATTGGAGGGATCAGTGGAGTTGAATGGGGTCAGAGTTGGAGGAAAAGAGGACAGCATCGTCAGCGTATAGTAATAGGTTGCCGGAGCAGGACTTGGGGAGAGAGTTAAGGAAGAGGCTGAAAAGTAGTGGTCCAAGTATGGACCCCTGTGGTACACCGGAGAGGACAGGCAGCCTATTGGATAAGATGTTACCAATTTTGACCTGCTGGAACCGGTTCGAGAGGTAGTCAGAGAACCATCCTAGAGCATCCCGAGAGAAACCAATGTTGGCCAAAATGGTTAGTAGGAGGGAGTGGGTGATGGTGTCAAATGCCTTCATAAGGCCAATGAAGACAGCACCAGTGATATGATCCCTGTCCAGAGCAGAGTGGACATGTGGGGTAAACTTGCAAAGGGCAGTGGTAGTAGTGTGCCCTTTGTGAAAGCTGTGTTGCTGTTTGCAGAGTAAGTTGTATTTGTTGAGGTGATCAGTGAGCTGATCAGATACAATCCGCTCTAGGGCCTTAGAGAGGGGAGGGAGAATGGAGATGGGCAGTAGTTATTGGTGATGGATCAGTCCCCACTTTTAAATATGGGGGTGATGGAGGTGGATTTCCACCTAAAGGGGAATTTACCTTGACATAAGAAGCCGTTTAGAAGATGGGTAAGGGGTAGAGTACCTTATGAAGAGTGAGCCAAAGTAGCTTCAAGTCTAGGGAGTCACTACTGTAGGAGGAGTGGCTTAGGGCTTTTTTAAGGTATGGATCCGCAGACTTGGGAGTAATTCGGCATAGGTAAAAGGGAGGGCTTCTGGGGGGGGGAATAGGGAGCTGGATGTCGGTGGGTCAAAGGAAGTAGGAGGGAGAACATGGTTGAGGTTTGTGAAGGCATCATTGAAGGCTGTGGCAATTTGGGTATGGTCAGAGGTCAGGGACTCATTGACCATGTTCTGATTAGGAACCAGGTTAGGGTCTTTTCCACAGATATCCTTGATATTGTTCCAGAATTTGTGCCCTGAGCCCCAGGAGGAGGTTAAGGAGGATTTATAATACTCTGCTTTTGCTTTGCACAAGACCCAAGTGCAGTTGTTCTGAGCCTCTCTGTACTTTTGTCTATTGGACGGCAGGCCAGTCTCATTGGAGAGGTGCCATAATAAATCTGTAGTCTGCATCAGGGCCAGGAGGCGATCAGTGATCCAAGGCACCGGATTGTCTTTCACCATTCTTTTGGTAAGTGGGGCAAATTTGTTGCATATATTGTTGAAAGAGATAATGAAGAGGCCAAGGGCTCTATCAGGGTCAGGGGTGTTCATTATGAAGCACCAGTCCATAGTGCTGCGGTGTGCTTTAAGAAGCGCAAGTTTTCCAGGGCCAAGTTTGCATTGCACTATTAATTTGGGAGGAGATCTAGGAGCGTTTCATGTCCAGGTGCAGAGAACTGGGGACTGGTCACTAAGGGCATTTGGGAGAATGGTGACACTTGTGATTTTGTGGGGGCGATTGGTGAAAACAAGGTCTAGCAGACAGGACAAGGAGTATGCAGGTCCAGGTGGGTGGGGTATGTGACTACTTGTGTTAGGTCTTGGGCAGTGGCAACATCGATGATCGGTGTAGCGTCCTTACCTAACCAATTGATATTAAAGTCCCCAAGTATGATCTTTTCAGTTTTAGACAGGATGGTGGCCAGGTAGGACAGTACTGAGAGGAAAGCTACCTTTTGGTCCCTGGGGGGAATATATACAGCAGTGATGAAATGGGGTTTAGGGTCCCAAGTTAAGTTTAAGAGTGAGTGCCTGGGGCCTGGTTCCAGCTTAGTGGGGGAGCAACTGCCCATGTATTGTGTCCTTGGTGTAAATAGCACAGCCACCCCCACACTTAACCTGCCAGTCGGCACGGTATAGGTTGTAACCGGAGAGGGTTATTGATGAGTTGGGAATCCAAGGGGAGAGTCAGGTTTCACCCATGGCTATGACATCAGGCTGATGTTGCAGAACCCAACCCTGGAAGGAGTCCCACTTTTTTAGTAGACTGCATACATTAAGGGTGGCAATGCACAACCCACAGGCAGGGGAATGGGTAGGCACTGATGGAGCTGCAGGTCCAGGGTTTGGGTGGATATTACCCGACATGGAAAGGAGGAGGAGTAGGAACCTGAGTGCTGGGTTCCAGTTCATCTTTTGGCCGAAGTGAGCGTTGCAGGCTATAGGCCCTTTAGGGTTAGAGAAAGTAGGAATGGGGAGGTTTAGTATATGGGGGTAGCTAGGAGGAGTCGAACCGAGGGGAAGGGGGACTGCATCAGGGGTTCCAGGAGATGTGGCTGCCAAGAGTAGGAAGACGAGCATAGTGTAATGTGCATGAAGTGGTGCTCATTAGAAGTGATAGCTGGAGAGAAAGCCACATGGACGGACCCATTCACAAAGGCATAGGGGTCAGAGAGACTTGGCAGGTTAAAAAGCCGTCAGGCAGCCTGGCTGTAGACTGCGTCAAAAGGGGGGAAGAGTATTCCGGGAGAGAAGCGAGGGGGGGTTCAGAACAGGGGATAGTAGAGTACACAGCTGGAGAATTAGAGGAAACATCCTAGAGTTAAATGGAGTGCTAAGGATAAGAGCAAACAAGTGAGCAGGGGAAGCAAAGCAGCCTCTAGTGGTGAAAGAGTATAAGCTGCTGGTGGACAAGTGGGCTGATTGGTTCAAAAACCATCAACCACAGACCCTTTATAAGGGTGTGCTGACCAAGGGTGGTGGTGCGGAGCTGACGCAGAGCATCAGCGGGGCCAAACAAGACAAGTCCTAGTGCGCAGAAGAATGGCACTCCTCGGCACGGGCAGTGCACATACTTGGTGGATTCGGGGTGGGGAAGGGTGCCTTGTTCCCGCGGCCCTTGCGACCTCTAAGGACCCTCTCAGAATCCCAGTGACTCCCAGAGGATGCTGTGGAGGAAATTACAGGGTGGTAAAAAATGTATATTGTGTGAGCTGGTCGGGGGAGGGGGCAAAAGTCTAACAAGTGGCCAGAACAAGAATCGGATCCTAGTCAAGTACAGATAGGTCTGTGGCTCCCACTCTATTTCGAATTAAGCAGGGCACAAAGTAATGATTGTTTGACTGCTAAGTTCTCTTAAATCAGGTTCAACTAACATGCCAAGATGGGGTCCCCAGACTTGTAGCTCCCAACTCTGTTTCGAATTAAACCGGAGGCATAGAAACATAGAATTTGACAGCAGATAAGGACCGCTTTGCCCACCCAGTCTGCCCATTTCCCTACCTAATGGATAAGCTACAGATCCTAGCTAACCAACAGCCTGCTTCTTCCAACCTCCATCCCCTAGAATTGCCTTACATCTGGCCCATGCATTCTTGAATTCCACCACTGTTTTTGACTCCACAATCTCCTCAGGAAGGCTGTTCCATGCATCCACAACCCTCTCCGTGAAAAAATACTTCCTCACATTACCTCTGAGCAGTCCCCCCTCTAGCTTCAAACTGTGCCCCCTTGTTCTTGCACACCTCTTTTTCTGAAAGATGTTACCCTCTTGGACTTTGTTGATTCCCTTGAGGTATTCTGAAACAAGTAATGTTTGTTGGTTTCTGTTTTTTTTTTCTCTTAAATCGCATAACATGTAGAAAGAGTGGACAATAATAAGTGCCAGGTTAATAAGTAAACAAGTGCTTACATGAAAGAAAAGGGGGAAAGGGGAGGGAGGGGTGAGGTGAAGGAGGGGGAAGAGACGTGCCCCTGGAGACCCAACTGGGAGAACCAGAGAGAAGGGGATAAGGCAGTGTCCCAGAGAGACTCCTTTACGATGGTGGGGGAAGGGAGTAGATGAAGATACAAGCCCCTTGGGGGGCAGGAGAGGGACCCATGGAGAGCATTCAGGGTCCTTTACATTCTGTGAGAGATCAAGGGAGGCCAGTAAGGGGGAGCAATTAGGGGGAAGGGGAGAAGGGCTAGAGGAGGTGGGTGTGCACAGGGTACAATGAAGATGAGGGTGGGGAGGTAGGGTTTGTCTAAGGCTCAGAGGAAGGAGTTAGGGAGGGACATGGCAGGACCAGCTAGGTGCAAGGGAATTATTGAGGGCAGAGCTTATGGAGTAGGTGGAGGATGAGTACCGGATTTGATGGGGAAGGGAATTCCACATTTTTGGAAGGCGGTGACAGTAACTGGATTGACCGATTTGGGTGGATCTGTGGAGGACAACCAGGATATGGGAGTTGGTTGATCTAAGAGAACAGGAGGTGGGGAGGTGTTATACAGGAGGAGGTGAGGTAGGAAGGGAGCTCACCCAACCAGTGCTTGATGGTGAATTTAGCACAGTTGGAGAGTTGTCCATTTTGTAAGAGAGGGGAAGGATAGGGCACGATAAAGATCGCAGTGATGGGTGTGAGGGGGGCATCCAGGGCAAAGCGGCAGTTGGAATTGAAGAGGGTGTCTAGTCTGGCCAGGGAGGACTTAGTGGCAGTACCATAGACCATGGTTGAAAATGGGCAATATCATCTTCTGAACAAGTTCACGCCTAGCCATAGGAGGGATGCAATTACAGTTCCTGAACAGGGCACCAAGCTTGGGGTGCAGTTATTTTTGGATGACGTCAATATGTCCAGAGAAGTTTAGGTGTTGGTTCAACCAAACACCCAAGTACCTGAAGGAGGATGTGTCCTCAAGTAAAGTCCCCTCAAGGGTATGAAAAGTGCATAGGGAGGGAAGCCTGGAGAGTCTCTGCCTTGTGCCAAAGATCATGGAGACAGACTTTTTGGTGTTGAGGAAAGGTTTATGGTTAGCAAACCAGAGCTGAACCTTGTCGAAGTCTTGCTGTAAGCTAGTTGTAACCTCAACAGGACAGGAGTTAGATGCATACAGGTCTATATTATCTGCATACATATGTATAGCGGAGGATGGGGAGCAAACTGAGGGAAGGTCATTTAAGAAGATTGAGAATAGAAGAGGCCCTAATACTGAGCCCTGGGGGACTCCAGTGTTAATCAGGAGGGGCAGGGAAGTGGCGTCCAAGATCTTAACTGATTGGGTTCTACCAATAAGGTAGGGTTTGAACCAGTTTGTGGTGGAGGGAGCTAGGCCAGCTGCTGGGAGTGAGTTGAGGAGAAGAGAGTGAGAGTTGGTGTCGAAGGCCTTGGCCAGGTCAACAAAAATGGCAGAGGTAATTTGCCCATTGTCCATCCCAGTTAGGATGGAGTCTGTGAGCCACAGGAGAGAGGTGGTGGTTGAGTGGTTTTTCCTGAAACCAGACAGGAAAGGGAAAAAGAAGGAGTCAGATAGAAAAGAGGTGAGTTGGGAGAGGGCAATGTGTTCTTGAAGCTTGGGCAAGGGTAGGGAGGACAGAAATGGGGTGATAGTTGCCTGGGAATGAGGGGTCGCCCCATTTGGATAGAGGGAGGACCACAGCATGTTTTCAAAAAGAGGGGACAGAGGCAGTAGAGAATGAGAGATTTAGGATTATTGAGAAGGGATAGGCAATGGCAGTAGCGGAAAGGGAGAGGAGTTTTGGGTCAAGGCCATCAGAGGAGGCACCTTTAGAGGGGTTGATGGTGAGGAGGGCACTTAGGGCATCATTTGGGGTTACAGTAGCAAAAGAGAAGGAGGGTGGGGAGGAGATGGGTAGGAGGGGAGGGATTTCAGTAACTCAGTAGTGCAGGAGGTATAGTAGGAGTTAAATTCTGCAGCTACAGCTGGTGGGTCAGACACTAGTGAGCTATTTACTGTAAGTACTGGGGGCAGTGGGTGAGATAAAGGGGTAAATAGGTTGTGCACCACCTTCCAGAACTTCAAAGGGGAATTTATGTTGGTGATGAAGGCAGATTTGAAATATTCAGAGTTGGCTAACCTTGTAGCCCTGGTGCAAGTGTTTCTGAGCATGCGGAAGTTTGCAAGGTCACTAGGATGCTGGGTAGCTTTATGACGCTTCCAGGCTCGATCTCTAGCCCTGAAACACACCAGAATTTCAGGGGTTATCCAGGGTAAGTGAAGTGGTTACCTGTGACTCTGGTTTGTTTGAGTGGGGCAAAGGCATTCCAGTTTACAAGAAAGATTTCTTTGAAGTAGGCAATGGCCTTATCAACTGAGGGAAAGGAAGTTGGGGGGACCAGTCAGAAGTGGCAAGGTTACTCAAGAGAGGTTCGAGGTCAAGAGACTTGAAAGAGCACTGTTGTATGGTTTGTGTGGTGATTTAGTTCTGTGGACTTTCTTTACTATGAATATTGGGTTATGGTCACTGAGAGCATAGGGAAGATGCCAGAGGTGATGACGCAGTGGGGGTGGGAGGTAAGGACCCAGTCGAGTAGGGAGTGTTGTTGTGTCTTGTGGTTTGGTGGATGGGTTCAGAGATTAGTTGGGAGAGTTTAAGGGCTCCGATTTTGTTTTTAGTTTTGGTAGTTTTAGGTGACAACCAATTTATTTTGAAGTCGCCTAGGATGAATAATTCCCCAGAGCGAGCAAGGGAAGTGATGGAGGTTAGGAGGTCTAGCACGACTGAATGATGGACATTTGGGCAGCAGTATATACTGGCTATGAAGACTGGGAGAGTGAATGGGGAGGGTCACATGGATAGCTAGGGCATCATGGGTCTCAGGATTGGAGGATGAGTAGATGATGGGATATTGGATGGAAGCTAGGACATAAATGGCCACATCACCACCCCTGCCAGCACAGTCTTGCCTTAGCAGTGAGTAGCTAGGAATGGAGACCAAGTAGTCAGGGATACTGCCCTTTAGCCAAGTTTCTTGAGAAGATTAGACTGTCTGGTTTTAGAGTGCACACCGTGGTCTGAATCTGGTCTATTTTTTGCAACAAGCTGCGGGTGTTTAGATGCAGAATCTTTAACCCCTTTGGGAGAGCTGAGAGAAGAGAGTTGGGGGAGGTAGTTTACAGAGTACTATACTGCTGTACCTTCAAATAGCTCTGGTTTGGAGCCTACGTGTGTCCGTGCTATACCGAGACCAGGTGCAGACTGACAGGCACTCTGGCAGTCTGTACCTGCTATTGGTATATCACAGACACACAGTGTCCAAACCAGAGCTCTTTGAAAGTGCCACACTTTAGTAATCCTATGGACGAGCCCTGGCTGCTCCCCACAGGACACGTCATACTGGGGATGGCCACAGGTGATTGTGGGTGCGCCGGGGAGGGCTTTTAGTTGTAAAATGCCGGTAGGGAGGGTGCAAGATCAACCAGACAGAATTTAAAATAAAATTATGCACAGTAAATTTAAAAATGTGTACTACTTCTGAAACTGCTAATCGGGTCCTGCTTCACACAGAGGTGGAGCCCAATCAAACGTGGATGTTTCCCTTTAAACCTGAGATCTGGATAGGTGGATTCTAAGAACATTACAAAAGCATCCAGCTCTGCCTTGGACCCTTTCTATGTTAAAAATAAATTGTTAATAAATCATTTCCACAAGTCAGTTTTGTAGAAATAAAGATTTATTGACTCACCATAAACCACTTCTTCCTTCCATTTCCCCATGTACATATTGGCAAGGTTGGGTACCAGTGTGGCCCCATCACAGTTCCTTTTATTTGACTATAGTTCTTTCCCTGAAACACGAAAAAGTACAGTTACCTAAGAACTTACCGTAACAGTAGTTATTTGAGAGGATATCTTGCAGTGGGCCATCACCAGTAGGACTATAGCCGCCAGGCACTAGGACCACATGGAAAACTTTCTAGCTAGCAGGGAAGGAGAAAGGGAAAAACTGTTTAACCAGGAAAAGCACACTAGGCGGAGCTCATTTCAGGTGTGACCTGGGAGCACAAGGAAGTTAGGTGACTTGCTCAAGGCCACACAGTATGCAAGTGGGGGCTGATGGGATTCAAACCCAGGTCTACAGGTTTGCAGCTCAGTGCCCTTAACCACTACGCTATACTGTCTCCTTAGCAGTCTACCAGAGGGGGCCGCCCATCTCTGATGTCAGTCACTGATGTCAGCCAAGCCTATAAAGGTGGTCAGCCCCCATACCCTCCTCAGTCCTCAGTTCTCCTGCCGGAGACCAAAAGCGGAATGCCATCTGGGGGAACTGAGGAGGATTCCAAGGTAACTCAAAAGCAAAGAAAAAGCAGAAGGCTCACCCCTGTGGAAGAGGAGAGACAGACAGAAAAGGGGGAACGAGGGAGGGAAAGCAAGGCCTGCTGCAAGACAGCCTCTTGAAGATCTACTGTTATGGTAAGTTCTTACATAACTGTACTATGTTACTTCAAGGTATCTCTTGCAGCAGGCCAGCTCCAGTAGGACCGAGTCCCAGGCAGTAAAGACTACTGAAGACTGTCAGACTGGGTGAAGGCAAAACCAATGGCCTTTGAGAGGAGGCTGTGAAACACAGATAAGCTGAAGTTGGCCATATACCTAGAGGTGATGTCTAGGCTGTAATGTTTGATGAAGGTGTGGATAGTGCTAGAGGTAGCAGCAGCGTAAATGTCAGCAGCTGATACATTTCTGAAACAAGCCACAGAAGTAGCCATACCCCTGGTGGAATGGCCCTTAAGTGTGCCTAGAAGCTCCTTATCATACTTCCAGTAACAATAGACACTGCAACTGACTAGCCACTTAGACAGACACTGTTTGGATACTGGGTCACACTCTTTCCCTGGGTTGAACGAGACAAACAACTGATTAGACTTCCTGGAGTCTTTAGTCCAGTGTGTATAGTAACACAGAATTCTATGCACATCCAAGGTCTGGAGCAATGCCTCTCTTTGATTGGAATGCTCCAGAAAATAAATAGGCAGGTGGATGGACTGATTCAAAGTAAACTCTGATAACTCCTTAGGAAGAAACTTAGGGCTGGTTCACAAAGGCACCCTGTCTTTGTGAAAAATCAAATAAGGCTCCTTACACATCAGGGCCTGAAGCTCAAAAATCCTTTGAGCAGAAGTAATACAAGTGAAAATAACGTTTTCCATGACAGAAAGAGTAGCTCACAAGTTGCGGCCGGTT
The DNA here is from genome assembly GCA_016271365.2 of Neoceratodus forsteri. NCBI lineage: Eukaryota > Metazoa > Chordata > Ceratodontiformes > Ceratodontidae > Neoceratodus > Neoceratodus forsteri. The sequence goes on along the minus strand of CM057459.1, from coordinate 436,724,572 downwards.
CAGAAGAAGGCAGCATAAGCTTTTCCAACACAAAGCTGAGGTCCCAATCCGGGATAGAATCACAGATTGGAGGCTTCAAATGCAGAATTCCCCACAATAAAGTGCGAGACACATCAAGTTGAGCCACTGAATGACTCTCAACAGGTACATGGCATGCAGAGATGGCAGAAAGATGTACCTTAATCGAGGAGACCCGCAGGCCTGAGTCTGAAAGGGACAGCAGGTACTCCGGTACCTGATCCACTGGACAGGTGAAGGGATCCAATGGGTGCAATGCAGCACAAAGAACAAAGTGCTTTCATTTCATAAAGTGGCCCTAGGGGTTTCCTATCACCACCAGAACATCTGCCACCCTGGGAGATACCCAAAACCTGGCAATGGCTATGTCCTCAGGAGCCATGTATGGAGATGGAGTGACTTGAGGTCTGGATGGATCAGAGTGCCTGCTCCTGGGAGAACAAGCCTTGCATAGGGGCAGGGAGACGGGGTTCCAAGAGGAACCAGATCTGATGAGGCAAGAAGGGAGTGAGCAGGATCATGGCTGCCCCTTCCATTTGAAGCTTGAGCAGGACCCTCTGAAGGAGCGGAAAGGGAGGGAAGGCATAGAAGAACCTCCCTTTCCAAGAGAGGGACAAAGGGTCTCACCAGAAAACTCCAGGCCCTGGATCTAGCAAACAGAAAAGTGGCAGTTTTGCATTGTGTGAGGACACAAAAAGGTTCGACTCGGACTACCCATCTGTAAAATAGGTCTTCACCACCGGGATCAGAAGCTCCCACTCTTGGGCTCTAGACTGAGACTGACTTAAGACTGTCCACCAGGATATTTTGGATGCCGAACATGGACGGCCAAGGCACCAGCCCAAGTTCTAGTGGGCTTCAGCACCAGACTCTCATCACTTCCTCACACAGGGACAGAAGTGAGTCCCCTGCTTGTTTATGTAATAAACTATGCATATATTGTCTGTCTGAACCAATTGCAGACCCGAGGATAGGGAGTCTAAAGGCCTGCAGGGTATACAAGACTGCTTCCATGTACCCTGAGGTTGGTGGCCCTCCAGGTGAGCCCCCCAGCAGAGATTTGAGGCATCCATTATCAGGATTTGCTGAGGGGGAGAAATGCAGAAGGGAATCCCCCGAAGCAGGTTGCTGGGCTCCAGCCACCACAATCGTACCCTCCAGTCTGGCTTGGAAACCACAACTAGCTGATCCAGGGCATCTGGGCATTGGTCCCACTGGACCCGCAGCATCCACTGAAGGGCTCTCATGTGCAGACGGGCCCAGGGAACCATTGCAATGGCTGCGGCCATGAGGCCCAGAAGCCATAGGAAGGCTCTCACCAAAACATAATGGCTGGAGTAAAGAAGATGAGCCTGGTCCATCAGATGCTCTACTCTGTCTGAGGGCAGGAGGGCCGTACTCTGGGACATGTCCAGAACTGTCCCTATGTACTGGAGCTGTTTGCAGGGAGTAAGGAAAGACTTTGGCATATTGATAGTAATGCCCAAAGCCTGGAACAGACTGCAGGTTTGTGCCATGGTCAAAAGAAGACGTTTCCTGGGCGGACTGTTAAGAGCCAATCGTTCAGATATGGGAAACCATAGAAATTCTGCTGCCCTCAAGGCCACTGCCACCACTGTCAGGCATTTGGTGAAGACCCTGGGTGCAGAGGACAAACCAAAAGGCTGAGCACTGAACTGGTAATGCACTCCCTGGAAGTGGAAAGGAGGAGGCGCCAGTGGGGGGGGATCCTTGATATGCAGATAAGCATCCTGCATATCTGGAGAGCAGATCCAGTTCCCCTGATGCAGCAGGGGCAGCAAAACCTAAAGGGTAACCATCCTGAACCTCTTGTACTCTAAGAACAGGTTCAGCTGACTGAAGTCCAGGATGGTTCGAAGATCTCCCATCTGCTTGGGTATCAGGAAGAAGTGGGAGTAGAACTCCTGGTTCTATGGCCTTGTTTTGAAGTAAGGCCTGAATTTCCACCCTGATGAGAGAAACGTGACTGGGAGGGTATAAGGACTGGTCCACAGGGTTTTCTGGAGACCACTTTATGAATTTTAGCATGTGACCGTGCTCGATGAGCTACAGCACCCAGCTGTCTGTGGTGATTTCCTGCCACCTGTCCAGGTGAAGGGAGAAGCAATCCCCTACAACCACCTCCTGAAGTTCAACTGGAGGGAGGGGGTTGGGCAGAGAGCCAGGAAGTGGGAACGGCAGCCTCCGGTGCTACAGGTGGTAGCTGGGGAGAGGTTGGGAAGAGCACTTCCTGCTTTGCGCTTGCCCTGAGCCTTTGAAGGGGGACGGGTCTGCCTGCAGGAAGAGCAATGAAAGGGAGCCCTCTGTCCTGACTTAGTCTGGGTATGATACATAGAGTGAATGGATTTGAGGGCCCATCCTGAGGTCTGCAGCTCGGACGCGAGATCTTGAACATCACCTCCAAAAAGTTTGAGGCCCGAGACCCATAACAGGGAGTGATGCCTGATGCAGACACCTGCAGTCGCTGCCCAGCACGAGGCATCAACCGCATCATAGGCAGCATACAGGACATTGGTATCAACATCCAAGCCCATTTTGAGGGCCTGTAGGGTCTGTTGCTTGGAGGGTCAGCCAGCATGGCTTGGATAGCCTCCTAGCCTGAACCCATAAAAGTTCTGAAACTGCACCATATGGGCTAAGTAATTGATGGCCCAAATGGCCAGAGTGGCAGAGGTAAAAGCATGTTTGCCCATCTTGTCTAGTTGGTGAGACTCCTGTCCAGGGGAGGAGTTAATTGTTTGAGCTTCTTGGTATGGTCAAGAGCGAAGATGACGACCAAATTGGCCTTGGGCTGTTCCCAAAATATGGCTTCCCAGCCAGGGTGTGGTAAAGCCTGTCTGCCTTATTGTAGATCACAGGGACTGCATAGTGGCAATTCCAGGCAGCCTAGGTGACATCCTCATAGGGGTCGATGATAGGGAGGACTACTAAGGGAGGGGTGTTGGGCTATCGCAGATAGACAGCTAACCAACACCTCTCAGGGTCCTTCTCCTCAGTCTCCCATTCCATAATGGCCTGAATGTGGTGCAGGATGGCCATAATGGTAGGGTCATCAGAAGGGGACTTGGGAACATTACTTGGGACATATTCCCCTTCTGAGGAGTCGGGAGAGTAGAAGACTCACTACTGATGCTCTCCTCCCCGTGGTGCCCATTGTCACTGTCCACATGCCAATGCCTGTCTGAGCAGCCAGAAGACCCGTCATCAGGCCTCCCCTTGGGGTGTGAAGAATGCTAGGGTCAGGTCAAACAGGGGCCAGGAGAGGGTCCAGAGGAGGTCCTTGGAGGGGGCCAGAGCTGGTGTCCTCGGGGTGGGGGCCTGCATCTGCATGAAGGACCACAAGGCAAAGATCAGGCCATGATAATTGATTGGGGCTGGCACTGGTCCCCCTGGCATTGGGTAGGGGTAGACCAGGCAGGTCTTGGAGGCATTGGGTATGGGTAACCCAGCGCAGGTCCTGCTGGTACAGAACAGGGGTAGGTAGGCACGGAACCCACAGGCACCGACGTAGGGAGCCCAGGCAGCATATCTACAGGTGCCAGTTGTGGTAGACCGAGCACTGGTTCCACAGGAGCAGGTAGCAGCAGGATGAGCAGAGGCCCAACAGGCATTGGCTATGGGGCTGACGCAGACCCGGCTGGTGCAGGCTCTGGAAGACCTGGATTGGGCTGGGGAAGCAGAGGAGTTCCTGGCCTGCAGCTCCCGTTCCATCGAGATGACCTTCTGCTTAAGAAGATAATTCTTTAGAACCTTCTGGCAATGTCTGCGGGTGGCCAAGTTGAACTTCTGGCAGGCCTCCGAGGCTTGGACATTGTGGTCTGGGCCTAGGCACAAGACGTAGGCAGAATGGCCATCCTTGTCCGTGATCTGTTTGTCAAGGCACACTTCATGGAGCGGTCGAAGATGAATAGGGCTGAGAAGACATAAACTATCAGGTGAGAACATAGAAATTTCAATGTTAAACCTATAAGAAAAGTAAAATAATAAAGCTCGGTAAATGCAGGAAATGGCAGTCGACTGTAGCTGCAGTGGTTCCAGTGGTCCAGCATGCACTGGTTGATGGCAGGAAAGAACTGAGAAGGTATAGGGCGTCCACCTATATAGGATTGGTTGACGCTCGGGGCTGATGTCGGAGGTGGGCAGCCCTCTGATAGACTGCTAGCTAGCAAGTTTTCTGTGTGGTCCTAGTGCCTGGCGGCTACAGTCCTACTGGTGATGATTTGCTACAAGAGATACCTAAGTAAGATCACTGTTTTCAAGACAATTTCTGTGAGGTTCACTAGAACATTTATCTTGTTATCCCTCAGTTTGGTGTACTTCAGTAAATAGTATTCAATGGCCTCTGACATCCTTCATGGGGATATTTATATAAGTTAACATCCATTGTAACTGACCACCAGTCACTTTCAACATGAACGTCCTGAAATACAGAAATTATGTCAGTTGTGTCCCTAATATAACTTCTGATGTTAGGGACCATAGGTCTTAGAAAACTATCCACAAACCGGGACAATGACTCTGTAACCCAGCCTGTCTCAGAAATTATCAGACAATCTGGTTGTTTTACTGGGTGTTTATCAATTTTTAGCGGGGTGTAAATGACTGTTTTTTCAGGGGATTGTACCAACACATAATACAGCTTATTCTCAGTAATAAGGCCTTCTTGGAATAGGCTGATGAGATAGTATTCAATCTCTTTCTTTATTCTGGATGTTTATTTATTTATTTATTTATTTCAGTTTGGGATTAATACCTTTGAGTCAAGGACTCACTTTTAAAGGTTTCACATCAGTGTTGAACAATTAACAAAAATACAAGGTTTACAGAGAAGGAAAAAAAAAGACAAAAAACATTGAAGCATATACACTGGCAGTAATAGTAAAATTTGAACTTATACACATCAACTTAGTAAACATTAACAGATAGACTGATTAGATAAGAGGGGGTTGGGGGGATCAGCCGAAGGTGGCATTGTCTGAGGTGGGAGAGAAGTGGAACTTTCAACCAAGTGAGGCCATCGTCAGGTAATTGGGAGTAGGGGAGTGGGTTAAGAAAAAAGTGTTATATAGCAGAAAGATGTAGAGTGGGGGTAGGTAACTAGAAAACTGGGGGCAAGGTACTATCACATTAGCGCAGGCAGGTAGCATCATCTGAGGTGGGAGAGAGGTGGAGCTTCAACCAAGTGAGGCCATACGTCAGGTAATTGGGGTAGGGGGAGGTTAAGAAAAAGTGGTGTATATAGCTGAAAGATGTAGAGGGAGTCAGGTAAATGGAAAACTGGGGTGAGGTACTATCACATGAGCACAGGTAGGTACAATTCATTTTAGAGTCAAGGAGAGATTTGAGCCCAGCTTTGAAGGTACTAATCTTGGTAGTATCAGTGAGGACAGCAGGTAGTTCATTGTACCATTTCGGACCTTGATACAGGATGGAGTTCTGGGCAAGTTTTGTCCTTTTGAAGAGAATCACCATCTTGTCAGCAACTGCACTATGGGTAGATTTCATTGGGACAGCGGGCTTAAAGTGTCCGCCCAGTGTGGGGGATGGCAGTCCAAGTAGTACTTTTTTTAGAAGTAGGCAGGTTTGGTATTGCCCTCTAGGATGGAGTGGGAGCCATCCAGTATCAGTGTACAGTGAGCAGGTGTGGGTGTTGAGAGTAGCCCCCAAAGTAAGATGACAGGCCTTACTGAGGAGTGTGTTGATCTTGTTAAGAGCAGTTTTTGTGCCCGCCCCATATTTAGGCAACCCATAGTCAGTGGTACACAGTATTGAGCTACTGGTGGCTAGTTTGAGTGCATCCAGTGTCATTGAATGTCCGTGATGATAAAGTACACCAAGTTTTATATTTGCAGTCTGATGACAGAGTCAATGTGGTTTGAAAAGGTGAGCATGTCATCAAAGATAATGCTGAGATATTTGAAGTTAGATACTTGGTCTAGGAGTTCACCCTTTTGATTATGAAACACAGGGGCAGGCATTTCCTTTTGCTTTGGGAGGTGGTGAAGAGCATACTCGTTGGTTTTTTTGATGTTTAGTAGTAGCTTATTTTCCGTAAACCAAGATTCAAGTTTATGGAAGCTGCTTTGGAGTTCAGTTGTGATATATTGTTGGTCTTTGCCAGCAACTGAGATGACTGCATCATCAGCATAGAGAACTGTGCTTGCTGAGCAAGCCATTGGGGTCAAAAGTCAGGGATTTATAAAAGTTACTGTCAGAAAACTGTAACTTGATCTCCACAATATATTGTGTAGTGTCTTGTACTACTATGCTTCCCCTTTGTCAGAAGGTTTTATTGTTATGGAAGTATCATGTGATAGATTTCTAAGGGCCTCTCTATTCAGCATTAGAGATGCTGCCATATTGCATACTTGAAGGGTTCTTATAGAGGTCACTTAAGTCATTAAGGCATCAATTCAGAATGGTAGAGAGAGAGCAGGGTGGAGGGTTGGGGGCAAAAGTAGAGGTGGGTCTATAACCCTTGTATGCCTGTGTATTTATTTCTGTTTGTGAGCTGTCAGAAGTATCATCATCAGAAGCAAAGGATAAATTTATATTTCTAGCAAATCTCTGTATGTCTACAAAAGCTTCAAATTCAGACAGGCTATGTGAGGGTACAAAGAGAGTCCTTTAGATAGTAATTGCTTCTCAATATCTCTCAAACTAGTCAGCCCGGTGGCTTGAGGGTTGAGGTGCTGGACGCCACACCGGTGACCTGAGTTCAGGAGCGAGCTCAGGTGCCGGGGGTTGGCAGGGGAGGGACTGGATTGAGCGCCCGCTGGGCTGCTCTCGTGTTCCGGGGAAGGGCATTGGGGAGCTTGGCACTCCGCTGGTCCCTGGTGGAGACTGGGGGATGCTGCAGTAGCTCGGGGCTGCATGTAATAGCGTGCCTGATGCTGGCAAGGCTACTGTGTGCCATAGCATCGGGGTTGCACACGCAGGGATAGAGGCGGGCAAAACAGAACATAGGAAAACCCTGGTTTCAGGGGTACGCGATGGCACCAATCCCTATGTCCATGACCAGGTCCAACTTGGCAGACCTTCACAGACCCTCCACCCAGGGGCCCAAGTCCACAGCTGGAGTCTACAAACTGGAAGAGCGCCTAAAGTAGGAGGGGCAGCCCCACCCCAGAGGGTTAGGTTGGGGGTGCCAGCTGTGAGGCAGGGGAGGAGGAGGAAGGTTCGTCGGGGGGGGACTTCAGGCAGGACAGGACAAGGTGGATGCCTGAGAAAGGCTCCTGGATCCGTGACCAGAGGAAAAAGAATTGGAAAAATATATATATATATATATATATATATATATATATATATATATATATGTATCACTCAAACTTCTTCTAGCAAGACTGATAATAGTCAGTAGCAGTTCCCTGCCTGATATGTTATCTCTGGGGTTCTTCTTCTTCCTCTTCCCCTTCATCTTGCCCCTCCTTGTCTTTTTCTTCCATCTGTTTTGCTCTGGAACCTGAACCTGGTTTGTCTGGTACTCCTCCTGGGCAGGTTCCCCTAGGAGGGCTGACCTCTAAAAAAAGACTCCTCCTCTGTTTCTTGGGCATCATGTTCAGAATTGCTAGGGCCAGTACTATAATCAAATGGTGTTTTATCCAATCTTCTTAAAACAGATTGGGGGGTGTTATGAACCACTTCTGGGGTAGTTATTTCCCTCTTACATTGTTTTTCTCAATTAAACACACAGTTATTAGCATAGTCCTTAGCGTCTCTAGTAAATGTATGTGATTTCTGGTTTTTGATTTTCATATCATAATATCTCATATACTCTTTCAATTTTGCATTGCATCTCTCATAATCGACGTAGTCAGAATATGTTGCCACAATACCCTGTTGTTCTTAAAGTCTTTATGTACTTCATCCTGAATTTTTTTCCCATCTTCAAGTAGGAGGTTGTTCAGGAAAGATTTCTGGTTTTATCTTCTGTTTTAACTGAAATATTTGAATAGTTTTGTACTTGAAATTAGTTCTGTGTGTTAAAAATTACTACTTTGAGTTATAACTGTTACTTGGGCTGTGATATTGTAACTATTGGGGCTTGTGTGCTGGGTGTGGGAACACTTGTTTGGCAGTGATAATTAGAGTGAAATTTAAATGTGATGTTTGCCTGGTGGGGGTAGAGCCCTCTCACCCACCCTGTTTTGTAGGCTTTCTTAAATACTGAAAAGCCACTGGGGGTTGGGATTGAAGGGCTGTGCATTTATGTTTGTGACTGAAACTTGAAGCAACAGGAACTGGTGGGCCTGTGACATCATATGGTACCTGATGTCTACATACACACACTGTTAGTGGGACTGGACACACACTGGACTGTATGTGTTTGTGAGACTTGGGAACTTTATTGGTGGGGTTGAAATTGGGTTCATAAATAACTGCAGTCAGTATAGAGAGAGAGTGTATTCCAGGGGGAAGGGACTGAGAAAAGGGGTGTGTGCCATTATGAACAGAGAGTGACAAACAGGGTGACCACATTCCACCATGGCAGGCATCTTTGGAAGGGCTGTAGGCTGCACAGGCTGTGGGATGGCAATAATTCTCAATCGGGCCGGGAGAGAGGGAGGCTGCCCACTCTGTAGACAGCTATCTTGTATCAAGAGTGAAGTATATTGGTTAAGGAGTAAGCTGGGGGAGTTGGGGAGATATCCAAGGATAAAGGGTGTGGATATGGGTGGCAGAAGGGTGGGGCTGAGGGGAGGCTGGGGCAATGCTCAGAAATTACAGGACGTTATGTTACAGCAAGCAGGAGGGGTGATATTAGGGACAGAGGACCCTTAGATAGGGATGTTGATGCTAAGGGGAAAATGTAGGGGGTAAACATTCCGAACATAAAGAGAGTGGAGGGGCTGTTGTGGGGAAGCATAGAAGAGCAGACTGTGGGAAGGGAGCTCCTAAGGAGAACAGGGCAAGAGAGGAGGAAGAGGGGCAGTTTAGAGGGGCAGTCGGGGGAAACTCAGGTTACTTGATGGAGGCTGGCATAGAGTGTTACAATAAATTTGAGCTACTAAGCAACCTAGAGGGGGAGGAAGGGGTTGGTGGAAATGAGAAAACTGATACAGAGGCTGGGGGGAGGGAGTCGGATACCCATAGGGCATCACAGACCGGCAAAGGAAAAGATAGAAATAGTCCCAGAGGGAGAAGGAGAAACATAAATGTTAAGCAGGTGGGGGAGGTGCAACATAGAAACATAGAAACATAGAATTTGACGGCAGCTAAGGACCGCTTGGCCCACCTAGTCTGCCCATTTTCCTACCTAACAGATAAGCTGCAGATCCTAGTTAACCAACAGCTTACTTCCTCCTACCCCCACTAGGACTGCCTTATGCCTGTCCCATGCATTCTTGAATTCCCCACTGTTCTTGACTCCACGACCTCCTCAGGAAGGCTGTTCCATACATCCACAACCTCTCTGTGAAAAATACTCCACACAGTACCTCTGAGCCATCCCTCTATCTTCAAATTGTGCCCCTTGTTCTTACACATCTCTTTTCTGGAAGATGCTACCCTCTTGGACTTTGTTGATTCCCTTGAGGTACTTGAAAGTTTCTATCATGTCCCTCTCTCCTTCTTTCCTCAAGGGTATACATGTTAAGATCCTTAGTCTTTCTTTGATATGTCTTCTGGTGCAGACCTGCACCATTTTGGTTGCCCTCCTGGACAGCCTCTGTTCTGTCTATGTCTTTTATGGAGATGGGGTCTCCAGAACTGCACACAGTACTCCAGATGGGGTCTCACCAACTGTCTGTACAGAGGGATAACAACTTCCTGTTTTCTACTATTGATGCCTCTTCCTATGCATCCCAGTATCCCCCAGCCTTCCTTACTGCCTTCTCACATTGCTTGCCCACCTTCAGGTCATCTGATATAATTACCCCCAGGTTCCTTTCTATTTTTACTGTTGTCACATATTGCAGACATTAGGGAGGAGAGCACGACTGGAGAGAAACTGGGAGACAAGGAGGTGGTGGAGGGCCCCCCTTTAGCAGGGGGGTCTGTACCAAGGATGGGGCCCTAGGTAAAGGGGACCCACAGAGGGCCTCTGGAGGTAGGGGTACTATTACAAGGGGAGAGGATGGCGGTGTGGGGGAAGGGGAAACCATCAGTGCCAGGATAAATGGTTCAGATAAGAGAGGGTTAAAGGACACTCATTCGGGGTCTGAGTTAAGGGCAAAATAACAAGGGAGGCAGAAAGGGAGGTAACAAAGGCATCTCTAATAAGGCAGGAAGACTCCCATGGAACTGAGATCACGAATAAAGGGGAGATTGGGGTTGAGAGGCGCATAGTGGAGGCAACCATAAGGATGATGGCGGTGTTAAGGTTCTTATTAGGAGACTTCGATGATTAAGGGGTATCAGTGGGAGGGACGGGGGTGGATGCCATAGCCAGGTGAAGGTAGTGAGTATCTCTGGGCTGACAGTGCACAGAGCAAAGTTCATGGTGTACGAACTGGTTAGGGATTGTGGAGGGAAACCAGATTTCCTGGTGCATTTGGGAACTAACGATCTAGAGGGAAATAGCGTTTTGGAAATCCAAGCAAGGTTCCAAGAACTTGCCAGAGTCTGTCGGGATAATGGATGCAACATTTCCTTTTCGGAGATATTGCCAGTACCAAAGGCCTCAGTGGAGAAAAATGAAGATCACAGAGGTTAATGACTGGCTCAGGAAGTGGGTGAAGAGAGGGTTGGGGTGTTAGGGAACTGGAAAGGAGTTTGGGAGGATAAGGGGCTGTATGCCAGGACAGGTTTCATCTTTCCCCGTTAGGAAGGAAGTCCTAAACAGGGGTGGCTGACTACATTCAAGAAAGGTGGGGTTTAAACTTGTGAGAGGGGAGAAATAAGGAGGGCTGACTAGAAGCCCTCCTCCAGATAAGGGAGTAGCATTAAAACCCAAGGGGGAAGGGGAAACAGACTGGGGAGGAGGTTTCAGGAGTAGCAGAGGGAGGATGGAAGTATAAGGAACCTGGGTGGGGTTCACAAAGGATCAGGGATAAGGGTGGGGTGGTGTTAGTAAATGCTAGGGCTTGGGAAACAAGTTGCCAGAGTTCAGGCCATGCTGTTCAGAGGGGTGGATGTGGTGGCGGTCACGGAAACATGGGCCAATAAATACATGACTGGGACCTAAACATGAGGGGGTACACTATGCTTAGGAAGGATAGAAAGGAGGGCAGAGGGGGTGGAGTGGCTATGTTCATTAGAGATGACATACAAATTGCTAGGGTAGAAGAGACAGAGGGAAACGTGGAGGCCTTATGGGTCACCTTATGAACCCCAGCAGGAGGTAAGGTCAAGCTGGGTGTAGTATATAGGCCCCGGGATGGGTGATGTTCTGGAGGATGGTTTGCTGGTAACATCATTGCCCAGTGTGCACCAAAGAGGAAGGAGTGGTGTTGATGGGGACCAATATGCCAGGTACAAACTGGGAACCATGTCCTCTAAGGTGGCCAAGGAGCAGGCTGCTGGACGGCTTCCAGAATGTATTCTTATCACAGCATGTGATGGAGCCCACAAGGGAGGGGCATGTCCTGGATGTGGTTCTGGCAGATGGGGATCTGGTAAGGGACCTGGTTGTAGAGGATCCCCTGACTGGGAGCAACCACAATACTGTCTGGTTTCAAATAAGCATGAGGGGGAGAGATCTAGGACACTGGCAGTGGACTTCAGGGGGGCAGACTTTGTGGGCATGGGAAGTATTCTCAAGGATCACTTGAAGGGGATTACATCAATGACAAAGTGGAAAAGAGATGGGAAGTCATAAAACGGTGACTTCATTAGGCAGTCAGGACCTGCGCTAAGGTGAAACGTAAGGGAACAAGGTCACATAAACTATGCTGATGGTCCAGTGAGGTTCAGGTAGCGGTCAGAGAAAAGAAGGCAGCCTACAAAAAATATAAAACAACAAGAGGGGATAGGGAAAAGGAAATGTACCATCTTGCATCTAGAAAAGTCACCCGGATGGTGAGGGGCAAAGTCCAGTAAAGTGCAGCGGCTGGGCACAGAGATACATTGAGGGGAAAAGGGGTTCTTCCAGTACATTGGGGAGCGGAAAAAAAACTAAGGGCCATCTCGGTAGATTAAGATCAGAAGGCGGGTGGGTGGACGAGGCGAGGGACCAGGCAGAGGTATTAAATGAGTACTTCGCCTCTGTGTTCACTAGGGAGGGGGATGGCATATCTACAAAGCAAGGCACGATGGGGATAGAAGTGGTAGTGAGTGGGATCAGGGGAGCAACAGAAATGGAGCAAGAGGGAGGGAGAGGAACCCCAGGGGTGTCACATCAGGATAAGGATAAAAAGGCCAGTAAGGTGGAGGGAATGGATGATGCTATCTCCACTGAAAGGGTGTGGTTAGCCCTCAAGGCCCTAAAGAAAGATAAATCTCCTGGGCCGGATGGCATTCATCTGAGAGTACTATGGGAATTGGTGGACATACTGGCTGCACCCCTGGCGGAGCTCTTCAACAGGTCACTTGAGACAGGGAGGGTACCTAGAGGATTGGCAAGAGGCACATGTGGTGCCAATCCATAAAGGGGGGTTGAGGGAAGTACCAGGTAACTATAGACCCATCAGTTTGACCTCGTGGTGGGAAAATTAATGGAAAGTATACTAAAGGAACAATTGGGGGTGTACTTGGAGGAGGTTGGAGGTCTAGATAGTCAGCAACATGGGTTTGTGCCAGGTATATCATGTCAAACCAATCTTGTGGAGTTCTACGAATGGGTAACATCAGAACTGGACAGGGGAAAGCCTGTGGATGTATTATTCTTGGACTTCAGCAAGGCATTTAACTCTGTCCCCAACAATAGTCTTGGTGGAGAAATTGACAGGGTTGGGAGTAGGCCCTTTTATGGTCAGATGGATTGAAAACTGGCTAGCTGGACACACCCAGAGAGTAGTGGTCGGTGGGGAGCTCTAGAAGCCTAGAGAGGTCAGTAGTGGGGTACCGTAGGGCTCGGACCTGGGTCTGATCCTGTTTAATGCATACATATCGGACATCAGGGAGGGTATAGGTGTGAAATGAGTCTCTTCACTGATGACCCAGATGGAGCAGTAGTTGAGGGGGAAGAGGAGAGGTTGGCCCTGCAAGGGACCTGGACACCCTGGAAAGCTGGGCTCCACATGGAAATTAAATTTCAATATCACCAAGTGCAAGGTGTTACATCTTGGGCTGGGAAACCCTAAACACAGGTACACCCTGAGAGGGGAGACGCTGGAGGCCTCAACATGGGAAAAAGACCTAAGGGTTATGGTGGATGCATGTATGAATAACTCTGAGCAGTGCAGGAGAGCAGCTAGCAAGGCAAACAGGATGCTGGGATGCATCATAAGGGGGATCACCTCTAGGAGCAGGGAAGTGATTCTGCTGCTGTACAATGGACTGGTTAGACCACACCTTGAGTGCTGTGTACAGTACTGGAGACCACACTTGAAGAGGGACATACAGCTCCTGGAGAGGGTACAGAGGAGGGCAACTAAGATGATATGAGGACTAGGGGATTTGACGTATGAGGACAGACTTGAGGAGCTCTGCCTGTTTTCATTGGAGGAGAGGAGAGACGGGGGACATGGTTGAGGTCTTCAAGTACCTCAAGGGAATAAATAGGGTAAACATGGAGGGGATCTTTAGACTAAAGCAGGGAGGTATCACCAGGGGCATGGTTTGAAGTTGGAAGGTGGAAAGGAGAGGGGGGAAAGAGGAGGAGGAGGTTTTTCACTGAGAGGGTGATGGATCCTTGGAATGTGCTGCCTGGCGAGCTGGTTCAGAGATCCACAGTGGAGGGCTTCAAGAGAGGGTGGGACAGACACAGAAAGCGAATGTATCAGATGATGGCCTGGCCCAGGGGAGTGGGGATGGATGATAGGGGTTTCTGGAACACAAGGGGGGGAGGGCCTCGACACCCAACTAGGGATCTGAGGTTTGAGCAGACTCGATAGACTGTAAGGCCTAATCTGCTGGCAATTAGTATGTTAATAGTTTAGTCAAGTTTGACGGATGCCTCATGCAATATGATTTAAGAGAACCTCTAAGGCCCCACCATGTGTTGTCCTGGCCAAATCCTTCTGCAACATTAACACTGAGGATTTTCTCTTTGATCTACATATTGCAGACTGGGACCTTCTGCTGTTTATGTTTCAAATTGTCTTTCTTCAACTCAGTCTGCGATAAACATTCCCTTTTAGGAAAGCAAGGTTAAGAGTGGTTACCTCCCTGGATAACAAATATTAAACAATGTGGTAAATCCAATGTCCCAAATTCTGCATCCTGGTTGGTTACTACAATTACCACTGTGATAAATCCTCCAGTGTACCCACTGGAAGAAGTGCCAGCCAACCTTATATTGTGCTAAGCCGGTCGCTTACTTCAAAAGAAACTGCCGCGATTTGCCCAGTCGCCGCTTCGCTAAAACACCGTGGTAAATTGTTTACAAATGACCTCCTTTCAAAGTGTAGGGACCTCAGTGAGTTAGAACATAGTTAAAAACATTAATGAAACAACATTCGCCATTTCATAATAGGCTTTCCTCAGGTGTGGGTACACTGAGGACTTGACGACTGGTGTGATTCGCCACTGGCCGCGCCGGACCGAATCACACAGTTGTAGTAAACCTCCAGTGTACCCACACCCTGGAGGGATAAATTGCTTAAATATTGCTGACCTATTTAGGATCAGGGATGCTGCCTGGGCTTGTCACAAATTAACTAACACACCTGCTGTGACAGACAACACTATAATAAACTTAAAAACCTGTGTACTGGCTATAGAGGAAGATCCAAAGCTGCCAATTTTTAAGAAAAAATTCAGTCCACAAATGAGTGGTGGAAGTTATGGAATGTGGTCCAAAAATGATGGTTACCCATCTGTAACTGTAGTTCTAGGAGTGGTATATGGTGTACATCCACACTTCTGGCAGAATCCATTCCTTTTAAGAACTTGCTGGAAGGTCTTCAAGCTGGCTTCTGCCACCCACCCAGGTGGTATCCTCTTCAGCACCACCCAATGGCGCAGATCTTACATGCTGGAAGCAAGATTCAGTGTACCACTCACCAGGGAGGATGGATGGTTTGTGTGGATGCACATGATATACCACTAAGAAAGTACAGTTACGTAAGAACTTACCGTAACAGTAGATCTTCGAGAGAGGCTCTTGCAGTAGGTAATGACAAATAGGACTGATGTCGGCAAGTGGCAGGACCCCACGGAAAAATTTCTAGCTAGCAGTCCTTGGCGGGGACCGCCCCCACATCAGGTGACCGGCGTCAGACGCGACGTTGGTATAAAGGGGCGGTCCCAGACGCCCGCCTTCCAGTTCTTTCCTGCCACAGGCCCAGAGGGCCCGGACGAGAGAGAAGCAGATATTTTCCTCAATAGAAAAGGAGCTGAAAAAGCCTAGGGGGATGGAGGGCGGGAAGGTATTACCTACTGCAAGAGCCTCTTTCGAAGATCTACTGTTACGGTAAGTTCTTACGAACTGTACTATCTTACTCGAGAGGGCCCTTGCAGGTAATGACAAACAGGACAGAATCCCAAGCAGTCTGGAATAAAAGAAAAGGTACCGGAGGAGGAACTACTCCAAGAAGTTAGTAAGAAAGCTTGCAAACCTCAAGAAAGGAGGCCCTGCAAGACCGCTAACTCAAGCCTGCTCTACGGCGAGAGGCAATGTCCAAACTGTAATGTTTAGTAAATGTATGGACAGAGGTTCCAAGTGGCGGCAGCACAGATGTCTGCCCAGACACATTCTTGAAACAAGTCAAGAGGCTGCCACTCGAGTAGAGTGGTTTCTGACTTGACCCGGTAGGGTCTTGTTGTACTTGTCATAACAGAAAGTGATGCAATGAGCCAACCACTTTGATGGGCATTGCTTGGAGACAGCATTGCCTTCCCTTTTGTGAGCAAAAGAGATGAACAACTGATCAGTCTTTCTGAGATCATTCATCCTATCGGTGTAGTATCTCAGAATTCTGTGGACATCCATGGTATGGAGCAAGTATTCTCCTTGGTTGGAATACTGCGTGAAAAAAGCAGGTAGTTCAATAGACTGATTTAAGGTAGACTCCGCTACCACTTTTGGTAGAAACTTAGGATTCGTGTGAAGAGCTACTCTTTCTTTGTGAAAGATCAGATAAAGGATTTTGCACATAAGGGCCTGGAGCTCGGAAATTCTGCGAGCAGAAGTAATGGCCACCAGGTAGAGTGTCTTCCACGATAAGAACTTCAAGTCTGCGGAAGCCGCAGGCTCAAAGGGAGGAAGGGTAAGTTTCTCGAGGACAAAGTTCAAGTCCCAGGGGGAAGCTGGAGTCCAAACAGGGGGTCTAAGATGAAGGACCCCTCTGAGAAAGGTCTTGGATACCTCCAGTTGGGCAAAAACCTTATCAGCGAAAGGGACATGGTAGGCTGAAATAGCTGCCATGTGGACTTTCAAAGAGGAGTGACTGAGACCCAGGTCGAAAAGATGACGCAGATAATCAAGCAGAATGGCCACAGGACAGGAGAAAGGCTCCATGTTCCTGGAGGCAGCCCAGATGGAAAATCTTTTCCATTTCATGGCATAGGTGGACCTAGTGGAGGGTTTTCTAGCCTCCACCAGAATCTCAGCCACCTTAGGAGAGATGCCAAAGCGAGATTGGGCTAGGTCTGCAGGAGCCATGCATGAAGTTGAAGAGACTTGAGTCCTGGATGGACCAGGGTCCCCTGATCCTGGGTCAGCAATCCTTGAGATAAAGGCAGAGGAAGAGGAGGAACCTCTGAGTATTGTTGTAGAAGAGAGAACCAAGTTTGCCTGGGCAAGAAAGGAGCGATCAGAATCATTCTCACTCCTTCCAATGCTAGTTTCTGCAGCACACGAGGGACCAGAGGAATTGGGGGAAAAGCATAGACGAATCTGCCCTTCCAGTTTAGAGACAGAGCGTCGCTCCAGAAAGCGCATCGCTCTGGAGCGAGCGAGCAAAAAATTGGAAGCTTTATGCTTTGGGAGGAGGCTAACAGGTCTATCTGTGGAGTCCCCCAAGTCTGGAAGACACTTTTTAGAACTTTTTGGTCCAGTTCCCACTCATGTGGCAGAGCTGAAGAACGACTTAGCTTGTCTGCCGGGACAATGTCGACTCCTGGAACATGGATCGCCGTGAGGTGAAGGTTGTGAAGAGTTCCCAGTCCCAAACCCTCATCGCTTCCCTGCACAGCGGGTAGGACTGAGTCCTTCCCTGCTTGTTGATGTACCACACCACGCACATGTTGCCTGTTTGGACAGCTAGGTGACCAGGAAGGATGTATTGGTGAAGGGCCTGAGAGCATACAGCACTGCTCAAAGCTCCAAGCACATTGATATGGAGAGCTAGCTCCAATTTTGACCATAAGCCCTGGGTTCGGTGGAGGACCCAGATGGTCACGCAACCCTCGCTCAAGCGCCTGTGGTCAGAGTCTGAGCAGGGGAGGATGAAAAAAGGGGACCTCAGAATAGGTTCTCTCGAACCATCCACCATTGCAAGTCTCTTATCATTGGCGAGGAGATCAGTACCAGATGATCTAGGTCATCTACAAGTTGATCCCACTGAGAGCGGAGAGTCCACTGAGAGATCCTCATGTGGAGGTGTGCACGCGGAACCGTCGGGATAGCAGCCACCATAAGCCCCAGGAGACGGAGCACCGACCTCGCCGGAACCTTCTTGCATTCCAATAGAAGGGAAATCTGGGACTGGAGGGAGGCCCCCCTGTCTGGAGGCAGGAAGGCCCTGCACATTGTCGTATCGAGAGATTGCTCGATGAACTGGAGTCTCTGGGAAGGGTCCAGATGAGACTTGGAATGGTTGATGGTGATACCCAGACCAGTGAAAACCTGCTGCGTGAGGGAGAGGAAAAGCAGGAGTTCCTGCCTGGATGGGGTCACAGGAGCCAGTCGTCCAGGTAGGGAAAACCTGAACCCCAAAGTAAGGAGGTGGGCCACTACCACTGCCAGGCATTTGGTAAAGACTCGGGGAGCTGAGGAAAGACCAAAAGGGAGCACCCAGAATTGGTAATGGTCCCCCTGAAACGCAAACCTGAGGTACTTTCGGTGCAAGGGCGAATGGGGATGTGCAGGCAGCATCCTGCATATCCAGTGCAAAAGCCATTGGCCCAGCCGAAGCAGGCAAAGAGGGTTGAAGGAGAGCATCCTGAACCTCTTTATTCCACATAAAGGTTCAGGAGCTGAGATCGAGAATGGGTCTGAGATCTCCCATCTTCTTTGGTACAAGGAAGAAATGGAATAGTAACCGTCCCATGAAGGTGAGGGGACGGGCTCTATGGCCTGCTTTACGAGGAGAGCAGAAATTTCTTCCTTGACCAAAGGAAGATGGTCCCTTGAGTAAGAGGAGTTCAGAGGGGGGTGACGTGGAGGTTTCTGCAGAAACTCTATGGAGTGCCCCTCTGCTATGATCTGAAGCGCCCATGTATCCGATGTTATCCTCTCCCAACCCGGAAGGTGGAGGGAGAATCTCCCTCCTACCGGTTCCTCTGGGGCGTCCGGAGGTGGTGGGAGAGGGAAGGAGTCAGGTGGTGTGAGGGAGCGCCGCAGCTGGGGCACCCGCTGCTTTTTGGGCGGCGGGGCCTGGCAGCTGTGAGGGCCCTGACGCTTTGTGGCCTGCCTTCCTGAGGTTTCGCTTGAGGCTGGCTGCATCTGCAAAAGGGACAGCGCTGCAGAGGATGGGGACGGTACATTGAATCAACAGATTTAAGGGCCGTCCCCTTCTCCTGCAAGTCAGTGATGATGTCCTTGACATCACCACCGAAAAGCACAGAACCCCTGAAAGGTGCTTCTTGGATTGCTGACTGCACCTCCGGGACCAGACCTGACACACGGAGCCATGCATGACGCCGAAGACTTACGGCAAACGCAGAGCTTTGTCCTGCGGTGTCCACTGCGTCATAGGTCGTCCTCAGAATGTGATGACTGGCCAAACGAGCAGAACGGACCAGGTCGGCTAACTCCTGCTTGACCTGGGAGTCAGACAAGGAGTCAATCTTGGATTCCGCCTGGGTAAGGACAGCCTTCTGATAATCCCCCATATGCGCTACATAAATAAGGGCCCTGATCCCCAGTGTGGAAGAAGCATAGATCTTCCTTCCATACTGATCCAGAAGGCGGGATTCCTTATCCGGGGGAGATGAACTCAAATGTTTGGGGTGTGCTGACCGGCCGTGAGCGGCGCTAATCACAACCGAGTCTGCACGGGGGTGAGAGTCTAAAAAGTCTACACCCTCCTGAGCCTGGTATAGCTTGTTGGACTTCCGAGGAAGTGGGGCTAAAGCCGACAGTTGTTTCCAAATGGTGGAAACAAGATGGGCATGAGGCTCGATCCAGGGTGGCACTAGAGTAGGGGCCGTAAGGGGCAAGTCCAGATGTTCGGCGAGTTTAACCCGCTGAGGATCTGGTTCTAAGGAACGCCACTGGTGTACTTCCTGGATCTTCCTGAGCAACTCCATGAAGGAAGGATCCTCCGGAGGAGACTTCGGAGGAGTCCTCAGCCGGGGCTTGGACAGAGAGCGAGGCTCATCGTCTTTCTCGGAACAACCATCGGAAGAATCCGAGGAGTCCAGGAGAAGAAGAAGAGGAATTTGAAGCAGAGTAAGACTCCCTAGCTTGTCTAGGGGAAGAACGGTTCCTTAGGGGATCCTGACGCAGATCCTGCTCTCTCTGATCCCGAGGGCAGAGCCCGGGAATCTGGAGGCGGAGAAGGAGGGCCGCCTGGGGGTGTATGGGAGCACCCCGGCCACCGGTGAAGACAGCTCTCGATTTCCTGGTGAGCTGAGCCTTGGTCTCAGCTCCACCAGAGGCCAGAGTCTCCTGGAGATCCACCGCGCCTAGGGAGCATTGGAGGAGGAGGAGGGGATAGTTGTACAGATGAAACTGTAAGGGAGTATCCAGACCAGGCTGTGGGAATACCAGAGCTAGGTATTGCAGCATCGGGTACCGCGTAGCGCCGGTGGATTCGCACCGGGTACTGCGGCGCAGGATACTGAGGACCCGGTAAACTGGCATCGGATAAGACGCGGCGGATACCCAGGTACTGGAGGAGCTGCTGAGCAGATGGCCCAGTAGGGGACTCCATGGGCGGATTGACCGGGAGGGCCTGTGGGGTGAGGGGCCCAAATGGAGAGGAAATCTCCTCCGAAGCGCCGGAGGGGCCGCATCGAACCAGCCGCCGGCGGGCCAGTGCCGGGCCGGCATCGGAGCCGGGCGTCCGGGAGCCAGCGTCAGATCCAGCTCTAGAGGAAGGGGATCAGATGGTGGACCAGCATCCCGAGCCTCACCCGGGACGGAGGGAAAAGTCCCGGTCAGGCAGGGGACTCAGGCTCCCGGACGGGAACCTGGGACAACAGACAGAACAGGGTCTGCTCTGAGGTTCTGAGGCCCAGCGATGTTGGAGGAGCTAGGGCAACTTATGGGGCTGAGACCGACGGACGCCAGAGGAGCCGCATCTGACTTTGGGGGTCCCCGTCAGAGGGCGCTGAGGATGGAAGAGGCCTGGTCCGAGGGGATGCTGCCGCCACCGCCCCAACGGGTTGGGCGCCTTAGCAGCTTTTCCCAGTGGACGCCGAGGAGCCAACGCCCGTTTATGGGAGGCCACACCAGTAGGCCGCAAACCTGTGGCGGTACTGGGGCTGAAGCCCATTTGCCCGAGGTGCTGGCGGGCTCGACACTAACCCAACAGGTGGGCCGACGCCTCCAAAGCCTTGGAGGCTGCCGCCGGGCGATCCCCGGAGGGGATGTTACCCAGGCTCTGCCCGCCGGAGTAGCGGAGGAGGAGGCCTTCTCCCGTGCCTTTCTTTGTCCTGCTTCTTGTGTCCTTCAGGGGAGGTCGACACCTGCCAAAGCTTCTTCAACTCCTTCTCCATCGGACATCTTCTTTTTGAGGAGATAGGCTTCTAGAGACTGCTGGCATCGTCTGCAGGTGGCCGCGTTGAAATGTAGGCAGTGCGGACACTTGTCGACCGTGTGGTCGGGGCCTAAACAGAAAAGGCAGAGGGAGTGACCGTCTTTGTGAGGCAGTTGCAGTACGATGAGTCACACTTATTTTTGAAGGGGACGACATATACAGACGCTCACCTGTATGAAGAAAATACAAAATACTGATACTTTTCTAGAAAAACCGATCAAGCAACAGGACTGAGCGTTATGAACTTCACCACGAGGGCTGCAACGAAGCTGACGGCGGAAAGAACTGGAAGGCGGCATCTGGGACCACCCTTTATACCAACGCCATCTGATGCCGGTCACCTGACGTGGGGCAGTCCCCACTCAGGGACTACTAGCTAGAAATTTTCCGGGGTCCTGCCACCTGCCAACGCCAGTCCTATTTGTCATTACCTACTGCAAGAGCCCTCTCGAAGTAAGATCTACAGTTACAGGTAAGTAACCTCATTTCTAGGGATGTGGATATGGTGTATTATCCACACTTCTGGCAGATTCCTAGCAGTTCTCCGGAAGGAGGAGCAAGGCACACACCCCTACTTTGAGAAAAGAGACTGAGAACCAAGGCCCCAAAACCAGCATCCCGGCGTGACTCAAGGCTCATGTGGCAATGGGAGATGAAGGTGTGTGCTGACTTCTAGGTAGCAGCCCTGCAGATTTCCTGGATAGGGATGTCCCTGGAAACAGCCACCAAGGCAGCAGTATGTTTGGTGGAATGAGCCCTAAGCCCAACAGTAGGTTCCCTACAGCCAGCCTATAGTAGAGGTCAACACAGGAGGCTATCCATGTGCCACTCATATGCTTAGCTGCTGGTCTGAAAGGTGTGGCTTCAGAGTAGGTGACAAAGAGCTGGCAAACTTCTCCCCAAACTCCAGCCATGCACTCCTTATAGTATGCGAGCGCTCGTCTCAGGTCCAACAAATGGAGCCTGTGCTCAGCCTCCGAGGTTGGATTGGTAAAATATACAGGGAGATTCACACCTGGTGTGCGAAACTCCAAAACAACCTTTGAGAGGAACTTCGGGTTGGAGCAGAGTACAATCTTGTCCCTGTGGAAGACCAGGTAAAGAGACTCCACTGAAAGTGCCTGAGCTTGCTGATCCTTCTGGCACAGGTCATGGCCACCAAGAAGACAATCTTCCATGACAGGTGTGACATTTCATACTTGGGCATGGGTTCCAATGGCTTGCCATAAGCATTGCCAAAACCATCAACAAGTCCCAAGGTGGTGGTGGTTCACGCAATGGTGGGAACAAGTGGTCAAGGCCTTTGAAAAAGCGCCCAACCACCTTCTCCTGCACCACTGTCAGCATACCAGCCCACGCCTGGTATGCAGAGATGGCTGACAGGTGCACCTTAAGGGTTGTCGACTGAAAGATTGACTGGGTGAGGGACCATAGGTAGTCCAGGATGCTAGCCACCAGGTATGACAAGAGATCCAGCTCCTTGTCCTGGCACCAAATGGAAAATCTCTTCCATTTGAAGGTGTAGCACTGGTGAGTCAACTCCTTCCAAGAGGCCTCAACAACATGGAGGACCTCGCTGGTGAGACCCAAAGCCTGGAACTCTAACTGCTCAGGAACCAGGATGTCAGGTGCAAGGGCTGAAGGTCCAGGTGCAGGGCCTTCCCCTGATGGCAAGAGAGCAGGTCCTGGCAGAGAGAGAGACAGTTGCCATGATAGCCTGCTGCTAAGGCTGAAGAGATTGAGGTACCAGAACTGGTGCGGCCAGTCCGGAGCCACCAGGATCACCTGTGCCTTGTCCCTCAGAACCTTGAGCAGCACCTTGTGGCTTAAGGGAAAGGGATGGAAGGTGTACATGAGGCCCAGGATCCAGGGCTTTGCAAAGGCATCCCCCAGCAGTGTTCTGCGCTGAAGGGGCTGGGCACAAAACAGCCTCAGCTTCGCGTTATCCCAGAAGACAAACAGGTCGACTTGGGGAGTGCTCCAAAGGGAGAACAGGTGACTGACTACCTCCTGGTGAAGGGACCACTCATGATATGCCTCACCTACTTAGCTGAGGGCATCCCCAAGCTGGTTGAACATGCCAGCCACATGAATCACCTGATAGTTGGCACCCAGACTGCAGACGAGGATCCAGATGCAGAGAGCTTCCCAGCACAATGGGAGGGAATATGTCCCACTCTGCTTGTTGAGGTAGTACATGGTTGACATGTCCATCTGGACCTGGATGATCTGACCCCGAATATGCGGAGTGAAGGCTGTCAGTGCTAAATGCACTGCATGGAGCTCCAAGAGGTTGATGTGACATTGGGACTCCTTGCAGGTCCAGAGTCCATGGACTCTGTGGTTCCCCAGGTGGGCTCCCCATTCCATCAGAGAGGTGTCAGTCATTAGAATGATCATCAGCTCTGGGCGGACAAACGGGACTCCTTCCTGAAGATGTTCTGGGACAAGCCACCACTGGATGGTGTCCCACATCAGCTGTGTCACCGTGACCAGCTGGTTGAGGTGACTGAGGTGCTGAGACCAATGGCGGGCCAGCTCCCACTGCAGGGGGTGCATCCTCCAGAGGCCCCATCAGACCACACTGGTGCAGGTCGCCATGTATCCCAGAAGACACAGGAAGTCCTGGGCAGGGTGTCATTGCTCAAGCCAAAATGATCAGGCAAATGAGATAAGATACTCCACCTGTCCTCCGGGAGTTGGGCCATGACCCAAAGGGAGTAGAGCTCCACCGCAATGAACTGGATGACCCGTGATGGACTGAGTTCCGACCTGGTCTTGTTGATCAGAAGGGCTAGGGCTGAGCAGGTCCAGAGGGACAGATTCTTTCCAGCTCCACCTCCTCCTCCTCTCTGGAGGAACCAGCAATCAGCCAGTTGTCCAAGTAAGGGTATACCCGGACACCTTGGTGCCTCAGGAAGGCTGCCACCACTGCAATACACTTGGTGAAGACCCTGCAGGCTGAAGAGAGGTTGAATGGCATGGCCTGAACTCACAGGACCCTTCCAAGCGGAACCATAGGAACTGCCGGTGGGACTGACAGATGGGGATGTGGAAGAAGGTGTCCTGAGGTCAAGAGAGCAGAACCACATGTCCTGCTCTAGGGACTGAATGATCTGTTGCAGACTTACTATCGGAACTTGTGTGGCCTGAGAAATTTGTTGAGGCCATGCAGATCCAGTATGGGGCACCAACCCCCCATCCATTTCGGAACCAGAAAATATCTGGAGATGAACCCTGGACTGGCCATGGCATCCAGGACATGGGCCACTGCCTCCTTGCAGAGGAGCTGGGAAATGTCCTCCTGAAAGGCAGACAACATGTCCATGGATACCAGAGTCTCCTGAGGGGCATGGGCTCGTCTGAGTGGGACAACCTTGAACTCCAGATGCAATCCTCAACCATCTCAAGCACCCACCTGTCTGAAATGATGGTGGACCAGGACGGAAGCAAAGTGAAGGAGCCGGCCCCCCACAGGACGTCCTGGGCTGGACAGGACAGGTGGAAGAATGACACTCTTTGTCCTGTCACCGGATAGGCTTGGAGGTGGAAGCAGCACTGGTAGAGGGAACAGTGGTCCCTCAGCCCCCAGGCTTCTTGGCGCCAGAGGAGACTGACTTCGACTTGGGTCACCAAGCCTGCAGTTGCCCCGCAGGGAGCTGTGGTGGTCTGGCGGAGGGCATGGAAAAGGGCCAAAACTGAAAGGGCTCCTTCCACTGATTCTGGCTCTTGACATCCTTCTGAGAGGATGTGATGAAGTCCAAGGTGGCACTGGACTTCTCCATGAGTGTGAGATGTCCATCAACGCCGGCCTGAACAAGTCAGTGTGCAAAAATGGAACGTCTGCCAACTTGTGTTGAGTGTCAGCTGTGAAAGTCAAAATTCTCAGCCAAGGGCCAGCCTGGTGGCATAGAGGGTGAAGCGCTGGCACCTTACCTCAACCCACGCCGGCGACCCGGGTTCCGGAATGGACTCAGGTCATTGGGGGTCGGCAGGGGGAGGATAGGATTGAGCATCCGATGGACTGCTGTCCTATCCTGGGGTGGGTTTTGGACTGGCCTTGCTTCATGTAACGCCCCCAGTGGAGACTGGAGGCACTACAAGAAGTGACATGAAAGGGAACAAGAAAACCGGAAAAACGCTCCGGAAGTCTAGCCGATGACGGCTGTTGGCCCCAGGCACCTCTGAAGACTCCTCTGAGAGCCACAGAATGCCCCAGCTCCTCGGGACTGAAAAAGAATAGTGTGCTGGTTCCTCCCGCCGTGCCTTCCCTCAGAGGAGTGGGGACCCACCCAGTGAAGGGTTACACTGGCTACCCCGAGGAAGACTGCAGATATGAGGTAGGTGGTCAAGGAGGAGATAGTAGGGAATGCTCAGGGACTATGACGGCCCAAAAGAGAGGCAGCTCTGGGGCACGAAGGGGTATAATTAGATAATGCAAAAAAGAGAAAAAAATTCTCAGCCAAGGCCTGCAACGCATTGCCACCTCGGACCTGGCGCATGAATCACCAATGTCCAGGGCCATTTGGAGCTACTGTTTAGCAACTGCTCATCCCTGGTCACAGACCAATTTGACTGGCAGCTGCAGGTCAGCTGAGGGATAACCTGGTCCAGCATACCCCATAGAGCATGGGCAAAGTTGGCCATCATAACAGCTGAACTGGCCTGCCGAAGGTCTAGGGACAAGGCCACGTAAACCTTTTTGGCTGTATGGTCTAATTTCTTAAGACTCCTTGTTGGGAGGTTTATCGATGTCCTTGACATTCCCTGTATGCTGAAACACCAAGTCAGTGACCACTGGCAGAATAGTGGTTAGTGAACCCTGACCGAGACCCTGTAGGCACCACACACTTGCTGGCCATATGGGCTGATGGCATCAGACAGGAGGCGGGATGCTGCCACAGCTCCAAAGTGGGGCCAAGGATGGCCTTCTCAAAGACAGCGAGCTGCTTCACCAACTGGCCATTGTGGAAACTGCCTTATGGGCATCCTTTGACTTTTAGGGGCACTGTCAGCTTTGCCCCACCGTTTGCTTCAAAATCGCATGAGTTTGCCTCTTGGTACACACAGAATATACGATTACTGCAGAATGCACCCCCATGTCTCAAATCCCCATCTGTATGCATTTTATTATTTTTACCTGTTCAGTCGGGTTCAGGTCACGCCACCAGAAGCTGATACCATCGAAATACCATCTGCTACGATGCGACCCCAAACTGCATATTTTCATGAGCATGGTACTATGATATACTCCACTGATACAGTGCAGTAATTTAAATGTTTAGTTAGGACTCTGAAAACAAACCGAGCACTCTGATTTGCATAAATAAAAGTTTTTGACCAAGGTCGAAATCCCACGCATGCGCAGGAGCGTGGAATTGGCAAAGATCCCGCACATGTGCAGGAGTACGCTGCTCTTGCACATGTGTGGGATGTCGACCTCAGCCGAAAACTTTTATTTTAACAACTCGGAGTTCTCTGAGTTTTTTTCGGAGTGCCCACTAAACATTAGAATTACTACAATGGATCAGTGGAGCATATTTTCATATCGTACTCTTGGAAAAAATGCAGTTTGTGGTCGCGCTTGTAGCAGACGCACGTTCCTGACTGGTACCAGCTTCCAGGTGTGCATAACTTAAACTCGGACCGGATGAATCACTGAAAGGTAAAAATACTAAAAATGTGTACAGATTGGGAATTTTGAGCTATGGGGTGCATTCTACAGCAATCTTCTGTGTATATGTGCCAAGAGGCACACTCGTGCAATTTTGAAGCACACAGTGGGGCAATGCTGACAGTGTCCCTTTAACTAGAGGATCCTGCTGATCAGGGCAACTCAAAAAAAGGCAGGCGTAAGGGTTCTCCAGAGTGGAGGCTTAAAGAGTAGCGCACAAGCCACTGGCCTGCGGGTCGTACTGGACACCCAAGCAGTACACACGCGTGGATTGCAGATCAGTCTGGGACATCTTATGGGCACAAAAGGAACAGTCATTGAAGCTGGGACCAGTTTTAGAATTGGACTGATCCATTAAGAAAGCAAAAAGGTGTTAGAAAAGCTTGAAGACCAAAATTTGCAAGTTACGACGTGGAGCTGCGATGGAGGGAACCTGATGCTTCCAGTGAAAAGGAAGATCTGACATTATGGGGCGGTGCCAAGGAGGATACCACTCAGGTGGGAGGAGACAGCTTGAAGACCTTCTGGTCAGTTCTTAAACGGAAAGGATTCTGCCAGAAGTGTAGATAGTACACCATATCCACGTCCCCAGAATCTGTTAAATCTGGCTGGACAACTGTCTAGCATCCTTTCCTCCCTTACAAGCCCTACTCAACAAACCAATAAACTTGCCATTGCAAAAGCTCTGAATCACAATTTCATCAACAGCCCAATAGCTTTACTCTCTCTGCTAGCCTATCACCAGGTTCTCTAACTGCCGCAGTGTCCCAATCCTATGACTCTGCCAATTAGCAGCTTGTTCTCACCCCGCTTAGTCAGATGTGCTTCATGAACTGCTCACCCTTGACCCAAATTCTGTCACTGGTCTGGATAATCTTTTATCTAAGTTCCTTTTTCTGGGTGACCTGACTATTTCAATTCAGCAGGCTCCTATACTTAACTGTTTGCTGGTGTCTGGCTCCTTCCCTATTGCTTGGATGAAAGCTTTTGTTATAACTCTCTTTGTAAAGGTGATGTATAGGCTGGCTCAGTGTCACAGTGGGCTAAGGTAGTAGTTGCCACACCACCTGCCACACCGGTGACCCAGGTTCAAGAATGGACCAGGGTCACTCAGGGGCCAGTCAGCGGAAGGAGGAAGATTTAGCGTTCAGAGACAGCTCCCCTCCTTTGGAGTTTGGAACAGGGTGTGCCACTGCTTGGCTGCCACCTAGCACCTTCAGATTTCCTGAACTCTGCAGATCGTTAAGAGGTATGTCCTGACTGCCCCGTGCAAATCTAACTTGTGTGGCTCACGTTCTTTTGCATGAGTCAGCTTTGGGCAGAAAGACGGTAGACAGATTTCTTCATTTACATGAAAAGCCATAGGCATGTTTGGAAAAAAAAAAGAATCATCCTCAGGACCACTTTCTTTGTGAATGATAAGGTAAGGCTCTTCATGTGACAAGGCCTGAAGCTCACCAGTTCTTCTGAGTGAGCACAATACAATTAAAAAACACACCTTGTATGACATAAAGCCCAGTGGGACAGACAAGAGAGGCTTGAAGAGTTCTTTACAATGAACGTTCAAAACCAGATTCAGATCCTATGGCGGTACTGGGGATCTATTCAGCGGTCTACTTCTGCTAACCGCTGTTAGAAATTGTATGACATCCCGGTTTGTTCCCCAGGACGATCCACTGAAGATTCCCAGTGCTACTCCTATTGTTGATTCTCAGGGTGCTTAGTGCAATCCCTTTGTCTATTCCCATCTGCAAAACGCCAAGATCTGCAGAACTGTGACTGAGGGCCTAATACTTTTTCCTTTTTTTTCCTTTCTTCTTCCTCCTCCTCCTCCTCCTCCTCCCCTCCCCCATCCCAGCCCAAACCGAGAAGGTACTCCACACCTCCACACTTGATCATAAGCTGCAGACATAGAAACTTTCCTGGCGGCCATCAGGATATCTACTACTTTCGTCGAAAAACCATGTTTCAGCAGTCTCCTCCTCTCAGGAGCTAGGCTGCCAGCTGCCTCACCTCCAGGTTTCTGTGTTGAAAGGGTCCCCGGAGGAGAAGATCCTTCCTGAGAGGAAGCCAGAATGGCGCTGCTGGGCTGGATTCACTAGGACTGAGAACAATGATCTTCTTCACTACTCTGGTGCTACCAGAAGAAAATCTCCTTTAGAGTGTCTTATTTTGTGAATGACCTTGGAAAGTGGAGGCAGGGGAAGTAACACATATGCTCTCTAGAAATCCCATGTCTGGGACAGGGCATCCACCTCTCCACCTGTGGGTACTGATATCGACTGAAGAGCCTCGGTACCTGAGCACTGTGACTTGAGGCAAACATGTTGATCTGAAACTGGCTGAACCTGCTGCTCAGAAGAACAAATGCTTCCAGATTCAACATCCATTCTCCTGGATGGACAGTATCTCTACTCAGCCAGTCGGCCTGAAGAGCAGGTTCTCCTCTGCACCCAGCAGCACTTCTGTTGCTTCTGTCAGCATCTCCTTGCTTCTTGTGCCTCCTTGATTGTTTCTGTATGCCACTGTGGTGGCATTAACTGACTTTACTTTTACTGCCTCCGTCCAAATCTGATTGAGAAAAGGAGAAGAGTAGGCTGCACCACCCTCATCTCCAATACGTTTATCTGTAGCTGTTGTTCCTGCACAGTCCAAATGCCCTGCACCAGTACATGGCCAGGATCACACCCCAGCTCAACAGGCTGGCATCAGTCAACAGGATCAACCTGGCAGGCTTCTAAAGAGGACCCCCTTCATAGGTTCTCAGAGGCCTCCCACCAATTCAGTGATTGCTGAAGAGGCTGAATAATTGGAATCTGGGATTAGTAGTCCTCCGAGGTCGGATTCCAAACTGCTAGCATCCCAATCTAAGGTGGCCGCATGTGCAAGCATGCCCACGGAAAGTACAGTTATGTAAGAACTTACCGTAACAGTAGATCTGTGAGGGGATCTCTTGCAGCAGACCACACCTATGGAACTATAGTTGCCAGGCACTAGGACCACAAGGAAAACTTTCTAGTTAGCAGTCTACTAGGGGGCCACCAACTCCAACATCAGGCACTGACGTCACCTTATTCTATAAGAGTGTGCGGCCCCTGTGCCCTCCTCAGTTCTCCCACCGGAGAACATAAGCAGAAGGGTCCTGCAAAGGAACCAAGAAGGGTATCAAAGGTTCCCACCAAGGAAAGGTTAGAGAGGAGAAGCAGACACAGGACAGCCTTAGAAACTCAGAGGGAAGGAGGGAGGGACGATATGGCCTGCTGCAAAAGATCCCCTTGAAGATTTACTGTTAGGGTAAGTTCTTACGTAACTGTACTATCTGACTTTGGGGGTATCTCTTGCAGCAGGCCACACCTATGGAAGGAGTCCCAAGCAGTTTCTGACATCAGGAAATGCAGTCTGGGTGGTAGGAAACCAAGATCCCAGGAAGGTAGGCCCTGTAAAACAGCTAGGCTGAAATTGGCCCTACACCTAGAGGTAATGTCCAGATGATAGTGTTTGGTAAAGGTGTGGACAGTACTCCAAGTGGCAGCATCACAGATCTCTGCAGCTGACACATTCCTGAAAAAGGCAGTAGAAGTGGCCATGCCTCTGGTGGAGGGCCATGGGCAGCACTAGGAGGTTCTTTGCCATACTTCCTGTAGCAATGAGTGATACAGTTGGCCAACTATTTGGACAAGCACTGTTTTGAAATAGGGACACCCTCTCTCCCTGGGGTGAAGGAAACAAACAACTATTTGGACTTCCTGTAGTTCTTTGTATGATGGGTATAGTGATGCAGAATTCTATGCACATCTGAAATATAAAGCATTGCTTCCCCTGGATTGGCATGCTTCGGATAATAAACAGGAAGGTGGATGGATTGATTTAAAGTGAACTCAGATGCCACCTTATGAAGAAACTGAGGGTTAGTAAGCAAAGACACCCCTGTCTTTGTGGAAAATCAAATTAGGCTGCTCACACAAAGATGATCAAGGGGCTGGAGGACTTATCATACGAGAGGAGGCTGAGGGACTTGAACATGTACTCGCTGGAGGAGAGGAGGGACGGGGGGACATGATTGAAACCTTTAAGTACATGAAAGGAATAAACAAGATGGGTACAGAGGGGCTGTTCAAAGTAAGGGAGGGGAGGGACACCAGGGGCCATTATATGAGACTGGAGGGAGGAAGGTTCAGGAGGGAGATGAGGAGACACTTTTTTACAGAGAGGGTGGTAGCTGGGTGGAATGCGTTACCTGCAGAAGTAGTATGCAGTAGAACAGTGGACTGCTTCAAAAGGGGATGGGACAGGACAAGGGGGAGGGTCAATGGAGGGGAAGGGTGGAAGGGAGGGGCAGCTGCAGAATAGGGAGTGCTAGCTGCACATTCAAGCAGACTTAATAGACCTCTATGCCTTTATCTGCTGGCAAATTTCGTATGTTCATATGTTCACACATGAGTGCCTGTAGCTCTGAAATTTTTTGAGCAGAAGTAATAGCAACTAAAAATAACACTTTTCACGACAGAAAGCACAGCTTGCATGTCACGACCAGCTCAAAAGGAGCCAAAGTAAGCTTTTCTAACATAAAATTCAAGTCCCAGGGTGGGACTGGATTGTGGATAGGAGGTTTCTGGTGAAGAATGCCTCTCAGAAATGTATGGAACACCTTCAGTTGTACCACCTACGATCTCAATGGCACATGGAAATGGCAGACGTGTGTACCATAAAGAGATACTTGACTGGAGTCTGAAAGGAACAATAAGTACTCCAGAATCTGATTCACTGGACAAGTGAAGGGGTCCAGCTGGCATGAAGCAGCCCACAGTGCAAAATGCTTCCACTTCCTAGAATAAGTAGCCCTAGTGGAAGGCTTTCTAGCCACCACTAGGACATCAGCCACCCTGGGTGACACCCTGAAGTGAGTCATGGCTACGTCCTCAGGAGCAGGGCATGAAGATGCAGGGATTTGAGATCAGGATGGACCAAGGTGCCCTGGCTCTGGGAGACCAAGCTGGTGCACAGAGGAAGAGGAACTGGAGGCTCCACTGTCAGCTGTTGCAGTAAGGGGAACCAGATCTGATGAGGTCAGAATGGGGCTACAAGTATCATTGTGGCCCATTCTATCTGGAACTTGATCAGAACCCTCTGAAGCAGAGGGAAGTGAGGAAATGAACACTGAAACTTCCCTCTCCAGGAGAAGGACAACACATCTCACCAGAAAACTCCAGACCCCGGATTGAGCCAGCAAAAAAGCAGTAGTTTTGAGTTCAGTGGGGACATAAAAAGGTCCAACTCTGGATGACCCCACCTGTTGAACAGGTCTTCTACTATCCAGGTTAGCAGCTCCCACTCATGTGCCTTTGATTGTGACTGACTTAGGGTGTCTGCCAGGACATTTTGGATGCCTGGAACATGGACGGCCAACAGTTTGAGACTATGATCCAGAGCCCAAAACCAGACTCTCATTGCTTCCCAGCAGAAGGGGTATGAGTGAGTGCCACCCTGCAGGTTGCAGTAGTGGGCTACACTGATATTGTCCAGCTGCACTAGCAGAAGACCCAGGGATAGCTCAGTCTGGAAGGCCTGCAAGGCATAAAGACTTGCCCGCATTCCCAAAACATTGATGTGGAAAGAGGATTCCAGCTGGGACCATGTCCCTTGTGTTTGGTGGGGCCCTAAATAGGCTCTACACCCCAGCCCCAAAGCATCTGTCATGACAATTTGTTGAGGGGAGAGAATAAGGAAGGAAACCCCTTAGTAGATTGTTGGGTTCCATCCACGAAAGCAGAACCTTTTTCACCGAGGAGGAGACCAGGACCTGCTGTTCTAGGTCATCAGTCTGCTGGTCCCTCTGGACCCTGAGTGTCCATTGGGGTACCCCCATGTGCAGTCTGGCTAAAGGCACTGCAGCAATCGCCACTGCAATCAGGCTGAGGAAGGTTCTGGCTGAAACACAGTGGCTGTTATACAACAGATGGGCCTGGGCTATCAGACACTTGGTCCTGTCCTAGGACAGGAAGACCATGCCCAGAGCCATGTCCAAGACCGCCCCAATGTACTGGCGGAGTTGGCACGGAATCAGAACTGACTTGGGCAAGTTCACAGTTACCCCAGATCCTGGAATAAGTGGGTGGTTAGTGCCAGGGTCTAAAGCAGGCGATCCCTGGACTGGGCCTTGAGGAGCCAGTCGTCCAGGTAAGGAAAGACATAAAGGCCCTCCCACCTGAGGGCAGCTGCTACTACTACTACCAGGCACTTGGTAAATATCCAAGGGGACTGAGGACAAACCAAAGGGCAAGGCCTTGAACTGGAAGTGACCCCTCTGGAACAGAAACCTCAGGTACTGCCGGTGGGATGCATGTATTTTCATTTGCAGGTACGCATCCTTCATGTCAAGGGAGCAAATCCAATACCCCTGATGCAGAAGTGGCAACAGACCCTGAAGGGTTACCATCCAGAACTTTTTGTAGTGAATGAACATACTAAGATCTTGAAGATCTAGGATGGGCCTGAGATCCAAGGGGCATTTGTGGACCAAAAAAATGGAAGTAGAACCCTTTGCACTGCTGGTTCACAGGGACAGGCTCCACTGTCCTCTTTTGCAACAGGGAGCGTATGTCCTCCCAGAGCACAGGTATGTGGTCTAGGGGTAAAAGGATGGAGCCAGAGGTTTTCTGGGGCCACTCTAGAAGTTCTAGAGTGTGGCCATGCTCTATTAGCTGAAGTATCCAACCATCATTGGCCATCTTCCGCCACTTGTCCAGGTGTAGGGAGAAGTGGCCTGAGACAACCACTTCCTGATTTGTTAGGGGTGGGGGGTCAGGCATGGATTGAGGCAGAGGTGGCGGTGGCCACAGTGGTGGCAGTACCAATGCTTCTGGGAGCCTTACTGGCTGTGGTAACAGGGGTGGGCAGAGAGGTGAACCCCTGATGCTTGCTCTGAGGTCTGCTGGGAGGGCTGGACTTGCTGGTTGCCCAATTAATGGGCACACTCTGTCCACTCTTAGCTTGAGTGTAGTACATGGAGTGGACTGACCTTAGGGTATGTCCAGAGGCATGTAGGGTGTCACAAATGCGCTTCACAGGTCAGGCCCTCTGCTCCTACAGTGCTAACCTCAAAACACAATAGTGTGAACAGTAGACAAACAGGATAACCCTCCTGTCTGTTTTGGGTCAGAATCACCTACTAGCCTTGAGTCCTGGGGGTCAAATCTGAACCTTATGCTAGTGCACCCAGTTAGCAGGCTCAGATATGTACCCTCTTCGGGATATGCAGTACAATCCTTCGCCCAGGGGCACACAGCCAGGTTTCCAAAATGTACCCTTATGACTCAATATGAGACCTAGGTATATTCTTACCTTTAGCAAGATTAGTAACACATTCAAGCCCATAACAGCTGTCAGAATTAAACACTGGTTCAGCATTCACATGCAAAAGAAAACTGAGAAGCCACAGGCAATATTTCAAGGAAAATATTGTTTACTAAAAAATGGTAAAATAGGTTAAATATCAAACACAGAACAAATATATCAACAACTTACAGTCACATAAAATAAATGGGAAGTTACAGAACACAAACTCCTACCAAAAATACTTAAAGGTTCCGGCTGAATTATCCTTCTAAAGTGTCTAGTTAACAGTCCACAGGATAAGAGTCTTATTCAGAATCCTTCTGCTCCAACTTCTTTTGCAAGCAATATTCAAAAGTCAGTTTTCTCCAACTCCTGGCGATGTCACCCATGAGGTCACTGTTAGATCTATGATAAATCTATAATCTGGGTATGGATATCCACAAGGATGTATGTTATTACTGTGAAAATCAACAACTAGCAATTTCCCAAAATGAGAGTCTCTTTGACCAAGCATTTCTCTTTGATCTGTCTGCTGGTTTCCTGCTTTTCAAGAATGATCTTAGGTTTACAGCTGATAAGAAGTTCCTGTGACCAAATGGTCTCTTCCTGCAGGAATCATAAAATTCATATTTAGTTCCCAGCTTCAAAAGCAGGTGCAGGTTATAAGGGGATAAACTGTCCCTCTGGAGGAAGGCTTTAATTAGTGGGTTTCCCTGGTCTGTTTATCACATCCTGCTGTTTCCTCACATTGACTCCTCCGAGGTCAAAGGTCAAGTCTCTCACACTGACTACCATCCTTAAGCAGGCAGTCACATACCATACACATTTTATTTATAACACAAATATTATACAATATAACAATAAGCAGGTGGCAGAGCATCACAGTCCTCCCCTACTAGACTGAATTGGGGGCTCAATCCCCTGCATGGGATGAGCTCCCCAAGTCAGTTCATTGCTCAAACTGACATGACAATCCATCTGCATTTTCATTGGCTGCCCCAGCCCTGTGTGAGACAGTCATGTCATACCCTTGCAAGGCAAGACTCCATCTTAATTTTTACCCATTTGTGCCAGCCAAACCAGGGTGTTGTGGTCAATTTGTACCTCAAAATGCTACCCATATAGGTATGGCTCTAACTTCTTTAGTGCCCACACTATGGCAAGACACTCTTTTTCCACAGTAGAGTAAGCCTGCTCCCTGGGAAGTAACATTTTAATGAGGTACACTATGTGGTGATCTTTCCCTTGGTTGGATGTCTGACTCAGCACTGCCCCAATACCCACATCTGAGGCATCAGTCTGGACTACAAAGGGTCTGCTATAGTCTGGATTTTTCAATACAGAAGCACTGCACAGTGCCTCCTTCAGTCTGGTAAAGGCTTATTCACAGGCTGGTTCCCAGGTAATTTTCTTAGGCATCCTTTTCTTTAACAGGCCAGATAAGGGAGTGGCGGGGGCACTGTAATTTGGTGCAAATTTCCTATAGTACCCTGCTGTCCCTAGAAAACTCCTAACCTGCTTCTGCATTTCTGGTCTGGGCCATGCCTTGATTGCCTCTATTTTTGCTCGGTTAGGACTGAGCTGTCCCCAGCCTACAACATGCCTGAGGTATGCCACCTCAGCCATGGCCACCTGGCACTTCTCAGCTTTGACAGTGAGCCCGGCCCTTTGTATCCTGCCCAGCACTTCCCTAAGGTGGGACAGGTGTTCCTCCCAGCTGGCACTAAAGATGGCAATGTCATCCAGGTATGCCACGGCATACTCCTCAGCACCATTTAACATCTGGTTCACCAACCTTTGGAAAGTGGCCAGGGCATTCTTCATTCCAAAAGGTGTTACTTTAAATTCAAATAACCCTATTGGAGTGATGAAGGATGATCTCTCCCTAGCTCTGGCAGTTAACTCTATCTGCCAATACCCCTTTGTCAGGTCAATAGTTGTAAGGTATGTTGCCCCTCCTAACTTGTCTAAGAGTTCATCCCTCCATGGCATTGGGTGGGCATCTGACTTTGTGACTGCATTGAGTCCATGATAGTCCACACAAAAATGAGTAGAGCCATCTGGCTTGGGAACAAGGACCATGAGTGAGGCCGAGGAGCTTTGGGATTTCTGGATTACCCCTAAATCCAGCATTTCCTCCACCTCCCTCCTAATGTCCTTTTGGACAGCCTCTGACACCCAATATGCTGTCTGCCATATGGGCGCCTGCGTCCCTGTCTCCACATCGTGCATTGCTAAGGGGGTTAGTCCAGGCTTGGTGCTAAACAGTGGGCAAAGTCTGCTAAAACCTCCCTTACTTCCAGGATCTGGTCTGGGGTCAACTGGGGCAACATTTTAATTGTCTCCACAGAGGACTCCTGCTTACTTTCTTCCAGTAAGTCCAGAAGGGGGTCTCCTTCGTCCGTCCCCTCCCCAGGACTACACACTACAAATGCCATGTCAGCCCTATTAGCATATGGCTTCATCATGTTGACATGGTACATTCTTTGTGTATGTCACCTGTCAGGTAACTCTATAACATAGTTTACATCATGTACCCATCTGACTACTTTGTACGGTCCTGCCCACTCGGCCTGCAGCTTGTCTTTCCAGACCAGGATAAGGACCATGACTTCCTGACCCACAGTGTATGAGCAAGCTCTGGCTCTGCAGTCATACCACACCTTTTGTCTTTGTTGGGCAGCTGCCAGGTTGCTCTGGGCTGTCCCCATAAGCTCATTCAGCCTTTCCCTAAACCTAAGGACACAATCCACTATGGGAGTTCACTGGGTGGCATGCTTGCCTTCCCAGTCCTCTGGATCAAGTCTATGGGCCCATGTACCCTGCGTCTGTATAAGAGCTCAAGGGGAAAACCCTGTCAACTCTTGGGGCACCTCCTTGTATGCAAACAACAGGTTGGGAAGGTATTTCTCCCAGTCCCTCCCATGCTGTTCAGCAAACGCTTGGAGCATTGACTTAAGGGTACCATTAAATCTTTCCACAAGCCCATTGGCTTGTGGGTGATAAGGTGTCATGCATCTTTGCACCACCCCACACTTCTCCCACAAACATTTCATCAGGTCCGACATGAAGGAACCCCCTTGATCGGTGATAACCTCCTGTGCGAACCCAACATGGGAGAAAATACCTAGCAAGGCATCTGCCACTTTGTCTGTCCTCAGTGAGGATAGGGAGACTGCCTCTGGGTACTGGGTAGTATAATGCACCACAGTTAGGATGAACCTCTTCCCGGAGGAGCTGGGGGTATTTAATGGCCCCTCAATATCCATTCCCACCCTCTGGGGGGGTGGGGTGGCATAGTCCATGGATGAGAATCCGGAGACATTGGCTGGATCTGTCTAGACCCTGAGGAGAAGTCCTCATCCTGAGTCCCCCTATGGGACAGCAGAGAAGGCTGGGAGGTGACCTGGGGTGATGCAAGGTAGGGCAGCAGTCCAAGGCCAGAGGCTGATGTTGCAAAAGTGGGCAGGGGTCGGGTAGATGCAGAAGAACCCAAGGTCACTAAGCCTGCACTGGTCAAAGACAGGCTGGAAGAGCCTCTTGAATGTGAGCCCACCAAAAACAAGGGCTGGAACAGCAGGGGCTGGGGGCTGGGAGAGCACCCGGCCTCGAAGGACCTCTGCCAGTCAAAGTAAGGTTGTCTGGAGGAGCTGCCAATGGTAGCCCTGTGGGCTAGAAGGCATGTGAGGCAGATGTTGCCGCCCTTGAAGTGGAGGACAGCCCAGCCATGGTTGCCGAGTGATGCAGGTACCGGGGTTTAGCACAGTCCCTGTCCTTGTGTTTGAGTTTGCTCAAGGTTTTATCCCAGGACTTTGAAGACTGGGAGCCTAAGGACAGAGCCGGAGAGATGGAGGAACTCCTGGCCTGCAACTTCTTCTCCACGCTGGTGACATTTGTTGAAGCAGAAAGTTCTGCAAAGTCTGCTGGCGCATGCGGCAGGCTGCCTGGTTGAAGGCATGGCAGATGGAACAGGCGTCAACGTTGTGGTCTGGGCCTAGGCAGAGAACACAGGCAGAATGGCCATTTTTCTCTGGGAGCTGCTTTCCACAGGTGCACTTAGTCGTCTGGTCACAAGACGAAGAAGGCTGAGAAGACATAAATGAAAAAGAAAAATCTCTGAAAAGTGATAAAAAAGGAAAAGAAAATCAAAGGTAATGGTGGTTGACTGAAGCTGTGGCGATCCGAGAGGTCCAACGTTTGTCGATGGTGGGAAAAGAACTGAGAAGGGCACAGGGACTGCCCACTCTTATAACATAGGATGATGTCAGCACCTGATGTCGGAGTGGGCGGCCCCCTGGTAGACTGTTAGCTAGAAAGTTTTCTGTGTGGTCCTAGTGCCTGATGGCTATAGTTCTAGCAGGTGTGGCCTGCTACAAGAGATACCCCCAAAGTCAGATCTAGCTCTATCGCTGCAGTCATCAACCCAAAATTCATGGTAGCCTGTGAGCAGAGGCGAAAAATTGGCTTATCAACCATCAAAACCCTCTTCTCAGGGTCTTCTTCCTGGCCGTTGAGAGGAAAACTTTCCCCTCATCCATCCTGAACACTGCACTCAAGTGATCCAGGGCGGGTTTGTAACGAGCTGAGGGTGGTCTTCTCCCAACTGACTACTCAAACTTAAGTTTCCAGTATCTCCAGGGTCCAGGACATTGACTTCCTTGCCATCTGGGCAGAGGATGATCAGATGAGTCATCCAAGTAGGGATATAAGTGATACCCCTCCTGTCTCACTTGCGCCACGTGAACTATGAGGACATTCGAGAACACCCTGGGTGCTGTTGCCAACCGAAATGGTAGTGCCCAATACTGGAAATGCTGTCCCTGATTCGTGAATCTCAGAAAACTTCTGGTGACACTGATGAATTGAGATGAGAAGATATGCATCCCTCAAGTCTATGGATGCCATATAATTCTCCGGCTGGATGGCCTTGATGATTGATTGCAGGGACTCCATCTAAAAGGTCATGTGATGGACAAACCTGTTTAGGGACTTCAGATCAGGAATTGGGCTGAACCCCCTCCCCCTGACTTCCTGAGAACCACAAAGTAAACTGAGTAGAATCCCTGATCCTCTTCATTGGAGGGTACCAGTATAACTGCCCCAGTTTGTCTGTGGTAAAGTAAAGTAAATCTTTATTTATATAGTGCTTTTCCACAACCAAGGCACTTCACATTTAAAATATAATATATGGCATAAAATTTACGCTAAAACTATAAATAGAGCAATGAATTAAAATTTGTCTAGAAAGGCTAAGTTAAAAGATATGTCTTCAACTCAGTTTAACTCTATTGATGGTCAGGCATTCTCTTAACCGACGAGGTAGAGAATTCCACAGGGTAGGCACCACACAAGAAAAAGCACTGGCACCAGATGTTTTTAAGCAAACCCTGGGAATCTCTAGCAATCCCTTGTCGGCTGATCGGAGAGGACAGAGGGGGCAGTAGGGAGTTGAGAGATCTTGCAGGTAGCCAGGTCCCTGTTCATGTAGAGCTTTATGGGTTAGCAAGCCAACCTTAAAGGTGATCCGCCACTGAACAGGCAGCGTGTGCAGTCCACTCAGTACAAGCATAATATGACTGGACCTCGATGTACCCATCAAAAGCCTGGCTGCAGCATTCTGCACTAGCTGCAGGTGGCAGATATCAACCCCAGGAAACCCTAGGTAGAGGCATTGCAGTAGTCAAGGCAGGTGGTGACAAAGGCATGGACCAATGTTGGAAGGTCATCTGGGGGATTCAGGTGTTTCACCCAGGTGATATTCATCAGATGGTAAAATGAGGATTTAACCACGGCCGACACCTGAGATTTCAGGGTCATGCCAGCATCAAAAATAATGCCCAGGTTATGCACCCAGTCTGAGGTGGTGAGCTGAACACCATCAAGCCATAAGCCTGATGCCTGTCCAGCCCCCAAACCCACCCCCAAATGACCTGGGTCCACTACCAACACTTGAGTCTTGTCCAGATTCAGTCCCAGCCAGCTGGTGCTCATCCAGTCCTTGATCTTGGCGAGACAGTTGTTTAGCACACAGACAGCATCAATCTGTCAGAGTAGAAAGGGCATATACAGCTGAGTATCATCTGCATAGCAGTGAAAACTCAAACTGTATCACCTGATGATATCTCCTAATGGCAGCATATACACTGCAAACAGCATGGGTACCAATATGGAACCCTGCAGCACCCCGCAGGACAGGGGGAAGGCATCAAAAGAACACATTCTGATGACCACCCTCTGAGACCTGTCCATGAGGAAAGATCAAAACCATTCGAGGACTGTGCCCAACAGCACACCATGGTCTACAGTGTCAAACACTGCAGAGAGATCAAGAAGGACCAAGATGGTATAAGCTTTTCAATCTCTCGCTATTAGGAGGTCATTTAATACTGGGACAAGTGCAGTCTCTGTGCTGTGTCTCTTCCTAAATCCAGATTGGAGAGCTTCATAGACACTGTGAGTCACAAGGTGATCGTCAAGTTGCAGCGGAACCACCTTCTCAATAACCTTACCCACAAAAGGCTGGTTAGAGACAGGCTGGTAGTTAGCTGGACAGTCTGGATCCAAGGAGGTTTTTTAAGGAGTGGTCATACAACCGCCTTCTTGAGGGGATCAGGGGAAAAAAATCCTCTCCAAGGAACTTCGGATGATTTCAGCTAGGATCAGGCAGACAATATCTGCACAACCCACTAATAGGGGTGTAGGGCCTGGATCCAAACTACAATTGGTTGGGCACAAAGTCTGGACAATCTTCACAATGTCTGTGAATTCCGACTGGCTAAAGTCCATCCAGACAGACAGAGTGCTCACAACCTCCCACCGACCTCCACAATCCCTCATAGGGAGAGCTGGGACGATGCTGGACCTGATGATGGAAACCTTATTCGCGAAGAATCAAGCAAACTCCTCACATTTAAGCCAAGAAAAAGCTCCACTGGGCTGGAGACAGATTGGATTTTACAATCTGTCAACAGTCCGTAAGAGCTGAGCTGGTCGATTCTGTGCAGCAGAAATCTCCCTGGACAGGAACTCTGCCTTCTTATGGGTGATTTCTAATTAATAGCCCTTGCAATGTTCCATCAGTCTAAGCCTGTCAGCATCAAGGCGGACCTCTGCCATGCTCTCTGCATCCTTCGACCAACTTGCCTCAACTCCTTCAAGAAACCTTCAAACTAAGGGGTCCTTGGGTGAAGAGTGAGTGGTCCAACAAGAACAGGAGAAATCATGTCCAGGGCATCTCCCACTTCCTTATTATAGGCCAATACAAGATCCCCTGGACTCATGCATTCACCCAACAATCCCAATAGGTCCAGCACTGCCAACAGACCATCTGGGTGTAAGTCTTCATCCTGCACCCTGGTTACACTTGTGGGCAAAAGATCCTCTGTTACTGTAGTCCTTAAATCCTGAATAGGATCGCCTATTCCTTTGGTTTCCAAAATTCTGAAAAGGATGAAATCCACCTCAAAACTGCCTCTGACGGCCACTTCCTTGCATTGAACCTGCTTTTTGTTGCTCCTTTGACACCGAAAGGTGTCCCTTCTTACCCTGGATATCTTTCAAAATGTCATCCAAGTTAGATCCAAATAGCAGTCAACCCTCAAAAGACAAATTAAATAGCTTTATCTTTGATGCCTCGCTGCTGACCCAATGTCTCCCAGGTGTGGGGAACCTAATATTCGGGGGTGCATGCCCACGTCTTGCATCTCCTAGTACAGAAATCTGATGGTGGTGGAGGGGTTGTGCCTCCTGTTGGGGGGGCCTAACCTGGGCTGGACCCACAGGACCCACACTGTTGTCTCCCCTCAATGTTTAATCTGAACCAGACTCAATTCTGTTCAGACATTAGCCTATAGATTGTCCCACCAGAAAGTAAGACTGCCCTCAGAATGGCCTTTGCCAATTAGCCCATTCTAGTAATGTGGTAAACAGAAGGAGACAACCATAGCTTGGGCTGGGGAAGGGGGGCTGTGGGACCAACAGGACATCTTTGCCCGGGGGGGGTTCTGTCTCCCCTACCACCCCTCATGCCACTCAGGCACTATTCTGGACAGTACCTTTTTCACAGACTCTCCTGAGGAGCACATTGAACTTTTTCTTTTAACTTCTTTATTGCAATCATCATACAAATCAATATACACAGGCAATAATGGAGGAATAAAACAAGTGTTAGGAAGGAAAACAGCTCACAAATTATCATAATATTGTGTCCATACATAGTTTCAGGACCAACTCTCTTACTATATTAAATGGTATTTTTCCTCAGATGAAAGCAAGTCTGACCCATATACTGCATTCAGGAAAAGGACAAATCCATTTAATCTTCTAGTCTCTGGTGCTTTAAGATTATTTGATAGGAAATAAAATGGACTTCATGTACAGTTTAATAGACCATAGTGTATGGTTAACTTTGATGTAAGTGCTATGGCAAAAACAGATTTACAACAGGGTTATAACCCAACAAAGATGTAAACAGTAAAAGCTGATAACTAAAATGAAGCTGAAATGTATATATTCAAACCAAATGTTCGTGAAAAAGGGTCAGATGCTCAGATGCCATCCCTGGGATGGGTCAGTACCCATTGCCGGCTGTGAGAGGATTGATCTACCCTCCATTTCCTCAGTAAGATTCATGAAAGATACAGTAACCAGACCCCCATCATTCTGTCCATTTGGAGGCAGAGGTCAGCATCGATTTTCTCCATACCATAGATAGTTTTTACTACTGAGATCCAATTGTCTAATGCCGGTAGAGTTGGAGTTAACCATCTCTTAGTAATTGCTTTGCATGCTACCAAGAGGATGCCCAAGAAAGATTTTTGTCGATTCGGAAGCCTGCTTTTCAATCAATCAATCACTCACTCAATCCTTTATTTGTAAAAAGGTGCCTTTCTAAAACCAAGGTGCCTGTACAATAACAATCAAGACACATTAATAAATAACATAAAATTAAAAATAATAAATACAACAGCAGCTTTAAAAATCAGAAAATGACAGGTTAAAAGATATGTTTTCAGGGCAACTTTAAAACTTTGGATGGTCAGGCAACCTCGCACCTCGAGCGAGTAGAGAATTCCACAGGGTCAGGGCCATAATACTAAATGATCTTGCTCCGGATGTTTGTAAACAAACTCTGGGAATCTCTAGCAATCCTTGTCGGTGGATCAGAGAGGGTGGAGGGGGCAGTAGGGGTGAAGATCTTGCAGGTAACTGGGTCCCTGATCATGTAGGGCCTTATAGGTCAGCAAACTGACCTTGAAGGTGCTCCATCACTGGCAGCCAGTGCACTCCGTAGAGCACAGGCGTTATATGACTGGTCCTAGAGGTACCAGTCAAAAGCCTGGCTGCCACATTCTGCACCAGCTGTAAGTGGCGGATGTCAACTCTCCATAGCCCAAGGTAAAGGGTATTGCAGTAGTCAAGGCGGGAGGTAATGAAGACATGGACCAAAGCTGGAAGATCATTGGGAAGAACCATGTGTTTCACCTGGGCGATATTTCTCAGATGGTAAAAAGAGGTTTTGACAACTGCCGATACCTGCAATTTTAGGGTCAGGTGGTCATCAAACATAATGCCCAGGTTCTGCAGCTGGTCTGAGGTAATTAACTGGACACCTCAAGCCATAGACCCAAAGGAGATCCTGCCAACACACCCACCTCTCAACGACTTGGGTCCACAACCAACACCTCAGTTTTTTCTGGGTTTAACTGCAGCCAACTCACATTCATCCAGTCCTGGATCTTGGCTAGACAGCTGTTAAAGACCGAGACCGCATCATCCTGGCCAGGCACAAAGGACATGTACAGCCGAATATCATCTGCATAGCAGTGAAAACTCAAGCCATACCACCTAATAATCACTCCTAATGGCAGCACATACACTGCAAACAACATGGGCACCAAGATGGAGCCCTGTGGCACCCCACAGTATAGGGAGAATGGAGCTGAGGAAAAACACCTAGACACCACCCTCTGAGTCCTACCCTCGAGGAATGATCAAAACCATCTGAGGACCATCCCTGAAAGTCCACAGATGAACCGCAGGTGCTCCAACAGCACACTATGGTCCACGGTGTCAAATGCTGCAGAGAGATCTAGAAGGACCAAGATGGAATGGGTCTTTCGATCTCTCGCTATTAAGAGGTCATTTAGTACCCGGACAAGGGCTGTCTCTGTATTATGTCTCTTCCTAAATCTGGACTGGAGAGAATCATAAACATTGTGGCTGGCCAAATGGTCATACAGCTGCGATGCCACCACCTTCTCAATAACTTTACCCACAAAGGGTAGGTTAGAGACAGGTCTGTAGTTAACCAGACAGTTCGGGTCCAAGGAGAGCTTCTTAAGAAGGGGCCAAACCACAGCCTCCTTCAGGGGATCTGGAAAGATCCCCTGCTCCAAAGACATCCAGACCTTCTTGGCAAGGACTGGACCAATATTATCCACACAGCCTAGTAAAAGGAATGTGGGGCCCGGGTCCAAACTACAGTTGGTCAGATGCAGCAATTGGATAACCATCACAATATCAATAACTGTGGGCTGGCCGAAGCCACACCACACAAACTGGATGTCCAAAATCTCCTGCCAACCACCGCAACTCCCTTGAGAGAGGGTCAGGTGGATGCTGGACCTGATTGTAGCAACCTTATCCATGAAGAAATGAGCAATCTCCTCACAATGTTCTTGTAAAAAAGCATTTTCAGGCTGGAGATAGAGTGGACTGCACAATCTGTTCACAGTCTGGAAAAGCTGAGCTGGTCGATTCTGCGCAGCAGCAATTTCCCTGGACAGGAATTCTGCCTTCTTACGGGTAA
This sequence comes from Neoceratodus forsteri, assembly GCA_016271365.2. Classification (NCBI taxonomy): domain Eukaryota; kingdom Metazoa; phylum Chordata; order Ceratodontiformes; family Ceratodontidae; genus Neoceratodus; species Neoceratodus forsteri. The sequence continues at coordinate 436,679,805 of CM057459.1, read as the reverse complement.
TTGCTGATTGATAGACCACATAGTGGTCCATCAAACTAAGTATGTCACACTCCAGGCCCGACCTTCACCAGCACCTCTCTAACCTTCGTTCCACTCTCCTCAACTCCCTCAAGGCCTCATCAAACAAAGGAGACTTGGGTCAAAGAGTGAGGGGATGAACACGAACAGGAGCAATGGAATCCAAGGCCTCAGTCACCGCCTTATGATAGGCTAGTACCATATCCCCTGGATCCATGCATTCACTCGATATACTCGATAGGTCCAGTACCTCCATCAGGCCCTCAGGGGACACACCCTTCGAAGGGCGGTACTGGACCATCTCTGTAGGGGCAGACCTATTGGGAGGGCCAGGAAACTGAACCCGATGGTGTGATGATCAGACCACCTGACTAGTTCCACCACCAAGTCGGATATCTCCATCCCCAGGAGAAACATCAAGTCCAATGAATGACCATCAATATGAGTCGATGAGGAAATAATCTGTGTGAAGCCCAGTGAATTCATTAACTGGAGAAGTCCTGTCCAAACTGTGAGAGTTCATCACTGACCAGGCATTGAAATCCCCAGGATCAGCCATCTGGGGGTCCCAATCCAGGCTGACAATGAAGTCATGACTTCCCATGACTTTAGGGAGTTTATCAAGATTCAGGTGTTCAAACCCTGGTGTACCTGATATTCCTGCAATTGGGCCATGTTTTCTGCCCATATCAGCCCAAAAAGGCAGAATCTGGAGACAATCCCCCCAAAACACAGGTTACTCACCTGTAACAGTAGTTCTACCAGTGGCATATGTTTTTCATCCACACTTATTGGCAGTGTCCTTTCCCTTTGAGTCTTGCCGGAAAGTCTTCAAGCTGGCTCCTCCCACCCACCTGGGTGGTATAGCCCTCGGCTCCACCCCATGATGCCAGATCTTACCCGCTGGAAGCAGTACTGTGAGCCGAAGCCAGGGGAGGTCAGGTGGGTCAGTGTGGATGAACAATATATACCACTCCTAGAAAGATCAGTTACGCAAAGACTTTTGCCGTAACAGTAAATCTTCTAGGAATGTCTCTTGCAGTAAGTCATTACTTCTGGGAGTTCCCATTAGGTGGTGCTCTATTACGGCAGTTTTCCTCTAGCAGTCTCCATGCCAGGGACCACTCACACGACCTCACTTCCTGGGCTGTGCCTATAAAAGTGGGTGGTCCCTGGTAATCTCCGTTCCCCGCCGGTTTCAGCTCGTGATGGCGAGGGACCAAGGGGAACTAAGGTACCAAAGCCTCCTGACTCTACATCATTTTCCCTGTTACAGAAAGGCAGGAGCTCAGAGGAAGGGAAGCTACTTACTGCAAGAGACATTCCTAGAAGATCTACTGTTACGGCAAGTCTTTGTGTAACTGATCTATCTTCCATGAATGGTCTCTTGCAGTAAGTCATTACTTCTGGGAGATTCCCAAGCAGTTATATGGCAGTGGGATGGCCAGATATGGCATTTTGCCGTACATATAGTGTGGTCTTAGGACCAGTAGGTGCTGAGAGCAGTATATCAGCATATAAAGAGAATTTTGTATTCTTTCTGCAAGTACTCCATTATAGTATTTGTTATAGGGTTATGGCTGAAAGACAAGCCAGACTGGCTATTACTGGGCATCGTCAGATGAGTTAAGCAGATGTAAACCCGATCAGGGTATGGCATATCAGATGCTATAATGAATCATAAGAAATTCAGCCATATAATGGAGTAATTGGTAGGTCTCAGTGGTATGCACTGGAAAAGGCAGTATATGTCAAAGCCTATTGGGTTCTGAATTTTAAACAGTAACTCAAATAATACAATGCTATTATTTTGTAGTGCTACATGTTGCAAGTTAGTACAGTTTTTTGCCTTGTCTGTCAAGTCATTAGAGAAATGTATCCATTTTTGGAATAAATAGGCTACATAAGTAGCAAAAAATGATGTTGTGAAATGAAACAATGTATCTATTTCATAATGGAATCCAGTGGCTCTTAGAGTCAGTAGTATTGTTGTAGTCAATATTGTACCCGTTTTAAGGGTAAAGACACAGAATGTAACAGAGTGATGTAGTCAGTTCCATTGTACATTTAGTAATCTCATTTACAAGGGGGTCCCAACTATGCCAGGGCCTGTAGCCTTGTTAGGTGTAAACCTGAAATGTTAGTTTGGTGGGTCCTTTAGTTATGCTGTCGGGTGAACAGAAGTTTAAATAATGATCTGGATAATTGCAAATTATGAGCCATTAGATCTTATCTTTGAGATTCCAAACATGTTAATCTGAGAAAAGTCATAAGGTTTGTGACATGCCCACATTTTGTTGTTTTGTATGAATAATTATACCGAAGGTGTGGTTTGTGGTATATATATTGTACTATTTTTAGTTGTCTGCCTGAGGCTTGTAGGTTGTCCAGTATTGTTTGTGCCCCTGGGCCAAAGAGAAGGTCACCAGAATATCAGGTGCTAGCCCTGAGAGTCGGAGCCATGCCTGATAGCATATAGGAATACCGACTGCAGAGGCTCTAGCGGAAGCGTTGGCAACTTAATAAATATCGAGACAGGAAAGAAAGTTTGCTTATCATTGATATGAGTTGCTCTTTTTCAGGGGATGTAAGTAGTTTACTTATAATGTCCCCAACAGAGGTGCCGACCGTACACTATGTCCCCAGCAGAGGTGCTCACTGTACGCTGGAATTTCAGCATATGTCCCATGTAGTTAAGCATTCTAATATTTAATGTGTTTAGAGCAAACACTTACTTCCCTATATGATCAAAACGTTTTGAGTCTTTTTCTAGAGGTACTGTACTTGTATATTTAGGTTTGCCAGTGCGGTCATGAGCGGCTGCAATGAACACAGAATCCATAGTGTTTTTTTTTTCAAGTAACGTGGATCAAAAATGTATAAGTCTTGCAGAGTTTATAAGGTTAATAATATATGTGTACTCACCATTGTTTCTGTGGCCTTTATCTATGGCCTGGTGAAGACTGCATGTAGTAGCAGAAGTTTGGTAAGAATATAATGATCCATATTATAATATTATCAGGATATATCAATTGTTTCTCAGCATGTGAGTAGTAGTAGGCTCCGTTCATGGGAGGGACACGAGGGTCCAGCGCACAACAGGCGAGAGGCATCCTGATGAAGTGACTGTGATGGCCTGTAACAGTGATACCTCTATTAAATATGTATATATGAACATGATAAACATGTTACCTTCTGCCCTAAGGTGTGCCTCTATAATATTGGCGATGTTCTCCGCAAGGCATAGGCAATAGTATGATGCATTCTTAGTCAGTTCTGGGTCCCGAGTGGTAGACGCCAAAGAATCTCATACGTTGATTGTAGTGACATATGAAGTTGATGTCAACAAAATAAGCCCCTTTGGATAGTAGGGGTATACCATATATTTTGTTGATAAATAGCCTCAGAGTTGTATACATTGGTGTCAACTGGAGGGTTCTTTGCACCATAAATGAGTGTAAAAAAGCCCTATATTGTTGATAGAGGAGGCAGCCAAGAGACATCCGTTGAAGGGATATAGTAAGGCATGATCTGTGGACAGTGGAATGTTGGCCCCTGATGGTGGGATCATCTCCGTCGATGGTGTAGGAGGAATACCATGCCCCATAGACGGTGGAATGAAAGCCGTCTATGATGATTAGTAGAAATCATGCTTCATCGACGGTGGGTTCATCTGCCGTCGACGATGAAAGAAGGGGAGCATGTCCTGTTGATGGTGGAATGTGTCTCATCAACAATAGATGAAGATAATGTGCCTCGTTGACAGGGGTGTTGCGCCCGTCAAAGAGAGAGAGGCTTATTCTTATATGAAGCAACCATTGATGATAGTCTTAGAGGAAGTCTCCATTGACGAGGAATGACCCTCCCATTGAAGAGAAGTATGTAGGAGGCCTCCGTTGACGAGGCATGAGTGGTCCGTCGATGAGAATCATGTAGAAGGCCTCCGTCGATGGTGGATGAGTATTCCGATGATGAGAAATCATGAAAGAGGCCTCTGTTGACAGTGGATGAAGGGTCAGTCAACGAGAATCATGCAGGAGGCCTCCATCGATGGGGAATTACCCTCCTATCAATGAGAAGTATATTGGAGGCCTCCGTCAATGGGAAATGAACCTCCCATCGAAGAGAAATATGAAGGAGGCCTCCGTCGACAGGGAATGAGCCTCCCATTGATCAGAAATGTGTAGGAGGCCTCCATCGATGGGGAAGGAATCTCCCATTGATGAGAAGTATGTAGGAGGCCTCCGTTGACAGGCATTTATGTATCCGTCAACAGGAACATAGTGTGAGCCTCTGTAGAGTGTAGTTGGAGGCCTCCATCGATGGGGATTATGCATCCATCAGCAGAAATATAGTGTAAGCCTCTGTAGTCTGTTCTGTGATGAAGATGATGTAGAAATGCTTGCCATCGATGGAGTATTTGTTTTCCGTTGACCTTACTTAGCATACATGACCATTGAAAGGCGGTCAAGCAGGACTTATGGTGAAGGTATGCCTTCCACTCCGATGCTTCTTGAAAAGGACTCAATGTTGTCGGAGTCTGTTAATACAGCTCCTTGAGTCATCCATCCTTAGAACTCTTATTTGAGTATAGGAATATGGTGCCATGTATTAAGCTCAGGCACCCCAAGCTGTGGATTCAATCCACATCATAGACTGCTGGCAGAAGATTGAGCTGCTGTTAGAGCTGAAGCCGTCGGGAAAATAAACAGAGATTACAAGGTAACACCCACTTTTATAGACATAGCCCAGGAAGTGAGGTCATGTGGGTGGTCCCTGGTGTGGAGACTGCTAGAGGAAAACTGCCGTGTTAGAGCACCACCTATCGGGAACTCCCAGAAGTAATGACTTACTGCAAGAGACCATTCCGTGGAAGATCTACTGTTACAGGTGAGTAACCTGTGTTTCTAGGGACGTGGATATGTTGTTCTATCCACACTTATTGGCAGACTCCTAGCAGTTCTCCAGAAGGATGGAGGCAAGGTGTACACCCCCTACTTTGGAAATAAGGATTGGAGAACTGTGGCCCCAAAACCAACATCCTGGCATGACTCTAAGTCAATGTGGTAATGGAAAATGAAGGTGTGTGCTGACTTCCAGGTAGCAGCCCTGCAGATTTCCTGGATAGGGACATCCCTACAAGCAGCCACTGATACAGCGGTATGGCGGGTGGAATGAGCCCTTAGCCCTCCGGGAGACTCCCTATCCACCAACCTACAGGAGAGATCAATGCAGAAAGTGATCCACCTGCCAATCATCCACTTGGCTGCAGGTCTGCCAGGAGTGGTTTCTGCGTAGGTGACAAACAGTTGGTGAACCTCTCCCTGAACTCCAGCCGTGCACTCTTTGTAGTAAGCAAGCACTCACCTCAGGTCTAGAGTATGGAGCCTATGTTCGGCCTCCAAGGTGTGATTCGGGAAGACCACCAGAAGAGTCATCACCTCGTTGAGGTGAAACTCCAATACAAACTTCAGGAGGAACTTCAGGTTGGGGTGCAGGGCAACCTTGTCCCTGTGGCAGACCAGGTAAGGAGACACCACTGAGACAGCCTGGAGCTCACTGATCCTTCTGGCTAATGTGATAGCCACCAGGAAGGCAGTATTCCATGACAGGTGTGACATCTCACACCTGTGTACCGGTTCGAATGGCTTACCCATGAGCTTTGCCAAAACCAGCAGCAGATCCCATGGTAGTGGTGGTTTACACACCTGGAGGGATATGTGATCTAAGCCTTTGAAAAAGTGCCAGACCACTGTCTTCTGCATCACCAACCGCTGATCGGCCAACTCCCAGTAAGCAGAGATGGCTGCCAGGTGCATCTTAAGGGTCTTCGACCGAAGTTCCCCTTGGGAGAGAGACCACAGATAGTTCAAAATGCTAGCCACTGGACAGGTCGAAGAGTCCAGTCCCTTGCCCTGATGCCAAATGGAGAATCTCTTCCATTTGAAGGCATAGCATTTTCTGGTTGAGTCCTTTCTAGGTGCCTCCACGACAGTGAGGACATCTTTGGAGAGACCCAAAGCCTGGAACTCTAGCCACTCAGGAACTAGGCTGTCAGGTGCAGAGATTGAAGGTCTGGGTGGAGTACCTTCCCCTGATTGATGGAGAGCAGGTCCAGGCATATGGGGCTGATGACATCGGGGTACCAGAACTGGCGGGCCACTCCGGAGCCACCAGGATCACCTCTGCCTTGTCTCTCCTGACCTTGAGAAGCACCTTATGGATCAAGGGAAGTGGAGGGAAGGCATAGAAGAGGCCTGGGGTCCATGGCCTTAAGAAGGCATCCCCCTGCAGGGAGCCTTGCTGAGGTGGGTGGGCACAAAACAGCCTCTGCCTTGCGTTCTCACTGGAGGTGAACAGGTCCACCTGAGGGATGCCCCACTGGGAGAACAGACTATGGACTACCTCCAGATGGATGGACCACTGTGAGATGCCTCACCCACTCGACTGAGGGTGTCCACCAGCTGACTGGAGGCTCCTGCCACATGGATGGCTAGGAGATCTACCTCCAAGCTGCACATGAAGGTCCATACATGGAGAGCTTTCTTGCACAAAGGCAGGGAATGCATCCCACCCTGCTTGTTGAGGTAGTACATGGTCGTGGTGCTGTCCGTCTGGATTTGAACCACTTGACCCCAAACAAATGGAGCAAAAGTAGTCAGCACCAGTTGAACTGCTTGGAGCTCCAGCAGGTTGATGTGACATTGGGACTCCTGTTTTCCCCCAGATGAGTACCCCAGCCCATAAGAGAGATGTCAGTCATCAGGATGACCATCGGCTTGGGGCGGAAAAATGGGATCCTTCCTGCAGATTCTCTGGGACAAGCCACCACTGGAGGGTGTCCCACATCTTCTGGATCACAGTGACCAGCTGGTCGAAGTGACCTTTGTGCTAAGACCACTGGCTGGCCAGCTCCCATTGCAGGGAGCATATGTGCCAACAGGCCCATCGGACCATGCTGATGCAGGCTGCCATGTAACCCAGAAGGTGTAGGAAGTCCTGGGCAGGGTGCAAGTGCCCAACCCAAAATGATCGGGCAAAGGAGGAGAGAACCTCTGCCCTGTCCACTGGGAGCCTGTCTCTGGCTTGGCAAGAGTCGAGCTCTGCACCGAAGAAGCTGATCACCTGCGAAGGCACGAGTTCCAACTTGGCCTCGTTGACTAGGAGACCAAGTTGGATGCAGGTCTGAGGGCCATATCCCTGGACCACTCCACCTCCTGCCTGGAGGGACCTGCTATCAGCCAGTCATCCAGGTAGGGGTACACCCAGACCCCTCAGCACCTCAGGTAAGCTGCCACTAGTGCTATGCATTTGGTGAAGACCCTGGGGGCTGAGGAGAAGCTGAATGGCATGGTCTGGATCTTGTAGAGGGTTCCCTTGGCTTGGAAGTGGAGGAACTTTCAGTGGGACAGATGGATCGGGACGTGAAAGAACATATCCTGTAGATCCAGGGAGCAAAATCACATGTCCTGCTCAAGAGATGGTATTATCTGGGACAGAGTTACCATCCTGATGGTGCGAGACCTGAGGAATTTGTTCAGGTCGTGCAGATCTAGAATGGGGCACCTGCCCCCCCCATCCGCTTTGGCACCAGGAAGTACCTGGAGAAAAACCCTGGATGTTCCGGAGGATCCGCTACCCTGACCATGATCTCCTTGCAGAGGAGCTGGGCTATGCTATTTTGAAGAGCCAACCAAGTGTCTGCGGATACCAAGTCCTCCCATGGGATGCGGGCTCAGCTTGGAGGGAACTGCTCGAACTCCAGAGGCAGACCCTGGCAGACCACTTCCAGAACCCACCTGTCCATGGTAACAGCGGACCAGGCGGAAAGAAAGCGGCAGAGCCAGCCCCCCACAGGAGGACCCAGGGGAGGCGTAACAGGCATGAGGGTGGTAGCCCCCATCCCATCACTGGGCAGGCTTGGAGGAGGAGGACCCGGCTGAGGAGCCACCAGGTCCCTTCCCTCCTGGCTTTTGGACCACTGAAGCCACTGACTTGGGCCTATGGTGTCAAGGCTGAACCTGGGCTGGTTTTGCCACAGGAGTGGGGGACCAAAAGGGCTTGCACTTCTTCTGCTTGGACCCCTTGGGATCCTTCTGGGTGGTTGTAAAGGAGTTCAAGGTGGCACCGGACTTCTCAATACACTGGCGGTGACCTTCCACACCAGGTCCAAACAGGTCAGTGTCTAGGAGGGAACATCCGCCAGCTTGTGCTGAGTGTCTGCTGTGAAGGCCAAGATCCTCAACCAAGCCCTATGGTGCATGGTGACTGCAGCCACCATTGAGCGGGCACAGGAGTCCCTAGTGTCCAGAGCAGTCTGGAGTCACTGTTTGGCCACAGCCCGGCCCTGGTCTCGGACCTGCTTGACCGTAGTCTGGAGGTCCACAGGGAGATGAGGAATCACCTCATCCAGAGAGCCCAAAAGGGCATGGGAGAAGTGTGCCATCAGGACAGCGGAGCTCACCTGGTGGAAGACGAGTGAGGAGGCAGCATAGACCTTTTGGATGAGTGGTCCAATGTCTTGGACTCCTTGTCCAGTGGTCTGTCAATATCACCGTGTTGCACAAGCACCGAAACACAAAATCAGCCACCAACCCCTCAACTGAGGGGTGTTCCATGACCCCTGAGAGGGAACTGGTGGGTACTGCATATTTGCGGGCCATCCGGGCTGAGGGCACCAGGCAGGGTGCTGCCAAAGCTCCAAGGTCAGGCCAATAATTGCCTCGGCCACCTGGAAGGCCTTTGTCAGAGAGTCCCCTTTATCCAGAATTTCTGTAAGAGGATAGTGAGCCCGCTCCTGAACGGGCTTCAGAGGCATCCCCGTGGACTCGGAGATGAGATGGAGGATGCTCATGAAGGACGTGGGTCCTTCCTCCATCAAGAGATCCCTCCACTGACTCCATGTCAACCGGACAAGAGTACAGTGAGGAGTCCACAGACTCAGAAAAGTCCACATAAAGTGGCCAACCACCCGAGTCGATCTCGACCCGCCGCAGATGGTCCAGGAGTGAGAGTGACCGACAGCCCATGGGGAAGACTCTTAGTCAGCCGAGACTCCTTGGTCGGAGCCCCAGTCAGAGGCTGTTGGGGTGGCAGATCCACCACAATCAGGGGAGAGGCCAACTCCGGCCAAACCGAGGTGGCCTGAACTGGCTCCACAGGTGGAGGAACGGTGTCAGCCCACCCCTCTGGGGGCGTTGGTATCAGCCTGCTGGGCAACAGCCATGTGATGGCTGGTGTGGGAGCTGGGGTCGGCTTCAGACCGGTCAACACTAACTGTTGCCACATGAGGTCTTCATAGCATCAACGCAACTGCTGCATCATCGTCCCACGTTTTGGCCGGCTGACCTGATGGGGGCACCGTGAAGTCAGAAACCAAGGCCTGTGGTCAAAACCGGGGATTCCTGAGATCAAGATCATTCTCTATCCCAAGAACGTCGACGGTGAGTCTTTTCCTTGTCGTGTCGAGACTCCTTCTTCTGTGAGCGCGAGCTGTGTGAACCTGAAGGGCCCTCTCCCTTGATAGGGAGAGACTGACACAGCTCTTTGAAGGAGCCTGAAAAAGTGGAGCCCAATTTGAGTGGAACAAATGCTGTAGCTGAAGAGGACTGATGGTGGCCTGAGCCGCCTCCTCCTCGAAGGCCTTGAGTTGCTCCAACTGCTCGGTGGACTCTATGGCCACGAAGAACATCCAACAGGCATCCTTGGATTTGTCTGGCGAGTTCCATTTCTCCAGGCGGCCCAACTGAAGCGGGCAAGATGGTTCGAAGCGACTGGCAAATGTTGCAGGCCTGGGGATTGTGCTCGTGGCCCAGGCTGTAAATGCACATGGCATGCAGCTTGGTGCGCAACATCTTCTGCCCACATGGGCACTAGCGAAATCCGGGTGAGGACTTTTCCTCCATCACGGTCGCGATCGAAGATTGTGCTGAAGACGGAACTCGAACGAGTTTAAGTTTTGGAAGTAAATCCAAAGATTTGAGTGCCAGGGCCTACTCAATGCGGGAGTGGTAAGGAAGGAACCTGCTTCTTCCAGTGGAAGGAAGATCTGGTCTCATGGGGTGGAGCCAAGGGTTATACCACCCGGGTGGGTAGGAGGAGCCAGCTTGAAGACTTTCTGGCAACACTTAAAGGGAAAGGACACTGCCAATAAGTGTGGATAGAACAACATATCCTCATCCCTAGAAAGTACAGTTACTTAAGAACTTACCGTAACAGTAGATCTTCGAGAAGATCACTTGCAGAAGGCCATCACCAGTAAGACTATAGCCACCAGGCACTAGGACCATATGGAAAATTTCTAGCTAGCAATCTACCACAGGGCGCTGCCCGCCTCCAACGTCAACAAATCCCATAAAGGTGAGCATCCCCCATACCATCCTCAGTTCTCCTGCCGGTGACCAAAAGCTGGATGCTATCTGGGGGAACCAAGAAGGATTCCGAGGTAACCCAAAAGCATATAAAAAGCAGAAGCAGAATGCTCGTCTCTATGGAAGAGAAGAGAAAGATGGAAAAAAAGGGGAAGGAGGGACGGAAAGAAAGATCTGCAGCAAGAGATCCTCCCAAAGATCTGTTACTGTAAGTTCTTGCGTAACTATAGTATCTTACTTTGAGGGTATCTCTTCCAGTAGGCCATCACCGGTAGGACTGAATCCCAAGCAATACTAACTACAGACAAATAGTCCTGGTGGAGGCAAAACCAATGGCCTATGACAGGAGGCCCTGAAGAACAGTGAGGCCAAAACTGGCCCTATGTCAAGCAGTGATGTCCAGACTGCAATGCTTGATGAAGGTGCGAACAGTGCTCCAGGTAGCAGCAGCACAAATGTCAGCAGCTGATACATTTCTGAAACAAGCTACCAATGTGGTCATACCCCTGGTGGAATGGCCCTTAATGTACTTCCAGTAACAACAGACAATGCAATTGGCTAACCACTTGGACAGGCACTGTTTGAAAACCGGGGTGCCCTCTGTTCCTGGGGAAAATAATATAAACCCCTGATCAGACTTTCTGAAATCTTTAGTGTGTTGTGTATAGTACCGCAAATTCTATGCACCTCGAAGGTATGGAGTAATGCCTCCCCTTGATTGGAATGTTCCAGAAAATAAACAGGCAGGTAGATGGACTGATTCAAACTAAACTCCGACACCACCTTAGGTAGAAATTTAGGGTTGGTTTGCAAACACACGCTATCTTTGTGAAAATTCAAATAACGGTCCTTACACATCAGGGTCTGAAGCTTGGAAATCCTTCAAACAGAAGTAATCACAACTAAAAATAACGCTTTCCATGACAGAAAGCACAGCTCGCAAGACGTGGATGGTTCAACAGGAGGCAGCATAAGTTTTTCCAACACAAAACTGAGGTCCCAAGCTAGGACAGGATCATGGATGGGAGGCTTCAAATGCAAAATGCCCCTCAAGAAGGTGCGAGACACATCAAGTTGAGCCACGGAACGACCCTCTACAGCAACAGTTCTCAAACTCTGTCACAGTGAGCCTCCCCTAAGCCATGAAAAAGATCTTGAGCCTCCCCCAGAATACTGAAATATTTTTGGGCCTTCCCATAGAAAAACAGCCTACTCTTCACAGTATATCAGGAATAAATTGAAACCTCTTTGCATAGCTTGCTCTCATGTTATTAAGTTTATTGTACCCCAACCCCCAACAGGACAACCTACTAATCTCCAATATTTTGACTCTCGAACCATTGTCACCCCTTACTGCCATACCTTCATGGGTCAGACTGCTTTTTCTGTTTCTCCTCTAACTGGAATAACCTTCCTGCCGACCTCTGCCTCTCCTCCTCTCACCCTGCTCTTAAGCAACTTCTCAGGGATCATTTTGCTCCCTCCTGCTCTTATTCCTAGTACGTGTATGGTTAACTCTTGTATTTGGACAGTTCTGCTGCCAGTCTAATTAATAATTGTTCCTCACATTGTTAGTTTATTGTTCTTAATTTGTTTGCAGTTTTATTCATTTTGTATTGCTTGAGTGTTTTGCAGTTACATTTTGAATTGTATTATCTCATTACCCTTCCCTGGGTACACCTGAAATAAGCCATGGCTCAGTGTACAGTACTTTCCCTGGTCACCGACTTGTGAATAAATACATGCATTCACCTACTATTATACTCTTTCAGTTTGCCTTATCCCTTCACACAAACTATATAAAGTTCAAAATTTAAATACAGTACTTTTTCAAGACTTGCTTGAGCCTCCCCTAGAACAGGCTGGGGACTCCCCAGGGAGGTTGGCCTCACCATTTGAGAACCCCTGCTCTACAGTTACATGATATGCAGGGATAGCAGAAAGATGTACCTTAATCGAGGAGTACCGCAGGCCCGAATCTGAAAGGGACAGCAGGTACTCCAGCACCTGATCTACTGGATAGGTGAAGGGATCCAACTGGTGTGATGCAACCCAAAAATCAAAGTGCTTCCACTTCATAGAGTAAGTGGCCCTGGTAGAGGGCTTCCTGGCCACCACCAGATCTGCCACTCTAGAGACACCCCAAACCAGGTGATGGCTATGTCCTCAGAAGCCACACATGGAGACGGAGAGACTTGAGGTCCAGATGAACCAGGGTGCCATGTTGCTGGGAGAGTAAGCCTGTGCATAGGGGCAGGGAGACAGAAGGTTCCATGACCAGCTCTTGAAGCAAGGGGAACCAGAGCTGATGAAGCTAGAAAGGGGTGATCGGGATCATGGTGGCACCTTCCCTCTGAAGCTTGATCAGGACCCTCTGAAGGAGTGGAAAGGGAGGGAAGACATAGAGGAACCTTCCTTTCCAAGAGAGAGACAATGCATCTCACCAGAAAACTTCAGGTCCTGGATCTAGCGAGCAGAAAAGCGATAGTTTTGTATTGTGTGGGGATGCAAAAAGATCCAACTCGAGACGACCCCCATCTGTCAAACAGGTCTTCGACCACTGGTGTCAGAAGCTCCCACTCGTGGGCTCTGGACCGAGACCGGCTTAGGCTGTCCGCCAGGATGTTTTAGATGCTGGGAACATGGATGGCTGAGAGCACCAGCCTGTGATCTATGTCCCAGAACCAGACTCTCATTGCTTTCCCTGAACAGGGGATAGGAATGAGTCCCCCCCATACACTTTTTTATGTAATAAATCACCCACATGTTGTCCTTCTAAATCTGAATTCTGTCTTTCGGATGAGAAGTTAAACCGAGGTCCCATCTGCCTATTCTGGTGGTAGTTCAGGTGGATGTTAAAGATCCCAAGGCACTTCTTGAAAAGAGTAGGGGAATTTCCCGTTGTCCTGACCAAATTTCCCCCATTCACTAAAAATACCGCTAACAGCTTAATCTGGTTTAATGTCAGTTGGCATCCATCTGTATCCCCCTTCCCCGGGACAATGCTAAAAACAGGCAGAATTGTCTAGTCCTCCTTTCTGGGTCAACAAAAACTAAATATAAAGAGTGGACCCAGGGATAGCTCAGTCTGAAGGGCATGCAGGACATACAAGTCTGCTCGCATCTCCAGAACATTGATGTGGAGCATCCTCTCCACCTCAGTCCATGTACCGTGAGTTTCGTGGACCTCCAGGTGAGCCCCCTATCAGCCAAGATTCAAGGCTTCTGTCACCAGGCCTCCTGAGGAGGAGGAATACAGAAGGAAATTCCCCAAAGCAGATTTCTGGGCCCAGCCACCATAACAGTATCCACTGGACTGCATCAGAGACCATAACTGGCTGATCCAGGGCATGTGCGCATTGGTCTCACTGGACCTGCAGTGTCCATTGAAGGACTCTCATGTGCAGACGAGCCAAGGAAACCATGGCAATGGCGGTGGCCGTGAGGCCTAGAAGCCGCAGAAAGGCCCTTGCTGAAACATAATGACTGGAATAAAGAAGACAGGCCTGGTCCATCAGACTCTCTACTTTGTTTGAGGGCAGGAAGGCCATTCCCTAAGCTGTGTCCAGCACTGTCCATATATAGTGGAGATGTTGGCAGGGAGTAAGGAAGGATTTTGGTATGTTGACAGTGATGCCCAAAGCCTGGAACAGATTGCGGGTCGATGCCTGGGTTTGAAGGAGACGGTCCCTGGACAGAGCAGCTAACAACCAATCGTCCAGGTATGGGAAGATGTAGAAAGTGGTTAAACATCCCCACACATGCTCACATCACAAAAAAATGGCACTTTACTCCAGACTACCCCCCAAAGTTTTACATATTTCAAGCATCCAAAAAAACAGATCCTTTCTGCATCCGATTTTACAGAAAAGTGTCCGATTTTACAGAAAAGCTAAGTTCTCATTTGTGCTATGCAAATAACTGACAAATTCTGTAAGTTTGTCCCGAGTCCCCCTCCAAACAAACAAGCAATTCTGTCATGAAAAGGATTCAATACTTTGTGGCCCAGATATTCAAAAGGGTCGTGCATGGTGCAACAGTGTTGTACCATGCACAACCCACTGATCGCCCCTGCACAATATTCAAAGGAAAAGTGCGGCGGCACAAATCCCGATCTTGGCAGGCGCATCAGTAATGTCTGCAGGCACAGGTAGGGGCGTGCCCATGCATAACCTGCACAGCCGATATATTCAGCAGGATGTGCAAAACCATGCATCGTAACCCCTACCTGCGCCAGCACAAAGTTAAACCCCAAAAAGAACAACTGATGGCTACCCACAGGTGAGCTGCCGCATTGCAGGCGCAACACGGCAGCTGCCACCTATGGGTAGCCACCAATTCGGCTGCACCTGGCGGTGCCCCATGCCCGATCGTGGGCATTTAGCCAAAATAAGGCGTCGTCCAATATCCTGGTGGTCAGTGGACCTCTTTCTGCCGATCGCGGGCATCTGTTTTAATAAAAAGAAACCCCGTCCAATATCGGTGGTCAGTGGACGCACTACTTGATCGCGGGCATCTGTTTTAATATAACCCCCGTCCAATATCCCTGGTGGTCTAGTGGTACCCCCCTCCCCACCCGCCTGAGCCCCACCACCCCTCCCCCTGGTCAGCTGGCGGGCAGCACCACCCCACCGCCTGCTGCCCCCACCCGCCCGACTGACAGCTCGGTGGGGCTGCATGCCCATTGGTTCTGGCGTGAGCCAATGGGCGTGCAACTCCCTTTCTACACATTCCAGATATGCGATTCATTTCACACATCTGGAATGTGTAGTAAATATGGAGCTGCACGCCCATTGGCTCACGCTGTGAGCTCAATGGGACTCTGTCCACCGATGCTGTCGATAGCAGTGGTGAGTGTGCTGCCTCCTGACGGCGGGGGCCGGGGAGTAGTGTGGGGCTCAGTGGGTGGGTGGGAAGGGGGTACCACTGACCACCAGGGATATTGGACGGGGGTTTATATTACTACAGATGCCGCGATCAGCTGAAATGCAGTCCACTGGACCACCAGAATATTGAGCGTTTTTTACATTACTACAGATGCTCGCGATCGGGCAGAAAGTGGTCCACTGGACCACCAGGGATATTGATTTTTTTTTATTAAAACAGATGCCCGCGATCGGGCACATAGCGGTCCACTGGACCACCTTGGATATAGGACGGTTTTCTATTTTTACACAGATGCCGACGATCGAGCTGCAGGGGGCGTTGGTCCCCAACAGCTGCTGCCTGGCAGGGCGCCAGGCACAAGCTGTCAGGGATTGGCGCACCTGCATGCAAATGGAGCCATAATGACATGCAAATGACCCCATGTGCACCTTGCATAAATTATGGCCCCATTTGCATGTCAACTTTTGAATATCGCGTGTGCTAGTGCATGGTGCAATGGAACTTGCGCTAGCGCATCTCCATGCTCCACTCTGGCCACTTGTGCTGGTGCAGTGCTACTGCGCCATGCACAGTGGGGGTGGCCAGGGTGCGATATTCAAAGCTGCTGAGCCATGGTGCAGCTCCTTTGAATATCGCTTAGTCCACGCCCCTGCGCAGCCAAGTTGAGCTGTGCCCAAGCTTGCACCACAGCCTGGCGCAGTTTGAATATCTGGACCTGTGTGTATAAGTAAGGGTTTAGATGTATGATGAACTTAACCCTTGACAAAGCACCTTCAGGGGTGTGAAATGGCTATTGGGGAGTTTGTTATTTTCCTGCTAAAAATGCACCACGATTTGGGGGCTGGGGAGGATTAGTTATTAGATAGCACAGTTAAGATAAGTTTCATTTTCTAATGATAGGCCTCCAACTGTCAATTTAGCGCTCTTATAATTTGAAGGGCCTTCTTTTGTCAGAAGACAGTCTAACAGATGGAGTATGGTTTATAACACTTTCTGTATGCCCTTGTTTATGTGAAACTGTTTTACACAATTGCTGACTGTCTCTGTGTATGGTCGGTTTCCTTTTTATGTTTGCTTGCAAGCATGTGCAAGAAACATAGTGCCACCATATGAGAATTCGTAGGTGTGCCTCCCCCACTTCCAAATCCCTGCTGCCTTTTGTAGGCGCGGTCGCACCGGGCCAATGAATGTTGGAGCTGTCCATGACAGCCATTCAGATGCAGTGGCATACAGTTGAAAGCAAAAAACCGCTGCAATCAGTGGCGATAATGTGTAGGCAATTTGCATACTGCCGTCAGCAGTATGCAAAGTGCCTACACGTCGCACTGCACGGAAACAGCTGTCATAGACAGCTCCATCCCCAAATAAGTAGCATGCTGGGGAGCCACCCCAGCATGCCATCCTCCCCACACACTGTATGGCTGACGGGGTGCCCAATCTCCCATCGGCTCTGCTGCCCCCAACAGAGTTCCAGGTGCCACGCTGGAGCACACCCCAGCGTGGCAACAGTCCGTAAGGCCAACGGGTGCCCAATCCCCATCGGCTCCACTGTATCCCCCAACAGACTTCTAGGTGCCATGCTGGGAGCCCACCCCAGTGTGGCAACAGTCCGTATGGTCGACGGGGGGTGCCCAATCCCCCGTCGGCTCCACTGCCCCCCCAAACAGCCTTCCAGCTGCCACGCTGGGAGCTCGCCCCAGCATGGCTAAAGTCTTGCGTCATCTTTAAAAAAAAAATGCCCTGTAAGAAAAAACGGTCCCTTGCTGACTGTCTTGAACCCCCTCCTCCCACCTAGCCCACCTCTGTACCCTACCTCCCACCCCCCACCTCACCCCATGCTCTCCGGAGTCGCGTGCAATCTTTGATGAGACAGGACATTCTTGCAATTTTGCACCAAATGTTCGAAACATGGGGTTCTTGGGACTCCCCCCTCATGAATTCTGGCACTGTCATTTTGTTACTCGGTCCAAAGGTGATTTCGAGGTCACTGCGCGAAACCACCTTTCAGGACCGATTTACGAAATGACAGTGTCAGAGTTCATGAGGTAGAGCCCCCAAAAATGCTATGTTGAAAATTTGGTGACAAAATTTCCAAAAATGACTGTTTTACAAGTGTGCGTTTCGCGAGTTCCTATGCACACTCGTAAGTTAGCAAATTTTTAATATTTTCACTCCAGATTTTCAACATTGCCATTTTACCACACCTCCTTATGAGCAGTACAGCTGTTATTTTTCACATCTCGCCCAAAATGTATTTCCGCACATGTAGCGCACAATGGCGCAGTCGGTGTGCAAAATCAATGTTCGGGACAGATTAAGAAAATCACAGTGACACTGTTCATGAGCAGAGGTCTTAAAATGGCTATGTTAAAAATTTGGTGACAAAAGTCCATAAAATGACTGAGTTACGAGTAAGCATTGTGCAGTTTCCACGCACCTTCGTAAGTTCATGGATTTATAGTATTTTCAGTCCAGATTTTCACCACTGGCATTTTTATACACTTCCTTATGAACAGCACAGCTGTCATTTTTCACACCATGGCCGAAATGTGTTTTCGCACTTCCAGCGCAAAATGCGTGGTCGCTGTGGGAAATCACTGTTCAGGACAGATTAAGAAAATCACAGTGACACTGTTCATGAGCGGAGGTCCCAAAATGCCTGTGTTGACAATCTGCTCTAAAAAATCCAAAAACTAATTACATTACGGGAGTGCACTGTACAGTTTCTACGCACGCTCGTGACTTCACCAGTTTTTTTATATTTTCACAGCAGATTTTCAACATTGCCATTTTTTAAACCTCCCATTGAACAGTACAGCTGTCATTTTTCACACCCTGTTCGAAATGTGTTTTCGTACCTGTGGTGCCAAATGGCGTAGTCACTGTGCAAAATCAGCTTTCGGCTAACGAACTGATATTGCCACTGTTCATAAGGTGGGGGTCACAAAAAAACCCATGTTAAAAATTTGGAGTGAAAATACCAACGAACACCTGAGACGTTAGGTTTCCGACCATAACGCCCCACCCTGTAGAGACTGACGGGCATCAGGGGTGTGACTTGGGATTGTCGCCTGTAATGCTCATACCATTCCATCCACACCCACACCCTGCAGCCAGTGAGAGGCATCAAGGTGTGCCTTGGACTCTTCGGCCCCAAAGTTCACCCCATTTTCCTATACTGCACCCATCTCACCATATTTTCTGATGGAATGGGGTGAGCATAAGGGCCAAAGACCCCAAGGCACACTGTGACACTTGTCAGTGTCTGCAGGGTAGAGTGTGGTGAAATGGCGTGGCCGTTATGCCTGATGACCCAAAGGCACACCCTAATGCATGTCACTCTCTGCAGGATGCTGGTGGGGTTGGCTTCAGTTCAATACTTCACTGCCATTCCTATTACGCAGCTCTCTAACTCCTACACTACCAATGCCAATGCCAGCAAGCAAACATTCGGCATTGACAAATGCTTGTTTCTTAAGGTGCTGTTGTATAAAAAACTGAAAAACTAATAAAGCATACTAATTTGAAAAAAAATGCACTATGGTTTTTAAGATTTGTAATAAATGAAGTTGCTTATTTTATCTCCATATTGGAGTAAAGTGCCTTTTTGGTGATGTGAGCATGCGTGGGGACTGGTTTTATGGCCTTTTTCCGAAGCAAGGCCTGAATTTCTTCTCTGATGAGGGGGAACATGACTGGGAGGGTATGAGAACTGGCCCAAAGGATTTTCAGGAGGCCACTCTAAGAACTCGAAAGCGTGGCCCTGCTCGATGAGCTGCAGCACCCAGCTGTCTGTGGTTATCTCCCTCCACCTGTCCAGATGAAGGGAGAAGATACCCCCCACGACCACTTCCTGAAGTTCTATTGGAGGGAGGGGGTCTGGCAAGGAATCAGGAGGTGGGAGCAGCAGATGTTGAGGCAGCTGCTGCTGCTTGGGTGCTATGAGTGGCGGTGAGGGAGGGAGGTGGGGAGAACCAACCCTGCCTTGTGCCTGCCCTGAGCTTTTGGAGGGGGTCAGGCCTGCCTGCTGGAAGAGCGATGAAAGGGAGCCCTCTGTCCTGACTTAGGCTGGGTATGATACATAGAGTGGACAGATTTGAGGGCCTGTCCTGAGGTCTGCAGTTCAGAGATGAGATCCTGAACATCTCCGAAAAAGTTTGAGACCCCTGAAAGGGGCATCCATTATGTTGGACTGAACATCCTGGGTGAAGCCCGAGACCCATAGCCAGGAGTGCCACCTCATACAGATGCCTGCAGCTGCTGCCTGGCCTGAGGCATCCACCGCATCATAGGCAGCCCTCAGGATGTGGGTACCAATGTCCAAGCCTGTTTTGAGGACCTGGAGGGTCTGCTGCTTGGAAAGGTCATCCGGCATGGCTAGGACAGTCTCCCTAGCTTGGTCCACAATAGGTTCTGAAACTGCACCTTAGGGGCCAAGTAATTGATGGCCCGAGTGGCAGACGCGAAGGCTCGCTTGCCCATCTGGTCCAGCTGGCAAGACTCCCTGTCTGGGGGGGGGATGCATAAGTATTTGGGCCTCTTCTTGGTGCGGTCATGCGCGTTGATGATGACCAAATTGGCCTTGGGCTGTTCCCCAAAATACGGCTTACCAGCTGGGGCGTGGTAAAACCTGTCCACCTTCATGGATACCACCGGGACTGGGTAGAGGCAGTTCCAGGCAGCCCAGGTGACATCCTCATAGGAGTCAACGACTGGAGGGACTACTATAGGAGGGGTGTCAGGCTGTCACAGATAGATAGCCAACCAACGCCTCTCAGGGTCCTGCTCCTCTGTCTCCCATCCCATGGTGGCCTGAATGTGCCTCATGATGGCCATAAAGGTAGGGTCATTGGAGGGGGGGGGATTTGGAAACATTACTCAGGGCCTCTTTCCCTTCTAAGGAGTCAGGGGGGAGAGAGAGGAAGACTCATTACTGATGCTCTCCTCCCCGTCATCCCCGTAGTTGCTGTCATCAGACGGACTATCTGAGCAGCCGGAACACCCGGCATCAGGCCTACCTGGGATGCGTGGGTGTGAGGAACACTAGGCCCAGGCCTAACAGTGGCTGGGAGAAGGGGATCCGGATGAGGCCATTGGGGGGGCCGGAGCAGGTGCCCTCTGGGTGGGAACCTGCATCTGTATGAAGGACCACATGGCTGAGATCAGGCCATGGTAATTGACTGGGGCAGATGCCGGTTCCCCAGGCATTGGGTAGAGGTATACAGGCACAGGTACCAGAGGCATCGGGGATGGATAACCCAGCGCAGGTCCCACCGGCGCAGGACAGGGGTAGGCAGGTGCTGGACCCACAGGTGCCAACATAGGGTACCCAGGTTGTGAGTCTACAGCCACAGGTTACGGTAGGCCAGGTGCTGGTCCTGCGGGTACAGGTAGTGGCAGGACAGGCACAGGCTGACGGGTGTCAGCTGTGGGGCCAGTGCAGACCCAGTGGGTGCTGGTTGTGAAAGACCAAGTGCAGGCAGGGCCGGCCCAGGTCTCACTGGCAGTGGTGTGGGGAGAATAGGTGCAGGCCAGTCGGGTCGGCTGAGTGGGTGCTGGAGGAGGATCCATGGGAGCTGGACATGGGGAGACAGGCACCAGAGTGGAGGGTGCTCCCCTGGAAGAAGGTTGAGGAGAGACCAGGCTTTGGGAGGTGCTGTTGTCCTGCAGAGTCTGCCCCTGTGAAGGAGGACTAGAACCAGCAGTGGTCCCAGAGGATGAGATTGTCACCAGGGGTGCAGGTGTTGGAGGGGTGGCCGCTGGTAGACTGGCACCCTACGCACCTGCACCGGCCTAAGATACTCCGGCTGAGCCACCTATCTGTGTGCCCACAGAGAATAAGGACTGAAATAGTAGGGGCTAGGGAACAGGACACAAAGTACCCTGACCCGAGGAGCTGCAGCCCGCGAGGGAGACCCAGACGGGCAGCTGGGCCACCAGTAGCCCTGCAGAAGTTAGGGCATGCAGGGCCAAGGAGGTTGACCCCCTGAGGGAGGAAGACCCAAGCGTGGTTGAAGACTTGTTGTGAGGAGACCGCGAGCGGGAAGCAGACTGGGGTTGGTCCCGGTCCTTGTCCTGGTGCCTGTGCTTCTCGGAGGCCTTATCCTGGAACTTCGATGATGAAGACCACAAGGACTGGGCTGGGGAAGCGGAGGAGAACCTGACCAGCAGCTCCCATTCCATCGAGGTGACCTTCTGCTTAAGAAGATAATTCTCCAGGATCTTCTGACGATGTCTGCGGGTGGCCGGGCTGAACTTCTGGCAGGCCTCGCAGACTTGAACATCATGGTCTGGGCATGGGCAAAAACCACAGGCAAAATGGCCGTCCTTGTCCAGGATCTGTTTCCAGCAGGAACACTTCGTGAAGCAGTCAGAAGATGAAGAAGGTTGAGAAGAGATAATACTGTCAGGTGAGAACACCAAAATTACGATGTTAATCCTAAAAGAAATTGAAAAATAATGAAGTGTGGTAAATGCGGGAAAATGGCAGTCAACTGTAGCTGTGGCAGTTCCAGTGGTCTCTGTGTTGGTCGATGGCAGGAAAGAACTGAGGAGGGTACTGGGGCAGCCAGCTTTATAGAATTGGCTGACTTTAATGGCTGATGTTGGAGGTGGGTGGCCCCCTCTGGTAGACTGCTAGCTAAAAGGCTTCTGTGTGGTCCTAGTGCCTGGCAGCTACAGCCCTGCTGCAAGAGATACCCTCAAAGTAAGATTGTGATGTAGAGTTCCCTCCTCCCTGCACCCCCTCCAGCAGCAGTCTGTGTGTCCTTGTCTGTAGTGTTTTGTCCTAGAAGGAGTGAGAAAGAAGCAACTTACCACCTTCCATCTGAATTCTTTCCAGTTGTTAGATGCTGTGATGTCATATACCCCCTCCCAAACCGACTTCTATTCTAGAGGGAACAGATGTATCCCCAACTCCCTTTCCCATGCTGATTGAAATAGAGGTGGGGGATCCCCTGTACGTTGTTGGAAAGTTTGGACTAACCTCAAAATGCATTTGTTGTGCAGTTAGCCATCTGCTGCCTGTTCAATGATTGCAGTAACAGGATGTGGATCTGTCTGAACCTCCCTCAGATGGTCACCTGGCCTAAGAAATGATGCAGCCTGCAAATATCTGAGGAGGTCAGCTCTGCGTAATGTGAATTCAGTTTGCATTTGTGTAAAGGACTTTA
This sequence comes from Neoceratodus forsteri, assembly GCA_016271365.2. NCBI lineage: Eukaryota > Metazoa > Chordata > Ceratodontiformes > Ceratodontidae > Neoceratodus > Neoceratodus forsteri. The sequence goes on along the minus strand of CM057459.1, from coordinate 436,657,358 downwards.
GTACCCCATTCTGCATGAATTGTGAAAACTGGGTTAAACCCAGTCTCTTCCATCTAGAATATGCAGCATCCGTCTAGGGAGGGGTGAACTTCAGACATTTATGTGGGTGAAGTATGTTAAGGAGTTGGTAGTTTTTAGCTACTGCCATATGGCCACACAGTCCCAATAAAGTTGCTGAAGCCATGGGTTTGTTGCCATGAACAACAAGGGTCCATCTATCAGGGAGTCAAACATTTCCAAGAGATAGTCACCTTGGTTACTGCGAAGTTACTGTGTAACCCACACATTTTCTGAGCTGTTTTTCTTATAGTCAAATACAGGGACATAGTTGTGCTATCTGGTGGTAACTTCTGAAATTGGGACGCCCCAAACCTCCTTGGTCCCTGGGCCTCTGTAGATCCACCCAGCATGTTCTCACCCTCTTTATACCCAAGATAAAGTGGTGTAAGGCCTTGTTAATTTTTGTCCATTCAAGTCTAGTTTAGTTTAGTTTAATTTAGCTTAATTTATTTATTTTACCAGGCTAGGGCTCTACTGAGCAAGCTCATTTTCAAGGAGGTCCTGGGTAGGGCAGTGTATAGCATTAGGATTAATAATAGATACAAATGTATACAAGATATATAGGTCATTGTACTAGACAGTTAAAGTACAAGAAATGTTGCAGTACATACAGGTCCATGGCAATCGTGGTACAATAATAGCTTTGCAATACAAGTAATTCGGTAGATAGAACTTGGCAATGCACATACAGCTAGATATGAGAATAGAGTCTAAAGACAGAGTAGCATAGATCAGTATACAAGGTAGATTATCATACAATGCCAGATGTACAACACAGAAATTGGCAATACAACATACTATTTGTTGTTAGAAGGCAGTTTGAAATAGAGACACATCATTGGCGTGGTTAGAAGAGAGATGTTCAATGGGAACGTCTGATAAAGGAAAAGGAACCTTGATAAAACATTCATACAAAGGAAAAGGAACCTTGATAAAACATTCATACAAATGGAATCCACTGTCCCTAGTATAGATAACAGGAGCAAGTCCCACCTCTTTAGATCCGTCAACATTTCATTTATAAGTTTAACATAGTTTGATAACATCGTTTCAGACCTACCAGGATCTGTATCCCTAAGTTACGATTTGGGAAGTAACCCATTTAAAGGGGATATGTTGCTTTAGTGTAGGGGTAAGAGTACCACTAATGAGTATGACCTTATTTTTCCCTTTGTTGATCTTAAACCCTAAAACAATTCCATAGGCCTTTAGAATGTCATATAGAATCAGGAAAGTGTGGTGGGGTTAAGTAAACACAACATAGTGTAGTCTACATATCATGATATTCTATTTTCTTCCCCACCAATGGCAGTACTTTTGAGGTCAGGATGAGGTCAGACCACTGTTGCAAGTGGCTCTATACTGAGAGCACATTGAACTTCTTGAGCATAGCCCCCTTACTGTGACTGGAACTACATATCAGGCACAGCAATCTGGAGTTGTATTACTATGGGCATTGTGGTGCATCAGGAAAAGGATCTTTCTGCAGCTAGGGGGCCCAGGCTCTACCTGATGACCCTGACGTGTAATGCTATACCACCCTCTAGCATTACCTAGGAGATGAGATTACAGCCCAGCTCCCTACCTTGGAAGTAAACTTTGGATATTAGTTTTGGTTGCTACACATGGTTTAACTGAGTCTCTACCGATTTGCCCTGTTGGCAAAATTTTATTTTTCTGCCATCTTTTCCTGATCTTTTCTAGTTCATTCATATTCAGACAGCAGGCTGCATGTAGTTTCAAAGGGTGGAGGTCAGCCTAGTGGCATGGAGGGCCGAAGCATCACTGCCTTACCTCCTGCCATGCTGGCAACCCGTCTTTGCGGTGCGAATGGGTCGCCGGGGGTCGGAATAGGATTAAGCGTCCAGAGGACAGCTCTCCTCTCCCAGTGAGGGTGGGTTGGCAGCCCCGGTGAATGACTGCCCCCGGGTGGAGGCCTGAGGGCAAAATGGGTTAGGGACACCAATGGAAGGGAGGATGCTGCAGGACTCCACAATGTGCGTGCACCTCCATGCGTGTGCATCGACGTGTCATGCCCCAGCAACGGGGTTGGGGAGAGAAAACGGAAAAATGGTTGACTGGCAGGATGACACTAGTTCTCCACAGGTTCTGCACCTGGCTAGCTGGGCACCTGGGTGCCATCCAGGTAAGTCCCGGTGGATGCCAGGGTGACAGGGCTGGGAGGACCGGTGGAAGGGGGCCAGTCAACCCGGAAGGAGGAAAAATGTAGGGGGGGGCACTGTGTTGGAGGGCCTCCCAACCTGGGGTTCTTCCAGGGTCTAGGTCAACAGGATAACAGAGGTCAATAATTACTCCAGATCTCCAACTTCAATAACCCTTTTTTGTTATCAAAGTGCTCTGTGTGTCCATGCAAACAAAAAAGTGCAAGGAATACCTCAGGGCAAACAAACACACCTTGCTTGCCAGTGTGTTTGTTTGCCTTGAGGTATTTGTTGCACTTTTTGTTCCCATGGACGCACAGAGCACCCTAATAAAAAAGCGACTATTACTGAAGTTGGAGGTCCGATGCTGTTTTTTTCTTGTTTCTGTTAATGCTTTTGGGCAGGCACGGTCTGTTTTAGTGGCATGCTGGTTCTGTGCGCTTGTTAATAATCTGCTGTTATACTTTATTCTTTATAAGGCCACAGCACACTAAGATATTATCAAATAATGTGAATGGAATGTTCAACCCCGTAAAACATTCCCGCCTTCTTCAGTTTTTCTGGAGGGAGTAATTATTCTTTTTATCCAAGAGATCCATCTCTCCCCAGAGGAACATAAACAAATTCTCAAACTGGACTATGATCAGGCCTTTTTTCCTCACAGTGATCTGGCTGCAGAAGGGTGGTTCTCACCCTAATCCATTGGGGCGTCCCATTTGAAATACATGCGCAAGAAGCAGACTAAGAAATGTGATATGCCATCGTCACAGGCTCACTTTATGGCCATCCCCTCACATTGGCAAATAGGTATTTTCCTCCAGGGACGACAAAGGTAACTTCCAAAAAATTTTTAGCAAAGCACTTAAGGTACAACAGGGAGCAGCTGGCCCGGTGGTGCTAAGGGTGGAGGCACTGGACGCCACACCTCGCGCCACACCAGCGACCCGGGTTCGTGGAACGAAGCCCCTGGGGGCCGGCCGGGGTTAGCGGAGGGGGAAGATCGAGCATCCGGAGGACTGCCTTCTTCGCTGGGAGGGTGGTGAAGCACTCGCTCATGTAGTGACCTCTGGCGGCAGCTGGAGGATTGCCGACTGAGCAGCACGGTGTAAGCCTTGGGTGGGCGGAGCCATGACACCATGTCACCTTGCTGGCCGCGGCTCCACAGGGAGGAGGGGAACCAAAAAAGAGAGAAAAACCCCGATCCTGGGGATAGATGAAGGCACCTCAACCTTCCATAGCCCACACTTCCAACTCCGGGCTATCTCCTCTCCTACCATGTGCTGGGTACTTTGCCCTATAAAGATGGAGTGCCCTGGGTGGATAGGGAGGCACTACCTCTGGAAGGTTCAGACCTGGAGGTGGTGCTTGGTGCACGGGGGGGGGGGGAGTGGTCACGGAGGGAGGTAGAGGCTGGAAGGAGTTCTCTAGGGTTGGAGATAAACAAAGTTTAAAAAAAAAAAAAAAGGTACAACAGGGGCAATTATTACTGGGAGGTGACTTGAACCTAACCCTTAATCCTGAACAAGATGATTCCTCCCTGAAGTCATTCTGACATTCCCTGGCACAAAAATATGTGTGCAAAACTTTGCAACACATGGGCTTCTTGGACACATGGTGCCACCTCGATCCCTCTTAGATAAAATACATTCACTACTCGTCCCGCCATGGCATTTATGCCTGGCTGGACTACATCTTAACCACAATGGAGCATGTGGGCGCACTCTATGAGATTAGACATGGCCTATTCCACCTCTCCAATCACAACGCTGTTACTGCCCTGTTCTCCCTAGGGAATCCTAACAAATCCACTCATTGGCGACTCCATTCTGGTCTCCCACAGGATGAGACCCTCATACAGAAACTGAAAGTCTGCATTTCACAACAGCCACAGTAAAATTATGCCTCCGATATCACCCTCTGCATTCTCTGAGATGCTTTGAAGGCAGTGTTATGGGGTGAAATCATTGCCCATGCTTCAGCATTACATACAGTCCCGGAATGCAAACTGAAGGAGCTGCAACACACTCTGCACACTGCAACTCTTCCATAACAAGGGGACACAACTGCCCACCAGCAGCCCCTGACCACTAAAGCGCAAATTCAGAAAATACTACACCAAAGAGTAGAACAATCCTTGTTTTACTCAGCCATCAGTATCATGGGGTTGGGGGTGGCATTAGGAGCTTGCACCTTGGCTCACCAGCTTAGGGTTGCCAGGGCATAGGCCTGTATTCCTAAGCTATAGAACCCTCTTGTAGGCCTCCTGACCCACCGAAATGTTGGCATCCAAAATATTCTTAAAAGCTATGACTCTTTCCTCTATACCCCAGATGGTGCACCTCCATCAGGAGAACATATCATAACCATCTTAAGGCAGGCCAATCTTCCCAAGCTCACGGAAGCCCACACAGATGCTTTAACCAGCCTTATCACAGCTGAGGAGATGGCAACAGAAATTTCTGCCTCTAAAACAGGGAAGTGTCCAGATCCAGAAAGGTTCCCCTCCACATTTTATAAGACATCCCCACTACAAGATTTGAAGACTCCATTATTAACTAGACTTTTTCAGAGCCTCCAAGATGGGAAGGACCCCCCAGCTTCTTGGCAATTTGCCACTGTATCAGCCCTCCCCAAACCAAGGAAAGACATCCTATGCCATGTCCTACCACCCCATTTCAATTCTTAATTATGATTGCAAGCTGTTTATGTCCATATGGGCAACACAACTGAAGGACCTTCTCTCGTCCCTGCTGGACATGGACCAGGCAGGCTTTGTGCAGAAATGACAGACCCATGGCAATGTTCAAGAAACTTTACTCCTCTTGGACTAAATTCTTCAATGATATAAACCCCTGGTCCTGGCCAGCTTGGATGCGAAGAAGGCCTTCAACAGGTCTCCTGGCTTTTTCTCTGGAATGCCCTAGATATTTTCGGGTTCCCTCAGGACTTCACCACAATGTTGAAGATGCTGTATTGTCACCTGCAAGTATAATGTCAGGGTCAATGGCTCTTTCTCGCAGACATTCGAGCTAGGGAGGGGCACCTGGCAAGATTGCCCCCTCGCACTGATTCTTTTCACTGTTTATATACAGCTGCTAGCTGCAAATATCTGGCAGTCTGCTTAAATACATGGTATACTGTTGGGGCTAGGGACTACAAGATAGCCCTCATTGTGGATGATATCTTGTTAAGGGTGATGGATCCTGCTTCCTCCCTGTCGGCTGTCTGGGACATCCTGGAAAAGTTTGAAACTTTGGCAGGCTTTCACTTGAACACAAATAAAACTCAAATAAAACTGATGTTTTAACTTTTAACTACATTCCTGACCAGGTCCTTAAAGCCCGGCTCAAAATTTGGTGGAGCAGGAACTCCCTAAAATATCTGGGGTTCAAATAAAAAAGCACCCTGACAACTTGGACACACTCAACTATGAGGCATTCACAGATAATATCAGTAAGGATTTGGAACGATGGTCCCAACTCCAGTTAACCTTCTGAACAAAGCAGAAGCCATAAGACAAAATGTTTTGCCTAGGATATATTTTTTACAAACTCTCCAATTGCTGAAGTCATGGAGCTATTTCCAAACTTAGAATAAGTTTCTCTCACAATTCTGATGGGGAGGTGGGCGGCTGAGAATCCAGCTCTCCCCTTGCAGCTCTCCACAGCAAAGGGTAGGGTGAACGTTTTGCAAACTTATAGCTATATGCCTTAGTCTGTTAACTGAGACTAATCTGTCTTTGGGCATCTGACAAATGCCAGGCCCACTGGTAAAACACAGAGTGCATACTAATGATCTCCATGATACTAGCTCAGTCTTATATGTGTCACCCAAGGGCTAGCTCCCCCTCTCCAGATTTTTTACCCACACTGCCACAGTACTCCGTACCTGGCATGGGATATGGTAAGGTACATCATTATGGGATCATAGTCTCCTATTAGGTGCTCTAGCATGAGATTACTCCAACCCCCTCAATAAAACTGGCGCATTCCTAAGGCACTGGGCAAGAAGGGGCCTTATTTATCCACACCAATTCCTGGATACCAGATGGGTGCTCCCATTTCAGGATCTGAAAGTATACCCTCCCAGCCATGGATCATTTCCACTATCTGCAGTTCCAGGCATATATAACCAAACAGCACCCAACACATAGGCAACTTCGTTATTCAGCACAGGAGTTTTTTGGACAAATTTAATTCCAACAGCAAGGGGGAGGGAGGCTCAACTAGTGGGTTGGCTCTATGTCATCTTGAGAGACCAGTCCAAGAACACCACCTTAACAGTGCTCCAGAAATGGAGGGAGAACCTACAGGTGACTTGTGAGGAGAAGCACTGGCTCAAGTACGCACTACCGGCTTACAGACTATCAGTGGCCCCTATCTTAAGTGTCTGCATTGAAATGCCAGACTCGATTTTTTTAGAACCCCTGATATCCAGATCAAATATATGGGACAGCAGGCTGGTAAATGATGGAGGACTTGCAGGGAGCCCCAGGTGGATCAAGCACACGTTTTTAGGGCTGCCCAGTCTTAGCACCTTCTGGGTAGCAATTACTCAAGTTCTGGAGGGCAAGTTTACCTGCCCAGACCTACTTACTCCTATGTTAGTCCTTATGTTTGTCATCCCATCTAACTTGGCTATTAGAAAATGGGCTTAGAAATCTAAGCATTCTGATTGGCTGCCAATGATGCCGGGGGGTACATTAACTTACAGGTAGAGCCCTGTAAAAAACAAGTTCCATGTGTGCCAACCCCATCACTGGTATCATGATGCTAGTATTTTCAAACTCGAGGTGCCGCCATTTTTTTCTTCACTTAGCAGACGAGATACCAGTCATGGGGTTGGCACACAAGCCTCTCCAGGGAAGAAATAAAAAAGCAAAAACACTGCCTGTTCAACAAATGGGACATTACCCTTGCTTTTCCTTCCACGAGTCTGTTACCAGAACTCCACCTCTGTAACAACTGCATCCCCAATGTCTGTCCAAACATGGAAGCGGCAAACAATTAACCCCGGAAGTCGCTGTAATCGTTTTCAGTCCTCACGTTGTTATCTCTGAAACTGAACACTGTAACAGCGCTCCTGTCTAAAACATAATCAGTACTCCCATTCCACATTATACATCCCCATCTGCAGTTCCTGACAGGGTCATCCAACCTGCATGCTGTAACTGCCACAACTGCCGAGCGACAAAAAAAAAAAGACAGACTCTTGTAGGAGCAGCAGAAAATACTATTCAGTCCTACAACAATGCTGACAAGCAACTGGTTGGTGGGGGGACTGAACAACAAACTCCATACATCTGTTATCTCCTTATAGAAGTGTGTGGGGGGAGGATAACTAGAAGTGGGGGAGGTAACAGGAGATGGAGCAGCAAAGAAAGGGATAAATACAAGTGGGGGGACAGCAGACAGAACAGCAGAGAAAGGGAGGGACTACTTTACAAGAAAAAACACAAACTGCATTCTTACTGTTTTTATTTTAAAGGTTTTTTAATCCCATAAAAAAATGCCACTGGTTGCTCATTTTCTAAGCGCAATAATACCCTCGGGGGTTATGGGCAATACCGGACCTTCCAAGGGTTATAAGGCCCCCCCGCCTGTGGCGTCGGGCCTCATTACGCCCCTGGACGGTCTGGTATTATCCAATATCGCCCACCCTGTTGGATATTATTGCTTACTTAGAGGGAGACAGCTGAAGCTCCTCATTATCCTACTCACTATGGCAAAGAAAACACAGGTTGCTCACCTGTAACAGTAGCTCTAGGAGTGGTATATGTTGTTCATCCACAATTTCTGGCAGATCGCCTTCCCCTTTAAGAGGTGCCAGAACATCTTCAAGTTGGCTTCTCCCACCCACCTGGGTGGTAAAACCATCGGCTCTGCCCCATGACACCAGATCTTACCCACTGGAAGCAGAGGTGTGTGTCAAAGCCGGGGAGGCCAGGTGGGTCAGTCTGGATGAACAGCATACTGTATACTACTCCTAGAACTACTCTTACAGGTGAGTAACCTGTGTTTCTAGGGATGTGGATATGTTGTTCTATCCACACTTTCTGGCAGACTCCTAGCAGTTCTCTGGGAGAAGGGAGGCAAGGCGCATGCCCCCTACTTAGGAAACAGAGACTGGAGAACCAAGGCCCCAAAACCAGCATCCCGGCGTGACTCAAGGTCAATGTGGTAATGGGAAATGAAGGTGTTTGCTGACTTCCAGGTAGCAGCCCTGCAGATTTCCTGGATAGGGACATCCCTAGATGCAGCCACTGATGCAGCAGTATGGTGGGTGGAATGAGCCCTTAGTCCTACGGGAGGCTCCCTACCTGCCAACCTATAGCAGAGATCAATGCAGGAAGTGATCCACCTGCCAATCATCCGCTTGGCTGCAGGTCTGCCAGGTGCAGCTTCAGCACAGGCGACAAACAGCTGGCAAACCTCACCCTGAACTTCCGCCATACGCTCTTTGTAGTAGGCGAGCGCTTGTCTCAGGTCCAAAGAATGGAGACTGTACTCGGCCTCCGAGGTGTAACTGGGTTAGTACACCGGCAGAGTCAACATCTGATTAAGGTGAAACTCTGACACCACCTTGGGAAGGAATTTCGGGTGGGGGCACAGGACAACCTTGTCCCTGTGGAAGACCAGGTAAGGAGACTCCAAGAGTACCTGGAGCTCCCAAATCCTTCTGGCTGACGTAATGGCCGCCAGGAAGGCGGTCTTCCACGACAGGTGGGAGATATCGCACCTGTGCATCGGTTTGAATGGCTTGCCCATGAGCTTTGCCAAAAACCAGCAGTAAATCCCATGGAGGTGGTGATTCACGCACCGGAGGAGATATGTGATCTAGGCCTTTGAAAAAGCACTAGACCACCTTCTCCTGTGCCACCAACTTCTAACTGGCCCGCACCCGGTAAGCAGAGATGGCTGCCAAGTGCACCATAAGGGTCGTCGACTGAAGTCCCTGCTGGGAGAGAGACCACAGGTAGTCCAATATGCTAGCCACTGGACAGGACGGGGGTCCAACCTTTTTCCCTGACACCAAATGGAAAATCTTTTCCATTTGAAGGCATAGCATTTTCTGGTCGATTCCTTATGGGATGCCTCGACAACTGTGAGGACCTCGTTGGAGAGACCCAAAGTCTGGAACTGTAGCCGCTCAGGAACCAGGCTGTCAGGTGCAGGAATTGAAGGTCCAGATGGAGGACCTTCCCCCTGATTGATGGAGAGCAGGTCCAGGTGTACTAGAAGATGCCTCAGGAGCTTGCTGCTGAGGCTGAGGAGCTCTGGATACCAGAACTGGCATGGCCAGTCTGGGGCTACCAGATCACCTGTGCTTTGTCCCTCCTGGTCTTGAAGAGCACCTTGTGGATCAAGGGAAGTGGATGGAAGGCATAGAAGAGACCTGGGGTCCACGGCCTCAAGAAGGCATCCCCCTGTAGTGAGCCCTGCTGAGGTGGGTGGGCATGGAACAGCCTCGGCTTCGCATTCTCCCTGGACGTGAACAGGTCCACCTGAGGGGTGCCCCACCGGAGAACAGATCTTGCACTACCTCCAGATGGAGGGACCACTCGTGAGATGCCCGCACCCATCTGGCTGAGAGCATCAGCCAGCTGATTCGAGGCTCCTGCCACATGGATGGCTATGAGATCCACCCCTAAGCTAAGCACAAGGGTCCAAGTGTGGAGCGCTTCCTTGCACAGGGGCACGGAATGCGTCCTGCCCTGCTTGTTGAGATAGTATATGGTGGTGGTATTGTCTGTCTGGACCTGGACCACTTGACCCCGAATGAACAGAGCAAATGCAGTCAGGGCTAGCCAAACTGCTGAGAGCTGCAGCAGGTTGATGTGACATTGGGACTCCTGAAGGGACCAGAGCCCATGGGCTCTATGCTCCCCCAGATGGGCACCTCAACCCATCAGAGAGGTGTTGGTTGTCAGGATGATCATCGGCTTGGGTGGACAAACAGGATGCCTTCCTGCAGATGAGCTGGGATGAGCCACCATTGGAGGCCGTGCCACATCCTTTGAGTCACGATGACCAGCTGGTAGAGGTGACCTGAATGCTGAGATCGCTGACTGGCAGTTCCCATTGAAGGGAGCGCATATGCCAGCAGGCCATTGGACCACGCTGGTGCAGGCCGCCATGTAGCCCAGAAGGTGCAGGAAGTCACAGGCAGGGCACAATTGCCCAACCAGAAATGATTGGACAAAGGAGGAGAGAAGCTACGCCCTGTCCGCTGGGAGCCGAGCTCTGGCTGGGGAAGAGCTGAGCTCTGCCCCAATGAATCACCTGTGAGGGCATGAGTTCTGAGGCCAAGCTCGGTGGAAGTCTGGAGGGCCAGATCCCAGGACCATTCCACCTCCTGCCTGGAGGGACCTGCTATGAGCCAGTCGTCCAAGTAAGAATAAATCTGGACCCCTCCATGTCTCAGGAAAGCTGCCACCACTGCAACGCATTTGGTGAAGACTCTGGGGGCCGACGAGAGGCTGAAGGGCATGGCCTGGAACTCGTAGAGGGTTTCCTTGGCTTGGAAGTGAAGGAACCTTCAGTGGGATGGATGGATCGGGACATGAAAGAATACGTCCTGAAGATCCAGGGAGCAAAACCGCATGCCTTGCTCCAGGGATGGTATGATCTGAGCCAGAGTTACCATCCGGAAGGTGCAAGACCTGAGAAACCTGTTCAGGTCATGCAGATCGAGAATGGGGTGCCAGCCCCTGTCCGTTATGGTACCAGGAAGTAGCTGGAAACAAACCCTGGGTCTGTTGGAGGTTCCGCCACTCTGCGTACAACCTCCTTGCGGAGGAGCTGCGTGATGTCGATCTTGAAGAGCCGACTGAGTGACAGCAGATCCCAAATCCTCCCATGGGGCACGGGTTCAGCTTGAAGGGTACTGTTTGAATTCCAGGGCAGATCCCGGCCGACCACTTCCAGCACCCACCTGTCCGTGGTGATAATGGACCAGGCAGAAAGGAAGTGGCAGAGCTGGCCCCCCACGGCAGGATCAAGGGGAGGCGTGACAGGATTGAGGGTGGCAGCCCCCAACCCATCACTGAGCAGGCTTGGGGGGGGAGCCAGCCGAGGGTCCACCGGGTCACTTCCCTCGAAGCTTTCTGACTGATGAGCCTGTTGGCCCTGCTGCTGCTGGGCTGGTTTAGCCACAGGAGTGGAAGACCAAAAGGGCTTGCTCTTTTGGTGCTTAGGGCCCTTGTCCTTCTGGGTAGATGTCAAAGAGTCCAGGGTAGCACTGGACTTTTCAGTATATGTTGGTGGCCCTCCACACCAGGCCCGAACAGATCGCTGCCCAAAAAGGGAACTTCCGCCAGCTTATGTTGGGTATCCACTGTAAAGGTCGATAACGTCAAATAAGCCATATGGAGCATAACTACTGCGGCTGCGACTCAGCAGTCCTACCCTGGTCATGGACCTGCTTGACCGTGGTCTGGAGGTCTGCTGGGAGGTGAGGAATCAGCTCGTCCAGGGAGCCCAGAAGGGCATGGGAGAAGTGTGCCATCAGCACGGCCAAGCTAGCCTGATGAAGGCCGAGCGAAGAGGCCGAATGGTCCAGTTTCTTGGACTCTTTGTCCGGTGGTCTATCGACGTCCCCTGTATTGCCTTAGTGCCGATAAATGGAGTCAGCCACCAGCCCCTCAGCTGAGGGATGCTCCTAAAACCCCGAAAGGGAACCGGTTGGAATCGCATACTTGTGGGACATCCAGGCCGAGGGCGCAGGGCCAAGAAGAAGGGTGCTGCCAAAGGTCCAGGGCTGGTCCGACAATGGCCTAGGCCACAGGGAAGGCCTCCATAGAAGAATCCCCTTTGTCCAGAATCTCTGTAAGGGGATAACAAGCCTGTTTCTGGACTGACTCTAGCTCCATCCCCGTGGACTTGGAGTTGAGCCGAAGAATGACCATAAACGAGGTGGGTCCCTCGTCCTTGGAGAGCCCCCCCCCCCGAGGACTCTACGTTGAGGGGACGTGAGTGCAGCAAGGAGTCTTTAGACTCAGGAGTCCGCGTATAGCGGGCATCCACCCGAGTTGCCCTCGACCCACCTTGGGCGGTCGGGAGTGAGGGTGACCAACAGCCAATGGGGCAGCCCTTTGGCCGGCCGAAACTCCTTGGTTGGAGCCCCAGACTTCAGCTGTTCAGGTGGCGGCTTTACCATGATCGGCAGAGTAGTCTGCTTCAGCTGAGCCTTCGGTAGCATCTCTGAGGGGGTGACGGTGGCAGGAGCTGATGTACTTGATAGCCAAGGTAGAAACCGGGGTCGGTTTTGGACCAGACAAGACCAGCTGCTGCCACAGTAAGTCTTCATAGCGCCGACGCAATCTGTGCCGGAGCCTCTCCTTCGCCGAAGAGGAGCAGCGGCGTTGCTACTTGCCATGATGCCGGGAATGAGATTGCCGGTAAAAGTGAGATCTGCCCGACTCAGAGGAAGAAGACCGAGACCTCAATCTCGACCGTCAGTGGGGCTGACGAGGAACATCGGAAGGAGCCGGGGAGCCCTGCTGCTCTTCTAGGTCAGGGTCAGTAGGCTGAGCCGACCCATCGGAGGACACCAAAAGCACAGGAGTCCAAAAAAGAGAGTTATCGGCCTGTTTGGACGACAACCTGTCGATCGGTGTGAGAAAAATCTCAGCCGCATCGACCAGCATCTCAACCAACTGGTCTGACAGGGGTTCCGTGAAACCAGTGGCCGCGGCTTTGACCGAAGTCGAAACTGGAGTCTCCTGAGAATGGAACTGCTCCCGATCCCAAGAGTGTTGATGTTGAGTTTTCACTTTTCTCAACTTCTCCTTAAGAGAGGACGAAACATGCGATCCAGAAAGACCCTCTCCCTTGGTGGAGAGGGATTGGCACAGCTCTTTGAAGGAAGCCGAATAAGTGGCACCTGTGACACTCAGCTGGTTCTGATTACTCTATGATTTTTGTAATATAAAAATGTGTTATTGAGTGTCTCTCAAGAGGCATGCTGAAACAGCTTGTGGAATGACACCCCCCTCCCCCCCAGGTTTTAGATACAAGGTGTTACCTGGAAGGCCAGGAGATAATTATAGGCTAGAAGAGGCCTAAAATAAGCATCACCAGTTTATCTGCTGTAGCTTTATTGCAGCTGCCAGCTGCTAGGCTGGAAAATCATAAACTTTTATGGCGTTTAGAAGAGCAGGTTATGATGCCTTAGTGCGAAGTCATAAATGTTTCTTTGATGTCTGTGAAGAACAGGAAGACACTCTACATCAAGGGGTCATATGAGAAAATGAGTTGTGCTGAGGTCACAGAATTTAATACTTTGATAAGACACCCTATTTTGCATAGATATATTTTTTTATATTCTGACAGGGAGGAGCTAGGTGACCTCATGCAAAGAAGTTGGCAAAGCCAGTTTTTAAACAGTATTCTGTTTTCCATTTGAAACACAAATGTTTGGACTCTGAAAAAGAAACATCTACAGCACTGTGAGATAAGAATACCTTAGAACAGACAAGACTAAGTGTATTAGTGGTAGGAATCTGCACTTTTTAAAACCTTATTCTTTTAAGTGATTCGTATGTTTTGTGATATATGGTTCTGTATTTACATGTTACATTTTTTTATCTATCTTTAAGTAAACCTCTACTTTAGAGACTACTTGGTGTGCCTTTGAAATTATTTTTCTTGACAAGTGCAGCATACATGGTTAAAGTTGACACGGTACAAAGCTTACTGGTTTTATCAAACTGGAAAAAGGTAAGAATTTATTCTGAGGTCTTTAATAGAGTTTTAAGGGTTCACTTTGTATGCCTGGTTAGGTGCCCGTAGGCAAAAGATATCTGGTCCCCCCAAAGAGCAGAATTATCTGAGCCTCTACATTGGGTACGCTAGCAAGAGGTTCACAGTTTGAATCCCTCCAAGACTTGAGAACAAAGTTTGATTCGAACCCACAAAACAGACAGGAGGGTTACCCTGTTTCTATTAACTGTTCACAAGACTGTGTTTGGAGGTTGGCATTATGGGACCAGAGGGTCTGACCTGCTGAGTGGGTTTGTAACAGCGCCCAACTGGAGCGGAACAAAGGCTGAAGCCGAAGAGGAGCTAGCCATGGCCTGGGCCGCCTCCTCCTCCTCGAAGGCCATAAGCTGTTCAAGCTGCTCAGTGGACCCCGCAGCCGCAGAGACCACCCAACGGGCATCCTTAGACTTGACCAGTGGGTAACGCTTCTCCGGTCGCCCCAGCTGGAGTCGGGCAGCTTGGTCATCCAGAACCAATGTGTGAAAGGACTGACAGATATCGCAGGCCTGCAGATTGTAGTCACGTCCTAAGCAATACACACACGTGGCATGAAGGTCGGTGCACGACATCTTCTGCCAGCAGAAGCACCGGTGAAACCCGGGAACGGTCTTTTCTTCCATTGTGGGAGTGAGAAAGGGAATCGAAGATGAAACTCTGATGAGTTTTAAGGTAAGTTTTGGAAGCAAATCCGAAGATTCGAGAGCCAGGGCTTACCACACGCGGGAGCGCTAAGGAGGGAACCTATACTTTCCAGTGGATAGGAAGATCTGGCATCATGGGGCGGAGCCGAGGGTTTTACCACCCGGGTGGGTGGGAGGAGCCAGCTTGAAGACGGTCCGGCACCTCTTAAAGGGGTAGGTGTTCTGCCAGAAAGTGTGGATAGAACAACATATCCACACCCCTAGAAATGCTTGCTATGTTCTGGCTCAAGCCTCAACCACCCAAAGTTGCCCAGTGGACCGCACTAATAGATTCCTTATATCAATTGGAAAAACAAACCTATTACTATTTGAACCACTTTCTGGTATTTGAGGAAATCTGGAGAAAATTGACTTTATATAAATTACAGACTCTCACAAAATTTATGCCATGATTAGTTTTATTTCCTGAATTCTGTTATAACCACAATGAGTTATAGATGCATTTACAATAATATCAATTACTTTTAATACCACAGCTCGCAGGGACAAGACCTGCACTGCGGACATACACCTTATTTTATTTCTACATAGTGGCTGAATTTAATGTACTAGCTAAATAGCCCCACTCAGATCTGTGCCTTGTTTTATTTTGTCATGAAATGCCTGCTCTGCTGATGACAACTTTATTCTGTTGCTGCATTTCTTTTTGCATTTTTACAAAAAGTTCTCGATAAAACATTTTATTATAAAAAAAATAAAAAAAAGGACCCTGGCTTCCACTTCAGACTACCACCTGCTGCATATCAATCCACGGAATGCAGATACCAGCACTGCTACCTCCAATCATGGGGAAAGCAGTCTAGCCAAGGTCAGGTGCAGGAATGGTCAAGCAGGGTGAGGCGGGGGGGCGTTGGGGGAGTCAGTGACACTGCATTCCCATCCCCCATTATATCCAGCCCACCACCCTTAGTGAGTCTGCCCATATCAGCGCCTGGTCTCTGGAGGAGGACCACACCAATCTACCACCCACTAGAAGATGTAATCAAGCAGTGGGGGTGAGCTACTCCCTCCCAGAGTCTAACTGTATTGCTTCCGATGTGCCCCCATGACTCCACCAATGCAGTGAAGGGAACCTGAAGACAGCATGCGTGCACATGATATGCACGAACCAAACAGCCAATGCTTTGGCGTGGCCTTCCTCAGAGTTCTAGCACTGAGTGGCAGCACAGTATGCCATTACTGCAGGGCCAATGAGCCACTCAGCTATGCAGTGTTTAAAGCCAAAACATATACCAGTTGCTCCACAAACATGTTCACAAAAAAATCTGAATCATGTTTCAAAACCTGACCCAATCATGCACATATATTTACTTTCTATATGGGAGGCAAGATTTTAAAGAGCAAGATATTCCCAAAAGACAGCTGGAAAAAATATATTAAGCAACAGAAAGTGTAAGAAATATCTCTTTATTATGTAAAATAATGCAAAATATAACAAATGAAGCACACGGCAAATAAAAACAGAATCTAAACATTCGGCTTAGATATCATGTATTACAACTGACAAACCAGTCAGGCGGGCAAATACAGCTGCAGTATAATATAATATAGCAAAACCCTCTGTATGCTCATTCCACGGACAATGGATGATGATACTGTCAATTCATCAGTAACAAGTTGTCTGTGCACTAAAACAGTCCCAGCTTCATGGACCCAGCCCTGCAAGCAGCTATGATACCAGTTTCCAACAGTTTGATGACATCCAGTTGAATCTAAACAAAACAAATAATACAAAAAGGTTAGCAAATGTTTCTCCATAGACAATGCCCTTGGCTCCTCTTTGTTTTGCTGCCTTGTGCATGTTGTATTCCTTGTGTACACTCATGTTGACTTCACTAAATGCTGTAAAGCAGCTGGCCCTGAAGCTTACTATAGGGCCCCACTAAGTTCAGGAGCAACACTGGTCTCTCGCTCACTGGAGGAGGCAGCTCCATTGTGGAGGTGATGCGCTGGCTCCCAGTGGAGAGAGGACTATAGTGCATCACTCTTGAGTACCCCCAGTGGATGGCTCATAAGTGAGAACTGACAGGGCGTCAAAGGGGACCATCACCTGTTCCTCACATGGCCTACGCAAGGTGCAAACGTGACCCTACATGCTCTGGGTAGAGGGCTAAAAGTGAAAAGAACAAGATGTCTTTTCCCAGTCGAAAAGGAAAAAAATGTACCCATCCTCCTAAATGGTTCCCATAAAAATAACCTCTCCTGTAAGGTTTTTACACACATACACACACACATATATACACACACCTCCAATCTCAAAAAGAAGAACGTTAAAGGATGAACGAGTGCTGCAAGACTTGAAATGCTATGATTTGAGGAAAGTGTATGTTAGCTTATGATACAGAAAGCAAGCACTATGTCCCGTTCC
Organism: Neoceratodus forsteri; assembly: GCA_016271365.2. Taxonomy (NCBI): domain Eukaryota; kingdom Metazoa; phylum Chordata; order Ceratodontiformes; family Ceratodontidae; genus Neoceratodus; species Neoceratodus forsteri. The sequence goes on along the minus strand of CM057459.1, from coordinate 436,640,305 downwards.
AGTTACATATCTAGCAACATGTTTCTCTCACTGTGTATCCATTGTCTCCGAATTATGGTGTAGTTCTCCATCCCCCGCTACCTTAAATCATTACTTACCAACCCCCTCCTCTTAGAAACTTCGACCCTTCTGCTTTTCTCTTTCCTGTCCTAAGTCCTTAGCAGGGCAGGCAGTCTTCTATTCCCTCATCAATGGCCACCCCCCACCTCCTCCTTCTTTCCCTACACTCTGAAAATTCTCCATCATGATCACACTACTCGTATTTGCAACTGTAACGACCCTTCCTGTGCTTACCATACTACTCTCCTCTCCCCTTTCCTTTCCTGTTTATTTTATTTTGGAATTTGTGGCCAGGAAGGTACACTGAACCCAAAGCTCATTTCTAAGTGCAACCTGGGAGCACAGGCAGGTTAAATGATTTGCTCAATGTCACAGTATGCAAGTGGCATTTATGGGATTCAAGCCCTCTGCTATATCTCCAGTTTCACGGCTCGGTGCTCTAACGTCTAGGCTATACTGCCCCCCCCCATTGCCTTCCCTCATCCATCTCTTTCCTCCCACCCACTTTCCCAATCTTTCTCTTTTCTCCTTTAACCTATACCCATTGCACAATCCTCACCTCCATGTCCCCTTGGTTATGCCTCATCCCTTGTGAGTTTACCATAGTAAAGGTTGGTTCCACTCAAACCAGCTATCATTAAATGCCAAAAAAAAAAAACTGTCTCTCTGGCTTTTGGCACTAGACAGGAAGCAGCAAGGCTCCAACACACACCTATCTTCAAAACTCTGGGTGGCAACCTGCTTGAACAGCAACCCCACTTTAAGTACTTAGGGTTGTAGTTAGATCAGAATTTTAGTTTTTCCACCCATATTGACGCCATACATAAAAAACTTTGACCAAAGCTTCAGGTGCTGTACTGAAAACACAGGTTACTCACCCGTAACAGTAGTACTAGGAGTGGTATATGTTGTTCATCCACACTGTCTGGCAGGTCCTTTCCCTTTAATTATCTTGCCGGAAATCTTTAAGCTGGCTCTTCCCACCCACCCACGTGGTATATGCCTTGGCTCCGCCCCTTGACACCAGATCTTGCCCACTGGAAGCAGAGGTTGTGCGTCGAAGCCGGGGGGTTCGGGTGGGTCCGTGTGGATAAACAACATATACCACTCCTAGAAAGTGCAGTTACGTGAAAACTTACCATAACAGTAGATCTTCCAGGATGTGTCTCTTGCAGTAAGTCATTACTTACGGCAGTTGCCACCAGGTGGAGTGGTCTCACGGCAGCTTTTTGAGCAGTCCTGTATAGGGGCTGCCCCATGACATCACTTCCATAGGTGGAATATAAGAGTGGGCGGCCCCTAGTACCCTTTGTTCACCACTGGCTTCAGCACACACGGCGAGGACCGAGGTGAACCGAGGGACGAAGGAGTCCCAACCCAATGTCTGGAGTTGCAAGGACTCCAAGAAAACCCAAGAAACAACAAAGGCAGGGGGACGGGGGGTGGGGCACTTACTGCAAGAGACACGTCCTGGAAGATCTACTGTTACGATAAGTTCTTACGTAACGGCACTATCTTCCACGAACTGGTCTCTTGTAGTAAGTCATTACCTATGGGAGATTGCCAAGCAGTAAGATCCATAAGGGAGGATCAGCAAAGCTTGGAGCCAGGGCATGAGGGCGCGGCACAAGGAAGCAAAGAGGACCGTTCGAGAAAGAATGGGACAGAAAAGGCAAGCACAGTCCAGGTGAAAGCCATGGAGGAGCCGCAGACCCATGCAATGGATAGCCGTGTAAGCCTGGACAAGGGATGGCGTCACAGAGCCAGAGTCAAATAAACACACGCCACTCCCGCAGGTGGTGAATAAATCAGTGATCCCCGAAGGGATAGAATGAATAGGGCCATGCTGGTGATACAACCCATCGTGCAGGGGTGCGAAAGGCAATGGCTTGCAGCAAGCATCCAAGGGCATGCAAAGCGCTGGACAGACAGGCTGGGAGCCTGACGATGTGGAACAGAAAGCTGCAGGAGGCCAAGCACAATGACACATCCTGACGAGGCAGGGGTCAAGAGGACATGGCACGTAGACAATCCAGTAGTGCTCCTGAAGGCGCGGAAAGCGCAGGAGGTACTGGAAACCTGAAAGCAAGGGGACATAGAAGGGCTCCCAAAGGGAGAGTAGCAGAGGTCCCCAAGGAACCCGCATGGAGAATGAAGTCCAGGAAGAGGAGCAGGCCTCCACATTAGGTGGATGGAGTCCCCGATGCCTCTGAGGCCTGCAAGAGGAGGACAGGGAAACCCCATGGAGAGGCTAAGGAGGTGTGGGCCCGGAACGAGGCCCGGGAATGCAGAGGCCCACCCACAGGAGCGGGAGACTGGGTCTGTGGCATACCACGATACAGGTCCTGGATAGACCATAGAGCATGGTTGGAGGCCTGGAGAGAATCTAGAATGGACTGGGCACCGGCACCAAAGAGTCGGGCCCCGCAGAACGGGGTGTCAGCTACTGACAACTGAACGCTGAGGCCAAATGTATACACCAGGCCAAGCATGGCACTGCAGTGACGCCAGTGGCACAGAGGTGAGCTGTGGCAGCAACCGCATCATAGCTCACTCAGAGAAGGTGACAGGCAAGGGAGGGCAGGGCAGCCACTGATTGGGCAACCCACGCCGAGGCCAGTGAGGGCAGCAAGGAGGACAGCACATCCGCAGTCAAGGCATCCAAGGCGTGCAGATAGCGGGCCATGTGGCCCAAATAATTAAGGATGTGCAGTAGAAGAGTACTGGAGGCATAGACCTTCCTGCCAAGAGGAGCGAGGTGCCGGGACTCACCGTCCTGCGGCACCAGACTAGTATGGCGATGCCGGAGGCTTGACCGTGAGCCACTGCAATGATCATGGAGTCAGCCACAGGGACGATAGACAACCAAGGGTGATCCGGGGACGGCACAGTAAAGCTAGTCAGGCCCATGGGGGTGGGCATGGCGGAAGCAGGGTGGTGCTATGCCTGGGTGATAGTGCTGGCATATGCCCAGAGCATGGGAGGGATAACCTGGACAGGCTCAACCGGCATACCAAGGTAGTCAACAAGGTCCCGCGAAGGAAATCTGGGTCCTCATCGGGAAAGTGGAAGACGTCCTGGATATGCACAAAAAGATCCATGATGGAGGCATCCGCAGCAGCGGGGGCACCCGAAGGGGCATGTGCGACATCCACCTGCAGAGAAGAGATGAAGAAGGGAAAACCATGGTCCCCATAGTCTGAATAGCGGATGTCCGAGCCCGGGACTCCAAAGGGGAGGTCGGACACATGGAAGGAGGGGGAGTCCAGGCAGGAACTGGAGGGTCCGGGCAGAAGCGCTTGGGTGGGGACGACGGAGAGCAGCACGGCGGGGGACCCACTGGGGAGCCCAGAGCCTGGCCGTGATCCAAGGAACAGAGGACCGCCATGACGATTCAGGCAATGCCCAACACCTGGGAAGGGGGGAGGTCAAGGGAAGGAGGGTGGGGCACCTTGGGGGCAGCCACTGGCAGTCCCCGACAGGTGGCATCCCCATGACCACGGGGTGGCACAGGAGAAGGGGCAAGGAAATTGAGGCAAACACTCGGGCACCAGGCAGTGGGCGCCAGAAATGGATCGGCCGCAAAGCGGGCAAAGGGTGATGGGAGGCAAACCCCATCCGACGCCGTAGCTGGGTGCCCATGCCAAGGCGGGATGGGGGAAGACCCCGACGCGGACCTTTGGTTTGGGAAGGGGCCAGGGTACAGTGCACCCTCCAACAAATAGGAAGGCTGCCCCATGGGAGGGGGCGGAATGTCAGGAGGTGCCATCGACGAGGAAAGCAGCCCGTTAACGAGGGAAGCAGAGCATGACTTCCCGACGACGGGGGATGCCTCCCTGTCGACAAAGGAAGCTGTCTCATCGACAAGGAATGCTCCATCAATGGAAGAGGAGCTCCCATCAACAAGAGAGAGTATCTAGAATGTCCTGTTGATGGGGAAATGCCTCCCATCGATGGGGAAGAAGGGGCAGCAAGCTCTGTCGGCTGAGGTGAGCTCCTCATCGGCGAGAAAGCGGTAACAGGAGAATAGTGCCCATGACAAAGACATGTCCCGGGTGAGTGTTCCATCAACAGGGAAGGCCCTGTCGACGATAGAGGGAGCAAGGAAAGCTTCGTCGATGTGGGGGGAGCCACCCCGTCAACATAGAACACCCCATCGATGGTGGAGGAGCCACCGACGATGGAAAGGATCAGCAAGGGTGTGAGAAGTGTGAGTCCTGCCCCCTCCAGTGCTTGGAACAAGAGCCCCTTCCTGGGGTACCTGGGCCTCCTTCCTGGGCCTCGCTCCGATTTCCGAAGGGCTGCCTTGTCAGCCACGGAAGAGGCTCCTGACCCAGGCTGGGCCAAGGAGCAGTGGGGGAACTGTGAAGGAACACAGGCATGCAGACAAGGAGAGCCGGGGAACTGTGAGGAGGACAGGCCTGGCCCTGAATCTAGAAAGGAAGAAAAGAACCGGGACCTGACAGCAAGTCACAGGCCCAGGTAGTAGAAGAAAAATCAGGTGCAGTTTCCGTCGAAGACTGCCTTTCTGGAGACTGAGTTAGCTGATGTGTGAGCTGAAGCTGGTGGGAAAATGAACAAAGGCTACTAGGGCCACCCCTCTTATACTCCACCTACGGAAGTGATGTCGTGGGGGCGGCCCCTATACAGGACTGCTGAAAAAGCTGCTGTGAGACTGCTCCACCTGGTGGCAACTCCCATAAGCAATGACTTACTGCAAGAGACCAGTCCATGGAAGATCTACTGTTAGTGGTGAGTAACCTGTGTTTATAGGGATGTGGATATGTTGTTCTTATCCACACTGTTTGGCAACTCCTAGCAGTTCTCCGGGAGGAGGGAGGCAAGGGATACACCCCCTACATAGGGAACAGAGACTGAAGAACTGAGGCCCCAAAATCAGCATCCCAGCGTGACTCCAGGTCAATGGGGTAATGGGAAATGAAGGTGTTTGCTGACTTCCAGGTAGCAACCCTGCAGATTTCCTGGATAGGAACGTCCCTAGAAGCAGCCACCGATGCAGCAGTATGGCGGGTGGAATGAGTCCTTAGCCCTATGGGAGGCTTCCTACCCTCCAACCTGTAGCAGAGATCAATGCAGGAAGTGATCCACCTGCCAATCATCCACTTGGCTGCAGGTCTGCCAGGTGTGGCTTCAGCGTAGATGACAAAGAGCTGGCGAACCTCTCCCCGAACTCCAGCCGTGCACTCTTTATAATAAGAGAGCGCTCTTCTCAGGTCCAAAGTATGGAGCCTGTATTCGGCCTCCGACGTGCGACTGGGGTAAAACACCGGCAGAGTCATCACCTGGTTCAGATGACTCTCTGAAATAACCTTTGGAAGGAACTTTGGGTTGGAGCAGAGCACAACCTTGTCCCTGTGGAAGACCAGATAAGGAGACTCAACAGAGAGCACCTGGAGCTCCCCAATCCTTCTGACTGAAGTGACAGCCACCAGAAAGGCAATCTTCCATGACAGGTGTGACATCTCACTCCCGTGCTTCGGCTCGAATGGCTTGCCCTTGAGCTTTGCCAGTACCAGCAGTAGATCCCATGGTGGTGGTGGTTCACGCACTGGAGGGGAAATATGGTAGAGGCCTTTGAAGAAATGCCAGACCACCTCACATACGTACGAATGTATGAAAACGCCAGCAGAAACAGGCCTCACAGTCTATCAAGTCTGCTCAATTGTGCAGCTAGCCCAACCTGCAGCTGCCCTACAATTATCCCCCCCGCACTCTGTCCCATCCTCTTAAAACCGCTTCCATACTACAGGTAACTACCTCCTCCAGCAGAGTATTCCACTTATCCACCACCCTCTCAGTGAAATAATGTTTCCTGACCTCCCTCCTGAATCTTCCCCCCTCCAGTCTCATCTGGTGCCCCCTCGTGACCCTCCCCCTTCTAATCTGGAAAATCCTTTCTGTACTAGTCTTGTTAATCCCCTTTAAGTATTTAAAGATTTTGATCATGTCCCCACTATCCCTCCTCTCCTCCAGGGAATACATGATAACCTCGCCCAGCCTCTTCTCACAGGAGTATCCCTCTAATCCCTGGATCATCTTTGTCACCCTCTGCTGAACACCCTCCAACAATCTGATGTCCTTCTTCAGGTAAGGGCGCCAGTACTACATGCAGTACTCCAGGTGCAGCCTCACCAGCGACCTGCAGAGGGGCAGAATGACCTCCCTATTCCTGGAGGAGATTCTCCTTACTATGCACCCCAGCATCCTATTGGCTTTTGCTGCCGCCTCCCTGCACTGAGTTGAGTTGTTCATACTCCCCACAATGAGCACCCCTAGATCTTTTTCCTCCTCAGTGCATTCCAGTTGTACTCCCCCTAGCTGATAACTCCTCCTCCTCTGGTTGCTAGCCCTGAAGTGCAAGACCTTGCACTTTTTGGCATTAAATCCCAACTGCCATGCATCCGACCACTCTTGTAGTTTGGTCAGGTCCTCCTGCAGCCCCCTCCACCCTTCAATGTCATCTACCACAGTTACTATCTTTCTGTCATCTGCGAAGAGACTGATCTTACTCCGGACATCGTGGGAGCTATCAGCTATGAATATCCTGAACAACACTGGTCCCAGTACTGATCCCTGCGGCATTCTGGTCATCACATCCCTCGGAGATGAGAGTTCCTCACCCACCACCACCCTTTGCTGCCTTCCCTTCAGCCAGCTGGAGATCCACGTTATCATCTTTGTTCCCACCCCTATATATTCCAGCTTCCCCCCCAGTCTCCCATGTGGCACAGAATCAAAGGCCTTGCTGAAATCCAATTACAGGACATCCACCGCATGGCCTTTGTCCAGTTCCCTTGTCACCCAGTCGTAATACTCAATCAGGTTTGTCTGGAAAGATCTTCTTGAGACAAACCCATGCTGTTGACCATCCTGGAGACTACTGATCTCCAAAAAGGCCACCAGCCTCTCTTTCAGGATTGTCTCCATGAGTTTCCCCACAATTGACGTGAGGCTCACTGGTCTGTAGTTGCCTGGTTGGTCCTTAGGTCCACTTCTGTGAATGGGTATGACACTGGCCATCCTCCAGTCCTGTGGTACACATTCAGTGTCCAAGGAGGTGTTGAACAGGTCAGCCAGTGGTCTTGCCAGGATCTCTGCTAGTCCCTTAAGTACCCTAGGGTGAATGCCATCTGGACCCGATGCCTTATCCCCCCTCAGAGCCCTTAATCCTTTCAGCACCCTAGCATCTGTAATCCCTATATCAGTCACCTCCCCCCGCCCACTCCTCCTCACCCAGCTGGTGTCTGCCCCCCATTCTCCTTCATGAACACAGAGCAGAAGTAATCATTCAGTGCCTCTGCCTGGTCCTCCCCCTTCTCCACCCAGCCCCTGTCCTTCCTAATCCTCACAATCAGATCCTTATTTTTCTGTCTATCACTGATGTATCTGTAGATGTCCTTTTCTCCGTTCTTAATGCCCTGCACCAGCCTCAGCTCCCTGGAAGCCTTGTCCACTCTGACCAGTCTGGTAACTTCCCTAGACTTCTTCATCTACACCTCCTTGTTATCCCCACCTCCCGTTTTCTTGAGTCTCTGATATGCCTTTTTTTTGGCCTCCTCCCCTCCATGACCTCCTGCGGCATCCAGCTGTTTTGTATGCCCTTCCCTTCTTACTCCTTGTTCTTGTACATGTCCCAGTAGCCTCCTACAGCCCTTTCTTAAAAATGTCCCATTTTTGGCTAGCATCCATGCGCAACTGAATTTCCACCAGATACTTGCCCGACATTTCCCCCTTTCTTTCAAAGTCTGCCCCCTTAAAGTCAATCACTCTGGTACCTGTGCCCCCTGCTTCCCTGCCCATGTTGAGCATGAACCTTACCGTGTGGTGGTTACTCGCTGCCAGAGGCTCCTTCACCACCAGATCCTTTACAGCCTCCCTATTTGATAGAACCAGGTCCAGAGTCCTATCCAGTCTAGTTGGCTCGCTGACCAACTGCACCAGGAAGCTGTCCTGGAATGCCTCTAATAGGACCTGTTCCCTTGCACTTTTGGTGGCTGGGGCACTCTACTCCACCCCCGGTAGGTTGAAGTCCCCCACCACCACAGTGTTCCCTTTCCTACAGACCCCCTGATTTGCTCAGCTAGCTCCCTATCCAGATCATTCCCTTGGGCTGTCGACCTGTGCACCACCTCCATCCTCAGTGTCCTACTCTTTGAGTCTTGAAGATGCATCCATAGGGCTTCTGTTCTGCCTTTCTCCCCCTCCTCCCTTATGCACTTTATCCCCTCCCTTACATATACTGCCTACTGCCAGGCCCCCCCCCATTACCTTTAACCCTATCCTTTCTGAATATCCTATACCCTGGGATTATCAAATCCCAATCTTGGTACTGGGTGGCCCACGTTTCCGTGATGGCCGCAATGTCCACCCTCCTCCCTATTGCCAAGAGAACCTGTAATTCTGCTGACTTGTTACCAAGGCTTCCCGCGTTCAGTGAGACCGCCCTCCAACCACAACCTGCCTGCTCCCTTCCCTGAACTACCCCTCTCCTAATCCCCCCTGTGCCCTGCTCCACATTCCTTCTTGCTAGTCTGGGGTAAACGTTTGCCTCCCATTCTGGGATCTCTTTCACCATCTGTCCACCGCCACCCCCCACCTAGTTTAAATCCATCTTCGGAGCTATGTATCCCCTACCCTCTGCTTTAATACTGCCTTCCCTCCCTGTTCAAGTGTAGCCTATCCCTGTATACAGTTCATTGTTGCCCCAGCCCCCAACCCGTATCCCCTGGATTGACACCAGTCCCTCAGCCATGTGTTGAACTCCCCAATCCTTACTTTCCTCGCCGTACTAGCACAGGGTACTGGAAGCACCTCCGAGAAGGCCACCGATTCCACTAGCCCCCCCACACAGCCTGCTCAATTCCTCAAACCTGTCCCTCACTGCTTCCACCGTCTCCACCGCCAGGTCATTCACACCCACGTGCACCACGATATGCAGTTTCCTCCTACCTCTCCTAACACACTTTAGAATTGACTGCCCTGCCCTGTCTGCAGTTAAGCCAGGTATGGACTCCACCCAGATGCGACTATGCAGCTCCCCCTTGCTGCCCCATTTAATCCTTTTAAATATACAGTCTCCCAGCACTAATATCCTTCCCTCTCCAATTCTTGTTCCCCCCCCCACCCTTTTACCTTGGTATCTACTGCCAGAGTCCACCCCAGCTGAAACCCTGCCTTCATTTCCTGTGGTCCCCACCCTCCACCCCAGATCTATCCCGCTCCCCTTACTGCTTCCTCACCTCCTCCCCTCTTCCTAGTCTCCCCTCCCCTCTGCTAAGTCCCTCTCGTTTCTTCACTCTAGCCTTGTTCCCTTCATATTTACCCTGCTCCCTTCATCCATTCTTCCAGCGTGCCCCCCACCCTTCTCTGCCTGACTACTGACCTTTGTGCCACCTTCCTGCTCCCTTACCTACCCCTCCTGGAGATCCTCACCCCCTCCTCCTCCAGTGTCGCCAGCACCTCATACCTATTACCTGCCCTCTCTGCCATGCTGGTGTGCTCCTCCTCCTTCCCTACTCCCCCCCATGCTAGGCCACCTATTTGTGTTGCTTCTGCCCCTCTCCTGTCAACCCCCCAAGCCGTTGTTCCACACACGTGGTGTACTCCTGGTGCCCTCTTCCTCAGCTCCCCTCCCCCCAACTCTCTGCCAAGCCACAGCACTTCTTCCTAGTCTTCTCAGCCTGTGACAGATCGGACACCCTCTTAGCTTCCACAATACATTCATCCAGACTGCCACCCCACAACCATTGCAACCCACTATTCTACCCCAATGGCTCCTCTAGCATTTTGCTGCCCCCTGTGCCCCCTTCACTTGCTGCCCCCTCCTCCCCCTCTAGTGCCACTCCACCCCTAGTGTGTCCATCCCCAGCTCCCTCCATTTGCTCATCTCAGCATCACTTTTCTCCCTGAATACCCCCTAGTAGCTAGACCTTATCTAATGTGTCCTTAACAAACCCCTACCCTGCTTCCTACAGACCCTAGGCCTAACAACCCCTCCCCATGTAGCGACAGTAATTTGAAGCTTTCACTACAACCCCAGCAATGCTTCCTGTGAAGACAGTAGAAGACTGAGTACCTCTCAAACACAGTATGTGAAACTGAATTTCCCCTGGCCACAGTTCACAGAGTCCACCAATTGTCATAAACAAAACACTTCAAGTTCCCCTTATACTACAGAGACCCAAGTACTCCAAGTATCCCTTATAATACAGAGCCCAAACAGTTTCAAATACCCCCCAAATGTTAATTAACAGCCACAGTGCCCCTGCTCTGTAGCAGATCCTCCAGAAATAGAACAGTACCCTGCTCCTGACCTAGCCACAGTGCCCCTGACCCCGTAATAAAGCCCCCCCTAATTTGAAGAGACACAGTACCTTAGGCCAGTACAGTGCCCTTATCACTGGATGTATCCCTGCCTTCCAGGTCGCCCAGGGGCCACTCCTTCCAATGAGCTCCTCCTCCTCCTGCTCCCCTTCTGACTGTCTTCCCTCAGTCTGAGACTCCCCTGCCACACAGCTCCTCAAGTGTCCCCCACCTCTTTAATCTCCGCCTCCAGCCCCTCCTGATTCACTCCAAACCACTACTGAGAGTGGTACCAGGACTATTTAATAAAGGAGGCGGTGTGGGTGAGTGGGAGAAAATATTGGTTGGTGCGCGACTGGGCCGCTTTTAAATAGCCCCTGCTGCGATTCAAATCTCATGCCCTTTAGCGCAGCCTGCCCCGATTGGTGGCTCCGACAGGAGTCACCAAACTCCCCAACAGTCCTTCCCTTGCCACCCCTGCAGTTTTCTACTGCTCCGGTGGGAGCCCTGATGATGCCTTCCCTCCTCCTACCACCGATGCGGCTTCAGACTCTCTCCTGTCCCCCACCCTGGTACTGACCGCCGATGCAGTCGCTTCCCACTACTCCAACTGCCAATGCAGTTGCCTCCTGCACTGCACAAACCCCCAACACTACTCCTGTGCCACCATCTGCTGACTAGCCCGCGTTCGGTAAGCAGAGATGGGTGCCAGGTGCACCTTAAGGGTCACAGACCGAAGACCCCCTCTGAAGAAAGATAAAAGGCAGTCGAGAATGCTAGCCACTGGACAGGACAAAGGGTCCAGGCCCTTGCCCTGACACCAAATGGAGAATCTCTTCCATTTGAAGGCATAGCACTTCCAGGTCAATTCCTAGCTAGATGCCTCAACTACAGTGAGGACATCTTCGGAGAGTCCCAAAGCCTGGAACTCTAGCCACTCAGGAACCACGCTGTCAGGTTCAGGGATTGAAGGTCAAGTGGAGGACCTTCCCCTAATTGAAGGAGAGCAGGTCCAGGCATGCTGGAAGATGCCTCAGGAGCCTGATGCTGAGGCTGAGGAGATCGGGGTACCAAAACTGGCGAGGCCAGTCTGGAGCCACCAAGATCACCTGTGCCTTGTCCCTCCTGACCTAGAGGAGCACCTTGTGGATCAAGGGAAATGGAAAGAAGGCATAAAAGAGACCTGGGGCCCACAGCCTCGAGAAGGCATCCTCCTGCAGCGAGCCCTACCGAGGGACGTGGGCACAAAAGAGCCTCAGCTCTGCATTCTCCCTGGAGGCGAACAGGTCCACCTGAGGGGTGCCACACTGGGAGAACAGGTTGTGTACTACTTCTGGATGGAGAGACTACTTGTGGGACACCTCACCCACATGGCTGAGCACGCTTGCCAGTTGATTTGAGGCTCCTGCCACATGAATGGCTAGGAGATCCACCTCCAGTCGGCTCACAAGGGTCCAGATGCAGACTGCTTCCCTGCACAGAGGTCGGGAGTGCGTGCCACCCTCTTTGTTGAGGCAGTACATGGTCGTGGTGTTGTCCATCTGGACCTGAACCACTTGATCCTGAAGGAACGAAGCGAATGCAGTTAGCGCCAGCCAAACTGCTCGGAGCTCCAGCAGGCTGATGTGGCATCGGGATCCAGACCTGTGAACTCTGTGGTCCCCCATCTGGGCACCCCAGCCTGTGAGAGAGGCATCAGTTGTCAAGATGATTGTCGGCTCAGGGTGGACAAATGGGATCCCCTCCTGCAGATGCTCTAGGATGGTCCACCATTGGAGAGTGTCCCACATCTTGTGGGTCACAGTGACCAGCTGGTTGAAATTACCTAGTCACTGAGTTCACTGGCTGGCCAGCTCTCACTGAAGGGGGCGCATATGCCACCGGGCCCATCGGACCACGGAGGTGCAGGCTGTCATATAACTCAGAAGTTGCAGGAAGTCGCAGGCAGGACGCAAGTGCCCAACCAGAAGTGATTGGGCAAAGGAGGAGAGAACCTCCACCCTGTCGGCCGGGAGCCTGGCCCTGGCCCAGCAAGAGTTGAGCTCTGCCCCGATGAAGCAGATCACCTGGGAAGGCACAAGCTCCAACTTGGCCAAGGTTGATGCAGGTCTGGAGGGACAGATCCCTGGACCTCTCCACCTCCTGTCTGAGGGACCCCCTATAAGCCAATCGTCCAGATAGGGGTACACTCTGACCCTTCGACGCTGAAGATGGGCCGCCACCACTGCAATACATGTGGTGAAGACCCTGGGGGCCGATGACAGGCCAAATGGCATGGCTTGAAACTCATGTATGGTTCCCTCTGCCCTGAAGTGGAGGAACCTTCGGTTTGACAGTCAGATCGGGACGTGGAAGAACATGCCCTGCAGATCTAGGGAGCAAAACTACATGTTCTGCTTGAGAGATGGTATGATCTGATAAAGCATTACCATCCTGAAGGTGCGAGACCAGAGAAACTGGTTCAGGTTGTGCAGATCTAGAATAGGGCACCACCAGCCCCCTGTCTGTTTTGGGACCAGGAAGTACCTGGAAATGAACCCTGGGTTGACAGGGGGATCTGTGACTCTACCCATTGCCTCCTTGTGGAGGAGTTGGGCGATATGGTCTCGGAGAGCCGACCAAGTGTGCACGGATGCCTACTCCTCCCGTGGGAGCCTGCAGGCTCAGTTGGTGGGTACTGCTCAAATTCTAGAGGCAGTCCCTGGTCAACCACCTCCAAGACCCACCTGCCTGTTGTGACAATGGACCAGGTGGAAAGGAAGTGGCAGAGCCGGCCCCCAACGGGAGGACCCAGAGATGGTGTGATGGACATGGGGGTGGCAACCCCCATCCTGTCACTGTGCAGGCTTGGAGGAGGAGGATCCAGCTGAGGGACCGCCGGGACCTTTCCCTCTGGGCTCATGGGCCACCGAAGCCTCTGACTTGGGCCGAGGGCACCAAGATTGAGCCTGCTGCTGCTGCCCCGATTGGTTCTGAAGCTGCTTGGCTGCAGGAGCAGAAAGTCGAAAAGGCTTACGCTTCTGCTTTTTGGATCCCAGAGATTCCTTCTGGGCAGAAGCAATGGTGTCCAAGGTGGCACTGGACTTCTTGATGCGATGAAGGAGACCATCAACCCCTGGACCGAACAAGTCAGTGCCCAGGAAGGGAACATCTGCCAGTTTGTGCTGGGTGTCTGTCATAAAGGCCGAGACCCTCAGCCAGGCCCTGAAGTGCATGGCAACTGCTGCTGCCACTGAATGGGCACAGAAATACCCAACATTCAGAGCTTCTGGAGTTGCTGTTTTGCCACAGCCTGACCCTGATCTCAGACCTGCTTGCTCGTAGTCTGAAGGTCAGTGGGGAGATGAGGAAGCACCTCATCTAGAGAGCCCAGGAGAGCATGAGAGAAGTGTGCTATGATGACAGCCAGGCTCGCCTGATGGAGACCAAGCGAAGAGACAGCATAGACTTTTCTGGCAGAGTGGTCCAGCTTTTGGGACTCTTTGTCCAGAGGTCTATCAGTGTCTTCTGAATTGCCTGAGTGCCAAAACAAAGATTCGGTCACCAACCCCTCAGCTGAAGGGTGCTCTGTGAACCCAGAAAGGGAACTGATAGGAACCGCATACTTGCGGGCCATCTGGGCTGATGGCGCAGGGCAGGAGGCAGGGTGCTGCCAAAGCTCCAGGGCAAGGCCAACAATGGCTTTGACCACTGGGAAGGCCTCTGTCGGAGGATCCCCTTTGTCCAGAATGTTTGTCAGGGGATATCAAGCCTGCTTCTGAACAAGCTCCAAAGGCATCCCTGTGGATTCGGAGATGAGACGGAGAATGCCCATGAAGAGACCCCCTAGCGAAACCTCGTCAAATGGACAAGAGAGCAAAGTGGAGACCTCAGACTTCAAGGAGTCCGGATAGATCGTCCGACCACCTGAGTCACCTTTGACCCACCGTGGATGGTCGGGAGTGAGGGTGACCAACAGCTTGTATGGGAGGCCCTTAGTGGGCCGAGACTCCTTGACAGGAGTTCTGGAGGGAGGCTGTTTAGGTGGCAGCTCCACCATAATTGGCGGACATTCCAGTTTCGGCTGAGCCGGGAGAGCCTTCGCTCCGTGGGTGGAGGGACGGTGTCAGCCAGCTCCAGAGGAGTCGGGGTCAGCCTAGTGGGGGACAGCCATGTGATGGCCGGTGTGGAAGCTGGGGTCGACTCTGGACTGGCCAGCACCAACTGTTGCCACATAAGATCCTCGTAGCGTTGACACAACATGCACCGAAGCCTCTCCTCTTCCAAATGAGGACGAGGCGGCGTAGCTTCTTGGAACACCCAGAATGGCATTTGCAAGTTCTCCTCGACCTGTCAGTCAAAGTTGACCGAGTCCTACACCTTGACCATCAGGGGGACTGACGGAGGCACTCAGAAGGAGCCAGGGAGACCCGCAGCTCCTCCAGGTGAGGGACAGAGACCGTGAAGAGGTTCCCCGCTGGCTGGGTCTCCTCCTCAGTAGGTCCTGTAAGGACCGGAGCCCAGAACAAGGAATTGTCGGCCTCACCTAGCAACAACGGTTCGATGGGGTTGATCATTTCGACTGGGTCATCCTCCTGCATCTTAGCCAGCTGGCCTGACAGGGGCACAATGAAGCCAGTGGCCAAGGCTGCAATTTTGACCGAAGTCGAAACTGGAGATTCCTGGGAATGAGACCACTCTCGATCCCAAAAACGACATCAATGAGACTTCTTCTGTCTCGACTCCTTGGAATCCTTTTTAAGGGAACGGGAGAAGTGCGAAGCCAATGGACCCTCCCCCTTGGTCGGGAGAGACTGGCACAACTCCTTGAAGTAGCCTGTAAAAGTAGAGCTCAGTTTGAGCGGTATGAAGACTGATGCTGACAAGGACTGATCGGCAGCCCGAGCCTCCTCCTCCTCAAAATCCTTCATTTGCTTGAGTTGTTCAGCAGACCCCACAGCCTCGGAGACCACCCAATGGGCCTCTTTAGATTTAACTGGCGGTTTCCATTTCTCCAGTCAGCTGAGCTGTAATCGTTGGAGGCAATCGTCCAACATGTTCGGCTGGAACGAGCAACAAAAATAGCAAGCCTGGGTATCGTGATCGTGGCCCAGATAATAGAGCACATGGCATGTGGGTCAGTGCAAGACATCTTCTGCCCGCAGGGGCACCGGTGGAACTCGGGTGAGGACTTGTCCTCCATCGCGGTCACGATCGAAAAATGATGCGGTGAAACTATAACGAGTTTAAGTTTTGCTAAGTAATCTTGAGATTTAAACGTCAGGGCCTACTCAACACAGGAGCGATACGGAGGAACCTGAATCTTCCAGGGGAAAGGAAGATCTGGTGTCAAGGGGTGGAGCCGAGCCATATACCACTTGAGTGAGTGGGAGAAGCCAGGCTTAAGATTTCCAGCAAGATAATTAAAGGGAAAGGACATGCCAAACAGTGTGGATAAGAACAACATATCCATATCCCTAGAACAATCCCTGCCTTCCTATCCCACTCTGCTGAAAGTTTATCCTTAAAATGATCCCCACCAGTGTCCCACTATGCAGCTGTAGTCTACAGCGCTGCCCCAAAATTACACTTGCTAGGCTGGACCCCCTTTTTTCATTACTTTCGCCGCTTTGCCCATAGTTTTCCAGCTCTCACTCATCACTGCTTTCTATTAGGTAATCTTTGTTTCCCCTCCCTTGAGGCCTGGTGTGTCTTACAGTCTTCCTCCTTCATGGCCAAATACTGGCTTGCCACTGTTTCCACTTATCTCTCCTTCACTCTGCCATCCCTTCTTTCCACTCCCTCCGCTCATTCACTGCTCGTTCCTTTCATATCCCTCACAGTAAATCTGTAACAGGCCAGTCAGCTTTCTCTATCTGCTTTCCAATGCAAGAGGCACCTTTCTTAAATGAATACTACCTCCAAGGCAGACATTATAGATAGGGCTGCCTCCTAGGCAGGGCTTTGACTTGTACAGCTAAAGAGCTGAGCTTCACTGCTGTGCCGGCATGCTGGCATAGTGGAAAGGTCTACAGCCTGATAAACAGACTGTGAGTTTGAATCCAGACACGATCCCCTCAGTTTTCTTTTGCTAGTATTTCACTTTAGTGGCAATCCATGGAGGCATGGAGGGACTTAAATGTGAGATGATTTAAGTGTGATGGGGGAAAACGACTGAGAACCAACAAAGCTGCAGGCACATATTGGAAGTTGGCATGCCTCAATGCCAGGAGTCTGGGTAACAAGATTAGAGGGCTCAAACCTTTAGTGGCAGATTCTGGACTGGATCTAATGACAGAAACTTAGGCCAATGTGATCAGTGACTGGGACATAGCGATCCCAGACTACACCTTATATAGGCGAGACAGAAGGAAAGGTAGAGGTGGTAGGGTGGCCATATACTTCAGAGAAGGGATCGAGGCCATTGGGGGAGGGAGAGGGGGAGGTAGAACCACTGTGGATTCAGCTCACAGAGTTGTCAGACAGGAAGACTATACAGGGGAGATTTACAGGCCACCTGGGCAGGGAAAAGAGTGGGATAAGGAAGTGGGTGTTGGAGTAGGGAGGGTGTGTCAAAGGGGGAACTATAAAAAAAAAAAAAAAAACAGAAACATGGACAATGATGGCAGAAAAAGACCAGTGATCCATAAATCTGCCCAAGTTTCCTATTAAGCCCTGGGACCTATTGTCCCTCCAGGGTCTGAGCCCTCCCCATCCTTCTCCCTATTCCCCTCCGAGCTTCTGCCGCCCCGAGCAACCACGATACTCTTCATTCTATCCCAACCATGCCTGAACCCACCAAAAGATTTAGCACCCACCACTTCGGCAGGCAGGGAAGGTTGTAATAATGGGAGATTTCAACCTGACATCGACTGGGACATCCTTGTGGCCAGAAGCATCAGAAGCCAGGCCCTGCTTGATATCTTGCAGGACTGCATGCTGATGCAGCAGGTCAGGGATTCCACTAGACAATCAGCCATTCTAGATGTGGTACTCACCAACTTGCAAGGAGAAGGCGAGGTATGGGTCAGGGAACCACGGGGGTCCAGTGACCACATACCATATGGTTTGAAGTGGCCCTGTGCACTAGTAAGCCCTCATCTAAGGCTGAAGTGTTAGACTTCAGGAGGGCAGATTTCAACCATATCAGGGTAACAGTGCTGGGAAAGTTAGCTGGGGAAGACAGCATCAGGGGAGTGGAAGAAAGATGGGGGTTATTAAAGGGGTCATTCTTCAGGGAAACAGATATGAGACCAATTTGGGTCTATGAAAGGGTCAGGAGGGCAGTGATGGCCAAAAAGAGGGCCTTTAAAAGGTATAAACAAGAGAGAGGGGTGAAGAATGGGACAAGTACCAGAAAAAAATGTAATAAATAAAGACGACAAGAGGACCGTCAGGATCATAAAGGCACATACAGAGCTGCACATTACAGAATGGGGCAAGGGAGTGGAACATCAGTTCTTTAGATACGTAAGAAAAGAAAGATGACAGGGAATTGTCAGGCTAATGAAAGGGGGCAGGGTTATAGAGGAGGATTGGCATAAAGCAGCCATACTAAATGACTACATCTGCTCAGTTTTCACAAAAGAGAACAGTGGGCCCTCACCAGAGAGCAGCATAAAGGCAGCTGATAGAGGGACGCCAAAAATAAAACTGCAGAATTTTACTGGTGAAAGAGTCAAAAAAGGGTTAGCAGCCCTGACGGTAAACAAGGTTCCTGGGCCAGATGGGATGCATCCCAGGGTACCAAGGTAACTAGTATTGGTGTTAGCCAAATGCTTGGTGTGACTACTCTATAGCTCTATGCAGCAAGGGGTTGTTACCAGGAGTTGGAGAATGGTGGATGTGGTTCGGCTGCATAAGGAACGGGACATGGAACAGCCAGGAAAAGAAGTTACCTACCAGTATCAGCAGATCTTCGAAAGAATCTCCTTGTTTGGGGTACACCTTTGCAAATGCAAGCTGTCGGAGTCAAGACCATCCGAAAACTTTTGCCTAGCTGGGGGCCGCCCACAATGACGTACAACATCGGTGCCTATAAAGCGTGGGTAGCCCCCTCACTCCACAGCTCCCTGCCAGAGATAAGCTCGGACAGCCACTTACCAAGAGGAGCCAGGAGACCATACCAGGACCAGGCACACAAGGACAGGCTAGGAGTGGTG
Source organism: Neoceratodus forsteri (assembly GCA_016271365.2). NCBI lineage: Eukaryota > Metazoa > Chordata > Ceratodontiformes > Ceratodontidae > Neoceratodus > Neoceratodus forsteri. The sequence continues at coordinate 436,621,781 of CM057459.1, read as the reverse complement.
ACAGAAGACATAAAAGCACAAATAACCATACCTTCCACAAAGGCAGCCAGACAACCTGCCAGCTGGTACCTCACAAAAAGGGGGAAAGAAGGGCGGATGCTCTGTGGCCCAATGGAGGGGATACTCTCAAAGATCTACTGTTACTGGTAGGTGACTGTTCTGTCTTCATCAAGGACACCTCCATTGGGCCAGATCTTTGGAACGATTTCTAACCAGTTTGAAGAACCCAGGGAGGTTGGTAAAGTCCAATATGCAATCAGGACAAAAGGCCGTGCAAGTCAGCAAGACCAAATCCAACACATCTGTGTGAGATGACGTCCACACTGTAATGTTTAGTAAAAGTGTGGACAGTGCTCTATGTGGCAGCAGAACAAATGTCAGTAGCGGATACACTTGAGAAATAGCAACATAGCTAGCCATACTTTCAGCAGAGTGGCCATGAACATCACCAGGAAGTTCCTTAGTGTACTTCCTATAACAGAATGTAATACAGTTTGCCAGCCATTTGGACTGGCACTGCTTAGTCACTGGTATGCCCTCTCTTCCAGGGGCAAATGATACAGACAGTTGAGAGGACTTCTTGCAGTTCTTGGAGCACTCCAGATAAAAATGCAATGTTCTGTGTATATCAAGGGAATGGAGTAATTCCTCACCCTTGTTAGTACTCTTGGGGTAATACACTGGCAGGTTGATGGTTTGATTCAATGTAAATTCAGAAACCACCTTGGGCAAAAAAATGAGGATTCGTACACAATGCCACACTATCCTTGTGGAAAATCAAGCAGGGGTGTACCCTAAGAGAGCCTGAAGTTCAGAAATCCTCCGGGCCAAGGTAACAGCAATCAGAAAAAGCATATTCCAAGGAAAGGAATCATAGTTCCCAAGTTGCAGCAGGTTAAACAAACTCTAGCCAGAGCTGATAGGGCTGTGAAGAGCTACCAAATGAACAAAGTAATTTTCTTGTTGGTGCCATATAGTGCTATTTAGTCACAATCATCACAGTGCTCCCAGGTCCAAATAACCATTTTCCTGTAACAAGCCCTCATTTTTCCTGTAGAGGCGCATCAAATCCCTGTATAAATCACTGCAGATTTTTCCATAAGCCACTAGTTCCTTATTTGTGACTTTGTTGTTTAATTAAATGTAATATGTTGGCAGCCTTTTATCAGGAAAGGGCTCTGCTTTGCTGTTAGGTATTAAAATTATATGTCAAGCTGACAGTGAAATCACAGGTGAATGACCTGACAGTCACTGAATTACTGTTCCTAAGTAGCTGTGATGTCACAGTCAGTGAGGTCACAATGCTGGTGATGTAGTGGGGACAGTATAGCTAGCTGTCAGCTGCCACACAGAGTGCTGTTCCACACATCACACATATTAACATCAGGTAAACAATCTTCTAATTAAACAAAGGGAAAAACGACCAGCGCTCACTGCCCTCTGCCTTAGGCAGGTCTGCTACCCTCTTGCCATGCCCTCCCTCCCTCCCTCTACTGCCTCCCCTGCACACCCCCTGCCCCCCAATCTCTCTTCCTCAACCCTCCTGGTACTTACTGAAAATTATCCCGCCTCTTCCTTCCCTGCAGTACTCTTACCATTCACCCCTTACCCTACGACAATGGCCTTCCTGGCTGCGTACCACCACCACCCTCCCTATCCACACGCCAACAGCGCTTATTTCTAAGTTTATCTTTAAGTTTGCCCTTGCACATTTTGAGTTACTATAATTAACTATGCCTCAGCCTCTTGTTCTTTTTTTTACTATGTAATTATGTATAATCCTGTCGACCTTTGTATGTATGTTTACCTACCATTTCCTTGACATGGAACCTTTGTAAATGAGCAGTTCCTGCTCAAAGGTATTTGTAATCCTAGATTTCAATAAAATTAAAAAATAAATAAAATAAAGTACCTCAAATATAAAAGGTTATGGTTGACTGCTTTTAAAATCTAATATTAGTCTGAGGCAGTACACAATCTCTTTAACCCACATGCCTAGTGTGGGGATAGAACCCACAGCCTTCTGATCTTCCAGTCTCAGAGGCCAGTGTGCATGCTATTTTTTGTATCTTTCATTTGTTAGTTTTTACACAAATTCTCTCAGATTTTTTTCTGACCACCTGATGGGAGTTTTGAATGAGTTACATAAATTATATTATCTTCTTCAAGGCCCTGACCCTGCACCTAAATACACACTCAGTACATCATATTATAAAATGAGAAAAAAAACAGTCTTCTGTTTCCAGTGCTTGCCTCCAACCTGTAATACAGAAAGGAATGTCAGCTAATGAACTGGAATTCCACTTTCTGTAATCTGACACGGTGTCTGACTTTCATTTTCACAAAAAACATAAGGAAATGAGTTAGCCCCTAGGTTGCTGAAAGAAACAGAACAAATCTGTTACATTGAGCTGGACAGATGATAGAAACAGCAGTTTAAAAATTTTTTGTTAATATCCTAAGAAGTTCTGAGGTAGAATACAGTAGCATCCCCTCCCCTTTCAGATGCCTTTAACATAGAGCAACAAATAGCAAAAATCAGAAGGGGAGTGCACTACTTTGCAGCCGTGGAGAAATACATACAAATGTCTAAAATGGAAGTTCTAGGAAAAGCTGTTTTTAGAGCTGCAGATGACAGAAGGGCTGTAGGCTCAGCCCACAGCCCTAAAAAGGAGCCAAAGTCAACTTCTCAAGCACAAAATTAAGGTCCACCGTTGAACCTGTTTACGAATAGGGAGATGCATATGCAAAATACCCTTTAAGAGGGTATGGGACACTTTCTATTGTGCCACCATGCATCCAGCAACAGGGGTATGGAAAGCTGAAACTACAGCCAAGTACACCCTAATGGAGGAGTACTGCAGACCGGAGTACGAGACAGGAGGTAGGTAAGTACAGTATTACCAGGAGCGGTAAAGGGGACCTCAGAGCGGGAAGCACACCAAATAGTGAAATGCTTCTACTTCAATCAATATGCATGTCTAGTGGAAGACTTCCTAGTCACCAGCAAGACATGAGCCACCTGGGGAGAAATCTCAAAACCTGCATTGGTTATACCCTCAGGAGCCAAGCGTGCAGGTGAAGGGACCTGAGGAACTGATGGACTAGGGACCCACTGTCCTGGGACAGTAGACCCCAACACAGGGGTAACCAAACTGAAGGTTCCACTGCCAGATGCTGCAGAAGTGGACACTACATCTGGTGAGACCACTGGAGAAATCAGTTATTAGGATGGACCCCTCTGCTCACAACTTCAGACAGACACTCTGAAGAAAAAATTACTCACCTTAGTAATTGCTTTTCTTCTCATGGAGTCTTGCTATATTAGGACTTATTGCAGTTAGCCCCTGGCTCTGAACTGCCCCGGAGAGGAAACAGTTAAGTCCAGAGAGATCTGGAGTTCCACAGCGCGAGGGCGCTGTTCAAAGCTCTATCTGGCCAGTTTCAAATGAAACTGCCAGGTTCTTTTCGAAGCTAAACTAACATAGCAAGTCTGTGTGGAAAAGCTCTACACTAGCCATTGGCTACCTACCAGTAGTAAAACAACAAAACACAACAACAATCACAGAATAAAAACAATATTACCTATTGTTGTTAGGATCACCCCTGACAAGCACTAATAGGCCCCCTGTCCCCAAAAGACTCAAGTCCAGAGAGGGACCATCTACCACTTAACAAAAACAGAATTACCTAGTTCCCTAACCCAAATGAAACAAGAGGGGAACTAGAGAACTAAAATGGCATGACACAGTGCTTGCACTAATTTGCCAACCCATTACTCAAGTAGAATTCTGAGAGGGTAGGAGGGGGTTGTCCTAATATAGCAAGACTCCATGAGAAGAAAAGCAATTACTAAGGTGAGTAATTTTTTCTTCAAACACCATGAAGTCTTGCTATAATTAGGACTTACTGCAGATTATACAGCAGTACCTCCATGGAGGAGGGCCAGAACCTACTTAGGGAATAGGCTCTGAAGCACAGCTGTGCCAAAACGAGCATCTCTCCTGGACTGGACGTCCAGGGAATAATGCTTGGTGAAGGTGTGGACTGTCTTCCAGGTAGCAGCTTGGCAAATTTCCAAAATGGGAATATCTCTAGCAGCCGCTAGAGATGCAGCTGTACCCCTGGTGGAATGAGCCCTCAGTCCTGAGGGAGGTTCTCTACCTAGTTTTTGGTAACAGAACTGGATACAAGAGACAATCCACCTTGCGACTGTCCTCTTAGTGGCAGGTCTCCCTTTGCCCACTTCTCCATAGGTAAGGAAGAGTTGGAGGGATTCGAACCTATGACCCTTGGTACATTCCAAATAGTAGCCTAGAGCTCTTTTGACGTCCAAACTGTGCAGTCTCCTCTCCCCTGAGGAAGAGTGCTCAGTGAAAAATACTGGAAGAGAGATGGATTGGTTGAGATGAAAATCTGAAACCACTTTAGGTAAAAACTTTCTGTTAGTCCTGAGGACTACTTTATCCCTGTGAAAAGAAATAAAATCCTTTTCCACTGACAAGGCTTGTAATTCACTTATACGCCTAGCAGAAGTGATAGCCACTAGAAAGACAGTCTTCCAAGTTAAAAACTTGAAATCTGCCGAAGACAGAGGCTCAAAGGGGGATTGCATTAGCAGAGCAATGCAAACATTCAGATCCCAGGTCGGGGCTGGTTCCCGAAAGGGAGGGTTAGTGTGAAGTAACCCCTTAAAAAACTTGGAAAACACAGGGTGAGAGGAGAGGGAAACAGGTTTCCCTGCAGAAACAAAAACAGAAACAGCTGCTAGATGAACCTTCAAAGTAGCTGGTTTGAGGCCTAGGGAATTTAGATGGACCAAATAGTCCAATAAAATGGCCAAGTCAGCAGATTCTGGTACAATTTGCTTCTCAGAACACCAAGGAAAACCTCTTCCACTTGGGTTGTAAGTGGCCCTAGTGGAAGGCTTCCTAGAAGCCTTCAAAATATCCAGGACACCTTGAGAAAGGTGTAAATCAGCAAATTCTAGCTCCTCAAGAACCAGGCCTTGAGGTGGAGGGAATTGAGGTCCGGGTACCACACTCTCCCCTGTGCACAGGTCAGCAGGTCGTGGGTCCTGGGCAAGGTCAGGGGAGGGTGGAATGTCAGGGACAGGAAAAGAGGGTACCAGGGCTGCCTGGCCCAGTCTGGAGCAATCAGAATCACTTTGCAGGGCTGAGTTCTGATTTTTACTAGTACCCTGAAGAGGAGAGGAGAGGAGGAAAGGCATACAGGAACTCCCTTTCCAATCCAACTGAAAGCCCAGGGGACTGATCCCAGCACTGGAGGCCTGCAACAAAAGGTAGAGGAAGTTGGTGGTTGTCTGGGGCTGGAAAAGGTCTATCTGAGGGTGCCCCATCTGGCAAAGACTGTCCCCAGCACCAGAGGATTCAGGGCCCATTCGTGATGGCCCTGAGAAATCCTGCTGAGGGCATCCGCCAGGTACGTTGTCCTTCCCTGGGAGGTGAACCGCTATCGGGAGGTGTTCAGGGAATAAGCCAGAGACCACAACTACATTGCTTCAGTGCACAAGGCTGAAGACCGAGTACCTCCTTGCATTGATGTACCACATTGTTGTGGTGTTGTCTGTCCTGACTTGAACTACCTTGTTCTGGACAGTAGCTGAAAAAGCCTGGAGAGCTAAGAGAACAGCTCTGAGTTCCAAAGATTGATGTGGAGCAGAGATTCCTGGGGGACCACACTCCCTGAGTGGAAGGTCACCAAGTGAGCCCCACCCTAACAGGGAGGCATCCGTGGTGAGTGAGTGAATGAAGCACGGTAAGAAGGGACCCCCTAAGTTAGATTGCTTTGATCCTGCCACCACTGAAGGGCTAGGATCAGGGTTTTTAGTCACTGGGACTAATTTGGTAAGGGGGTCCTTCCTTTGAGACCAGTAGGACCTCAAGTGGAACTGGATGTCCCTCATCTGAAATCTTGCTCCCTGCACGACAGCTGTGGAAGCAGCCATGTGCCCCAGGAGTTGCAGAAAGTGCCTTGCTGGTCGAGAGAACCCATGGGTAAAGGAGGATGCAGGGCAAAGATTCTGTCCACTCTTTCCGAGGGAAGAAATGCCTGGCTGACTTTGTGTTCAACTCTCGCCTATGAAAGTTAGTACCTGAACTAGTTCCAGAACTGACTTTGGAAAATTCAGCAGGAATCCCAGAGAAGTGAGAAGCTGCTGGGTGACTTGCAAGTGGGATTTTACTTGATCTGGAGACTGACCCACTATGAGCCAGTCGTCCGGTGGAAACACAGCAACCCTTGCCTTCTTAAATGAGCCACTACCACAGCTAGACATTTGTGAAAACCCTTGGAGCAGAGTGAGGCCGAAGGGCATTGCTCCTGAACTGGTAGTGGCCAGAGGGGCAGTTTGAACCTGAGGTACTTTCGGTGAGAAGGCCTGATCAAGATATGAAAATAGGCATCCTTGAGGTCCAGGAAGCTAGCAGTCCCTGGCCTTAGGAAGAACAAAATCATTGCCAGAGTTAACATTTTGAACTTTGGTTTCAAAAGATGCTTGTTCAGGAACCTTAAATCTAGGATGGCCGCCATTCTCCTGTCTTTTTGGGGTAAGGAAGTATCTGAGTACAGCCCCTTGCCCTGATGGCAGGAGGAACCCTTTCCACTGCTTTGCAGTCTAGAAGAAGAAACCTCTGCTTCCAAAGCAAGGGCTTCTGAAGAGTTTGCAGGAGGAAAATGTCTGGCTCTCATCTTTGGGAACTGCTTGAAGCTGAGAACCAGACCTTGAGCTTCACCTCCAGAACCCATTTGTCGAAGTTAGGGACAACCAGTTCTGGCTGAAATAAGCCAACCTGCCCCCACCGGTACAGGAGATCGGCCCTGGACACCCGTCAGGAGTGCCTGCTTGGCAGCAGCTTTAGGCTGAGGAGAGGGAGAGGTCTGCCTGTGCCCGTCTACCTCTGCCTCTAAAAAACCCTCTGTGCAAAGGCTGAAGAGGCCTGAACTTGATAAAAGGCCTGTGGTAGGCCTGCCCTACCCTGAGGGCATGCCTTTGTGGAGTGGCATGCCTCTCCTTAGCTTGGGCACTTTGTAGAGTAGTTCTGTATTCATCCATCTTTTTCATGTAATTTTCTGTTTGATCCCAAACAGAGAATTTCCTACCACCGGAAAATCTATAGCCTTTGACTGAGTATCTTGGGACAGATTAGTGCATCTGAGCCATGCCAACCTACGGAGAGCTACAGAAGTGGCCATGACCCTAGAGGAAACATCATTAACATCAACAGCAGTAGAAATTGAACTTTAGAGGCTTCAATGCCATCAGCAGCCACTTGTTCCAGCTCACTAGCCAGCTAGCCTTGGGCCTGCTTGGCCAACTGCAATATAGTGTCCCATCTAGATTTCTGATATCTAGCCACATAAGCCATATAATTAGCCTGTCTGAGTCCCAATGAAGCTGCCATATATTGTTTTTTCGCCATGGCATCAATCTTCCTGGAATCCTTATCAGGAGGATGTGAGGCCAGGGGAATATTAGCCTTGTCACAGGCTGCAGCTTGAACAACACCTACATGACTACACTGGTCAGTGAGGAAGTCTGTATCAGGGCCTGATAAGTATACCTTCTATCCATTTTTATCTACAGGAGGGACAGAATGAGATTTTTTAAATCTTCGTTGTTTGCTTCCTAAATGACTTATGCAAAGGAATAGACAACCTTCTAGACTCTGGAATATCCATCATTTCTACATAATCAGGCTCCTCTTGCTCATCCACAGCCTCCTCTAAAGGGAGCTGGAGGTTTCTACCACCTTTTATAAAACCTAAAATGAGAAGGGACTCAGACAGCAAAGGGGAGATTCAAAGGGTCTGTCTGGAGAAATGTCGGCTCAATGAGGCACGTCCAGACCTTCCAGTCACAAATGCACTGATCAAATTCCTCCTCCCCTCCTGTGGTTCATAAAATCCTCAACATCATAATCCTGAACCACTGGACCTGAGCAGGCCACCCTTTTTCCAACTAAGGGGTTTGACAATCCCTGAGACAAAGACTGAACAATCTGTATGGCTTTTGCTATCTCTGCAGCAGTTGGAGAGACAATTTTGGACTCCAGACCTGCTGATTTCTTTATCTTTTTACTGGGACTGGTTCCTCTGAACCAGCCTTTCTTTTGCCGAGAAGTCTCGCCCTGGTCAGGCACTCCCTCTGGTCCAGTGGGTGCTGGACTGGGCTGGCCATCGGGTCAGCGGACTTTTAGCCTCTCGTTCCTGAGCGGCCCAATCTCTTTTCAGGGTGGCTGCAGGGAATTTTACACACCTGGCAGTCTGACAGGAGGTGGTCAGCCCCCAGACAATGAACACAAGTGGTGTGTGGGTCAGCCTTGGCAAGGCTTTCCCCCACAGACATCACAGTGTTGAAACCCAGTGGGCCCGGTTTCTTTTGGGTTTCTCAGACATAATGCCAGCCCTAACAAAAACTTGCCCTTTAAACGGCTGTGCCAGACAAGACACTTATCGGTTCCTAACTGTGTCATGGTATTTGAAAAAACCCAGATAATGCTAGGTTTTTAGAACCGATAAGAACCGGAACCGCACTTCAAAAGCCCATTCAATGAATAAATTCGTTATTTTAAGCAAACCGATCGGTTCAGACTGAACCGATAATGAATTCCACACAGACTTAAACACTAGTACTTACGGTTTACCAGATAGAGCTTTGACCGAAATGCGGTAAAATAGACACTTTGCGGTTCAAATGAACCAAATAAACTACAACTTGAACAGCGAAATGAACCGAGCTGAAGGAGCTGATCTCGGGCGACTGTTCAGTGAGCGGACTAAAGAATCTGGCAGTTTCATTTGAAACTGGCCAGATAGAGCTTTGAACAACGCCCTCGCTATGGAACTCAGATCTCTCTGGAGTTAACTGTTTCCTCTCCGGGGCAGTTCAGAGCCAGGGGCTAACTGCAATAAGTCCTAATTATAGCAAGACTTCATGGTGTTTGAATAAGAGGGATTGGAGGGAACGTATAAAGGGACCGCCCTCTCTAGGAAAGGGACAACGTGTCTCATCAAAAACCCCAGGCCCTGAAGTGAGCAAACATAAATGTGTCAGTTTTGAGTTGTGCGGGGATGCAAAAAAGGTCTAACTCAGGTTGACCCCATCTTGCTAAAAGGTCATTTACCATGGAGGTCAGCAGTTCCCACTCATACACCTGAGACTGGAATTGACTTAGCCTGTCTGCTAAGACAGTATGGACTCCTGAAAGAAAAATGTGTGTCAACTGCAGGCCGTGAGAGAGTGCCCATTGCCATACTATCATTACTTCCCAGCACAGAGGGTACAAGGAGTGCCTCACTGCTTGCTGATATAGTGCACCACACTGATACTATATGTCTTATCAATAGGCGACCTGGAGAGAGAAAGAGATGCTCTTCGAAGGCCTGGAGCCCAAGAAGAACAGCCCTCATCTCCAGAACACTGACGTGGAGATCTGAATCATGGTCTGTCCACAGCCCCTGGGTGTGGTAAAGTAAAGGTTCAGGTGGGTAACCCATCCTTTCTGGAGGCATCTGTCATGAAGATGCAACTGGAGTTGGAGAAAGGAAGGGGACACCCTGCAGTAAGTGCAGGGGTTCCATCCACCACAGTAGACACTTTGTAGAGGCGATGTCACAAGGATCATTCATTCCAACTCATCCATCAGTTGGTCCCACTGCACCTGAAGAAACCATTGCAGCATTCTCATTTGCGAATGGGATGATTACAATGGCAGCTACCATAAGGCCCAGGAGATGGAGCATAGTCCTAGCAGACACATACTGACTCCTGTGTTCGACACAGACCTGAGTAATTAGGGCCTCTGCTCTGTCCTGGGGCAGGTACACACTGCCACTGCCATGTTCAGTACCTCCCCAGTATACTGGAGGCGTTTGCATGGAATGAGAACCGATCTCAGTACACGGACTGTGATACCCAGGTCCTCGAACAACTGTGGAGTTTGATATACCGTGTACTGGACCACTTCCCTGGACAGACCCTGCAGAGACCAGTTGCCTAAACAGGGGAGGACATAAAGCCCTTCCCTCCAGAGGGCTGTAACCACAGCCGTGAAGCATCACGTAAATACTTGTGGTGCAAAACTGTATCAGGGATGTGGCAAAATGAAGCACTAAACTGGTCTACTATCCCAGCCCTGCTACCCTGGCTACAGCTTTTAACCCTTCTATTGCTAGCTGGAGATTCTGAAACTGATCCATGTCTTCACCCCTGCAATATCTGGATCTCCTCTCCTAAGAACCCTGCTGGGCCAGCTTTAAGGGTTCAAGAATGGTCCATGTAAATGCGAACAGCCTACAGACTAAAATTCATGCACTTGAAGCATGGGCCAACTTATATTCCCCAAACATACTGGGTATCTCTGAAACCTGGCTTAAGCCCGGTGTTCAGACCCATGAAAATTGATCTCCAGGGTAATACTGTTTTCAAGAGGGTGGTAGGGTCTTGCTTTATATTAGGTCCCCCATTAATGCCCATAAAGTCACTTTCCCTGCCCTGGATCAGTCACTCTGTGAAGCCATCTTTCTGTCCCTTACCCTGGGTGGGACTAAAACACTCCTCATCGGGTGCATCTACAACACTCAAATATTTTGCTTCCTGCTGTTACCTCCCTAACCAGTTGTCTGAGCAACCAGACCAAGGGGAGGTTAATTCTGTTAGATGACTGCAATAAAAATAGGCCAATTAATCATAATAAAGGACGTAACTCTACATTATCAGACTTGCAACTCACACAGACAACTGGAGAACCCGCCAGGATCAACAACAGAACTGGCAACCACTCCCTCCTTGGCTGGATTCTACTAAACAGACCAGAGGATCAGAACAGCTGGAATCCTTTCAGACTTAGCGATCAAGCACCAGTATTCTGCGTCTGGGAAAATAATGTCCCAAATCCACCCTCAAAAATCATTAAGGCCAGGGACCTCTCAAATTTTGATGAGAACTCATTCTTGTCTACTCTCCAGGATATAAGCTGAGGGTCAACCACTGAACTCCCTAATGTAGAAAGCTTGGGATTGTTTATTTATTTACTAACATCTCGGATTAAGACCTTTGAGCTGAAAGTTCATTTACAAAGGTTCCACACTGAAAAACAGAATACAGTGTAGCAGATAACAAGGTGCAGGGCAGAAGTTAAGTAGAGCTACTAGCAGTAAACACAGAAGTCAGTCCATGCTTATCCATAGCATTCGTCGAGTTTGCTACAATAAAGTTAAGGTAACAAGTAAAATTAAAAATGTATGTTACAGTCAATGGTGTTGAGAAAGCATCAAGTGAGAAGTGAGGGGAGCAGGAGGGATCGAGGGGATGGGAAAATAGGAGGGAGAGTAGCTCAGAGATGAATGAAACAGCCGATGGTCGGAGGACTGGGAGTTAAAAGACTGGAGCAGCCCAGAGGGCCTTGTTGGTGTATAAGTGGTGAGTGTATGTGTGTGTGTGTGTGGGGGGGTAGCCCAAAGGTAAGTGGTAGGGTCATATACTCTAAGGTGGCCGGGGGAGTGGAAGGGTTAGATGTTGAGTAATGACTACATTTTTTGTGTTACCAAAAATCTGGTGTAATGTCAGGCTGGCATGCTTAGAGAAACCTAAGAAATGCCTGTAAGGCTAATCTCAAGCACAAGAAAAGGAAATATCTAAATGACCTCCAGATTAAAAATCTCTCAGACCCTAAACATTTTTGTACACAGACAAATTCTATACTGAAAGGTTGGCCTAGCGCACTTACCCATGACATCATCCTCGGACAATTATTAGCTGATCCTAAAGCCTCTGCATCTGCTTTCAATAAATTCTTTTCGGACCTGGACAGGTTCAATCCCCCAATACTGCAAACTCTCTAAGTTCCCAATCTCCTACCCAACCAATGGCCCAGGCATGCAATCCCAAATTTCCTTTCAGACTGGTAAAAAGGAATGAGGTGCTCCAGCAGCTGCACTGGAGAGAAATGGAGGGATCTCCTGGATATGACACCCTTGAGCCTAGATTTCTAAGACTTGCAGCTCCAGTCATTGCCACTCCATTAAAACAAAACCAAATAGAAATGAACGCACACACCGAGGTTTATAAGGACTCAACTTATATTTTAAAAATCACCACATGGCAAACAAACCCTGAGCTTATTCGCCCTCAAAATCGGCTTCATCAGGGAAATGTGCAGCACACAATGATTTACCTTTTTATACTATTGTTTAAGTGATACGAATCCAACAATTACCATACTTCACATGGAACCATACAAAAATTCCATGAAGAGTAAAAGTTCAAATCAATCAATGAAATCAGAACTCTGGGCTATATTATAGTTAGGGTTGAGCTGGGGTTTCTATGTTAAACCACAAATTTTGCACTTTAACTTTTTTTTTATATTATTTAAATCCTTCTTCACGACTCACTAATATCCCCTACCATGAATCCTTTTTCGTTCTCATGAAAAAGGATTGCGTGTTGCAGAAAAAGATTTAAAAAACCCAAGTCCGAAATCCTTTCTTGTGAGGCGGAATCCTTTTCTGTGCAAACAAAAACGATCCTATCTGCATAAAAGGATTTAAAAATCTGATTAAGTCGAAATCCTTTCGTGAGATGGGTCCTTTTTCATGAAAAAGGATTCATGAAAAAGGATCTATCTGGCGAAAAAGGATTCAAGAAATCAACTAAGTCGAAATCCTTTTTGTGTGACCACGGGATCCTTTTTCATGAAAATGAAAAAGGATTCATGATAAAGGATCCTTTCTCACAGAAAAGGATTAAAAAAAAAAGTCCAAAATCCTTTTGCATGGCAATAGACCCTTTTTCGAATGAATGAAAAAAAATGTCAAAAAAGTATTCAGTGACATACAAAAGGATTTTTCCATTCCCAGTCAATTTCCTTGAGTTTCATTGGTGTCCAGTGATACCCCCACCCTCCAATTATGCTGCAGTGCCCATTACTTTTAAGTTTATAGCCTTAGTGTCAAGTGGCACCCCACACCCTCGGATTTCCATATATGTTGTTTTACTTTTTCATTGGTGTCCAGTGGACCCTCCCCCCCACTCTCCCATGTCCCTCGTATCCTGTAAATAGGAAAATGGTCCCTCAATGTCTTTTTTTTCCCAACCTGTTTTAAAAAAGTTCCACCAGTGATGCACCCCACACTAACTTCCCACTCATGCCAACCACCCCCACCACCCAGACCCCCACATATACATTACACACCTCACTCACCTGAACTGGTCCAACAGTGAAAATACACTTTCCAATCAAGACACGTCTTGCTGCTGGAACTGGCAACTGCTGTCTGAGAAGTAAGGTAATTGCAGTCAGAAATCCTACTGAAATACACTGAACCAGTTACCTTATTTCTCACACTGTAGTCACTGGTTCCAGCAGCAGAAGCACCATCTTCAATAGTGAATCTTCACTGTGGGACCAGTTCAAACGAAGTATTGAGAGATGGGGAGTGTGGGGTGGTGGCATAGTAGGAGGTTGGTAAAAGGGTAACTATCGATGGATCTTTTAACAGGTTAAAAAACATCAAGGGGCTGTTTTCTTATTTACCAGTTACAAGGGACATGGGAGGGTGGGGGGTTACCACTGGACACCAATGAAGATATAAACCAAAACAGAAGGAAATTGGAGAGTGGGGTATCACCAGACACCAGGGCTATTAATAAACATTAATGGGGAACGGGCACAATTGAGGGTGGGGTATCACTGGACAACAATTAAACTATAAAAATAAATATATGGAAATGGAGGTTGGGGTGACACTAGACACCAGGGCTATTAACTACAAATTAATGGGGACTGGGGCACAATTGCAGGGTGGGGGGTCCACTGGATACAAGGGAAAAGGGAAATTTAAGTTTTAAAAATAAAATCTGAAAAAAGTATGTATGCATGGGAGTGCAGGGTCCTCCCACCTCAAAATAAGGATACAATTATACTATCTCAAAAAGTAAGGAAATAAATTGCAAAAAAACATTGTTAATGCACTAGTTAGGGTCAAAGCAACAAAAGTTGGGAAATGTGGTGTTGAGAGTTTTCAACCCTAACACTCCCCCTCCCCTCCAGGAAACACAGCGGGTGTGGGGTGTGCCTTGGGGTTCGCAAGCTTAACGCTCACCCCATTCTCATACAGTGTAACACATCTGACCTTATTTACAGATGGAATGGGGTGAACTGCTATGCTGCCTGGAGGTGGTGAGGGTGGAGTGGGGTGTTGGGTTAGGCAGCTCATCATCACATTCCCAACTTGCTCGCTGACCCTGACAGGCTCATTAACAAAGTTTTTTGCAATTTATAGATACAATAAGCATTCTGATGATTAGTAACAATCAAATAACCTTAATATAAAGTACCCCTTCATTCCTATTGCTCTTCATTTAAACAACAACAGCTAAAATCTGAAAATAAAGGGGGGGGGGAGTACAGCTTAATATCAGATAACTATTAAAGGTGAAATTGCTGAATAATATAATTAACACCAACATTTTATAGTAACAGGATTATATCTATATTATTACAAACAGCTGAAGTCAGATAAATATAGAGATCAATAGATTCCTAGTGCAAACTCTTGTCATACTCCAGACGCTTGGAGTGTGAGATGAATTGAATATTTGTTAAGTTGAATAGTTTGGCGAGCATCCCTATATTTATGGATTGGTTGAATAAAAATAATTTGAATATTCAGTGCACCTATAAAGATCCTAGGAGTATTGAGTATCTGGATATAAGATTGATGGGGGACAACAGTGTCGTAATAATAGAGCCATAAAAGCCACTTTTACACGGTGCCTACCTGAAACGCTATGGTCATTCAGAGTTTCACCACACTCCCCATGCTGCGCTCTACATCGGTTTTACATGCTGACCCCTTGCATTGCTCTCTTGGCCCTTCCTGTGTTTGAGCCATGTTTCCGGCCAGCCAAGAGAGCCCGAGATTTCCACAATTTACATATTCAACCCATGTTCAGCTAAATATATCTTAAGACACTATAAAAATGCTGCACTTGGGAAACTTGTAATTTTTAATAATGGGGCCTAAAAAGTACTTCAAAAGTGCTCCGAAATTGGAGTTGTGATACAGGGGCATGCACTTACATATTCATAGCTCTAGCCTAGCGTGCCCAGTATCGACTCAATTCAAATGCCCTTTAAAATACATTTTAGCCCGTTACTAATTAAATAGGTTTCTCCACAGTTCAGTGTTCTTTATAGTATCTTAAGATATATTTAGCTGAACTTGGGTTGAAGAGCCCACTCACAAGCCTCTAGACCAAGTATGTTCAAATGCAGCCTGGGAAAGCACTAGGGAATCCAGGAGAGTCTTGTGAGATGCTCCCTTGGACTGATGTGAGTACTCCCAGTTGATTATAGAAACATAGACTTTGATGGCCGGTAAGGACCACTTGGCCCACCTAGTCTGCCCATTTCCCTACCTACATGATAAGCTGCAGATCCTAGTTAACCAATAGCCTATTTCTTCCTACCCCCCACAAAAATTGCCTTATGTCTATCCCATGCATTCTTGAATTCTCCCACAGTTTTAGAACTCCACAACCTCCTCAGGAAGGCTGTTCCATACGTCCACCATCCTCTCTGTGAAAAAATACTTCCTCACATTACCCCTGAGCCGCACCCCCACTCTATCTTCAAATTGTGTCCCCTTGTTCTTGCATATCTCTTTTTCTTTTTGAAATTGTAATTTCTCTCTCTCCTCTCTACACCGGAGCCCCACTCTGTCGGGAGTCGCTAAGGGTATTACCCCACTGCTGCCCTACCTGGAACCCCGGTAGACCTCCATGGAGCCGTGGCTATGTCCCCCAGGCGGGTACGAGGTGGGGCCCGTACACCCCGATCAATCAATTTTCATCGGGTCCCCTCTGGCGGTCAAGCAGGCAGCAGTCATGAGGGTCTATACCCAGTGCTCCTTCCCCTAGGTGCTCCAGTGTGTGTTTCCCTTGTTCTAAGGCAGTGGCTATGCCCAGACGTCAAGGCGTCCCCACCAACGTCCTCACTCCCAACCCTCTCTGTGTGCTTGTTGTGCCTCTGACTTCCGCCAGAGGCCAGACAAGTGCCGAGTCGGCAACACCCCACCCTCCTGGGAGAGGAGAGCTGTCCTCAGGCGCTCAATCCTCTCCCTCCTCTGCCGACCCGATGGCCCGGGCTGTTCGAACCCAGGTCACTGGCTTGCGCGAGGGTGGCATCCAGCCTCAACCCTCAAGCGCCACTGGGACACACATCTCTTTCTGAAAGATGCTACCTTCTTGGACTTTGTTGATTCCACTGAGGTACTTAAAACTTTCTATCATGTTCCCCCTCTCTCTCCTTTCCTCAAGGGTATACATATTAAGCTCCTTTAGTCTCTCCTCGTATGGCTTCTCTTGCAGATCCTGCACCATTTTAGTTGCCCTCCTCCGGACTGCCTCTATCCTGTCTACGTCCTTGTGGAGATGGGGTCTCCAGAACTGGACGCAGTACTCCAGATGGGGTCTCACCAACTGTCTGTACAGAGAGATGATAACTTCCTGTTTTCTGCTGGTGATGCCTCTCCCTATATATCCCAGTATCCCCCCAGCCCTCCCTACTGCCTTCTCACATTGCTTGCTAACCTTAAGGTCATCTGATATGATTACTCCCAGGTCCCTTTCCATGTTTGTTGTTGTTACTACCTCCCCTCATTGTGTAATCTTCCCCTGGGTTTTTGTTTCCCAGGTGCATTATTTTGCACTTCTTTGCATTGAATCCAAGCTGCCATACTTCTGACCATTCCTCCAACCTTGCCAAGTCCCTTCTCATCCTTTCCATGCCTCCTTGTGTATCAACCCTGTTGCAGATCTTTGTGTCATCTGCAATAAGGCATACTTTTCCTTCCAGTCCCTTTGCAATGTCACTTATAAAGACATTAAAAAGGACTGGACCCAGTACTGAACCCTGCAGTACCCCACTAGTATAGCCACTTGATGCAACGCAAAACAATACACTGAAATGGCGAACCCAGAAAAACAGAGAACGCTGTTTCAGAGAACGCTCCCTTTGGATGTGGTGCCAGCTGCCTTTACACTCTAAAAAAGGTAATATAATTTCTCTGCACAACTTAAAATGGTGCAGAGTACATCATGTAAAGGGGCTAAAGAAAGTAATTGTCAGGGAATAAACTCCTCAGAGCAGAGTAACCTAGATCATTGGTGGACAGCATTCCCTACAGTCAGTTCCTCCAGTTATCTAGCAATTGTACAGAAGAGGAGACTTTTGTTAAAGAAATGGGTTCACTGCCTGCCAGATTTCAAGACGAGGGATACTCTAGTGAAGTGATTAGCTGTGCTTATCAGGGAGCTAAAGACAGACACTGCAACTCCTTACTGGTTTCAAAAAATAATCTCTCTAGAAGAAATGTCTCGGATAAGGATAGTATTACCTTTGTGTCAGATTGTAACAGAGTGTCCAATGAAATTAAACATATTCAGAAAAGACGAAATGTTAACATCTGACCCTATGGTAGCTCAGTGGGTGGGACCGAAACCTGGACTGTCTTACAGAAGGGGCTGCAATATTGGAGATCTGGTTACCCATAGTTATTATACTGCTAACACTGAGAGGAATGTATTTCCTAAAACATTTAAAAAATGCCATAATTGTAACGTTTGCAAATTTGCAGTCACTGGCCTATGTTCTGTACACCTGGTAACAACACAAAGTTTCTCTATTAACCATTATGTTAATTGTAAAATATCATTTGTTATATATGTGGCCCAGTGTGACTGCAATTTGGCATATGTGGGCAGAACAAAAAGAAATCTCAAAAGCAAATTCAAGAATATGTCCGAGCCATCTACAGTGGAGATCCACAGAATGCTCTGGGTAGGCACTTTAAATAAGTACATAATAGTTCCACCGAGGGCTTTAAATTCAGAGCATTGGAACATGTGCCTAGGATGGACAGGAGAGGTAGCAGGGAGAATAGACTGGACAGGAAAGAGACTGAGTTGATTTCTAAATTAAAGTACTTTATCTCCAGGTGGTCTTAATGAAATACTTGATTTAAAACTTTCTGTAGATATAATTAATTTCTTTTAAGTGGAAAATTGGTGAGTCTTTATTGGCTTTTTTTTTGTTTAGGAAGTAATTTTCTACTCTGTTCTCTCTATTTTGGTTATTGTTATTTATTCTATTTTTTTCTGTTAAGATGTATAATATTTTTTCTTTGAGTGGCTTTTACTATTTTCTGATATTCAACTTATCTCACATTCCATGCATCTGGAGTATGACAAGGGTTTGCACTAGGAATCTATTGATCATATTTCTCTGGCGTCATCTGTTTGTAATAATATAGATATAATCCTGTTACTATAAAATCTCGGGGTTAATTACAGTATATTATTCAGCAATTTCACCTCTAATCGTTATCGGATAGTACGTTGTACTTTTTCCCCCTTTAGTTTCAAATCTTAGCTCTGGTTGTTTAAATGAATAGCAATAGGAATGGAGAAGAGGGTACTTAATATTAAGGTTATCTGAGTGTTACTAATTAACAGAATGTCTATTGTATCTATATAGCACTGCGTTCTGATTTAATTGACTGATATGAACTTTTACTCATCATAGAATTTTTGTGTGGTTTCATGTGAAATGTGGTAATTGTTGCATTCTATCACTTAAAGAGCAGCTGCCACTTTTGGGAAAACATTAGAAACATGATATTTAGACACAATTCAGCTTGTATTCCATGTATCTTGTATAGCTTTCTCCTCTTCACTGTTTATTACTGAAGAAATTCCTATAAAAACAAGATCTGTATCCATTACAGTTCTTCTGCCTCTATAGCATATTCCCCACCTGAAATCATAATCCTCTGTTGTGCTGTCACAGTATATTGCCATGAGATTAACAGTGATGTCACAATCAGTGTATTATGACAACTGGTTGGGAAGAAGCAATAGGAGCTAATGAACCCTCAGGAGTAACTATTCTGGTTTCAAGTGTATGACATCAGTAATAAATAGTGTATAAGGGATGAGAAATACAGAGCTAATGAGAAAACTAAGCTGCTCTGTGACCATATATTGTTTTTCCAAAGTTCTACTTGAGGCATCGGTAGCTGTTTAAGCAATGATATAAATAGGTAAATCATTGTATGCTGCACATCCCCCTGATGAAGCCCATTCTGAAGGCAAATGCACACAGGGTTTGTTTGCCACGTGGTAATTTTTAATACATAAGTTGAATCCTTATAAGCCTCAGTGTGTGCGTCCATTTTTATTTGGTTTTGCTTGAGCTACATACGCTTATGGACTGCACCTTCAGGAATTCCTGTGCACCTCCTTTTTATTACTTCATTCCACTAAAACACTTTATAAATAAATCCCTTATATTGGGCGCCATCCTGGAAAAGTGGAAGACTGCCATTGCAATCCTCATCCACAAAAGTGGAAAAAAAGGCCCAACTGAAAACTATAGGCCCATCTCCCTGCTATGTACCCTAGCCAAAGAGAGGTTAGTTTACAGTCAACTACAGAACCAGCTAAAACTGCACCACTGCCTCACATGCTGCCAGCAAGCATTTAGGAAAAAGTACAGCACAGACACTGCCCTGGTGAGGGTTATGGTTGACACCTTGGATGCAGTCGAGTGTGGCATAGCTACTGCAGGTGGTAGTTTCATAGACATCACCAAGGCCTTTGACTTGGAGAATCATGCACTTCAGCTTGCAAAACTCAGGGCTATATGGTTAGAGGAACTTATCTGCAGTTGGTTCAGTCACTACAGATCTAACTGCAAGCAATTTGTCTGTTGGTAGGGCTGTCTCTCTCTGAACACAGAAATATAACTGATGGTGTACCACAAGGTTCTATTTTAGGTCCCCTCCTTTTTTTAACTATTGTTCAAGAACATGCCAGTAATTGTGGGAGAGCCTCCCTACAACTCTGTGCAGATGACGCTATCTTGTACAGATTACCTACTGACATCAACGGGATCAGTTCTGAGTTGGGGAATGATGTGAAACTCCTTGAGGCATGGTTCTAAAGAAAGTCGTCGGAGGGCCGGCCGGGGAGAGTAGGATCGAGCGTCCGATGGGCAGCTCTCCTACTCCGGGGGGAGGGCGCGGGCAGCACTCAGTGCGATAGGGACCCCTGGTGGAGACGGAGTTCCACACAACCCGGCCTTCGCGTGGGGAGGAGGCTGGGAGGGCGCTGGCATGATTGACGTCCCGCCTCCTCCGGGAGAAAATCTAGTGGAAAAGAAGGCGGGCAAAACCGATCTGAAGCCCTCCTGGAGAGCCTCCACATTGCCTCCGTTGCTCGGGACCCGACCAGTTACAGTTCGAGTCCACGAAGGTGACCCGCGGCCCCACCCTCCGGGGGGCAAGCCGGGGGTGACTGTGGGTCCCCAGCAGCAATTGACGGAGGTAGAGGTCTCCGGGGGCCGTGACCAGGGCAGATGGCCCCGGTGGTCCTGCCAGGAAAAAGGGCAAATTTAAAATAAAAAAAAAAAAAAAAATGGTTCTTAAGAAAGAAGCTTGTGATAAATGATAAAAAAACACAAAGTCTTGCTCTTTGGCCCCAGGAGATTAAGCATGGAAAGGATGAACCTGCTGAAATTGTCCACTATAGGGGGCACTCAACTGGATATAGTGAGCTTTTTGAAATACCTGGAATAATATTCGAACATTACCTGACGTTCTGTGCCCATGTGGATACTGTGGCCAAAAAAATACAACAGAAAAGAACAGTTACGTAAGAACTTACCGCAACAGTAGTTCTTCGAGGGGATCTCAGTCATCGAGTAACGCCGTAGGAACCTTCGCCATCAGTGAAGGGGAATCCACACAGAGGATTTTCAGCAGTACAACTGGGGCCGTCATCGTCCATCAACGTCACCAACCCTATATAGGCGTGAGCGGCCCCACTCCCTCCCTCCTCAGTTCCTTCCCCCGGAGACAAGGGAGCATAGCTCTAGCAATGGGGGACCGAGGAGAGAGAGAGAGAGAGGTGCCCAGACCGAAATGAAAGGCTGGATACACCAGGTTGCCAGTTCCTAGACAGGAGCCCTAGGAAGGGGGATGGTGGGAGGGAAAGCATACGTGATGACTGAGATCCCTCGAAGATCTACTGTTACGGTAAGTCCGTACATAACTGTTCTATCTTCTTCGGGGCTATCTCAGTCATCAGGTAACATCGTAGGAATGAGTCCCAAGCAGTTACAAGTGCATAACAGACAGTCTGGGAGGAGGGCTCTCCATAATTTTAAGACAGGAGTCCCTGTAACACAGCCCTGCCAAATCCTGCACAGACTCTTAATGCAATGTCCAGACTGTAGTGCTTGGTGAAAGTATGGGCTGTGCTCCTGGTGGCAGCCGCACAAATGTCAGCAGCTGAGACCCCTTTGAAACAAGCCACTGAGGGAGCCATTGCTCTGGTGGAATGAGCTTTGACTGCACCAGGCAATTCTTTGTCATACTTGCTGTAGCAGAACACAATGTAGTTTGCCAACCATTTGGATAAACACTGTTTCTTTTTTTTTTTACTTCCTTTATTTATTTGAGTCATATTCAAAAGCACTTATACAGATTTCAGAGACATTTACACACACTTTCAGGTTGCATAGCGCCTAGATGTTACAGTGTGATATTATTCCAGTATAATTGTTCCGGATGTTCATTCCAAATATGTCTAGGCATTACTGCCTTACATACCAAGCAAACCTTATATATCTAAAACTAGATATTTTACAAACAAAGGTATATTAACAGTAGAAGACAGACATTTGGCACAAAGGGACTAAATTAGGTACAGTATTACTTTACAGATATTAAAAATTTTTACTTATATTTCATTACCTGACCTTAACCAGGAAGGGCTTCGGGGGGGGGGGTGAGGGGTTAATCCAGCAAACTACAATACTTTTATTGAAGTACAAGTTCCCTTTTATTTCCCTTTCGCTTTTAACTTTCAAAAAGAGAAATAGGAGAAATAGCAACCCCTCGAATTTAAGTTTTAAATCTGTTCTTGATTTATTACCTATCTAGTCCAACGTGTAATAAAAGTTTCCATCCTATTGTTGAGGGCATATGACATTTGTTCATTGTGGTGTATATTCTGGATTACAGATTTCCAATCTCCTGTCGTGGGAGAATTATTCTGGAGCCATTTTTTAGTGATTGCTTTATATGCTGCCTAGGTAATACAGCCCATAAGTACAGGGTATGTTTGTCGGTCATTCCTTCTGGGGGTATGCCTAGTATTAGGTTAATCTCAGACATGGGTTTGTGACAATCAAGTATATTTTTGATATGATCTGAAATCTCTGTCCAGAAGATACCTAGCATGGGGCAATCATAAAAAACATGTTTATATGTGGCTTTGTTTTCCCCACATAGCCTCCAACATTTTTCAGGCTTTCCCGGATTTCTCCGGGCTAGAATTATGGGCATGAGAAAAAATCTTGCCCTTACTTTCCATATGAATTCTCTCCACATTGGGGAGGAGGTGGTTGACCATGTACCTCTCCATATTTTAGACCAGTCTATACAGATGATGGCTTGTTGAAATTCTTTTTCCCAGTTTGCTTTGACTGAGTCCATGCTATGCCTATTCAACCAAATTAAAACCTTTTAAATTATTGAGAGGCTTTTTCCCCGGAAGGAGAGGGCCATATCTGTGAAACTTGGGGTTGGTCTTCGTACATGTGGGGTTCGCTTTCTCTTACTCTAAGTTGTGTTATTACCTAGTTTCTCATTTGATAAAAGAACAGTCTATCTTTCTCCGTCCAGGCAAATCTTTGCTGAGCTTCCTCAAAAGTTAAAACCGTATCCCCTTTCATAATTTGCCATGGGGCTACCAACCATTTTTTAAGCTGAATATTATACCAAGAGCCAGCTACCGAGATATCGATTTGTTTATTAAGTACAAACCATTGATAGTTCCAGAAATGATTTAATATTTGTTTATTGTTGGTTCCTCTCCGCCAACCCTCCAGGATAGTAGATGTGGCTCTGAATATATTGCTTAGGGTTCGTTTTAGCGGGGAAGGGGGAGAACAGTACCGCAGGTAGAGGGTAGGGAATTTCTCTTGTGAGGTCTATTTGTTTCCAGGCTGCTTGCTATGCATGGGTGTTCCATAACAGTGCCAGACGCATCTGGGCCGCAGCCCAATAGTCTGGTAAAGAGGGGAACGCTACTCCTCCCATTGTCTTGGGGAGTGAGAGCTTCTTTATATTAAGTCGAGGCTTCTTGTGATTCCATTGAAAGGTTACAAAGGAGTTCTGCCATGATAGCATTTCCTTGGGGTGAATTGTGCAGGGGACACACTGAAACAGGTATAGGAGGCAGGACAATGCATTCATTTTAAGAGAAATAGTACGGGTATAGAAAGAGGTAGGAAGGAGATTCCATCTTCTCATGTCGCTTTGTAATGTTTCTACTAAGGGAGTATAATTCAATTTGAATAGTTAGGATAAATCCCTAGGGATATTAATTCCCAGATGCCTCATCGAGGATCAGTCCCATTTTATAGGAAATTTTTCCCTCAATGAGTGTGAGGGTTCATAGTTTATTTTTAATGCTTCTGTCTTGTTGATATTCAAGGTATAACCTGATAGCTGGGAGAAAGTTTGAATCTTCTGGATGACCGCTGGCATGGAGCTTTCCGGATTAGTTAAGTACAATAAGAGATCGTCTGCAAAGAGCGCCAATTTGTGCTCAGTCCTAGAGAGGGTGATTCCTTGAATTTCTGGTGTCTGCCGTAGGAATTGGGCCTGGGGTTCTATGTAATATGCAAATAGGAGCGGGGATAGGGGGCAGCCTTGTCTTGTTCCCCTATGAAGGGAAAATCGATCAGTTAAATCGCGGTTTGAACGGATATAACCTATGGGACTCTTGTAAAATCGAAAAATGGTTTCTATGAACTGGTCTGGGAATCCGAAGCAGACAAGGACCTCCCTTAGAAATCTCCATGATACCATATCAAACGCTTTCTCGGTGTCTAGTCCCAGAAGAAGGGTTGGTATTTTCTGGGATTGAGAGTGTTCCAATAGGTATACTGTACGCCTTACATTATCCTGAGCCTGACGCCCCGGGATGAATCCACACTGATCCATATGAATTTTACTGGGAGAAAATAAAAGTCTCCTAGCTAATACAGATGTTAGAATTTTATAGTCCGTGTTTAATATGGATATAGGTCTATATGATGCACATAAGGTGTGGTCCTTGCCCGGCTTCGGAATAACGGAAATTATGGCTTCGTTCTATGAAGGGGGGACATTCCCCTCTTTGGAGGTAACATATGCATATACTCTGACCAGTAAAGGGGTCAAGGTTTTGGGAAAGTGATTTATAGAACTTCCTTGGGAGTCCATCGGACCCCGGGCATTTCCCCGTTTTTAAATTACCTATTGTTGCCATAGTCTCTTTTGGTGTGATTGTGGAAGTCAGTTGGGAACTCTGCTGTATGGATAGAGTAGGGAGGTTCAGCGCATCCAGAAAATTTTTAATTTCCTGATCTGATGCAGAGTGTTTTGATGTATATAACTGTGAATAGTAGTTAAGGAATGCCCCAGCTATTCCCTGAATTGTGTTATGAAATTTGCCTGTTTGTGGATGTCTAATCTTCAGTATATTCAACTTGGCCCTCTGTATTCTTAATTGGCGTGCTATTAGTTTAAGAGAACGGGGGCCCCCATCGTAACACCTATGCCTGAGGTATATTAGGTTCTGTTCTATCGAGTAGTCCAATATTTTAAGTTCACTTTTTAGGCAGGTTAGTTCCTTAGTTCTAGTTTTTATCATTTTGACAGCCTGTAAATCCTCCAGCTTTTTTATCCTACTTTCTAAGGATTTCCTCTGTGCTTCCCTGAGCTTTTTCTTATTAGCTGTTATACTAATCAGTTTGCCTCTTATAAGTGCTTTGACCGTGTCCCATAAAATGGATACAGAGATGACAGGTTTATCGTTTTGGTCCAATGTCTGAGTTATTGTTTCCTCAACAGACTTCAGGACCTGGTCATCTCTTAATAGGGAGAGATTTAATCTCCAGAAGGTTGTTTTTTCAATTGCTTGGGGATGAAACTGGCAAAATATCGGGGCATGATCCGATATTGTGTAAGAAAAAATTACTCACCTTAGTAATGTTGTTTCTTCTAATGGAGTCTTGCTGTATTCTGACAGTAGCAGCAGTGAGTCCCAACCTTCTAACTGCCCCGGAGATGAAAGAGTTAACTTTCCATGCCAGGCATGGAATGCTGAGCTCGAGCTCGGTTGAGACTCTGTCTGTTGCTGTTTAAACTCAAACCATCAGATCTTTATGAGCTAAACTCATTAAGGTCCTGCGTGGAAGCTGTAAACCTACACTAGCCAACTGGCTACTAAACATAAAACACATTTTTTGGTCCCAAAACACTCAAGTCAGGAGACCCAAAAATGAAAAACACAACACCCACTCACCCAAGAAAAAGGGTGAAAACAACAAGGTGGGCATCTACTGAGTGCCAACACTGCCACTGCCCACCCACATCCCAAAAACAGAGGTTCTGAGAGGGGCAGGCGGGGAGGTCAGAATACAGCAAGACTCATTAGAAGAAACAACATTACTAAGGTGAGTAATATTTTCTTCAAACAACATGAAGTCTTGCTGTATTCTGACAGTAACAGACTACCAAGCAGTACCTCCATGGAGGAGGGACAGAACCTACTAGGAATAGGCTCTGAAGCACAGCTGTTCCAAACCGAGCATCACTCCTAGCCTGGGCATCCAAGGAGTAATGCTTGGTAAAAGTGCGAACTGTTTTCCAGGTAGCTGCTTGACATATCTCTAGAATAGGGATGTCCCTGGCAGCAGCCAGGGAAGCAGCCGTACCTCTGGTAGAGTGAGCCCTCAGACCTGAGGGTGGAACCTTACCCAGTTTTTCATAACAAAATTGGATACAAGAGACAATCCACCTGGCAATGGATCTTTTAGTGGCAGGTTTCCCTTTACCAACCTCACCATAAGTGAGGAACAGTTGGAGGGAGTCAAACCTGTGACCCTTGGTGCGCTCTATGTAGTAGCTAAGGGCTCTTTTCACATCTAAACTGTGCAGCCTCCTCTTGCCAGAGGAGGAATGGTCAGTGAAGTACACAGGAAGAGACATAGATTGATTAAGGTGGAAATCTGAAACCACCTTAGGCAAGAACTTCCTGTTAGTCCTGAGGACCACCTTATCTCTATGAAAGGAGATAAATCAGGCTCCACTGACAAAGCTTGTAACTCACTTGTCGTCTGGCAGAAGTGATGGCTACCAGAAACACAGTTTTCCAAGTCAAGTACTTAAGCTCTGCTGAAGACAAAGGCTCAAAAGGGGGTTGCATAAGCTGAGCAATGCAAACACTAAGGTCCCAAGCAGAAGCAGGGTCCCTGAATGGAGGGTTGGTGTGAAGCAATCCCTTGAAAAACTTGGAGAATACAGGGTGAACTGAAAGAGAAGAGGGCTTACCTGCTGAAATAAAAGCAGAAACAGCTGCCAGATGCACCTTCAGTGTAGCTGGTCTCAGCCCCAAGCTATTTAAATGGACCATATAATCAAGCACTGTGGGCAGAACAGCAGACTCTGGGGAAATATGCTTCCCAGAGCACCATATGGAAAATCTTTTCCATTTGGAATTATAAGTAGCCCTGGTGGAAAGTTTCCTAAAAGCCTTCAGAATATCCATTACACCTTGGGAGAGGTGTAAATCAGCAAACTCTAACTCTTCAAGAGCCAGGCCTTGAGAGAGAGATTTGAGACTCGGGTACTAAACCCTCTCCTGAGCACAGGTTAACAGGTTGTAATTCCTGGGAAGACACAGGGGAAGAGGGACTGCTAAGGACAGTAGGAGTGGATACCAGGGCTGTCTGGCCCAGTCTGGAGCAATCAGGATAATCTTGCACAGTTGAGATCTGATTTTGACTAGCACTTTGAACAGGAGAGGGAAGGGGGGAAAAGCATACAGAAACTTCCCTTCCCAACTGAGAACTAAGGCATCCAGGGGGACTGAGCCCAACACTGGGGGCCTGCAGCAAAAAAGGGGAAGTTGGTGATTGTCTGGGGCTGCAAAAAGATCTATCTGTGGGGTGCCCCATCTGGAAAATATCACCTCCAAGACCAGGGGATCCAGTGACCATTCGTGATGGCCCTGGGATATCCTGCTGAGAGCATCTGCCAGGACATTGTCTTTGCTTGGGAGGTGAACTGCAATGAGGGAGGTGTTCAGGGAATAAGCCAGAGACCACAACTTCATTGCTTCTGTGCACAAGGCCGTAGACCGAGTGCCTCCTTGCTTGTTGATGTACCATATTGTGGTGGTGTTGTCTGTTCTGACCTGGATAACTTTGTTCTGAACAGATTTGGAAAAAGCTTGAAGTTCTAGAAATACTGCTCCTGAGTTCCAACAGGTTGATGTGAAGCAGAGATTCCTGAGGGGACCACAACCCCTGGGTGGTCAGGTCGCCCAAGTGAGCTCCCCACCCCAAGAGGGAGGCATCTGTAGTAAGGATTAAAGAGTGAGACTGAGTGACAAAGGGAACCCCTTGTCTCAGATTGTTCTGATCCTGCCACCACTGTAGGGCCTGGATCAGGGTTCGAGTCACTGGGATCAATTTGGTCAGAGGGTCCTTCCTTTGAGACCAAAAGGCTCTCAAATGGAACTGAATGTCCCTCATCTGAAATCTTGCTCCCTGTACTACTGCTGTGGAAGCAGCCATGTGCCCCAGGAGCTGTAGAAAATGCCTTGCTGATCAAGACACCTGCAGGGTGAATGAGGAGGCCAGAGAGACAAGGGTCCTTGCCCTGTCCAGGGGAAGGAAAGCTCTGGTCTTTTCTGTGTCTAGCTCTGCGCCTATGAAGGTGAGGAGCTAGACAGGCTCTAGAACAGACTTTGAAAGATTCAGAAGGAAACCCAAAGAGGCGAGCAGTTGCCGAGTTATCTGTAAGTGTAACTTGACTTGGTCTGGAGACTGGCCTACTATGAGCCAGTCATCCAGGTAAGGGAAGATGGCAATCCTTTGCCTTCTTAGAGAAGCAACTACCACTGCCAGGCATTTTGTGAATACCCTTGAAGCAGAGGTCAGACCAAAGGGCATTGCTCTGAACTGGTAATGGCCTGAGGGCAGCTCGACCTGAGGTACTTTCGATGGGAGCTTCTGATGAGAATATGGAAGTAGGCATCCTTGAGGTCCAGGGACACTAGCCAGTCCCCTGGCCTTAGAGAGGGTAAAATAATTCCCAGAATCACCATTTTGAATTTTGGTTTTAAAAGGTGCTTGTTTAAGTATCTGAGATCCAGGATGGGCCGCCATTCTCCTGTCTTTTTTGGGGTAAGGAAGTACCTGGAGTACAACCCTTTGCCCTGGTGTAGGGGTGGAACCCTTTCCATAGCTCTGAGAGCTAGGAGGGAAGAGACCTCTGCCTCTAGGGCAAGTGTCTCTGAGGAATTTGCAGGTGGAAAGGATCTGGTTCTCATCTTTGGAAACTTTTTGAAGCTGAGAACCAGTCCCTGGCTTACTACTTCCAGGACCCATTTGTCTGATGTCAGAGACTCCCAGTCCTGGACAAAGTAAGCCAGCCTGCCCCCTACAGGTAGTGGAGAATCGGCCCTGGCAAACCCATCAGGGTGCCTGTTTGGCAGGGGCTTTGGGCTAAGGGGTGGAAGCAGGCCTGCTTGTACCCCGTCTGCCTCTCCCTCTAAAGAACCCCCTCTGGGCATAAGCAGAAGAGGAAGCCTGGGCTTGGTAGAAAGGCCTATGGAAAGGCCTGCCCCTGCCCCTGGGATGCTGCCTCTGAGGAGTGGCCTGCCTTTCCTTGGCCTGTGCACTCCTATAGGTGGTCCTATATTCGTCCATTTTCTTCAAGTAATTCTCTGTCTGCTCCCCAAACAGAGAATTACCCACAACAGGAAAATCCATGGCCTTAGTCTGGGTATCCTGTGACAGGCTAGTACATCTGAGGCAAGCCATTCTTCAAAGTGCCACAGATGTAGCCATGACTCTAGATGACACATCATTGGAGTCCACTGCAGCATGGAATTGCACCTTGGATGCCTCAATACCATCAGCAGCCACCTGCTCCAGCTCCTTGGCAAGCTGGCCAGGGACCTTTTTTGCTAAAGCCATAACAGTGTCCCATCTGGATTTTTGATACCTAGCAGTATAGCCCATATAATTGGCCTATCTGAGTCCCAAGGATGCTGCCATGTACTGTTTCTTTGCCATGGCATCAATCCTCCTGGAGTCCTTGTCAGGGGGGTTTGAAACCAAGGGAATATTTGCCTTATCACAGGCTGCAGCCTGCACTACCCCAACATGGCTGCATTGTTGTGTAAGGAACTCCATATCCGAGCCTGACAATGTATACCTCTTGTCCATTCTCTTATCCATAGGAGATGTAGTGTTAGGAGTCTTTAAAATCTTAAATGTCTGTTTCCCAAAAGATTTGTGTAAGGGAATAGACAGCCTCCTGGACTCTGGGATATCCATCATTTCCACATAGTCAGGCTCCTCCTGGTCATCCACAGCTTCTTCCATAGGAAGCTGGAGGGTTTCAGCCACTTTTTTATAAAACATGAAATGGGAGGGGGACTCAGAAAGCCTAGGAGACACTCCTCAAGGTCTGTCTGGGGAGATGTCCGGGTCAATAGGCACATCCAGACTTTCAAAACCACATTCACTTTCCTCATACTCCTCTTCCTCCTCCTCTGGTTCATAAAATTCCTCTAAATCATACTCTTGAACCGGTGGAACAGGCCGAACCGAGCGCCTGCCTGATGGTGCCAGTTCGGTCGGAACCGGGGAAAGCGACTGCACAGTTTTGATCACTTTGTCTATTTCTTCAGCGGTTGGAGAGGAAAGTTTTGGCTCCACACCAGCTGATTTTTCTTTTCTAGTTCTCTTAGCCAGAACCAACTCCTCAGAATCGGCTCTCCTTTTGCTCGAAGAAGTCTTGCCCTGGTCAGAGGGCACTCCTTCTGGTTCGGTTTGAACCAAACCGGGCTAGCCATCCGGTTCAGCAGACTTTTTGGCCTCCCTTTCCCTGAGCCTACCAACTCTCTTTCCTAGGGTAGCTGCAGGAAATTTTTACAAATCTGGCAGTCTGCATTGAGGTGGTCAAACCCCAGACAATAAACACAGGTAGTGTGGGGGTCAGCCTTAGCAAAGACTTCCCCACACACACTACAGTGCTGAAACCCAGTGGGCCCGGTTTTTCTTTTGGGTTTCTCAGACATTGTGCCAGTCCTAACCAAACTTACCCTTTTAATGGCAATCCGCCAGGCAAGACCCTCTTATCGGTTCCTGACCGTGTCACAGGTCGTGGAAAAAACCGTAATAAAATCTGTTTTTTTTAGAACCGATAAGAACCGGTAACCACACTCTAAAGTACAAATTAAGATTTTCTAACAACTTGATTGGTTCAAACCGAACCGATGAACCGTTTACAAGTTCCACACAGAATAGAATAAAATATAACCTATCTAGTACTCACAAATACTACAGACAAGAGACTGAACCGACAGGTTACGGTTTAAATTCGGTCAAAAACGAGAAAAGTGGTACTTTAACTGACAAATTGAACCGAGCAGAAGGAGAAATCTCCGGAGCGACTGTTCGGTGAGGCGGAGTAAAGAATCTGACGGTTTGAGTGTTAACAGCAACAGACAGAGTCTCAACCGAGCTCGAGCTCAGCGTTCCATGCCTGGCATGGAAAGTTAACTCTTTCATCTCCGGGGCAGTTCGAAGGTTGGGACTCACTGCTGCTACTGTCAGAATACAGCAAGACTTCATGTTGTTTGAATCACCCGACCAGATCTTGGCTATATCTCCCATTTGTTCTTTAGGGGCTAAAAGGAAATCCAAACAGGAGTATACCTCGTGGGCCTGGGAAAAATAGGTGTGTCTGGGGGTAGAGCCATGCAAGTAACCCCAGATATCTAGATAGCCTAATTCTTGAAGTAGTTTCTTTAACCTATTGGTGATTTTTTTTCTTTCTCCCTTGAGTAGTTTGGGTGGTATAGTTTTCAGTTAAATTTAGATTGAGATCCCAACCCCACATATCGTTTGCCCTTCCACCCATTCCGCCAATTTGGAAAAAAAGGAACTATATGCCTCATAGTCTGAGGCGGGGGGAATGTATAGTGATGCAAAGGTTACTAGCCGGCCATCCAAAAGGCCTTTTACCATGGCAAATCTTCCCTCTTTATCAATTAGTTTATCCTTAATTTTGAATTGTGCCCCACGCTTCACCAGTATTATCGTTCCCCTTCTTCTTCCTCCCTTATAAGAAGAAGCCACGACATGAGAGAAACCCAACCTTTCAAATTTTTTATGTTCTGATTGTGAAAGATGTGTTTCCTGTAAGAGAATAACATTTACCCCTGCCCTCTTCATGCTTTGGATAACTTTACTTCTTTTAATGGGGTTGGTTATACCATGCACATTGTAGGTGCATATAGTATAAGGCCTCCCTTTATTCATAGTTATATCTAAGTGGCCTTCCTGTTTTCCAATTCACAGGTCTGGTCTCCATCAAGTCACAGCCCTCCCCCCCCTTTGCCTCTCATCCAACTCTGTCCTCTAATAAATCTTTCTGTCTGCTTCATATAATCAACAAATAAAATTATTTGCCTGAGCCAACATGGCTTAACAGAACATGTAACAATTTATTTAACCTAAACAAATACTTCCAAGGTAGGGGCTATTTCCCGAACTAGCCCTTTGTTCTGTCTCTCCTAGGAGAAGAACGCGGAGGAATGCTGGTGCTTCTGTTACCGGAAGACCTCCCGTCGAGCACTCAATGTTTACTGTGCTCTAAAGTTATCTGAGGAGATAAAATTATCTCCATTCTCTGGGAGCAGGGTGTGGTATAGGGTTATCCTTGGGCAAAAAGTGCTATACGATCCCGTTATGCTCAAACCCAGTCCGCCAATCCAAATTTAAAGTGTTTTCCTCACAGAAAATTACAGAGTGCAAGAGACCCTTTGATAAGGTCACGCAGTATTACATTTAAAATTTAAGCTATGAACTAGAGAGAATCGAAGAGAGGACCCCCCCAGCTCAACCCCCCTTCCCATCAAGCTGTTACTCGCTTCCTGGTAGGTACGATTAAGCCCTCCATACTGCGTGTCTTTTCCCCAGCATCATCCCTCTAACAGGATGTCTCGCCTGGTGGGTAGCTGTTAACATTCTGCCCGAGTAGGGAGCATCGTTAGCTTCAAACCGAATGTAAAATTGCTTATGCTTAAGCTGGGCCTGGTTTGCCAAATGTTATGGGGAGCAGATCCAGTGATTATGAAAACAGAGGGCAAGCCTTTCACAGCATGAGAAGAAATGAAAATTGTATAGGGCTCCTTTTAATTTTAGATACCTCGTGCTCAATGGGTGAACCCAGGGCCCTATCATATCATTAAACTCATCTCATTTGCTGCTTATAATTCAACCTGTGTGTTGCTTCTGCACATTTCAAAAAAAAGTAGAAAAACGTGACAGTCTCCAAGTCAGTCCTGGCCCAGTTTCTTTTCAGCATCCCCGATAGTTCGAAGAGTCAGACAGTTATTGGAGGACTTATCTTTTGCAAAGTCACTTCCGCCAGCAGTGAGGTTCAAAGGGAGCTACACCAGGGCACACAGTCAGTTAGATGCAGTATCAGATGTGTTGCATCTAGATCAGGTTGACTTATTGATCCTGTTTCCACGCTTCTCGATGATGGCTTGCAATCTACGAACTACCTCACTGTGCAACCATATTTTGGTCCCTATCTTCTTCCTGTTTGTGGTGCTCTGCCAAATGGGGTCACTCTTCCCACTATTTTGGTTCTGATTCTCAATTATCTGGATTTTTCTGTCCCTCAAGGCCTCTCTTGCTTCTTCCACCATGGTGTACTACTTCGTACCGTCCTCCCAAAAAATCCGAAGTCTGGCAGGGTAAGGGGTGTGAAACCGAATTGCTTTCTCTCTCAGAGATCTCAAAATTGGTAAATATTTAAGCCTTTGTTGCTGGACTTCTTGAGGGTAGTCGTGGTCCATAAATAGCCTGTGGGACAGGTATTTAATCTCCTTCTTGGCCCAAGCACGTCTCAAAATTTCCTCTTTATCACTGAAGGAACTCAATTTGAACACTATATATCGCGGTCTGGCTGCTGGGTCTGTAGGCTTATTTTGAAGTGATCTGTGAGCTCTTTCCACATGGAAGGAGAAAGTGCTGGGCAGCTCAAGTACATCTTTAAGCAGGTTTTCGATAAATGGAGCCATAGGGGTTGTTTCCATTCCCTCGGGGAGGCCATACAGGCGGAGATTATCTCTACGAGAACACCCTTCCAAGTCCAAACATTTAGATCTCAGCTCCTCAGACTGTTGCACCAAGGCCTGCACTATTTCAGCAAGTTGAGTGGATGATTCTTCACTCTGAGTCACCCGCTCCTCAATCATGCTTATGTGAGATTCGAGGGTGGATAACTGCTTTCTTACTGCTTTGAACTCCTGCTTATTCTCTGATCTTGATTCCCGTATTTCATTTAGTAGAGTTTCGAATCTCGTTCGGGAGAGTTGCTCATATTCCCCATCTGTGTCATAGCCAGCCGCGTGGGATCTTGCCGGGGAGACAGACCTGCTAGGGGGGTCCTCCTGTAATCGAGTGCCATCCAAGCTTTTCCCTTTGTCTTTCTCTCTGTTTCTGCCTCTGTAGCTCTCAAATTGCTTCCCTCCTGTATTTCTGGACATTTTGAGGTGAATTTGACAATCTGTGGAGGTAGATTTGGCAGACTGTGTGAGGAGCGTTTAGCCCTAGGCTCCTAGCTGCTCCGTGACATCACCGGAAGTCTCGGATAAACATTGTTTAGAAACTGAAATGCCCTCTCTACCCAGGGTGAAGGAAACAAACAACTGCTTTAACTTTCTGGACTCCTTAGTCCTAAGCAGATAGTACTTCAAAGTTCTACACACATCATCTAACGTATGGAGCAGTGCTTGCCCTGGACTGTCACGCTCAGGAAAATAAACAGGATGGTGGATACACTGATTGAGTGTAACTCTGAAATCACCTTAGGGTGAAGCGTAGGATTTGTGCGCAAAGACGCCCTGTCTTTGTGAAAAATCAAATGATCCTCCTCCTCACACCAGAGGGCCTGAAGCTCTGAAATTCTTTGAGCAGAAGTAAATGAAAATGACGTACCTACCATAATTCTCGATCTTCCTGTGTATCTTCACCATTAATCACTGGTGGGTGACTGGCTAGAGACAAGCACCCTGCAGGATTTTTTTTTTTTGTAGGGGAGGAGCCTGTGCTGTTGCAGAGCTGCCCATGGGCTAGACTGCAGTATGCTGCACTTCTGCAGGTTGGTGGCCAGTAATGGCTGTTGGCTCCTCCTACACCTCAGTTCTGCATGTCGGAGAGACACAGGAAAAAGGTGATAGAGAAAAATGAGGGCGGGGCAATGGAGCCTGAGAGACAGCAAAAGGAAAGGATGTAAACTGAAAAAGAAATAGGCCAACCAGAGGACACAAGAGGAGGAGGACCTGGGAGGTTACTGGCAAAAAGGCCGCAGTCCCTGGACAGCCAGAAAAGCAGGAAGGGAAGAAGAGAGAGAGAGAGAAATTAAGGGGACAGGAAGGAGAAGGGGGACCAAAAACCCCATCCAGGACACAGAGCTTGCAAGAGCAGATCTTCCAGGAGGCCACAGACCAACTAGGGAAGATTCCGAGGAGAACTCGGGAGAATCCTGATAAGACTGAGAAGGTCCCCCCCCTCGAACCCCTAAGAGGATTCCCCACCCCCATTACCATTTATCAGGAGGACCACAAGGTTCCGGGAGGGATCCCAACTATTATGTCCCCGAAGGGAATGAGATAGCAGAGGAATAGAAAATCAAAGGTGGGGCAGAAGGGAGTTCCAGTCAGCCCCAGATCCCCCCCATCCCAGGGGACTCAAGGGTTGGCGCACCCCCAAGGGATTAGTTGATCCCTGAGATCAGACCCAGGACGGGGGGGAGGGGCACACCAGAAGTCCAGCATTAGCCCAGACAGAGGCCCTACTCGCCATCCTCTGAGAACCTCTCAGAAGTCTCCTAGGGAGGCCATAAGGAGAAAGGGAGGGGAAGAAACCCCAAATGGGTCTCCATGGAGGAAGGCGAGCAGGGAGGGCTCATGGCCCAGGGACTGAGGCCTTGTGAGGGGAAGGTGGGTGGGATTCAGTGATGAATGGTGAAGATAGATTGGAAGATCAAGAATTACGGTAGGTATGTAATTTTCATATCTTTCCTGTGTCAATCTTCACCATTCATCACTGGTGGGTGAGTACCGAGCCCCTCCCCCCAAGGGGACCCAGTAAATCCCTGAGAGAATAGCATCTCGGCCTCCGGGGAAACCCGGGGAGGACACCACTGGCCAGTTAGGCTGGGACTGATCAGGGCAAAGGAAGGCGCCCCTGTAGTTCCTGCCTTGCCCTGTGGGAAAAGACATGGGTCCCCTGGAAGGAGAAGGCCAGTAACCTACGCCGGCCAAAGGTGACAGCCTCGAAAGGTGAAGCCATGACATCCACCTAATGCAGATCGTTGTCCCTGCAAGTCATGAAGTGACTTCACTGGCCTCGTAAGATGCCCTTGACTGATGCCTTGTCAGCTCCAGACCTATAGCAGAGGGGGCTATAGCTTGCCGATTAGCCTCCAAATTGGGCAGCGATGCTAGTGCCTGGCCCAGCATCACCCACAGATGCCTGTTATAGGCAGTGAGGTGCACCGCCTGATGTGAAACAATGGACAGTACCATCTGCGCAGAGGAGAAAACTCTCCACCCCAGACGATCAAACTCTGCAGTGTCAGAATCCGGGTTGTCAGTCATGGACCGGACGTCTATGCCTGATAGGGGTGTTCAGAAACGTCAGTCCCTAAGTGGGATGAGGCAGAGAGACTGGTGACCCTTGGGGAGCACAATACTGTCTCCGGCAGTCCATGGGGGCTGGAGCTGTGGCATATGGAAGCTGCCAGGTGCTGTACAATGCCTCCTGGAAGGGAACTGGTCAGAAGGGGACCACCAAATGGTGTGCCCCGAACTCGCCCAAGGTTTGCATCAAATGCTCGGTATTTTGATGGGCAAAATTGGTGAAATGTAAGTCCCTGACCAGCCTTGCTAGGAAGTGCTGATACTGGGTCTGATCAGCATCACAGGATACATGGACGGAAGATTCCTCTTCCTCAGTGGAGGAAGATGAGGAGGCTGAGGAACTTGTGGAGTCAGACTCTGGCTGCGGAGGGAGAACCGGTCGAAAGACCTGTTCGTCCATAGCCCTAATGCACTGGGGGAATCCGCAGCCTGGTATCTGAACTGCTCCCAGGTCAAAGGCCCTGAAGACCAACACGGCCTGGGAGAGGAGGAGCTGGATGCAAAGGTACGGGCGAACCTGTCACCGTACTTGACATGCCACTGCCAGAGCTGGAAGACCCAACAGGTGATCCTGGCATAATAGGAAATCCACAGGTCTGTAAAGTCACCATCCTGTTAAGAAAAGTAAAGTGGTCAGGACTGAGCCCTGTAGGGGAAGCTTCCCTATGAGGGGACTGGGGCTGCATGGATCCAGAAGGGCGGTCCTCAGCCCCACCCAATGAGGACTCCCTTGA
Organism: Neoceratodus forsteri; assembly: GCA_016271365.2. NCBI lineage: Eukaryota > Metazoa > Chordata > Ceratodontiformes > Ceratodontidae > Neoceratodus > Neoceratodus forsteri. The sequence continues at coordinate 436,585,166 of CM057459.1, read as the reverse complement.
AGGGGATGAGGCAGAGAACCTGGGCTCAGCACTGCGGCTCCTCCCCAGGCCCCGAGGGCCACAGAGGGGTGCCGCTGCCCCTTGCCCCATCCCCTCAACCCCGCTGACTCCGAGAAAGACCTCTTCCTCACACTCTGTGCCAGAGAACCCTCAATTCCGCAGACTCCCCGAGGAGAGTCGCAGAGGAGGTAGGTTTGGTCTAGAACTTGATAAAGAGGATGGCACTGGAGACGGCAGCCAAATTCTCCCCCAAATCCCGGACCACTGCACCCACTGCAGTGGGACCACCAGCCCACACCTGCCCCATCGAGCTGCCATAGGCTTAACAACTGGCGCAGGCCACAGTCACCGAAGCTGCAGGTGGGGGCATCTGGAGAGGAGCAAGTGTGCTAGGCCGTGGAGAACCCTCCGATTCCGAGCAGTCAGGCCTCCAGTCTGAATCAGCCTCTGAATCATCCAGCTCCGAAGAGGAGACAATCCAGAGGAACTCCGGACCGCCGGCCCCGGGGGCTCTCTCCCCTGTGGCCTCACACCCCTCACAGCATCGCCTCGATCAGCGGAGCCGTGAATGGCCTCGGGATCTGAGGCAGTGAGTGGAGCCAGACCGGACCTCCAGCACCACGGTAGAGACCTCCTCCATGGGAAGGCTAGAAAAGGAGGAGGCCCCACTTTACTGGACCATGTAGGCCCAGGAAGGGACCCAGAGGAAGGGCAGAGGGTCCTGCGCTTGGACCAATGAGAGCACCACTGCCCCCTGAAAGTTGGTGGAGCCCTGCTGACTTTTAACACGCTGTACTCCAGAATGCGGCGGTCCACAGAGAAGCAGGTGTCAATGTCATGCTGGGGTCCAAGGCAGGTAAGACAAACATCATGCTGGTCAGAAACTGAGATTTGCCAGCTGCAGGGACACCAACGTATAGGAGGCCGGCCCATTTTCTTAGAAGAACGTTTCTTGTCCTGAGGACCAGGCATGATGCGATGGTAACTAAATATAAAAAACAGTAAAGACTCGACACCGCTTAATAAATAGGAAAGATCTTGTTGCTAAATTGCGCTGAGTGGGCTGCAGAACCATGGTGGAGTCGAATGAAGCTCGGCATCAAGAATGGCCCCGAGGAACGACGATTCCAAGGCTTGAGGGCTTCGACCATCGGACTAGGCCGCAATGGCATAGCAAGTAATGCGAGTTGCAGGTGAGGTGCTGTCTCTACAGCGGGAGAAGCAGAACTGAGGTGGAGGAGCCAACGGCCATTACTGACAACCCGCAAGCACCACATAATGAGTCAGCCTCGTGTGCGGCGCTGACTCCTCCCTCTTACAAAAAAAAAAAACCTCCCGCAAGATGCTTGTCTCCGGCTAATCACCCACCAGTGATGAATGGTGAAGATTGACACAGGGAAGATCTGCAACTAAAAACAACGCTTCCCAAGAGAGAAAGCGCAAATCGCAAGTCGCGATTGATTCAAAAGGAGACAGGGTCAATTTTTCTAAAACAAAATTCATGTCCCAAGCCGGGACAGGGAACAGATTTGGGGTTTCACATGCAGGATGCCTCTTAGAAAGGTACGGGAAACATCCAGCTGAGCATTCATGCCGTCACCCACGGGCTCATGAAAAGCCGAAACAGACGAAAGGTGGATCTTGAGGGAAGAGTACTGGAGGCCCGAGTCAGACAGTGAGATCAGGTAGTCCAGGATATGATTCACCGAGTAGGTGAAAGGGTCCAGGCTATGTTTGGCAGCCCAGATGGCAAACTGCTTCCACTTCATGGCATATGTGGCGGATGTCCGCTACCCTGTTAGAGACCCCGAACCTGGCAATGGCTATGTTCTCAGGAGCCAGGCATGCAGATGGAGGAACCTGAGGTTGGGATGAACCAGGGTTCCCTAAGCCTGGGTCAGCAGGTTCCTGCAATGAGGAAGACAAACTGGAGGTTCTTCAGCCATATGCTGAGGGAGAGGGAACCATATTTGGTGAGGCCAGAATGGAGCCACCAGAATTATGGTGGCCCCCTCCATCTGTAGCTTGATTAACACCCTCTGAATCAGATGAAATGGAGGGAAATACATAAAGAAACCTCCCGCTCCAAGAGCGGGACAACGCGTCTTGCCAGAAAACTCCAGGCCCTGGATCTAGCGAGCAGAAAGTGGGCAATTTTGCATTGAGTGGGGACGCAAAAAGGTCCAACTCTGGAGGACCCCATCTGTCGAACAAGTCTTCTGCGATGGATGAAAGTAGCTCCCATTTGTGCTTGCTGGAATGAGTCCCGCTGAGACTGTCCACCAGGGTGTTTAGTATGCCTGGCACATGGACTGCAGCGAGTATCATCTGTGATCTAATATCTAGTACCACACTCTCACGGCCTCCCTACAAAGGGGGTACGAGCGAGTCCCCCTCTGCCCACTTGCTGATGTTGTATACTATGCTTAGATTGTCCGACTGCACCAGAAGCTGACCCGGAGCAAGGTGTTCCTGAAAGGCCTGCATGGCGTAAAGCGCCGCTCTCATCTCCAGGACAGTGATATGCAGCGAGGCTTCCTACTGGGACCAGGAGCCCTGGGTTTGGAAGGGACCAAGGTGTGCTCCCCAGCCCAGACCTGAGGCATCTGTACTTATGATCTGATGCTGGGAAGAGAACTAAAATGGAACTCCTTGAAGCTGATTCAAGGGGTCCACCCACCACTGCAGTACCTTGCATACTGCGGAAAAGACCAGGACTGGTTGGTCTAACATGTTCATGCACTGGTCCCACTGTACCCAGAGGGTCCACTGAAGGGTACGCATATGGAACATGGCCAGCGGAGTGGTGGTTATGGCAGCTGCCATCAGGCCCAGTAATCGAAGATATACCCTGGAAGGAATGTACTGGCTCTGGGCAACTTCCTGAGCTTGGGCGATGAGGCACTCTGCCCTGTCTTGGGGCAGGAAGGCTTTCCCCTGTGCCAAGTCCAGAACCACCCCTAAATACTGCAGCCTTTGGGACAGTACCAGAACCAACCTGGGTAGGCTGATGGTAATGCTCAGGGAGATGAACAGCTGGAGAGTTTGCTCCAGAGTCAACAAAAGCTGATCCCTGGACGGGGCCTTCAGGAGCCAATAGTCCAGATAAGGGAAGACATACACAATCCCTCTCTTCTGAGAGCTGCTGCAACCACTGCTAAGCACTTGGTAAAGACTCACGGTGCAGAGGATAAGCCAAAGGGCAGCCCTGAAAGGCAAAATGGAGAAACTTCCTGTGAGGAGGAAAGACCAAGATGTGCAGGTAAGCAACCAGCATGTTCAGTGAACAGAGACAGTCCCCTGTTTTGAAAAGGGGCATCAGGCCTGAAAAGTTACCATCCAGAACTTTTTGTATTGGACATAACAGACTGAGGTCCTTTAGGTCCAAAATAGGCCTCAAATCTCCTGTTTTTCTGGGGACCAGGAAAAACCTGGAGTAAAACCCCTTGTTTCTCTGGTGCCTGGGCAATGGCTCGATGGCCTGCTTGTGCAGAAGGGACTGCACTTCCTCCCAGAGAACTGGCAGATGAGACGGGGGGTAACAGGAGGGTAGAGGTGGGGTTTCTGGATGCTGGTCGATGAGCTCCAAGGTGTGACTCTTTTCTATGATCTGCAGAATCCATGCATCCGAAGTTATGGTTCTTCACCGATTCAGATAGAGAGAGAACTGACCTCCAACCACGGCCCCTGGTCTGGGACCAGAGAAAAGGGGTCTGGTAAGGAGTCAGGCAGAGGTAGAGCCAGCCGCAGGGGCTGGACCCTCACTCCTGGGGCGCTTGGCCACTGTTCCAGCAGTGGAGGGGTGGGCAAGGAAGCCTGGGCTCTGAGTTCTCCCTGGGGACGGGGAGCTGTCCCAGACCTATTTTTCTGTTTGCGAAAAGGAGGCCGTCCTCTACTCTTTGGCTGGGTATGTTAGAGGGAGTGGACAGACTTGAGGGTCCTGCCCGAGGTTTGCAGATCATTTATGATGTCCAGGACATAAGGGCCAAACAGTTTGGTGCCATTAAAGGGGGTATTAAGCACTTTTTGCTGCACATCAGCTGCAAACCCAGAAACTCTGAGCCAGGAGTGCCTGCAGAGGCATATGCCCATGGCAGCTGCCCTGGCAACTGTGTCAGCCATGTCATATAAAGCTCTGAGGAGGTGTTTGCTAACATCCTCGGCCACTTGGAGGCACAGTAGCAGCTCCTGCTTTTGAGTGCCCTCCAGAAGGGCCTGGACGGTAGCCTTGCCCTTCTTTCAACTGGTATTCTGGTATTTTACCATGTGTGACAGATAGTTTGCAATCCTCAAATCTAACGTGGCAGAGGCATAAACTCTTTTATCCCAGAGGTCAATTCTTCGAGACTCTTCGTCTTGGGGAAGGGAGCTAAGGTACTTAGGCACTTTAGATCTGTCATGAGCTGTCTTAATGACCACTGAGTCAGTCTTGGGCTGGGCAGCATAACAGGGGAGACTCTGTGGGGGGTGATAAAGTCTGGCCACCCTGCGGAGCATAGCTGGCGCCATGTTTGGTCTGTGCCAGGCTGCCATGGCTTCATTCTTCAAGGCTGGGAGCTTGGGAAGAAAGATCTTTGGGGGAGATTCAGGGATCTCCCGGAAATCTACCAGATCTTTTCTGGTGGCATCCTTTTCCTCAGTGTGGAAGCCCATGGCTGAGGACAGCTGTTTCATCACACTGAAAAATGTGGGGTCCTCAGTATGAGAACTGGGAGTATGCTTTACAGAGTCCTCACTGACAGAAGAGGATGTAGATCTGTCAGAAAGCAGGATCTCCTCCTCTTCTTCTTCCTCCACTTCATCAGGAAGAATGAGGTCTGGGTGATACTCCTCCTTGACATCGACCTCTTTTATATCTGGGTCTGGCATCAGGTGCGCAGGTGGCAGCCCACAGGGAGCCTCCCGGGGCCGATGAACAGGTGTCGATAACAAGGCTGCCATCGGTGGCATTGGCGAAGGGGGCCTGTTTAGGGCACCCAGCTGCTGCACAAGCACATCAGTGAACCTGATCAAGACTTCATTCAAGTCGATGATGGACGTTGATGGAGAGGGGTTCGATGGCACAGGTGTCGACGACCTGCCTGCTGTGTCCTGCAAACCCAACAAGCCTGTAGTCTCGAAGGGAGAGTTGTCAACGACAAACCTGTCATCGACAACGGAGGGGTTGATGACCTGTAGGCCGATGGCCTGGCACCCTGAGATGGGTGGAGGTGCTGTTGGAGTGGGTCTGCTGGGTACAGAGACCTGGACAGCAGTGCTCTTTGTCAGTACAGCCTCAGCCGATGAAGATCTCCCAGAAGAAGGAGAAGCCGAAGGGAAGCGAGATCGACACCGGGGGGAGTGGTAGCATTCTCGGTCTTTCTTGTGACTTTTCCCTTAGGATTTGTCTCAGGCCTTAGAGGACTGGGAACTCGAAGAACCAGCGGGTGACTAAGAGGCCGGGACCTCGGAGGACCCCTGCCTGGAACTGGCTACCTGTTGATCCATAAGGAGTTTTTTAAGAACCTTCTTGTGTCGCCTGAGAGTTGTTTGGTTAAACTTCTGGCAGAGCTCAAAGTCAGAAACTTCGTGGTCAGGCCCAAGACAGCAGGCACAAATAAAGTGTTTGTCTGTAGAGGCAATCTTCCTTCCGCAGTGACAAAGACGGAAGAGGAAGGTAGAAGGATTAACTCTTGACATTAAAAAAAAGGAATCTCTTTTAAAGGAGATTACTAAAAGGCAAGTTAAGAAAAGCCGTAATCTGAAAAAGGTGCAAATACTGTGAAGGAGCTTCCTCGGAGACTCATGCAAGTGAGTCACTGGTGGGAAGGAACTGAGGAGAAAGTGGGGCCGCTCACACCTTTATAGGGTTGGTGACGTTGACGGACACTGACAGCTTGGGTGGCACCAGTTGTACAGCTGAAATTCTTCCACGTGGATTCCCCTTCACCGATGGTGAAGGTTCCTATGGTGTTACCTGATGACGGAGATACCCCCGAAGAAGATCTTGGATTACTGTATCGACTCTTCTCCTACCTATTTAGAGACAGCTATTGCAAACAGTACTCTCTTGCCAGTCCTTCTCTATGGTGCCCCCATTCTGCAATCGGATCAAAACATGCCAACTGCCTGTATCACAAGGTAAGACGATTTGCAGCTGGAGCCCCTACCTAGGGCCACCACTGTGATGTGCTTGTTGCCCTGGAATGGTCTGCTCTAGATTTGCATATGAGGTTCCCATTGCTCTGCCTAACTTTTAAGATATCGAATGTCTTTACTCCTCCCAGCCTTGAGGGTGTCCTCAAGCCCAGAACACATTAAAGATGCTTCCGTTCCACATCCAGTCCACAAATAGAAGGGGTTTCTAGAGACTAGGGTCATTTCAGTCACAGGCAAACATGCATACACCTTCACTGCCCCAACCATGTGGAACAATCTCCCACGTGAGGTCATAGACTGGTGCACTCTAGCATCCTTTAAAAACAACCTTATGGCTTTACCCCTCAGAAGTCAGTCGGTGCATGAGTGCAGCTTTAACAGCTGAGGTCCCACTCACCTAGCTCCCTCCTTTGAGTCCCCTGGCACCTACTGGCTTCCTTTGTAGAACTTGATGTACTACTATTACTTGCACAATGTAATACCGCTTACACAGTGTATAATATTTGTCCTTAACTAATTGCATTAACTATTATATTGGGACCAAAGATGTACTTTGGATCAGTGCAATCATTCTTATATCTGCCTACGTATTAGGTATTCTATGTGCAATTTGTCTATACTAAGAATGAATGTCTAATAGGAGGAGTTACTGTGCTCTGCAAGCAGTTTCTTTTGTACATTGTTCTTCACTGATGTACACTGTATGTAACTAATTCTGGGTGTACTAGTGCTATCTCTTAGTCTATGTGGATAATTTACCTGTGTTAATGCACAATACTGTGTACTGTTTGTAAATTTTGAATGTAACCAATTCCAGGCTGCCCCAGAAAAAGGGGCACGCAGTCTCAATGGGCCTACCCAGTTATCAAAATTCAAATAATAAATAAATAAATACGTACATACATACATAAGGATAAGCCAAAGGGCAATACTCAAAACTGATAATAGCAGTTCTCCAGAATAAACCTGAGGTACTGCCTGTGGCACATTCTGATTTTGATATGAAGGTAAGCATCCTTCGATGTCCAGAGCACAAAGCCAGTCTCCTTGCTGCAGAAGGGGAAAGAGAGCCTGAAGAGACATCATTCCAAATTTTTTTGTATTAAATGACTTTGTTCAGGGCTCTGAGGTCCAACACAGGATGCAAGTCTCCTGTGGCTTTTGGGACGAGGACGTATCTTGAGTAAAACTCCCGGAAAGGCACATGTGTCCATCTAGCCAATCAGCTGTCACCAGCCTTTAGTACAGCACTTTGCCTGTACCACCACCTGTGATCACCCAGGTGGCAATTGCGCAGTAACAGTGATTCTCCCCCTCCCTCCCTCCCTGGAGGAGGACAGTGTCCTTTGGGATGCACAATCCTCCATCCCCAGATAGCTCTCTGATGATCTAGGCTTGTTTCCGAATGTGGGTCCTCAGTATCGTGTTAATATTTCTGAGAATGATGCCAGCAAAATCTGTGAGTTGATGACACCTAGCAAAGAGGTTGGGACTATCATTGCTGGCGGGATACAACCCATTAACAAAGGCTGCATACCATCCACAGTAGGTATGGAAGTGCCAGTCAGGCCCTGACCTTGGTGTCCCAATGACAGCCGGGGGCAGTAGTCATCGCCACCAGAGCGGACACCGACGAGGACATACTCTCCTTCCATGGAGACCTCTACCTCACAGGCGAAGCATTTTTTCCTTATGTTTATGGTGACTGGAAGAGGAGAAGGGTCTCAATGACGATATCTCCTTGTCTTTGGATTTACTTGTCGTCCTCACTGACAGTGGTGGCAATGCAGTTGATAGCCACTGGGATGCTGCCTTACACGGAGCAGGCAGTTGAGAGGGAGAAGCTGGTTTGGATCCCCCAGCCTTTGCCTGAGCTTCCATAACTTTTTCGATAATCAAAGTCTCCAAAGCCTTCTTCTGGTGTCTCCTTGTGGCCTGGTTAAATACCTGGTAGATCTTGCACACCCTCACATTGTGGGACAGGCCCAAACAGAAAACACAAATGGTGTGAGTATCATCCTTGTAGATCTTGTAACTGCAGGTACAAAACCTAAATAAAGGTTCTTTTGACGGTGACATACAGGGAAAACGTCAATATCAAAATCTTTTAAGTTAGAAAACAAAATAAACAACAATGCAATAAAAACAATGGCATTGCTTTTCTGCAGGTCCAATGAGCATGTCAATGGTGAAAGAAAAACCTGAGGAGTGAGGGGGCCACCCACGCTTTATGGGCACCGGCGTTATACATGATCATGGGCAACCCCCAGACCCCCAGCTAGGCAAAGGTTTCTGGATGATCCCGGCACCAACAACTTTCAGTTCCAAATGTGCGTCACAATGGAGGAGATGTCCTCGACGAAGATTTACAGAGCCATTAGCCTTATCTCAGTGGTAGGGGAACTGATGGGGACACTATTCAAGGATGACCTAGAGGAATATCTGGAGGAAAATAGGCTTCAGGATAGTGAGCAGCACAGGATTGTGTCAAGGAGGTCTTGCCAGACCAACCTGACAGTATTCTTTGACTGGGTAACCAGGGTAGCTGATAAGGGGCATCCAGCAGATTTACTCTGCTTCGACTACAGCAAAGACATCTTCCCAGTACCACACTGAAGGTAGCTAAGAAGAAGATGGGGCATCTGCGAACAGATGAGGAAATAGTAAGGTGGGTAGGGAGTTGGTTGGAGGTGATGCAGCAGAGTTGTGGTGAATGGGGGCACATCAGGAGAAAGCAAGATCATCAGAGTACCACAGGAATATGTTGTGGGCCCAGTCCTCATCAGTATGTTCATCAGCGATACAGAAGAGGGAATCCTGGGTAGAATGTGTCTATAAGCAAATGACACTAAACTTTGTGGTGGGACTGACAATATAGAGTGGACATTTATTTTATTTGTTGTCTTGCAAAACAACCTTTGAGCTAAGAGCTCTTTTAGAAAGGTTCCAAGTCAATACTGGAGTTGCCGGGTGCAGAGCCAGCAGCCAAAAGGAACAGACACTTCTGAGAGAGCTCCTCGAGTTCGGCAGCAATTCAGACCTAAACCTTTCTTAAAAACTCACTAAAATCTTTGTAACCTACATCAGCTTGTGCTACTTTCTAAAAGGAGCAGATTGATAATAAATGTTGTCTGCTCTGAAAATGGTGCATCCAAAGAAAAAGCCTCCCTAAGACAGCGGTGGTGCGCATTCGCATAAGCCAGGTGATCAGCCAGCAGCAGGGGCCTCTAGCCATGAGATGGGCACTGCTGAACCGACTAACGGAGTGCTTCTGCAAGCCATCCAGCTCCTAGGTAAAAAAGTTGATAACCTAATGGACTGCCTTGCTGCCACGGACACTAAAATAGCGAAGGCCTCAGCAACTGCTGACGGAGCAGTGGAAACAGCAAATAATACTGCTACAGCTGTGTCGGGAGTAATATCAGAGAACAAACTTCTGAGGCTCCAGATGGAACAACTTGAAAATGCTGTTCGTTCTGCAAATCTCCATATCTTGGGTGTCCCAGACCTATTGGGGTATGTGGAAACCCTAATATTTAAACTTTGGGATATTGAAATTGTCGGGGACATTGTGAAGATGTATTGAATTACCCCCACACGTCGGGAACTATCGCCTTATCTTCCTCGCACAAGTCTGGCGGTAACTACTGGGCAGCATACTCGGGACAAGGTACTGGCCACGGCTAAAATGAAGGGCACAGTGTTGTTAACTTCAGGGGTAAAAGTGCATTGCTTCCCAGACTTGAGCTATTCCGCCCGAGAATGCCGCAAGGGGTTTGATGCTGTAAGATCTGGGCTGCGAGCATTGGGGGTCTCTCACGTGCTTCAAGTCCCAGCGCATCTCAGAATTCAGTATGCGGGTAAAACTTATCTTTACACTGACCCCTCTGAAGCAGGGAAATGATTATCCGCAATACAGAAGGACTTTGCTCAATAAGAAATGAATAAGGAGTCTGACGAGGGGGAATGATTTTTGGTTCTATTAAAATCCCAGTAAGTTGATCTCCACGTGGTAAACTTTCAGTCAACTGTGTCACAGACTCATGAACAATTTCAGTTTTGATATTTGAAGGTTGAGTCCCTTACTAGTTTGTAACACTTACATATGTGCCAAGGCTGACTGTAGTCTGTTTCTATACCAATAGTTGGTTAAAAGTTGATGTCGGGGTTTTGTGTATTTTATCCTTTATACAATTAATAAGACCAAAGTTTGATCCGGTCTGCGGGGGGGGGGGTTTCTCAGAGGCATCTGCTGGAGTAAAGGAATTAAATAAAATGTAGTGTTACGTGGACAAACCTGCTGCTTTTGGCGGCATTGTTAAGTGCTATATAAGCACATGGACTCAAACTGGACTAAATTGCATTAAATGTCTATGTTCTTGCTGCAAGGTTATTAGGTTTCATATCTTGCTTTTGCTTATTAATAATCTAGATGCCAGTCCTCCAATGATGTAAAGCTGGGTGCTGAGTTTATTTTCCTAGTGATTCGATGTATAACTCATAGCATATTGTTCTCAAAACCAAGGTATGACTTTCTTACATGTCTGTACTATAAAAAGCAATAAACACAAAGTATAAAAAAAATACTGGTGTTGCAGAGAGACCTGCAAAGGCTAGAAGATCGGTCAAGGCTAGAAGATTGGTCCAAAGTTTGGCAGCTGAAACTCAATGCTGGAAAGTGTAAAGTGATGCATTCAGGGAATCAAAACTCCAGAACAGAGTAGTGGATGGGCCGGGTGGGGGTGTCAAGCTGAACACATCATTAGAGGAAAGAAACCTAGGAGTCACCATGGATATCTGCTCTGCCCTGTCTACTCGCTCATTGTCCTATCTTCTTCGACTCTGCATTTCTCCATCTTGCAACTGCTCCTGACTCACATACATTTCTCCATCCTGCAACTGCTCCTGACCCACATCTCCTTCACTACCTTTCTTTTCCCCTACTGCTGTCCTATTTTACCAACTCCACCCCGCTTCTGCCCCTCCCTTGGCATGCCGAAAGCATATAGCACTGGCTGGGTTTGCATCGAGCAGTGTTCTTACCCTTGGGTACTTCTCCTAAGGGTAATGGCTTGCCTCCAACCCCACACCCTCTCTGTCTTCAGTTTCTCAACTTTATCTGCATCATGCAGTTGTTACCATCGCGAGGTTCTGCTCCAGTGTGTTACGGTCTACCTCCTATTTATTTCACCCCCTTTTATGTACCAGTGCCAGTTATTCTATCCTGCAACTACCCCTAAACATTCCTCACCTGTTTCTTGTCAAATCCCCTTACGGGGTGTGCATCCCGGAGTGGTGAAGGTTCTCCTTACTCCCACCATCTCCCCAGGCTGGCAAGGCTCTCAGTTACTACTCAAGAGCTAACCTAAATAAATTTTATCTGTGTTAATAGGTTTTGTGTGTATGTATTTGATTTATTTCTATGAGTATGCAAGTATGGGAGTGTGTATAGATATATATATATATATTTCATTGCAAAAACTTCATTAATGCCTCAGTTAGGGTGAATCCCATAGCAACAAAAGCAGGGAAATGAGGTGTTAGGGTTTCCAACCCTAATGCCCCACCCCCAGGGTTCTAGGGGTAAGTCTCTTGACCTGCTACATTTTGTGGGAATCTGTTGAGTGATTTCTGAGATATAAAGTGCTGAAAAAACAGAAAAATCTGTTTTTTTTAGCATTTCTTTGTCATCCTGGATCTCAGAAAGGACTTTAGGTTTTGGTCTGAAATTTGCAGGATAGAAAGCCTTTGGGTCACAGGTGTGACATTTGAAAGTTTGGTGAAAAAAAATATTAATCCGTTCAAAAGTTATGATGACATTTTTAACTTTCTCATAGTTTCCTATGGAAAATTTATATGTCAGGCATGAAAAATACCAGCTTATTTTCAAATAGGAGTACTGTGGAAAAAAATACTAGCTTCTTTTCGCCAAAGAATGCTTGTATTTTCATACAGTTCACAGTCTTCGATCGACTTGAGCAGTGTTGTGTCCATCTTGTTTTAGCTTGCAAGGATGTTGAAGTATCCATAAAAAAAACATCAGAAGACAGCTAAAGCAGACTCTTCAGGTATATTCTGATGTTTTTTTTCTTTTGAGCTAGCTCTAAACAAATTTTTATGTCGGGTACCAGCTTATACAGAGAACAGGATCCTGTATTGAAGTACACTACTGTGTGGCAAATTGCTTGTTTTCGAATCCGACATGGGGTGCCCAATCCCCATGTTGGAATGTATCCCCCGCACACACTTGTTTGGCACACTGGGAGCCCACCACAGTGTGCCCAAATTTATTTATGTTCGCCCTACCGACATCAGGGTGCCCAATCCCCGTGTCGGTATGATCCCCCCCCCCAAACTCGTTTGGCACACTGGAAGCTCACCCCAGTGTGCCCAAATGGATTTATTTCCATTGTACCGACATCGGGGTGCCCAATCCCCGTGTTGGTATGATCCCCTCCAACTCATCCGGCACACTGGGAGCCCACCCCAGTGTGCCCAAATCGTACCGACATCGGGGTGCCCAATCCCCATGTGGGTATGATTCTCCCCCCCCCAAACTCAGCTGCCACACTGGGAGCCCACCCCAGTGTGCCCAAATGTATTTTTTTTCCCCGTTAATACAGAAATGCCCCCAATGTCTTTTATTTTCTTTAACCCTGAAAAAGAAACGTCCATCGTTGTCTCCCCACCCCTCCCCCATCCCCATCCTCCCTCTGGGCACCCACCTCCCTGCACCCCCCACCCATACTATCTGGAGGTTGGGATGGGCATCTTCTCTGGACCAGGGACACGCTCTGCATTCTTCAAAGCCGAACTGTGATTTGAGGAAGTAAGGTAAGTCATATAATCGAGGTCAATGGGGGTTTCAGCATTATGTTGATATCTCAGCCATTTGGAGGAATTTTGGCCCCAAATTTTCAACATGGGGTTCTTGGGACCCCATCTCGACTGGCACCTGCCATTTTGTTTCTCGATCGCAAGGTGATTTTATGTCGCCAAAGTGGGAATCACCTTTGGGACTGATTCACTAAGTGAGAGTGCCACTGTTCTGCGAGACGGTGTCCCAAAAGCCCATGTTGCAAATTTGGTGACAAATTCAAAATGACAGTGTAATGAGCTGCGCATGTTATGCAGTTTCTACGCACACCGTAACTTCACCAATTTTTAATATTTTCACTTCAGATTTTCAACATTGCCATTTTTCACACCTTCATGTGAACAGTACAGCTGCCATTTTGCACATCCTGCCCAGAACGTGTTTTCACACCTGTGGCACAGAATGGCAAGGCCGTTGTGCAAAATCAACTTTTGGGTTGGATTAACAAAATCACAGTTGCACTGTTCATGAGAGGAGGTCCCAAAATGCTGATGTTGAGAATTTGGTGAAAAAATTCCATAAAATGACCATGATACGAGTGTGCGTTGCACAGTTTCTACACACGTTCGTAACCTCGACAATTTTTCATATTCTCACCCCAAATTTTTAACATTGACATTTTTCCACACCACTTCATGAACAGTACAGCTGTCTTTTTTCAAATCCTACTAAAAAAAATTTTCCGCAACTGTGGCACAAAAACAGTGTTACAGCTGTGCAGAATTACATTTTGATGGGGATTTGAAAGTTTACTGTACTGGGAACATGTGATGAGGTGCTAAGAAGGTTATGTTGAACATTTGGGGTGAATATTATTTGAGATGGCACAGTTATGACTATTTGTTGCAATTTCGCCACGCCTGCTCATAACTTAATGCGTGGAAGCGCAGGGGCCAGAGACCCCTGTGTTTCCACAGCTACATACAAATGTGCATCTGTGCAGGGATGGGAGCGCGGGGTCCTGACATGTGAACACTGTTGTACTATGTGGATGGAGGGACTGGAGTGCAGGGTCTGAAGGACCCTGCGCTCCCACCGTGACATACTGACAGTGCTGTACTATCTCGATGAAGGGATGGGAGTGTAGGGTTCAAAAGACCCTGTGCTCCCACCGTGACAAATGGACAATGTTGTACTATCTGGATGGAGGAACTCGGACCCTGCACTCTGACAGTAAAATGAGGATACAGTTATACTATCTGAAAAAGAAGGGAAATTCTTTGCAAAAAACACTGTTAGTGCATCATTTAGTGTGAATACTACAGCAACAAAAGCAGGGAAATGAGGTGTTAGGGTTTCCAACCCTAATGCCCCACCCCCAGGGATCCAACCCCTACCACCCAACCCATCCTCCACACACCAACAGGCGTCGGGGGTTTTCCATTGGGTTGTCAGACCTAACTCTCACCCCAATGTCCTATACTGTAGTGTGTCAGCTTGTTTACACGTGGAATGGGGTGAGAGTTGGGCCCGACGACCCAATGGTACACCCGATGCCTGTTGGTGTGGAGGGTGGGGGATGGGGTGATTGGCAGGGTACAGGAACCTAGCGGTGGAAGCGGTAGGTTAGGAACCCTAGCCTCATTTCCCTTGCTTTTGTCAGCTGTGGTACTCACCCAACTGATGCATTAACGACGCTTTTTTGCAAACAATATGGTAGTACGTAGTGCTACCCTAGTTAGGGTTGAGTAGCCCTTTTAAGGTTAAATGGTGAAACTTTGCACCTTAATAACTTTGCCACCGTTCAACGGATTTGCCTGAAATTTGGCAAGCACGGGGTGGAACCATAGATCTCGGGAACTGCCAACTTTCGTACCGGTCAGATATATGGCTGCGGAGTTAAGCAACATCCGTACGCGCAATTACATTTTTTTGCACATTCTTTGCTTGTGCCCAGCCCGAAAACTTCAGGGAACGTGCGGCCGGGGTCCCCGATGTGTCTTTTGAAGATTTCGTGAAAAAATATTGAACTGTTCAAAAGTTATTCAAAAAACAACTTCCCATTATAAGTCAATGGGAAAAGTTAACAAAAAGTTTGACACTTTCACAAATGCAGTTTTTAGTGTCGCAAATCCGCCATTTTTTTTTCAGTTACTGATCACAGAAATGCTTGGCATTTAAAATTGGGACCATCTAGGGACACAGTTCTTTTTGTGTTTACCTATTTGAGCCCTGAGGATGCTAGCCATGTCTTTATTTTGGGGTTAAGCACCCCAGAAATATGTTTTTCAAATTTCTGGGAAAAGTAGTGTCGCACCTGTGACACTTTCGCAAATTTTTGCTAAAGCTTTTAAATCACCACACTACTTTTCAGGCTGCGCCAAATGACAGGAATCTTTGCCACCTGCTGCAAAAACGGTTTAGTCTTTTGGGCTGAAATTTGGAGGAAGAAGCCAACATCTCACAGATGTGCCTTTTGATGGTTCGGTGAAAAAATATTGCAGGGTTGCAAAGTTACAGTACTCCGAAGTTGACGTTTTCCCATAGACTAACATGGTGGTGTCCACCGTGCCTTCCGTGTCCACCGTGCTGGGCTCGTATCTCGAAACGGTAAAAGCAGATAATGGAATTTTGTTGCACTATGGAATTTTTGTTGTTTAGTGAAACCTAGCCAGGAAACTCATGAATCATGTGAAATTTACATTTTTTCTACGTCAGACGGTTCCTGAGATATAAGCAATTTAGTATTCCAACAGCTCATTTTTTGCTCCGAGGCCCATTATTATGCATACATTCTTTGTACACACTGTGTTTCTCTATGCAGTTGTTGGGCAAAAACAGAGTGTGCACTTCCATTACTGTTACAGTTAGCATTTCCGTACCAATTTGCGTTACCATTCCCATATACGCCACCGTGTGCGTTACCCTTTGCATTCTCGTTTGCGTACGCACTTGCGTTCGCGTTTCCATTTCTGTTTCCTTTGGCTTTATTTCTGCTGTTAACATTACCATTTGCGTTTCCAATTGCGGTACTGTGACTGTGCATGTCACAGTTTGCGTTTCCTTACATGTTTGCATCTCTTTTTGCGTCACTGTGCGCTTTGGCGTCACTTTATGCTTGCGTTTCTACTAACGATTGCTTTTCCATTTACATTTCAGTCACCATGTGGGCAACCATTAGCAGTTGCGTTTCCCTTGCACTTACTGTTACTATGTCACAAAAAATGACGTGTTCGGGCCCTGCGCTCCCACCACCACATTCCATTCACTATTTGTACTGCACATTCTCAAAAAGAAGGGAAATTAGAGTAAAAAACTCCATTTAATGCATAAGTTAGGGTTGTTCCACAGTGACAAAAGTGAGGAAATTCGGTGTTAGGGTTGAAAGCCCCTTTGCACCCCAGGCCGCCACCCAACCGTCAACGGGGTGTGCACTGGGGTCGTCGGTCCTAACTCTCGCCCCATTCTCCTACACCTCAGCTTGTTTACCCATGTGATGGGGTGAGAGTTACGGCCGATGACCCCAATGCACACCCCGCTGGCGGTTGGGGTGGCGGGCTGGGGGGTGCAAAGGGGGCTTTCTACCCTAACACCAAATTTCCTCACTTTTGTCACTGTGGAACAACCCTAACTTATGCATTAAACAGAGTTTTTTGCCTCTAATTTCCCTTCTTTTTGAGAATGTGCAGTAGAAATAGTGAATGGAATGTGGTGGAGGGAGCGCGGGGCCCGAAAGTGCAAGGGAAATGCAACCGCTAATGGTTGTGCACATGGTGACTGAAACGTAAATGGAAAAGCAAACGTTAGTAGAAATGTAAGCATAAAGTGACGCCAAAGCGAACAGTGATGCAAAAGGAGATGCAAGCGTGTAAGGAAACGCAAACCGTGACGCGCACAGTCACAGCACCGCAATTGGAAACACAAATGGTAATGTTAACAGCAGAAAGAATGCCAAAGGAAACAGAAACGCGAATGAAAGCGCGTACGCAAATGAGAACGCAAAGGGTAATGCACAAGGTGGGGTACACAGGAACGGTAACGCAAACGGGTACAGAAACGCAAGTGGAAATGCTAACTGTAACAGTAACGGAAGCGCATACCCTGTTTCTGCCCAACAGCTGCATAGAGAAACACAGTGTGTACAACGAATGTATGCACAATAATGGGCCTCGGAGCAGAAAATGAGCTGCTGGAATACTAAATTGCTTATATCTCAGGAACCGTCCGACGTAGAAAAAAAATTCTAATTTCATATGATTCATGAGTTTCCTGGCTAGGTTTTCACTGAATGCGACGAAAATTCCGTATCTTGCACCGTTTCCGAGATACGAGCCCCAAAAGGCACGGCGGATGCCACCATGTTAGTCTATGGGAAAAATATGTCAACTTCGGAGTACCATAACTTTGCATCCCTGCAATATTTTTCACCAAACCACCAAACAGGAAATCTGTGAGATGTTGGCTTTCTTCCCTCCAAATTTCAGCCCAAAAGACTAAACCGTTTTTTTGCAGCAGGGTGGCAAAGAATTCCTGTCATTTTGGCCATAGCCTTGAAAAGTAGTGTCGTGATTTGCGAAAACTTTCGCAAAAATTTGCGAAAGTGTCACTGGTGCGACACTACTTTGCAACATTACTTTTCCCAGAAATTTGAAAAACATATTTCTGGGGTGTTTAACCCCAAAATAAAGACATGGCTAGCATCCTCAGGGCTCGAATAGGTAAATGCAAAAATAATTGTGTATCTAGATGGTCCCAATTTTAAATGCCAAGCATTTCTGTGATCAGTAACTGAAAAAAAATATGGCGGCTTTGCGACACTAAAAACTGCATTTGCGAAAGTGTCAAACTTTTTGTTAACTTTTCCCGTTGACTTATAATGGGAACTTGTTTTTTGAATAACTTTTGAACCGTTCAATATTTTTTCACAAAATCTTCAAAAGGCACATCGGGGACCTGTAGGCGTGAGCAAAGAATGCGCAAAAAGGTAACTGCATGCACGAATGTCGCTTAATAACTCCACAGTCGTATATCCGACTGGTTCGAAAGTTGGCAGATCCTGAGATATATGGTTCTACCCAGTGCCTGCCAAATTTCAGGCAAATCTGTTGAACAGTGGCAAAGTTATTAAGGTGCAATGTTTCGCAATTTAACCTTAAAAGGGCTACTCAACCCTAACTATGGTAGCAATACCATGCTACCATAATATATATATAGATATATATATATATAAATTATAAGTATGTGTGTGTATGTGTAAAATACATATATGTACATAGTCTATACCTGGATGCCAAGTGCTGCCTACCTATACCTCAAATATGTTTGGCATAGTTTTAAATGTATTATTTTCTATGTACAGGCTTAAATCCATGTGTATTTTACTTTGATCTCTTATTCAAATGTATCCCCTTTCCCCTCTCCCCCAGAACATATCTGGAAATGAGCTATTGTAGCTCAGTATGCCTTTCCTGGTGAAACTTTTCAAATAAATAAATTAGTGACTCCTTTAAACAAACAAGCCTATGCCAATGTAACTAGGTCTTTACAAGGCTAACAGGACGCTAGGGTGCATTGGGAGGGGGTCGGACAGTAGAAAGCGGGAGATACTGTTATCACTGTTGAGGTAGCTGATGAGACCACATCTGGAAAACTGTATCCAGTTCTGGAATCCCCACTTAAAAAGGACAGAGCAGACTAGAGACAGTGTAAGGCAGGCTGACCAAGATGATTCAAGGTCTGGAGGGCAGATCCTATGAATTTTGGCTAAAGGTGCTGAACATGTATTCACTCAAAACCAGAAGAGGGAGGGGGAATATGACAGAGACCTTCAAGTTTCTAACAGGAATTAACAAGGTGGACTGTGGGGAACTGTTTCTCTGGAACAGAGAAGCTGGGACACGGGGTCATAAGTAGAGGTAAAGGTGGGGTGAGGGTTAAAAAGAATGTGAGGAAGTATTATTTTACAGAAAGAGCTGCTGAGCCATGGAATGCTCTGCTGGCTGAGGCGGAGGGGGGGGTGCTAAAACCATAAACGGCTTCAGACATGACTGGGATAAGGTCAAGGGTATAGCAGCTACTCAGTGGGATGAGAGAGATGAAACCACAGAGAAAAAAGAGGGATCAGTAAAAGCATAAATAAACCCCACAGAGACATTATGTCATGGAGTATGATAAGGTAATGTGGGCAGACTGGACGGACCATCAGTCTTTTTCTGCCATCATCATCTATGTTTCTATGTAAGAAAAATAAGTGCAACAGTAAAGTACTGCCACGGAGGCAATGTCGAAGAAATGTGCCTCTTGCCCTTCCAACACTGTGGAACAGCCTTCCTCTTCCTGTCCATCTTTTCATCCCTTCAATCTCTCAGACCACTCTTACTGACACACTTCTCAAAAGCATTCAACTGCAGCTAGGATTCTTCCTCTTCTCTCCACTATACAACCACCCATGCTCTATCTACACCCCCCCCCCAACATACATTATTTTACCCATTTTAGATCTACATCTTTTGCATAGCTTAAACTCAGTGTACTCTGTAATTAAACTTTTATGCCGCCACGATTCTGTTATAATTATCTTGCCGTACGTTGGCTGCAGCCTTCCTTAACTCTCATCCTGGCTATTTCCATAATCAATGTATTTTGCACACATTTTACATTGTTTTGTTCTCTCTCTCAGAAATTCATTACTTGTACTGTGATTTTATTGTTCATGTACAAGGACCCACTGTTGTCAGTTGTTGTTGCTGTTTCATGCCCTGCTGTATCCCCTCCTCCGAGTGACACCAGAAAACTATCTCTGGCTCAGTCTGACTATCCCAGATCCAGAAGCAAATGGTCTGACACCTTTTACTGGACCAACACAGACTATCTGACTATCCTACTCACCAAATGTTAAAGCAGCAGTGCACCAATCCGGTAAAAATTCTGACCTATACTTTTTTATGCTACAGTATTTTAGAGTGACCCTTTTCTCCTGACTTGTAGGATACCCTTCTTTCTCCATTTTGAGTCTGTTTTAGTACTTTTTTTTTTACATTTGAAATAATAAAAGGAGCACTCCTTTTAATATGGCTCAGACCAGGTTTTCACTACAATTCCCAGCTGTTTTTGAACGCCTACTGTTCAGTAAGGTCAAAGAGCATTGCCTGCTGCATGCTAGTTCATTTTAGTCACAGCAGAAGTGATTTTAAACAACTGACGTACAAAAACAGCTGAGAATACAGATGAAAACCTGGCCCAAGCTGTATTAAAAGGAGTGCTCCTTTTAATATTTCAGATGTGGAAAAAAGTACTAAAGCAGACTCAAATTGTGGAACAAAGGGTATCATACAAGTCAGTAGATAAGAGGCAATCTAAAATAGAATAATAAAAAAGTATAGGTCAAAATGTTCACCACATTCATGCACTGCTGCTTTAAATAAATAAATAGAAAACACTTATTTTATCATCATCTGCTATAAAACTTTGGTTTATTGGATCCTTTACCTCTGGGATGTCCATCATTCTTCTTAACTTCTGATCGCGCCAGTTCCAGTCAAAAATCACATACTTCAAAGACTTCAAGCTAAGTCCATCTGAAATTGTACAAAGGTATATTAGACACATGCTGCGAGATGGGACATTGCTGTTCTTGCACACTAACGCACTGCACTGTACAGTTGGCATCGTTTTGCTTACCATAAGATTGTCCATTCCTCAAATAAACAATTAAACAATATATTAAATTATTGACAGTTAGCATTTGGCATCCTGAATTAGGCCTCTGTTCATTGTATTTGCATGGAAATCAGTCCAAGATTACTCCTTCCACAGTTTGAGGTACTCTGTGTTAGCTTTTACCAGCTGGGGACACAGACATTTCTATTATTTTCTCAAAATAATTTTGAGGTTGTTTTTAGCCATTTAGGGAGGGAGGGGTTAAAGAAAGTTCACTGACCCAGTTTAAATATAAAATGCAAAGCAATAAGGCTCTGTATTGACTTCTTTTATGAACCTTTTTTTTAGGTTTATCACCACTAGGTGGCAGTGCAGGATACCTGCTAAAAGTATGTTTTTCAAAAAGGTACTGTTGTTTCAGGAAAAGCTTTGGAAATGCAAATCATAATACGCAGACATAACTCTCCTCAGTCCCTCATTATGAGGGACACCCTTTATTTTACATCTGTAAAACCTTCGGTTCTGCATAGTGAAGGTGATATCCTACATACTACAGTGAGATCTTACAGAAATTCATATTATGATGAGCCACTAATATAGAATATGTTGGCATGTAAGGCCCACTTGGCCCACTCAGTCTGCTAATTTTTCCCTGCCTATACTGACACCACAGACCCTAAACATACACATTAGAGAACTGATTCCACAGTGTTCGGAGCTCCCGTCTCCAAGATTTCACTACGTGACCCACACTGTGTGTTTTCCCACATTTTGAGGACCAGTGTCCCACATCTGGAATGTCAAAAAGTTGAGAGTTATGTAATATATGTAGATACAATTCAGCTTATATTTCATAGAATTTCTGTATATCCTCTTTTCCTTGTGATTTATTGCTACGTCAAAAAGTTAAGAGGTATGCACTTATGCAGACACAATTTGGCTTATATTTCATAGGCTTTATTTTATATTCTTTCCCACAGGCTTTATTGTTAAGATAGATGAACAAAAAAAAACACAAGGGGGCAATCTGTAAGATGAACACTAGATTCACAAAAGGAGAAACTACATAAAATGTTTTCACACTGAGGGTTGTTGGAATATTTATTTATTTATTTAAATTGTGATGACCGGGTAGGCCCACTGAGACCGTAATGGCCCCTTTTTCAGGGGCGATCCGGGGTTAATTACAGTCAACAGTACAATAAGAAGTAGGAACAATACAAGGGAAAGTGTGCAAATACAGACATTACAATCAGGACATATAGTACAATCACGGGCAGGTTAGGTAACGTTGAGAATAACATGGGGGTAAACAGTAGTTTCACAAAAGTGGCAGATACATAAGGTTCTTTTATCAGGTCAGTTTACAGGTTACAATTTCAAGTGTTTCAAAAGTTATAAGATTCAAATGAAATAGGACACTACCATGTTAGGCGGCAGGTTTTTAGTATCAGAGGTGGAGTGCTATTATCGGTCCTCAGCGGTGGCATGCACAGAGGCTTAGCTCTAGAAGGTGCGTCTTTAGGCCTTTTTTAAAAACCCCAAAGGAGCTGCAGTCTTGAAGATTGCTAGTTAGGCCATTCCATAGGGACAGGATGTAATTTTCAAACAACTGAAACCTTGGCATGTTCGGACTTTTGGGACGTGGAGGAGTCGACGACACGAGGATCTAAGTGTTCTTTTAGGCTGCTTGAGTACTTAGGTACGACTCAGACTGGGTGGAGCATTCGTTTGTAGAAGCTTGAAAGCCAAGCACAGGGAAGTGTAAGCCAGTCTGCCCTCCAGGGAGGGCCAATTTAGTGAGTGGAGTATATTACAATGGTGTTCTCTGGGCTGGGCTCCCAGGGCAAAGCGTCCGACTCTGTGGTACAATTTTTCTAGCTTTCGCATCTCCGTGTTTTGCATTGAATGTAGCACTGGGGCACCATAAAATATGGTGGGCAGGAGCATGCCCGTGGTTATTTTTAGCTTGGATGCCTGAGTGAGAAAAGGGTTAGACGGTACATGAGCCCAAGCTTTTGATTTAGCGTCTTGGTTAATTGTTCAACATGAACCTTGAAAGAGCAGTCTTGATCGATACATACTCCCAGGTATTTGATGCAATCCACCACCTCAATAGGATGGCCACTGGACAGATAAGGGGATAGTAAGCATGCTCTATCAGGGCCCAGTTTATTGGGTCCAAATAGGATGGCTTTGTTTTTGTTCTCATTTAGGACTAGCCTATTTGTCAGGAACCAGGTTTCCATTAGAGAGAGACTGTGGTTCAGGAGTTGGTTTAGCTGCGCATCATTTGAAGCAGATCTGTATAGTACTGCATCGGAATGCTTCATATACAAATATAGATGCAGAATCTAACATTCAATAAATGGAACATACACCAGGCTTTCGAGGCCTATTTACTGTACAATGGCATCCTGCATTGTCAATATAATAACACAGTAATACAGACCAGGGGACTTAATACAAAATCAGAAGAACTCAAGAAGACTGTCAGCAGCATCAAGAGATCCATCAAGTCTGCCCTAGACAGAGGCAATGTATTCTAGGTTACATGCTGCTCTGCCACCCTTCCCTGGACACATTAACCCTCCCCCTAAATTGATCCCACCCCCTCTTGAAGACAACTACAGATTACATGCTCACTACCTCTTCCGGTAGTCTGTTCCTCCCCTCAACCTCTCTCTCATGAGAAAGTGCCTCTAGGCCTCCCTTTGGAACCTGCCCACAGCTGTTACAACTTGTGTTTTTAGAATTTGTTGGCAGAAAATGATTGCTTGGCCCATACAGTTCTTGTTGTCACAAGTCCTGCATTGTTCACTGGGGTCTACCTTACTGATGCCCTTTAGGAACTTGAAGCTCGCTATCATTTCCCCTCTTCCCTTCTGTCCTACAGTGAGTACATATTCAGGTTCTTGAGCTTCTGTTCATACGAGAGCCCTTGCCATCCCTGCATCATTTTGGTGGCCCTTCTTTGCACTGCTTCCAGGTGGTTAATGTCCTTTTTGTGGTAGGGGTTTGGGGTTTCAGAACTGTAGGCAGTAGTCCAGGTGCGTCGCACCGTGGATCTGTACTACAGAAGCAGTATGACCTCCTTTCTTCTGCTTGTGAACCCCCTATTTATGTAGCCCATCCTCCTGTTGACCCTTGTCTCAGCTTTACTGCACTGCATAGAGGGCTTCAGTGAGACAGTAATTACAATCGCCAGATCCTTCTCCTCTTCAGACACTATGACGGTTATCTTCCCAGTCTGTACTCCCACTGGGTTCTTTCTCCCCATGTGCATGACTTTTCACTTCTTAACACTGAACCCCAGTTGACCAGCACGGGATAATTTCTCCACCCTTTTTAATGTTCCCTTATGTCCCTGATCCCTTCTTCTGTGTCCAGCCTCCCACAGATCTTGGTATTGTCCACAAAAAGGTTAATATTGCCCTTAATGCCATCCCCAGCGTCATAAATGAACACGCTGAACAGCACCAAACAAAGCATCAACTTCTGTGGTACCCACTGGTAACTCCTTCATCTCCAAGTGTTCCCCCTGACCACTACTTTCTGAGTTCTCCGTCCCAACCAGTTTGCCACCCACCTAGATATTTTGCTCTGCATTCCTAGGCCACCCAACTTCTTGACACCCTTCTCAAATCCAGGTAGAGTATGTCTACTGCCTGGCTTTTAGCCACCACTATTGTGACCCAGTGGAAAAAATGTATTGTGTTTATTTGATATGACGTCCCTGCCATGAACCCGTGTTGCCTGTCATCTTGGAGCCTGTTTGCCTCAAGGAACTTCACCGACCTTTACTTAAGGATGGTTTCCATCAACTTGCCAACAAGCGATGTCAAGCTACACTGGCCTGTGGTTCCCTGGATCTTTCCTAGCAATGCTATTATGCAAGGGTACTGCAAATGAGGATCTCAACTCTTGTGGATCTCATAGATCGCAAAATATAGGTTACTTACCTATAACTAGTTCCACTATGGGTGCTCAATTCACACCCACACTCTGGCAGTTCGTTGGAATCAGCTCAGTCTCCAGACATTTTCAAACTAAGCTCCTCCCTGCACCCGTTGTGTACAACCTCCAGCTCTGCCTCCTGAAGGTCAGACCTTGCATGCTGGAAGCAGGGATCCATGTGTTTCTTGCCAGGAAAGGTCGGGTGGGTTGTGTGGATGTGAACTGAATACCCATAGCAGAACTACGGTTACAGGTAACATACTAACATACTAAATGCCAGCAGAGTAGGCCTAGTGGTCATTCGTGTCTGCTCATTTGGTAATCCCCCGACAGCTGATCTTGCTGTCCCCAACCCTCTCAAGACTTCTCCATTTCCAGACCAGGGTATTCCCCTTGCATTGGACTTCGCCTGCACAACCCTTCCCCTGTACCTGTCCCAACCCTCTTGAGCCCTTCCACAGTCTCTGCCTCCACTAGTCCCCTGGGAGCGCATTCCATGGTTCTACCACCCTCTCAGTGAAGTAGCACCTCCTCCTTTCCTCCCTGAGTCTCCCCCTCCAGCTTCTACTCATGCTCTCTGGTTGCTCCCCCCTCCTTCCTTTGAAGCACCCTGACTGAGCCTCCCCTATTTACCCCCTTCATGTACTTGAAGACCGCTATCATGTTCCACAGTCCCTTCTCTCTTCCAACGTGCACATATTTAGCTCCTCGAGCCTCTCCCCATAAGTCCTTTCCCCTAAGCCCTAGATCATTTTGGTTGCCCTCCTCTGAACCCTTTCCAGGAGTGCAATGTCCCTTTTTAAGTAGGGCCTCCAAAACTGCACACAGTACTCGAGGTGTGGCCTAACCAAACAGTTATACAGAGGGAGTGTCACTTCCCTCCTTCTGGAGGTACTCCCCCTAGCGATGCATCCCAGCATCCTATTGGCCTTGGCCGCTGCCCTCCTACAAGTCTCAGAGTTGTTCATCTTGACATCCACCACCACCCCCAGGTCCCTCTCAGCCATCGAGACTTGTAGCATTCCCCTCCCCCCCAGGGTATACACTTGGCATGGGTTTCTGATGCCCAGGTGCAGTACCCTGCATTTCCCTGCACTGAACCTCAGTTCCCACTTCCTTGACCACCTCTCCAGAGCATCTAGGTCCCCTCTAGGGCTACCCTCCCATCCACCACTGCTCCCAGCTTCGAGTCGTCCGCAAAGAGACTCATTTCACTCCTGATACTCTTCCTTATGTCAGAGACACAGGCATTGAACAGGACGGGCCCTAGGACCGATCCATGAGGAACCCCGCTAATGACCCTCCTTGGAGATGAGACTACCCCCCCCAACCACGACCCTCTGGGTATGCTCAGAGAACCAGTTTCCTCGCCATCTGATCATCTGTTTCCCCATCCCCATTTCCCCCAGCTTATCCAACAGGTCCTCATGAGAAACCGAGTCAAACGCCTTGCTGAAGTCAAGAAAGTGGACGTCCACCAGCCTATCCAGGTCCAGGGCACTCGTCACCCAATCGCAGAACTCCACAAGATTTGTCTGACACAATTTCCCCAGGACGGAGCATGCTGTCTATCGTCTGGGTACCCTGACTTTTCCAGTACCCCCCTTAGCCCTTCCTCGATAATACTCTCCATCACCTTGCCCACCAGCTATGTCAGGCTAATGGGCCTGTAGTTCCCTGCCTCCTCTCTTGATCCTCCCTTGTAGACAGGCATGATATGCACCACCGTCCAATCCTGGGGCACCCATCCTGTCATCAGAGAGATGCTGAAAAGCTCCGCCAGGAGTTCCGCCATGACATTCGCCAGTTCCCTCAGCACCCTGGGATGTAATTTATCCAGCCCTGGTGCTTTCTCCATCCTAAGGGACCTAAGGGCTTCCCTCACTCTCTCTACCGTGATTTCCACCTCCACTTCCTCGGCCCGGTTTTATCTTCCCCTCTCCTGCCAGTGATGGCTCCCCCCTCTCCCCAGACCCGTTGATTGGTAAGGGTCCCTCCTGCTCCTCAGTTACACCATCTCCTCCCATGCATGGTGCAATCCCCCTCATTCTCCCTGGTAAAGATTGAGGCAAAGTACTCATTTAGTACCTCAGCCTGCTCCCCTGGGTCCTGTGCCCATTCCTCCCCTGTTCTAATCCTGCTAATCTGCCCCTTCACCCTCCTTTTTTCCCCAATGTATCTAAAGAAAGTACAGTTACGTAGGAACTTATCATAACAGTAGATCTTCGAGAGAAGCTCTTGCAGCAGGTACCACAATTAGGACCGAGAAAACCTGGCAGCGGTTCTCTGCATTTTTTTCCATCCAGCAGTACCGACATGGGAATGCCCCCGCTGATGCCGGCTCCACCACCTACGTCACCCTACATAAGGGAGGTTCCCCATTCTCCAGTTCTTGCACGCTCTCCCGTCAGGCAGAGAGATGGTAACAGGCAATAGTCAGAAGTATGAACTGAGATGATTTCCTCGCAAGGAGGGAAGACCAGCCTGAAAATCTGATCCCTGTGGGAAGGAGGGCAGGAAATATATCTGCTGCCAAGAGCTTCTCTCGAAGATCTACCTTTATGGTAAGTTCTTACATAACTGTACTATCTTACTTCAAAAGGAAGCTCTTGCAGCAGGTACCACAATTAGGACTGATTCCCAAGCAGTATAAACATATAACAACCCGGGCGGGGAGGTAGTAAAGAAAGGAACAGCAGGAAAAAAGGAAGATCCCTCAGGAAACCAAGCCTTGCAGAACCGCGAGGCCAAACACTGCTCTGCATCTGGAAATGATGTCAAGGCTGTAATGCCTGACAAAGGTATGGACAGAACTCCAGGTAGTGGCAGCACAAATATCGGATGCTGGTACCCGCTTCAGTGCCACGAAGAAAGCAGCGACAGCTGTGGTAGAGTGAGTTCTCACCGGCCCCAGGGTAGACCTGTTGTGTTTTTCATAACAAAAGGTAATGCAATGGACCAACCAGCGCAAAAGCGTCTGCTTGGTGACCGGGTGACATAAGTACTGTTGAACAAAGGATACAAAAAGTTGATCAGATTTCCTGTCCCCTTTTGTCCTAGCTAGGTAACATCGGAGAACCCTGTGGACATCCAAGGAGTGAAGCAGGGCTTCCCCCCTATTAGAATGCTCCAGATAGTATACCAGGAGTTGAACGGATTGATTCAGAGTGAGCTCGGAAACTACCTTCAGTAGAAACTTTGGGTTAGTGCGAAGATCAATCCTATCCTTGTGAAAACCAAGGTAAGGTTCTTTACACAAGGGCTTGAAGTTCTGAAATGCACTTCACTGAAGTAATAGCTACCAAAAGCAAAGTCTTCCAGGATAGAAGACGGAGCTCAGCTTCCATAGCCGGTTCAAAGGGAGGAAGAGTAAGCTTCTCCAGGACAAAAAGGAGATCCCAAGGGGGAACAGGATCCCTGTTGGTAGGTCTGATATGAAGAATACCACGTAAGAAGGCTTTGGAAACCTCCATCTGTGCCACCGTCTTATCCGATCTAGGCAAGTGATAAGCAGAGATGGCGGCCAGGTACCCTTTGATGGAGGGATAACTGAGACCTGTCTCTGAGAGGGAACGAAGGTATTCTAGAACTGAATTAACCAGACAGACCAGTGGTCCACCCTCTTGGCTGTGGTTCATATACAGAAACATCTCCACTTCATAGCATAAGTGGCCCTGGTGGCAGGCTTGCGTGCCTCGACCAGAACTTCCACTACCTGATCGGACGCACCAAATCTGGCTTTAGCTAGGTCCTGAGGAGCCAGGCATGCAGGTGAAGAGAGCGCAGATTTGGATGGATCAGGGACCCACTGTCCTGCAACAGGAGATGAGAGGATAGTGGAAGAGGCAGAGGAGGCCCTGCCGCTAAACGCTGAAGTAAAGGGAACCAAATCTGACAAGGCCATAGTGGAACAATCAGAATGAAGATGGAGGGGTTCTGACTGCGCTTTGAGGAGAATCTTCTGTAACAGCAGGAAAGGAGGAAATGCATAGAGAATCTTCCCTTTCCAGCAGAGGGACAACGCGTCTTGCCAAAAAGCTCCAGGCTCTGGACCTAACAAGCAGAAACTGGGCAGTTTTGCATTGAACCGTGACGCGAAGAGATCCAGGTCTGGTGTCCCCACTGACAGAAGATGTGATCTGTGACTTCTTGAAGCAGCTCCCATTCGTAAGCCTGCAATATTGTTCTGCTGAGCGTATTGGCCAGTATGTTTTGTTCCCCTGGAACGTGTACTGCCATCAACAAGAGCTGGTGCTCCACAGCCCAGTCTCACACTCACATGGCTTCCTGGCAGAGGGGGTAAGAGTGTGTGCCACCCTGCTTGTTAATGTAGAACATCACCGAAGTGTTGTCCGTCTGTACCAAGAGGTGGCCTGGCACTAGGACTGAGACAAGGTCTTGGAGGGCATAAAGGACTGCTCTCAGCTCCAGAACGTTGATATGCAGATCTGCCTCTATTGGGGACCAAGAGCCTTGAGTGTGATGTGTCCCCAAGTGAGCGCCCCATCCCGCGGTTTAGTCAATCGATTGCTTTGCTTTACTAAAATACCAACTGTAAAGGGTATAAAAATAAGTGGAAATATCAGCCCCATAGTACTCAATGGGGCGCGCTCACGCAGCCTTCATTTTCTGACATCACAAAACAGGGCTGCGTGGGCCAATGGGGGGCATAGTATTAAGACCGGGACGTCAGTGTTTTTTTTTGCTGGCATGCCAAAATTAAGATTTACGAGTGGAATTACTTTTTAACAGCAATGGACTTTTATGCCACACTTCAGGACAATACTGCTGAGCAGGTTAGTTATCGACCAGGCTGCGGCAGGCAGCTACTAGGAACCTGCTCTTTAAGAAGAACCTCCATTTTGTATACGTTCAATTGGAACTCTGCCAACTGAGCAAATTGACCTAATATATGCCACACTACTTGTATGGAGGAGTTGGGTTCTAAAAGCGTTAAAAGGACATCCTCGCCGGCTCCATGGCACTGAGCAAAGGGGTTCGCTCGGCATGCTGGCGACCGGGTCCATGCCCGGAGCTGGAGTACCAGGAGGGAGTCCGGCAGGAGGATCCTGGCGTACATGGGCCTTCCCTCCTGGAGTGGGGGGCAGGGCTTTGGAACCTGTGGGTGGATTGAGTGATGTGCTAGGGAACATGAGGCCTCGACCGCCCCCGCACATCCCACCCAAGATTTGCAGTACTCACACAGGCCCAATTAGGGCAGCTTTTGGGTGGGCCACAAAACAGAAAAAGTGCCCCCTCGATTGGTCCGATGACCTTTCACCAGTCCTTAACGCCCACTGACCCCGAACAAGCTCAGTCGACTCCGCGGCACCAGGATATGCAGGCTCGCCTACAGGAGCTCCCCCTTGAAGAGGGCCCTCCCGATGAGGGATATGTCAGGTTGCCGAGAGGCTGCTATAGAGGTCGGTGGATAGCGGCGGGGGACGGATGGTGGCAGGGACCTAGGCAGTCCGAAGGAGTGGCTGGCTGGGGGTGCCCGAGGGAGGAGCATAAATAAAAATAATACACAAAAAAAAGGACATCCTCAGCATATAACATGATTTTGTGTACTTCAGGGCCTATCTGAATACCAGTCACACTTGGTTCTTGCCATATGGCTTGAGCCAGGAGCTCTATATAAAAGGCAAAAGGTAAAGGAGATAAGGGGCAGCCCTGTCTAGTACCTCTTTGTAAATAGATCTGGGACGAAAAAGCACCATTACATCGAACAAATGCCTTGGGTGAAGCACAAGCCATTTGTAACCAGGAAATGAATGTATGTGGAAAATTAAAGGCTGACAAGGTGGTCCAAAGTAAATCCCAGGCCACCTGACTGAAAGCCTTTTCGGCATCAAGACTCAAAAAAGCTGTAGGAATTTGTTAAGACTAAACTTGCTCCTTACGAAGTAATGTGTGTCTGATATTATCCATTGTGTGTCTCTGACAAATGAAGCCTGATTGGCTGGAATGAATCAAAGTAGGGAGTATCTTTTCAAGCCACTTAACCCATATAGCCATGAATAGTTTGTAATCGACACTGAGAATCGATATAGGGCAGTAAGAAGAAGGGTGGGTGGGATCTCTATCTTGTTTAAGTCGCAATTATTGCGTAGTCCTAGGATGGAGGGGGAAGAGTGCCCATCAGCGACTGCCTTAAATGTCTGCTGCAGAGAGGGAAGCAACACGGAAGCAAATTCCTTGTACCATTCAGCAGAATAACCATCAGGTCTGGGACATTTAAGGGTATGTGCAACTTAAATTTTTTCTTCTATTTCAATAAGCCAAACTGGGGCCTCCAAAACTGCTCTCTGGATTTCTGATAATTGGGGAGTTTCAAATCCTGAAAAAAATGTGTGCAATTGTCCAGGATCTGGAGGGGGAGCAGCAGTATATAGTGATTGGTAGTAGCTTTGAAAAATGCGTAATTTAAATGCTTCATCATGAATAAGACGTTTAGCCACAGGGTCTTGGAGTTTCAATACACAAGTGGTATTGTGTCGAGCTCTAAGCTTGTGATCCAAAATCCTGGGCCCCTCTAGAGCTGCCCTCAAACATAGATTGTTTTAAAAAAGCCAGCTGCCAAGGGGCGCAAGAGAGCCGGCTTCCAGGCAGGACGTGTCTTCTGCAGCTCTGCACACCTTGCCCCCGTTTTGCTTAGCAAAAGTTACAATTTTTCAGAATTTCCTATTATAACTGATCTCAGCGCAATTTGCAGATTCCCAGCTCTCTAAAGATACTAAACTTGAAATGGGATGAACTAAGCAAAATCAGCCCCACTCGCCTGCAAATTTGACGCATTCCACTGCATCGCAACCTCCGCCATCTAGCACAGATCAAGACCATGCAGCAGGGCCTGCTACTGCAAAAGACCCTCTTTGGCGCGTAGTGGAAATTGGTAAGAGCAATGGACTTGAAACTGGAAAAAACTCTTACCAAATTGGATGCCCACGATGCGGCAATAACATCTCTTAGCTCAACTATCGCTGATGCGGATAAGAGATCTAGCCCAGAATACTGCAACCACTTTGGTGAAAGAGAACCAGCAGCTCCGATACCGTTTAGAGGGAGTGGAAAACACAATTCGGGCAGGGAACGTCTGAACAGTTGGTCTACCTGAAGATGCTGAAGGGGTGAACCTCTTGTTTTTCTGAAGCAATGGCTGGCTGAAAATCTTGCAGTCCTGGAGGACTTCGAGTGGATAGCTCTCGGCAGACGTATCGAGCAACCCCAAGGGTACGGCCTGCAGATGCGAGTTAACCGAGAACAGTGATTTTGAAAACGATGGGGTCCGAGGTACAGGACATTCTTATTGGGGCGGCTCGAGCAGCCTCCCCCTTGGAGATCCAGGATCGAGAAATAAAGCAGTTTCCTGACCTCTCCTTCCAGACTTGTTCGAGAAGGAAACAATTTGACGCAGTCAGGCAGAAGCTCCGGTCGTTGGGGATAGCACAATCTTTCCTACTACCAGCTTGCTTACGAATTACTTATGGGGGTCAGAGCTGGCAATTTACAGACCCAAAGGATGCGGGTCGCTGGTCCAAAAAAGCTGCAACTGAATTCAATACTAAACTGGAAATGGATAGTGCGGTGGTTAGCTCTGATTTTGAAGAAGGCCGAGTACTGATTTTTCCTTTTGCCACTCATTTTATTTATTTATTTATTAATTTATTTGTAAGTCAGTTTACAACCTTTGAGCCAGGGGCTCGTTCCCAAAGCACCTCGTCACATTGAGGCAGACATAACAAATTTAGGTTACAGAGTATAGGTAGCTGAAATTGGTGTTCTACTAAAGTTGGCAGTTAACAGTCATAGACTGGGACAACGTGGTTGAATCAGCATTTTGGGGAAGGGGGTGATGATTCTTTACCTCCTTATTGTTGTAGTTATCCAGTAAAAGTTTTGTTTACTATAAAGACTGGGGATTTGCTCTATTGATCATGTTTCCCTTGTCATGTTATTATGACTGCGTTCCTTGCATTTTGAGATCCGTTCTATGCTCTATATTTGTGTTGGTGGGCAGGGAGGAGCGGGAGATAGCGGAGCGTATGGGGACCAAGATTTCCTCTGACATGTCTTTTCTTTGCAAGGTTACAGCATTACTGGCTAATGCAGTTCAATTCTCCTGGACATTCTACCTACTAAATGGACAATCACCTTAGCCATGAAGCGGCTGGCATATTGGACTTTCTTATTACCTGGGACAGTTGGTGATTTCTTGACATTTATCTAAGTTGTTCCCCTACTCCTGCTGTATATACATGTGAGAGCTAGGATAAAGTGATATCCCATGTTTTCGATATTGTACTTGATTGAATCCTCTTGCATGAGGATAAAAGTTGTAATGTCTTTTTATTAATGCAATAAAAAGAAAGTACAAAAAAAAAAAGCCAACTGCCACTGCACCTTGGAATCCATTATCTCTTGCAACTGCTGCTTTGTTTCTTTAACCTTTTCCTGGACTGCTTTATCATTAGTAGTATGCAATGCTTGATAGGTTGATAGTTGCTCCATAAGTGTATAGTATATTTCATCCCTTTCTTCTTTTTTTTAGATGCATATGCAATGATCTCCCTCCCAATGGTTATTTTAATGGTGTCCCATAAAATAAAAGCAGAGACAGGGCTTACAGATTCGCCGGTATTATTTCTGGTATTCTTTGTGAAATCCTATTACAAAAGTTATCTTTCAAAAGAGAAAGGCTGAGACTCCACAGGGAGAGTTTTTGTAGTTTGCCCAGTTGTACCTTTAAAAGACGCGAGTTATGATCAGACAGAAATGCTAGGTCGACAGGATAAATCCTGGACCATTTGAAAATGTTCAGCCATTGTGAAAAGATAATCAATTCGAGAGTATGACTGATGACACTGACAAAAACAGGTAGCCACTTTTTCTGAGGGGAAGAGCCTATGCCAAATATCTAAAATCCCAAGGTGTGAAAAATGAGTCTTTATGAATTTTTGTGTGGGAGACTTTTGGAAATTACATGGATAGGAAGTATCTAAATCCTGAGAAAGCACATTAAAATCCTCTTTCAGTATCAACTGTCCCTGCAAGAAATCTAATATATGATTTAAAAGAGTTTTTACTGTAGGAACTTCAGTGTTAGGATGGAGGTATACACTAGCTTGGGTGACCTTCTTTTAAAAAGACAGCCCTGTAAAATAATATAATACCCAAGAGGATCATACATTCATGTTTAACCTCAAGGGGCATGAACGCAGGAAACAAAATCGTTGTTCCATGCTTTTGACCACTAGGATGTGAAGAGGAATATACCCTGTACCTGGCTCCCCCTCCCCAACTTAGCATGTTCTGTCTGAGAGACGTGGGCCTCTGGCAACAAATAAATATCAGCAGGGTGCCAATTCAGATATTGAGAAAATCTAACTCTTGTTATGGGACTGCATAGACCGTTAACATTTTGAGAAAAAATTTTAACAGGAGCTAAAGGCATGTCTATTGTATAATTATATTCCATGTCTGAAAGCAGGACTGCCATGGAAGAACAAGTCCAGTAACCATTACAATGGAACCTGGAAAGGAAAGAAAACTAGAGCAACCTCCCTGCACAACCTTCCGTCTAAGAAGCCATCCAGCAGCACATCGAGAAGGCAGCTCCCTCTTCCAAAAACCAGCTATAGCCATTAAATACCAAACCCTGGGGGGCGCTGTTGAGCATTCCTACTGGTTAGATGCACTACAGATCAGCTCTGTACTTTTTGGCTATTAAGTTATAAAAAGTGATATTTTTAGAGAACCAACTTTGAAATAACCTCGCACATCAAGCAGACAGCACAATCCGGTGTCGATCAACACCAGAAACAATGATGGGTTGCACTCAGAAAGTGGGTGGGAACAGCTCAAAATCCACAACTACCAGCAGTGCAGGCCATGACCACCATGCCAACAACTGCTGGACTGGAGCACCCGTGGAGAGCTTTACAGGCCTCAATGCAGGCAATCGACCTGAAGGTCGAGTCGATTCTGCAGAAGTTTGCTGACCAGGACACCAAGATAGAGGTGGTGTCACAAACTGCTTCCTCAGCGGAGTAAACTGTAACCAAAGCCTTAGCCACTACCGCCAGACTCGTACAAGAAAACAGCCAATGACTTTACCAACTGGAGGCCTTGGAGAAGGCTAACAGGGCCTCGCATGTGAAGATCACTGGACTACCAGAGGGAAGCGAGGAGGATGATGATCTCTTGGGCTTCCTAAAAGGCTGGCTTCCTGCTGCGTTAAACCTACCAGATGATGTGATCTGGTATGCCTTAAAAAATTGTTCAGCAATTATTTAAGGCATACTGGATCACACCACATGCAGTGGGGCCAAGAGAGGAAGCACCTCAAACAGTCCTGGTGGTTACAGTGAGTTCTTCAGTGTGGGACATTCTCCTACATGCCTCCAGATCTTCCAAGGGTCTGAACTACGATGGGACCACAGTGCATCTATTTCCCAACCTTTCACTTGCTACCCGGGTCTGTCCGAAGAAATTCGACACTGTCAGGGCACGGCTTCATAGTTTGGGGGTCAACCACTCACTGCTGATGCCGGCTTGCCTCCAAATCCATTACGGGGGTTGCACCTATCAGTTTTCTGATCCTATGGAGGCAGGGAAAAAGGCCAAGATGATTGCCAAAGAATTTCAATCAACGGTGTAACAACCTGTCTTGGACTCTAAGGATACGACTTGAACTTTCCTTTAGTGATCATTCAAATAAAAGGACTGTAAAGTATAACTAAAACAAAATGATATTATATTTTGATGTGGGGGTTGGTAACTAGAGGTTCAGTACCTGATACTGTGGGTTCTCTTTACTGTAAGAGCTAAATTTGTTTTATTTTTATATTCTCTTACTTACTCAAAGTGCAAACTCTATATGCTTGTGCTTAAAATGTTCGGGTTTTCAAATTTTTTTAGGAATGGGGTCATATCAACACTAAGTGCTGAGTATAAGCTTTCTTGTTTCATCTTATTTTTGGACTTGGCTACCAAAAGCCTGTGTAAGATGCAGCGTGTTGGATTTTTAATTGCTGTCGATGACCATACAGATTTCCCCTCATTATCTTACACCTGACTGTACAGGTTACCTATAAACTACTATCTTGGATGTATTTGCTGGAACTATTTAATGCCTTACAGAAGTTGTACTATATGTACACATGCAAGATGTTGTACTATATGTAACTGCATATGTTAAAACTGCAATAAACATAAAGTTTAAAAAAAAAAACACCAAACCCTGAATGAATGATGCATTTTTTGTCTATTAAAGCTATGCATGAGTACCATATGTGTGAGCTGTCACAAACCCACTCAGCAGGTCAGCCCTCTACTCCCAAAGTGCCAACCTCCGAGTGCAGTCTTGTGAACAGTTAACAGAACAAGGTAACCCTCTTGTCTGTTTTTGTGGATTCAAATCAACCTTTGGTCTTAAGTCTTGGAGGGAATCAAACTGTGAACCTCTTGTTAGCATACCCAATATACAGGCTCAGATAATTCTGTCTTCAGGGGCCAGTATCTTTGCCTGCGGGCACCTAACCAGGTGTACAGAAATGAACCTTAAAAACTGTAATAAAAGATCTCAGATTTAAAACGCTTACCTTTTTCCAGTTTGGTATCACCATTCAAGATTATGTATAGTGTCTGCTTTAACCATATATACTCTACTTGTAAATGAAAGAAATCAAAGACAGACCAAGTAAGCTCTAAAACTAGAGTTTTACTACAATAGATAAAAATATGTAACACATAAAATACAGAACTATTATATCACAAGACATACAAATCTCTTAAACAAAACAGGTTTTAACAGTGCAATTCCTACTACAGTACTTAGATTTTTCTCTCTCTAAATACCTGCTTAAAGTGCTCACAGATTTTTTTTTTGTCAGAGTCAAGACAGAAGTGTCTCTGAAGGAAAACAGAATAATGTTTAAAAGCTCATTTTCCCCACCTATTTTGCATGAGGTCACCTAGCTCCTCCCTGTCAGAATATATAAAAAATATATATATCTATGTAAAAACAGGATGCCTTTTGCAAGTATTAAATTCTGCAACCTCAGCATAACTCGTGTTCTTCAAATGACTCTCTTTGATCTTATGATAAGCTTCCCCCTTCCAGGACATGAAAGCATCTTTTATGACTTCGCACTAAAACGTCACAACCTGCTCTTCCTCCTCTAAGCGTTATCAAAGTTTATGATTTTCCCTCTTAGCAACTAAAGCTATAATTAACTTAGTTAAAGTCTGTAATTAGCTTCGGGCCTTCCAGGTAACACCTTCAAGGGCATAGCTACCGATACACCATGTAAGCCACAGCGTATGCACAAAATGCAGGGGGTAGCAGCAAGCTCTCCGTCTACTCCGCTTCCTGAATCCTGCATACAAATTATTTTTTTGAGGGCTTTGTTTAAAACCCAAGCTACCGCTGCCTTTCTTTAGCCTGGGAGGGCTTGAGCTGAGGGCATGTACTGTGTACAGGTGTATGGGCTTCCCAACCAGGTCCACGGCAGGCACTGAAGGATCCAACTGGCTGCCAACATCAGTTAGAGGGCGTTGCTGGTGCTGGCGGGTTGTTTAAAGCCCCGCACTACTCTATTCTGACTTCATCTTTGCTGCTTGTGTTTGGATTCAGAGAGAACTGCAAGACCAGAGAGAGCTGCGCCGTACTTGCTGCCTGCTGAGACTGAGATCGGGAGTTGGGACGAAGTGGAGCCAGACCGAGGTGAGGTGAGGTTGTCTTGCCTTGGGGACAACTGGACAGCGGGGGGGGGCACCGGAGTGGACAGCAGTGCTCGGCAGCACTATAGGTGGGCAGCAGCAGGATGCGAGTGAGCCGCTGCAAGGGAGCAGCATTATGCTGACAGCCGCGCACCGTGGTGTGAGCCGACGCCGTGAGGATTGGTTGGGGTCCACTTCATGTCCTCCTAGTCCGTCCTGTCCTGATTTGAATGGAGACTTGCGCGAGTGAAGCCGAGCTGCGAGCCAAGTACTCCAAGCGGGACAGGAGGACACAGGGTCAGGGAACCAGGCAGGGCTAGGTTAGGCAGTGCAGCAGCACACACACACTGACACAGTTTCACTAGCAGCTAGAATTTCTTGGGCACTGTCCAACTCTCCAAGCCGAGCGATGCAATCACAGCCATACACCAACAGTTCTGGGACGTTCGGAGCTGGGCAGTCTCTGCAGCCACGAGTCGGGACTCGGAGACACGAACAGACTGGTATTTTTTTTGGGGGGGATGGGGGGTCGGGCATGGCAGGCAGGGAACTGGTGGATTCTGCTATCTGCTGGTACAGTAAGACTACTAAAATGGATTGAAATAGTACTGACTGCAGTGACTGACTCTGAGGAATAGGGAAAGAAATTAAATTAATCATGCTGGTGTTATTGTAAAGTACTGGCTTTGACAGCAGGGAGTCAGTGCTGGGATTCTGGGAACACTTTGATTTTTAATCAAAATGGTACTAGCAGCAATTAATGAATAGGTGTCCAGGTCAGGAGGGTTTAAAGGCTGGTTTACCTTATAAATTAACACATGTTCTATGTTTACATGTAACTTACTTGGAAATGTATCTTCTCCTTCTCAACCACTGACTGCTCGATAGTTCATTTGTGTAGAAGGTTTCAAAATAAGTTCTATTAATTGGATTTCCTCCAACGCTGTATCATTGTGGACTGTTCCAATAATCCTACAGTTTACTGTTGTGCTTTATGAAGAAAAAATATATATATATACTGTATATATTTTAGAAGTTTTATTGTCTGTGTACTTGTCTAACTGAGGTGAGGCTTGAGCTGGAATGGGAACGAATGGAGGATTAAATTTAAAAGATTGGTGGACTGGGTCTGGCAGGGGCAGATGCAGCAAGTACTGGTCAGGTGTTGGTGGTGCCTGGTGGTGGTGGCCAGCAGGGCAGGCATAACAATTTTCTCACATTATATCATGTCACTAGTAGTGTCACTACTAGTACATTTTCCTTTTTTCTTGTGCCTGCTGCCAGCCAAGTTTGTCTGCCATTCTGAATATGTCAAAGTGCCAATGCCACAGTCGCCAGCCTAAATCTTCACTTCAGAGCCCTGCTGCTATGCCTGCTGAGTTGCCCTCGACTCTACTCTGCATCGGGTATTAAATTCATCCCGGATCTGTCTTGCCTTCCACAACTCTGCCACAGTGACTGTCTCTTTGTATTCTGAATCCAGGCTCCAGATCCTTAAGGTGGGCTGTTTTGATGCTTGCTGCTGACTGCTCATGGGTGGCTGAGGCTAAGCTACATCTGACTGTGAAGCCAAGTCCTTTCCTGGACCTTATCCTGCCCGTCTGGTAATGCGACTTGTTGGCAGCTGCTGCACAGTGTGTGACTTGCGAGGTCGAGGAGGGGCCAGGGGTCAGCATAGTAATATAATCTTCCTGGATGGTCAGGATAGGATCCCCCCCCGACACGGGGTGGGTCCTATCCTGACCGTCTAAGATTATATTACTAACTATATTGATGGCTGTTTCATGTCTCTGACTTGCTTAGGTTTATAACGGGGAGCCATCCTAGTAGAGTATTCATTCAGCCTGCTTGCCTGCTGTACTTGATCCATTTTGAATCTGCGCTGCTAAACGCCACCACGCCGGAGTTCGGAGTGTCGCGTCTGAATCACATACGGTGACTCACTTGACGTCCGGGTACAAGAGAAATTGAGATTAACCAGGTATGTACTGTGGTTTTTATTTTAACTGTACACAATGCTAATTGGTGAGTCTGCTGCTGCCTGCTGCAAGTATTAGTAACAGTGTGACTGAGAGTGAGATGGGCAGAGCAAGCACAGAATTCTTAACTTGTGAATGAACAGAGGTGTGTGTGTGTGTGTGTCTGCACCTATATGTTGAACTTGAAGCCTGCAGTGTAACCTGAATTGTGTTGTATATTCTAGTCCTATGTTTATGTGGGGCTGCTTGTAAGATGCCGCTCTTGGCCAGGGTGAGGGGGCCTGGTTGCATGCCAGTCTTGACCGGGGGCAGCTGGTTGCAAGATTCTGCTCTTGGCCAGGCTGAGGCCTGGTTGGATGTGAATCTTGACGGGGGAGGGCTGTTTGCAAGATGCTGCTCTTGGCCAGGGTGAGTCGGTGAGGGCATGGTGTATGCGAGTCTTTACTGGGGGGGCTGGTTGCAAGATGCCACTCTTGGCCAGGGTGAGAGGACTGTTTGCATGCCAGTCTTTGGGGGGGCTGCTTGAAAGATGGTGTTCTTGGCCAGGCTAAGGTGGGTGTGTGTGTGTGTGTGTTAAAATATGATTCAAAGCCTGCAGTATAACCTGTGTTGCATATTCTAGTCTCATGTTTATGTGGGGTGTGTGGGGCTGGTTGGCTGCAAGATGCTGCTCTTGGCCAGGGTGAGGGGGCTGGCATTTGTGGAGAATGTTGGACCGCTTGTGTGCTTTTTCTGAAAACTCCACATACTATGGTA
Organism: Neoceratodus forsteri; assembly: GCA_016271365.2. NCBI lineage: Eukaryota > Metazoa > Chordata > Ceratodontiformes > Ceratodontidae > Neoceratodus > Neoceratodus forsteri. Next base: position 436,545,137 of record CM057459.1, on the reverse strand, counting down.
GACACCCCTGATCATGCTGTGGGTGTGCTCATGTTGCAAAGTCCAACGTCCTCCACAATCTGAGCTACTGAGGGAGCTGTAGAGCAAACTGAAAGCTAAGCACACAGACTAGAGTACATTTACAGGAATCCTTTCAGTAAGGTATGGTTTCTGTAATATTTCCTTGATACTGTTCTTTCTGTGGGGGCCCGGGTGCATCAAGGAAGCTGTTTTTTTTTACCCGGGGGATGTGGGGGGCGGAGTGCTCAGAGAAAGAATAATATCACGAAATATTACAAACCAATATCCCAACTCCAGCATACCACTGCTATTTATGGTCCCAAGCACAGTTCAGAGGCAGTTACATTATTACAGGTTTCACTGTGCTGCGTATACTGCTAAATAGTTGCCTTCTGGTATGTTATGTTTGTTTGTTTAATTTTGTTGACCCAGTAAGCCCGCTGGGCCAAGAAGTCCCTTTTTTAGGGGAGGAGGGGGCGACCGGGGGGATACAGATGGTAAGCAACTGAAACCGAACCATATTAACTCATTGCCTCCACAGGCTCACTCTGAGATTACACCACTTGCCTCCTGAATCTCCTGTATACTTTTAACAGTGAATCCTGGGCCTTTCTAAGCAAAATCAAGCCCTAGTCAGCATGTTGCAAACAAATGCTAAGAGCTCAATAACTGTACATGCTAGACACATAGTATGAGTGGCAGAGTTATTCAGCACAAAATTGCCTTTCTAATGGCGGCATGCATGTAATAATAAGTAATTTAGTTTTTTTTCTATGCTGGTTGAAAGAGCAAACTAAATATTTTTTTCACTAAAAAAGGGCAACATAAGCCATTTTTTGTTGGAAAATATGCAACATATCAACACCAAATTAAGCATACAGACATTAGATGATGTTTTAATAATATGTTAGTTAAAAAAAAAGATATCTTTTTACTATAAAACGTAATTTTTTCCCCATTTTAGTCAAGGTGCTTTGGTAAGATTTGAGGGATGAATCTCAACCACACACACCATTTCATAAACAAATGCGTATAACTCCAAAAGTATACATGATACACACAAAGTATCAGCATGAAAGCTGATTAGCACAAAATGCCTTTCTAATGGTGCTATGCAACCAGTTGTAATCAATACAGTTTTTATTTTATACCTACTGAAGTGCCAAAAAAGTGAATTTTATTCAAGCTGCTTAGGTGAATCTTGATGGAAAACATGTCAGCCATATACACCATACCATAAACAAATGTGAATAACTCCTAAAGTATACATGATATGCACAAAATAGCAGTGACAGTTGTCCAGCATAAAATTACCTTTCCAACGGTGCTATGCAGTCAAATATATATTATATTCTGTTACACTATATAATAAAATATATAAGTGACTTCTCCAGATGTTGCAAGGGCACACTGGGAGTCAGTAGCCGACTTCTGCAGACGTCCTCAGGACACACCAGTGTTTTTTTACTGACGACTACAGGTGTCTGCTAGGAGACAATGAGTTAAGCTGCTGGTGGTATTTTTCGTGAATAAGGGAAATTTGGCCAGGACACCGGGGCCATTCCTCTACTCTTTTCGATAAGTGCCATGGGATCTTTAACATCCACATGAACTACCACCAATCCAGGCAGACGGGACCTCGGTTTAACGTCTCATCCGAAAGACTGCGCCTCAGACATGCAGCACCCCTCTCATGCTGCACTACAGTGTCAATACTGGGATATTAACCTAAGTGCCAGATGTGGTAACTGAACCCACAGCCCTCTGATCTCCCAGCCTCAGAGGCGAGTGTGCCACCTTCTGAGCCACTGTTGACACTGCTCATGCTCAATGCTTAATTTTATTTGTTTTTGGTTAAATAGAATTAAGCAATATACCATGACAGGTAGTCTCTGTGGGGCTGGTTACCTGATGTGGTAGAGGCTTGTCGCAATGAAACTAAAGCCAGTCTGGTGAGACTAGTGGCTACAATGCAAGATTGTAACATGGCAAACTTTAAGTAAAGTAGATAAAGAGAAGCAGTTGGTCAGACAGCATCACATGGTGTACTTTGGACACGGCATTAATCCAGCAAGAATGCCGTGTCCAAACCAAAGTACCATAGTGAGCCACAGACCAAGAAAAGCAGTGCAGGAGAGAAGCGGTAATGCTGTGTCCCATGCACCAAGCGAGAATCAGATCAGTGCCTGTCTGAACAAGTGAATGGGATTCAGTAGGAATGGGCAGGTGGAAGTAGGTGTGACACGCAGTAGTGGAGTGGAGCAAATGGCGAGAGACGTCCAGAGTGCAAGTCACCGTGAGACAGAGCAGAAGCCAAAATGTTTGGTAGCATGGACAGTGAGAGCAGATGAAATAGCGAACGGCAACATGTCATGTCAGGAAGTGACAGAGGACATGCGCAGCAGCTGTAAATGCTGCTGAAAAGTAAGCAAGGTGGAAGCAGTGCGATGGATACTAACCGAGGTTATCCGCCCGAGCGACACAGTACACACACACATAAGCCGACGCAGCATGCAAAACAGATGGAGGCAGACATAAAGCAACAGGTAAACAAGCACACAGGCGACCTCCCATGGTGCACCCTACAGTAATAGCTGCACAGATGTGACTAAATGTCAGACAGAAATGTTCAGGTATAGTTTCTTCACAGTTATACTTGGTATTAATTTCACAACATCAGCACATGAAACGTAGTGTCTGAAATGTTGTGGAAGTGCAAGACAGAAATTGAAACAGTGCAAAATGTATGTGTATGATTCTATTAAGAATATCAAAATAACAATGAAAATAAACACCTTCTCCTAAAAGCCATGTTACAAAAGCATTAAGCCACTCTGAAGGTGGCATCTAATGGTGGATTAATGCATGGTTGGGCCGTTGTACCCCTTGGCCTGCGGCCTCGGGCCAAAACCCTCCCAACCATGCAATAATCCACCATTAGATACCACCTTCGTCGTGGCTTACTGCTTACTTATAACTATAAGGCAGTGTATTAGTCTGACACTGGAGGTTGACAGGCCTCGTAATACTGTATAGGAATGGGAGCATGTGTGTTACTTTACAGTTCATTTCTGGGGCATACCTTCATTTATAGCATACACTACAGAGTAACACTAAGATGCTCGGGTGGAATGCCACAGAAGGATTGGGCACTATCACAGGAAAGGGGGTGACAGGGCACAGAAAAGGGGGGGTAACTCAGTTGCCACCACATCACTGCATGACTGCTGCTCCTGTTATGCTAAATTTTCTGATGCCATGATGGCGCTGGAAACACCACAGCCACCCTGACAACGATTTGAACTGGCTGCCACCTCTGTGGATTTCTTTGGCAAAATGCTCCACCTTTTCCCTCAGCAAGCTGCCAGACATGGGAACACTGTTCACCCTTTGCTCGCTGAACCAGAATTGAGTGACATCGTCAACAGTATCCTCATCAGCCCAAATTTGCTTTTTCCGATGCAGTCCATCAAACTATGAACACTCAGCTACAAAGTACCACAATGCATCTTCCTGTCTTCACCAGGTGCTTGGACTTTTGAGTGACCGTCTCACCTACCAATTTTGTAAGTGTCTCCCCAGCTTTAAGAAAATGCAGAATAGATTCGTCTCCATGGAATAACCTGAGCATTTCATTTCTGGGCAGCAACAACAGATGATGACCATGATAGCAAGATAAGCAATAGCACGTGAACATTTATATAGTAACCAGATGACTCCAGAACTCAAAAAGACCAGCAGATCTGTCACATCGAAACAGCTAACAGTGCATCTCAGCGTCTGATAGCACTTTTAACTTTTCACCCAACTTTTCACTGACAGCCCTAACAGCATGAGAGCAAGATGAATGTTTATTGTAACAGAATTTTCGTTATAAGAGTTCATTACACTGAGGGAGCCCTGTATTCATAAAGTGCAAGCAAATCCTGTGTCACCAACATTTTTGCAGTAATCTCACTGCTTCCTCAGGGTTCACAGGAACTTTCAGTCCTCAATATTTTCTCTTGCAGATGATGCTCAAGTGATTCCAGCTATTTCAGTAAACCGTCAAGTTCAGTCTTATGTCTAAACAATTCTTTTTCTTTCTGAGTTGCATGTGTGGAATCCAGACAACGGAGTCATACTGCAGCTCAGAGCATTGTTTGAAGACTGAACTTAGCTGTGTACTGAAATAGCCTGAATCACTTTAGCAGTATGTGAGCACTGGATAGAGAAAATATTGAGGGCTGAATGTTCCAGTGCATCCTGAGGAAGCTGTGAGAGTACTGCTGTATGTTGATGATGTACAGGATCTGCTTGCACTTTATGAAAAACAAAAAATGATCGGACCTATTAAAAAAAATTTTCAAGTCATAAGTTCCATCCATCGCTGTCCTTAGGACCTTAGGCTCCTTTAGGAACATAATCTTCTGGCTATTTGTACTTCTTTACAGGTAGGTAGGCCACAATGGGAGTCACTCCTCACCTTTCTTCATATAGATTAGATACACTAAATGACTTCATTTAAATATAAGAAAATACTGTGACATAGTAACATGGGGCATCTCTGTTGTGGACAGGAAGGAGTTTGCAATGATGCTGTAGCCTCACTGGCCCTTTTAGCGAGTCTGTGATTATCTTTGTGTTTCATAACAAATAAAAAATGATCTGATTATTGAACATTTTTGGTGAGGAAGTCATACGTTCCCTCCTTTGCTGTTTTTATATCTAACCTAGAAATCCACTTCTTGATTCATTAAGGTAACCTTAAAAACAATCAATTAATGCTGGCCCGGTTGCATGGAGGGCTGAGGCACAGAGACTCTTACCTCCTGCCATGCCAGTGACCTGAGGATTGAGTGTCCGACAGACTGCTCTCCTCTCCCAGGGTGGAAGGGCATGGTATACTGTCAAAACTGCATCGGAATAATGGAGCAGTGAAATCCATGCTGAGGAAATAACATCAGTGAAAACAGTGACCTGGACAGAGTGGGGATATTACAGTGATTTGCCCCCACCCCCACGACCTTGCCATCCCGGTGTTAGGAATTGCAAATTGCTCTCCCCTTAATTTGCCCCTCCCCTGAGTTGCAATAGTAAATCGTCTCCCGTCCCCAAGAATCACACCCCTCCCACCAGAGTTGTAACAGTAAATCAGCCCCCCCTGAGAATTTCCCCACTCACCCCAAGTTGTAATAGTAAATCGCCCCACCAAGTTGTCTCTCCTCTGGAGTTGTCACTGTAAAATGCCACGCTATTCTTCTGTTCCACTGTCTTTTGGAGGTGAAGTTTTTGCTGTTGGTGATTTGTCTGCATGGTTATTAACTGCGCTGCATTTTTTAGTGGTCCTGTGGTGGACCCAAAGGGAATGTCTGCACTGCTGCAGGACTGGCACCAGGTGGAGGCCTAGCAGTAGTGCAAGATAGGACTGACACAAAAGGGAAGGGACCTGTGGGACTCTGCGATGCATGCATGTCTCCATATCCACGCCCTGACAGGGAATAAGGAGAAAAAGACAGAGGAAAATGGTCAGTGGGGCAGGTGTGTATGGTACTCTGTGCACCGGTTCCCCACCCATACCACTGCCAGGATGCCTGTTTGTTGTATCTGGATGTGTGTCGGGTGGGGGGGGGGCAGCTCTCCCCTTCTTGGACCAACCATGAGGGAGAAGCAATCCGTGGGGGAACTTAGCTGACGTATCAGTCCTCGGGAGGCAGTTACCAGTGGGTGGCAGTGGTTTCAGAGTCAAAGGGAGCCAGCCTGCCCTGACCAAGGAGAATAAAATGTGTATATGTATAGAACAAAAAAAAAATCAATTAGAAAACTATTATGAAACTCATCCAAGGCTAAAACAGACTGATGACAACTAAAAGAGAGATTCGGTTCCATTAAATCCTTTGGAAATGTGAAAATCTTACCTTGTTCTATTAGCGTTTTTATCCTTCCTGGTGTTCCTACACCAAGATAGTTGATACCTTTCTCTAGCCATTTTATTTGTTCTTCTACCTAATTAAGAAATAGACAAAACAAATTAAATCCTTGATTAATCATGGCTCCAACAGCTTCTTAACTAATCCCAGCTCCTGCTGTGATAGCATTTTATAAAGGCTTAGGACAACTGAAAATATTTACCTTGTACCTTACAGTAACTGCTTTTTCAACTCTTTTCTGTATCAAAAAGAGGACTGGTTTTCATTTTTATATGAATACCATCTACCCAAACTCAGAAATACTGGAAAAATGTCATCAGGTTTAGGAACGTTTGGAGAAACAGTGGAGCTTTGGCATCAGCCTCATCCAGTTCCACCCTCTGAAGGTTAGGGTTTGAAAGCAGTTGGTTCGGACTTCTGCAGGTAGGGCATGGAGATGTTAAGTGTTAAGGGAAGACAGATCAGACTACTGAGTGATCATTTATTTACATTTATTTTCTGAATATTGGTAACCAGTAAAGACACATTGAGCCATGGCTTGTTGCCAGGTGTGACCCAGGGAGAAGGGTACAGGAATAACAATATATACAATGATGAAGTTACAGTTAGTATCTATCTGTCTATTTATCTTTCTATATCTATATATTTATATCTATATATGTAAAATGTCACTAATGCACTAGTTGGGGTTTACGTTAATGCTATAAAAGTAGGGAAATGTGGTGTTAGGGCAACCCTAACACCCTACCCCCACAACCAAGCAGTAAAAGGAAAAGGCATTAGGGTTTTGGGTGTCTGGAGTCTTGGTGAATCAGTGGTGAGGTCTTCCTTGGGTTGTCAACCCTAATGCTCACCCCATCCTCCAGCCCGTTGCCTCATGTCCAAAGCACAAGGTACAGCTCCAAGCCAGAGCCTCACAGTGATACACTCTTCAAAGGTAGAGAAGCATGTCTTGCCACATGTTGCCAAAACAAAGTAATGTAGCTTTCTTCATGCAGGGCTCTGCAGGCCCGGTGTGAAGAAAGGAGATCACATCTGACCTTGTTTGTTGAGGGAACAGGGTGAGCATTAGGGTTGACAACCCCAAGGAAGACCCCACCACTGATTCACCAAGACTCCAGAGACCCAAAGTCCTAATGTTTTTTTTCCTTTTGCTGCTTGGGGGGATGGGGTGGGGAATTAGGGTTGGAAACCCTAACACCACATTTCCCTATTTTTGTGGCATTAACTTGAATCCTAACTGGTGCATTAACAGAGCTTTTTTTTCACATTTTTTTTTCTTGAGATAGTGGAATCGTATCCTCATTCACACAGATGCACAGGGCCCAAGAAAAGAAAAGGAAGATTTGTCAGCCTGTTTAAGTGCAGAGTCTGTGCATGCCCTGTAGTTCTGTGTAGCAACAGATGCTAAGAATTCACTGGGCTCTCAGATGGGTTGCAGAAGCTCAGGGCTCTATGTTCTCTGTGCTTCCATGTAGCTGCAGACACAGACGCACAGAGGAAAAAGTCCATCTGTCTACCAATGCACAGAGCCCTCTGCCACCCAAGGATGCAGATATGCAGTGCCCTAGAAGAGTTGTCTTCACTATATGCGCAATCAAATTTCATGGCGAGAAACCCATTTAAGTCATGAAACCAAACATTATGATGCACAAATTTCAAGTTGAGCAACCAATTTTTGCCATGAAAAAAAAATACAGGTTACTTACCTGTAACAGGAGTTCTAGGAATGGTATATGTTGTTCATCCACACTTACTAGCAGGTTCCTTGCCGCTTTAAATCTTGCTGGAAGGTCTTCAAGCTGGCTCCTCCCACCCACCCGGGTGATAAAACTCTCGGCTCTGCCCCATGACGCCAGATCTAGCCCACTGGAAGCCAGGTTGTGCGAAGCCGGGGAGGTCGGGTGGGTTATGTGGATGAACAACATATACCATTCCTAGAACTCCTGTTACAGGTGAGTAACCTGTATTTCTAGGGACATGGATATGATGTTCAATCCACACTTACTGGCAGACTCCTAGCAGTTCTCTGGGAGGAGGGAGGCAAGGCGCACACACCCTACTTGGGAAATAAGGACTGGAGAACCGAGGTCCCAAAACCAGCATCCCGGTGTGACTCAAGGTCGATGTGGTAGTGGGTAATGAAGGTGTGTGCTGACTTCTAGTTAGCAGCCCTGCAGATTTCCTGGATAGAGATGTCCCTGGAAACAGCCACTGATGCAGCGGTATGGCGGGTAGAATGAGCTCTTATCCCTTTGGGAGGCTCCATGCCCGCCAACCTATAGCAGAGATCTATGAAGGAGGTGACCCACCTGCCTATCGTCCGCTTGGCTGCAGGTCTGCCAGGTGCAGCTTCAGCGTAGGTGACAAACAGCTGGCGAACCTCTCCCCGAACTTCAGCTGTCCGCTCCTTATAATAAGAGAGCGCTCTTCTAGGGTCCAGAGTATGGAGCCTATATTCAGCCTCCGAGGTGTGATTGGGGTAGAACACCGGCAGAGTCAACACCTGGTTAAGGTGAAACTCCGACACCACCTTCAGAAGGAATTTCGGGTAGGGCGCCAGGACAATACTGTCCCAGTGGAAGACCAGATAGGGAGACTTGATGGAAGCGCCTGGAGCTCTCCCATCCTTCTGGCTGACGTGATAGCCACCAAGAAGGTGGTCTTCCACGACAGGTGAGAGATGTCACACCTGTGCATCAGTTCGAATGGCTTGCCCATGAGCTTAGCCAATACCAGCAGTAGATCCCATGGAGGTGGAGGTTCTCGCACCGGAGGGGATATGTGATCAAGGCCTTTGAAAAAGTGCCCGACCACCTTCTCCTGCACCACCGACTGCCTGCCGGCCCGCACCTGGTAAGCAGAGATGGCTCCCAGGTACACCTTAAGGGTCGTCGACCGAAGCCCTAGCTGAGAAAGGAACCACAGGTAGTCCAAGATGCTAGCCAAGGAACAGGAAGAAGGGTCCAACCCCTTGTCCTGACACCAAATGGAGAATCTTTTCCATTTGAAGGTGTAGCATTTTCTGGTCGACTCCTTATGGGATGCCTCAACAACGTTGAGGACCTCGTCGGAAAGACCCAAGGCCTGGAACTCTAGCCGCTCAGGAACCAGGCTGTCAGGTGCAGGGATTGAAGGTCCGGGTGGAGAACCTTCCCCTGGTTGACTGAGACCAGGTCCGGGCGGGCTGGAAGCCGCCTCGGGAGCCTGGAGCTGAGGCTGAGGAGATCTGGATACCAGAACTGGCGGGGCCAGTCTGGGGCTACCAGAATCACCTGCGCCTTGTCCCTCCTCGCCTTGAGAAGCACCTTGTGGATCAAGGGAAATGAGGAAAGGCATAGAAGAGGTCGGGGCCCACAGCCTCGAAGGCATCCCCTGCAGCGAGCCCTGCTGGGGCAGGCATGAAACAGCCTCAGCTTCACATTCTCCCTGGAGGCAAACAGGTCTACCTGAGGTGTGCCCCAGTGGGAGAACAGATCATGTACTACCTCCGGCAGGAGAGACCACTCGTGAGATGCAGCACCTATCCAGCTTAGGGCATCGGCCAGAGTGTTGGAGGCTCCAGCCACATGGATGGCTAGGAGATCTGCCTCCAGTCTGCTCACGAGAGACCAAGTGCAGAGAGCTTCCTTGTACAGAGGCAAGGAGCGCGTCCCGCCCTGGCGGTTTAGGCAGTACATGGTCGTGGTGTTGTCTGTCTGGACCTGGACCACTTGACCCCATACAAATGGAGCGGAGTGCGGATCGGTCCGGGACATCTTCTGCCCACATGGGCACCACCGAAATCCGGGAGTCAACTTGTCCATCGCAGCTGCGAAAGAAGAAAAAGACCGAAGTCTAGTAAACTTTAATATAAGTTTCAGTTTAACCAAAGAGTTAGGATCCAGGCCTAAAACGCAGAGCGCAAAGGAGGGAATCTGAGCTTCCAAGCGGTAAGGAAGATCTGGCGTCATGGGGCGGAGCCGAGAGATATATCACCCGGGTGGGTGAGGGAGCCAGCTTGAAGACCTTCAGGCAAGATTTAAAGTGGCAAGGAACCTGCCAGTAAGCGTGGATTGAACAACATATCCATGTCCCTAGAAAAACAGGTATGCAAACAAATTTCATGCTGAGACTCCAATTTTCTGCCGCAAAACGAAAAATTATGGTGGGCAATCAAATTTCATGTTGTGCAACTGATTTAAGTCATGCTATGCAAATTTTTTTTCACAATACAAATTCATGTTGAAGTACTAATTTGAGACACAGAACAAAAAATTATGATCCGCACTGAAAATATAATCTAACAAAATCAATTATATTAGTGCAATGGGAAATTAAAGGGGAAAAGACATGCCAAACAGTGTGGATAGAACAACATATCCACATCCCTAGAAACAAACCTTTATGGGCCCAACATTCAGTACAGCGCAAAGTTGAGCGCAAAGGTTTGCACTGCGCTATGCAATTGCCCAGAGGTCCATGGATGCTATATATTCAGTCTATTCAGTCAGGTAAGGCACTGGCGCTATCTAACTGAATACAGAGCCATGTCAGCGCAGGGCTAAGTCAAATAGAACTGCCCAGTCATGGCACCCGAAGTGGGCCTCGAGAGTGGATAGCACTGGAGCGCTATCTGTAATATTCAAAGGGACCCATGCAAATGAGCCCAAGGGGCATGCAAGGCACCAAGGAGACATTTGCTTGCTTTGCATGGGTAGTGGAAGCAGGTTAGTGCAGTGCCACTCCCCTTCCCCAGTCCACGACAAGTAGCTATCCCTGGTGCTAGTGGTCCCCCTTCCCTCTGATCGCCAGTCCGTATCTAAAAATAACTCTCCCTGGTGCCAGTGGTCCCTCCCTACGTCCAATCACCAGCCCATGTTAAAATACATCCTGCCTGGTGCAAGTGGCCCCCTCCCTCTGATCGCCAGCTCGAGTTAAAACACATCCCCGTGGTGCTACTGGTCCCCCTATCCCTCTAATCACCAGCTCAAACCTCTCCTCACTCCCTCCCTAAGTGTTGAACGGAGTCTACCCTACCTTCTCTTTATCTGCTAATGTAAGTTACCTTACCTATGTATATTACCTATTGCAAATGCACATATTTGTCTATATTGTCTATACTGTATAATACTGCCTGTTGCACTTGCACTTGTAATCTATGCTATGCCAAACACTGTAACTGTATATATATTTACTGTGATATATAATGTTAAACCTGTTCATCCAGATATTTTTGATGTTCTTACTACTTGTCTACTGTAATTCCCATTACCTTCTCTCCCCAGTCGCACCTGGAAATGAGCCTCGGCTCATTGTGCCTTTCCCAGTTATCAAATTCTAAATAAATGTTGCAATACATCCTCCCTGGTGCTAGTGTTGCACCCCGATCATCAGCCCATGTTAAAATACACCCTACCTAGCTGGCCTGGTGGTGTGGAGGGCTAAGGTGCTGGGTGCATTACCTCCTGCCACACCAGCGACTCGGGGGCCGGGAACGGACTCGGGTTGCACGAGGACCGTCAGGGAGAGGAAGAACTGAGAGCATCCAAGGACAGCTCTCCTTCCTCGAGGAGGGGGGTTAGTGTGGTGCGCTGCTTGCATGCTACCCAGTGGTGGCTGGATGGCAGCACATGCACGTCACCATGAAAGGGAAGGAGAACCCGCATTCAGGGCGCCAGGGCCGTCTCCGTGGAAGTGAAGGTCAGACAATGCATGTCTGTGGGCCCCAGGGGAGAAAAGTAAGGTGGAAAATACAGAGGCTGGGTTTAATGAAGCCCTCCCTGAGAGCACCAATGGCCCACTGGTGGAAGGGGGATCGGGATGGCCAGTGAATACAGGATGGTCTGACACAGCCACCCAGCCTGCCAGGGAGCAGAAAAACTTCTATGGAAAAAAAAATATTCCTCCTGGTGCTAGTGGGTGCCCTCCCCCTCCAAGAGATCGCCAGCCCATGTTAAAAAAAAGTCACCCTGGTGCTAGTGGTCCCCTCTCCAAATGTCAGCCTGTGTTGAAAAGAAATTCTCCCTAGTGATAGTGCCCCTTCCTGATTGCCAGCCCATAGTATAACTTACAACCCTCCCTGACATCCAATGGTTCCTTCCCCGGCACCAATCCACGGTACCGCCACTCACAATTTTCAAATCCCTGATGTCTAGCTCCCCCCCACCGCAGCACCAAGAACCCACCTGACCCAGTCACCTTACCAGTATCATTGGTGCGACAGGTGTGTACGGCGACTGGCGCAACCCTCTTCACATCTCCTCAGCCAGCTGCTGTATATCCAGCCAGGGAGTGCACCTCTTATTTATAGGGCAGGGTGACATGCCCTGTCCTATAAATAAGGAAGGCGCTTCCTGCCTGGACATACGGTGGCCAGCCAAGGAGGTGTGAGGAGAGACGCACTGATTGCCATATATGCCCTCGGAACTGAGGATACTGGTAAGATGACTGGGAGGAGTGCTCGGTGCTCTGGTGGGGGGGTGCTAGATGCCAGGGATTTGAAAATTGTGAGTGGCAGTACCATGGATCGGTGCTGGGGTGGGACCACTGGATGCCAGGGAGGGTTGTAAGTTGTTCTACAGGCTGATAATCAGAGGGGGAGGGACCACTAGCACAAGGGAGGATTTATTTTTAACACAAGCTGGCCATCAGAGGAAGGGACCACTAGCACCAAGGTGGCTTTCTTTTTGACATGGGCTGGCGATCAGAGGGGGGTGACCACTAGCACCAGGGGGGATGTATTTTAACATGGGCAGGAGATGGATGGAGGCACGAGCAACAGAGACAGCTATTTTTAGATACAGGCTGGCGATCAGAGGGAGGAAGACCATTAGCACCAGCGAGGAGTTCTCTTTAAAGGACAACTAAACCATCTTTTTTACACATTTTTTTAAATGACTCCATAGGCTTTATAAAGGAGAGGTAGATAAGGACCGCTTGGCCCACCTAGTCTGCCCATTTCCCTACCTGATGGATAAGCTGCAGATTCTAGATAATCAACAGCTTACTTCCTCCTACCCCCCACTAGAATTGCCTTATGCCTGTCCCATGCATTCTTGAATTCTCCCACTGTTCCTGACTCCACAACCTCCTCAGGAAGGCTGTTCCATGCATCCTCTCTGTGAAAAAAATACTTTCTAACATTACCTCTGGGCCCCCTCCATCTTCAAACTGTGCCCCCTTGTTCTTGCACATCTTTTCTTCTGAAAGATACCACCCTCTTGTACTTTAATTCCCTTGAGATACTTGAAAGTTTCTATCATATCCCCCCTCTCCCTCCTTTCCTCAAGGGTATACATATTAAGCTGCTTTAGTCTCTCCTCATATGTCTTCTGCTGCAGACCCTGCACCATTTTGGTTGCCCTCCTCTGAACAGCCTCTACTCTATGTCTTTGTGGAGATGGGGTCTCCAGAATTACACGCAGTACTCCAGATGGGGTCTCACTAACTGTCTCTACTGAGGGATAGCAACTTCCTGTTTTCTACTGTTGATGCCTCTCCCTATGCATCCCAGTATTCCTCCAGCCCTCCTTACTGCCTTCTCACATTGCTTGCCCACCTTTAGGTCATCTGATATAATTTTTTTTTACCAATTATTTTACCAGGTGAGACACACTAAGCTGAAATGCATTACCTTGCACTTTTTTGCATTGAATCTGAGCTGCCACATATTTGACCATTCCACCAACCTTGTCGAGTCCCTTTTCATTCTTTCGACCCCACCTTGTGTATCAACCCTGTTGCAGATCTTTGTGTCATCTGCAAAGAGACATGCCTTTCCTTCCAGGTGCTCGCCAATGTCACTTATAAAGACATTAAAGTGGATCGGTCCCAGTACCAAACCCTGCAGTACCATGCCAGTTATCCTCCTTTCTTCACTGTGGACTCCGTTTACTATTACCCTTTGCATCCTGTTGTCCAGCCAGTTTTTTATCCAGGCTACCACCTTGGGACCCACTCCAAGGCTGGCTAACTTGTATATTACTCTTTTGTGTGAGACTGTTTCAAATGCCTTGCTAAAATCTAGGTAGGCCATATCCACAGCCCCTCCCTGGTCTACTACTTTGGTCACCCAGTCAAAGAAATCTATTAGGTTCATCTGACATGACCTTCCTGCTGTGAAACCATGCTGCCTTGGGTTCTGTGCCCCACTGGCCTCTGGGTACTCAACAATTCTTTCCTTCAGAAGTGATTCCATCATTTTCCCTACCACTGAAGTCAAACTAACTGGTCTGTAGTTTCCTGCCTCTGCCCTGCTCCCACTTTTGTGAAGTGGAATCACATTTGCCCTCCTCCAGTCCTCAGGTACCACCCCATCCTCCCATGATTTGTTAAAGAGAGTGTCTACTTTTCCATTTGCAAAGTATACTGCAAAGCCACTAGAGGGCAACAACTCTTGAAAGTTGCATTCCTCTTTCCACTGCTATCTCCTAAGCACTTCTCATCGTGCGTCCTTGCTTAAAACAGATTATTATGCCCTAACAAACCATAGTCCGTCACCCTACCGCTATGCCATAGAGACCACCACACCAACCCCGGCCGCTATTAAATACATATAGTTCCTGCCCATTTTCTCAAGTCCTCCTCTACCATCAGCTGCATACTGATCAACACAGACAAGCAAGACAAGCCATAGTTTGGTTTACTTACCCAATACTGAAATCTTGAAAAACCTTCACGTCAGCATAGGTTGCTCATCTGGGAACTTTTTCACTATTAGTAAAGGACCTTGGTCTACCTCAATGATCCTGCCCCTTATAAATATTTGGCCCCCAGGTGGATCACATCCCTGTCAATGTGTCCTTAAGGACCACACCACCCTCATTTTATACAGGGAAAAGACAAAACCTCGCTGTGTTTGCACGAAGGTTAAATGTTTCTCCAATGCTCGAAGAGAACTCCTACTCAGGATAGCCCTATGCTACTTCTGCTATCGGGAAACAGTCATCCTAATCCAGGTCCTGAAGCACCTCCCACCTACAATGCGCGCCCTAAACAAGGTACCATTAAATGGGCCACAATTAATATCTGTAGCCTTTTAAGCAAAATTGACATCCTGAAAGTCTGGGTAACTCAGCACAATCCTGACATACTATTTGTTGTTGATACATGGATGACCCCCAAAATACCGGATTCTGCAGTAGCTATACCTGGATACACTACATTCAGGTTGGACAAGCTGATCCAAACACGGGGGTGAATGCGCTATATTTCTAAAAAATTCCCTAAAGGGGTATGCTATGCCACCAATTGATCTCAGTGGCAATACCCAGGCACTGGCGATAAAAGTGCTGTTGGGGGCTCACCATAAAACAATATCAGTACTCTCAGTCTACATACCTCCCAAAGACCCGGCCACTGGTCTCCTCAGTCTTCTTGACCGTCTCCACTCACAAAATCACTTCACGGAGACAATTATCATGGGAAATTTTAACATAAACTGGCTGTCACCTGCGACCAACTCACTAAAGGACGCAATAACAACCCTTCACCTAACTCAACTTGTTAATACACCCAACTAGGATGAACTATAAAATGGGGACATGACAGAAACTTTTAAGTACCTCAGTGGAATCAACAAAGTCCAAGAGGGTAGCATCTTTCAGAAAAAGAGACGTGCAAGAACAAGGGGACACAATTTAAAGATAGAAGGGGGGCGGTTCAGGGGCAGTGTGAGGAAGTATTATTTCACAGAGATGGTAGTGGATGCATGGAACAGCCTTCCTGAGGAGGTTGTGGGGTCTAAAACTGTGGGAGAATTCAAAAATGCATGGGACAGACATAAGGCAATTCTTGTTGGGGTTAGGAAGAAATAGGCTGTTGATTAACTAGGATCTGCGGCCTATCCTGTAGGTAGGGAAATGAGCAGACTAGATGGCCAAGCGGTCCTTATCTGCCGTCAAAGTCTATGTTTCTATGTTTTTATGTTTCTATGTAGCACCACCCTCAACTGGATAATTTCTAACCAGCCTAACCACCTTTCCAATGTAATTGTGCATCCTGACTCCATCAGTGACCATTCCCCAATCACATGCAGTTGGACTAATAAATTCCTTATCCCCCCTCCCCAAACTATCTGCAGCAGATTTCTCAGAAGGGACCACCTGGACCTCCTAAAACAACAGCTTCATGCCCAAAATTGGAACATCCTGGACTCAACCAATGATGTTAATGCAGCCCTCTGTCACTTTATAAGGGTTTTCAACACTGCTTGTGATACGCTTGCCCCTCTCAAAAAGATTAAGGTCTCTGTCACGGTTAACCCCTGGATCACTTCTGAGCTCCTTTCCCACATGAAGTTTCAGGACCATCTCTGGCACTATGCAAAAGCCACTGGTAAGCAGCAGGACCTACAAGCCTATAAAGCTGCAAGAAACAACTGCATGAGGGAGACTCGCCAGGCAAAAGACAAGTACCATAGGGATATGTTTACCAACTCTTGGGGTGATAGCAGAAGGTTCTGGTCTAATATAAATGATGTCACTGGCAAAAAATCTAAAGTATTACCTACAATGCTAAACATAAATGGGACCCCTACCGCTGACCCTCTGGAAACTGCTAATGCCTTTAGCAATGCTTTTACCAGTTTGAGCTGTGTTCTCCCACCTGACTTTTTCGTTGATGATGCTGCCCACTCCACAAGCCACGGTGATGAAAACAGTCCCGAGCACCCCCCTTTTTATTTTAAAAGGGTATCATGCAACCTGGTTAGAAAACTACTAGCTAAGGTCCTAACAAAACGCAAGACACAGTAGTGATGGACTAGACCTTAAGCTTATCACCCTAACCCTAGATGAAGTTCTCCTACCTATAACTAAGATTCTAAACCTTTCTCTTACACTGGGACAATTTCCCGATGCCTGGAAAATTGCCATCGTAATGCTGGTGCATAAAACCAGTGATCGTTCCTTACAGGGTAGCTATACACCTATATCCATTCTCCCTCCACTCTCCAAGGTGCTCGAGCGAATTGTTACCAACCAGCTTGGTGCTTATCTGGCCACATACTCCATCCAGTGCCCACAACAACATGGCTTTAGAAAGGGGCACAGTACTACCACAGCATTATCAAAATTCACAAGCTTCATACAACAGGCCATTGATCAAGGCAAGATTGTAGGTGCAGCCTTTGTTGACCTAACAAAAGCCTTTGGCACAGTGAATCACACACTGTTGCTTGGCCAACTCTGTAAAACTGGTGCTGCCCCAAACATCCTGAAATGATTCTGAAGCTACCTCAGTGATAGGCTGCAGAGGGTGAGAATAATAAAATGTAGTTTCAGAGCAGAGGGGTACCTCAAGGCTCAATCCTGGGTCCCTTATTATACAGTATTTTCCTGAATGACCTTCCAGCTGTCTGCAACTAGCGTACTCTCCTCTACGCAGATGACGTGATCATCTTTACTAGCCACCTGGATCCCAACACTCTTGAAAACAGTCTTCAACAAGGCTTCACAGAAGCAGAGAGATGGTTTAATAATCACAAACTAGTGCTAAACTACAAAAAAACTAAAGTCCAGCTGTTTTCGTCCTCTCGGATTAAGTTTAAGGCTCATCAACTCACTATCACCAACAACCATGGAGACGCTCTTGAACAAGCTCAGCTTTTCAAATACCTAGGTCTAACCCTGGATAGTCACCTTACCTTTGTGCCTCACATTGAAAATGTTGCCAGAGATGTTAATACCAGAATTGGGCTCCTCTTCAGACACAGACGAAGTCTTACCAGAGAAGCCCTGAAGGCTGCAGTTCACAGCCCGGTCCTCTCGATCATTGATTATGGTCTAATCATATACTGTGCTGCAACCTCCACATCTCTTAAATGACTCACGGTGGCCCTGAACAAAGCCTGTAGGTTAGTTATGGGTGCTGTGCGCCTCACTCATACCTGTGAGTTATATGCTCAATCTGGCTGGCTCCAACTAAGTAACATGATCAAATATCAAACCTGTCTCCTGTCCAAAAAAGCTCTACTTGGATTACTACCCCCGAGCATTGGTTGCCTGCTAAACAAATTCCCTAAGACCCAACACACACGTACCTCAGTTTCTGACCTCCTTCTTGTACCCCACTGTCGAACTGCTCAATATCAGCGATCCTTTCAATACAGAGCCCCCCTGTGGTTTAATAATCTAAGCAACCAACTGAGCAGTCTTTCTAGTCTGTCCCAATTTAAACTTATACTTCGTCAGCATCTCCTAACCGAAAGCACTTGTGATTGTTACACCTAGTTTCCCATTTCTGCAGACACCCTTATACCACTTTTTTCACTCTCTGAGGCTCTTACTTGGCTTCCTGTTTTGTTGCACCTCTCCTGACAGAACAATTTCCCCTTTCCCCCTGCCACCTCCTTCCTTACCTCACCCCCTCCTTACCCCACTGACCCCCCTCTTCCTGGACCTGCCAGGCCCTCTGGTCCCCACTCTCCCCCCATCTTCTTTCCCTTAATCTGCCCTCCTTTTCCCCTCTTTAACCCCTTCTCCCACCTTAGCCTCCCCTCCCTCTCACCCTACGACAAGGTCTCTGGCTGCCATATTTTCTTTTCCTTCTCTATCTGGACTCTGCCCTCTCATCTCCTGTACCCCTTCCTAACTACCCCCCCACCTCTGATTAGCAATGTTGCTTCAAATGTACCTTATGGTTTTCTATGCTTGCTTGTAATCTTGAGTGTGTAGCACTGTTCCCAATTATCTACCAGTTGACTTGCTGTGCTCCGATGATGCAATGAATGTTGTCTGTACCTCCGTTGCTACCATGAATGTTGTCTATACCTCCCTACCTTATTGTGACCCTTTCCTTTGACATGGAACCTCTGTAAATGAGCTGCCCCAAGCTCAAAGGTATTTGTAATCTGGGATTTAAATAAATAAATAAATAAAAACAATGCCCTGTCACTACATATATACTTGCAAGTAGCATCACAAGAGCGTCAGTTTAAGTTTTGTGGGGTTGAAAAGTTGAATTGGGGAAAAGGGGAAGTAATCTGGAAAGTCTTCTGTTGAAAATGGAAGCTATGCACATGGTAAACCTGGTGGACAGTATTCCCCAGGATTAAATGATAAATTAGACTTGGTGCCTCTGTTAAGATGAAGTATCCACAGCAGTATCATTTTGAGTATTATTGTTTTGTATGCTAGTTATTGTTCCTTTCTGTTGCAGAAGACAGATGGACACGGAGGACTGGAGTTAGCTGACGAGACACAAAAAAAACACAGTACTAGCTACCCTGCTGTATTTATGCACCAGGATCACCAGATTATGTCCATTTGTTGCCCCTTTTTTGATACACTGCCTAGAACTTTAAAGGAGAACTGCACCAAATCTAGAAGTCAATTTTCCCAGTAGAAGCTATTTTTAAAATACTGGTTCAGGTTCTGTTATTACTCCAGCTAGCCATGCTTTTTAGTTATTCCAGTGGATGTTTCTGATTTACATGCTGCTGATAAGAACCATTTTAGAAGGAGTTCTTGCACTCAACCCTATCTAAATTTAATTTCCCACAGAGCTTTTTAGACACACCATCCAGAGCATTTATTTGTAATCTGAGATTTAAATAAACAAAAAAAATAAAAAACAATGCCCTGTCACTACATATACACTTGCAAGTAGCAACACAAGAGCATCAGTTTAAGTTTTGTGGGGTTGAAAAAGTTAAATTGGGAACAGGGAAGTAATCTGGGGGAATAGGCTGTTGGTTAAATAGGATCTGCAGCTTATCCTCTAGGTAGGGAAATGGGCAGACTAGGTGGGCCAAGTGGTCCTTATCTGCCGTCAAAGTCTATGTCTATGTTTCTATTCTGCTCCAGAAGCCACAGTAAAGATAAATGGCTCTTATTCAACCAGATTTCCCTTGCAGAGAAGCACATGTCAGGGATGCCCACTATCCCCATATTTATTTGCATTATACGTCGAACCAATTGCCCAGTTTCTCAGACAGCAACAAGACCTGACCGGATGCAACATAAAGGGAATTCATCATAAGGTGGTTTATTATGCTGACAGTTTACTTCTTTACATCACTAACCCTGAGGTCTCACTTGCCTCTTTATCTAGAGTTCTACCCATAATCGAACAAATATCTGGTTATAAATTCAACCAAAATAAGTCCTCAACTTTACTCCTTCTACCACACTTATGCAGCAGTTCCCCTTAAAATGGAACAGACCATATCTCACATATTTGGGGGTGAAGATCACCCCTCATCCCTCATCCTTATTAAACTTAAACTACAATCCCCTCTTCTCAGATATACAAGCAGATTTACACAGATGGACCCAATTACCAATATCAATATTACCGAGGATCCAGGCTATTCAAATGAATGTCCTTCCTAGAATTTTATACTTCATGCAAAATATCCCCCTCCCTCCCCACTCTAGAGAATAAAAGAAATGGTCCAAAGCCATAAGTCAATTTCTCTCGAGAAATATTAAATCTCGGATCGGCTTCAACTACCGAAAGAATGAGGGGGCCTGGCACTCCCCAACCTACACAAATATTTATTAGCCACAGTTTTATCTCATGTCTCCACATTTTTGCTTCCAGCAGACCAAGCCCCAATATGGACAACTTTAGAAACACATTTATCTGACATGCCATTGGACTATAATCTGTTTTTTCAGCCATACCTTCCTCGAGGGAAAGAACAAATCCCTGTATTCACAAAGGCCATCATCCAACACTGGAGGAAGGCACTTAACACCAGGGAACTCCACTCTGTGACCCAGTGAATGGGTACCCCAGCAGGAGACGACAGGTTCCTCCCAAGTTGCTTAGACCCTACTTTTAGAATATGGCAAGACAAGGGACTCACCCACACATACCAGCTTTTTCAAAATGGTTCCATTAAATCATTTCTTCAATTATGGGAGGAATACTCACCTGCCGCATCAGGATTTCTTCCGTTATTTACAAATCAGGCATTACTTTATTAATGACTTGGAGATGAATGCATCTGATCTCCAAGCTCATCCCTTGCTGGCCTTCTTAACACAGCTTTCTTCCCCCGACTCCCAGCAACATCTTATTTCTAGCTTTTATAAAGTCCTCCAGCAGACTTCACTTCAAGCTACTGATTCTACTCAAATAAACTGGGAGGCAGAATTACTGATAATCCTGACCCCGCAGGACTGGTTGAGAATTTGGAGACTACAACACAAAACTACCTACTCATATACATGGCGGGAGTTCTCATGGAAAACAGTGACTCGATTCTTCCATACCCACCAAATTACAGCAAAGTTTTTGGTGGGCGGAGATTCTTCATGTTGGAGAAGATGTGGGGTAGAACTTGCAACCCACACTCACATTTTCTGGTCCTCCACAGTCCTCTTCAGGTACTGGAACTCGATAACTCAGACCACAGGGGAGATGTTCCCCTCTTTAGGGGTTGTCACACCACAGCTGGCCCTACGGTGCCACTATCCCCACCACTTTCAGGATAAATACAGGGATTTATTTAACTCCAAAAATTGATTAGCGTTTTGCTCATAAAAGTGCTAAAACATTGTTAAAATGCATAGCACTTGCTTCACTGTGTTTTACAAACATAACACTTCTAAAAAACCTATATAAATACTTTCTGTACAGTTAGCATTGTCCCAAGAAAAAAACTGCTAATCAATTATTTAAAACCCTGAAATACTCTATTTACTTACTAAACATCATGCTGCGGGCTGCCCATAAAGTTATAACCAGGCTTTGGTTGAAACCAGATCTCCCCCAACCCCCATATTAAGTTGGGAAAACCTCCTATATGAGATATACAAGATGGAACACATGACAGCCCGCCTTCAAAACACAATCCCTGTTTTAACCAACAGATGGGCTAGGTGGTTTCACTATATCTCACCCATACACCCAGATTTGATCTCATGGGGGGGGGGGACTCTACTCCCTCCTCTGACAGCCTAGACCTGGAGGACTGACAGTTAAGACCCCCTTCTCCTCTAAACAGCATATTCCAATTTACCTTCTTCCCTCCTGCTCAGACATATCCAGATAACCAGGGGCCAGAGCTCTGATTTCAACTCGTTTCCTTCTATTAACTGAGCCTCCTCCCTGCTCAATATTTAACACTGGAGTTTATTTTGAATACACTGTCACAATCAATTAGAAATGCATTTATTAAGTTCCTTATTGCTTACTATGTGACAACTATGGATATTTAACTCTCTGTAGATGCCCATGATGATGGATATTCAACACCCACCTGTTGTCTGTAAAAATCTTCAAAAAAAAAAAAAAAAAAGTATAAAAAAAAAGAACCATTTTAGAACTGTATGAGGCCACAACTTATTTCTGTCCTGTCCCCTGGGCCAATCTTCCCATGGTCATTGCCGGAGACTGGAACACAGTTTTAGACAATAACCTAGACAGAACAGCAAGGCACAGCCAAGCTCCCACACCTAGTCAACTAGCCCTAAGGGACCTTATGGACTCCCTAGGGCTGACCCTTGGAGGATCTTACACCCAGATGTGAAGGGTTACTCCTTCCATTCTCTCCCCCATAACTCTTTTTCCTGCCTTGACTACTTTTTATTAAGTCTCAAAGCCCTACCAGCTGTTGCTCTATGTCAATATGGTGCCAAAGTGATCTCTGATCACCACCCTGCATTTTTGCAGGCCACCTTGGTTGCAACAATGGACCTCAAAAAGACCTGGTATCTTAATAACCAGTTACTATACTATCCAGAGGTAGCTGACCAACTCCCTCATTTTATTTCAAATTATTTCACTAACAACGTCCCCACTATGCCCAAGTTAGATATTTTCTGGGGGTGCTTCTAAATGTGTTATTTGGGGTGAAATTATCGGTTTGGCCACTATACAGAAGAGGCAAAAGACCCAAATGGCTTCTTCCCTCCTGCAACAAATTAAGACTGCGGAAGAGAACCTCTCTCTGTCGTCTCCGCAGTCAGACCTAGAACATACAGAATCTCTTCGAGACCAGTACGACACCCTGTTAGGGGAAAAAGTGGATCATCTCCACCTGAGGACTAAGGTCAAATATTTTGATCAGGGAGAGAAGGCTGGGAAACTTCTTGCCTTATGCCTCCACTCACAACTTACAGATCGGATTGTGCCATCCCTTAAACTGCCCTCTGGCAACCTAGTCACCTCTCCCAGAGACATTGTGTCTCAGTTTCAAGAATACTATAGATCTTCATATGCAGCACCTCACATCCCATTTGATGCCTCTCAGTTTGAGGACTTCCTCCACGACATAGAGCTACCGGCGTAAAGTCAGGCCTAAGTGGAGTTGCTTAAAGTCCCCCTAACACTAGCAGAAATTTATACTGTGATAGATTCCCTTACCCCTGATAAATCCCCGGGCCTGGATGGCTTCTCCTCAAACTTTTATAGGAAGTACAAAGAGTTACTAGCCCCACATCTCCTAAATCTCTTTCAATATGTTTTTTTCGCATGGCCTGTCAGATCCATCCCTTACCGCTGCTACAACAGTGGTTCTTTCCAAGCCAGGGCGAGACCAGTCAATGGTTTCTAATTACCGACTTATATTTCTATGTAATGTGGACCTTAAAATTTTAGCCAAGATCCTGGCCATGAGGCTTAATTCGGTATGGGAAGGCCTCCTCAGTAGAGAGCAGGTAGAGTTTGTTTTGGGGTGATTATCTGCCAGTCATCTCCGGAAACTGCTTCATCTTAGTTCCGTGTCCAGGGACTCCGTCACACCTTCAGTCCTGGCCTCCCTGGACGCGGAAAAAGCAATCGATAGGGTATCATGGGACTACCTCTTCAACCTGCTCCCAAGATATAATATTCCCCCGGAATTTATTACTTGTATCAAGGTGCTTTACACCTGCCTCTCAGTGTGTATCCTCTGCAATGGGGTTCTCTCTGAGTCTTTTCCCCTGCAGCAGGGTACACTTCAGGGTCGCCCCCTTTCCCCCTTTTTATTTAATTTGTATCTTGAACCCCAAATCAGGAAAATAAATTTATCTCTACGTATCCATGGTATTTTCCTGGGCCCCTGTCAATACAAGTTGTTTGTGTACGTGGACGACATCCTTCTTCATGTTACATTCCCAGCTCTCTTCCTAGACATCCTTCTTCATGTTACATCCCCAGCTCTCTCCCTAGCAGCTGTGCTAGAAATTGTCTCACACTTTGCTGCTATCTCCAATTACAAACTAAACAGAACCAAGACCAAGGTGATGCCCCTGAATAGTATCACTACCCAAGCAAGTATTGAACACCTTGGTCTTCTCTGTGTCAGAGATAAGTTGCATTACATGGGGACACATCTCAGTGTTGACCCAATTAAAATGAAGCAATTCAATACTGACAACATTCTCTCCCAAATCAAGGCTGATTTGGATTGGTGCTCCTTATTGTCCCTGACCCTGTGGGCTGTATAAATATACTTAAAATGAATATTCTTCCTAGGCTTCTATACCCCCTTACAGTGCTTATCCCTAAATTATCTAAATCATGGTTTTACCACCTTAACAGGATCTTTTCCAAGTTTCTCTATAAGGGGAAGCCACTCCAGCGTGCCCTGGGGAAACTGATGAGAGCAAAAGAAGCCGGTGGTCTTCAGGTTCCCAATATATTCATCTATTACCTGGCTATCCACTGCTCCAGATACTCCTCTTGGTCTCATCCTATAAGCGACTGGAACAACATACCTCATTGGTTGGAAATGGAACATACCCTATGCTCCCTTTATAACCTGGACCCCCGAGCCTTGTTGTACGTTCCTACCAAAAACATACCTAACCCCCATGGGACACTCCAATAGGCAACTCCCTTTATGCTCACCAACAGTTATGTTTCCCTATTAAAATTAAACCCCAGTTTGGCTATTTCCCAACCTATCCTTGGCAACCCACATTTAAGAATAGCCAGTAAGAGCCGGCCCGGTGGCGGTGAGGGTTGAGGCGCTGGATGCCACACCTCGCTTCGCCCGGCGACCGAGCTAGGAATGGACTCGGGTTGCTGGAGTCGGCAGGGGAGGGAGGATCGGCGTCCCAGCGGATGCTCTCCTCCCTCAGGGGTGGGAACCATGAGAGCAGCGTTCGCGTTCTACATCACCCTCACGGCGGTGGAAGCGACCAGGAGGGATGGGCGGCTCCCTTGCCAGGGTCGGGGGGCGGTCGGTTACGCGCATGAGGGCTTGGTGTGCGTCAGCACGCCGCCACTCGGGACATACGTCCTAGCGCGGGACGTCTCAGAGGGCGGGGGAAACCAGGGAAGAAAAAGAGAAAATCCCTCTCGGCAGCCCAAGATGATAGCCTCTCGGACCATCCGGACCACCGAAGAGGGACAGACCCCACTGTGCAGGAGGAAGGGGGCACTCTAGGGGCAGATCCCACCAGAGGTGGAATGGAGTTGAGAGGAAGGAAGGAGTGGGCTCCGAGAGCAGAGAAGGGGCCAAAAAGAAATAAAGTAAAAAAAAAAAGAATAGCCAGTAAGACCATGACCACACAGACTTGGTCATTCCTTGTTTCTTTCCAGGTACAACATCTAGTACAAGCAGGCAAACTCCTTACCTTCTTAGAGGCCCAATCCAAATTTAACTGGCCTACATCCATATCCTTTAAGTATTATCAGATCAGGCACATGCTCTTGCACCACTGTGGACTTAGCCATTGGTCTAGGCTATACGGAGATACCTTGCTCCCTATGGCCTCAGCTGCACCACTTTCACATGACGTGGCTTATTATCATGCCCGGCTTCGGGAGGTTCTTGCAGAGAGAGAATCTGCTTTTCTTTACCCTTGGAACTACTCCCTTCCCTCTTCGCATGGCCCCAGAGACTGGGCGGGTATTTGGAAAGCCACTTATAAGTATATTAAATGGGACCACTGCTGTCTAATGCAATTCCAAAGTCTACATAGCATGTACTATACCCAAATTAAATTACACTGTATGGGCAAGATGACTTCAGACCTATGTACCCGGTGCCAGAGAGAACTTGGCACTTTATTACATATATTGTGGGCATGTGAAAAGGTAACACCTTTTTGGGAGGAAATCAAACGTCGGTTGGACCCAGTATTAGGATTAAAGCATATGTTTACTCCTGAAATCTCTATTATAGGGGACTATCATGGAGGCCCCATAGGTAATAAAGCCACACATAGCTCTAATTGCTGCAAGTGCTAAGAGAGTTATACTATGACATTGGTGTGACGCCCACCCTCCTACCTACATGGAATGGTACCAGGAAATTCTTTTTACCCTACAGGGGGAACATAGCATTGCAAATATATCAGGCCACAAGAAAAGATTTGCTAAGATATGGGAACCCTTTTATACCCTTGGACACTGCGAGCCACACCTTAGTTGACTGATTTGATCCCATGCAGTTTATCCCCTCCGAAGAGTGAACCAAAGCTCACCACATACCAATCTACTAATGTTAAGACCAGGGGCAAAGCTGGAGAAGGGAGGGTTTGGGGAGGCATGGGGATGGGAGGTGGTTGGGGGGTGATAGGGGCCTTTTTTGGGGGGAAATAGGTGTATGGTAAACACTCCACTTTGATTGTTCTATATATTCCTTTTTCAAGGTACTGTCATGTTCCACTTGGTTGACATTGTTTATCTGATTAGCAAAGTACGATCCCCATTTTTATGTAAATCTGTCTTGAAAAATTTAATAAAGTTTATTAAGTTTGAAAAAAAGAACTGCATGAGGTAGTTTATGTCCCTGTTCTACACTTCTGTTGTTAGTACAATGCATTTATGTTCCACTATAGAACTCTGAGGTTGTTTGGGACATAAACTACATCACACAGTTCTAAAATGGTACTTAACCACCAGACTGCAAAGCACAAACTCCCACTGAGGCTACTGAAAGGCTTGTATAGATGGAACAATAACAGCATTTTAACAGGCACCTAAAAATAGCTTCTGCTGGGAAAAATAGCTTATAGGTTCAGCACAGTTCTCCTTTAATATAGCAACACATTTATGCTATTAATATGGATGTTTTTAATACTATTTCTTTGGCTTCATTTCTCTTTTTTTATGCTATTCACTATTTATAGCACAGTAATTGTGGTTGTCACTTTATAAGAGATTTATCCCTTCACATCAGTGACTCCTGAGGAAGCAGGTTGTGAAAACCAGTAGAGCCGCCCCCCCCCCCGAGGTTTGCTGTTTTTCAGATGTCCTGCCAGATATCTGTAAGTGCAATACATTTTGAGCACTTTTTGTATATTCACACTCTTTGTACTTAATAGATTCAGAGAATCTACTGTTCACTGGTGCCAGCTTTGTTGTGGTTTGCTGTTCTCCCAGGAGGCAAACAGGTCCACCACAGGGGAGCTCCAGAGGGATAACAGGTGGTTCACCACCTCCTGATGCAGGGACCACTCATGCAACATCTTGCCCACCCAGCTGAGAGCACCTGCCAGCTGACTGTCTGCTCCTGTGACATGAACTGCAGAAGAACTGCACCCAGGCTGCACATGAGGGTCCAAGTGCAGAGGGCCTCCCAACACAACAGAAGGGAGTGCATTCTGCCCTGCCTGTTCAGGTAGAACATGGCTGTAGTGTTGTCCGTCTGTACTTGCACAACCTGACCCCTGACTAAAGGAGCAGATTCAGTCAGAGCTATCCACACTGCACAGAGCTCCAGCAGGTTGATGTGGTGATGGGACTCCCCAGCTGACCAGGACACATGGGTCCTGTGGTCTCTCAGATGCGCTCCCCACTCCACCAGAGACACGTCCGTTGTGAGAGTGACAATAAGTTCTGGGCTGATGAACAGGACTCCTTCCTCTAGATGGTCCGGGATCAGCCACCACTGGAAAGCATCCCACATCAGCTGTGTCACTATGACTGGCTGGTCCAGGTGTCCTAGGCATTGGGACCACTGATGGCCCAACTCCCACTGCAGGTGCCATATCCACCAGTGAGTCCACTGGACCATGTTGATGCAAGATGCCATTTACCCCAGCAGCTTCAGGATGTCCCAGGCAGAGTGCAAGTGCCCAACATGAAATAACTGGGCAAATGAGGTAAGATCCGAAGCTTCGTCTGCTGGGAGGCAGGTCTTGGCCAGTAGAGAGTCTAGCTCTGCCCAGACAAAGTGAATAACCTGCAAGGGGATCAGTTCTGACTTGCAAAAGATGACCAAGAGGCCCAAATCTCTGCTGTTCTGGAGGGCCAAGACCTTGGACCGCTCCCAGTGTCTCTTTGGATGGCCTGGCTATCAGCCAGCCATCCAGTAGGGATAAACCCTGACACCCTGGAGCTGCAGGAAGACTGCCACCACTGCAGTGCACTTGGTGAGGGCCCTGGGAGCTGAGGAGAGACCGAATGGCATGATGTGGAACTGATAAAGCACCTCTTCTGCACAGAACCAGAGGTACTGGAAGTGGGAGAGATGGACTGGGCTGTGGAAGAACACATCCTGGCAGTCTAGGGAACAGAACCACATGCCCTGCTTCAAAGATAGTATAATCTGGTTCGGCGTGACTATCCTGAACTTGCACTTCCTTAGAAATTGGTTCAGATCAGGGGGTGCCAGAGAGCCAGCATCTAGGAAGGATATGTTTTTCAACAGCTCCTACATCATGGCTCTTAAAAGCACTCGAATTTAGGTCTCTGGGCGGAAGATTTTTGAGCAGAATCTAATTCTGCAAACATTGAGCTAACGATACCAGAATCATTATGGGTCACACAAAAAATACTCAATTTCAAGTGATCGGATTTGCGAGTTCTGCTGCAACTAAGCAACTGTCGACTCCACCGCTGGAAGAAATGGGGCCTTCCCAATCAAATGCCAAATCAGAACCTCCATGGCAAACTATTTTAAATTCTGTACAGGCTATGGATGCCAAAATTGAAAAAAACACTGGAGAAGCTGGAGGTCCACGATGCGGCTGTGAACTCATTGAAAGGCACAGTGGCCGATGCGAATAAAAGATCCCTAGTAACACAAGCTACTACAGTTCTCCTCACTAAAGAGACCCAACAACTATGAGGCAGGTTGGAGACGGTGGAAAATAGCCTCTGGGAGGGCAATGTTCGTTTGGTGGGCCTGCCAGAAGGAGTGGAGGAGGCCAATTTGCTGGTCTACTTAAAAACTTGGCTGGCAGAAGTACTTCATGTGCCGGATGATTTTGATTGGGCCACTTTCCACCAAGCCTACAGGGTGAATTCCAGAGTTCAGCCTTTGGTCCCTAACCAGCCCCGGACTGTACTGCTGAGAACTCTGGGAGTGGAGGTGAGAGATATTTTAATCGCAGCAGCCCGTAGAGATTACCCCCTTGAGGTTCTGGGACACGACGTGAAGCTATATCCAGATCTTTCATTTCAGACAAGAGCTCGAAAGAAACAATTTGATGCTACTAGACAGAAATTAAGAGCGCTAGGAATTGCGCATTCATTTCTTCTCCCAGCCCGTCTTCATGTCGCATACAGGGGGAGAAAGCTGGCAGTTTTTGGCCCCACAAGATGCTGGCAGGTGGATTGAAAAGAAAAAATTGCTCACCATAGTAATTGTGTTTCTTCTAATGGAGTCTTGCTGTATTCTGACTTATTGCAGTTAGCCACAGCACTTGAACTACTCCGGAGAGGAAAGAGTTAAATTCTATGCAGGGCATAGAATGTTGAGCTCCAGCTCGGTTCAGACCTCTGTCTGCTGCACTCTGAAGTGTAACCATCAGAGTCTTATGAGCTAATACTAACTAACTAAACCCACTATGTGGAAATTGTAAAATTCTTACTAGCCAAATGGAAACCAAATATTTTGGCTCCTCCAAAAGACTCAAGTAGAGAAATACAAAACAAAAACCAGGTAGTGAACAACTTATGACTATTAAAGTAATGAAACATAATCCACTCCCCCTCTCTAAAAAGTGGGAGTGCCGAAATGCACCCCTGGGGTGCAACACTGCACCTGCCAGCCCACTTCCCAAAAAACAGGTTCTGAGAGGGGAGGCAGGAAGGGAGGTCAGAATACAGCAAGACTCCATTAGAAGAAACACAATTACAAAGGTGAGTAATTTTTTCTTCAAACAACATGAAGTCTTGCTGTATTCTGACTTACTGCAGACTACCCAGCAGTACCTCCACAGAGGAGGGATTCAAACCTATTTTGGAAACAGGCTCTGCAGTACTGCCGTACCAAACCGAGCATCACTCCTAGCCTGGATATCCAGAGAGTAATGTTTGGTGAATGTATGGACTGTTTTCCAGGTGGCTGCTTTGCATATCTCTAGTAAAGGAATATCCCTGGCAGCAACCAGGGAAGCAGCTGTACCTCTAGTCGAATGAACCCTCAGGCCTGAGGGTGGTATTTTGCCTAGCTTCTCATAGCAGAATTGTATACAAGAGACAATTCACCTGGCAAGCAGTTCTCTTAGTGGCAGGTTTGCCCATACCCACTTCCCCGTAAGTGAGGAACAACTGGAAGGAGTCAAACCTGTGTGCCTTAGTATGCTCAATGTAGTAGCTAAGGGCCCTTTTAACATCCAAACTGTGCAATCTTCTCTCTCCTGAAGAAGAATGATCAGTGAAGAATACAGGGAGAGACACGGATTGGTTCAAATGAAAATCTGAAACCACTTTAGGTAAGAACCTCCTACTGGTTCTAAGGACCACCTTATCTCTATGGAATGAGATAAAATCAGGCTCCACTGACAGAGCTTGTAATTCACTGATACATCTGGCAGAGGTAATAGCTACCAGGAACACAGTTTTCCAAGTCAAGTACTTAAGCTCTGCTGAAGACAAAGGCTCAAAAGGGGGTTGCATAAGCTGGGCAATGCAAACATTAAGGTCCCAAGCAGGGGTAGGATCCCTAAAGGGGGGACTGGTATGAAGAAATCCCTTGAGAAATTTACAGAAAACAGGATGAGATGCCAGTGAGGAAGGCTTTCCCACTGACAGAAAAGCAGAAACAGCTGACAAGTGTACTTTGAGGGTAGCTGGTCTGAGGCCTAGGCCATTAAGATGAACCATGTAATCCAGAACTGTAGACAAGTCAGCAGTATCTGGAGATACAGGTATATGTTTCTTAGAACACCAAATGCTGAATCTTTTCCATTTGGAGTTATAAGTTTTTCTGGTGGCAGGTTTTCGAGAGGCTTTGAGAATGTCCAGAACCCCTTGAGACAGATGCAAATTTGCATACTCTAACTCTTCAAGAGCCATGCCTTGAGATTGAAAGACTGAAGGTTGGGATACCATATCTTCTCCTGAGAGGAGGTTAACAGATTGTGATTCCTGGGAAGAGATAGGGGAAGATGGACTGCTAGGGACAGCAACAGGGGATACCAAGGCTGCCTGGCCCAATCTGGAGCAATCAGGATCACTTTGCAAGATTGTGACCTTATCTTGACCAGGACCTTGAACAGTAAAGGAAAAGGAGGGAAGGCATACAGAAATGTCCCTTCCCAATTCAGAATCAGAGCATCCAGAGGGACTGAGCCCAAGACTGGGGGTCTGCAACAGAAAAGAGGAAGTTGGTGATTGTCTGAGGCTGCAAAGAGGTCTATCTCTGGAGTGCCCCATCTTGAAAAAAATCACTTTTAACACTAGGGGATCCAGGGACAATTTGTGATGACACTAGGAAATTCTGCTCAATGCATCTGCTAGCACATTGTCCTTTCCTGGGAGGCGGACTGCTATCAGAGAGGCCTGTACAGAATAAGCCAGGGACCATAATTTCATGGCTTCCGTACACAAGGCCGTAGACCGAGGGCCTTCCTACTTGTTGATATACCACATGGTGGTGGTGTTGTCTGTCCTGACCTGAAACACCTTGTTCTGTACTGATTGTGAGAAGGCTTGCAGGGCCAGAAAAACCACCCTGAGCTCTAGAAGGTTGATGTGGAAAAAAGACTCCTGAGTGGACCACACTCCCTGGGCTGTGAGAGTCCCCAGGTGTGCTCCCCACCCAAGGAAAGAAGCATCTGTGGTTAGAACCACAGAATGAGAGTGAGTGATGAATGAGACTCCTTGTCTGAGATTGTCCTGATCCTGCCACCATTGAAGGACCTGGATCAGGGTCTGAGTTACTGGAACAAGTTTGGTTAGAAGATCTTTTTTTCTGAGACCAAAAGGCCCTCAGATAAAATTGCATGTCTCTCATCTGAAATCTGGCCCCCTGAACCACTGCAGTGGAAGCTGCCATGTGGCCCAGAAGCTGAAGAAAGTGCCTTGCTGGCTGAGAAGCCAGAAGGTGGAAGGAAGAAGCCAGCTCCATGATGGCCTTTACCCTTACCAAGGGGAGAAATGCTCTTGTCTTGACAGTGTCCAGTTCTACCCCTATGCAAGTCAACAGTTGGACTGGTTCGAGAACTGACTTGGAAAGATTGAGACGGAAACCTAGAGAAGTGAGCACTTGCTGGGTCACTTTTAAATCTGACTTGACTTGGTCTGGAGACTGACCCACTATGAGCCAGTCATCCAGGTATGGGAATATGGAGATATATTTTCTCCTTAGGAATGCCACGACTACTGCTAGGCATTTTGTGAACACCCCTAGAGCTGATGTTAGGCCGAAGGGCATTGCTTTGAACCGGTAATGGCCTGAAAGCAGTTCGAACCTGAGGTAGTTTCTGTGGGAGCACCTGACGGGAATGTGAAAGTAGGCATCCATTAGGTCCAGGGAGGCTGGCCAGTCCCCTGGCCTTAGAGAGGGAAGGATTATTCCCAGAGTCACCATTTTGAACTTTGGTTTTAAAAGATGTTTGTTTAGATATCTTAAGTCTAGGATGGGCCGCCACTCCCCTGTTTTTTTGGAGGTAAGGAAGTACCTGGAGTACAGACCTTTGCCCCTGTGTATTGTAGGAACTTTCTCTATGGCCCTTAAGGCCAGTAGAGATGAAACCTCTGCCTCCAGGGCTATGATTTCTGAGATGTTTGCAGGTGGAAAAGATCTGGCTCTCAGCTTTGGAAACTTTTTGAAGCTGAGATCCAGTCCCTGGCTTATTATTTCCAGGACCCACTTGTCTGAGGTAACAGATTTCCAGTCCTGGAAGCAGTAAGCCAGCCTGCCTCCTACAGGAATGGGAAATTGACCCGGGCTGACTCTTCAGGGTGTCTGCTTGGCAGGAGCCTTAGGCTGAGAGGTGGATGCAGCCCTGCTCATCCCCCTTCTGCCTCTCCCTCTGAAGAACCCCCTCTGGGGAAAAAGGAGAAGAGGCCTGTGGTTGGTAGAAAGGCCTATGAAAAAGCCTACCCCTACCCCTAACTTGCTGCCTTTGAGGAGTTGCCTGCCTTTCCTTGGCCTGTGCGCTCCTGTAGATGGTCCTGTATTCATCCATCTTTTTCATGTAATTATCTGTCTGCTCCCCAAACAAAGAATTACCCATCACAGGAAAATCCATGGCCTTAGCCTGGGTGTCCTGTGAAAGACTAGTACACCTGAGCCAAGCCATTCTCCGAAGAGCCACAGATGTAGCCATGACTCATGATGACACATCACTGGAGTCCACAGCAGCATGAAACTGGATCTTTGATGCCTCAATCCCATCAACAGCCACCTGCTCCAGCTCCTTGGCAAGCTGGGGGAAGGCCTGCTTAGCCAGTGCCAGTACAGTGTCCCACCTGGACTTCTGGTACCTGGCTGTATAGGCCATGTAATTAGCCTGCCTGAGTCCCAAGGAGGATGCCATGTACTGTTTCTTTGCCATGGCATCCAGCTTCCTAGAGTCTTTATCTGGGGGTGTGTGAAGCCAAGGGAATGTTAGCCTTAGCACATCCTGCACGACCCCAACATGGCTGCATTGCTGGTACAAGTACTCCGTACCTGAGCCTGTCGGCATGTACCCCTTGTCCATCCTTCTGTCTACAGAAGGTAAAGAATTTGGAGTTTTTAACAGTTTTTGTGTCTGTTTCCCAAAAGACTTATGAAGGGGAATAGACAACCTTGTGGACTCTGGGATGTCCATCATCTCCACAAAATCATGCTGCTCTTGTTCCTCAACAGCGTCTTCCAAAGGGAGCTGGAGGGTTGCTGCCACTTTCCTGTAAAACATAAAGTGGGAAGAGGACTCAGAAAGCCTAGGAGGGGAAACACTAGAAGGCCTGTCTGGGGATATGTCCAGATCAATGGGCTCATGCAGACCTTCCATTCCATCATCATCATCCATCATCATCCCCCTCCAAATCCGGTTTATAAAAATCTTCAAGGGCATAATCCTGAACTGGTGGAAACGACCAAACCGAATGGCTGCCAGAAAGCAACGGATCGGTCAGAACTGGACGAAGCGATTCAACAATCCTAATTGCTCGGGCAATCTCCTCGGCGGTCAGAACATGCGGTTCTAAATCGGCTGACTTGTCCTTTCTCTTTCTTTTCAACAGAACCGATCCCTCAGAATCGGCTCTCCTTTTGTCCAAAGAAGTATCGCCCTGGTCAGACGGCACTCCTTCAGGTTCGGACGGAACCGAACCGGGCTGGCCATCGGGGTCAGCGGACTTCTCGGCCTCCTTCTCCCTAAGCCTGCCCAACCTCTTATCCAGGGTGGATTTAGGGAAATTCTTGCAGATTTGGCAGTCTGAATCGAGGTGGTCAAACCCCAGACAATAAACACAAGTGGTGTGGGGATCAGCCTTAGCAAAGACCTCCCCACACACACACACACTGCAGTGTTGAAACCCAGTGGGCCCGATTTTTCTTTTGGGATTCTCAGACGTAGCCATACTAATAATCAAAGTTACCCTTTACTCGGCAAAAAGCCAGACAAGACCCCCTTATCGGTTTCTAACTGTGTTACGGGTATTTAAAAAAAAAACCCGTAAAAACATGTTTTTAAAACCGACAAGGACTGGTACCACACACTTAACCTAAAGTAAGAAAGAGAAAACAATAGCACACAAGGTAACCGGTTCAGCCGAACTGGTTAAAAGTTTTCAAAACTACAATTTCCACAAATTTTTTTACAGCTAGTCCACTACCTAAGCACTTACTGTACCACAGACAGGGATCTGAACTGAAAATAACACAAACAGATCGGTAAAACCAACAACGTTAACTGACTTTAAACCGTGAGCAGAGGAGAAATCTCCAGAGCAACTGTTCAGTTAGGCGGAGTAAAGAATCTGATGGTTACACTTCAAAGTGAAGCAGACAGAGGTTTGAACCGAGCTCGAGCTCAACGTTCTATGCCCTGCATAGAATTTAACTCTTTCCTCTCCGGAGCAGTTCAAGTGCTGGGGCTAACTGCAATAAGTCAGAATACAGCAAGACTTCATGTTGTTTGAAAGTGGCGACTGAGTTTCAAGTAAAAGCGCATCCAGAGGCTATGTCAGGGGACCCTGAGTCAGAGGAAGGATGAGTATACCGAACTCTGATGTCTTCAATGTTTTGCGGACATTATGTTTTTTAGAGACTGTGTTTGGACATTTATTTACAGGGACTTTGATATAGCTTACATGAGATATTATTGAGACAGTTTATCTTCGTGTTGCATTTAAAGTTAAATCCCATATTCTAAGTTTGCGTATCCTAACACGAATGCTCTTTAGTGCCTTAAAGAGGGACTCTGGCCAAAAGTACTACATTGCAGAATTAGAGTAAGCATAGCCGCAATAAATCTCATACTAAAAATCAGGTTTCTACGTTACTTCGTTTTAAAGTTACAAGCTATTTTATAACCCTGATTTCACTACCTATTCAAGAAAGCCAGCTTCAGTGAAGAGCTTGTGATGATGTCATTGCCTGAACTCACAGTCCAGTCTTCCCTTTCAGTAAGCTTATACAGTAAGACCTGTTTCTCCAAAGTTTAAAGTGATTTATGGAAGGCTGCCATAGCAAATGGGCATAGTAACCTGTAGGAGTTGTGAATCAGTCTCCTACCATTCAAACTGCCAAAAAGTACTGTTTTCCATGAAAAAATCCTTTTATTTCAGTGCCCCATTTCATTTGCATAGCCCTGCCCCTTTTGTTTCTCAGTGCTGCAACCCCCAACCTTTACATCTTGCAAGGGAAACAATGTTTTTAAAGTGATTTAGCAAGCTTTGCCATAGCAAATGGGATTAATAAACTGTACTAACCTGTCTTTTCCGTTAAATAAATGCTTTTATTTCAGTGCTCTGCTTCATTTGCATAACCCGTCCCTTTTTCTCAGTGCTGCAACCCCCAAGTGTGACCTCATGCAAGGGAAACAAAGTTTATAAGCACTGTTTTGAAACAGAGACCTCTGTCAGTCAGTCTTGGTGTTGCAGACATCTACACTATCGACATAGGAGACTACATCTTTCAGTAAAGGACTCTTGTCAGCTAGATGCTATATGCACAACACCTTGTTTGGAAAATAAACATATGAGAGTTTTTATTATTGAAGCCACTATAGAGATATGAGACTGCACCTCACAGTAAGGGAATTGGAAAACAATTTCTTATTATACCCACAATGCCTTGTTATGTACATCTACATATTAGGTACAGTCACCACCACCAGAATAAGGGACTGCACCTCTGAGTAATTAACATTTAAATCCCCTTTATAATTTACCCAGAATTCCTTGGTGTTATATGTAAAACATTGACAGCTCCCTTGCATGACATCATTCTAGGGGTGTGGCCACACAGAGAAAACTGGAGGGCAGGCAGAAACAAAGTGCTGTTAAAACACCAACAAAACCAACTACGACAGATTTTTTTTACAAAATAAATTGCAATTTCAACATCTGAAACATGGCTGGCAATGACATACTATGTGAAAAAGGCATTTGAGGAATGTCCAAAAATCACTTTAAACTTTGGAGAAACCGGTCCAATAAGCTTGCTTACAAGGAGGACTAGACTGTGAATTCAGGAGATGATATCAGCAGCAGCTCTTCACTAAAACTAGCTTTTTGAACAGGCAGTGAATTTAGGGTTGTAAAATGACTTGTAACTTTTAAACAACTTAACTTAGAGATCTCATTTTTGGCATGAGGCTCATTGAGTCTATGCTGATCCAAATTCTAAATTTACTGATACCAGAAATTTTGACTGTAGTTCCACTTTAAATATATTTTCATTTAACATTACTGTTCAATGTTCCTCTGCTTTAGACATACGAAGCATATTAGGAAAGCTGTGTTGTGGAGGGTGTAGGGAAAAGCATATATACCTTGTTTTCTAATTATTCTATGTGGGGTAAAATAGCACTACTGGTTTAGTGCATGTTTCTTTTTATGATAACTACCTATGGCCTGAAATCTAAGCCATTGAAGCGGCTGGCAAAACTGGACAATTTATTTTGGAATCTGAGGTTATATACCTCTATATCTACTGTTCCCCCAGCTCCTATTGTGTCAGATTGTAAGAGTGATATATTGTTCTCCCAAAGATAACTGTATGTGACTATTAAGGTCGTATGTCTCTTACATGAGAGTATTGACTGTATTGTTTTTTTTTATTTAAAACAATAAACAGAAAGTACCAAAAAAAAAAAAAAAAGAAAAGAAACTGGTTCAGATCATGAAGATCCAGCATGGGGCATCAGACCCCAATCCGTTTTGGGATCAGGAAGTACCTGGACACATACCCCTTGCCAGGGCATCTGGGACACAGGCTATAGTTCCTTTTGCAAGGCGCTGAACATCCTTCCTGAGGGCGGACAGCTTGTCCTGCATCACTGAAGACTCCCTGGAAGCAAGGGATCAGTAGGGGGAAGGGTCTTGAAATCGAGAGACAATCCTCTGCTGACCACCTCAAGAACCCACTTGCCCATTGTAATGATGGACCAGTGAGGCCAGAAGTGGCGAAGTGAACCCACTGCCAGGAGCTAAGCCAGGGACTAGACAAGCAAGAGATGAACACCCCTGACCTGTCACTAGGCAGCTTTGGAGGGGGCATCACTTCCCCTACCCCCGCCTTTTTTGGGCTCCTGGTTGGAGAATTTGGCTTTGGGATGCCAGGCTTAGAACTGCTCCGGCTGGGGCTGTTGCTACCGAGACTGCTGTGGCTGACAGGGCCAAGACTGAAAGGCCTTCTTATGTTTTTGACCTTTTGTGTCCTTCTGGGATGAAGTCACAGAGGCTAAGATGGCAATGGACTTCTCAATCCTAGTGAGATGCCCACCCATCTTTGGGTCAAAGAGGTCAGTGCCCAAGAAGGGGACATCGGCCAGCTTGTGCTGAGTGTCTGCCATGAAGGTAGAGATCCTCAGCTAGGCCCCTGCGATGCATGGCAACAGCCACTGTCATGGCACAGGCACAAGAGTTGCCAATGTCCAAGGCCTTCTGGAGCTGGTGTTTTGCCAGCACTTGACTTTGGTCTTAGATGACCTTTACTGAGAACTGCTTGTTGGTAGGCAGATAAAGAAGGACGTTATTGAGCACTCCCAGGAGGGAGTGACCAAAGCTGGCCATCATCAAGGTATAGTTCACCTGGCATAGAACAAGGGAGGACACAGTGTAGACTTTCTTAGCCACATGATCAGACTTCTTTGACTCCTTGTTGCGGGGCCTGTCCACATGCCCAGTATTACCAGATTTCTGGAAAACTGAATCAGAGACCTGGGCCTCATCCGAGGGATGGTCAGAAAATCCAGACAAAGAGCAAGTAGTGACCATGTACTAGTGGACCATACAAGCTAAGGGTGCCGGGCAGGAGGCTTGATGCTGCCAAACTACACAGCCAGTCCCAGAATGGCCTCAGCCATGGGAAAGGCAACCCCTGAGGATTCATTCTTATCCAGAATGTCAGTGAAGGGGTATTTAGCCCTCTTCTGAACTGTCTCCAAAGAAACATTCATAAACTCCAACATAAGTTGGAGGAGTGCCCCAAAAAACAATGGCCTGTAATTGGTGGTCAGTTCCTCGACCGATTCCCAGTTGAACTTATGCATCCTCCAAGACTGCAAGGAGGACTTATCCGAGTTGTCCAAAGACTCTTCAGAGATGGCCCTCGACTGCTTACCACCATGGACCACACTGAAATCACCAGAGTGGATAATTTCCACTCATAACTGGCTTGGCAAGCTGGTGCACAGACAGGAGTCCTTCATTCGAGCATCTCACACAGGCTGCTGTGGAGGTGGGTCCACCAACAAAAGTGGAGAGATGCATGTCAGGGACAACTGTCTTGGGTGGACTGGTGTGGGCTTGACTGGCACTGGCCAGTCAAATATAGGAGTCAAGGGTAGAGCCCTACCAGCCCCGCCAAGGCCCACTGCTGCAAGAGGAGCTCCTCATAGTGCCATGGCATCCACCAGTGGAGCCTCTCCTCATCATCTCCTGACTGAGTGGGATCGAGAACTTGAGAAGTCCCTCAACCTCAACCCGATTCTTGACCTTGACTGTTGACCTGGAGGCCGATGCCAAGGAGGTGCCACCGGAGGTGCAGTGTAAATCACTGCCACTGGTTTTGGCTGCATGACCTCCAGAGGAGGCTGATCTCAAGCAGCAACAACTGGGGATACCGACTGCTCCATGTCCTCCTGAGTGAGGACTGGGATGATTGGGGTCTTGGAGATCGCCTCTTCATTGACCCTCTTGAACAATGGGTCGACAGGGTCAGAAAAATCTCTACCACCTGATCGACTGGTGTCGAGGTCAGCAAGCCTGACAGCGGTACCGTGGAGCTAGTAACTAGCCCCTCAATCAACTGGGGCTTAAGAACTGTTGAGCTGTCAGGGGAGTCAAGACAGTGGGAGGAGCGTGATCTCTTCCAGGTTTCAAAATCGACGGCAGTGTTTATT
The DNA here is from genome assembly GCA_016271365.2 of Neoceratodus forsteri. Classification (NCBI taxonomy): domain Eukaryota; kingdom Metazoa; phylum Chordata; order Ceratodontiformes; family Ceratodontidae; genus Neoceratodus; species Neoceratodus forsteri. The sequence continues at coordinate 436,505,626 of CM057459.1, read as the reverse complement.
GTGCTTGTGCTTCTTACTGTGGTGCTTCTTACCATGGTGAACATGGCTCTCCCTGAAGGTCTTGAGCACCCAACCCATATCACAGAACTTCCCTGTGAAGGACGCTCTGTCACTGGCCCCAGCTGGGAGCAGTGCTGATGCAGATGAGGTGCCCACCATGGCCTTTGCTGCTGCCTCTTTCATGGCTGCTAATTACACTGCAGATCCCACCGCAATGGAGGCTGCCTTGCAATCACGCTTGGCCCGCAATTTTGGGTCTTGATTGGCTGGCCAGCCAAGGAGAAGGTGAGCCTTTCTGTCTTCAAGCAAGGACAGGAGCATCGTCTGGCAGAGGCCGCAACTAGCAACGTCTTGTGTCATTCGAAGGCAGTACAGGCACGACTCATGTAAGTCTGTCCACAAAATCTTCTGCCGGCACGTGATACACTGTTTGAAGATAGGAGTGTGCTTCGCTTTCTTGTGTTCTATGTTTTCGATCGGATGTTGAGAGTGGGACAGAGGAATATATAAATTGTTTGAAAAGTAGAAAAGTCACTAAGTTTGCCAATGGCGCACTTAATAGGCCCTACAATGCATGAAGCTGTGAAGGAGGAGACCTAACTCTTCCAGCGGAAAGGAAGATCTGATGTCATGGGAAGCTGAGGGATATGCCACCCGGGTGGTGGGAGGAACTCTACTTAAAGACATTCTGGTGAATCAGCTCTTAAGGTAAAACTGCCATTGTGTGGATAAGTGAACCATATCCATGCCTCTAGAATAAGTCTTTTTTTTTACTTTCTGATTTATACTCTTTTGCACTGACCTGACACATCATCCTTTGGCACCAATCAGCCCTGCCACACCTAACTGTGGCTCTCCAGACATTCCTACAGCTTACCTTCCAAGGTGGGGATGGAAAGCAGGGACCATTCTCCCCCCAGAAAAATTCCAGAGGCATGGAAGCAATGGGAGGCTAAGCAAAGCCACAGTGTACTGGTGATTCATTCTGCCTGGTCGTGTTTTTTTTCCCCCTTGCCCTTCTCACCCGCTCCATGGCATCAACACTCTGGGAAGCTCAAAGTCTGAGTGTGCCCCACCAAGCACAATGGATGTCCTCCCACTCATTCACAGTACAGCCAGCACCACTGCCACCTGTGGTTATGACCACAAGTGGCAGTATCAAAACAGAGGCAGCAGCCCCTACCTCCCCAGTGAAGGACAGCATCCTCTGCAACGTTCGATCCACCTCTCCCTGCCTGCTACCAAGAACCCTGGCTCATTCCCAAACCTGGGTCACTGATGTTGCAGATGCCAGCCATGTCACGGTACGAACTGGCTGATCTGGGCTCACTCAGTCTTCTGTGATGTTAGGGAAGGGGCGAGTCTCACTTTTGTGTGTTTGACATTTTACCAGTCTGCCACAGATACGTATTCATTTTTATGTATTTGTAATACTCGATTTGTAATACACCATATACTGCTGTCTAAGTGGAACTGCTTTAAATCAGTACATGTCTGCACAGCATACTTCTTTATGCCTGCTTATGAGTAGTTAATATGGACAAATTCAATGGACCATTGGTCTCTTTCTGTTGACAGATTCTATGTTTCTACGAAGCAGGGGGCAGACATAATGGCCCTAGAATCTCTTAGGACCTGACTGTATATTAAAGCGTATTATAAAATGGGTGCAGATAATCACAGAAACATAGAATTTGTGGGCAGTAAAGGGCCGGTATGCCCATCTAGTCTGCTCTATTTTTCCTGCCTGTTGCTACACCCTGGACCCTATTTGGACACTGGTGTCCCACCCTCCTTCCTCTCCTCTACTTATTATGCCCATGTGCCTATCCCATGCATGCTTGAAGCTACCCACTGTCTTCGCCCCCACTACCTCCTCTGGCAAGCTGTCCCAGGCATCCATCACCCTTTCTGTGAAAAGTATTCCTTCTCGTCCATTTTAAACTTCCCTCCCTCAAGTTTCATTGCATGCCCCCATGTTCTGGTGCTCCTCCTCCTCTGAGACTCCTCTTCTGCATCTTGTTTACCTCCTGACTTGCTTTGGCAGGCTGGAACCCATACATTTACCTCAGCCCAATGCCCTGGAAAATAAAAATTAAAAAAACACAGTACCAGCCTACCCCATAACGTAAAAACGAAAGTCAAAGTGCCAGCTTAGATTTTTAAATTTAGGCACCATTACTTGTCTGAAGGGATCCTCCTCCCATACATGAGTCAGCCAACCTCTGTCCCAACTTTATAAAATTAAGTTTATTTTTTTGTTTTAAAGATTTCTAAGTTGGCCCAGTGGTGCTGAGGCACTGCTAGCTTACCTCACACCATGCCAGCAACCCGAGTTTGGGAACAAATTTGGGTCACCAGGGGTCGGAGGGTGTGGGTGGGCCAAGTGTGGATGCAGCAGGTGCCAGACAGTTCTCCTCTGCTGGGTTGGGGAGGCTTGCTGACTCAGCTCTTGGATGCCACCAAGTGGAGGTCTGCTGGAAGTGCTGAATACCCAAGCAACAGATGTGTATACATCATTGAATTGGGGGAACCCGGTTGCATGTGCACGCTTCCATGCGGACGTGCCACCTATGTTGCCATGGCTTGATCAGGGGACAGAAAAATGGAAAAAGGGGACCTAAGGGCTAGCTGGCACACTGCACACCTTTCTGGATCTGTACTACAATCTGGGCACCTTGGGCCCTATCTGGATGTGTTCTCTTGGGAAGAGGTGAGGATGGTACTCCACCCCCCCAGCCCTGCCACCAGAGGGAATCCGTGGGGGATTCTGTGCAAGAGGTAAGCCTGGGGGAGGTGGGGTTGGAGCAGTTGGCAATCCGAGGGGTAAAAAGCTACATAATAATAAAAAAAAGAGCTGCAGATCCTTTCTGTTTCACACTGGCCTTGCTGCAGAGTCACACGCTCACCTGAAGCATGAGGCCGTCTCACTACGCCCTTGGGTAGTCAGGTATCTCAGCCTAAAGCGCACCCTTAAGTGTGTTATTGCTTACACATTTGATCAGAGGAGAAAACACTGTGCTGTGAGCAGCTCATTTCTGGGCATGGCCTGGGGAAAGGAACAATGCTGAAACAAGCAATCCCAGAATATGTGCTCCCAGGTTGCACCTGTAAACAAGCTTTCAGCTTAGTGTGTCTCACCTGGGGGGAAAAAAAGAATAGGTTCAAACAGGAACTGGATCTGAAATGCTAAACACACATACAGAATATATATATATATATATATATATATACACACACACAAAAATATAAGGTACGATTCTGCAGACTAAAGCAGTTGCAAGGCAAATAAAACTCGACTAACATCATTATTCATTTTGTAGAACTCACTGGCAAAGGAACAAAGGGATTATCTACTATACCTTTATGTGCTTTGCAAACAGTTTCAGAACTTTGCAGTTTCCTTTGAATGCAGTAAGAAGCCTGTTACAAAAAAAAGTATGTTACTGAAAAGGGCAGTTACATTAAAAATATTGGTATTGACATGCCAGACAAAACAAAATTATTGGTAGATCTTAACAAATTTCTGCTAAATAAACACAAGGACCATTATGACCTGGATATTCAGCTGCACACCAGCCCCAGAGGTTCATATTAATGAAGACTGTGTGCTTATTACCCTAATAAAGTATACCAAAGGGAACTATTCCAAACACAGTGGACAAACATGCATAATTTATGACTTGTGGGGATTCTGCAGGAACTGAAGTACTTCCTTGCACTAAATTCTATGTCTGGGGTCTTTAAACCTGCTAGGGAACTGAACATATTTGTTTTCCAGGGGTACACTGGCAACGAGTCTACCTGCTGAGTACTGTTTAAGCAGCTGTTAGAAGCTTACAGTGTTGCAGTTAATTGACCAGAAGAAACATCAATAGGAACAAAGTGCTTGCACTTAAGTGCTTCCTAACATTACCCCTGAATTTAATACCTCTGAGCCTCAGGGTGTATGCCCAAGTCCTGCTGCAGAACACAAGTTCAGACTTCTCTGTTTAGTATCACTGATGTCCACGAGTATGCGGAATACTGACACCGTGTTCCCTCTCAGTCTCAGTATTTGACATCTTTAGCAATCACAAAATAGGCTAGCAAGCTGCTAACACAATTTTACAATCCCAAAGCAGGGAAGGAATGCAAAATACCATACTGAATTGGCATGGTTAGCGAGTCACTACCCCATCTGCGATCATCCCCAAAATATGCCAGCGCGCACAGTTGATAGTGCCTTGCATATAGATGCACCAGTATACTGGTAGGTCTGGGGAGGCACCAAGTAGCCGTCAGTGCTGCGCTAATTACCCTCTCCCCAGACCTGGTCTTAACGACTGCGCCACTAACTGTAGGCCCCAGCCTGCCACCCGAGCACTCCTTGATATGTATTTCACATTACTCTAGTGGCTAGTGGTTCCCCCATCCTGGAACCCCACCCCAATATGTACTGCACATAACCCTGGTGGCTAGTATTCCCCACCCCCGGAACCCCCCAGATATGTACTGCACATTACCCTGGTGGCAAGCGATCCCCCCTACCTTCAGATGCAATTTCACCTAATGTTAAACATCAGTGCATTCCCTGGTGTCCACTGGCCACTCCTTGCAGGTTCTAATCTCCCCGCTGTTAAATACTGGAGCATTCCCTGGTGTCCAGTGCTCTCCCCTCCGTGGGTTCGAACCCCACACCTGCCCCCCCCCAGCGATTGGCACAAACCCTCTGCTCACCTCCATAGCCAGCTGCTGACTGACAGGTCATGATCATGTGCCGACTATAATCAGTTGTGGGCACAGTAGGCACACAATCACAAAACATCAGTCAGTGGACAGTTGTGGAGGTGAACTGATGATCTGTGCCAGTCGCCGAGGGGGTGGTGCATGCTGGGGTCAGGGTGGGCAGGTCAAGGGAGAGGCTGACCTGGAAAGGGAGGTTGTGGGAGTTCAAACCTGCAAAGTAGGAATCACTGGACACCAGAGAATGCTCCAATGTTTAAAGCCGGGGGATTTGAACATGCATGGCGACCGAAGGACACCAGGAGAATGCACCAATGTTTAATGGAGGGAACTGAACCTGTGGGGGGAATGCTAGCCACCAGGGTAATATGCAGTACATATCGGGGGGTCCAGAGCCAAGGGGACCACCAGCACCAGGGTAATGTGCAGTTTATATCGTGGGGTTGGGTGTCCAGGGCCAGGGGACCATTAGCCACTAGAATAATGTGAAACACATATTGGGGGCTGTTTGGGGGGCAAAGGGATGGGCAATAGACTTCAGAACCAACTGCACTGATACAAGCTTTTTTTTTGGGGGGGGGGGTCACAAACTCTGTTCGCTCCAGGCCTGCAATGAGGCCATAATGAGATGCAAATGACCCCATAGTGCCTTGCTAGTACAATGGGGTCTTCTGCATTTTAAGGTAGATTGCCAGTAGCTGGACCTAACAGCCCCATTACGATAGCAATCCCCATAATATTCTATTGGCCACGTACCTCCAGTGGCCAGTAGGGGGCCAGGGTTTGCAACTGTAATCTGGTTTGTGTCAGGCTGATATGTTGGAACATGCCTTTAGCACTTGTAAAGTACCCTAGCATGTTCCATAGTAACACAGAATTTGACGGCAGATAAGGACCACTTGGCTCACCCAGTCTGCCTTTTCCAATATACCACTGGTTTGCTCCAGGCACTAATTTGCTCCTGGAACAAATATTTAGTTAGTGGGCCCTTATCTAGACCTATGAATATCCAGGTCACTGAGGCTGGTTGCCATTAACATGTTCACTTAAGAGCAACAGAGGCTGAGAGGGAACATGACATCAGATTTCCACATACTCAAGGGTATCCAAAGAGTTGAACAGCCACTGAAGTTTGATCTGGTGTCCTCCAACTGGATACAGAACCATTTCTTGAAGCTCAGCGGTAGTAAATTCAGCAGTAACATTAGGAAGCACGTCTTCTCTCAGACATTCCTGAACCTATGGAACAGCCAAGAGTGGAAACACTGGACACGAAGACAGTAAGGCCATCAAGGAAAACCTAGACAAATTTCTGCTTATCAAAGGAATTAATAGGTACCCTGGACAGTAGCGTGGGTAGGAAACCCCCTCAAAGTTAGTACATGAAAGGAAAGCAGGAGACACCCAGTCTAAGGTAAGATAATAAATGCTTTTCAAGTAACGAAAGGAAGAGAAAGAAGGTAAACAGGTGTAGAAAGGCAAGAGTACTGGGGAAAGTTCAGCTGACAAAAATACTGGTAGAGTAGAAGTGAAATTAGGAAACACCCTGTCTAGGGCAGGGTAATACTAAATCCATTTTAAGTAAAGAAAGGAAGTGAAAGAAGGTACACAGGCATAAAAGGAGGCAGGAGGGGCCAAGCAAGGTTCAAAACAAAAAAGACTAAGCAGCTAAACAATATAGGAGTAGTGCAATGTAAGGAGTCATAAAATAATAAGTAATGTATGAGGGGGTAGGGTATCGGCAGACTAGAAGGATCAAGCAGTTCCCATCTTCTATCACATTCTATGTTTCTAGGAAGCAGCAGTCTCTCTGGACACCTTCTGGAGGCTGAGGAGCTGCCCCATTTGCTCCCATCTTTCCGGGCTAAGGGTGGAGGCTGCTGAACTCCTAGCAGAGCTGGCAAGGGTGCAGACTGCTTTTTGCCCCACCCAGGGACCACCGAGGCTCCTTCAGAAGATGCCTAGGCAGAGACAGAACAACTGGATCTTGGGCTGGGAGGTGGGGGTGGTGGGTAGGGTACACACTCCTCAGCCTGTGCCACTACAAAATTCCTTTGCTGTACTGTTGGGACAGGAAGCTGGAAGGAGGCACCCAAAGCAGTGGCAAGGGAGGATGTAAGGATCCTCACAGGGAGAGGCCCCAAGGTGAGAGGAAGAGGGCCCCCAGCCAAGGAGGAAGCACCTGTTGGTGGAGACTCTATTGTTAGGGGGGCAGAGTTGGGAGTGGGAGGCAGGGGTGGAGGGAAGACATAAGTAAAGTGCCTCCCTGGCGCTTTGGCTTGGATGGATGCAGAGCAGATTCAGAGGATCACTAGGGTGGCATGATCTAGATATCACCATCCACATGGGGACAAATGATCTGGCAAGGGATGAGGTAGGGGTAGTGCAAGGTAATTTCAGGAAGCTGGGGAGGGGCCTTAAACAGGTAGTGTGCACAGTGACATTCGCCAAGCTGTTACCTATGTACAACTGAGGGGTGTAAAGGACATTCTGCACTAGGGTTTTCAACAACTGGTTAAAGACATGGTGCAGGGAGGAGGGCTTCAGCTGTATCTGGGACCGTGAACCTGCCTGGGAGGATATGGGCCTCTCTATAAGGATGACGGTCTGCATGCTTCCAGGTGGGGGACCACAGTCTCTAGTGAGAGGTTTAAATGTTACTTAGATCATCATTTAAACTAGCTGGGGGGGGGGGAGCTGTATTACCAAAGGAGGCAAAACTGTCCCCCCTCCATGATGCAACAAGGAGGAAGGGCCCAAGAGAAGGAAGTGCTCTCAAAGCAGGAGAGCAAGAAGTAAGATGCACAGACAAGGAGGGTATAAACCAAGGATGCAAAAAGACAAGAGTAATAGTGACAAGATACAGATAGGGTAATGAGGGAAGAGAGGGACTGGGGGAATTTCAGGGAGCTGCACAGGCAGAAGTGGGGAGGGAAACAGGGATCACAGGAAGGGAGAGAGTGAGATATGGAAAGCTATGTATGCCAATGCAAGGAGTCTGAGAAATAAAATTCTGGACCTGGAGGCCATCATGGGGGAGGCTAGCCTGGATATGGTGGCCATAACGGAGTCAAGGTGCACTGACAATTACAACTGTGACATGTCCATACCAGGCTACTCTGTTCAGGACAGGCAGAGAGTAGATGAGGAAATCAAGACTTTGGAAATACAGCGGAACTCAGAGGACAAAGAAGGGCAGGAAGTGAAGAAAACAGGGAGTGGGGGAGGAGTACTTGATAGAATCGAAGGAGGTGACAAGGGCAGTAAGGGGAGCCAAAGCATTTACGGAACTCAGGCTGGCACAAGGCATTAAGAAGGGGGAGAAGGACTTCTTTAAGTACATCAGGGAGAAAAGGAGCTGTAAGGACCACATAGTAAGGATTAGGAAGGAGGGGGGTTGGGGTGGAAGCAGGGTGCGATAAGGCAGAAGCACTAAATGAGTACTTCTGCTCAGTATTTACTAAAGAGAAGAGGGGGATGACACCCAAGGTGGGAGAAACGGCAGAAGCGGGGGAGTGGTGACAGATGGGGAAATCATGGAGAGCAGAGTTCGAGAGGGTTTGAAAGCACTGAGGGTGGACAAGGCGCCAGACCCAGATGGCATCCACCCCAGGGTACTGAAGGAGCTGGCAGAGGTCCTTGCAGGACCTTTGGCAGACCTATTTAATGCCTCACTACATTTGGGGTATGTACCTCAGGACTGGAGGATGGCTCATGTGGTGCCCCTCCACAAGAGTGGCCCCAAGGATGAACCGAAACTACAGACCAGTGAGCCTCACATCCATCGTGGGTAAGCTAATGGAGACTATCCTGAAGGAGAGGCTGGTGGCCCTCCTAGAGGCCAAAGGACTACAGGACAGCAGACAGCATGGCTTCATACGTGGCAGATCCTGCCAAACCAACCTGGTCGAGTTCTGACTGGGTAACTAGGCAACTGGACAGGGGCCATGCAGTGGATGTCCTGTATCTGGACTTCAGTAAGGCATTCGACTCAGTGCCACATGGAAGGCTGGGAAGGAAGTTAGTAGGCACAGGGGCGGGTGCAAAGCTGGTGAGATGGGTAGGAAACTGGCTGCAGGGAAGGCAACAGAGGGTGGTGGTGGGTAGGAGCTCTCACACCCAAGGGCAGTGACGAGCGGTGTTCCACAGGGCTCAGTGTTGGGACCAGTGTTGTTTGGGATATTCATTGCAGACATATCATGGGACATCAAGAGCAAGATCAGTCTGTTTGCTGATGATACCAAGGTAGGCGTGGTGGTGGATGACCTAGGGGGATGGCAGGGGTTGCAGGATGATCTGGCAAAGCTTGAAACCTGGTCAGACACCTGGCAACTGGGCTTTAATGCCAAAAAGTGCAAGGTGCTGCATTTTGGAATGAAGAACCCAAGGAGGTTACCAGCTAGGGGGAGTGCAGCTAGCCCAGACAGAGGAGGAGAGGATCTGGGTGTGATTATTACAGGGTCAATGAACAACTCGGCACAATGTAGGAAGGCAGCTGCAAGGCCAACAAAATGCTGGGTTGTATTGCAAGGGTATATCCTCGAGGAGGAGGAGGTGACTTCTGCCACTGTATAGGTCATTAGCTAGACACACCTGGAGTACTGCGTGCAGTACTGGCATCCATGTCTGAAGAGGACATTAAGTTACTGGAGGGTGCACCTGAAGCACGACAAAGATGATCAAGGGGCTGGGGACTTATCATATGAGAGGAGGTTGAAGGAGTTGAACAAGTACTCACTGGAGGAGAGGAGAGACAGGGGTGACATGATTGAAACCTTTAAATACATAAAGGAATAAACAAGACGGGTACAGAGGGGCTGTTCAAAGTAAGGGAGGGAGGGCCACCAGGGGCCATGATATGAGACTGGAGCGAGGAAGGTTCAGGAGGGAGATGAGGAGACACTTTTTTACAGAGAGGGTGGTGGCTGGGTGGAATGCGTTACCTGCTGAAGTGGTGAACAGTGGACTGCTTGAAACGAGGATGGGACAGAACAAGGGGGAGGGTTAATGAAGGGGAAGGGTGGAAGGGAGGGGCAGCTGCAGAATAAGGGGTGCTAGCTGCACATTTGAGTAGACTTGATAGACCTCTAGGCCTTTATCTGCTGGCAAATTTCGTATGTTCGTAAGAGCTGTGGGTCACTATGGTGAAAAGAAAAAATTACTTACCATACCAAGAAAATAAGTAGATAGTGAAACAAGCAAAAACATTCATAACAAAACCATTAATAAGATAAAGGGCATGTCGAGTACACCTCTGGGGTGCAGTACTGTGCCTGCCAAACCACATCCAAAACTACTAGGTTCCAGGAGGGGAGGCAGGGAGGGAGGTCAGAATACAGCAAGACTCCATTAGAAGAAACAACAATACTATGGCAAGTAATTTTTCTTCAAACAACATGAAGTCTTGCTGTTTTCTGACTACATGCAGACTACCAAGCAGTACCCCCTTGGAGGAGGGAATCACAGAACCTATTTTGGGAACAAGCTCTGCAGCACAGCTGTGCCAAACCTAGTATCACTTTTAGACTGAATGTCCGGAGAGTAATGCTTGGTAAATGTGTGAACAGTTTTCCAGGTGGCTGCTTTACAGATTTCCACTAAAGGTATATCTCTAGCTGCTGCTGCGACCGAAGCAGCTGTACCTCTGGTCGAATGAGCCCTCAGGCCTGAGGGAGACTCCTTCCCAAGCTTCGAATAGCAGAACTGGATACAGGAGACAATCCACCTGGCAATAGTTCTCTTGGTGGCTAGTTTGCCCTTTCCCATTTCTCCATAGGTGAGAAACAACTGAGAACAGCCATTGCCATGGGCCTTAGTATGCTCCACATAGTAACTAAGATCCCTCTTTACATCAAGACTGTGTAATCTTCTCTCCCCAGAGAAAGAATGGTCAGTGAAAAAATACAGGCAATGACATGGACTGATTCAGATGAAAGTCTGATACCACCTTGGGAAGAAACTTTCTGTTGGTTCGAAGAACCACCTTATCCCAGCCGCCAGGCTGGGTGTGCTGGAAAAACTGCTCTAGGACCGGCTGTTTCGGTTTTGGAGCTTTCGGACTTCTTGCCGTTTTTGCGCTTCTACCAATTGACCTGTTTTAGTATTTCTTTTACGTTTTATATTTTAGTTCTTTTTTTTGCTTTACTTGCTGTTTTCGCTGTCCGTGGGCTCGTGGAGTCGCGGTTGTTGGTGCCGCTGTCTGGATCGGTTGCCCGGATTTCTGGATCGTTGGGGGTCCCCGTTCCATTTTCATGTGCGGACTCTGTGGACCTTCTGGGGAGTCTTTCAGTCCTGAGGTCCTTACTGCAGCACTGTAGATCTGACTGTGGGGATTTTGCTATTCCCAGTGGGGCGCTGTTTTGGATTACTATGGGGAAGATGCTCTGTGGATGTCCCGAATGAAGGGAATAGATCCGTGTGATGGTGTGAGCTTTTGGCAACTCTCCTAAACGAACAATAGGATTTGGGACTGTTACAGCCATAGTGTGGAGAAGAGCTATTAAATTCTGGAATAATCTGTTTGTGTGCTCCGATAACTGGGCTTTGAAGGTGTTGGAGGTGCCTTTGTGAAGTGGAGCAAAATACTCGTCGGGCGATTCTCCGTTGGAGTCTGGGGCTACTTGGGGAGTGGAGCCATAGTTTTGCCAGGTAACTGGCGGAACGGATTATCGATTCCCTTAGGTCCCCCAGGGAGCCTGCAGGTGGGCTGGTGCTGTTTGGGGACCGAGGTAGTGGCTGTGGATTATTTCCGGTGGTGGCCCCTTGAAAGGGATGTTGCCAAAGCTGGTCAATGAAGACTGTGGCTCCTGGATTCAAGGTCTGGTGACTATTGACATGGTATGATTTTATCTTATTTCTCAAAACTCATTCTGTTTTATTTATACAGGCAGTGAGAGTGCCTGTATTTTCTAGTTCCTAGTCATAGAGGGCTTGGACTTGGACATTTTTCTTGACTTTTTCTGCAGACAGTGAGAGTGTTTATATTTAAGTCATATCTCTAAGGCAGTGAGAGGGCCTGGGGAGTTGTGAAGAATTTTTGATTATTAATTTATTTGTTTTATTATTTGAAATGTTTTATAATGTTTAGGGGATAACGTGGCTGTGTTTATTTAATTTGTTTTATATTTATAGTTATTATTGTGTTTGGGTTATTAGTTGAGTGTGGGTCATCTGTTAAAGTGACTATTAGTATGTGTTGGAGGCCTGCCCCCACGGTTGTGCATATTCACACTCACTCTCACTCCCCTTTTCTCCCTCCGTTGCAGTTACAACACCAGCCTGTAGGCGCTAGGTATCACTCATGGGAGGGAGTGGGGATGCAGACATGGAAGGGTGAATGAGTTGAGCCATCGCGCCGGGGTTGTGAGGTCCAGGAGGCTCTGGGTGAAATGGAACCAGGAGCGTGGTCTGCCATACCTGGTTTCCATACTCAAGGGCACAATCAATTTTGATGGGCAGATGGTTTGGCCGGCTCTGGAGGTTCATCCAACTCGGAGGTGTTATGCAATGCCAGGTCCATCAAAACAAGACTGCAATTATTGCAGATCTTGTGGGATCGTGGACTGGCTGATCACTGAGACGATGAGGCCCATTTTGGAGGCTTTAACTCCAGTCGGTACTTGGTGATTCACCGTCCGAGATTGGATCGTGGGGGGGAGGTTGCTGTCTGTTTCAAGACCGAACTAAACCTTGTGAATGTACCAGTTGAGGAGGCTGAGTCATTTGAGTGTACTGTAGTAGCAGGTGCAGGTTGTAGGATCGCTCTCGTTTACCGTCCACCCGGTGACGAGAAGTTCAGGAAGTGGCAGACTTTGTCATCGACATGGAGTTTGAATTGCCCAGATTGATGGTTCTGGGCAATTTTAACGCCTGGGTCGATGACAAATTCTCGCTGTTTGGACAACACTTCCTCCAGTTAATGTCATCTCTAGGCCTGACACAGATAGTTACTACTGCTACTCATAAGTACGGTCACTCTCTCGATTTAGTTTTCCTCCTGGGGATTGAGGCCTCAAACCTGGGGGTGGAAACCAGTTGGATGGTCTGATCATTACACCGAGGGTTTAGTTTAGCACCCTTTGTAGGCCTACCCCTGTGAGACGGTCAGGTATCGCCCTTTACGAGGTATTAGCTCTGAAGGCCTAGCGGCAGTACTTGACCTATCATCTCTTCCAGTGGCAAACAGCGACCCAAAGGCCCTCGTTGTAGCCTATAATAATGCTATATCGGCGGCCCTGGATCTCGTTGCTCCTGTCCGAGTTCATCCCCTCTCCCTTCGCCCTCAGTCTCCATGGTTTGATGTAACATTGAAGAAGATGCGGCGATTGGGACAAAGGTTTCAGCGTTGCTGGCGGAAATCCTCCCTTGATGCTGACCACCTTAAATTGATGGAGCATTATAAGGCCTATCAATTGGCAATCTCCCATAAGAAGGCAGAATTCCGGTCCGGGGAGATTGCTGTTGCTCAGAATCGACCAGCTCAGCTTTTTCGCACTGTAGACAGACTGTGCAACCCAGCCTGCCTGCAGGTGCGAAAAGCTTTTTCACAGATAGAGTGTGATGAGCTTGCTCGTTCACTTGCAGATAAGGTAGCTGACATCAGGCGCTGACAGCACACTCTGGTACTGGTAGACCGGCATGTGGCTACCTCCCCTCTGTTTTCTTGGAGTACCTTCGACCAACCGGAGTTCATGGATGTCATGCGGATTGTCCAGGGTATGCGCCCTACATGCTGTAGTTTGGATCCTGGACCAACCTCCCTGATTTTAGGTTGTGTTGATTCTATCGGTCCGGTCCTTACACGGATAGTTGGGTGCTCCTTGGAAACAGGCGAGTTTCCTAGCTCCCTGAAGGAGGCGGTGGTTACACCCCTTCTGAAGAAAGCTTCTTTGGACTCCAACTCCCATGTTAACTACAGGCCAATCTCTAATCTTCCCTTTATAGGGAAGATGATAGAGAAAGTAGTGGCCATCCAACTGGAGAACCATTTGACCATCCATGATATCTTTGAACCCCTCCAGTCCGGTTTACGAAAGAGGCATAGTACCGAGACAGCGCTGGTTCAGGTGCTCAATGATCTCTTGATGGCTAGAGATCGGAAGAGCCGTTCTACTCTGGTCCTTCTGGATCTCTCATCAGCATTTGACACTATGGACCATGGGGTATTGCTGAACCGTCTGAAGTGCATCTGTGGATTATCTGGTGTAGTCCTCAGGTGGTTTACATCTTATCTCACCAGAAGAACTCAGAGAGTGGTATCTGAGATTTATTCCTCAGGTCCAGTCTCTCTGTCATGTGGGGTTCCTCAGGGTTTGGTATTGTCCCCCATGTCGGTCGCAGTGTACATGCTGCCCTTCGGAGACACCGTAAGAAGGTATGGGCTGAGGTTTCACTGCTATGCTGATGATACCCAGCTCTACCTTTCTTTTGCACCTGACCAGGTTGGAGCTCTCTCAGTCTTTAATAACTGCCTCAGTGAAATCCAGGAGTGGATGGATGCGAGTTGGTTGAAGTTGAACTCTGATAAGACTGAGGTGTTGGTTGTGGATCCAGCGTGTTGGACTGGGGGGTTCGGAGTAGGTTCACCCTCTGGGTTATTCCTTGGGGGCGTGCCTCTTCCAACCTCCAAACAGGTGCAGAACCTGGGGGTAATATTTGATGATGGGCTTACGCTGCATTCGCAGGCTTCTGCCGTCATCAAATCCTCTTTTTATCATCTGAGGAATATCTCCAGGATCAAGCATCTTGTTCCTCCTGGTGATCTTCCTATGCTGGTCCACGCCTTTGTGTCCACACGCCTGGACTATTGCAATTCCTTATACCTAGGGCTATCTGGGGCAGAAATCCGCCGCCTGCAGCTGGTGCAGAACACTGCGGCTCAGCTTTTGTCTGGAATATCTCGATTTAGTCATATTTCACCGGTGCTGCGTGAACTGCACTGGCTACCTGTACGGTGTCGGATTACCTTTAAAGTCATTTTATTGACTTTCAAAGCCCTACATGGACAGGGATCGGACTATCTGAAAGAGCTCCTGGTTCCTTACGGCCCGGGCGATTGCTTTGCTCAGTTGACGAGGGGTTGCTAGAGATTCCGAGGGTGCGATTGAGATCCACTGCGGCCCGAGAATTTATGTTTGTGGCTCCTACCCTCTGGAATTCTCTACCTCGGCAGTTACGGGAGTGCCCGACCATGGAGGGCTTTAAACAGGCTTTGAAAACTTACTTGTGGAGACAAGCTTTTGGCAATTGAAGTCTTTTTGATTTTAGTAGTGGTTTTATAATTGATTCTGGATTCATTTTCTTAATGAGACTGTGTTTTATTGTATGTTGATTTGTGCTGCACCTTGGTTTTTGAAAGGCGCCTTAAAAATAAAGTATTATTATTATCTCTGTGAAATAAAATGAAATCAGGTTCCACTGATAAAGCCCGTAATTCACTGATTCTCCTGGCAGAGGTAATGGCTACCAGGAATACAGTTTTCCAAGTCAAGTACTTCAGCTCTGCTGAAGATAAAGGCTCAAAGGGGGATGCATAAGCTGTGCTATACAGATATTCAGATCCCAAGAAGGGGTAGGCGCCCTAAAGGGAGAATTAACATGTACTAAATCTTTGAAAAACTTCTTGAAAACTGGATGAGAAGCTAGGGAAGCACCCTTACCAGCAGAAAGAAAGGCAGACATAGTTGTCAAATGTACCTTGAGAGTAGTAAGCTGGAGGCCTAAACTATTAAGATGCACCAGATAGTCAAGTACAGTGGCAATATCAGCCAATTCTGGCTGAACTTGTTTCTGGGAACACCAAAACCCAAATCTTTTCCATTTGGAGTTGTAGGTCTTTCTGGTAGCAGGTTTTCTGCTAACTTTTAAAATGTCCAAGACTGACTGAGAAAGGTGTAGGCATGCATATTCTAGCTCTTCAAGAGCCAGGCCTTGAGCCTGAGAGTCTGAAGATTGGGGTAAAGGATCCTCCCCTGAGAGGAGGAGGTAAGAAGATTGAACGGTCTGGGAAGACACAGCGGCATTGTTACGGACAGTGACAACAGAAGAGGATACCAAGGCTGTCTGGCCCAGACTGGAGCCACTAGAATCACCCTGCAAGGCTGAGACCTGATCTTGATCAGGACCTTGAATATCAGAGGAAAAGGAGGAAATGCATACAGGAACCTAATTTTCCAATTCAACAATAGAGCATCCTGATGGACAGAGCCCAAAAGAGGAGGCCTGCAACAAAAGAAAGGAAGTTGGTGATTGTCTGGGGCTGTGAAGAGATCTATCTCTGGAGTACCCCACCTCTTGAAAATGACCTGAAGAATGAGAGGATTCAGGGTCCACTCGTGATGACCTGGAGAAATCCTGCTGAGAGCATCTGCTAAAATGTTGTCCTTCCCTGGAAGATGCACAGCCATCAGAGAAGCCTGAAGGGAATAAGCCAGAGACCATACCTTCATGGCCTCTGTGCACAAGGCCGAGGACCGAGTGCCTCCCTGCTTGTTGATGTACCAAATGGTTGTGGTATTGTCTGTCCTAATCTGCACTACTTTCCCTTGAACAGCAGTTGAGAATATCTGAAGTGCTAGAAAGACAGCTCTCAATTCGATCAGATTTATATGTAGAAGGGACTCCTGGTGAGACCAGGTTCCCTGAGCCGTAAGCTGATTTAGGTGAGCCCCCCAACCTAGCAGAAAGGCATCTGTGGTGAGAGTCACTGAAGGAGCCTGACTGACAAATGGAACACCTTGTCGAAGACTGTCCTCCTCCAGCCACCACTGGAGAGCCTGAACTAGCGTTTGAGACACTGGAACCAACTGGGAGAGAGGGTCTCTTTTCTGAGACCAATAGGATCTGAGATGAAACTGAATGTCTCTCATCTGAAACCTTGCTCCCTGGACCACAGCTGTGGATGTTGCCATGTGGCCCAGTAACTGTAGAAAGTGTCTGGCTGGATGAGAAACTAGAGGACGAAAAGAGGAAGCCAGAGTGACAAGGGACTGGACCCTTGAGAGAGGGAGAAATGCCCTTGCCTGAATAGTGTCTATTTCCACCCCATGAAGGTGAGAAGCTAAGCTGGTTCCAGAACCGACTTTTCTAGGTTCAGACTGAAGCCCAAGGATTCTAGAAGTCTTTGAGTGACCTCTAAGGCTGACTTGACTTGGTCTGAGGATTGGCCTACTAGGAGCCAGTCATCCAGGTACGGGAACAGAAGAATACCCTGTCTCCTGAGGAATGCCACCACTACTGCAAGGCACTTGGTAAACACCCTTGGAGCAGATGTTAGGCCAAAAAGGCATTGCTCCGAATTGGTAATGGCCTGAAGGCAACTCGAACCTGAGGTACTTTCTGTAGGAATGCCTGGTAGGTATGTGGAAGTAGGCATCTTTGAGATCCAGAGAGGCTAGCCAGTCTCCTGGTCTCAGAGAGGGAAGAATTACTCCCAGAGTCACCATCTTGAATTTTGGTTTTGTTAAATGTTTGTTCAGGTACCTTAAATCTAGGATGGGTTGCCACTCCCCTCTCTTTTTTGGGGTGAGGAAGTATCTGGAATACAGTCCTTTTCCCCTGTGACAAAGAGGTACCTTCTCTACTGCTTGCAGAAGCAGAAGAGAAGAGACTTCTGCCTCTAAGGCCTTTCTCTCCAAGGGAGAGGGAGAGGGAGGACTGAAGGACCTTGCTCTCATTTTTGGGAACCTTTTGAAACTGAGAACAAGTCCCTGGCTCACTACTTCCAGGACCCATTTGTCTGAAGTAATAGACTCCCAAGCTTGGGAGTAGTGAGCCAGCCTGCCCCTACTGGAATTGGGGAGGCGACCCTGACTGACACCTTAGGGTGTCTGCTTGGCAGGGAGCTTAGACTGTGTGGATGATGGGGTCCTAGTCATCCCATGCCTGTCTCTTCCCCTAAAGAACCCCCTCTGTTGGAAAGAAAAGGAGGAGGCCTGAGCTTGGTAAAAAAGGCCTATGAAAAGGCCTGCCCCTGACCCTAAATAGCTGCCTCAGAGGAGTGGTCTGCTTTTCTTTAGCTGCAGCACTCTGTAGGTGGTCCTATATTCGTCCATTTTCTTCATGTAGTTCTCTGTTTGCTCACCAAACAGAGAATTACCAGTGACAGGGAAATCCATGGCCTTAGTCTGGGTATCCTGTGAAAGACTGGTACATCTAAGCCAAGCAAGTCTCCTCATGGAGATAGATGTAGCCATGACTCTAGAATGGACATCATTAGAGTCCACAGCAGCATGAAATTGAACTTTGGATGCCTCTATACCATTTACAGCCACCTGCTCCAGCTCCTTGGCTAGCTGGGGAGGGAGCATTCCTAGCCAACTCCAGAACTGTATCCCACATCGATTCTGGTACCTGGCTGTATATGCCATGTAATTTGATTGCCTGAGCCCCAAAGAGGATGCCAAGTATTGTTTCTTGGCCATGGCATCCACTTTCCTGGAATCCTTATCTGGGGGGTGAGATGCCAGAGGAATATTAGCCTTGTCACAGGCTGCAGCTTGCACTACCCCAACATGGCGGCAATGTGCTATAAGGAATTCCATACCAGGACCTGATAGGGCATACCTCCTGTCCATTTTTTTTATCCACAGGAGGGATGGAAGTAGGAAATTGCATTATTTTCTGTATCTGTTTCCCCAGGGATTTATGCAGAGGGATAGACACTCTCCTTGACTCTGGGACATCAATCATTTCCATATAGTCAGGTTCTTCCTGATCAGCTTCCTCCATAGGAAGTTAAAGAGTCTCAGACACCTTCTTGTAAAACAAGAAGTGGGAAGGGGACTCAGAAAGCCTGGGAGGGGAAACACTGGAAGGCCTGTCTGGGGAGATATCAGGCTCTACTGGCTCATCTAGGCCTGCAAACTCTCCTTCTTCGTCATCTTCCCAATCACCCTCATAATATGCCTCTGGGTCAATTTCTGAGGCACCTACTTGTGACCGAACTGATCGCATTTCAACAGATGTCGGTTCGGTCAGAACCAAGCAAAGCGACTGTACAATGGAAATCGCCTTTGCTATCTCCTCAGCGGTCGGAACATAGGTTTTTGGATCCAAACTGGCTGATTGCCTTTTTCTCTTAGTAGGAACCGACTCAGCGGAATCGGCTCTCCTCTTGCCCGATGAGGTATCGCCCAGGTCAGTGGGCACCTCTTCAGGTTCGGTCAGAACCGAACTGGGCTGGCCATCCGGGTCAGCGGACTTCTCGGCCCCCCCTCCCTCAGCCTACTCAAAGGTTTTTCAAGAGTGGCCTTGGGAAAGTTCTTACAAATCTGGCAGTCTTCTTTGAGGTGGTCAGACCCCAGACAATATACACAGACACGGTGAGGATCGGCCTTAGCAAAGGCCTCCTTACACTCGGTACAGTGCTGAAACCCAGTGGGACCGGTTTTCATTTTGGGTTTCTCAGACATGCCTAATATTTCCAAAAAGTCACCCTATACAGCGTTAAGCCAGACAACTGAAAAACTTATCGGTTCCAACCGTGTCACGGGTCACTTAAAAAAAATCAGAAAAAACGGATTTTTTTTAGAAACCAATAAGTACCGGAAACCACAATATAAACAGAAATAAAATCCAATTACAATTAAATTAGGTTCTAAACTGGACCGATCGGAAAAGAATAGAAAAAAAAACCAAAACAATTTCTGGTGAATTTAACACACACAAAAAAAAAAAAAAATCACACTACCTACTACTACTACCACTTACTGTTATCGAGATAGAAGTAAGAATACCGAAGGAAGGATTGCTGTTGAAAAAAACGACGATTCAAACTAGAACCGAACCGAAATGGAGGAAGGATCTCCGGAGCAACTTCACAGTTAGGCGAAGTAAAGAATCTGATGGTTACACTGCAGAGTATCAGAGACAGAGGTTTGAAAACCGAGCTCGAGCTCAACGGTCTATGCTTCTGCATAGAGTTAACTCTTTCCTCTCCCGGAGCAGTTCAAGTGCTGGGGCTAACTGCATATATTCAGAATACAGCAAGACTTCATGTTGTTTGAAGAAATGGGGTCACTGTCTATACAGGGGTTGTATACAGACCTCCAGCACAGGGAGAGGAGTTGAATGAGATGCTAGGGTAAGCCATTATCAGGATGGGAAATAAGAGGGAAGTTGCTGCTCACTAGTTGGGGACTTCAATCTCACAGATGTGGATAGAAGCCTTCCAGCTGCATCTTCGACAAGGAGCAGGGCCATTCTTGACTCCCTACACTGGGCATTTCTCAGGCAGCTAGTCAGTGAACCCACTAGGGATGGGGCTGTGCTGGAACTGGTGCTTACAACTGGGACAAAAGTGCAGATGTCATAGCGTGCAGTTCTCTAGGGACCAGTGATCACCATATAGTGTGGTTCAACGTTAACATATTTGCAAGGTAAACCACACGAAGATGAGGGTCTTGGACTTTAGGAGGGTGGATTTTAAAGGAATGGGAGATTGCCTCAGAAACTGCCTAGTAGGGGAGGATTGCCAGGAAGCAGTAGAGTAACACTGGGAAAAAATAAAGAAGGGCATAATTAAGGTACCCAGCCTCTGCGTGAAGGAAGTGAGCAAAAGAAAAAAAGATTGTTATGGTACTCTAGAGGAGTGCCCACGATGGTAATGAAAAAAAGGTGGCATTCAGGAGGTACAAACAAACACAGAGGAAGGAAGACAGAGAGGTGTGCTGAGTAAAACAGAGAGAAGCAGGAAAAGCATTGAGGGAAGCAAAGGTGCAGAAGGAGGAAAGGATAGTCAATGGGGTAGCTAAAGGAGATGAGATTTTCTTCAGGTACATAAGCAAGAGGAGGAAATCAAGGGGAGGGATAGTGAGGATGACAGAGGGAGACTGTGCAGAGGAGGATCAAGAAAAAGCAGACATCCTGAACAAGTACTTCTGCTCAGTCTTCACAGTGAAGGGGGAAGACCACCAGAGAGCCTCAGGAACAATGGAGGTTGGGGGGGTGGGGTGGAGGACACAAGTCCATTTTCAGAGGAAAGAGTCCTGAAGGTACTTGCAGGTCTGAACATGGACAAAGCCGTGAGACCAGAGAGGATGCACCCAAGGGTATTAAGGTAACTCAGGGAGGTGCTTGCTGCACCACTGACAGCCTTATTCAACAACTCACTGTACACAGGAGTGGTTCCAGAGGACTGGAGGAAAACAGACGTGGTCCCACTCTATAAGAGGGGCAGCAGGCAGGAGGATAGCAGCTATAAGACAGTGAGTCTCATATCTGCTGTGGGGAAATTAATGGAAACCCTGTTAAAAGAAAAACTAGTGGAACATCTTGAATCTAATGGGCTACAAGACCAAAGGCAGCATGGATTCATGGGGAGGGAGTCATGCCACATTGACTGCGTGACCAAGGAAATAGAGCAGGAAGGGTAGTGGATATGGCCTATTTGGACTTTAGCAAGGCCTTCGACACTGTGCCACGTAGGAGACTGATAAAGACATTTAGCAGCTTAGCGGCGGGATCTAAAGTGGTGGACTGGGTAAGAGGCTGGTTAATGGACAGATGATAGAGGGTGGTGGTTAGTAGCATTCACTCCAATGAGTGGAAATAACCTGCGGGATGCCGCTTGGTTCAGTACTGGAACCAGTCCTCTTCAGTCTTTATAAGTGACACTGTAAAAGAACTGGAAGAGAAGGCATGTCTTTTTTTTGGAAAATCTGTAATGGGGTGGATCCTCAGGATTTCATAGGTTTCATAGGTTTATACGGGCCGAGGGTAGATAAACCTACCCTATTAGGCTCGCCATCCTTTACTATAGTTTAAAAAAGGAATTTACTATCTCCAAAATACAAATCAACCCCGATTTTAAACTCATTCATTGTGGAACTGTTAACAATTTTGGTCGGTAAATTATTCCATACTCCAACTATTCTTAGACTAAACCAATTTTTCCTAAAATTATGCGCCCAAGTTTGATGACGTAATTGTGTCATATGTTTCCTTGTGCTGGTTCTACCCTGATTAAATATAAATCCCAGATCCTGTATCAGCTCATTGTCCTTGATATTTTTGTACAAAAAACATAGGTCTCCCCTCAACCTACGATAGTACAATGAATAAAGGTTCAGGCTAACCAATCTATCATGATAAGTTTTATTTTTTAATCCTCTTATTTGTTTAGTTATTCTTCTCTGTACTCTCTCAATTGAATGTATATCTTCCCTATTTTGGGGGGACCAAACCCTCGCACAGTACTCCAAATGGGGTCTAACCAATGCTACATATAAAGGAATCAGGACTTTTGCTTCTCTGCTAGCTATATGTTTCAAAATGCAGTACAAGATAATTTGAGGATGGGGTGAAGAGAATGCGTAGGTGCCGTGGGGAACTCGAGGAGTGGTCAAGGGCATGGCAGCTGGGCTTCAATGCCAAAAAGTTCCAAATCATGCAGCTAGGGCACAGAAACCCAGGAGCCGAGTACAGAATGGGAGGGGGACTGACAGTCACTAAGCAGAAAAGGGACTTTAGGGTTATTATATCTGATTACCTCAAAGCAGCAGAGCAGTTTGGCAAGCAGTGGGTAGGGCCAGTGGGATTCTGGGATATAAAGGGAGAGGCAACACCAGCAGGAAGAGGGAGGTGGTATTACCACTGTATCGGCCACTGGTGAGACCCCACCTGGAGTATTGTGTCCAGTTCTGGAGGTCACATATGAGAAAGGACATAGACAGGGTGAAGGCAGTCCAAAGGGGGGCAACTAAAATGGCGCAGGGCTTGCATCAAAAGCCCTACAAGGAGAGACTGAGGGTTCTCAACATGTACACCCTAGAAAAGAGGAGAGAGAGAGAGGGGACATGATAGACATCTACAAGTGACTCACAGAGGTGAACAAAGTACTAGAGGAGAGTCTCTTTCAAATGAGAAAAAAGCATCAGGACCAGAAGGCATACGATAAAGTTGGAAGGGGGGAAATTTAAGAGGGATGTGACAAAATACTACTTCACTGAAAGAGTGGTGGACACCTGGAACAGACTGTCAGCAGAAGTGGTGGAGATGAAAACAGTAAGGGGCTTCAAGCATGTGTGGGTTAGACACAGGGGAATATTTGTAAATGGGCAGGCAGGAGGGAGGGTCGCTGGAGACCAAGTAGCGTCTACGGAGACAGTCTAGGCAGAGACCATCTGGGCAGACTAGTTGGGCCAAGCTGTCCTTTTCTGCCAATAAATTCTATGCTTCTATGTTTCTATGAACATACAGCATAGTTCATACCTACTAATGAAGCAAGTGGAGGAAGACATGATCGACCTAGAGTTTCTTCCAACCTAAAATTACTAAGTTACTTAATAAAATCTCTGTATTTCCAAGATGCCAGGACATATCTCTGTGCATGTAAACAATTCACAGCATTCATGATTTCCTACAATACATTTTAATCAAACTACCCTTCAGAAACAAGATAATTTGAAATAAAAAGAGAGGATGAATGAAAAGAACCAAACCTCACAGAAACTACCACTTAGGGCCAGTTATTGTGACTCTCCAAACCAATCTTGAAATGGGTCTCAGGAGTTCCCTTCGCATTGGCAGGGAAGTGGGTCACCATTCCCTAACCTACAGGGCCATACATACAGCATGGTGACCATCACAACATCAGTTACAGAGTTCTGCGAACACTTAGAATTAGTCAGGGCAGGTGACAGTGGCGCCTCCATTCTGTGATCGGTGTTAGTGTAACGGGCAGGGGACAGTGAATGTCGTGAGAAAGTAAGTAAAGGAGTATGGTGTGGGGAAGATGAGCTAGGATGGGGTTTCCACTGGACAGCAGGGAGTGAATGGTATGTAGGCACCTGGACCACTAAGAGATGATATGGAACACCAAGAAAAAAAAAAAGTTCAGCCCAGAAGAGGAGCTGAAGGTATTGGACATGCAGGGGAGGAGGGACAAATGTGGCAGTGGTACTGGTTCCCTGGAGCTCTGGCATGGGACTGACAATATGCCATGGACAGACCTCCTCAGGTGTTGCTAACCAGTATGTTAACAGGCCCACACTAATATCTGGTGTTTTTTCAACTTGCACTGAAACTGAATCACAGAGGGGACTCCTCCTCCCTGTGACTAAGCAGAATGGTTTGGACAGCTGCTTGCATACACTAACATCTGGAGGTGTTTAATTTTTATTATAAGATGTCTTGAATCATGCTGGCCCATCGGCACAGCGGAAAGATTAACCGCTATGACGCGGGTGACCTAGGTTTGGTAACAGATTCAGGATGCCCAAGGGCTGGATGGGGGTGAACTGAACGGCCACGCTCTTCCCCCCGGGGAGGGTGAGTGCCTCCAGTCCTGTGCTCCCGGATGACCAAGGGATGCACCATTACTGGAACACCAGAAAGCGTTGCACCTCGGGGTGTGTGTTGGACGTATGACACGGCTGAGCTGCAGTGTCCACCTTGACTTGCCCCTCCCCACAAAAAGAAGAAAAATGGCCTCCAGTGTGCCGCATGATGCTTTCCGCTCGTCGCGGACCCAGTGGTCCCCCCAACGCATCTGTGATAGAGTCTGTCTGGGCTACGGGGGGGGGGGGCGTCCAGCGGCTCAGCACTTGGTGGTAATCCAGAGGGCACTACGCTCCGGGAAGATCCCCGGTCCAGTGGCAGTGGCGGAGCAGCTGAAGGGGAGCCACCGGATGAAACAGCATAGTAAGTAAAAAAAAAAAAAAAAATGTCTTGAATCAAACAAGCAATCTGATTGGTCAAAACTAGTCACATGACATTGCAATAATTTCAATTACTGCATAGTTCAAATTTTACTTTCTTTTTTCCTGCTTTTTACCGCTCTTAAAACCATTTTATAAGTGCCAAAATGCCATAAACTGCCACACTTCCCAGGTGGCTGAAGGCACTCAGCTCTGCCTCATGCCTCACAACTCACCTGTGGCAACACCTTGTTGCGTGTCATTGCTTACATGTGACGTAATCACAGATGGGACTCCTCCACCGTATGACTAAGCAGAACGGTTCTGTAGGACCCTGAAGTGTGGAGGCACAGCGGGGCGGCTGTTTGCACCCAGTTTTGTGCCTACAAACTCTGGGACTGTGTATTGGGCCCCAGCTTTTTGTTTTCAATACCTATTTTGGGACTGCCTTGTAATAGCGATCTAGCAAGATAACCTGTTCTTTTGAACTTGACATGTGTACATTTTAAAGACAGTATTTCAGTGTGATAAGTTACACAAAGTCTTTCAGTCAAGTTGGGCAAGGTTCCAAGGAGCCAGTTTTGTCTTTCTGGACTAGGTTCAAGCTGGCAGACTGCAGCTTCCAAATCACTAACCCTGTGGGGAAGTGTTGTGGTTTCTCAATGATCCTACAATGTTCAGCAAGAGGGGCAGCTACAGAATCCAAAGGACGAAGATTGAATATTTGTTACGTAGTGATATTTTTATTTGGCTAACAAACTATTTAGATATAAGAAAAAAAAATCTGTTTAACTATAAAGTTTGCAAGGTCACATAGCAGTTTGCGGTCAGTGCAGACCATCCCCCACCACCCCAAGAATGTCACAGAAACAGCCAGAATAAGACTCTCACTCTAAAAACAGAATGTAATAAGCAGGACCAACTCTTTGAGCCCACAAGGAGGATCTATGCTTTGTTGACATTAACAACTGGGACATGGCCGTACCAGGCAGTACTCAGTTCAGAAAGGATACAGAGGGGGAGGAAGAGAGAGGGGATGTCACTGTATGTAAAAGTGATGTAAATGCATGGAAATCGGGTGAAAGGAGGGGTTGGAAGTACTGTGGGTCACCCTGGAGACTGGAGCCAGAGCCACTATTTGCACCGGGATGATCTACAGACCTCCAACACAGGGGGTACGGCTGGATAAGGCCATGTTGGAAGCCATTAACAGAATGGCAGAAAAGGCTGAAGTGCTGCTTGTAGGGACTTCCATCTGCCTGATGTAGACTGGAGCCTCCCAATCATGGCCTTGGCTAAAAGCAGGGACACCCTAAACTCCCTGCAGGGGGCATTTCTCAGGCAACTAGTCAGGGAGCCCACTTGTGATGGGGCAACACTGGACCCAATGTTCACAAACAGGGACAGTATTGCAGACGTCAAGGTGGACGCCACCTGGGGAACCAGTGATCACTGTACAGTGTGGTTCAGTATAACTACGGCAGCGGAAGCAAACCACACAAAGATGAGGGTCCTGGATTTCAGGAGGGTAGATTTAAAAAAAAAAAATGGGTGAATGCTTGAGAGAAGACCTTGTAGTAGGGAACAGCCAGAGTGGTGTGGAGGAACAGTGGGCCAAATTAAGGAATGGCATAGTGAAGGCAACAAACCCCTGCACAAATGGAGTACAAACAGAAGAAAACAGAAATTGCCATGGTTCCCAAGGGAAGTGGCTGAAAAGGTAAAGGCTAAAAGGGTAGGATTCAGAAGGCCCAAAGAGATGTGGAGTGAAGAGAATAGGGAAGTGTACCGGCAGAAGCAGAGGGAAGACGGGAAAGCAGTGAGGAGAGCAAAGGTGAAAACTGAGGAAAGGATAGCCAAAGGGGTAACTAAACGGGACAAAACATATTTTTACAATTGAAGTGTTCATTTCTCCTGGCAGGACTGGGCGGCCTAATCAGCTTAGTCCCCGTCATCCACAGCCATCCCACCCTCGGTACCAAGGACTGTATCCCTTGTGGATTACCCCTCCATGGCAGAGTCAGGGAGGGAGGCCCCACCCCCCCGGAACTTATCCAGATTATCCCAGGTTCCGCAGAGGCCAAGTGGGCTTGCATGATGATGATGTGCTGGGCTTCATGCAGTCTGTCCTCCATGTTTCTCCTCCTGATTATGTCCCCAGACACCACAGACATGCAATGAGCACATATGCAAGCTTCACCTTTACAGAGGTTCCCCCAGTGCTCTGAACATAGGTCTACCCATGAGGTGACTCACATGCACCATCACCTGGATTCCTCCAGGTGATAGTCAATCAGTGAGTCAATGCTACCCCTCCTCCCCAAGGAAGGACAGCAGTCCTATGGATGCTCAATCCTTCCTCCCCGGGCTGACCACCGAGCAGCCTGTCTCAGTTCCCAAAACCAGGTTGCCAGCGTGGGAAATGATAACGTGCCCAAGGCATCTTATCCTTCTTCACCACTGGACTGCCTAACAAGATTTTCTTCTAGGTATACAAGAAAAGAGGAAGACAAGGGATTTGAGGCTAAAAAGGGCAGATGGAATTGTGAAGAGGAGGATCAGGAAAAAGTGATATCCTGAATAGATATTTTGTTTCAGTCTTCCTGCTGGCCCCTTTCTCCACGTACCACTGTTCACTCTACACTACACTGGGGTGGCTCTCACTACAAGCCCACTTTGACCTTGCACTGTACAGTTTTATTGATTCTGCCATTCACATTGGCCAGAAATCCCCTCTTTCTCCTCTTCTCACCGCCCAAACCTTACACCACTGCCTACGCTCCTCCAGTATCCTTTCCCTGAAAATCCCCAGGGTAGCCACGAACATGGGCGTTATAGCACTGTCTGTAGCAGCCCCCATACTATGAAACAAGCTGCCCACTGAACTGCACACCATAAACACTCACCGCCAGTTCAAGACTCACCTCAAAGACTAGCTCCTGTTGGCATCCACCTGCCACTGCTTTAAGGATTAGCCCCCCCCCCATAGGTTCCAGGGGTAGGGCCAAATAGGTTCTGTTATTTACTGAAACTGCACCACCATGAGCCTTACTTTGCTGTATTTGTTGTCCCACAACTACTGCCACCATGTATTGCCAAATGTAACAACTGTAACCTTTCACTATGTATTAACTGCTCGTTATGTTCTTGTTATTTTTAAGTTTCTACTCTGTGCCGCCATACGTGGCCCGGGTCATGCCTGAAAATGATCCCTGGGATCAGTGCACCTACCTGGTTACCAAAGTCATCAATAAATAAAATGATAGGAAGGGCATGGACCACATAAAAGTAGCAGGAACTCTGGAGGGAGGGGAGGTAGACACAAATCATTTTACAGAGGAGAGAGTCCTGAAAGGACTTGCACATCTGAAAGTGGACAAAGCTATGGGGCCAGATGGGGTACACCCATGGGTGCTGAAGGGACTCAGGGAGGTACTGGCTGCACCTCCGAAAGTTCTGTTTAACAGCTTACTGGAAATTAGTAGCTTGAGAGGACTGGAGGAGAGCAGATGTAGTTCCACTTCACAAAAGCGATAGCAAGGAGGAGGCTGGCAATTATAGGCCAGCCAGTCTGACATCAGTGGTGGGTAAGTTAATGGAGTTACTTTTGAAGGAGAGGATTGTGGAGTATCTTGAATGCAGCGGGTTACAAGCCCAAAGGCAACCTGGATTCCTGGTGGGGCGGTTATGTCAGATGAGCCTGATAGATTCCTTTGACTGGGTGACCAGGGAAGTATATCAGGGTGGGGCAACAGACATGGCCTACTTAGACCTTCAGCAAGGCCTTCAATACCATACCTACTCAGGAGTAGTATTAGTAGCAGAATTTATTTATATCTGGTGCCCTTCCCTGGAGGCTCAGGGAGCCATTACAAAGAAAAGCAGTAGAAGGCTCATAAGGAAGCTGGTAAGTTTGGGGGTGGGTCTGAAGTTGGCAAACTGGGTATAAAACTGGTTGCTGGATATGTGACAGACGGTGGTGGTAAACAGCATTCACTCAGGGGAAGGGAAGAGCGACCAGGAGGGTACCTCAGGGCTCAGTACTGGGTCCAGTCTTCTTTAAGGTCTTCATATGTGACACTGCAGATGGCTGGAAGAGAAGACATACTTCTTTGCAGATGACACCAAAATCTGCAATAGAGTGGACACTCCAGCGGGGGTGGCAGGAATGTGCAGAGACCTGAGAAAACTCTATGAGTAGTCAAGGGTATGACAGCTGGGTTTCAGTACAAAGAAGTGCAAAATCATGCACCAAGGGCACAGAAACTCAGAGGCAGAGTATAAGATGTGGAAGTGTTAGTGACAATAACCAGACAGGAAGGAGACCTGAGAGTAATCATATCTGATGACCTCAAGGATGCACGGCAGTGCACCATGGCAGTATGTAGGATAATGGGATGCTGGGGTGCATAGGAAGGGGTATCATCAATAGAAGGAGGGAGGTGGTGTTGCCACTGTATAGATCATTGGTGAGACCCCACTTGGAGTACTGTGTCCAGTTCTGGAGACTACATATCAGGAAGGACACAGACAGGGTGGAGGCTATCCAGAGGAGAAGGGCAGTTAAAATGGTGCAGGGCCTGCAACACAGACCCTATGAAGGAGACCAGGGAACCTCAATACGTACACCTTGGAAGAAAGAAGGGGTGATGGGGAACATGGTAGAGACCTATAAATACCTCACAGGGTTGAACAAGGTACAGGAAGGGAGTATTTTTCAGATGAAAAGATGCACAAGAACTTTTTCAAGAGATGTGAGGAAGTACTTCTTCACAGAAATAGTTGTGGATGCCTGGAACAATCTTCCAGCGGAGGTAGTGGGGGCAAAAACAGTGGTAGCCTTTGAGCATGTATGGGATAGGTACAAGAGAATCTTAGCTCCCCGCTGCAGCAACAACCAGGAATACAGACATCTTGGGCTCCCTGCAGGGGGCATTCCTCAGGCAACTGGTTAAGGAACCCACTCATGAGGGGGCAGTGTTGGACCTAGTACTGACAAACAGGGACAGCATTGCTGACATCACAGTGGGGAACCACCAGTGGACCAGAGATCACCGGATGGTGTGGTTTAATGTAAGAACAGGGCCAGAATCAAATCACACAAGGATGAGGGTCCTAGACTTCAGGTGGGCTGATTTTAACAAAATGGGAGAATGACTCAGGGATGCCCTGGCAGGGATAGGGAAACTAGGGGGAGTAGAAGAACAGTGGGCTATGTAAGAGAGGGAATTGAAAAAGCTACTAAGCTCTGTGTCAAGCAGGTCAGCAAGGGCAAGAAAAAAAGAGACCTCTATGGTTCTCTAGAGAGATAACGGAAAAAGTAAGAGCCAAAAAACTAGCCTTCAGAAAATACAAAAGACCACAGGAGGATAAGGATAGGGAGAGTTACAAGGAGAAACAAAGGGGGGCAGGGAAGGCAGTTAGGAGCAAAAAAGCAGAAACAGAGAAAAATATAGCCAAATCAGTAAGAAAGGGGGATTAAACTTTTTTTAGATATATTCATGAAAACAGGAAGTCCAAGGGTGGGATAGTAAGACTGAAAGGGGAAAGGGGGGTTTCTGTAGAAGAGGACCACCAAATAAATGGACATATTGAACAAATACTTCTGTTCAGAATTCATAGAGGAAGGGGTAGGAAATGGGCCTTTGTTACAAGACAAGGGCATAAAGGGTCACGAGTTGGACACTAGCACTTTCACGGTGGAAAGCGTCCTAAGGAGTTGTCAAAGTTAAGTGTAGACAAGGCAATAAGTCCAGACGTGGTGCACCCCAGGTTGCTGAGGGAGCTCAGGGAGGAGCTGGCTGCACCTCTGACAGCCCTGTTCAACCTGTCACTAGAAACAAGGGAGGTAACGGGGGACTGGAGGAGGACAGGTGTAGTTCCACTTCACAAAAGTGGAAATAGGGAGGAGGCAGGAAATTACAGGTCAGTCAGCCTGACTTGGGTAATGGGCAAAGTAATGGAATCACTGCTGAAGGAAAGGATTGGAGAATACCTTGTTACCAGCAGTCTACAGGATCCGAGGCAACATGGCTTCACCGGGGGGAGGTCCTGCCAGAAAAACCTGATCAAGTTCTTTCACTGGGTAACAAATGAAGTGGACCAGGAAGGGGCGGTTGACATGGCCTATCTAGATTTCAGCAAGGCCTTTGACACTGTTCCACATAGAAGCCTGGTAAAAAAAACTGAGTAGCCTAAGAGTAGGCCCTAAAATAGTAAAATGGGTGGAGAGTTGGCTTAGTAGTAGGAGCCAAAGAGTGGTGGTAAATGGGTTACACTCTGGGGAAGGCAAGGTCACTAGAAGGGTGCCGCAGGGGTCTGTATTAGGCCTGGTCCTCTTCAATGTCTTTATTAGCAACACTGCAGAAGGACTGGAGGGCAAGGTATGCCTATTTGCAGATGATACAAAAAGCTGCAACACAGTAGACACATCAGGGGGTTGACAGAATGAAAGAGGATCTAAAGAAGCTAGAAGAATGGTCACAAGTTTGGTAGCTAAGACTTTTTCAATGCAAAAAAGTGCAAAATCATGCACTTAGGGCACAGAAATCCGGGGGCAACGAACCAACTCGGTTGGGTGGAGGATTAGCAGTCACAAAGCAGGAAAAAACCTGGGGGTTATCATTTCTGATGACCGGAAGGTAGCGAAGCAGTGTGACAAGGCAGTGGGAAAGGCTAGCGGAATGCTCGGATGCATAGGGAGAGGTATCACCTGCAGAAAGAGGAAGGTAATAATATCACTGTATAGGCTGCTGGAGAGACCCCCTCAAGTACTGTGTACAGTTCTGGAGGCCCCATCTCCAAAAGGACATAGATAGGGTGGAGGTGGTGCAAAGGAGTGCACCCAAAATGGTGCAGAGTCTGCATCAGTAGCCCTATGAAGAAAGGCTTAAGGATTTATATATGTACTCCCTAAAAGACAAGAGGGAACAGGGTGATATGATAGAGACATTCAAATACCTCACAGGAATAAACAAGGTACAGGAAGGGGGCACTTTCCAAAGAAAAAGATGCTCAAGGTCAAGGGGTCACAATATGAAGCTGGAAGGGAGGAGGCTCAGAGGAAACATGAGGAAGTACTTCTTCACAGGGAGGGTAGTGGATGCTTGGAACAGCCTCCTAGTGGAGGTGGTGGGGACTAGAACAGTCACAGGATTTAAGAATGCATGGAACAGACACAAGGAAATCTTAGCAGCAAAAGGGGGGTGTAATCCGGAGTCCAAGTAGGGTCTCTAGTGGCACTATAGGTTAGGGAATTTAGAGCAAACTAGGTAGGCCAAGTGGTCCTTATCTGCTGACAACTTCTGTTTCTAGCTGGGAAGCAAGGAAGAAGGAGCCAGAGATCACGTAGGATCTGCAGTGACAGTACAGGCAGGGACAAATGGGCAGACTAGGTGGGCAAAGTGGTCCTTATCTGGCATCAAATCCTATGTTTCTATATTAAACGTGATTCAGTCCTACGTTATCTAGTCCTTAACATCTATAGAAACACAGAAACTGAGGACAGAAGAAGATTTAAAATCTTATTGGGTCTATGCACTATGCATATGTGCCACATATATGCAGCATGAAGGCACCCCTAAGATAGACAGTCGCATAACGGGGATCCTGTCGGACCCCTGCATCATTCACAGAATGGACACGAGTCCCCTTGTGCACCTGTTCCACTGTCCATCTGCGGATCTGCGCATGTGGACCAGGACAGTTTGGGGGTTGCTACACTCTCTGTCTTGCACTATGGCACAGAGTGCCAGTGGAGGGGGGCACAGGCTACACAGGCAGGAATCCTGTCACTGCTGCTATGCGCTTATCCTGATCATCAGTGGCTGGCCATGGTGAGACCAGCTACACCACTTGTCATGCTGTCCTAGCACTCCAGACTTGTAGGGAGCGCAGGATACAGGAGTCGGAAAAAAAAAAAGAAACGGGCACTCACCCCCTCTGGTTCTGAAATAATGATGCTGCTCTTCAGAACTGTGTGAAGATAGCAGTTTATTCAGTGCTGCTGCAGGCACAAAAAAATGCCAGCCATCAGGGCACACGCTAGGTCCAGTAATGATTTTGGGACATGCTGTTTCCCACAATCTCCTACTCCGCGTGGAGCAGAAGATCTAGTCTGCCAGCAGGGCAGACATCTGACTGGATGACTGCCTATGTCCACCATTCACCCTCAGTGTATCAATGTGCCAGCTGGGCAGGGCCATGGACAGGTGGCCGACACCGGTGAATGGCGTGCCGAGTGCACCTGTCTGGGGGCTGTAGTAAGTGCGGGCCAGATGCATGCCTGTCGCATATACCCGGCCCGCATTAGTGCATAGGCCCCACAGAGTCTACCCTGAGGCCCTACTTTACAGCGATTCTCAGCCCCTAATCTAGTGACACACGAAATCTTGCCTCCAGTGTTTTCCATTCTATTGCTGTTGAGCCCATTGAAGTTTTTCCACTTGTGGTTTCTGCATTAACTACATTTCAGGTCAGGCTCTTCCATTTGTTCATCACCCTCTCAGAAAAAAAAGGTTCCTAATGATTTTCCTAACCCCCCACCAGGATTGCAACCCCTAGTAGTTGAACTTTTCTTCATTCTGAATTCTGAGTAGTACACCTTCCTGTACCCCTGACTGTATTTGTATATGTCAGTCATAGCCCTTTCTAACTTCCAGTGAGTACACACTAAGGTAGCACAGTCTCTCCTCATATGTCTTACCCTGCTAGCCATGGATCATTTTTGTTGCTTTTCTCTAGTTTGTCCTGGTCTGTCTTCAAATGTGGGTTCCAGAAGTGCACAGAATACTCCAGGTGAGTTCTAACCAGTGACCTGCAGAGTGGCAAAATCCCCTCCCTCCCTCCTATGGCGACTACTGAAACCCCACGACGCAACCCAGCATCCCATTTACCTTCACAAGGACTATGTTACATTGACAGGAGGCTTTTAAAATGTCAGTAATTATCACCCCTGGGTCCCCTTCCTCTTTAGTGTATTCCACCTTTACTGCATTGGTCCAGTTTTTCCTCTTCTGCATCCAATGTGCATCACTTTGCATTTTTTGGCATTGTACTTCAGTTGCCAAATCACAGACCACTTTTCCAGTCTCTCCACATTTATTTATTTTTATTAAAATTTTGGTAACCGGGTAAGCACACTGAGACCATAACAGTCCCTTTTTCAGGGGCGACCCATGATTAATTACATACATCAGAGGAACATCAGGGCAAAGTCAGAATATAATGAAACAGTGCAAACAATACAATCAAGGACACATCTAATGGTACAACAGGTAGGTTAATTACACTTGGCGCCAACAAGAGCACAGTACATAGTTCACAATACAATCATAATTCTGTAAAGGTCCCAATATGGGAGTAGCAGTCTGCTAAGATACCGACAAAACCATAAAAATCAGTCCACTCTCTTCATATTGTTAATCCCTTCCAAAATGCCCACTCTCCCACAGAGCTTGTTATCATTGGCAATTATACTGGAAAAGATCCCTCCCAGCCAATCAGAATGCAGCATTACTGTCCAGTATTCTGCAATAACTGGACAGTAGACTGAATAATGGGGCAGTGGCTCTGCATTTTGATTGGTTGTTGTGTATGTACTTAGCCAATCAGAGAGCAAGCCCAGTTTGCCCTCCCACTTCAACACGCAGCAGCCAGTCAGAGACATCTAGAAACGCTATAGTGTATCTGTGACAAACAGTTCCTGCTTTCTCATTTCTCACAGATGCGCTGCAGCAAGAGGATGTAGCAGTTTTACTTTTTTTTTTTTAAGTTTTCCAATATAAATGGCAATAATATCAATAGTGGTTAGGGTTTCCTTGGTAACAACCGGACCAGGGAATTAATAAATACCCTGGCCTTCGACCTTGGTGTTTATTACTCCTGGCCCAGTTATTGCCTCATAAACCCAGACCACATTAAGTATTTTCACTATAATAAACTCATTTTGTCCTGAAACCCTACCCTCAGTGTCACTAATGTACATATTAAAGACATTGCTGAGACTTTGCCTTTGAGGACCACGCTCTGTGTCCTTCTTGACAATCAGTTCCCAATCAATCTAGCGAGTCCCTCCCCTAACCGCAGGATAACCACCTTCTTGAAAAGTCTCCCATGCAGCACCAAGTCAAAGCCCTTCTTGAAATCCAGACACAGGATATCATTTCTTTGTGTTATTTCTCTATGCTCCTCCAAGCCCTCAGCCAACCACTCCTTCGGGTGGCCTAGGGCCCCACTGTCAACTCACATCACCATCCTGCCGCCCTCATTACCACCGTGGCCCAGTTGACTCGACATATCCCCTCACAGGGGGCAGGGGAACTGGGAGAGGAGACTTGCCTGAAGGCTTCCTTCTACGCCAGACACACGGTGAGGGGTCAGTGCGGACATTTCCGGACTTTGTGGCAAGCGAGGACTGGCTGCCTTCAGCCAGTCGGCTGAGTGGCTGTGTTTTTCCCATTTTTTTTCTCCCCCAACCCACCCTCTCCCAAGTAGTGCTCCAACCGCAGCGGCGTCCTGGAGGGGCATTCGACGACATGACAAGGCTGGTGTTCATAGCAGCATGCAGCCACAAACCACCACCAGGAGCCACCTAACAAGTAGTCTGGGACCGTCCCACCCCCTGGGAGGGAAGCGTCCATAGGACGCTCATAACTCCCTCCCTGCTGGACTTCGCTTCTGACATCCGGGCTCGGGGCGCAAACCCGGGTCACCAGCATGCCAATCGAACACCCATCACTCTGCACCACGGAGACGGCTAGAATATCATTTCTGCTGACACACTGTGTCACCAAGTTGAAAAATTCTATCAAGTTCATCTGACACTGTCTGCCCCTTGTGAAACCACGCTGGTTTTTGTCCATCATTCCCTTGTCTTCTTGGAATTCAGCTGTCTGTTTCTTAATTATTGTTTCAAGGACCTTACCTACAATGGATGTAAGACTCACTGGCCTGTAATCCCAGGATCCTCTGTCTCCACTTTGTGTAAGGGTACTACTGTATTTGTACTAGGTTCCAGTCTCATTGCAAGAGACTCAAAAAGGAGCTAACAGGGGAGCTGCCAGTGCACAACCAGTTTACCTGAGCACCCTTGGGTGCATCCCATCTGGCCACAAGGACTTGATAACCATTACGTTTTGTAGCTCTTTGAGTACCCTACCCTTGATTATTCTGCACATCTCCAGTTTCTATAATTCAGGTCCCTCAAATTTAACTCCACTGTTGAGTACTAGGCCTGATGCCTCCACTATGCACACTTACGTACTCATTTAGGATGTTTGCTTTCCCCACATAGTCCTCTATCCTCACTCCATTCATTGACATCCTTTCTATTTTGTCCCTTGTCTTTTCTCTGACATATCTGAAGAAGGTCTTATCATTTTCCTTAACCTCCTCTGCTATCCTTAGTTTTGTGTTAGCTTTAGCCAACCTAATGAGTTGTTTGCTAATCTCTAGCTTTTCCTTATGCAGCTCCCCATTGGCCTCTAACTGTTCTCCTTGTGGGTTCAAAAAACACTCTTTTTCCCTGACTGCTCCTTCAACTGACCATTGATTCATCCTCACTCATTCTCAGTCATGATGGGTATGCCCCCCAAGGGCAAAAGATATACTGGTGGGCAAATGTATGTGTGTGGGGAGGGCCACGCTGGACGCACTCTGCAACTTATTTTATTTTATTTAAAACTTTGGTAACCAGGTAGGCCCACTGGAACCTTGCAGTCCCTTTTTCAGGGACGACCCGGATTTAGTTACATGTACCTAGAGGGAGGGAAAAACCAATGCAAGCGATATGTTCAGTACAACAAGGCTTTACGCAGAATGCGTGGACAAACATTACAGTACAGAAACTGATGCAACCAATGCTCCAGACTTTTGTTAGGTACAGACAACTGACAGTTGTAAAACCTATATAAGTGCAAGGAACAGTTCTACCCCCAGGCTGAAATGGACCTATCCGTCCGTGTCCCTCTTTTCTTTTTTAAGATGCAGGGGAAATCACCCTGCATTTGGTCCCCTGGCAGGACCCTAAGTGAGGCAGCAGCACTGAGCCCCCTTCCCTAAGTTTGCTTTTAGCCCTTTCTTGAAACTCTCAGTGGTGTGACTGTCTTGTATCTCTCTCAGGAGCTCATTCCAGAGTTTGGGGAGGGCAACCTTAAGCGACCGTTGACCCAGGGATGATCTAGCCCTGGGCTCCCCCGGGACTTGTCAGGTTGCCCTTTCACTGTGTTTCTGTCCTCCCTCCTCTAAGATTTACTTAGCCGGCCCAGTGGTGCTGAGGGTGGACGCCACACCTCGCGCCACATTGGTGATTGTGACAGAGTTGAATATGGCCCTGTCCCAGTTGTTATGGAGAAAGAGTTTAAATGCAAGGATCTGTTCTATTCTCTTCTTTTCTGTCTCTTCTCTGTCTGGTTGTGCAACCAAATTTTCTCATGAGACCGAGGACTTGATCACCCCGACGGTCTTGCAATTCTCTGCCTCTCGCTATCTCCCTACCCTCACTTGCTGTTCTGTCTTTTCTTCCCCTTGCATATTTGCTGGTATAAAAATACATGTGAATATTTTTGTGGAAATGTAATTGATAACAGGATACCTTGTTTTAAAACTGTATATAGTTTTACTGTTGAAATGATTATAAAAAGCTATTTGGAACTCAAGGGGTTAACCTGAGATGCTGAATTGAAACATATTTCCAGAGCTGTCAACAAGAGGACAGTTCTGGATCACAATGTTCTTTTTGCTGCACCTGCTGAAACTGAGAAGAACACTGTGTAAGAAGCAGAATGTTCTCTTAATGAGTGGTGGTTGCAAAGACTTATAAAAAGAGCAGCAATGTTTTTGCTAAAAACAAAAACAAAAGAGAGAGAGAGAGAGACTGAGTTTGAAACTGAGAATGAACACTTGGAAGGACTCTGCTTTATATGTTTTACTGCCATTGTAAATAGTTGTACTGAACAATTTTTATTTTTTATTTTGCTGTTATTTATAATAAAACGCTATTTGCCAATTTTGAAACTGCTCCTGGTCATCTGTGCTTCCTGACCTGTGCCTTGATGACAAATGGTGTCAGCCTAAGTGGGATTTATGCCGTGTATACTCTAAGCCAGGAGTTTTGTATGTGGGTACTAGACCTGGTACCAAGGAAGCATAGAAGAAAGGTATGGATTCTGCAGCAGCAAGCCCAGGAGTGACTACCAGGAGAATGGCAGCCAAACTAGCAGAGACAGAAGTCCAAGCTGAGACTGTACAGATAGCACCAGTTATAGAAAAAGAACAGGCAGTGACAGAGCTTGAAAGCCTGACTGCCTTTTTAAATGGTGGGCTCTACAACAAAAAGAAACAGAGAAACAGAGAAAAGAAGAAATGCAACAACTTGAACAGCAGAGAAAAGAAAAGATGCAGCGACAGGAGTAGCAAAGAGGAGAAGAGAGTCAGCGATGGATGGATGCCTTGCAAGTTATCAAAGCTGGAGGATCTGGCAGAGTAACAAAACACAAACAACTGAAAATACATTCAGCTTACAAAGTTGTGTCCCTCAGATGATATCAAAGCATACCTGATAACTTTTGAAAGGGTTGCCGCAGCCTGCCAGTGGCCAAAGCAGCAATGGGCAATCAGACTAGTACCTTATCAGACAGGAAAGCCCAACTTGCCTACAGCAATATGGACACAGCACAGTCAGAAAACTATGACCTGGTAAAAAGTGAAATCCTGAAAAGATACGACATCTCAGGAGAGACCTACAGAGATTTCGATCTCTGAAGTACAACTCAGTCGACAATCCTTGATAAACCTTCACCCGACTCAGAGAACTCCTGATAAAATGGCTCCAACCAGAGGGCAAAACAGTTCCACAGATCATCGACACATTTGCAATGGGGCAATTCATCAACATCCTGCCTACAGATGTGCAGCTTTGGGTGAAAGAACACTAACCCAAAAGTGGGGAAAAGGCTGTTTCTTTGGCCGAAGACTACCAAATGGCCAGACAGATGCCACAGCAGTGTGGTAACAGCCAAACACCGGTAAGACACTCTTTTTCCCATTTAAACTCCAAGTCTGATAAGAACTCCGGTGGGGGTAACAAATCTGCGCCCAAAGACTTTATTTGCTATAACTGTAATAAGCCAGGTCGTATTGCAAGAAACTGCCGTAGTAAGAAGAGTGACGCTGGAGAAGATTTGTCTTTAACAAATTGGGGCCAGTACTTAACAGATGTGAAGGTGGGAGATAAGACTGTGAACGGACTTACAGATTCAGGAAGCAGAAATATCCTAGTGCATACTGAAGTGCTGGGAAAACAATGTCCAAAAGGACTAGGTACTGGTGTCATCTGCATCCATGGGGACACTCGATACTATCCCACCACCCAAGTGACTCTGACTATTAATGGGGTATCGCACCAAATGAAAGTGGGGGTAGTATCTAAGTTATCTGTACCTGTGATAATTGGAAATTACTTTCTAGGATTTACTGAGTTAATCAAAGAGGGAGTAAGTCCTAATGTTTCAGAAGCAGTTATGGTGACAACAGCTCAGGCAAAGAAAATCTCAGATGGTGGGGACTCTTTTCCTTTCACTGATTTTGATTCAGACTTGTTTGAGCACAGCTCCAAGATCCGGAAGTCCAGGAAAGAAAGACGACGCCTGAAGAAACAGTGGCAACAAAAGACTAATGGACATAAGGGGTTAACATATGAAAATGCTGAAACTAATCTGATCACTGATTGTGATTTTCTTTCAGAACAAGCTAACAATGTTTCTCTTCAGGGTTATTTTAAGCAGCTGGGGGTGAAACCAAAACAGGGCGAAATTATGTTTAAAAAATGTAATGAGCTACTGTACAGAGTTTGAGTTAAACCTCAGACACAGGACCAGACAGAACAATTGGTTATACCACAAAAGTATAGATGTGAGTTGTTACAGATAGCACATGATAGTCCAGCGGCTGGTCACTCAGGGAGGGATCGCACCCTTGCCAGATTTCTATACAGATTTTACTGGCCTGGAATTCATGAAGATCTTGCTACCTATTGCAGTTCTTGTGCTGAGTGTCAGAAAGTAGCCCCAGTGACTAAAAAAGACAAGATGCCCCTACCCATGACAGATGTGCCTTTTGGAAGAAATGCAATGGATGTGGTTGGCCCTTAGACAAAAGTAAAAAGGGAACTAGATTCATTTTGGTAGTATGTGACTATGCTACTCGATACCCAGAGGCAGTTCCAATGTGTACTGTCATAGCCCAAAAAGTGGCAGCAGAGCTTGCCAAAATTTTCAGCAGGGTGGGCATACCAAAAGAGATTATTACTGATCAGGGTAGTAATTTTGGTGCTGCAATACTGAAGGAGCTGTACCGACTAGTAGGTATCACTGCCGTAAGAACCTCCCCTTATCACCCTCAGACAGACAGTCTTATTGAGCATTTTAATCAAACCCTAATGTTAAAAAGGTTTGTAAAAGGAGAAGGGAAAGACTGGGACCAATACTTACCTTACCTGCTTTTTGCTTACAGAGAAGCGCCACAGACATCTACAGGTTTTTCACCATTTGAAATGCTGTATAGTAGACAACCTAGAGGGCCACTAGATGTAATAAAAGAAACATGGGAAGATAACCCCCATCAGAAGCAATCTATTACATCTTATATGTATGCCCTGAAAAAGAAGCTGGCAAAATATGTTGAAATCGCCACAGTAATCAGGAAGAGGCCCAAAACCAGCAGGTGTATTATGACCATGGGGTAAAAGAAAGTTTTTGAGCCATGTGAAAAGGTCTTGCTACTGTTACCCACTACAGAAAAGAAACTGTTAATGAAGTGGCAAGGGCCTTATAAAGTGCTTAGATGTACTGGCATAGTTAACTATGAGATTGAGACCCCTGACAGGAAAAATCCTGCTAAGATATACCATGCTAACCTCAAGAAATGGGTTGAAAAAACACCAAAAGCTGTTTTGCTAGTTTTACCAGAAACTGATAAAGAAGATATTGATGTAGCTTATGATAGATTAAATGCTGGTGCTATAAAAGTGAATATTTCCTTAACCTCCAAACAAATCGCAGAAATGTATAACTTGCTAAAGACATTTAACAGTACTTTTACCACAGTACCAGGCTGAGCAAAAGGGGTTGAGGATGTAATAGTGACAAGGAATGCTCGCCCTATTAGACAAAAGATATACAGATTACCAGAACGGTTAAGAGCTGACGTGGTTAAGGAAATACAAAAAAATGAAAGAATTGGGTATCATAGAAGAGTCGAGAAGTGCTTGGTCATCACCAATTGTGATTGTAAACAAAAAAGAAGGAGGTGTAAGAATCTGCCTTGATTTTAGGAAACTTCATCAAGTGTCAGAATTTGACAGTTATCCTATGCCCAGAAGGATTTGGTGGACAGACTGAGAAGTGCCAAGTACATCAGTACCCTCGATCTCACCAAGGATTACCAGCAAATTCTCCTAAAGAATCCAGAGACAAAACTGTATTTTCCACTCCTACAGGATTCTATCAGTTTACCACCATGCCGTTTGGTTTACATGGCACTCCCGCTACATTCCAGTGGTACATGGATGTAATTTTATCCCCTCACACTGGTTATTGTGCTATGTACCTGGATGATGTTGTGGTGTACGGTCTACAACTGGAAAAGCCACCTGGAACACCTATGAACAGTTATCCATTCGCTCAAAAAGGCAGGTCTGACAATTAATCCTGCCCAGTGTGCTTTGGGTACGCAGAAAACCAGATATTTGGGCTCTGTTTTGGGAAATGGAGAAGTCAAGCCAGAGGTTTCCAAGATAGAAGCCCTGTCCCAAGAACCAAGAAACATGTCAGGTCATTTTTAGGGCTGGACGGTTATTATCGGAGACTTGTTCCCAGTTTTGCTGAGTTACCTACTCCCCTCACTGAACTCACAAAGAAATAGTACCCGAATAATGTGAAATGGACCTCAGAGTGGGACAAGGCTTTTTGGGCCATTATGGCTGCATTATGTTCAGCCCCTGTTTTAAGAAGCCCAGACTTTGAGAAACAATTTCTGTTACAGACTGATGCATCAGAGGTAGGCCTAGGTGCAGTCTTGAGTCAGCATATAGATGGGAAAGAACATCCTATTCTGTACATAAGAAGGAAGTTGCACGACAGAGAGAAAAGGTACTCCACCACTGAAAAGGAATGCCTTGCAGCAAAGTGGGCCATGGAGTCCCTTAAGTTTTATTTACTAGGAGCTGACTTTGTACTTATAACAGATCACAATCCTCCCTGTTGCCTTAACCAAATGAAGGATAAAAATTCTAGAATTACATGGTGGTACTTGGCACTACAGCCATTTAAATTTAAAGTGATGCACAAATCTGGAAATGAGAATAGCAATGCTGATTTTCTGTCAAGATATGGATCAGGAATTGAGAATTCCGAAGGTTGAAAAAACAAAAATGTATGAGTTTAAACTTCACTATTTGCTGTACTGTTGCTATGGCAAAAAGGATACTGCATATGTGCAGAACTGTAAAGGTTATATTCTTATGTTAGATGAGAATTACTAGAAAGTTATGGAAACCTGTTTTTGTAGAACAGGTTCCCTCTTAAGGAGGAGGATATGTGACAGGGCTGAATACAGCCCTGTCTCAGTTGTCACAGAGAAAGAGTTTAAATGTAAGGATCTGTTCTGTTCTCTCTTTTTCTATCTCTTCTGTCTGGTTGCGCAACCAAATTTTCTCATGAGACCTAGGACTTGATCACCTCGACAGTCTTACAATTCTCTGCCTCTCACCATCTCTCTATCCTCACTTGCTGTTCTGTCTTTTCTTTCCCCTTGCATATCTGCTGGTATAAAAATATGTGTGAATCTTTTTGTGGAAATGTAATTGATACTGGGATCCCTTTGTTTAGAACTGTATATAGTTTTACTGTTGAAATGATTGTAAAAAGCTATTTGGAACTCAAGGGGTTAACCTGAGATGCTGATTTGAAAAATATTTCCAGAGCTGTCAACA
Source organism: Neoceratodus forsteri (assembly GCA_016271365.2). Taxonomy (NCBI): domain Eukaryota; kingdom Metazoa; phylum Chordata; order Ceratodontiformes; family Ceratodontidae; genus Neoceratodus; species Neoceratodus forsteri. Next base: position 436,463,275 of record CM057459.1, on the reverse strand, counting down.
AGAGGTCAATTCTGGGTCACAATGTTCTTTTTGCTGCACCTGCTGAAACTGACAAGAACACTGTGTGAAAAGCAGAATGTTCTCTTAACGAGTGGTGGCTGCAAAGACTTATAAAAAGAGCAGCAATGCTTTTGCTAAAAACAGAGAGAGGCAGAGAGAGAGAGACTGAGATTTGAAACTGAGAAGAAACACTCAGAAGAAGGACTCTGCTTTCTATGTTTGTACTGCCATTGTAAATAGTTATACCAAACAATTTTAATTTTTTATTTTGCTGTTATTAATAAAAAAAAAACACTATTTGCGAATTTTGAAACTGCTCCTGGTCATCCTATGCTTCCTGACCTGTGCCTTGACTACAGTGACCCGGGGTCAGGAATGGACTCAGGTTGCTCGGGGCCAGCTGGGAGAGGAAGCATTGAGCATCCATAGACAGCTCTCCTTTCTCAGGGAGGGGGGACAGTGTGGTGCACTGTTTGCCTGACACCTGCTGGGTGTCAGCACATACATGCTGCCAGAATGGTGAGGGACCCCACATCCAAGGCATAGGCTGCCTCCATGGACACAGAGCGCTCTGCCCATTGCATGTTCATGGGGCTGGGAAGTAAAAACAAGGTGGAAAAATGAGAGCTGGCAGGCTCCATGATGGCCGAATGTGTCCCCACACCAAGCCATCCCGACTTTTGGACTATGCTCCGGTGGGGGGTGGGGAAGTGTATGCTTCTCACCCTGGCCCCACCGCGGGGGGGGGGCAATCTGTGGGGGAACTATGGGGTATGACTGGGGCGGGGACGGCCACTTCAGTGTCACCTTATGATCGCTTGCCTGCTATTTATCAAGGTGGCATATCAGAATGTGTGCACTGGTTTCCTTTCCTCACCAGAGACACTTTGCAGTGTTACCCACTAGACAGTAGCACACTCATTCTAATAATATTCAGTACCTTTCTCTGGACTTTGTATGGTAGCTGGACAGTAAAGCCACTTGCATTACAGAGGTCTGCTTTAGGGGTCATTTTCAACATTAATGGTTGTTGGACTTTTTTATTGTATTACAGTTCAAACCCCCGAAGAGACTTTTTTCCTGCTATATCTATAACTTTGTTATTGCTGATCTGTTATGGATTATGATCTCTACAACTATGTCAATATGGGTCCTCACTGTTTGGCTCTACTGTGCTATAGAGCATCATTATTTTATACCTGCTCTTCCCCCAATACTACTAATATTTTGGAGGGCTAGCTAATGAACTGTTACGATACTACTTCGGTTACTATGTTTAATTTTATATACAGCAGCCCACTGTGGACAGAGTCACGTCTCATTCCTCCTCCACATGGGGGGAGGGGTACCCATTTATCTTACATAGGTGTTAACTGCCTCCTACAGGAGACCCGGTTCCTTCCCAGGATTCACCTTATCTCCCACCCAAGACTTCTCAATTCTCCACCATACAAGGCCTTGGGGTCTACAGGGAGCCTTGCTTTTGGCTCCCGTCTTGGAAGTCATTTCTTGTTTCCCCTGTTTAAGTCCCCTTTTGCACCTGTTGTCACATATTCCATTAGTTCTAGATTCCCGTTCTGGCCTAGGCCGGACCATGTTTGTCCTGTTGTCATGTTTTCTTGTTTATGCTGCTTTATTGAACTATGCATATCTAGATACACTATGCTGAGTGTTACATGGTCTAAAATGATATTGTACTGGTATTGTGAAGCCTGAGTTGTCTCTCCCCATAGGGGCAGATGAATTCTCAGATCCATATGCTGGTCCTATTAGGCTCTGACCTCTCTGCCTTGTGAGATGTGACTGCAGACGTTTACACTGTCTATTCCCCTTTGCTTCACCATGGCTAAGATGATTGCAACTAAAGTCATTAATTAAATGTCAATGGCTTGAATAATCCAGTTAAAGGAAGAAGTTATTATGGAGATTAAAAAATCCCACCCTTCTTTTATATTCCTCAGGAAACCCATTTCTCTGAGGCAGAGCATACCAAACTGTAAAAATTTGGTTATTCCACAGTGGATTCCACCTCTTATGGAAAGGGAAAGTGGTGGGGTGTGGCTGTCCTAATTCCCAAAATGACCCTGTTTAGGCTAGAGACTTTCTATGTCAATCCTCAGGGTAGATTGATGATAGCCACAGGACATTACCTGGATAAGGAGGTTACCCTTGTAAACCTTTATTTTCCACCTGGCTCAGATGTGCCCACAGTAAACTCCTTGCTAGGGAAAATTCTAGAACTACAAAGAGGTATACTACTGACTGGGGGAGATCACAACATGACATACAGTACAATGGATGCCACTAACCTCCTCCCACCCCGAGCCACAAGCCCAATGAAATGTAGTAAACTGTTATTATCCACACATGCCTGGGATACCCAGTGCTTATTACATCCTACTACCAGATTACATATGCACTATTCAGCTTCACACCAGATTTATGCCAGAATAGATTTATAGGTATTTCTAAAGAACATCAACACTTGGTTACTAAATGTGAAATTCTACCTATACCCCTCCTCATCATGCCCCTTTGTTTTAACTCTGAACGGGGGAACAACCAGAACTTGTATTCTCTGACGTCTCAATAATTCCTTGCTTAAGTTAGAGGAATTTCAGACACTAGTTCAGGATACAATTAAACAAACAGTGGATGATACCAAGAGACCTGAAACCACCCATGGTATATGGACACCATAAAAGTCACGCTCCGAGAAGTCATTAAATATGCCTCAAGATTCAAGAAACGGAGTGAGGAGAAATCAGAACTCCTTATTGGCCACAAAACAACATATGCAAGGTGATGACACAGTAACCCCATACACTGACTAAGCTCAGATAGGAAATTCAAGATATACTAGACACCAAAACAGAAGCATCACTCTTGTACCTCCACCAAAAAAATTTTGAAGGTGGGGCAAAAGCCACTAAAATACTGCCATTTTGTCTGTGGTGCCAGATGGCATCTATGGTGGTAACCCGAATAAAGGACCCTAATTTTAACTTTATGCATACTGCACAGGAGAAAATCCTGGAGGCGTTCCATGCTTACTATGCAAGTTATATATCCCAGAACAACCCTCAGATCCTGCCACCATAAACTCTTTCCAGGATTCTGTCCCACTTCTTTTCTGGACTATTATCTTCATTGGCAGAAGACCAGCTTGCTGCCCTTAATGCCCCTATTTCAGCTGAGGAGCTGGATGGTATTATTAAAAATAAACAAAATGGTAAAAGCCCAAGCCTAATGGGTTTACCAGAGAATTCTGTAAACAATTTTAGGACTCTCCTATACCTTTCTTATCAGAGGTTTGCTTCTGGGTTACAAAAGGCAATGCACTCCCCCCCCCCCATATGTTGCCTAGCCACTATTCAGGGCCGGCGTCGGGGTGTGTGTGTGCAAGGGATGCGACTGCACCAGGACCCAGAGCACCGGTGGGGGCCCATGGCCCCGTAAGTCTGAAGTCACTCAGAATAATCTTTTTTTTTTTTTTTTAAACTGCTCACGGAATGCCAGAGATCAGCCTGCTGCCAACCCAGCCTCCTCCTGAGACCCGCGCCAGTCGGTCCCCGTCTGTCCCCCCCACCCTAACTGTCTGAGAGGCTGAGACAACAGTGTGTGACTGCGTGTGGACTGAGGTCTGGAGTCAGGTCGGTGACATTTTAAAAATTTAATCCCTCCTGCACAGGCTCGCATCCTCCTCGGACATAACCTGGTGTGTGTGAGGCAGCCGCAGCTGCTCCACCTCCTTGATCCCATCCAACCATCATGCTTTATGTCCTCGGTGGCTCCTCCTCCATGCTGGCAGTGGCAAGTGGCAGTGCTGCTCTGAATCTGATCCTTGGCACTGGCAAGTTAACCCCACAGCTCACTGGTCTGTCTGTTCCTCTCTGTCACCCCTCCCGACACTGCTACGCTCGCTCAGCGGCTCACTCGGACTCGCTCCTCCCCTGCTCCTGCCTCCCTCCTAGCCTCTGACTAGTCCGATTTGCTGCCTGGGGTGCTCACTCAAAAGGCTGTGACTCTCACAGGTCACTTATTCATTAATATTAAAATATTCTGTTGTTGTGGGTGGGGGACCAGGGCTGGGAAGGAGGAGGTGAAGCATCTCGCGAGAAATCCTGTCTGATTCTCTCTCATTGTGGCAGTTGAATGAGCGGATGTGGCTGGCAGATCGGATCGGGCAGAATTTGCAGCGCTGCACAGCAAGCAGCACCAGTGGAGGAGTTGAACTTGTCTTGTTGTAAACTAGACACAACTTAGGTCACACACATTAAAAAATACACACTTGGCGGGGGTGGGGCTGATTTGAAAGAAATTTAAAAAACTTAGGAAAAAATAGCTAGCTAGCAGGCAGCAAGCAGCCACAGGAAGAAGTGAGTACTGTGGCTGCCTAGGGCTAGGCCCCAGCGGGTGGCGGCGGCCCAGGGAGGGTCAATCAAGTCTCAAGAAGAACTAGAAGTCGAAAATTCATATTAAATATATAAAATTCATATTAATATATAAATCAAATCCCAGAGAGTTGTGACACTGACTGCTGAGGGGCTACTCTACTCTCTGTGACTAATCCCGCTCCCTCAAACATGATGAAGAACTTTAGGCAGGTAGGTTAGGCAGGGGAGTCACTAGTCAGGGAGAACTTGAGGGAAGAAGTAAAATAAAAGATATTATTCAATCCTCTTGTCTCATCATTATCAAGGCCACTGATTTACGGTGATTAAAACAATTAAATTCCGTTTTCAAGACTTAAGATTCCGGAATTTCACCGGTGATTGTTACTCTAATTTCCAGATTTTACCGGGATTCTTTTATCATTTTTTAGTATGTGCATAAATAATCAGAATCAAAGAAGGCTTAATATACAGAGCATTAAATGAAGCAAACTGAAAATAGTACAGGAAGGAATTAAAAGAAAAACACACTTTTTTATAGATTTACTGATCTGATAGAAAATGCCAGATTCCATGAAATCTTCATTTTTACCGGTTTTCAGGCAGCCCTAATTCCGGAATTTTACCAGATTTTCCGTTAAAAACCGAAAAAACAGTGGCCTTGATCATTATGTATAATGCTGCTGCAGGCTTGCATTTGTTTTATTTCTGACGTTAACAAGAATTCAGACAGGAGGAGGATCAACTGAATGATCAGTGATTGAGTCAGTGAGTGAAGTTGGTGTGAACAAGTAAGTAGTCACTCAGTCTGGTCTGTACTGTCTGACCAGGAATATAAGATCTTAAGTTTTCAATTTCTTCTGAGTGAGTTACTGTACTGGCATTAAAATAACAAGATATTCTCTGGCTCTGCTGTGCCTGCGGCCTGCCTAGTCTTCTTCAGAGTATGCCAGCAGCAAGCATTGTAGTCAGCCTACTACTGTGTCTGTAGGAGTCACTGTTTGGCATTAAAATAACAAGATATTATCTGGCTCTGCTGCTGCGGCCTGCCTAGTCTTCTTCAGAGTAAGCTAGCAGCAAGCATTGTAGCCAGCCTAGTACTGACTATGTAGGAGTCACTGTCTGACATTAAAATAATAAGGTATTCTCTGGCTTTGCTGCTGCAGCCTGCCTGGTCGTCTTCAGAGTACACCAGCAGCAAGCATTGTAGCCAGCCTAGTACTGTGCCATTAATTTTGGCATTATTATAGATCTCATATTCATTCAACAAAAGCCCTCTTTCTGTGACAGTCTCTCCGCTGTGTGTGAACTTTACTTGTACTGGAAATAAAGTTTTTTTTGTCAGGAGAGAAAAATTAACCTTTAATTTCGGACAAGAAAGAAAAGCAACACATCCAGATTATTATTGCAAAAAAGACTTTATTTTGCGGAATCGGTAAAGAACAGCAATACATTCTTGACTGGCTCTGTTTTCATGCTCGCTGCTTCAAAGTTAGACTTAGGCAGAGACTGCAAGCATAGGACTCCGGAGCAGCACATCTATACATTTTTCTACACAAATAAGCCGGCTCTTGCGCCTGTCAGCTAGTGCTAAGTGAGCCACCTGCTGCAGCTCATAGATATGATTGAACTTTAACTAAAGTAGTCTAGTTACAGTAAAAGTATATTTTGTATTCATAAAAATAAATAATAAACATAGCTTAGCTAGCAAGGCAAACCTTACACAACAGAAACAAAAGGAAAGAAAAAAAACTGACAAGATGTCGAATCCTGTAGCACCACCAAAGTACAAGTCTGGTTCTGCAAAATGTAAAGAACAAAAAAGACAGCTAGAGTTGACTCAGAAAGAAGCAGAAAATGCTAACAAAATATTTTGTAAATGGTTAAGTTGTCCGCCAGCAACTGTGGCAACAGTGTCCGCATCTGGTGAAAGCACAAGTGAGCAAGAACTAGCAACCTGATGGAATGGAGGAGTTGATATCTGGAGGGAATAGATCTACAACGCTAGTGGAAGCTCGTGTGGATTTATTTGGACCCCTTTGTAAAGGAACGATTGGGCCACTGGTTGGAGTGATCCTGTGCTGGAACTTTTAGCTTGTACTTGGGAGACTGAATTGCACAGCGGATGGTCCTGAGAGCGTTGGGAGGTCTGGGGCGGAAGTTCAGTGCCACTCGGGGGCCTGGCTGTGGACTGGCTGGGTAGTCGGCTAGTGGGCCCAGAGTTTCTTTTTGGTTCTCCGGGGAGTCAGCTGGTGAGCTGGCCCCGACGGAGTACCTCTGTTGTGGCAACAAGCATTTTCGGCACTGGCTTCAACGGAAAGGCTCCCATATGTGCTTCGTATGATTTGATTATTCCTAGAAGGATTTCTTGAAAGGATTCTGGCCTGTGAACAACTATTGGATGGTCCTGTACATTATTTAAAGGATACTTCTTTGCTGCAAACGAATTACAGTCAGACCTCAATTTCTATTTCCTTTAGCGACCCATATTTCTTCCTGGTTATTATGCAGTGAGAGTGCTTGTTTCTTTCAAGATCTCCCAGGTAGTGAGAGGGCCTGGGAATCTGAAGATACTGGTTGTTCTTATATTTTTTGATTCTTGCATTACAGTGAGAGTTGGTCGTTGCATGAAGATTCATTGTCTGCTTCCCGGTGACTTAGCTCCTGAGTATGCCTTTTCTTTTTAGATTCCCCAGGTAGTGAGCGGGCCTGGGGATCTGAAGGTTTCGGATGCCCTGCATTTTCTAACTTTTGCATCTTAGTGAGAGTTGGTGCTTTAAATCCATTTTTTGCATTTACTGGTTTTTAGTTACAATTCTGAAGACTTATCATCTAACTCCCTGTGATCTGAATTTTTAAGCAGATTTATCTGTGATTGGGACTCTGACGTTGGGCCTAATAGCTCAAATCTCTGAGTGATTTATTAATTTTAATCTGTTTTAGTTTGTATATGTTGGGTGTGGGTGCAGAGGAAGAGACTGTATGAAGGTTATAGTATATTTACCTGTTCAGGGGGTGTGAGCTCCTGAGGGGATTTTGTTGTCCCAGCAGTGGTGAGAGAACCTCTGAGATGTGGATAATTGTGTCTTGCCCCAATATGTTTTAGTTTTATATCATCTACCAATTTTGTTAGTTTTATTATTTGATTTTTATAATTTTTGTTGTTTATTTTATAGATTTTTAGTTAAATATTGTTTGTTAATTGTTTTATTTATTTTGTTTTATTTTTAGATAGTACATTATTGAGGAGTTTTTGTGAGGGTTATTTATTTTATGGGGTTGGGTTTAGAGGGTATTTATCTGGTTTTAAGGAAGAGTTTGTTTATTCTGTTAGGTCTTGTGAATGTGCTGGATGCCTGCGTGCTATTCACCCTACGCTCTTCGTGCCCTCCACCCTTTTTTCCCTCCTCCCCTTCAGTTTACAACTTACCAGCGCTGTAAGGCGCTGGGTGTTGTGCGTAGGCGATGGAAGGGGTTGGGGGGCTGTGAACAGAGAAGCGTGAATGAGGGGGGCCATCGCATCAGGGTGGTAAGATCCAGAAGACACCCTGGGGTGAAATGGAATCCAGAACATGGTCCTCCATGTCTGGTTTCCATACCCAAGGGCACTACCGATTGTGGTGGGCAGGTGGTTCGGGCAGCCTGAGAGGTTCGTCCAACTCAGGCGGTGTTATGCAATGCCAGGTCCATTAAAAATAAGACTGCAATTATTGCAGAACTTGTTGAAACTGTGGACCTGGCATGCATCACCGAGACCTGGCTGCATGAGAACTCTGGCCCCTTTTTGGAGGCTCTAACTCCAGTTGGGTACTCGGTGATACACCACCCGAGATTGCGCCACGGGGGGGGGGGTTGCGGTCTGTTTCAAGACCAAACTTAACCTCACAAATGTACTAGTTGAGGAAACTGAATCATTTGAGTGTACCGTAGTAGCAGGTGTAGGTTATCGGATCGCCCTCATTTACCGTCCACCCGGTGATGAGAAGCGATTCCTTCAGGAAGTGGCAGACTTTGTCATCGATATGGCGTCTGAGTTGCCCAGACTGATGGTTCTGGGCAATTTCAATGCCTGGATCAACAACGAACTCTCGCAATTTGGACAGCACTTCCTCCAGTTGATGACATCTCTGGGCCTCACACAGGTAGTTACCACTGCTACTCATAAACACAGATACTCCCTTGATTTAGTCTTCCTCCTAGGGGTCAAAGCCTCTGACTTGGGGGTGGAACCAGTTGGGTGGTTCGATCACTACACCGTGGGGTTTAGTTTTAGCACCCCCTTTCATAGGCCTATCCCCGTGGAGATGGTTAGGTACCACCCTTTATGAGATATAAGTTCCCAAAGCCTAGCGGTGGTGATTGACCTATCATCCCTCTCGGTGGCAAGCAATCACCCAGAGACCCTCGTGATGGCCTATAATGCGGCTGTTTCGGTGGCTCTGGATTCTATTGCTCCAGTCCGTGTTCGTCCTCTCTCCCTTCGCCCTCGATCCCCATGGTTTGATGGGACTTTGAAGGAGATACAGCGACTAGGACGAAGGTTAGAGCGTTGCTGGTGGAAATCTGCCCTTGATGCCGACCACCTTAGATTGATGGACCATTATCAAGCCTATCAATCTGCAATCACCCGTAAGAAGGCAGAGTTCCTGTCCGGGAAGATTGCGGCAGCTCAGAATCAACCAGCTCAGCTGTTCTGAACTGTGGACAGACTGTGCAACCCAGCCTATCTACAAGTCCAGAAAGCTTTTTCGCAAATAGAGTGCGATGATCTTGCTCAATTCTTTGCTACTAAGGTGGCTGACATCAGGGTGGCACTGCAACCTGCACACTCTGTGGGCGTTGCTTTAGACCAGCATGAGAGCACTATTCCTCAGTCTTCCTGGAGTACCTTTGACCGACCGGAGTTCATGGATGTCATGCGGATCATCCAGGATGTGCGCCCTACATGCTGTAGTTTGGACCCTGGACCAGCTTCCCTGATTTTGGGTTTGTATCAATGCTATTGGTCCGTCCTAGCATGGATCGTTTGGAGCTCCTTGGAACCTGCAGAGTTTCCTAGCTCCCGGAAAGAGGCGGTGGTGACACTGTTCTTAAAGAAAGCTACTTTGGACCCAAACTGCCACACAAACTACAGACCAATCTCTAACCTTTCCTTTTTAGGAAAGGTGATTGAGAAAGTAGTGGCAGCACAACTGGAGCACCACTTGACCATCCATGACATCTATGAACCTCTCCAGTCTGATTTTCGAAAGAGACATAGTATGAGACAGCGCTGGTTCAGGTGCTCAATGATCTTCTGATGGCTAGAGATCGGAAGAGCTATTCCATCTTGGTCTTTCTGGATCTCTCATCTGCGTTTGACACCGTGGACCATGGGATGCTGCTTGGTCGCCTGAGGTACATCTTTGGACTGTCGGGAACAGTTCTCAGGTGGTTTACATCGTTTCTCATGGGAAGAACACAGAGAATGGTGTCTGGTTTTTTTTCCTCAGACCCAGTTTCTCTGTTGTGTGGACTACCTCAGGGCTCAGTGTTGTCACCCATGTTGTTCACGGTGTATATGCTGCCCCTCGGAGACATTGTAAGAAGGTATGGGCTGAGGTTTCACTGCTATGCGGATGATACCCAGCTCTGCCTTTCTTTTGCACCCGACCAGGACGGAGCTCTCTTGATCTTTAATAGCTGTCTCAAAGGAATCCAGGAGTGGATGGATTCCAGCTGGTTGAAGTTGAACTCGGGAAAAAAATGAGGTATTGGTTGTGGACCCAAGTCGCTGGATAGGGGGTTGGGGGCTGGTTCGCCTTGTGGACTTTTTCTTGGTGGCTTATCACTCCCGACCTCTGAACGGGTGCATAACCTGGGGGTAATTCTTAATGAAGGTCTGAACCTGCATTCGCAGGTGTCGGCTGTTGTCAAATCTTCCTTTTATCATCTAAGGAATATCTCCAGGATTAAGCATCTGGTTCCGTCCAGTGACCTTCCTACCTTGGTCCACACCTTTGTGTCCTCATGCTTGGATTATTGCAACTCCCTTTACCTAGGGCTTCCTGAGGTGGAAATCCGCCACTTGCAGCTGGTGCAGAACGCGGTGGCCCGGCTTCTGACAGGATTGTATCTGTCCTGTCATATTTCGCCGGTGCTATGCGAATTGCACTGGCTGCCAGTACAGTGGCAGATCACCTCCAAAGTCAGTTTGCTGACTTTTTTTTTTTTTTTAACTGTAATTTATCTCTCTCCTCTCTACACGGGAGCCCCGCTCTGTCAGGAGTCGCTAAGGGTATCACCCCACTACTGCCTTACCTGGAACCCCGGTAGACCCCCATGGAGCCGTGGCTATGTCCCCCAGGTGGGTATGAGGTGGGGCCCATACACCCCGATCAATCAACTTTCATCGGGTCCCCTCCAGCGGTCAGGCAGGCAGTAGTCATGAAGGCCCATACCCAGTGCTCCTTCCCCTCGGCGCTCCGGTGTGTGTTTTTCCTTTGTTCTAAGGGAGTGGCTACGCCCAGACGTCACGGCATCCCCGCCGACGTCCTCTCTCCCAACCCTCTCTGTGTGCTCGTGTGCTTGTTGTGCCTCCGGCTTCCACCAGAGGTCAGACAAGTGCCGAGTCGGCACTCTCACCCTCCCGGGAGAGGAGAGCTGTCCTCTGGACGCTCAATCCTCTCCCTCCCCTGCCAACCCCCGACGGCCCAGGCTCGTTCCCAAACCCAGGTCACCGCGGTGGCGTGAGGTGTGGCGTCCAGCGCCTCAACCCTCAGCGCCACTGGGCCAGCTGGTTTGCTGACTTTTAAAGCCCTACATGGACTGGGCCCAGATTACCTGAAAGAGGTTCCTTACTGCCCTGGGCGATCGCTCCGCTCAGCCAGCGAGGGGTTGCTACAGATTCCAAAGGTGTGTTTGAAATCTTCTGGGGCCAGAGCATTTATGTATGCGGCCCCTACCCTTTGGAATTCTCTATCCCGCCAATTACGGGAGTGCACAGCTGTGGAGGGATTTAAGCAAGCCCTAAAAACTTTTTTGTGGCATCAGGCAATCAGTGACTGATTTATTGATGGTTGGTATGATGACATTCTGATTTTATATGATTTATGTTTATTGATGTCTGATTTTTGATTTTAAAATTGTTAGGCACCTTGGCACTTGAAAGGCGCCATAAAAATAAAGTTTATTATTATTATAACCTCATCACATGAAACAGCTGTAGAGGCAGTAGTAGAGGGGGAGACGTCTGGGGTGGAGTTGGGGAACCATGATGAATCGGACTCCGACTCAGAAAGAAACGTACAGCTAGACCTAGAAGAAATATGTGATGATGAAAGAAATGTACAGCAAGAAGAAATACAACAATGTACTGAACTAGAATCAGGTTGTGACATAAACCCTGAACTCAGTCAACCACCTTTCATGTATAATTTTTATGACCCAGTTACCCGGCCTGAAAGTTTTAGTTCAGAGTTAGAGCCCCTCAGGGTTGAAATTGTGCAGCATAATCCCCTGCAGCTGAAGGAAACTGACATTGAGTTCCCTAAAACAGCAGGTCGCTGGTTTACTTCAGCAAACTACGAGCGTAAAGTGGGATCCTCAAAGATTCACAGGTCTTGGTTAGTTTACTCCAAGTCTGCAGATGCTGTATTTTGTTTCTGCTGTAAGCTTTTTGGTGAGGATAGGGGTGTGTTTACACAAGGTTTCTCCAACTGGCAAAAATTATCACAAAGGCTGAGTCAGCACGAAGCATGCCTATCACACATGGAGAATTTCTACAAGTGGAAACATTTAGAATTAGGGTTAGAGAAACGGGTTACAATAGACAGGAGTTTGCAAGAAAAGCTGGATAAGGAAAATGAACAATGGCATGCTGTGCTTTGTAGAATTTTGGACTGTGTTTTATATTTAGCAAGCCAAAACTTAGCCTTTAGGGGTTCAGTAGACCGTCTATATGTGGACAACAATGGTGATTTTTTGAAATTGTTGGAACTGTTGTCCAGGTATGACCGTATTATGGCTGATCACTTGCAACGTGTTCAGAGAGGAACAAATGTTCATTATTTAAGCAAAGATAGCCAGAACGAATTTATGCAGATGTTAGCTAAGGCTGTGACTAGTAAGATTAGGAACAAGATATACCATGCTCGCTACTATAGTGTGCTGATGGACTGCACTCCAGATATTTCTCACAAGGAGCAGTTGTCACTAACGATTCATTATGTTGAGATCAATGGTGATCAAGTTGAAATGCAGGAGAGTTTCCTGGAGTTTCTCCATGTTGAAAATACAACAGGAGAGGCTTTGGCTGAATTACTGCTAAATCGACTTACTGAACATGACATTAAAATTGAAGACTGCAGGGGCCAGTGTTATGATAACGGGGCTAACATGAGAGGTATCCATCAAGGAGTTCAAGCGAGAATACGACAGGTGAATGAACGTGCACTATACGTTCCTTGCTGTCCTCATAAATGGAACCTTGTGTTAGAACATGCAGCTGAATCATCCTTGGAAGCAAAGAATTTCTTTGGAGTACTACAGTGGGTTTACTTAATCTTCTCTGGGTCCACCAAATGTTGGGACATCCTCGTCAAACACATGAAACGATATACCCTCAAGCCACTTTCAGAGACTCGATGGACTGCCCGTGCTGATGTGCAAAGGCAGTCTGTGAACAATTGCCTGAATTGTTGGATTCATTGCTGGAAGTATCAGAAACTGCAAACTGTGACAGCGAAACACTGTCTGACATCACAGGCCTTGTGAAAATACTGCAATCATTTCCATTTATTGTATCTTTACTTGTGTGGAATGAAGTGCTTAGTGCCTGCTTTAAATCTTCCAAATGACACAGATGTGGTTTCCTCCATCAAGGAACAACTGTCTGATTATCGAAGACAGAGATTCAGCAGAGTGCTAGAGGAAGCAAAGCTGCTAGCCCAAACCATGGACATCGAACAGACTTTTCCAGAAAAACGCACCAGACGGCGAAAACGCATGCCAGGAGAGCTTGCCACAGATGAACCCTTAACTGGCCAAGAAAGCTTTGAAGTAAATTTTTTCCATTGCCTATTGGATAAAGTAATGATGGAAATTGAGGAACGATTCCAATTTCTCCACGACTTTCAGTCACTTTTTGGTTTTCTGTTCAACATAAAAACATCTGGATATGACGAAAACCTTGAAGTAGCATGCAGAGAGCTGGCCCGATTTCTTGGGGATATAGATGGTTCGGACATGTCTAGAGAAATTACCTTGCTGGCTCCACTGTTACCTGATGATGTGAAATGCCCGTTTGAAGTGTTACAGTATCTGGTACAGAGACCTGAGCAGAGGATTTCCAAACACCCAAATTGGACTGCAAGTACTGCTTACAATTCCAATTACAGTTGCCAGTGCTAAGCATTCTTTCAGTAAACTGTCCTTGATAAAGAATTACCTGCACTCCACAATGTCACAGGAGAGATAGTCTGCATTGGGTGTACTTTCTTCGATTGAAAATAGACTTGCAAGAGGAGTAAACTTTTCTGATGTGATTGAAACATTTGCTGCAGCAAAAGCCAGTCATGTACACCTTTAAGTTCACAAAACAGAATAACAGCAGCAATATTCTTTTAGTGGTGGTGGCATGGGAGGGCCCGCCCGGGGCGGGGGGGGCACTTGGGGGCGTGCTGCGTGGACAGGTGGGGGCCCACTACAAAGTCTTGCACCAGGGCCCAGCACATCCTGGAACCGGCCCTGCTACTATTTTGGCTATACTCAAACCAAATAAAGATGGCACCCATTGTGTGTCTTATCAACCAATATTAGTCTTAAATATAGACCGCAAAATGTTCTCTTCCTTGTTGGCTACAACACTGGATAAAGTTCTCCCCTTTTCTGGTTAAGATGGGCTAGACTGGGTTTGTCAGAGCCTGACAGACCCAAGACAATACTAAAACGTACTTTACTCATTCTCCACCATGACACCTGGTCTAGAACTCCTTTCCTGTTACTCAGTCTCGATGCAGAGAAGGCATTTGACCAGGTCACTTAGCAGTTTCTGTTTGCCACCTTAAACAAGATGGGCTCTCCTGTACACTTTGTTAATATGCTCCAGTCTTTATATGGAGCTCCTAAAGCCTCCATCAAAATAAATGGCCAGATTTTCTGCCCTTTCCCCTTGCAGAGAGGCACCCGGCAGTGGTGTCCCCTTTGCCCCTGCTTTCTGCCATCTACCTGGAGCCACTGGCACAAGCTCTCGGGCAGGATGTTAAAAATCCAGGGCCTTGCTGTAGTGGGGAGACATCAAATGTTTGCTCTTTAAGTGGACAATCTTTTGATCTATCTGATGGACCTGGACACATCCTTGGGATCTCCTGACTAAATTTGGAATCTGTGTCAGTTATAACTTAAACCCACCCAAAACAGAAGTTCTGCAGTTTAACTATCTCCCGACCCCCAAAGTTCTACAAACATTTAAATTAAAATGGAGTATGCAGTTTTTTAAATATCTAGGTATTTACCTCACTACCAATTTGACTCAACTTTAGTCTGCAAAATTCTCTCCATTCATGCAAGCTTTCCAGAAAGATTTGGAAAGATGGCAAACTATAAAACTTCCTCTTATACAGCAGGTGGATTCTATCCATATGAACCTTCTTCCTATAGCGCTTTATTTAGCACAGACAGAACAATTAAATAAGAACTTACTGTAACAGTAGATCTTCGAAGGGATTTCAGTCATCAGGTCTCACCACAGGAACGTCACTGTCAGTGAAGCAGGATCTGCATGGGAAGATTTTCAGCAGTACCACTGGTGCCACCCATGCGACATCACCTGCCAATGTCACCAACCCTATAAAGGCGTAAGCAGCCTTGTTCATTCCTCAGTTCTTTCCCCAGTTGACTAGGCAGCGACACCACACTACAGGGGACCGAGGACAGAGAGAGGTGCCCAGGCCAAAATAAAAGGCCGGATACCCCAGTAAGCCAATTCTGAGAAGAGAACCCCATAAGAGGGGGATGGTGGAAGGGAAGACAGACCTGATGACTGAGATCCCCTTGAAGATCTACTGTTACGGTAAGTTCTTACATAACTGCTCTATCTTCTACCAGGGTATCTCAGTTATCAAGTCACACCAAAGAAACGAGTCCCAAGCAGTTACACGTGCAGCAAGACAATCTGGGAGGAAGGCCAACCAAAGTCTAGGACAGGAGACCCTGTAGAACAGCCCAGCCAAAGCCTGCTCGGGCTCTAGAGGTAATGTCCAGACTGTAGTGCTTGGTGAAAGTATGGATGGTACTCCAGGTGGCAGTAGCGCAAATGTCAGCGGCTGAGATTCCCCTAAAACAGGCCACAGAGGTAGCCCATGCCCCTTGTAGAATGGGCTTTCACTGCCCTGGCAACTCTTTGCATTCTTGTTGTAGCAGAACACAATATAATGTGCCAACCATTTGGACAACACTGTTTAGAAACCTGAACGCCTTCTCTTCCTGAGGTGAAAGAAACAAAAAGCTGCTTTGACTTTCTACATTCCTTAGCTCAGAACAGATAATACTTTAAAATTCTGTGCACGTCGAACGTATGGAACAGTACTTCCTCTGGACTGGCATGCTCAGGAAAATAAACAGGTAGGGGGATAGACTGGTTCAGGGTAAACTCGGACACCACCTTGGAAAGAAACTTAGGATTTGTGTGCAAAGACACCCTGTCTTTGTGAAAAATCAAATAAGGCTCCTCACACCAGAGAGCCTGAAGCTCAGAATTCCTTCAAGCAGAAGTAATGGCAACCAAAAATAACGCTTTCCAAGAGAGAGAAAGTGTAGCTCACAAGTTGCGGCTAGTTCAAACAGAGACAGGGTCAACTTCTCCAAACAAATTTAAATCCTAAGCCGGGAAAACAACATTTAAATCCCAAGCCGGGACAGGGGACTGGATTGGAGTTTTCAGATGCAGGATGCCCCTGAGAAAAGTATGGGACACATCCAGTTGAGCCACGGTACGACCACCCACAGACTCATGAAAGGCAGAGATAGCTAAAAGGTGCACTTTGAGGGAGGAGCACTGCAGAGCTTAGTCCAACAGAGATAACAGGTAGTCAAGAATCTGACTCACTGGACAAGTGAAAGGGTCCAGATGATGCTTGACAGTCTGGATGCCAAACCTCTTCCATTTCATGGCATATGTGGCTCTAGTGGAGGGCTTCTGAGCTGCTCCGATGACACCCTCCACTCTCTGATACACCCCAACCCAGGCGATGGTTATGTCCTCAGGAGCCAGGCATGCAGATGAAGGGACCTGAGATTGGGATGGACCAGGGTTCCCTGAGCTTGCATCAGCAAATCCCTGCAGAGGGACCAGAGGTTCATTTGCTAACTGATACAGTAATGGAAACCATATCTGCTGTGGCCAGAGGGGTGTAACCAGGATCATGCTGGCCCCCTCCATTTGCAGTTTGATTAGCACCCTCTAAATCAGAGGAAATGGAGGGAAGGTGTAAAGGAACCTCCAACCCCAGGAGAGTAACAACGCGTCTTGGCAGCAAACTCCAGGTCCTGGATCTACCGAGCAGAAACTGGGCAGTTTTGCATTGAGTGGGGATGCAAAAAGGTCCAACTCTGGATGACCACATCTGGCAAACACATCTTCTGCAACGGATGAGAGAAGTTCCCATTTGTGTATGCTCAACTGTGTCCTGTTGAGGCTGTGGTGTTTAACCCACCTGTAACATGGACTGCCAAGAGAATCAGACTGTGGTCTACTGCCCAGTACCATACTCTCATGGCCTTGTTGCATAGGGGGTACGAATGATCCCCCTTGCTTGTTGACCTAATAGACAACACTGAAATTGTCCGACTGGATCAACAGCTGACCTGGGAGGAGATGGTTCTGAAAAGCCTGCATGGCATACAAAACCACTCACATCTCCAGGACATTGATATGCAGGGAGGCTTTGATCTGGGATCACGTTCCCTGAGTTTCAAAGGGACCAGTTGCACCCCCCAGCTCGAACCGGAAGCATCCGTTGTGAGGATCTGCTGGAGGGAGATCTGGAATGGGACCCCTGTAACACATTCTGTGGGTCCATCCACCACTGCAGCACCTTGTGGCCTGGGGAGGAGACCAGCACTAACTGATCTAATTCTTCCGTGTGTTGGTCCCATTGCCTTCTGAGCATCCACTGGAGGACCGCATGTGCTTTCTGGCCATGGGACCCATAGTAATGGCTGCAACCTTAAGATGCAATAGCCTCGGGTACACCCTCGCAGGAGTATAACGGCTCTGGACAACCTCCTGATCCTGGGCAATGAGGCACTCCGCCATGTTGAGAGGCAGTAAGGCTTTGCCCTGCGAAGAGTGCAGGACCACCCTTATATACTGCAACCTCTGGGGTGGAATCAGTATGGACTTGGGCAGATTGACAGTGATGCCAAGGGAGAGAAACGCTGAAGGGTTCTCTCCACAGTTCGAAGCAGCTGTTCTCTGGATGGTGCCTTTATGAGCCAGTCATCCAGGTAAGGGAAAACGTACAGTCTCTCCCTCCAGGGAGATGCAGCTACCACTGCTAAGCACTTTGTAAAGACCTGCAGCACAGAGGATACGCCAAAGGACAATACTTTGAATTAGTAGTGCTCACCCTAAAAAAGAAATGGGAGGAATCTCCTGTGTGGTGGAAACACCAAGATATGCAGGTAAGCATCTTGCATTTCGAGGGAGCACAGTCAGTCTCCCTGCCTGAGGAGGGCAGCAGTGACCATGCAGAATTTTTTTGTACTGGATATAATAATTGAGGTCCTTGAGATCTAGACTAGGCCTCAGATCTCCAATTGTTTTGGAGGCCAGGAAGAACCTGGAGTAAAATCCCATTCCTTTGGCACCTGGACGCTGACTTGATGGCCTTTATCCACAGAAGGGACTGTGCCTTCTCTCAGAGAACAGTGAGATGGGCCGGGGTATAGGTGGAGGGTACTGGAGGAGTCTCTGGATGCATTTCTATAAGTTCCAGACTGTGACCCCTCTCTGTAATCTGAAGAATCCTGGCATCTGAAGTGATGGTTCTCCGTTGATTGAGATGAAGGGAGAACCTACCACCAACCACCACCTCTTGATCGGGGACTGGAAGAGGGAGATTTGGCAAGGAGTCAAGCTGAGGCAGGTCCAGATGCTTGGGCTGATCTGTCACCCCTGGGACGCTTTGCTGCAGTGTCGGAGGAGGGGGGGGCAAGCAAGTTGGAGGAGGCCTTTCTCTTACCCTGATAACAGGAGGCTGCTCCACACTTGCAGGACACCTTGTGAATGGGAGGGCACTGTCTGCTCCTAGGCTGCATGTGGTAGAGGGAGTGGACAGACTTAATAGCCCTGCCACATGCCTGCAGGTCATTCATGATGTCCTGTATGTTGGTCTGGCCCGAATAACTTGGAGTCATTAAAAGGGGCGTTGAGCACCTTCTGCTGGACATCTGTAGCAAAACCTGAGACCCTCAGCCAGAAGTGCCTATGAAGGAAAATGCCTCTGGTAGCAGCCCTGCCACCCGTATCAGAAATATCGTACAAGGCCCTGAGAAGATGCTTGCTAATATCCTCAACATTCTGGAAGCATCTGAGAACCTCCTGTTTTTGGGAGCACTCTGGGAGGGCCTGGGAAGCCGCCTTGCCCTTCTTTCAGACAGTATTCTGATATTTAACCATATGTGAAAGGTAATTAGCAATCCGCAGTCCCAAGGTACTGGAGGCATATACCCTCTTATCCAAAGGTCAATCCGCCTAGATTCCCTCTCCGGTGGGGGGGGGCTGAGGTGCTTAGGCACACTGGGCCTGTCATGAGCTGCTTTAATGACTACAGAATTGGTCTCGGGTTGGGCAGCATAATAAGGTAGGCCCTGGGGGGCATGACATAACTTATCCGCCCTGCAGGGCATAGCAGGGACCATGTCAGGCCTATGTAGCAGTAGTAGCATTCCTCAACATTGGGAGGATAGGAGGAATGACCTTAGGAAGAGAAGAAAAAATTACTCACCTTAGTAATGTTGTTTCTTCTAATGGAGTCTTACTATATTATGACAGTAGCAGTTTGTCCCACCACTAGAACTGCTCCGGAGGTGAAATGGTTAATACCATTCCAAAATAGAACTTTGAGCACGAGCTCCAAGAAGCAGCTCTATCTGTGTAATTTCAAACCTGAACTGTCAGATCTTTACGAGCAAAAACTCACTAAGGTCTGTGGAAGCTGTAACCTACACTAGCCAAATGGCTACCTAAATATTAACAACCATTGCTGGTCCCAACACCCAAGACTCAAGTCAGGGGACCAGAACTACTAACACAATTCTAACAACATGAGAATAAAACAACAGTATAATATAACACACACACCCCAAACTCCCAAAAGGGGAGAAACGCTAAAAGGGCATAAAACAGTGCCCACACTAAGTTGCCTGCACCCCACCCAAGTAGAAGTTCTGAGAGGGGCAGGCTGGGGGGGAGGTCATAATACAGCAAAACTCCATTAAAAGAAACAACATTACTAAGGTGAGTAATTTTTTCTTCAAACAACATGAAGTCTTGCTATATTATGACAGTAGCAGACTACACAGCAGTACCTCCATGGAGGAGGGGCAGAACCTACTTAGGAATAGGCTCTGAAGAACAGCTGTAGCTAAACCGAGCATCCTCCTGGCCTGGACATCCAGGGAGTAATGCTTGGCAAAAGTGTGCACTGCTTTCCAAGTAGCAGCCTGGCATATCTCTAATATAGGATGTCTCTGGCAGCTAGAGACGCAGCTGTACCCCTGGCAGAATGAGCCCTCAAGCCAGAGGGGGATCTCTGCCCAGTTTCTGATAACAAAATTGGATACAAGAGACAATCCACCTGGCAACTGATCTCTTAGTGGCAGGTTTGCCTTCCCAACTTCACCATAGGTAAGGAAAAGTTGGAGGATTCAACCTGTGACCTTTGGTACGCTTATATAGTAACTAAGAGCCTCTTAACATCCAGGCTGTGCAACCTCCTCTCACCAGAAGAGGAGGATCAGTGAAAATACTGAAGGGAGATAGATTGGTTAAGATGGAAATCTGAAACCACCTTAGGTAAAAACTTCCTATTAGTCCTAAGGACTACCTTATCCCTGTGGAAAGAAATAAAGTCAGTTTCCACTGACAAGGCTTGCAACTCACTTGTCCTAGCAGAAGTGATAGCCACCAGAAAACAGTTTTCCAAGTTAGATACTTAAGCTCTGCAGAAAACAGAGGTTCAAAAGGGGTTGCAGTAACTGGGCAATACAAACATTAAGGTCCAGGCAGGGGCCGGTTCCAAAGGGTGGATTAGTATGGAGTAATCCTTAAAAACTTTGAAAACACAGGGTGAGTGGAAAGAGGGATGACTTTCCTGCTGACACAAAAGCAGATACAGCTGCCAAATGGACTCTCGGTAGCTGGTCTGAGACCCAAGGAATTAAGATGGACCATGTAATCTAATACAATGGGCAAATCAGCAGATTCTGGGGAAATATTTTCCCAGCACACCAAATGGAAAACCTTTTCCATTTAGAACTATAAGTAGCTCCTAGTGGAAGGCTTTCTGGAAGCCTTTAGATTTCAAGAACACCTTGAGAGAGGTGTAAATCAGCAAACCTAACTCCTCAAGAGCCAGGCCTTGAGGTTGAGGGATTTGAGGTCCGGATACCAAACTCTTCCCTGGGCACAAGTTAACAGGTTGTGAATCCTGGGG
Organism: Neoceratodus forsteri; assembly: GCA_016271365.2. NCBI lineage: Eukaryota > Metazoa > Chordata > Ceratodontiformes > Ceratodontidae > Neoceratodus > Neoceratodus forsteri. The sequence goes on along the minus strand of CM057459.1, from coordinate 436,442,184 downwards.
AGGCAAAGGGGAAGATGGATTGTCAGTGACAGAAGGAGTGGGTACCAGGGCTGCCTGGTCCAATCCGGGGCAATCAGAATCACCCTGCAAGGCTGAGATCTGATTTTGACTAATACTTTGAATAGGAGAGGGAAGGAAGGGAAAGCATAAAGAAACTTCTCTCCCAATCCAGGAGAAGGCATCCAGGGGACTGAGCCCAACACTGGAGGCCTGCAACAGAACAGAGGAAGTTTGTGATTGTCTGGGGCTGCAAAAGATCTATCTGAGGGGTGCCCCATCTGGCAAAGACTATCCCCAGCACTTGAGGATCCAGGGACCATTCGTGATGGCCCTGGGAAATCCTGCTGAGAGCATCCACTAGGACATTGTCCTTCCCTGGAAGATGAACTGCTATGAGGGAAGTGTTCAGGAATAGGCCAGAGACCACAACTTCATTGCCTCGTGCACAAGGCCAAGACCGAGTGCCCCTGTTTGTTGATGTACCACATTGTTGTGGTGTTGTCTGTTCTGACTTGTATCACCTTGTTGTGGACAGATGCAGAAAATACTTGAAGAGCTAAAATGACAGCTCTGAGTTCCAGCAAACTGATGTGGAGCAGAGATTCCCGGGGGGACCACACTCCCTGAGTGGAAAGGTCGCCCATGTGGGCTCCCCAACCCAGAAGGGAAGCATCTGTAGTGAGAGTCAAATTGTGAGCAGGGGACCCCCAATCTTAAATTGCTCTGATCCTGCCACCACTGGAGGGCCTGGATCAAGGTTCGAGTCACTGGGACCAACTTGGAAAGGGGGTCTCTTCTCTGAGACCAATAGGTTCTCAAGTGAAACTGAATGTCTCTCATCTGAAATCTTGCTCCCTGCACAACAGCTGTGGATGCAGCCATGTGTCCCAGGAGCTGCAGAAAGTGTCTTGCTGGTCGAGAGACCTGCAGGGTGAAGGAGGAGGCCAGAGCCACTAAATTGGCCACCCTTTCTAAGGGAAGAAAAGCTCTGGCTAGCTTTGTGTCCAACTCTGCCCCTATAAAGGTGAGTACCTGGACTGGTTCCAGAACCGACTTTGTAGATTTAGCAGAAAGCCCAGGGAGGTGAGAAGCTGCTGGGTAACTTGCAGGTGAGATTTACCTGTTCTGGGGACTGGCCTACAATGAGCCAACGCCTAGATAGGGTAAAACAGCAATCCTTTGCCTCCTTAAGTGAGCCACTGCCACTGCTAGACACTTTGTGAATACCTGGGGCAGAGGTAAGGCAGAAGGGCATTGCTCTGAACTGGTAATGACCTGAGGGTAGTTCAATCTGAGGTACTTTCATGGGAGCTCTGATTAGGGACGTGGAAATAGGCATCCCTGAGGTCCAGGGAGGCTAACCAGTCCCCTGGCCTTAGGGAGGGTAAAATCATTGCCAGAGTTACCATTTTGAACTTGGTTTCAAAAGATGCTTGTTCAGATATCTGAGGTCTAATATGGGCCGCCATTCTCCTGTCTTTTTGGGGTAAGGAAGTATCTGAATACAGACCCCTGCCCTGGTGCAGGGAGGAACCCTTCCACTGCTCTGAGAGCAACAGGGTTGAGACCTCTGCTTCCACAGCAGGGGTCTCTAAGCACTTGTGTAGAAAAGTCTGGCTCTCAACTTGGGAAACTTTTTGAAGCTGAGAACCAGACCCTGGCCTACTACTTCCAGAACCCACTTGTCTGAGGTTAAAGAAGCCCAGTTCTGACTGAAGTAAGCCAGCCTGCCCCTCACCGGTAAAGGAGAATCGGCCCTGGGCACCCCATCAGGGTGCCTGCTTAGCAGGAGCTTTAGGCTGAGGGGTGGGAGCAGGCCTGCCCACCCCTGCCTCTGCCTCTGAAGAAGCCCCTCTGAGCATAGGCAGAGGAGGCCTGAGTCTGGTAAAAGGCTCTGTGAAAAGGCCTACCCCTACCCCTGGGGTATGTTCTGAGGAGTGGCTTGCCACCCTTAGCTTGGGCACTTTTGTAAGTAGTCCTATATTCATCCATCTTTTTCATGTAATTCTCTGTCTGCTCCCCAAACAGAGAATTTCCCACCACAGAAAATCCATAGCCTTAGTCTGGGTATCCTGTGACAGACTAGTACACCTGAGCCAGGCCAACCTACTGAAAAGCTACAGATGTGGCCATGACCCTAGAGGAAACATCATTAACATCCACAGCAGCATGAAACTGTACCTTAGAAGCCTCAATGCCATCAGCAGCCACCTATTCTAGTTCGCTAGCCAGCTAGCCATGGGCTTGCTTGGCTAATTCCATAACAGTATCCCATCTAGATTTCTGATACCTAGCTACATAAGCCATATAATTTGCTTGCCTGAGTCCCAGAGAGGCTGCCATATACTGTTTTTCGCCATGGCATCAATCTTCCTGAACTCTTGTCAGGAGGATGTAGCCAGGGATATTAGTTTATCACAGGCTGCAGCCTGAACTACTCCCAACATGACTGCATTGTTGAGAAAGGAATTCTGTATCAGGACCTGACAATGTGTACCTTCTGTCCATCTTTTTATCTACAGGAGGCACAGAATTAGGAGCTTTTAAAATTTTTATTGTTTGCTTCCTAAAAGATTTATGCAAAGGAATAGACAATCTCCTAGATTCTGGAATATCCATCATTTCTACAAAATCAGGCTCCTCTTGCTCATCCACAGCTTCTTCCAAGGGAAGCTGGAGGGTTTCAGCAACTTTTTTGTAAAACATAAAATGAGATGGGGACTCAGATAGCATAGGGGGAGATTCTAGAGGTCTGTCTGGGGAAATGTCCGGTTCAATGGGCACACCCAGACCTTCCCAGCCACATTCATATTGTTCATAATCATCCTCCCCCTCCTCTGGTTCATAAAATTACTCAACATCATATTCCTGAACCACTGGAACCGGACGAACCGACCTTTTGCCAGATAGTGGCGGTTCGACGGAACCTGAGACAGTGACTGGACAATTTGTATGGCTTTTGCTATCTCTGCAGCAGTTGGAGAAGGGGTTTTGGACTCCAAACCTGCTGACTTTCTTGTTTCTTTACTGGAATTGGTTCCTCAGAACCAGCTTTTCTTTGCCCAAGAAAGTCTCGCCTGGTCAGAGGGATTCTCCCCGGGTTGGCACCGAACCGGCTGGCCATCCGGTCAGCGGACTTTTTGGCCTCTCGTTCCCTGAGCCTGCCCAATCTCTTTTCCAGGGTGGCTGCAGGGAAATTCTTACATATCTGGCAGTCTGGCTGGAGGTGGTCAAACCCCAGACAATAGACACATGCGGTGTGTGTGGGTCAGCCTTGGCAAAGACTTCCCCACAGACATCACAGTGTTGAAACCCAGTGGGCCCGGTTTTTCTTTTGGGTTTCTCAGACATAATGCCAGCCTAACCAGAAAAACATGCCCTTTAAACGGCAGTGCCAGGCAAGACACCCTTATCGGTTCCTAACCGTGTCACGGGTATTGGAAAAAAACGTAATAAAATCCGTTTTTTTTAGAACCGATAAGAACCGGGAACCGCACTCTAAAATGTTAAACTTTAAAGTTAATGAGTTTTAAACCCAGCTGATCGGTTCAAAACCGAACCGATAAACTTACAAGTTCCACACAGACAAAACCTTTAATTTACTTACAATTACCACAGACAGAGCTTGAACCGAACGGTTTTGTGGTTAAAATAAAACTATTCTCGGTTGAATCGAACCGAGAAAACACTGTTTAAACCGAGAAATGAACCGAGCAGTAGGAGAAATCTCCGGAGCGACTGTTCACTGAGGCGGAGTAAAGAATCTGACAGTTCAGGTTTGAAATTACACAGATAGAGCTGCTTCTTAGAGCTCGTGCTCAAAGTTCTATTTTGGAATGGTATTAACCATTTCACCTCCGGAGCAGTTCTAGTGGTGGGACAAACTGCTACTGTCATAATATAGCAAGACTTCATGTTGTTTGAATCTGGGATTTTCAGAAAGTCCACCAACTCCTGTCTGGTGGCATCCTCTTCCTCAGTATGGAAGTCCATGACTTTGGACAGCTGCTTCATACTATTAAAGAAAGTAGGGTCCTCTGGAGGAGACCTGGGAGTATGCTTGACAGAGTCCTCACTCACTCACTGAGGAGGCAGTGGACCTGTCAGAGGAAAGAGGTTCCTCCTCTTCCTCAGGTAGGATGAGGTCAAGATGGTAATTTTCCTCTATGTCGACCTGCTCCAACTCACGGTCCGATGAATAAGGGACCAATGATGGCCCACAGGGAATTGCTCAAAGAGGCCGAAGTAGCGTTGACAACAGAGCTGTCGATGGTGCAGGGGACCCAGACCTGTAAGCGCCCAATTGGTGGACCAGGACTGTAGTGAACCTGGCCAGGATATCATTGAGGTCGACAGCAGGAGAATGATGTGTCGACGGAGGAGGGGTCGTTGACATGAGGCATGATGACCCATCCATCGGGGCCTGGGAACCCAAAGAGCTCGACAGCCGTGGGTCTGCAGGGACATCAGGCTGCGACAGAGGGACTGTCGTCGATCGGCCACCCTGAGAAGCAACAGGTGGCACTGACATTATGGGCCTGGTAGAAGCACAGGACTGGATAGCAATCGGCATTGGTGCAGCCACAACTGACAGAGTACCCCCGGAGGAAGAAGACGAGGCCATCGGGGACCAGGAACACCACCAGGGGGAGTGATCCTGTTCTCAGTCTTTCTTGTGACTTTTTCGAGGACTTGTCTTGGGCATTTGCAGCCTTGGAGCTCAACAAATCTGTTGCCGACTGGGAAGGAGGTATCCCCGGGAACCCCTGCCCAGAACTGGCTACCTGTTATTCCATCAGGAATTTTTTGAGAGCCTTTTTGCATCACCTAAGGGTGGTTTGATTAAATTTCTGGCAGAGTTCACAGTCTGAGATGTCGTGGTCAGGTTCAAGACAGCAGACACAGTGGATATGGTCATCTGAAGAGGCAATCTTCTTTCCGTAGCAGCAGCAATGAAAGAAATAAGTGGAAGGAGTAACTCTCAACATAAACAAGATAAAGGAATCTCATTAAAAAAGAGATTCAAAAAACTAAGTAAATAAAAGTCGTAGGTGAAAAGGTACGAAACTGCATCGGAGCTTCTGCGGAGACCCATGCAAACAGAGTCGATGGTGGGAAAGAACTGAGGAGGGAGTGGGGCCACTCACGGCTTTATAGGGTTGGTGACACCGGTAGGTGACGGTGTGGGTGACCCCAGTGGTATTGCTGAAAATCTTCCGTGTGGACCCTACTTCACCAGTAGTGAAGTTCCTACGGTGTGACCTGATGACTGAGATACCCCTGAAGATATTAGCCATCTCTCTTCAACCAGCTCACTTCCTACTCTGGAATAAATCATGACACCATTGGATTTTTTATATAATGTCTAAAAGAAATGATTTTGTACCATGACTTTTGGATCTGTTTTTTCACATGTGAACTGCCACGAGTGTACCATTACTTGAGATGTGCTTTACCTCTGTTGTACATATTATAATGCAGCATGTTGTTGTGTTGTATGTGTTATTTAAAATGAATAAACATTCACTTACTTAAAAAAAAAAAAAAAGAAAAGAAAAGATCACCTGTTTGGTGCCCTCTTAGAAACCTTTTTAAGTGCCTTATAGACCCTCAACCCAAAAAGGGGATCTTCTACCTTGATTCCACAAACAAACTGGTATTTCTGAAAACAAATAACTTATACCAAGAAAGGATGGCCTCGGGAGTGAACTACCTTTGCCTTGGTCATTAGCAAAGCAGTAAATAAACATTCTGCCAGGTGTTTTGGCTTACATATAGCTGTTTTGGAGTACTGTAACTGATAACTTACCAGAAGCACTAGGAAGTAGAATGAAACATACCTGATGAGTTCCAGGACTCGATGGGCTGAACTGCAGACTATCAACATCAGCACTGATTTCTCCTCCTTGTGACTTCTACACAACTTAGCCCATTTGGGACAGCCTATAACACAAAATACCACATTTGTTTGAAATGTTCATTTTCATGACTAGGAAAGAGAGTCTGCAGCTGTTTTCAAAGAATATTACAGGAGGTAGTATACAGTAGTGGTTAGAAGCACTGAGCTGCAAACCTGGAGAACTGGGTCTGAATCCCACAGCCACCACTTGCACACTATGTGACCACAAGCAAGTTACTTAACGTCCTGTCCTCCCAGGATGCACCTGGAAATAAGCCTCACCTTAGTGCGTCTTCTGTAGCCAAAAACGGTAACTAAACACAAAAAAAAAAATCCATTTCTCTATCTACTTGCCTTAGCAGGCAGTATAGAGCAGTGGTTTAAGGCTCTGAGCTGCATATATGGAGACCTGGGTTTGAATCCCACAGCCCCCACTTGCATACTGTGTGACCCTGAGCAAGTCACTTAACTTCCTTGTGCTCCCAGATCGTACCTGTAAACAAGCTTTCAGCTTAATGTGTCTCTCCTGGTTAAAAAAAAAAATAGATGTTAGCCCAGCTGCTGGACAATGGCATTACAGAGTGAGGGGATCTGTGTACCTCTTGTTGCCTCATCTGAGCAGGTCTGATGATTTCGAACTGCCTGACTGCAGATCAAAGATTGCTCTGTGTTTCTTAGGTGGAAGCTGGAATTGTGCATGTAGTACAGGTACACTACAGATGTCCATTTGTTGCTTTTCTGTAAATATTGTGCCTGTTTAATGATGTCCATTGTTTGTGATGCTGACTGCAGTGTCAAGGAAAATCATGCTGGTAGTGTAGTATTCAATGGTGTGTTTTACAGAAAGGTGCAACAATGTAACTTTTAGTATAAATTTATTTTCTTGTGTTCAGAAAGCTATTGCACATGATAGAGACCTGTGTGGCCACAATAGCCTGTACATTATGTTATCTTTGTATGAGATTTAACATATGTTGGTCAAAAAAACAAGGTGTCAGATTATCCTGAAAGTCCTAATTATATGACTGTACTAACTGTTCGGTTGCACTGACCACTATCCAATAATTAAGACCACAACACAAGGGGATATACAGCAGCACGTTGTTTACTCTGGACACTATTTTTTTTTAATCTATATTATCTATATCTATATTTTCATCTATATTTTTCTGGCCCTCGCGTAGATCAGCTCATCAGATACCCACCCAGTCCTAACATCACTTACCTCTGCTCCGATATTCCATCGCTTGCTCCCCATGGCAGGGCCTTTGCCGTCTCCTACCTCTCCAGAGTCCTCTTCTGATGTTGGAGAAGGGTTCATGGTGCAGGATCTGAATTTCCTATCCATCATAATGAAGTCATTTGGGAATTTTTTTCTCTTTAAATAGTATTGCACTGTACATTCTTGTGCGCACATTCTGGTGGCACTGACCCTTCCTCCTCTCTGGCAGAACCATGAAAATCGTGTGTAGACATCGCCAGCACACATTTATGGCAGTGCACCTACCCCTCATGAAGGAGTTAGCTGCCTGGCAGATGAGGGTCTGCTGTGGAGTCAAGCTGGGGTGCTGCCTTCTCCCATGATTCAGGACTCACTACCATAAGCAGCACTCCTCCCAGCCCTGGCTGCAGGTACCTTAACTGCTCCTGAACCCGGCTTATCTGCATGGCAGCATGACATACTTCCTCAGGGCTACCAGTTGGCTCTACTCAGGACCTTTTTAAGATTTTGACTAAGTTATGGAGAAGACACATGACTTTCTGTGTCCAGTTTTGGTCACCTTGCAACAGAAGTGGTTTTACTAGACTTGATGGTGTGCAGAGATGAGTTACCAGGAAGGTCAGTGGAATGGAAACAGAAAAAAATGATAGCAGAAGAAGGTTTAGTAGTGTATCCTGTCTACCTGATTGCCTACCTACAGTTACGTATGATCTGTGAACCCTACTGGTTCTTGGCAATCCCTACCCCCAGGTCTCCTCTCCCCCCCCATGTTTCTTAACAAGCCCATGTGTCTGTCCCACCCCATTTGTCATTTTTGCTAAAGACTGTCCCCCTCGTTCCTACCAGTGCTCGCTCTACCCTTTCTCTCCCCTCTGTTGATGCCAGACACCTTTCCAAATGTGCCTCCTTTATATCCAAATTCTGCTTTGGGTCCCCTCCCATCTACCTTACCTCCCTACTGTCCTCTCCCACTCCTTCCTCTTACCCTCTCCACAGCAATGTTTCTCATTCCCTTTCAATTCTGTCTAGGAAATCTACCGTTGATCAAGCTGCCTTCTCATATCGCTTTTCTAAACTCTGGTCCACCTTTCTCCTGTCCCGCTCTACCTCTTCAGTCTCTTCTTTGTGACTTTTCTGTCCATGACCTCACCTCTATTATCTCCTTCTTCTCTACGCATATTACCCTGGTCATTTCACTCTCCCCCGGCTACACCTGTTAGTAATTTCCCCTTCCTATCAAAGCTTAATTTTATCTACTGCAAGTACCTGTTGTACTGTTTTGCAGTTAATGGTTATACTCATTTGATGTACTGTATTGCTGCATATGGCCACTATTTTTGTAATGCTATTAATTACTATTTTTTTCTTTCTCCTCTTGTACTATATTCTATACCCCTCACCTCCAGGATGCATCTAGAAACAAACTGTTATCAGCTCAGTATTTATTTCCTGGTAAAACTTTTGAAATAAATACATTTGAAACCTGACATTGTTTTCGCATTGACTAACTCATTGGGTAGTGTGCTCAACTTGTCTACTCCCAATTCTGTGAAAAAATACTCCTTGACCTTTTTTTTCCCTCCAGTTTTTGTTGCCTTGCTTGTGGCAGTCTCCTTCTGACCAGTCCTTCAGGTCTTGTCACCCGGCTTCTCTGGGGCTTACCTTCCCTCTGTCCTCCTCTGCCACAGGACTCTGTGTGTGTGGGGGGGGGAGTGCCCGGTCACTGCTGCAGGGCCTGTAAGAGATCAGGCTTCATCCTGAAGTTGGGGAGTTTTTCTGCCTTGTTTTCGCCCCTTACCCACCTCATGTACAAAGGACACAATATAGCAGTATAGCCTAGAGGTTAGAGTAACAAGCTGAGAATGAGTTTGGTACATCCAGCAGACCTGTGTTTGAGCCCCACAACCTCCACTTGCTTACTGTGTGACTCTGAGCAAGTCACTTGACCTCCCCAGTGCTCCCAGGTTGCCTCTGAAAACAGGCACTTGTGCCTAGTGGACAGTTCCAGTTATCAAAGACTAAAATAAAAAATAAAAAATTTGAGCTCTGATTCTGTGGAGACACCTCCGGCAACCTGTATGTGGAATCCCTCCCCCTGTATGGTCTCGCTGTGCTGCCACCCAGCCACCTCCAGATGGCAGACAAATAGCAGAACACACTCAACCCTTTCCTGATGGAGGAGAACTGTCCTAGGGACACTCGCCGGCCAGCTCCCAAGTGACCCGCGTCCATTCCCAAACCACAGTCACGGGCATGGCAGGAGGTGAGGCACCTAGCACCTCAGCACTCCATGCAACTAGGAGCTTCTGGCATCTTTTTTAAATGCCTCCGCCACCACCACAACCAATTTCCTCATGTTGCCCCTAGTGTTTTTTTTTTTACTACTTTTGGTAAACAGCTCACTACTTTCCACTTTATTCCCTGAACAAATAAGTATGTCTCACCCACATACCCCATTCACCAAAATGTATATATCCAGATCTTTCAGCCACTCTTTGTACAACCTACCTTGTAGCCCCTGAATCACTTTTGTTACCCTTTTTTGACCTGATTCAATCCTATTCCTTGTGTTTTTTTGAGGTGTGGGCTCCAGAACTACAATCACTATGACAGATGTGACCTCACCCATAGCTTCACAAGGGCAATTCCTCCTCCTTTTGTCTACTACTAAATCCCCTCCCAATGCACCCAGGCATCCTAAGTGCCTTCACCACTGCCTTATTGTACTGTGTAGCTAATGTTAAGCTTTCAGACATGAATAACCCCAAATCCCTTTCTTCCTGAGTCTGTTCCACCCCTACTCCCTCCCATCCTGTACTTGGTCTCAGAGGTTTTGCAACCTATGTGCATGACCTTGCTATATCCTTTCCAATGTCAGTTAGAAGCGATAAGTCCCATTTGGTCTTCAAGACTGATCTTCGAAAACTCCATCTAGCAAATGATAAATGCTCATGCACCTGATGCACTGTGTTCCTGAATTGTGATCTGTTATATTGCTCATGCTTACTTAGGCACTTATTTTGGTAACTCTCTTATACCCCCTGTACTGATCTCATATTACATTTTGTTCAAGTTCTTTATTTCACTTGTTTTGATGTATCCTAACCACTGTATTCTCGCTGACAGTTTGGATGAAATGTTTGAGTCATACTTTATCTGTAACCCTCCCAGGTTGTGTCTGAAAATAGGCAATTGTATTGTCTAGTGTACCAACCTGGTCAACAAAAACTAAATGTATTTATTTTATTTATTTAGACAGTAGTTTGGAAAACCTTTGAGCCATAGGGTCATTTACAAAGGTACCTTGTCACAGTAAGACAAACGAAAATACACAGTATAACAGTATAACACAGTATAACAGTAACTTAAGACATAGATACAAACAAGCTGGTACAGGTAGGATTGATGCAAACAATACCGGAGTTATGTTGTCCTTAGCAGCTTAGTAGTAAGCTTTGTCATTAGTTTTGAGTACAGCTTTGACTAGTGGCAATTACAGCTTCGGTGTTACACAAGGTGGTTCCGTAAGGACGTTTTGAAGCACGATATAGTTGGAGCTTCGGAGATGGAGGGGGGCAGTGTGTTGAACCAGGAGAGGGCCCTAAAGCTGAAGTCTCTTTGGTCGTGAGAGGTCCTAGCTCTAGGGATAACAAGAGAGGTTTTCCCAGAGGTCCGAGTGTGAACTAGTGGGACAGAGCGGCGGATGGTGGTGGTCAATCCAGGCGGGGATAGCCCAAGGAGGGTCTTTTTTGTAAGGGTACCGGTCAGATATTTGAGGCGCTGCAAGATCAAGTACCAGCGCTTTAGTGTACAGTAGACAGGTGTGTTAGCTAGGTGCAACTCTGCAGGCCTTATTCAGAGAAAAGCACTTTATGGAGGCGGTCTGATCAGCAGCACCATACACCGGCAGTCCATAGTCCACTAGGGACAGGATAGAGGAGGTGACTGCGAAGTCAAGAGCCTCCGGGAGGCAGTGTTTATACCTGGCGTAAGATGCCCAATCGGATATTAGTGGCAGTGGCTAGGGCAGCGATGTGTCCATGGAAGGAGAGGGAGGGGTCAAAATGGATCCCTAGGGTATTTATAGGAGCAAACTTGTTCGAGTGGGAAAAGAGGACTCAGAGTGAATGAGGAGTTTGAAGTTGCAGGACTTGTTTTGAGGATGAGTGAAGAACATGGTTTTTGTTTTTTAAGATTTATCACCAATCTATATGTTCTTGAACCAGCCCTCGGCTTCAGCAAAGGACTTCTGCAGCGAGTCCTGAGGGCAATAGGGTTAACTTGAGGCAAAGATGACTGCATCATCAGCGTACAATAGAATGTTCCCCGAGCAAGAGCGTGAAAGGGTGTTAAGGTAAAGGGAGAATAGTAAGGGGCCCAGAATGGAGCCCTGGGGAACCCCAGAAAAGATGGGACAGATGTCTGAGTAGGTCCCATTAATTTTTACACGCTGTGAATGGTCAGACAGATAACTGGTGCACCAGGAGATAGGCCCAGCAGCAAAACCAGAGAGACTAAGGGCATCAAGAAGGAGGGGTTGGGAGACAGTGTCGAAAGCTTTAGAGAGGTCAATGAAGACCGCACCAGCCAGAGAACCAGTGTCTAAGGAGGAGGAGAAAGTTGAGAACTCTAGGAGGGCTGTGTTGGTACTGTGGCCCGCCGGAAGCCATGCTGCTCAGGACATAGGACGTTGTAGGCAGAGAGGTAGTCAGAGATTTGAGAGGCTACCACTTTTCCAAGGCCTTGAGAGAGGAGAGAGAATGGAGATTGGCCGATAGTTTCAACACACAGTCCTATCACCGCCTTTAAAGATAGGGGTGACAGTGGCGACTTTCAGGCAGTTGGAACCTTCCCCAGGCAAAGAGAGTGGTTGATGAGGCACGTGATCGGGTAAGGACTGTGTCTAAGACCAGCCGTAGGATACACGGATTCAGGGTGTCACCGCCTGCATTATTACCTTGAGGGCAGTGACAGCGGCCAAGTTCTTGGGCAGAAACACGGTGGAGGAGAAAATAAGGGTGAGAAAGATTTACGCAGGCGCTTGGGGAGGAGAGTCAAAAATTTGTAGGGAGGATAGGGGCTAAGGTCAGAATGAGGTGTTGAGGTGGTTGGCTATGAGGGCTGGGTCTGAAGAGATCACGCCATTAATGTTGATCTGTGGTGGGGGGGGAGTGTGCACTCCCATTTAACTGTTTAATGTTATCCCAGAAGGTTCTGGGGTTCCCCCATGAGGTTGTGAGTGAGGACCGATAGTGCTCAGACTTGGCCTTTCTGATGGCCCGAGTACACTTGTTTCGGGTGGCAGCATATAACTGCCTGTCACTGGGCCGGCCAGTCTCAATGGCACGGTGCCATAGGTTGTCCCTATGTTTGAGTTGGTGGATCAAAGCTAGGGTTACCTAACTAAATAAATACCCTGGTCCACTTCTACAAATTCCCCAGATCCTTCCTCATTTCCTGAATACCCTCTTCACTGTTCACTCTGCTGCAAAGCATAGTGTCAACAAAGAGACAGTTTTACCTTGGATCCCTTCATCTATATCACAATATAAATAATTATTATAATATAATAATATAAAATTAGAGTACTGATTCGGGGACCGATCCCTGGGGTACCACTCTTGCTCCCTTTATCACACTCATATATTCTCCATTTATAATGACTCTCTATTTCCTCCATCCCAGCCAGTTCTTAATACATTGCGCTAGTTTACCCTACATCACTATGTCACCCAGTTTCTAAACTAGTCTCCTGTGACAGACTGAGCTGAATAATTTGTTAAAGTCCAGGTACAGTACCTACTGAGCAAAAAACAAACTGTAACTGGCAATCAGATGTTACTCTGCCTTCTGGAAGACATCACTTTAACTCACGTCAGTACTGAAATGAAGAAAGATGGATGAAGCTGCTCTGCCATGGTACCATTCCATATCTGTTCTTCAGGAAGATGTACGGTAAGCCCATTTTTGGGTGCTATGGAAAAAGGAGGGAGATGGGGGCTAGTGGCATGTTGGGTGGGGGCTTACCTTGAATCAGATTTGTGAGGGGGCTTGTTTTGCTGTAACGGAGAGCAGCTATGATTAAGTGTGGGGGGAACGAGCGCAAGCAGGTACTACCGAGGGACTATCTTCTACTCTTAATGTATACTTTTTTTAGGTGCTATGTGGAGGGGGGACTAGTGGGTGTGCTAAGTGGGGGCATATATTAAATTGGGACTCTGGGAGAGGGCTTATTTTTTCTGTGGAGGGGGGCGGCAGCTATGATGGCGGGAGAGTGCAAGCTGCTCCCATGTGGGCCCTTTGCATTTTCAACTATTGGTGGGCTTGGGGAAGGAGGAAGGTTGTTAATTTGAGGTCAGGTGGGAAATGTTTTCATTGTCAGATGCCAAATGGGATCAGAATTTCCAATTCAAATCCAATTTGGCATTCAAAAATAAAGGATTTCAGATTTTCGTCGACTTAATCAGAAAATCCTACATCCTAAATTTTTGCTGAAATCCGAAATATCGTTTTTTAAATACAGATATCTGAGCAATCTTACTATGTATATAAATTAATGTAAGCATTTTAAAAAAGATAAGAGAAAGCGCTGGATCACTCAGAGGGCAGTTGCAGTGTGGAAAAATTTGCCTTATACTTTGGTCAAAAAGTGAGTCTCTGGCAATATTTAAGGAAAAGCTAGACTAATACGTGGAGACTGCCAGAAGCTTTAGTCACTACTATTGAAAAGTGGCATGCACATCTGCTCAGAATAATTTTACCTATATTCTAAGACGAACTGAGGTTGCTTTATTCAGGAGCTCCAATGTATAATCACAAAAGCAAAGTCAATGCAGCTGCATCTTATCCCAAGCAGATGCCTACAGCCTTACTACCTTCTGGCTTGATCCCATCAGATCTCTGTTGTTAGCTCTGCTGGTGGTATTCTCCTTTAGGCTATAAGTAACCATACTGATGTCCCAGCATGGTGTTTGAGGGATGCTGTGCTATTGTGAGGTGCCATTTTTGGGGTGAGACATTGAACCAATGCCCAGTCTGCCTGCTCTGGTAGTTGTTCAGGTGGATGCTAAAGATTTATTTTTTCATTTTATTTAGTTTTTGTTAACCGGGTAGGTGCACTAGCCATAGCAATGACTATTTTCAGGCACGACTCGGGAGAGTACAGTACAACAATACAGTGTAACATTTCAAAGCAATTATAAACATAGTTGACAGTACTATACAGAGCAGTTTAGGAAATGTAATACAAATGCAGGTAGTAAAAAATAAATAAAAATGAGAGAGCAACAGTACACACCAGAAAACTACATTACCATGAGCTTTAAGGAAGAAAAACTTGAAACAGATTGAACATGTAGTGCTAAATAAGGGAAAGAATGTAGTCCAGTGGGTAGGATTCTAGTCAGTTATAGAGTTAGGAACAAGAAAAGAGGGATGAGAGTGAAAAAAAAGGGAGGGAGGTGGGTCAGATAGGGAGGAGCAGTGCATAGCATATAGAGGATCATATTATAAATGCCATGGAAGAGAACATTGGGAGCAAAAGAAGCTATGGAGGTTTGAAACAGGAGCACTTGTGGGAAGAATCAAGATAGTTTTGTAGCCTTTTTTTTTAAAGTTGTATGAGATGATGATGATTGGCGTAAAGCTACTGGAAGGGAGTTCCAGTATTTGGGGGCATGGCAGGAGACAGCGCTGGCGCCTTTAGTGGTTTTGTGTCTGGGGACAAAGACGGGGGCCTGGTCAACAGACCTCAGTCCACAGCAAGGCGTCAGATTTTGGAAAAGTCCTGCAAGGGATGTAGGTATTTGTAGGCGGACAATGTTATCAATGACAGATCCATATGCGTGAAGCTTTAATTCATTAGGAGGAAGCCAGCCCAAGTCAGAATAGAGGAGACAGTGGTGTTTCAGACAGTGTGAGGAGGACGCATAGCGACATATATTTTTATATGTGATATCCCATTTCCAAGGATGATTTACATGCCGAGCATAGGTTGCAGCTTTCATAGGTAAGTGATAGAAGGAGTATGCCATGGGCTGCAAGCCTGCTGAGGGGTGAAATACATAGCTGGTTGGGTAGGCTATTCCAAGTTTGGAGTTGACCAGTTTGCAGGTCTGGTTCATGTGTAGGTCAAAATTTAGAGATGGATCAAGGGTGAGGCCCAGATATTTAAAGGAATTTACCACCCCAACTACAGAGTCATTTAATGAGGTGACTTTAAATTAGGATGAGCATGTTTGAGTTTAGTATTTGTCCCAAAGAGCATAGCTTGGGTTTTGGACTCATTTAAAACAAGTTTGTGGGCAGATAGCCACCCCTGAATTAACTGAAAGTCAAGAGAGAGAAGATTGTTTATGTCCTCAATGCTTTTCACGCTGGCATACAGAACAATATCATTTGCATAAAGCAAGGAAGTTGTCCTGCAGAGGTCAGTGGAGATGCTATTTATGAAAAGAGAAAAAAGTAGGGGCCCAAGGATGGAGCCTTGCGGAACCCCAACGCTTATAATGGTCTTGTCCGAGAGAGTAGAGTTGTATTTCACAAATTGAGTCCTATCAGATAGGTAGTTCCCAAACCACCTTACGACGTTATTTGAGAAGCCTAGTGATCCAAGGGTGGTAAGAAGGATGGAGTGATCAACAAGGTCAAAAGCCTTGGTCATATCTATGAAAATAGCCTCAGTGAGTAGCCCGGAGTCCACAGCCACAAGTGTATCTGACGTGAATTTGAGAAGGGCAGTAGTGGTGCTATGGCCCATGCGGAAACCATGCTGGGCTGGGGAAAGTAGATCATGTTTCTGAAGGAAATCAATTGTCTGAGTGGCTACAATCTTCTCGAGAATTTTATTTAGGACAGACAGTATGGCAATGGGCCTATAGTTAGAGGGATCTTTGAAGTCTCCTTTTTTGAAAACAGGGTGGGGGTGCTAATGAGCAGCTAAGAAGCAAGATGTGATCTCCACGACCTCCGCAACCTAGGGACCAAAATAAGTTATTTTCTCAATATATAGACCTGGAACATCAAGTATAATATTTTAATAAGATACAGCTGCACAGCGATGGAAGAATACCTCATTAATGGGCCTGGAAAACCCACTAGAAATGCGGGGAAAAACTCAAAGAAGCAACATACTGGGCCTTCGTCCGAAACAGCAGGCCCTATATCTTTCTTGGCGGCAGAGCTGGCGGTACTGGGGCGCGAGGTGACTACACAAGTCCTCGCTGCCTTAAATCCATGCTTGGAGAAGATGGAGAATAAAATCAAAGCCAAACTGCAAGAAATTGCTGAACGGACAGCGGTTCATGGGGAAAGGCTGGCAGAGATGGAAGAGCGGACGTCCAGAGTGGAGGATATGGTGCAGCCGTTGCCCGATAAAGTTACCATGCTTGAAGGGGAATTGGAAGACCTCAAGGAGGCCCTCGATTATCAAGAAAATTATCATCGGCGCACAAACTTGCGCCTACGAGGCCTCCCTGAGGGTCAAGAAGGCATAGATATATTAAGATTCTGCCAAAAATCCTGAATTTGCAGCTGAAAGGAGGAAACCACAAACTCGAAAGAGCGCACCGAGCTGTGATTCCAAAGCCAGGGCCGGGCCAACCTCCCCGAAGCATTGTGATACGGTATCACAATTTCCAGGATCGAGAAGCAGTGATCAGAGCCTTTAGGCTCAACCAGCCAGTCGAAATAAACGGTGCTCGAGTCCATGTAACACAGGACTACTCGGCTAGGCTGCTCAAGAAGCATCGAGCGTTCAGTGCTGCGATGACCCAATTGAGAGAAATGCAGGTGGAGCACTTTATGATTTATCCAGCCATCCTAAAAATAAAGCTTGAAGGAGCTGTATTCTCTTTTTGGGAAGTGACGCCGACTGTCTTTATCAATGAGCTTAAGAAGAAAATAGGCTGAAATCAGAGATGGAATCAACTGGCAGTGTTAATGGGACTAGAGATTCTTATAGTTTGCTGGTTGGGGGTAATACCTCTTGTTTATGAGGTTCTATAATATAAAGTTAAGCTGACCTGGGAAGGCTGCTGATGTGTCCACCTAATCCTTCATACGAGTGATGGTTTGAAGCTGGCTTCACCTGTACTACTAGGAGCGCTGGAGAGGATAGATGATAAAGCGCGAAGAAACACCCGAGGAGCGCTTCCTGCAAGGTAGGCCGGGAGAGGTGTTTGGCGGCTAGGGCATTGCGCGTGTACTTTTTCCTTCGTGCGACCTGCTATGCTGACCTCTGACTGGGCCAGTTACAGTACTGGGGACATTTAAGTAGCAGAACTGCGGGTATCGCTCAGGAGGATAGCGGGGCATATGTTAGCCACAACTGGGGGTGTTGAGGAGTCGGCCTGTTTTGCTGATCTCCTAAATAATGTAGTTCTTTGTGAGGGATTTGCTTTTTGTGTTCCTCTTTAACCATTACTAAATGCTGTATTATGGATTCAGGTCTTTTAACATAAAGTGGTCTCAGGGGGGCGAGGCGAGATAGCTGCTCAAATAGCAGATGGTGGGACACGTAGCCATGCTAGAAGGTGGCAAACAAGACAAAAGAGGGTTGGGGGGGAGGCTGGGGTTACACTGGAGTAGGGTGATAAGAACAGGGGTTAAGGGTGTGAGTACTGTTGAAATGGGGGAGGTAGAGGGGGAGGGAAGGGGATGGGGGTTGATGTAGGGGTATCATGGGTTCACAAAGGGGGTAAAAGGTATGTTTTCTTATTTTTTGCTAAATGTCTTCCGAATGTTTTTTTCTGTGGTTGATGCTTCTGATAAAAGGTTCACATTGAACAACGTATTGCTACTGATGTCAGGAAATAACTTGATGGTGTCATGGAGGGAAGAGGGGGAAAAAATACAGAGAAATAATGACATGCAATGAGCTAGTTGTACAATCCTGGAATGTGCGGGGTTTCTCCTCCCCAATTAAGTGGAATGCTATTCTGACAGCCCTACGGAGAGCGCATGTGCAAGTAGCCCTATTGCAGGAAACACATTTGACATCGTGGAGCATGAAAACTTCAAGAGGCTAGGTGGGGCCTGTTACTCCTCTTCTTCACCCCGTAAGCAGGGGTGGCAGAGTCCTGATACATAAAAACTTGCCTTTACAAGTTACGAAAGTAATTAAGGACCCAAATGAAGGCAGATATGTGTTCGTATCTGGGAATCTCCGTGGTGTACGAGTTACATTTGGGAGTATTTATGTACCAACAAATTTGGACCCAGAATTTTTTAATAAATCTTGGATATATTAGTAAAAGAACAATTTGAGAATCTAATTATGGGAGGGGATTTTAACTGTGCACCAGACACAGTTCTGGACCATTCAGAGAGGGGAGGGCGAAGGGAACCACGTATCAGGAAATGGAGGGAGGGAATTGCAGAGATGAATATGGTGGATGTTTGGAGAACTCGTTACCACAAGGAAAAGAGTTTACTTTTTACTCCAATCCACACAAAACATGGTCGAGGATAGATCATATATATATGCTGTGTTGAGCTGGTATGAAAAGTTGGGGAAGGTGGAACATGGGCCTATACAGATTTCAGATCATGCAGGAGTAACAGCCTCTTTTCGGCTACCAAAAGAAACAGGGGAGGTACACACATGGAGATTCCCTACGTACATGTTGGGGTCACAGGAGTTCCAGGATTACTTAAAGAAACAATTTAAGTTTTTCCTAGACACCATCGCACCGACTGCCTCCTCCAAACAAACATTGTGGGATGCTAGCAAAGCTTATATGAGGAGGGCAGTTATAGGTTTTATGGCTAAGTATAGAAAGGGCAAATTGGAAAAACAAAAAGACCTTCAACAGAAGGTGAGGGTATTAGAGGGAAGGGTGGCAAGAGGGGAGGGGAGTGAGGAGATGCGACAGGCGTTGGTGACAACTAGGAAAGCATTAAATACCCTATTGCTAGATGAAGTCCGAACGAGGTTGCATTACCTAAAGCACAAGATATATGAATGAGGTAACAAACCAGGCCCTTTGTTGGTTAACTTGGTTAAAGGAAGAAAAGGCCCAACACACATTATGGGTATTAAAAATGAGAGGGGACAAGTTGTCACTAAGTATAAGGAAATAAGGGAGATATTTAAAGAGTATTATGAGACCCTATACCAGGCAGATGGAGGGAGAAAGGAGGGATGTGTGCAGGATTTCCTTAACAGGCACCAATTGCCCCAAATAACAACACATCAACAAAAAAATGCTAGGTAAGGAGATCACCAAGGAGGAAATTATGTTAGCCATCAATGCTTTGAAATCTGGAAAAGTCTGTGGACCTGACAGACTGCCGGCAGAATACTATAAAATATTAAAGGATGGCGTAAAGGAGATTATGTGGGAGCTGTTTAACGAGGGGAGGGAGAGAGGGGAGTTACCCAAAATGTGTGGCAATGCTATGGTGTGTGTGATCCCCAAACCAAACAAGGACATAATGGAGTGTGCATCGGATAGACCCATATCCCTTTTAAACTGTGATGCCAAGATATATGCTAAAATCCTAGCCACGAGATTGGAGGGCATACTTCCTGAATTGATTCACCTGGATCAAACTGGTTTCATACAGGGAAGATATTCATATCATAATATCAGAAAGGTCCTTAATGTTTTAGTGCAATCCAATCGACCGGGGTGCGGACGTCTTGTCTATGGACGCAGAAAAGGCATTTGATAGGATTGAATGACCATACTTATTTGAAATTTTGAAACGGTTCAGCCTGGGAGAAGACTGTATAAGAATGGTCGGGGCACTTTATCAAACACCCAAAGCTGCAGTGTTGGTGAATGGAACTCTGTCACAGCAATTCACACTACATAGGGTTTCAAGGCAGGGGTTCCCTTTATCTCCCTTACTCTTTGCAATGGTGGTGGAACCATTAGCCATAGCTGTTAGAGAGGATTCATGAATATGTGGGGTGGAAGGGAAAAGTGGAACACAGCACAAGATTACGTTATATGCTGATGATATGATATTATACATTACGAGACTCTCTCAGTCCATGCCAGCTCTGCCAGAGGCTGTCTCACAATTTGCCACATTTTCTGGATATAAACTGAACCTGGAAAAATCTGAGATTGTTTATAGGAAAGGAGGTGGGAAGTGAAGACAATACGTGGGGCCTACGTAGGGTAGGATTGTGTTTCACCTATCTGGTGGTAAAAATAGGGAAGAGACCTCCGATCCTTATATAAATTAAATTACAGCCCATTATTGAGATCAGTGATGGATGGGTTAAACAGATGGAGGGCCCTACCTATCTCGTGGCTGGGATGTATTAATTTAATTAAGATGAATGTGTTGCCTAGAATGCTATATCCACTACAAATGTTACCTATGGGGTTAACGGGAAAAGATGTTAAGGAACTTGAGAAAGCATGCTCAAAATTTATATGGCAAGGGAAGAGGCCAAGGGCTAGTCTAAGCAAACTGAAGGCAGACCAAGATAGAGGAGGGTTAAATTATCCAGACATGAAGTTTTACTTTTGGGAAGCGCAAATTAGGATTATTAAGGATTGGGTATATCGACCCAGGGAGGCTAGTTGGTTAGACTTAGAAGAGAAGAGGCAGTGTGTTCAGCTATCCTCTTACTTGGCTGAAGGGGGGAGAAAAGCCTACCGGGAGAAAAAAAGACTATAATATTATAGTGGGTAGTGTAATAGACAGTTGAGAACAAATTAAAAAAATGATTGGACACCAGAAGGGGAAGACATTTATACTACCACTGGTAGATAACCCTTTTTTTATACCAGGCATGGGGGATCCCTCATTTCGGATCTGGGAGGAGGGGGGAATCCTATGTCACAATGATTTAAGAAAAAAAGAAGGGGTTTACTTGTTTAGTGAACTCAGAGAAGGATTGGGTTTGCTGGCCACCCATCTGTTCAGAATCTTCCAAGCCAGGAAATATATTCAGGATATAGAGAGACAGAGAGAACCGAACTCTCAAATGCAGGCCCTTGAAGGATTGCTGCAGCAGGCTAAACAAGTACCCAAAGGTGTCATAAGAAAAGTTACACACCTTTTGCGTGCTCAGATACCAGACATGACAGTCAGAACTAAGTGTCTCTGGGAGAGGGATTTAGGAATGGCTTTAACAGGGGAACAATGGGGCTTGATGAAAGATGTACACCGAGGACTCCTGCTGTGCAATAAATATAAAGAAGCAGCATATAAATTCGTACATAGGCTTTATAGCCCACCAGTGGCAGTTAATAGGTATAACACAGCAGTTTCGGCTATTTGCCAAAGATGTGGCAATACCTTGGGTACATATATCCACTCATTCTGGTCATGCCCGATACTCCAGTCTTTTTGGGAGGAAGTAGCGAAAGAGCTGTCGACCATGAAGGGGTGCTGCATAAAAATGGGGCCACTTCTAATGTTGTTCGGCCTAGATGACACAAACCAAGAGGATTGGTTCTCTACTGAGATGGATGAGAATTCTTCTGGTGCTGGCAAGACACTGCATCTTAAATACATGGGTATCTGGGGATAGACCTACCCTTAGGCAATGAAGGAACCTAGCGTGGGAAGCTCTGAAGCTTGAAAACATAACTTACAAAGCTAGGGGGCGTGAAGAAGTGTTCATGAATATGTGGGCACCATTCTGGCACACCATGAACCCTGTAGAAAGGGAAATGTTAAACTGAATACAAGGGTCAGAGGGGTAAAGAGGTAGGGATTGTACTCCCCGGCTGTTATAAGACAATATGGGTAGGCCTAAACTACTGAACACTCCTTATATTCCAGGACTAGTCAAGACAGACGTGTAATACAGGATTAAAAGACATGGTGGGGCATAGTATATACTAAAGAAGCAGCTCTTAATATATACATTAGATAAACTGAATCTTTGATTAAATGGGGGGAGGGGGGCTGGGGTTGTTTTTTTTTTTTTTGTCCTGTCTTCTGTTCTGTTTATCTTCTCTTTTTGTGTACATGTATATAGTTGTTTTTAAGCAGAAATATCCAAAATGGATGGAGAAGTATAATAAGTGTAACTGGGAATGATTTGTAAACTTTGGAAAAGAATACTTATGCATGTAATGGACTGATAAATGTTGCTCTTGTTATTGTATTAATAAGATAAACTAATAAAAAGTTTATGCAAAAAAAAAAAAAGAAAGAAAACAGGGGTGATCCTAGCTGACTTCCATATCTCAGGGATATAGCCCTGGCAAAGGGAGAGCGTGAAAATCCCGGCTAGGGGGTCAGCAATGAAGGGTGCTGCGATCTTGAGGAGCTTTGGTTCAAGATTGTCAGACCCAGCTGCAGTGCATTCCTGGATATTGTTAAGCAGTCGAAGCACTTCACACTTAGTGACTGATTTGAAGAAGAAATGAGGACCATTTGCATTTTGTCGGTTGGGTACAACTGGTTGGACAGGGAAGGAGGAGGTGTAGTTAGTTAAGTCTGAGAATCTGTTGTTGAAGAAGTTGGCGATGGTTCTAGGATTATTACAGTGCACCCCATCACGTGACATGTCATTAGGGGGTGGATGCTACATTTGAACCAAGGAAAGATTTAATATGTGACCAAAATATTTTGGGGTCTCCATAGGAGTTGGTTAGTAGGTCTTTACAGTAGGAGCTTTTGGCTTTTCTGATGTCCTTTTTGCAGGCATTTCACAGGGCCCTGTAGGTGTTGAGGTCAGAGGTTAGCCCAGAGTTCTTATAGCAGAACCAGCCTTTATCCCTTAACTTGAGTTTAGCTAGCAGGTCTGATTTCAGCCAGCGGGTTTGCTTGTTCCTTACCCGACGGGTCAGAAGTTTACAGTGCTTATCCTGGAGCACTAGGAAGTGTTTCAAGAACAGATTAAGGGGCAGTCTGAGCATCATCAGACATAAGAATGGGAGACCAATCAGTGGCAGTAATGTCGCTCAAGAAAGATTGAGGGTTAAAGTTAGCATAGTTGCGGAAGGTAATGAAATGAGGTCCGGTCAGTGAAGGTCTATTTTTGCCCCAGATACAGTATATTGGGGAGTGATCAGTGATGGCATCTGGTAGTACTCCAGAGGTAATTACATTTCCGGGGCGATTGGTCATGATCCAGTCTAGTAGCGTGTTCGTGTTTGAGTGAAGGACATGTCTGGTGGGTTCGCCTATCAGTTGGTGCCGGTCATAACTCTGCAATTTGGCCATTATTGTGAACTGGTTACTGCCCAGCCAATTTATGTTTAGGTCCCCAAGTATGAGGACCTCATTTCTTCCAGCTAGGCATGAGATTTGGTCTACTAGTTCATCCAGTCCTGTTTGCCCGTTGCTTGGGGAATTGTAGGCACATACAATGTGCAATCTTTTGGACCCAGGAGTGAGCAGGACATGAAGTGCCTCACAGTGGTGTAAGGTAGATGATTTTAGGGCAGATGCATCAAGATGATCTTTATAGTAGACAGCTGTCCAGTCCCCTCTTTTGGGAGTAGCTCTGTCAAGTCTTAATAGATTATATTGAAGAAGAGTGCATAGAGAATCAGGTATGGACGGTTTCAGCCAAGTTTCCGTTAGGCATATAATATCTGGCTTGTAGAGGGAGGTCCAGGATTCAAGCTCAGCCAGATTATTTGTAAGGCTCCTAATATTGTGGTGTGCTATAATAAGGCCTTTAGCATTGCTAAAAGCTTCAGGCAGATTATTAGCCGGTCCAGGATTTAGTTAAACATCACCTGAGAGTAGTATAGCAAGTAGGAGAAAATACCATAGCTTGCGGTGCAAGAAGTGGCCATGGGCATGGAGGTGCCAGTGGCATTTCTTTTGGACATGGGCAACCATGTGGATCAATATTCTGTTTAGTAGCATGGGGGTTAGGTCACGGCAAGGGGAAGGTAGTATCAGAAGATTCGAGTAGTAAAAGTCTTGTGGCAAAAAGCCAGGGAGGGTCGCTGCGGTTTGAGGTGTCATGGGCATGGACAAGTGGAGAAGGGGTAGCGTTATCGCAAGAAAATACAATATCGTCTGAAAGGTCATTTTGTACCCTTATCAGCAGGCAAAGAGGATAGGTGCCACCAGCAACAAGCCAGAGAACAGACGTGCACTGTTTATGACAGATAGGACTGTCTCAGGAAGGTACTTTGTAATGGGTCAGACAAGGTCCTAAAAAATACAAGCCTGAAAGGGTAGATAGGAAATATGTAGGGTACTTAAGCAGGTGGAGATTACACACGTCCCACCTGGAGTGGGGGTCAAAAACCTGTGAGCTTAGAGAGGTGATGGCCGCCCCACTGAGATAGTAGAAATTATAATGTGGGACAGAAGAAACTCTGACAGGAAACTGATAGGTCAGTTAATCTGGGTAAGAATCTGTGAGCTAAGAGCATGTAAAGAAAAATAAGAGGGGAATACATATTATGCAGTTTAGGTGACAGCGAGGTCAAGGTTGGAGATAAGCCAATGATACTAGGGGGGGAAATTGGAGGGAGGAGCTAATGAGTATTTAATGGAGGCCTGGGAGGGGGTGGGAGAAAATTCAAGCTAGAAGAGCTAGGATTCAATAGATTACAAAAAGGCGCTGAAAGCGCTGTAGTTTGATTAAAACAGGCACTGAATCGCTGTAGTCTCAGTCAGTAAAAGGCACTCCAATGAGCACTGAAGCCCAGCACCAGTGGTCCAATCAGCGATAAGCACTCGGGGAGCCGCAACAATTGGAAAGCCCCACTGGAGAGCGAGCACAGAAATCAGAAAGTGGCAAGTACCTGCTTGAGAATCCGACCTCGGGACCAGGCGAACGGCTGAGTTTGGTGGCTTCCAGGCGGGCAGCGGCCGGCGTGACAGCCGTCCTGCACTGCCTCCAGAGAAGGGGCACCGCTCAGGCGGATAGAGCCTGAAGAGAGGAGACAGAAAAAAAAGCAGTTAGGAGCTGTAATTAAAAGACCTGGGATGGGGGGCGGGGGGGCAGCAGACCATCAGCAGGGGGTGGAGGTGTAGGTGATCAGAGATAGACAAAGGAGGTGAAAACAGGGTTAGACAAAGAGCAGGAGTTAAGGATAGCCAGGGAGGGTTAGAAATCAAAGGAGAAAGGAACAGAAGAGATGCAGCAGGGAGGCGGGGGGGGGGTCGAGAAATTCAGTGCAACTTTGCAGAAAAGGGGTTCACAGACAGGACTGTTCACAAGTTAGAGAGATGCAGGGTCAGGTAGTTAGATAAAAAAGTAGTTTGATAGGATTTAGGAGAAGGAAGTCAGAGAGAAACAATTTGAATTAGCTAGTACATTCAAGCAATTACAGACTTTTGCATGATAGTTTACAGCTGGCAAAAGCAGGTTAGCAAACTACAAATACTTCGGCTTTGCATATGTAGATAAATTAAGCAAAATTCAAGCTAGAAGAGCTAGGATTCAATAGATTACAAAAAGGCACTGAAAGCGCTGTAGTTTGATTAAAAAAGGCACTGAATTGCTGTAGTCTCAGTAAAAGGTGCTCCAATGAGCACTGAAGCCCAGCACCGGCGGTCCAATCAGCGATAAGCACTCAGGGAGCCGCACCAATCGGAAGGCCCCACTGGAGAGCGAGCACAGAAATCAGAAAGCGGCAAGTATCTGCTTGAGAATCCGACCTCGGGGACCAGGCAAACAGCTGAGTTTGGTGGCTTCCAGGCAGGCAACAGCTAGCATGACGGCCGTCTTGCACCACTTCCGGAGAAGGGGCGCCACTCAGGCGTACAGAGCCTGCTTGAAAATCCGACCTCGGGGACCAGGCGAATGGCTGAGTTTGGTGGCTTCCAGACGGGCCGCGACCGGCGTGATGGCCATCCTGCACCGCCTCTGGAGAAGGGGCGCCACTCAGGCGGAGAGAGCCTGCTTGAGAATCCGACCTCGGGGACCAGGCGAACGGCTGAATTTGGTGGCTTCCAGGCGGGCAGTGGCTGGCGTGATGGCCGTCCTGCACCGCCTCTGGAGAAGGGGCACTGCTCAGGCGGAGATAGCCTGCTTGAGATTCCAACCTCGGGGACCAGGCGTAACGGCTGAATTTGGTGGCTTCCAGGGGGCAGTGGCCGGCGTGGTAGTCAGCCCTGCATCGCCTCCAGAGAAGGGGCGCCGCTCAGGCGGAGAGAGCCTGAAGAGAGAAGATGAGATGGCACTTCTCAAAAAGGAGAATGTCTTGGCCAATATTTTCCAATCCACTAACCCACCAAAAGAGTAACCTGGCTCAGTATCAATCGGTTTGCATCTGGGCCTGGATCGATCCTCCCTTCCTTCCTCTCTCCTCCCTCCCACCCACCAGGAAAGACATACTGAGCTCTTCTCTATAAAGCTGATGCTACTGCAAGACATGCAAGCAGTAAGCCAAGACAGTGCAAGTGGTAATACTAAAATTATCATTATGTCCAGAAATTTCCGGGCATACAGTAATTTTAGTATTAAAAAGGTGTTAATTTGTTTAAAGAAAAAACACTAAACAATTTAGTGTTAAAGTTTCCAAATACCTGTTTAACAAGAAAATTGTTACATTTCTTATGTGAAAAAAAACATTTAATTACAGTGTAAGGACTATGTTTACTTTACTTTTCCAAACACATCAAATAAATTCATTTTGTTCAGTCAGAGATGCAGGGGTTGAATTTAAAGGCAGATTACCGGACATTTGATCTTGACACTGACTGAACAAATAATATTACATTTTGAGGTATGTCACTCATTTTTCTTTTTGTCAGTCTGGTTGTCAGTGAGGTTCTCACAGAATGATGCCAGTGTACATAGAGGGGTTCAAGAGAGTAAGGATGTTGTGGTGTTAGCATCCCAATTTATGCAAGTCATGAGGGCATGCTAATTTTGTATTTTTGCCATACATATGTGTAACCTCCCCCCAAAAGGGGGCTTACCTTAGTTGCCCCATTCTCCTGTCTTGCTCCCATCCATGGAGCACTTCCCGATTGCCTGCCAGGTCCCCCAAAGTAATCCCCGTCTCACCTCCATAGCCCGAGTCCAATATGTGCCCCAAAGTTTTCCCCGAGCAGCCCCAATGTTATTTCAATCCAGCTTGGGCTCCAAAATTTATTTTGTGAGCCGCTGCACTGCTGGTGCTCCTCAGAGCAAGCGGTACTCGCGCACGCATGAACCGTACCTTTGATCTTCCGACCGCCGAATTTGCAGTCAATTGGGAGATGGTTCAGAGGTCCCGGTGCCCCTCCTCACCTAATAGGGGACCAGTGACCTTGACAAGGGCCAGGACAGCCCTCTTTATTTTGTAAATAAAGAACGCTACGAAGTGCTCCTGAACCAGGCTCATGAATATTAATGAGAGCCCTGGGAATCCTCAAATATTAATAAGGTACCTGTCCTAGCAAGTAGCACTCCTAAAATAATGGCGTTCATGACAAGTGAGAAAATGTAAATAATTAAAGCACTGCCAAGGACACTAAAGGGGCATGAAAAGGGAAAATGATTTAAATAATTAAATATACTGTCTGTTCCAGAATTAAACAGTGGGACTCAGATAAAAGCTTGCCTGTTGCAAGGGGCCACTAAATTTTGGCAGCATCGACAGGCTAAGGACTGAGAAAAAATGCTGAAGATGGGCAGATTCAAAAGGGCATCAAGAGGACTACTTAACAGTGGGGCAAGCAACTAAATAAAGTGCTTAACCTGGCTGCACCAGAACTTTAAAGTTGGGACTGTGGTAATCTGCCTAGGGACTGTGTGTGTTCAGCAGCCATTTTAGTGCAGCAACAGCCAATCGGAAAGCCAGGATTTCAACCAGGACTTGTGGGATTTTTGCCAGAGGATTCGTGGGACATTGCAAAAGGCTTATGCGGAAGCTGCAGGGACCTAATTCAGGCACCAAAACAGGAAGCCTACTGTGCATCGAGTAAGGTTAATGAACATTCATTTTATGGATTGACAAGCAGGTTCAGCCAATTATTGTGGGAGCAGCAAATAGCTTCAGCCAATCGGGAGCCTTAGAAGGACCCCATAAAAGACTGTTTTGCCAGGCTGAGCAGTGCTCCAGCATGGACCCCCCGGGTGGGGGCTCAGGCCCTTTGCTCCAGAATGGGCCTAGCAATCCAGTGCAAGCCACTCCACAGGGAAGGGGGCCTTTCTTCTGCCAGAGAGAGAGAAGCGGCTGCAGGCAACAGAAGTCACTAGCCTGGGGGTTGCCAAAAATTATCCTCCACAGCTGGCCAGCACCTTTCCACGTTTTTTGAAAACCGTGGGCAATCATGAACCTTCAGCTGGAGAGAGATGCAAGCATGTTCTACCTCAGCAGTAAGAACGCTGATGAAAGGCGGAAACCTCAGAGAAAAGGAAGCCATTTCTGCCAGTAATCTGACTGAGTAAACTGCTTCTGACAAGTGCAAGTGTGAGAAATCTTTGTGGGGAGCGAAGCCCAAAGTGTACTGACCGTGACTGCTTGTCCGCACCCTGCGTTTAACCAAAAGCACAGAAAGGGTGGACATTTGCTTAGTGACCAGAGAAGGGTCTAGTTAAAGCATATAAATGTGACTGATTTGATAAATGCCTACAGGACTGGACAGGGAGTACTCAGAGCTGGGGCTCTTCCTGACATCACCTGGGAGGTCCAGTATTTGTCTGTTGGAGTTGCTAACACCAGCACTGCTAAGAGAAGCTCTGAATGGTCGTGACGTCCAGTGGAGCTGTTAACTCCAGCCAAGCCACAAGGGACTGAGACTTTTGTGAAACATGCTTGAGAGAAGCAGCAGTAACTGTTTTGAATTGCTAAGTCAAAGCACTGTGTTGTGAAAAAGAGTTAGTCTGGAACGGACTGTGAGGAATTGGGTCAGCCCTAGCCTTCAGGGAAATCATCCATGCTTGAAGGACTGTGTCTTGTGATCCGCTTTGGGAGCCATTACCTGAGCTCTGGTTGTACACTCTGTGCAGGGATGTGGGTGCTCATCCCTAAAATGCCTGGGAGTGCGCCACAGTTCTAAAGTTCTAGCTGACAGGAAAAGGGTCTATGTCTGCCACATGTGGCACACAGAAAAGGAACTGTGACTACCTGATGCATATTCTGAGATGTATAAATGTGTTGATTTGATAAATGTGCTGAATGCAACACGTCCATCCGATTAGGTTTGGGACACAGCCTGGTAGTGTGCCACCTAGGGTGCTGCCATATGCGTTTCCCCTGGGGGTATAGCCCAGGCATGGGGTTGAAACGTGCTGGCCTGTATCCTAGTCTGGTCATCCACTAAAGTGATTTTGGCCCAGAGAGGGGCACTGCTGAAAGAAGCTGAAGTGTTGTTCCACCTGCAAAAGCAGCAAGATCCCTGCAGTCAGGATTGAGCAGCTGACTGTAAACCTTTGCTAGCATTTTAACCTCCGGAGACAGAGCCCACCTGCTGAAAGCACTTAATCCTGCCTTGTACAGACTGATGATGACTTCCAAACTGTAAGTAATGCAGGGTCCAGCCCTGTAACCAAGAAAAGGGACTTGTAAACAATTCAGCGTTGTCAAGTTCTGAAAGCTAAAGTTCGTGTGCATTCAAAAGTACATTTTAAAGATAATCTTCTTGTTTTTTAAGGGCCCCAACTAGCCGGCCAACATACAGCTGCACCGAACAACAGACCTGCACCTTAAGAACTTTAGTTACTGGGTACCCAGGTTAATGTGTGAGACTGCGGGGTCTTACACAGTTTGGTACTGGTACCAGTGTTCACATTTGTTACTGTTTTCTGCTAATTGTGTCATCTTTCCAATTGCAGCTAGCCAGCTAGATAGCCAGGGCTTCAACTGTCTCACAGGTTGGTGGGTGTTTCTGTGATTAATGCCTAAAGGTAAAAATGTTAATGTTAATTT
The DNA here is from genome assembly GCA_016271365.2 of Neoceratodus forsteri. NCBI lineage: Eukaryota > Metazoa > Chordata > Ceratodontiformes > Ceratodontidae > Neoceratodus > Neoceratodus forsteri. The sequence goes on along the minus strand of CM057459.1, from coordinate 436,412,312 downwards.
ATGCACGCGGCCCCTACCCTCTGGAATTCTCTACCCCGTCAGCTTCAGGAGTGCATGACTGTGGAGGGGTTCAAACAGGCGCTGAAAACCTTTTTATGGATTCTTGACTATGAAGGCGCCACATAATTTGATTCCCTGTTTACTCTTGTTTGTTAGTTATTTATTATGCTGTTATGGTTTTATATAATTGTAATTGGTTTTTATCTTTTGTAAAGCGCCTTGATGGCCTTATGTGAAATAAAATGTATTATTATTATGTGACACGCCAATCAAACCAATCTAAAACCGCCACCTAAATCCTAATGTGAGTACTGTAAATAGCTTAATCTTTACTCCAATTCACCCATCCTAGCCCTTCCCCTTGTAAATAAACTGCTGTTGATTGTTACTGCATAATCTTGTCTCGTATGCATATTATTATAGAGAGTCAATAATTCAAGAGTCTGAAATGTGGGGCAATGTTTATTGGGTCATGTTTGGGTCGGCATATTGGCAATGTGGGTGGGTATAGCACTTCAGAGGATTGTACCAGGTTTAGCTAACCCACGTAATGTATACCCTGGGTGAAGGCACTGCGCAAATGTCATATCTTGGGAAAGAACCAGTTTAAAGGTAAAGTACAGGCCCAGGCCCCTCAGCCTTGGTTAGTGTAGCCCTTCAGATGGATGACGCCAGAGCTACATATGTAAAAACTAAAGTTCCAGCATGGCCATGTGATGGCACTCAACTAATGAGACCAAACTTTCTTACACATTTTATAAACTGTGCTATACCCCTCAGGACCTTTACAAGGGGTGAAGGTCAAAAATCAGGTACCGCAAGAGGAAATTAAATACCTCAATCAACAATTTCTTCATGGAGGAAGAAACATTTTTCATCCCCTAATAGCCAGCCAGGTTGTATACTTAGATGACTGACCAAGTATCCTGCCACCTATGTGTCTAATGGTTTACAAAAATATAATGGCATTTAAAAAGCCTAATCTGTAATAAGGCAATGATGCTCGACACTGAGGACAAATCTGATGACAACTAGATGTGATGGTAGTTTAGCAGGAACCAGAGCTGAAGATGAAGGTGTTAATGTCAAGATCACTTATTCTAATTACTGTATGTGGCCCTCCAAAGAGGTAAATGCTGCTAGTATGAATTTCTGCTTACAAAATTGGGCCCATATTCAAAGCAGATGTGCAGCACATTCCCAGAAAATGCACTGAAGCACAATATTTGAAAGGGGTGAAATGCGCCTCTATGTCAGAATGCATACCCGTCGCCTGCCGGGCGCAGCGGTGATTTCATCATGACGCTGGCAACCCGGTTCGGAACGGATCCGGATTGTCAGGGCAGGCTGGGTGGAGAAGGATTGAGCGTCCCTCGGAAAGCTCTCCTTCTCCGGGGGGAAGGGGGCTGTGTGCTCGACACAGGAGCGACACCTGGGGAAGGCTGGGTTGTCGCCCTAGGACCGACGGAAGGTCAAGTAACTCTGGGGCGGGACAGACGCTGGCATCATTGCAAGTCACTGCCCCAGCTTACAGGGGACAAAATCCTCGTGCCTGCTGCCTAAATGAAGCCCTGTCTCTGGGCTTCGATTAGCCTCCTGGCCCCACGCTCTCCCAGATACCGGTATCGCAGTACCGGTCCCTTCTACGGTACCGTGACCCCGCCCCCTGGTGGGTAAGCTAGGGGTAACTGGGGGAGCAAGAAGGGCTTAGAAGGAGGTGGATGCATCAAGGACGCCGTGACTAGGGCGGATATAATGGCGGCAGATGAGGGGGTCAAAAATAGCAGAATATAAAAAAAAAAAGAATGCGCAATCTTGCAGAAGTAATGTATGAGGTACAAAAAAATGGGGACAGGCACCTGAATATGCCGAGCAAGTGTATATTCAGCCAAAATGTGCAGCGAATGTGTCGTGCATCACAGAAATCTGACGCACAGAGTTAGGTATGAAAGGGGATGGCCTACATCGGCCAGCCACCCACAGGCAGGCTGCAGAACTGCAGACAGAAGACCCTGAGACAGCCCTCAGAGGTGCAACAGGATGTGCACCAGGCACCCACACACAGCAGTCATGCCAGAACGGTAGTATCCAAAGCCACAGCCGCGCTGTGCCTGCCCGCGGAGCAACTTCCAGATGCCGGTGGGTGACACCACTGGTACCGCCCAGTCAGCCACACCCCTCACCACACCCAGGTCGGGGACGCCCAACTGCCACATGCTATACAGGCATCCCCTTAGCACACCAGCAGAGCAGACTGCTACAATGCGGCACATGTACCAGGTGCCATGGCCTGTACCTATGTGGCCGTAGAGTGCTACCCGGTAGAGGCATGCGCCCATGGTGGCATCTGGGACAACGGTGATCAGGATGCAAGGCGGTAACAGTGGCAGCATGGCATGGGGTAAGGGACAGCCCAGTGGCACACACCCACTGTGGACCACCATAGGTGCACACAGCACACCCGTGCCAGACCCACGTCACCAGAAACCACGTACATGTCACTGGTGCCATCCCTGCAGTGTGATAATGCCACAGGGGCCCTGGGTTCGGGTCACTGTGGTGGACAGTGCACAACTGTGAGCAGCACAAGGCAGGGTTCTCAGCACATGTTAGCAACATTAGTGTACTTATTTCCACAATCTTCTGAGATTGCAATGTCATGTGTGATGCTGTGTCACACATTCTGACCAGCTGTCAAACACCTTGGCACACATTTGGGTGCTTAAAGGTTGGGTGGTACGTAGCACTGTACTCAGGCCAATGCAGTTTACCTACCCACAACCATACAGTCTCACCTGCCTGTTAGGGTGCATTACCTCCTGATCACCTTTGTGGAGTGGTAGTACCGCCCTGAAATGCTGGGTCTGTGCATGCCAACGGTATGCAAATGGCCTGAATACATTCCAGTAATGAGATGCAAATATGCTGTTTGGGCGCTGATTGTGCATATCCTGGCTGAATACTGCATATCTTCCTGCCATGCAAGTGGCTTTGCATTGCCTAATTCTGTATGCTCCCCACTGGGCTCTGGGCACCTGCCACACCACGCATCTCCCACTGTGTGATTGCGCATGTTCGGGATATTCAGCCACACATGTGCAATCGCATATTACGGCTCATCTTCTGAATATACCATTTCTTTGTGCCGGTGCAGTTGAGGTGTGCAGAACATGCACTTGTGCGATGCAGCCTGCCACTTTTGAATATGGGATCCTTGTTTCATATTTGCTGTGGGTTTTTTTTGTTTGTTTTTTTTGTTAACTATTTTTCCCCTCCTACATGCTCCACGCCCCGCCACTCCTTCGAGCTGCCTAGGTCCCCCCATTTGCTGTGTTTTCAATTCCTGTGTTTATGATGTCTGCTGTCGTATTTCACCACACAACAAGTTTCTGCAATCTGCCATCCTGCTTTTGCACCCAGCCAGCTACTGCCCTTCCAGTAAACATGGCTGCTGATACTTCACTGTGTGGAACCTCGTTTGTAGACATTTTCCTCATGGATGTTAAACCAATTATGACACGGCATATACTGTATGTTCAGTTCTGCAGGCAGCATTCTTCCATACCTCCCATTACTTGAGGTACACAACTGGGGTACGACAGAGCGGGACATATACAACCGGGGTTGGGGGGAGCAAACATGATTAGCGTTTATAAATGGGTGTGGTAGATGTTATCACAAATTATAGAGACCGATTAGAAAAATCTGAAATTTCATAGACAATGGTTATGAAAACACCAGCTGTCTAGTATTGTCAGACAACATCCACTGCAAATTAAGCATAACAATCAAGTTATTTACTACAGTTTCCATGGTCAACAGACATTTAAAAAGAAAAAAAATCACAGTACAACTAATCCTTTTATAGAGCTACAGGGATTGAATTTAAAGGCAGATTATCAACTGGGTAAGATTTGCATGAAAAATTCCTTGGCAGACAGTCCAGTTATCGTCTTTGACATTCTGGCAGCCCCATGAGTAACCACCAAATGACTTTTCTGCTCTGCTCCTGAATTCCTTTTTCTCCCCAGAATAATTAATTTAATTTAAATTTGCAGACCAAGAAAGGCACACCGAGCTAGAGCTTATTTCTAGGTACAACCCAAGCAAAGGCTTACAAGGGGGCGAGTACATTTAGCAATAATGTGTCAAAAATAAAGTGCTAAATGCAAGGTATGCTTGCAAACACTTTAATCGAATGTACATATTTACGAAAGTCACAAATGGTAACCTGAGATGAGTCAGTACAGAGCCGTAATAGTAGAAAGGTGCAGGGTACCTTGGTGTGCCAGGATGCGGAAAGATAAAGGGAACAGGAACCAGGCAGACAGGGATGAGACAGTCTGCAGGTGCAAGATTTTGAGAAATAAACAGCTCAGATTCACATGGGTACATGCCAGGTGGAGTCTACTTACTTTCTTTGAGGTATGACGCCAAACTGTGAGTGAGGTCATTGCTTGGGAGAAAACAGGAATCTGAAACCAAACAGCAAGCACATTTAGGGGTCAAGTAAACAGCAACATCCTATAATTAAAGCAGTTATGCACATGTAATGTTTTTACACTTAAATCTATAACGATATTACCATGCCTGTTAAAGAGCCACTGATGCCTCAAGAAGAACTTTGAAGAACACAGTATTTAGACACAAAGCAGCTTTTATTTCTCATTAGCTCGGTGTTTCTTATTTCCATTATTTATTATTGAGGTCAGATGCATGAAAACAGAAGAGCTGTTCCCTGAGGGTTCTTCAGCTCCTATTGCTTCTTCCCAACCTGTTGTCATAATAATGTGCTTGTGACATCACAGTTATTCCCATAGCAACAGACTGTGATGTCACAACACAGCATTATGATGTCACATAGGGAGTAAGTTATAGTGGCAGATGAGCTCTAAAGGATAAAGATCCTGTTTTGGTGGGAATTTCTTCAGTAATAAATAATGAAGAGAAGTCTATAGACGATATGTGAAAAACAAGCTGAACTGTGTCCAGCTATTATGTTTGCCAAAGTTTTTTCAAAGGCGTCAGGTGTTCGTTAAAGAAACTCACCACGATGAGCCTCTGCACCATATATATAGGTGCCTTCCCGCCAAAGGTTCTCAATAAGAATAATATCCCCGAGAAGTGTTTTATTAATAAGTTATTTCACTCGTAAAATTCAGAATACCGGGTCCCAAGGACTTCCCAGTTTCTTTCTGCCACCCATGTTCCACCCACGCCCTCACAGACGTGATGACGAGATTCCAGTGAGAGTGCGGGGGCGCACTCCATTATATTCAATGGATGGTGACTTTTCCATCTGTTTTCTGTAATATAATGGCCCTTGACAATGAAGCGTGGGCGCGGTCAGCTAACAAGGGCCTTGATGGGCCAGTGCCAATGTTTCATTGCTGCGGCCATCATATAACAAAAAACAGATCAAAAAGTCACCACCCACTAAATATAATGGAGCGCGGCCCCACGCTGTCACTGGCATCACATCTGTGAGTGCGGGGGCGGAGCGTGGGTGGCAGAAAGAAACCGGGAAGTCCTTGGGACCCAGTATTCTGAATTTTATGAGTGAAATGACTTCTTATTAATAAAACACTTCTCAGGGATATTATTCACATCAGAAACCTTTGGTGGCATGGCACTTATTTATGGTGCAGGGGCTTGTATTTTTATCTTGGTGGGTCTCTTTAAGTAAAAGTTCTTAGAGTAAATATAAAACAACTATTATTTTTTTAAGCTACATTAATTTGTATGCAACACAAATGACTGAGAAGTTATTAAGAGTCGATTGATATTGCAGCTGAGGAAGGGACCTCTGGGGCCCCGGAAGCTTGTGCACTATATCATCTTTGTGCAAGACATATGTAGGTCTACTGAAAGGTATCAAACTATTCAGCAACTCCTGTTTTCCAAGGACCAGTACGGCTTTTTACTGAGTTCATGGCAAAATTGGTAGTAAGTTACAAATAAGGACATATATTTAAGGAGAGTGGAGGGTACTGGGAGTGGGATCAGGTGAAGTATCGGTATATGTCATGGGAGTAAGATCAATTATGAGAGTGGGATTGGAGTAAGGGATTAATGGTGGCTGTGGTTTCATTATAAGGGAAAATGTGTGTGTGGGACAAGGGTAAGGGATAAACTGCGGATGAGGTTTCAGAGTAAGGGCAAAACTGGTTATGGGATCAGGATAAGGGATAAACTGTGGGTGTGGTTTCAGAATGAGGGAAAAATGGTGGGTATGGGATCAGGGTAAGGGATAAACTGTGGGTGAAAAATTAGGGAAAGAGAAACTGTGATTTCAGGATAAGGGGAAATCTGTGGGTCTGAGATCAGGGAATGGGTCTGTGGGTGAAGGATTAGGGTATGAGATATGTTTTGGGTGTGGGATCCTGGTAAGGGACCAACTGTAGGGGTGGATCAGGGTAAGCTGTATCTGATCACAAAAACATTTACAATGTGCAAAAACAGCCACGTTAGAGAGAACACCAGCTGTACAAAAATGTGATATCAAAAAGGGAAAAAGAGCAAAGTTAGATGAAAATATATTCATCTAAATGTGTGATATCTTTACAGGAGCACAGAAAGCATTTGTGATTGGAAATTCTTGTACATTACATCGAGTCCTGACCCTTTTGCAGTTCCACAACCAGTGTCTATTTTTTCTGCACGAGTGACAGAAATGGCTAATAACAGTTTCCCTCCAGTTCTAGAAAATACGTAAGTTACAACTGAAATATTTAATTGGCCATATTAAATAAGACACACGTGGTTATTACATGGCTCTTATTAATTCTGAAATCCACACTTGGGGCTGGGGGGCAAGTAATTGCCTGTTGTGTTTTCAGGGAACTATGAAGTAAGTTGAGGTCAGTTGCAGCCTTCTAGGAGGCACTGCCAGTGCAACGTGCAGGACAGAGTAGAAAGGATAAAATAACAGAATTCAACACATGGCTAAAAGGCTGGTGCAAGGAGGAGGAGGGATGCCACTTCATAGGGACTGGGGATCCCTCTAGGAAGTTAGCAGACTGTTCACAAAAGATGGTCTGCATCACAGCAGTGGTGGAACTAGTGCCATTACAGCAAAAGCAAGACATCAGAACATTTTTAAACTAGGCACGGGGGAGGGCAGTGATGGAGTACAGGAGCACACAGACACAGAAAGGGAGCCAAATTGTCACAGGGTATAGGAAAAAAGAGGAAGCAGGAAGGGGGAAATGTAAATTTAGTGGGCTTTCAAAAGTCAGCAAGGATGGGAAGTCTAAAGGAGAGAGGAATGGCAAGTGCAAAGTAATTTATATGAATGCAAGGACCCTAGGGAATATACTGGATGAACTCCATGTGCTAAACAGCAACTGACATGTTGTTCTTACCTGCTGCAAATCCTGTCGTTAGCAGGTAGCCATCCAACTAGAAAAATCTAAATGTAAAAATAAAAAAAATGCATAATTTTAGTAAAATAATGTATTTTGTAAATGCCACATGAACACCTGTCATGTTTGCAACCTCTGCTGAGGCGAAGGGGCATCGAGATTAGAGTATTTTATTTTACAGAGGAACAGATGGGAGGGCATCCTGAGATGTGAGCAAGGTGGTTTGTGTTATTTTATAAAAGATCGAGGGGGTTATGGCTGGGATCAACAATGAGCATGGCTTTGTTATTTGCCCCTCTCTGCTGAGGGGGGGCACCATTGATCACTGCCGAGATCTGTGGCCAGCAGTCAAGTTGGGGAGGGACATACAGAGGGAGATAGAGAGCATGATATTTCATACAGACCATAGCCAGAAAGGTGGAGAATTAAATATGGTTTTACCGAGATCAGGTCAGTCAGACAGCAGACGGTCAGTACAGAGATGAGCTGGTCACTGCCTATGGGGTTTTTCAAGCACTGGGATCAGACTTTTTTGGGGGTTGAAATAAATTTGTTTTTGTTGTTTTTTTCCTCCGGTGCTAGCTTCTGGGCAATGGTTTTTGTTGAAGAATAGCGCTGTGCTGCGGAATGATTCAGATGTCCAATGTGTTCTGACAGAGAATGGAAAACAATGAAGATGGAATGTATAGGGAATGGCAAACACTGAAGATGGAATGCTCATGCATGTTAGTTCTGCAGTTACGGTGATGAGGTCCTCACACAGTAACTGCAGTAGTAACATGGATAATATGCCTCTTTCAGACTCGAAAGACCAGTTTACAGTAACCCCAAGATGTCTGTCCTATGTCAGGCAGCCTTAAACCGGGATAAACTTGAATATTACCATGTACTTTGGTAAAATCAGACTAATTTGTTTAGTGCAGTATGTATTTATCCTTTACAGTCACTGTCTGTCTCCCCCTAACCAAAACACACACACACATACACACACTGTAGACAGCTAGTCATGTTGTTGCGTCCTATAAAACATTCAAAAGTCTCATCAATATTGTTTTTTTTTAAGATCTTCATACACAGTCCCTGATCTGAGCCAGTCTGCTTGGGGTTCTGCTACAGTTCAGAAGGTCGTGACACAGCAATGCTGTAAAGGGTCTCTCTGTAAAGGCTATCATGCAGAGAGCCCCACGCTTGCCTGTGTTTGCCATAATTTTCGGTTTTGCACTGGTAAGGAGTGCAAGTGCTCTTTCATTTCTTATCCTAGTGTGTCTAGTGGTTAGACAGCCACAATGTTTGCAATGTCCTGTGAACAATAAGACACTGTCAGAAGGGCTCAGACAGGCTCTCCAGCTGTTGTTGCATAGACTGGGGCAAGAGACTCCAAATGAAAGATCACATGCAGTGACTGCATGCTAATAATGAGAAAATTCACTGGCACGTACCAGTGACTTATAAAATGTCATGCATGATAAACTTCCATCCTTATCAACTCAGAAAGAAACTACAGTAATGAAGACTCTTGTGCTTTTTCCACCATTTAAAATTATTTCTATATAATTCCTCCAGCCAACTATTGATGCGCAGGAACTTTTCTAATGTAGAGGTAAAATAAAGTGTAAAGTAATTATGTTTTTAAATAGTAAGTATGCCTAAAAAACATTCACTGTATCCATCTGGGGGAAACACTGAGGCTGCTATTCCCAAATGGATATGTAGTGGACATTTACAGAAAGAAAACATTACTCACCATAGTAATGTTTCTTCTAATGGAGTCTTGTTGTATTCTGACAATATGCAGTTAGCCCCAGCACTTGAACCGCCCTGGAGAGGAAAGGGTTAACTCTATGCAGAAGCAGAGAATGTTGAGCTCGAGCTCGGTTTTCAAACCTCTGCCTCTGGTACTCGTCAGTGTAACTGTCAGATTCTTATCAGCAAACTAACTACTTAAGTATGGAAACTGTTTAACTTTAAGCCAAAAGGCAACAACTTGGGTCCAAAAGACTCAAGTCGAGAACCCAAGAAAAAAGGTAGTGAAAAAATATATAAACATAAAGCAACAACAATAAACAACCACCCCACCCTTAAGAGGGAGGGTAAGCGGTATACCCCTGAGGTGCAACACTGTACCTGCCAGCCCACTTCCTAAAAACTAGGCTCTGAGAGGGGAGGCAGGGATGGAGGTCAGAATACGCAAGACTCCATTAGAAGAAACAACATTATTATGGTGAGTAATTTTTTTTCTTCAAACAACATGAAGTCTTGCTGTATTCTGACAATACGCAGACTACCAAGCAGTACCCCCCAGCAGGAGGGAATACAGAACCTACTTTGGGAACAGGCTTTGCAGGACTGCTGTACCAAACCTAGCATCACTCTTAGCCTGGATGTCCAGAGAGTAATGCTTGGTGAATGTATGGACTGTTTTCCAGGTGGCTGCTTTACAGATTTCTACCAAGGATATATCTCTGGCAGCAGCCAGAGAAGTAGATGTACCCCAAGTTGAGTGAGCCTTCAGGCCTGAAGGGGGTGCTTTGCCCAACTTGTCATAGCAGAACAATATACAAGAGACAATCCACCTGGCAATAGTTCTTTTAGTAGCAGGCTTACCTTTTCCCACTTCACCATAAATGAGAAATAATTGAAGACAGTCATTTCTGTGTGCCTTAGTATGCTCCATGTGGTAGCTAAGTGCCCTTTTAACATCCAAACTGTGTCATCTTCTTTCTCCCAAAGAAGAATGATCAGTGAAAAACACAGGTAGAGACATAGATTGGTTCAGGTGAAAATCTGATACCACTTTGGATAAGAACCTCCTATTTGTTCTCAGGACCACCTTATCTCTGTGGAAGGAGATAAAGTCAGGTTCCACTGACAGGGCCTGTAATTCACTAATCCGCCTGGCAGAAGTGATAGCTACCAGGAACACAGTTTTCCAGGTCAAGTAGTAAAGCTCGGCCGAAGCCAGAGGTTCAAAGGGTGGCTGCATAAGCTGAGCAATGCAGATATTCAGATCTCAAGCTAGTAGGCTCTCTAAAGGGAGGGTTGATATGAACCAGACCTTAGAAGAACTTACTGAAAACAGGATGAGATGCCAGGGAAGAGCCCTTCCCTGCTGAAAGGAATGCAGGCACAGATGCTAGGTGAATCTTCAGAGTTTTAGGCCTAAGGCCTAGGCCATTAAGGTGAACCAGATAATCTAAGGCTGTAGCAATGTCCACAGTATCTGGCAGAATGCCTTTCTGAGAACACCAAATACTGAATCTTTTCGATTTGGAATTGTAAGTTTTTCTGGTAGAAGGCTTCCTGGAGACCTTGAGAATATCCAGAACTCCCTGAGAAAGATGCAGGCTTGCATATTCTAACTCTTCAAGAGCCAGACCTTGAGATTGAGAGACTGGAGATTGGGGTACCAAATTCTCCCGAGAGGAAGTTAGGAGATTGTGTCTTTTGGGAAGAGACAGGGGAGTTACACTGCCAGGGACAACAGCAGAGGGTACCAAGGTTGTCTGGCCCAGTCTGGAGCCACCAGTATCACTGTACAGGGTTGAGACCTGATCTTGACTAGGACTCTGAACAACAGGGGGAAGGGAGGAAAGGCACAGAGAAACCTGCCCGTCCAATCCAATATGAGAGCATTCAGAGGAACAGTCCCTAGGAATGGAGGTCTGCAGCAGAACAGGGGGAGCTGGTGATTGTCCGGGACTGCAAAGAGATCTATCTCTGGAGTGCCCCATCTGGTGAAGATTACTTTCAGGATGAAAGGATCCAGGGACCATTTGTGATGGCCCTGTGAGAGTCTGCTCAAAGCATCTGCTAGTACATTGTCCTTCCCAGGGAGATGAATTGCTGTCAGGGAAGCCTGAAGGAGTAGGCTAGAGACCACAATTTCATGGCCTCTGTGCACAAGGCCGTGGACCAAGTGCCCCCTTGCTTGTGGATGTACCACATTGTGGTGGTGTTGTCCATCCTGACCTACACCACCTTGTCTCTGACTGAGTCCGAGAAAGCCTGAAGGGCTAGGAAAACTGCCCTGAGTTCCAGGAGATTGATACGAAGGAGAGAGACTCTTGTGGAGACCAAACACAGTGAGTTGTGAGAGCTCCCCAGCCTAGGAGAGAAGCATCTGTAGTTAGGACCACTGAGAGAGCTTGACTGAGGAATGGGACCCCTTGTCTGAGATTGTCCTGATTCAGCCACCACTGGAGAGCTTGGACCAGAGTCGGAGTCACTAGAACCAATTTGTTGACAGAATCTTTTTTTCTGAGACCAAAAGGACCTTATGTGAAACTGAATGTCCCTCATCTGAAACCTGGCTCCTTGTACCACCACAGTGGAAGCTGCCATGTGGCCTAGGAGTTGAAGAAAGTGTCTTGCTGGACGAGAGACCAGAGGTCGAAATGAGGAAGCAAGATCTGTAAGGGCCTTTACCCTTGCTAGTGGGAGGAAGGCCTTTGCCTGAGCAGTATCTAACTCTATTCTTACGAAAGTTAGAAGTTGTACTGGTTCGAGAACTGACTTTGGAAGATTGAGAAGGAACCTCAGAGAACTGAGCAAGTTCTGAGTGGTTTTCAGAGCTGACTTGACCTGGTCGGAGGACTGACCAACAATGAGACAGTCGTCCAGGTAGAGGAAGATAGCTATACCCTGTCTTCTGAGGAAGGCAACTACTACTGCAAGGCACTCTGTAAACACCCTTGGAGCTGATGTTAGGCCGAAGGGCATGGCCCTGAACTAATAATGGCCTGAAGGCAACTCGAACCTGAGGTACTTTCTGTGGGAGAATCTGATAGGAATGTGGAAATAGGCATCCTTGAGGTCCAGGGATGCTAGCCAAACCCCTGGCCTTAGAGAGGGAAGAATTATTCCTAGAGTCGCCATTTAGAATTTTGGTTTTGTGATGTGCTTGTTCAAATATCTTAAGTCTAGGATGGGTCGCCACTTCCCTGTCTTTTTCAGGGTAAGGAAATACAGTATCTGGAGTACAAACCTTTGCCCCGTGTTGAGTAGGAACTTTCTCTACAGCTCTGAGAGCCAGTAGAGAAGAAACCTCTGCTTCTAGAGCAATGGTTTCTGAGATGGTTGCAGGGTGGAAAGACCTGACCCTCATTTTTGGAAACCTTTTGAAACTGAGGGCCAGTCCCTGGCTTACTACCTCCAGGACCCACTTGTCTGAGGTAACAGCCTTCCAGGCCTGGAAGCAGTAAGCCAGCCTGCCTCCTACTGGAATAGGGGGGGTCGACCCGGGCTGACACACCAGGATGTCTGTTTGGCAGGAGCCTTGGACTGGGAAGAGGATGCAGCCCTGCTCATCCCCCTCCTACCTCTCCTTTGAAAGAACCCCCTCTGTGGAAAAGAAGAGGAAGCTGGGCTTGGTAAAAAGGCCTGTGAAAGGGCCTGCCCCTGCCCCTAGATTGCTGCTTCTGAGGAGTGGCTTGCCTTTCTTTGGCCTGTGCACTCCTGTAGGTGGTCCTACACTTATCCATTTTCTTCATATAAGCCTCTGTCTGCTCCCAAAACAGAGAGTTACCCACCACAGGGAAATCCATGGCCTTAGCCTGGGTGTCCTGAGAAAGGCTAGTGCATCTAAGCCTAGCAAAACTCCTGAGATACACAGATGTAGCCATGACTCTTGATGCCGCATCACTGGAGTCCACAGCAGCATGGAATTGTACCTTGGATGCCTCAATTCCATTAGCAGCCACCTCCTCCAGCTCTCTGGACAGCTGGGGGGAGGCCTGTTTAGCCAGTTCCAGAACCGTATCCCACCTGGACTTCTGGTACCTGGCTGTGTTGGCCATATAAGTAGCCTGCTGACTGTCGCCCTCAGAGTCTGATCTCCTTTTGCCTGGGGAGGTATCGCCCAGGTCAGTGGGCACCTCCTCAAGTTCATCCGCAACCAAACCGGGCTGGCCATCCTGATCAGTGGACTTCTCGGCCTCTCTTTCCTTCAGACTACTCAACCTCTTTTTCAGAGTGGCTTTAGGAACATTTTTACAAATCTGGCAGTCTGTTTTGAGGTGGTCAAACCCAGACAATAAACACAGATGAGGTGGGAGTCAGCCTTGGCAAAAGCCTCCCCACACTCAGAACAGTGTTGAAACCCAGTGGGACCGTTTTTTTTCTTGGGTTTCTCAGACATGGCCACACTTAAATTACCCTTTACAGTTTTCAAGCCAAGTACTACTCCCCTATCGGTTACCAACCGTGTTACAGGCTGTGGAAAAAAAACAGAAAAAGTCTGTTTTTTTTAAACCGGCAGGAACCAGAACATCACTACTAAATCCCAGAAAATACAAACACAAACAAAAGGTCGGTTTTCAATCGGACCGACTAATCGGAAACCAAAGAAAAAACAATTTCCACCGAAAAATATAACTACCCATCTACAACACTACCTGTACCGTAGACAGAGACTTGAATACCGTAAAAATACTAAATCGGTTGAACAACTGAACGCTTTTTGAAACTTTACCAAACCGAGTGAAGGAGAAATCTCAGGAGCGACTTCACAGTTAGGTGGACTAAAAAATCTGACAGTTACACTAATAAGTACCAGAGAGAGAGAGAGATTTGAAAACTGAGCTCGAGCTCAACGTTCTATGCTTCTGCACTGAATTAACCCTTTCCTCTCCAGGGCAGTTCAAGTGTTGGGGCTGACTGCATATTGTCAGAATACAGCAAAACTTCATGTTGTTTGAACCAAGGTATTTTCTCTTTCTCTTTTTTCAGACAGGTTCATTATGTTCAGGTCAGGTTCTCTCTCCCTTAACCTCAACCTAGTCCCCATTAAGAGTATATTCCTTGGGGGGCAGGCACTCCCTGAGACAGGGACTAAGGGAAGGGAGTAGCGTGAAGTACTAAGCATGCTCCTCCAAGGAATGGTGCAGAGGCCACTGCAATTAAACATTTTTATCAATGACCTGAAAGCTCTGGTCTCTTGTAGGCTGCTTAGGTTTTCTTGTAACACTAAGATGGCCAGCTTGGTGGACACTCTTGAGGATGGTCAAACTTCAAGAGGACCTAAACAACCTGGGCAGCTGTCTGGACTCTTGTAGTTTTAGAGTCAATGCAGCAAATGCCAGGTGATATTCAGTGCAGTCCCAACCTAATGAACCCCCTCAGACTGGAACTCCCTGTCTAACAAACTGCTCTGTTGCCACCTGATTATTTGTCAGTCAGGTTATGCTGTTTTTTAAATTTCAGATCCTCTCTGTTTAGCCGATCAGTCAGTCAACTGCCCTCACCTTCAGTTCTGTCTGTCAAGATTGACAGTTCACTTCCTGTTTGCAGTGTTTTTGTTTCAGTATGCATGCAAAAAGAAAACATAATGTGCTCACTCTGCAGCAGCGACTTAGAATCCTCATCTGCTTTGAGAATGGTGAATGTGCGGCTACACTTGCTGTGGAGTACGGCACAGGCAAGTCCATCATGAGTGATATCCGTGAGGCAAAGGACCAATGCCGGGAATTTGCAGGTCCTATGGAGGGCTCTTCAGGCATTGAAAAACAAAAGAACATGAGGGCCTGTAAAGACGATGCACATGATGAGGCAATCTGTTTGTGGTTTTGCCAGGAGAGGGAGAAGGGCACCCCAATCTCTGGCCCCCTTCTTAAAGAAAAGGCTCTGCAGGTCCACAGTTGGCTGGGTGATGATCATGGCAGTTTTGTTACCAGTGACGGTTTGCTTCATTGTTTTAAACGCATCATGGCATCTGCCAATTGTAGCTATGTGTCGAAAGATTAAGTGCTACAGATAAAATGGTAGCACTGTTTCTGCAACAGCTGAATAAGCTTATTTGAGCAGAGTCCCTGTTACTACATCAAATTTACAATGCGGATTAAACCAGGTTGTATTAGCAGTGACCTTGGCCCTCAGTGCAGAGAAGGGTGCTCCAGACTTCAAAGAGCAAAAGGACAGAGCAATTGTACTTGCCTGTGTAAATGCTAGTGGGCACCATAAGCTCCATCCTATCACTGGCATACCTCATGAGGCCAGGTGTTTGACATGTTAACATGTCCGCTCTACATATGACTTATGGCAGTCAGAAATGCCTGGATGGATGGTGTCCTGTTCACGACTGGTTCAAATATCACTCTGTGCCGAGTGTTAAAAGGCAGCTGGTGTCACTAAATCTCCCTCTAAATGCTGTGCTTCTCCTGGACAATTCCCCTGCTCACCCAGAAATGACAGTTATCCAAACTCATGATGGCAGCATTTGGTGTTTATTCCTGCCTCCAAACACCATCTCAAAGATTCAGCTCTGCAATCAGCGAATTCTTAAAATTTTCAACTACCAGTACCGTAAGAGATTGCTACAGGCAGTGCTAACAGACACTAATGAGGACCTGACTTTGCAGGAGGCTGTAAGGTCAATTACACTCAAAGATGTAGTGTATATGGGTGCAGAAGCTTGGGAAAAGATACAACCTGAAACGATTGCTAAAGCATGGCAGAAATCAGGCCTTTTTCTAACCGATGTGCTGGAACCCGAGACAGTCAATGAGGTGGGGAGAGAGAGAGAGAAAGAAAGTGAGAGTGAGAGACGACTGACCCAGACAATGACCTGGAGGCTGTGGCGCTAGCTAAGGACATAATAACCAAGCTGAATTCCTTCTTCCCTGAAGATGATATGGACTGTGGAAGGACAAAATGCTCAAAGATGGCATAATCAACGCTGTCAGAAATCAGCCTCAAGATTATCAACAGGACTGAACAGATGTTTGATCCCATGGTCAAACCCTAAAAATCAGAGGCAGTTAATTCAGGGGAAATGTTACAAGGTGCTTCTTCTCCCAAGGCTGGTGAATCTACTGAATAGCCTGTCATAGGGTAACCTGGGTAGTAGAATGGGTAGGGAAACCTCCATAAACTGGTAGATGTTCACACACTATATTTATAAATTCCTTCTTATACAGTGGGAGAGAGGCAGACGTGATGAACCTAGAGTCCCTTCCCACCTTAAATTAGGGCCCCATTTACAAACATATCTGGATACGTGAGATTCGTATATATCCATCCCTCAGAGCACTGCACCCCAAGCAACTACCGCACTCAGAGGACTCCTTAAAGGGATTTTCCACTTTCCTGAGAAACAAGTAGAATATGCATTGGACAGCCTCAAATCTTACAACATTCCCAAACAATTTAAATTACAGGACATTCCATTTCATGAAAACAGACCCTTTGCCCTTCAGACTTTATCTCTGCTGCTTCACATCAGAATAATTTCTGTGACAAAAGGTTGTGATGTTATAAGCACAGCATTGTGACTTCTAGTCAAGTATATGTAACCCCCTTATAAAAGATAAGAGTTACTAAACATTTTAGTTTTTGAATCTGTGCTTAGGGTTAATGGTCTTACCCCCTGTTCAGAAATTTAACTGTTTCCTGTTTACTGCTCTGCCAGCATTAGCAACAGGGAGCTAGTAATTTTCTCAGTACATACTATATTCTTTGGCTCCTGCAGTTCCTGCATTTTTCTTTCTGTTCCCCCCCCCCCACTGGGGTATAAATATGGGGCCCAAGTCCCACCAAAAGTAGGTCCAATTTACCAAAGTCCAGGAGAGTTCCTGGGGTTTAGACTCCAGCTGTGGCATAGGGAGTTTGGGGGCTCAGACACCCACAGAGTGCTGTGCTCCACCTAAAATTTACCTGACAGAGCTTGTAGGCCCAGAACGGTGGCAGGGTCCTGAGACTAGTGCAGCACTGGCTCTCTTTGGTTGGGTCTCTGGAGGCTCAGATCCTGGCCAGGGTCTGAGGCTGGGATGGCAAGGGCCTGTTGGCGGTCCACCCTCAAGAAGGGCTGCCTGATGGCAACTGCAACAGATGTCTTGGGGTTCAAAAGGTAACCTGCAGTTTCCCTGCCGAGTTCCCTGGCTTCCAAGAGGAGAGCAGTAACAATGCTGAATGCAGAAGATCAGAGAGGTAGTGCTGAGACATCCGAGACCCAGGAAGGGATAAGGGTACTTCTGAAAGTGGCACTGAGACCCAAGGAAGAAGTAAGATGCAGCATTTATTTATTTGCGAGTTTTACCAGGAAGGTATACTGAGCAACACTGCTCGATTCCAGATGCGACCTGGGGGCCAGGACCCAATACAAAACAAAACACAGTGTCAGATTGAGACATTACAACAGCAAGAGGTATGGCTAACTGCCCTACAGACAACGGCAGAATAGCTACAAGTAGACAGTTTGATACTGCAGGGGAAGGATGGAGAAAATACACGATTCATAGAAACATAGACTTTGACGGCAGATAAGGACCACTTGGCCCATCTAGTCTGCCCATTTCCCTACCTACAGGATAGGCCGCAGATCCTAGTTAACCAACAGCCTATTTCTTCCTACCCGCCACAAGAATTGCCTTATGTCTGTCCCATGCATTCTTGAATTCTCCCACAGTTTTAGACCCCACAACCTCCTCACGGCTGTTCCATGCATCCACTACCTCTCTGTGAAATAATACTTCCTCACATTGCCCTGAACCGCCCTCCTTCTATCTTTAAATTGTGTCCCTTGTTCTTGCAAGTCTCTTTTCTGAAAGATGCTATCCTCTTGGACTTTGTTGATTCCACTGAGGTACTTAAAAGTTTCTATCATGTCCCCCTCTCCTTCTTTCCTCAAGGGTATACATATTAAGCTCCTTTAGTCTCTCCTCATACGGCTTCTCTTGCAGACCCTGCACCATTTTAGTTGCCCTCCTCTGGACTACCTCTATCCTGTCTATGTCCTTATGGAGATGGGGTCTCCAGAACTGGACACAGTACTCCAGATGGGGTCTCACCAACTGTCTGTACAGAGGGATAACAACTTCCTGTTTTCTGCTGCTGATGCCTCTCCTGTACATCCCAGTATACCCCCAGCCCTCCCTACTGCCTTTTCACATTGCTTACAACCTAAGGTCATCTGATATGATTATCCCCAGGTCCCTTTCCTTTTTGTTGTTGTTACTACCTCCCACCCATTGTGTATTCTTCCCCGGTTCTTGTTTCCCAGGTGCATTATTTTGCACTTTTTGCATTGAATCCTAGCTGCCATACTTCTGACCATTCCTCCAACCTTGCCAAGTCCCTTTTCATCCTTTCCACGCCCCTTGTATATCAACCTGTTGCAGATCTTTGTGTCATCTGCAAAAGGCATACTTTTCCTTCAGTCCCTCTGCAATGTCACTGATGAAGACATTAAAGGACTGGACCCAATACTGAACCCTCAGGTACCCCACTAGTAACCCCTCTTTCTTCAGAGTGGACTCCATTTACAATTACCTTCTGTGTCCTGTTGTGCAGCCAATGTTTTACCAGGCTACCACCCTGGGACCCACTCCCAGGCTGGTTAATTTGACTATTAATCTTTTGTGTGGGACTGTGTCAAATGCCTTGCTAAAGTCTAGGAAGGCCATGTCCACAGCCCCTCCCTGGTCTACTACTTTGGTCACCCAGTCAAAGAAATCTATTAGATTTGTCTGACATGACCTTCCCGCTGTGAACCCATGCTGCCTTGGGTCCTGTGCTCCACTGGCCTCTAGGTACTCAACTATTCTTTCCTTCAGAAGTGACTCCATCACTTTCCCTATCACAGAGGTCAGACTGACAGGTCTGTAGTTTCCTGCCTCTGTCTTGGTCCCACTTTTGTGAAGGGGAATCACATCCGCCTTCCTCCAGTCCTCGGGTACCACACCATCCTCCCATGATTTATTAAAAAGAGTAGCCAGTGGTTTCACTAGTTCCCCTTTAATTTTTAGAATTCTGGGGTGAATTCCATCAGGACCCATTGCTTTGTCCACCTTCAGTTTTAGGAGTTCTTGCAAGAACCCTTTCTTCTGTGAAAGGACTGGATTGACCCCCTATCAAGAGTGCTTCTGTTAATTGGATTAGGCACTTCCCTCCTCTTTTGTGAATACTGAGCAGAAATGTTCATTCAGTATCCCTGCTTTTTCACTGTCCCCTCTGCCCACCCACCGTTCATTCTATTCAGCCTCACTATCCTCCCTTTGTCTTTCTACCTGCTGATGTACCTATAAAAGGTTTTATCCCTTCTTAACGAGTTGGCTATCTTTTCCTCAGTTTGGGCCTTTGCTATTCTGACTTCCTCCCTGCTTCCTTCTGCCTTAACTGGTACAGCTCTGTCCTGCTCCTTCTGTGTTTCCTTATACTTCCGAATGCTATCTTTTCTTCCTGACTTTCACAGCCACCTCTTTTGAGAACCATAGTGGCTTTTTCTTTCGCTTTGATTTGTTTATTTGCTTCACACAAAGGCTTTGTTGCCTCTGTGATGGCAGTTTTGATGATTCCCATTGTTGCTCCACACCTCCTTCTAGCCTGTTTGCTAGTGCTTTCTGAGGCACTCTCCCATCTTGCCAAAGTCAGCCTCCTAAAGTCCAGTACCTCACTTTGTATGGCTTGACTCTGTAGCTGAGTTTAACGTGAACCACATTGTTTGATGGTCACTTGTCCCCAGATGGCAACCCACTTCTAGATCTGAGATCCTCTCACTGCCCCCGCTTGAGAGTAATAGGTCTAAGATTGCTCCCTCACGAGTGGGTTCTGAAACTAGCTGTCTAATGCCTGCCACCTGTAGGGCATCAAGAATGGCCCTGTTTGGATGTGGCTGCAGCAAATGTGCTCCAGTTAACATCTGGCATATTCAGGTCTCCCATCAACAGTATCTCCCCTTTCTCTGCCATTCTAAGAATGCCTTCTATCATATCCTTGTCCATTCCTTCCCCCTGACATGGGGGTCTGTACACAACCCCTGTGCGGATTGTGGTGCCCTTTCCAGTCTCCAAGGTGACCCACAGTGCTTCCTCTCCTCCCTGTTTACTCTGTTGTTCAGTTGCTTTTATCCCTTCCTTTACATAGAGAGCTACTCCTCCCCCTCTTCTCCCCTGCCTGTCTCTCCTGTAGGTTATGTACCCTGGTATGTTAACATCCCAGTCATGGTTCTCTGTGTACCATGTTTCTGTGACTTACGATATCCAGGCATCCCTCTTCCATCAAGGCCACCAGCTCAGGGAGCTTGTTGCCCAGACTATGGGCATTGGTACTCATTACCCTCCACTTCCTGATGGCCTTACTCCCTTTTGCCCCATCCCTGTCCTTCTTGCCTTTGTCACTTTCTCCATTTACCCCAGCCCTTTTCCCTATCGACAACTCTATGTTGGTGTTTGCCGCACTTACTATCGTGATTATTTGGGGCTAGGATTTCCCTGCTCCTTTCCAGTGCCTCCCCCCTTGGCTAGTTTAAAAGCTTGCCAATGAAGCATTTAAACCTATCACCTAGGATCCTGGTTCCCCTCCTGGACAGATGCAGCCCATCATGCCAGTATAGGCTTGCATCACTCCAGGTGGACCCCAGTCCCCAATGAAGCCAAATCCCTGAGCTCCACACCAGTTTTTCAACCATTGATTGAATCCCATGGTGCGGAACACCCTAGCTCTCCTATGCCATAGATGGGCAGCACCTCTGAAAAGGTTACCGTATGCAGTTACTTGACTCAAGGCCCTCCCAATTCCACAAACTCTTCTGCACTTTCTAATCCCTTTTAGCCAGGTCATTTGTCCCTAGGTGGACAATGACATCCAGCTCCCTCCTGTGCAGCTGCTCGGCAATCCTGAGGATTCGCCTCCTGTCCCTCCAAGCCATGGCGCCAGGCAGGCCTTACCTCCCTCTCCCTTCCTCCCCAGTTCTACCTTCCTAACAATGGAGTCCCCACCAGGAGTTGTTTCCTTCCCTGCAGGGTTCCCTGCCACCCTCCTGTGGGTCTCCTTTGTGGAGGTTCCCAGCATCTTCCTTGGTCTCCATCAGGTGCCTCCATAGAGGAACCACACTTTGCCAGAATGGCATAGGAATTGTGGAGAGGTACAACTGGAGGATGCGCTCTGTTCCACCCCTCACCCTCCCTGAGCCCACTGTGGTCCAACCCCTCCTTCTTGGCAACCTCTGAGGCAATGGCAGTGGCATGGTGGTCCCTGGATGGAAGAGGAGGTCCCACAAATCCTGGCCAACTCAGCCTGGAGATGAGCAACTTCCTCCCTCAGCCCAGAGAGGTGCCTGCAGATGGGACAACACCGCATCCTCCAGAACGCTCCTCGAAGACTGCTGCTCCACAGCCACTGCACTACACCACTCCAATCATGTCTTATTTCTGGCCCCTTAGCTGTTTGCAATCCTTACTTTTCCTCTGTTTTTTTCTCTCTCTCTTACTTTCTGCCTGTGTGCCCTTTAAGCTCCTGATTGTCCTGTTCTGAGACAAGAATATCCTATATTTCTCAGTAGACCACTTACTTGCTCAGAGGCAGACCTCCAGCAGCTAGAGGGGGCTGGAGAGCTACCCTTGCCCCTCTAGGATGGTGGGTCTTTGGTGGTTCTGTGATCACTCTCTTCCTGCTCCCAAACAGGAAGTTCCTGTTGTCAGTCAAATCCTGTGCCTATAAAAACAGAACTAGCTTTGGGTGGAGGGGAGGGAAGGAGAACAACATAGTTCCAGCAGAGAAGTCTAGTCACACAGCAGTCCTTTCTCCTGGTGTCTTCTGCCAAGCTATTAGCAGAATCTTTCTAAGGCAGTCTTTAAATGTAGCTTCCTTCTAGCTAAGCCACTCCCCCTACTTACCAGATCTTTCTACAAGTAATTTAAACCTCACAGCAGTTAAGTCCTTTCAATCACCTGAGATTTACACTTAGATAACTGTTCAGATATCCATTCAGTTCAGTTAACCCAGACAAACACACACTTTTTTTTTTGTTTAGTATGTTAGTTTTTTTTTTTACCCTAAATTAAAGGTCCAAGTACAAAAGTTCTTCTACTTTAGTACCAGCAGAGAAGTCCAGTCACACTGCAGTCCTTTCTCCTGGTGTCTTCTGCCAAGCTGCCAAGATTCAACCTAGAAAAACATCCTTAAACATAGAGCAGTTGGTACACTGGAGTTAGAAGTAGTTAGAAGAGGTGCAGCTAGAAACATGTGTAGCTGGAGGAGAAATGCATGCGGAGTAGCTGGTTGCAATGAGTAGGATTTGATGAGTTTCTTATGGTAGGTGGTAGGGCATTCCAGATCTGGGGAATCCGGTAGGAAAAAGCGGCCTGATCTTTAGTTGTGCGCATGAAAGGGACGTGGAGAAGCCTTTGGTCTGTGCGTCTTAGGGCGTAGGCCGGGGGAGGTTGTTGGGCTAGGGTGGATGCCAGGTAAGGTAGGAGGGAGAGGGATGAGAATTTAGCAGCAAACCTGGCACAGTGTATTTGTTGCGATCTTGGAGGGATGGCAGGGCTAGGGAGCTGTAGAGTGAGCAGTGGTGGGTGGATTGAGGGCAGTTGAGGATGAATCGACAGAATGAGTGGAATAGGG
Source organism: Neoceratodus forsteri (assembly GCA_016271365.2). NCBI lineage: Eukaryota > Metazoa > Chordata > Ceratodontiformes > Ceratodontidae > Neoceratodus > Neoceratodus forsteri. Next base: position 436,389,612 of record CM057459.1, on the reverse strand, counting down.
TGTCGAGGCTGGCCAAAGTAGATGAGGGAGCGATGGAGTACACTATGTCACCGTAATCGAGGACAAGTAGTATCATTTTGTGGACTATGGCCTGCCTTGTAGGAGAGGGAGCCAGCTTTTGTATTGGTATAATGCGCCAAGTTTGGGAAGAAGCCTCTTATGCAGGGAGTCGATATGAATGGCAAAATCAAGGTGCTGGTCAAGCCAGACTCCTAGGTATCTAAAGCTGGAGCAGCTGTCCAGAGGGGTCCCATCCAAGGTTTTGAAAGGAGGGCAGGAGGCTTGACAGGAGAGTCTTTGATGGGAGCTGAAAGTTAATGACACAGTTTTCTTGGGGTTTAGAAATAGCTGGTTTGACCGAAACCATTCCTGGATGGCGTGAAATCCTCTTGAAGGAGGGTAGCCACGTTGCTTGTAGTTGGTCCGGAAGCATACAGGACAGTGTCGTCCGCATACATCTGGATGGAGGAGTGGCAGCAAGCTGATAGGAAGTCGTTTAAAAATACAGAGAAAAGCAATGGGCCCAGGACTGACCCTTGGGGGACGCCGGTGGATACGGGCAGTGCGTCTGAGATATGTGATGCGATTTTTACCGATTGGAGTCTGCCTATTAGGTAGTCATGGAACCAGGCATTTGCTGATAAGGAGAGCCCGGCGTCAGTGAGTTTGTCGAGGAGCAGGGAGTGGGAGACGGTGTCAAAAGCCTTGGCTAGGTCAATAAATATCGCAGTGGTGATGTGTCCATTGTCCATGCTGGACAGAATGTCGCCAGTGACTCGTAGAAGGGAGGTGGTGGTAGAATGAGATTTGCGAAAACCAGATTGAAAGGGGGTGAAAAATGAGGTGGTGTCCAGGTGGGGGGCGAGTTGGGAGAGGACAAGGCGTTCCTGCAGTTTGGCCAGAATTGGGAGTAGGAAGATGGGGTGATAATTGGCTGGGGAGGATGGGTTCCCCCCTTTAGGGAGGGGTATGACGGTGGCCAATTTCCAAGCTGTGGGTAACTTACCCAGGGTGAATGAGAGGTTAAAAAGTGCAGTAAGAGGGGCTGCAATGGCTGGGGCAGACAGGAAAAGCATCTTGGCATCAAGGGACGTGGGACATTTGCCTTTGTTGGGGTTTAGGGCTCGGAGGGATCTAAGGACTTCAGCTTGGGTTACAGGCTGGAAGGAGAACTGTGGGATTGGAGGGTGAGCGCTGGAAAACTGGGAAGGGGCAGTAAGGGTCGGGCTTGGGAGGGACGATAGGAGCACATTGGCACAGCTGGCGAAGTGAGTGTTGAAAGCCTCAGCAACCCTGCAGGGGTCAGTGATGAGGGTGTCTCGGACTGATAGAGTCAGGGGTGGGGTTGGGTGGGGAGAGCAAGGATTTTAGTGATTTCCAGAAGTCTGTGGGGTCATTTGTGTTTGCACTAAATGCCGATAAGAAATAACTCTTCTTTGCCTGGCGAATGATGTGTGTACATGAGTTACGAAGGGCTCGATAGTTAAGGAGGGAGGCCAGGGAACCCTAATTATGTTGGCTGTGATCCAAGGAAGATGCGCCCCTCTGACTCGTTTGGTTCGCAAGGGGGCATGTTTATCCCAGACCCGAAGGAAATTTGTCTTGAAACCATCAAACGCGGCATCCATGGTTGAGGCCAGGGGATGAAAGGCCAGTTTATGTGACCTAGGTCCGATAAAAGGGATGCTACGTCCAGGGAATTGTATGATCTGGTACACAGCGTCTTGGGAGGGGGGGCTGTGGGCCTGTGCACCTTTCTGATCAGAAAAATCATGTGGTGGTCGCTTAAGGAGTCAGGGAGTAGGCCTGTGCAGAGAACCCTGTGTGGGTGGGTGGTGAGAGCCCAATCCAGCAATGTATGGTTTTGGGTCTTGTGATTTAGCCTGGTGGGGTTGGCTATGAGTTGAGTGAGGTTCAGGATCTTGATTTTAGTCTTGAGGTGAGCTTTGTCAGTAGCTAGCCAATTTGTGTTGAAATCACCGGTGGCATGGATCTCACCTCCTGCAGCTAGGGACTGTAGGGTGACCAGATGGTTAACGATGTCCGTGGGGGTGTTGGGTGGGCAATAGGTCCCGGCCACAGAAACGGGTGGAGCATGGGAGAGAGTAATTAGCAGGGAGTCAGTGTGGGCTGGGAGTGATGGGATGTTCACTATTGAGAACTGTCGCATGTTGGTGATATACATAGCAGTTACACCGCCTCTCTTTTAACCTGGGTGGTCGTGTCTGATGATGGTGTATCCAGGTATGGACACTTCCACATCTGTATGCTGGGGTTTTAGCCAGGTTTCTGAGATAACCAGGATATCAGGGTGTTGTGTTTGGGTGATAGGCTGTAGGAGAGAAATTTTAGATAGAAGGCTGCAGGTGTTAAGGTGCAGGATCCTTAGTCCTTTTCGGAAAGAGAAAGGGTTATTAGTGAATGAAGAGTTTGGACCTGGGTTTGCCTCTATATCCCCGGACATGAGCAGGAGTAGGCAGATGAGCAGTTTTGTTCTGGGCCAGGCATTTTTTGGACGGGCAGAAAGTGTGTGGGCAACTGTCTGTGGGGGGCGGCCGGCTGGTATATGCAGAACAGAGAGCCCCGGGCGGAAAGAAGGAGGAAGGATAGTGGCACTAATGTACCAGTGATGGATGTGTTCCTGGGCATGGGTAGTAAGGGGGTGAGTAGCAACATGGAGTGGCTCTGTTGTGAGTCGTGGTGGCAGGTGGGGGGGTTTCCCACTTGGAAATTCGGCAGGGGGCTGGGATGATAGCGAGGCCATTGCTAAGAGGAGCAGGACTGTGAGAGGCAGCATGGCTGCTAGTGCAAAGGGGAACAGCAGCTAAACCGGTAGTGCGCTCTCTGGTGTAGGCAGCTGATAAGCTGCAAATGGAAAAGTAGGCTGATTTTCAGCCACGTGACACTGCCTATAAGAGGAGGAGCTCACCAAGGGCGGTGGTGGGGGTGGCGGGGCAGAAGCCTCTACGCAGCAGCAGCAGAGTGCAGGAGCACACTGAGGCGAGCAGCAGGCCAGACGACTGCAGTCCAAATTTGTCCCAATAAACAATTTTGCCTTTATTATTTAATCTGGGTAGCTGTTAAATTCAAGCGTATTGCAAATTCGGCTTTTGATTTTTTTCAGGTCCTGGCGTCTTTACTGCGTGCCGTTCTGGGACACCAGCAGGGCAAAATTACCTTGTAAAGCTGTGATGCAGGCTTTGGGGGTGGGGGGGGGAGGGCAGGTGCCGTCAGCCTCGCTGACTCCGTGTATGGGTCCGGCTAGCTCAGAGTGCCGTTGCTTGTAAAGCTGTGATGCAGGCTTCGGGGGTGGGGTGGGGAGGGCAGGTGCCGCCGCCTCGCAACCTCTGTGTGGGTCTGGCTAGCTCGAGTGCCGGTTGCTTGTAAAGCTGTGATGCAGGCTTCAGGGGGTGGGAGTGGGGGAGGGCAGGTGCCGTCACCCTCGTGACCTCCATGCGGGTCCAGCTAGCTCCGAGTGCCGGTTGCTGTAAAGCATGCTCGCTACTACCTCATTCTTCTGGTGCCCATGCCCAGGAACTGTGGTGTGTTAGCTAGTTCTGCAAGAAGTTCTACCTGAAGCATGGTGCTCTGTGTCCTGTGTCAGTGCTGTACAGTATATATGGAAATGGAAGACAGAGTCTGAACTAACCATAGCATGCATGAAACTGCTATTAAGTTAAATACTGATGTTTACCCAAGTTGCCTTGTTGGGATCTATATACAGTGTGTGGAGTAAATAAATCTATTTTTTAACTAACCAAGGGTGGCTCTGTAGAGCTGTTGTCGCCACTGCACCCTGGCAAAAGGGGAGGAATGAAAACCAGTAAAAAAGATCAATCAGTGTTTCTCCGTGTCAATGCTCGGCACAGAAGTAGAAGAAAGCAGCTCTGCCCGGGTGGCTCTGAAACTTATATAGGCGTCACCCTTCAGCTCACATGATGGGAAGAGGCAGGTGGCTACTGGCAAGACATTGCAATCCCAATACTCCTAGACCAGGGAGTAGCCCCTGGGCTATGACCCCCCCACCCCCCATGGCACAGTTAATGCTGAGTAAAGGGGCTGGGGGGGTGCTGCTAACATATAAGTAACATGAAAAGATATAGTGGGTTCGAAGGGAAAAAGATGCTGTTTTAAATGATAACTACTAAGAGACAAAAAGCAGCCCCCCGCTACATACACTGGGGCTTCAGTATTCCAACCCCTTCCAAGCAAATTCTTACTTTAAGTATGTACATACCAGAGGGTTCATAACATCCTGTAATCTGATGCTAACGGGCAGCTATTTTCTACCTTCCCTGTGCCCACCCTCACTCTATGAGAGTGCTAACAATGTGGGATGATGGCGCACGACTTCCCCTTCCTATTCTGTGCTTCATTTACACAGGTTTAATAAACTCTGTATCTCCTATACCCTGCAATATTTTCAAACAATATGCCTAATTGCCATGAGTATCACCGCACGTGCATTGTCATGTTGTGCTGTTAGCGCTCTAGTGGAGCAAGAGACACACTATGGTTCACATCGAATGTGAAGGAAGCAGTAAAGGCAAGGAGGATGTATTCATGAAATAGACTCCATGTCATCACAGCGAATCCGTAACAGCAAATTCAATTTCAGTGAATTAAATTTAGTGCATTAATTTTCAGCGACTGGTCTTTATAGCGCATGTCATTCCAGCTAAGGTTTTCACAGTCCGACCTCATCATCTTTGCGGTAGATGAAACTGCCATACAGGATCATTGGCATCCCTCGCTGGCTCCTCAGCAATTCCACAGCCATCTTGAGACATCGATCTGTCCCACCATACACCAATCCGCTTTTCAGCAGCTGGATACCTGGTGGCAGTCATCTATTTGAGGTAACAACCTCTGTGGTGATTACTGGTGGGCAAAGTACAGGTGGGCTAATATATGCTGATGTACTGCAGGGGGGGGGGCCCCCCAACCCCCATCTTAAGGATTCTAACTCCGAGGTTCACACTGCCTTGGGGGATCGCTGTATTGTTGCAGTTGCGCAAATTGATGGTCACCAAATTGACATGCTCGCTTTCATGTCATTCGCTATATTTCAGTCGCTGCAACTGACTCACTGAAAAGACTTAGCTGTAATGTCGTGCTACCATAAAACACAAGGGTAACCAAAGAAAGGAGGATAGGGAGGATTATCCAAGTGCAACATGGAAGGCCGGAAGGAAGCTCAGGAATGCTAAGCCTGAGACAGAGTTCAGACTAGCAAGAGGAGCGCAGATGGGGGAACAAGGCATTCTTCTGGTTTATCCAGGAGAAATGCAAAGTCAGGGAAGGTATAGTGAGGTTGAAAAAGGGGATGGGGGAAAGGAGAGATACTGAAACAATATTTTTGTTCAGTATTTACCAGGGAAGAGGAGGGACTATTACCAGAATGAGGTTATTATTACCAGAATGAATTACCAGGTGGGGGCTAACAGGAGGGATGAAGGGAGCTCTAACAGACAGGGATACCTCACAGAAGAAAGAATACTGGAGGGGCTAAGAGGGTTGTGGACAGATAAATCTATGCAGACTGATGGGTAACATCTTAGAACTTTCAAGGAAGCAGCAAAGGTAACAGCAACTCCACCTGCAGGTTTTTTTTTTTTTTTTTTACTTTCTATTTATTCTCCTCCCCTCAATGGCACCCACTCCCTTTGGGAGATGCCTATGGTCGCTCTAGTCCCCACCTCCTACCTGTATCCTGTAGGAGTGTCCGTCTCCACGTAGCCCTGGCTTACCCCCAGGCGGGAACGAGATGGAGGGCAAGCACCCCGAATTCCTTGTCTCATCAGGACACCGGTCACTGGGGCAAGTAGGGGTATTGGGGATCGGGGCCTGGCGCTCCGTCTACCTGGGAGTGCTGTGGGTGTTTTTCCGATGTTCTTGAAGGAGTGGCCTATTCCCTGACGTCAAGGCATCTCCGCCACTTCCCAACCCCTTGTACGCTCATGTGTCTGCTATGTCTCCAGCTTCCGCCAGAGGCCAGTCAGGCACAGAGCGTGCATCCCCCTTCCCTCCCGGGAGAGGAGAGCTCTCTTCATTTGCTCAATCCTCCTCCCCTGCCGACACCGACGTCCCAGGCTCGTTCCCCAACCCGGGTCACCGGTGTGGCACGAGGTGTGGAGTCCACCGCCTCAACCCTCAGCGCCACCGGGCCGGCTTTGCAGGTACTTTTAACTGCTCACTACAGGCAGCATGGATTCAGCAAGGGGAGGACAGTGCAGACAACCGTAACCCATTATACCCTAGATGGCCATTTTGTATCAGGTTAATCAATGGATGGTTCGGACTTCATATGGAGCTATTGAGTTCTTTGACTGGGTGACTAAGGCGGCTGACAAGGGACAGGCAGTCAACATACTGTACCTGGACTTCAGTGAGTCCTTTGACTCGAGCCCCCACAGGAGGCTGACCAAAAAATACAAAGGGTGGAAGAATGGAAAGCCACTTGGGTGGAGATCTGGATGAGGGGGAGGTCTCAGAGGGTACTATTAAATGGCAAATTGTTAGATATTAAGGAGGTTGCAGGTGAGATGTCACTGAGCTTGTTCGTTGGACCTGTCCTCTTGAACATATTCATATGCAACATAGGGTTGGGCATACAGCATAACAGCTACCTCTTTGCAGATGAAAGGAAGATCTATGCAAGGGTGCAAGAGTGGACACTGAGGAGGGGATTAGGGCATTAAGAGAGGCCATAGGGAGACTGGTAAAATGGTCTATGATCTAGCAACTAAGCTTCGCTGCAAAAAAAAAAAAGTAAAGTAATGCACATTGGGGGAAAGAACCAGAAAACACAAACACAATGCCGGAAGGGGTGGAAAGAGTGTGTGTGTGTGTGGGGGGGTGGTACTGGAAAGCACAACTGAGGAGAAAGACCTGTTGGTTATAATCTCAGAAAACCTGAGCTCTGCAGCACAATGCAGCAAGGCTGTGAGCAAGGCCAACAGGATGCTGTGGTGCACTGAGCGGGGAATTAGTAGCAGAAGCTGAGAAGTGATCCTACCAATCTACAGATCATTGGTGCAATCGCACCAGGGGTACCTCACACGGTTCTGGAATCCATATCTGTGTAAGGACTGTGAGAGGGTAGAGGTATTACAGAGAATGGCAACTAAAATCATTCAGGAATTGGGGAAAGGCATACAAGAAAAGGTTGCAAGACCTGGACATGTACACACTGGAGACAAAGAGGGGGACATGAAAGAAAGTTTCAAGTACCTGCACGGCATAATAGGGGTGGATTTTAAAGGCATTTTAGCCTTAAGCACGAACACTGGCATGAGTGGGAAATCAACAAAACTGTCAGGAGGAAGATTTAAGAAGACAGTTCACAAGCACTTTTTCACTTAAAGAGTGGTGGGTAAGTGGACTAGACTGCCCAATGAGGGGGTGCAGGTCAAATCAGTGGCAGGGGGGGTCAGTGTAGGGTGGGATACACAGATGGCCACAGTAAGATGGACAGGGCAGAGATAAGAAGGATGGATGGCCACTAGAGTCTTCACAAAGTAGCTAGGTATGGATGGCAGACTGCACTGGCTGCTGGCCTTTTCCTGCTGTGATTTCTTTTTGTTGCTATGTTTCTATGACCGAGTAAACTACAGAGCAATCAGCCTGAGAAAACTACTGGAGACCACTATAAAAGAGAGCACAGTGGAATTCTTCAAGGCCAATGGGCTTCAGGATAGTAAGCAGCATAGATCTGTGGTGGGCAGATCGTGCCAGATAAATCTGATTGATGTTTTTGATTGTGTTACAATGTCAGTGGCGGGGTTAGACAGTAGAAATATTATATCTAGGACTACAGCAAAGCCTTTGATTCCATACCCCCACAGAAGGCTTGTAAAAAAGCTGGGTGACTTGAGGGTGGGGGACAAATTTTCCAGGGATATTTGTTAGTAATTGCTGATAGGAAATTAGCTGGAAAGAAGGACTCTGAGGGTGGTTATGAATGGGAAATACACAGGGGTCAGAGAAGCAACACACGGAATACCACAAGGACTGGTCTTAGGACCAGTACTATTTAACACAGTCATCTGCAACAAGGTGAGGGAATCCAGGAAAAGATTGGTCTCTTTGCAACAGACACTAAGATCTGTGGCAGAGGGGACACTGAGCAGGGAAAAAGGGATGTGAAAAAAGGCTTGAAAAGGTTAGAGAGGTGGTCCAAGATAGGACAACTCAAATTTAATGCTTAAAAAGTGCAAAGTTATGCATATTGGCAATAGAAACCCCAAAACAGTGTACTGGATGGCAGGGGTAAGCGTGTATAAGACCCCTGAGGAAAGAGACCTCTGAGTCACCATTGGTGGCTGCCTCAAATCTATTTAATAAAGCAACCATGAAAGCTAACAGGATGCTGGGGTGTACTGGAAGAAAAAATTACTCACCTTAGTAATGTTGTTTCTTCTAATGGAGTCTTGCTATATTATGACATATGCAGTGAGTCCCAACCTTCAAACTGCTCCGGAGGTGAAAGAGTTAACTTTCCATGCCAGGCATGGAACGCTGAGCTCGAGCTCGGTTGAAACTCTGTCTGTTGTTCTTCAAACTCAAACCATCAGATCTTTATGAGCTAAACTCACTGAGGTCCTGTGTGGAAGTTGTAACCTACACTAGCCAACTGGCTACTAAAATAAGAACACATTTTTGGTCCCAAACAAAGACTCAAGTCAGGAGACCCAAAAAATGAAAAACACAACACCAAGTCACCCCAAAAAGGAGGGGTGAAAACAACAAGGTGAGCATCTACTAAGTGCCAACACTGCACTGCCCACCCACATCCCAAAAACAGAGGTTCTGAGAGGGGCAGGCAGGGGGGGATGGTCATAATATAGCACGACTCCATTAGAAGAAACAACAAAACTAAGGTGAGTAATTTTTTCTTCAAACAACATGAAGTCTTGCTATATTATGACATATGCAGACTACACAGCAGTACCTCCATGGAGCAGGGACAGAACCTACTTAGGAAATAGGCTCTGAAGCACAGCTGTGCCAAACCGAGCATCACTCCTAGCCTGGATGTCCAGGAAGTAATGCTTGGTAAATGTGTGAACTGTTTTCCAGGTAGCTGCTTGACATATCTCTAGAATAGGGATGTCCCTGGCAGCAGCCAGGGAAGCAGCTGTACCTCTGGTAGAGTGCCCTCAGGCCTGAGGGAGGAACCTTACCCAGCTTTTCATAACAGAATTGACAAGAGACAATCCACCTGGCAATGGATCTTTTAGTGGCAGGTTTCTTTCCAACCTCACCATAAGTGAGGAACAGTTGGAGGGAGTCAAACCTGTGACCCTTGGTACGCTCTATGTAGTAACTAAGGGCTCTCTTCACATCTAAGCTGTGCAGCCTCCTCTCGCCAGAGGAGGAATGGTCAGTGAAGTACACTGGAAGAGATATAGATTGATTAAGGTGGAAATCTGAAACCACCTTAGGCAAGAACTTCCTGTTAGTCCTGAGGACCACCTTATCTCTATGAAAGGAGATAAAATCAGGCTCCACTGACAAAGCTTGTAACTCACTTATGCGCCTGGCAGAAGTGATGGCTACCAGAAACACAGTTTTCCAAGTCAAGTACTTAAGCTCTGCTGAAGACAAAGGCTCAAAAGGGGTTGCATAAGCTGAGCAATGCAAACATTAAGATCCCAGGCAGGGGCAGGGGCCCTGAATGGAGGGTTGGTGTGAAGCAATCCCTTAAAAAACTTGGAGAATACAGGATGAGCTGAAAGAGAAGAGGGTTTACCTGATGAAATAAAAGCAGACACAGCTGCCAAATGTACTTTTAGGGTAGCTGGTCTCAGCCTCAAGGTATTTAAATGGACCATATAATCCAGGACTGTGGGTAAATCAGCAGATTCTGGGGAAATATGCTTCCCAGAGCGCCATATGGAAAACCTCTTCCATTTGGAATTATAGGTAGCCCTGGTGGAAGGTTTCCTAGAAGCCTTTAGTATATCCATTACACCTTGGGAGAGGTGTAGATCAGAAAACTCTAACTCTTCAAGAGTCAGGCCTTGAGATTGAAAAGATTTGAGGTTCGGTACCAAACCCTCCCTGAGCACAGGTTAACAGGCTGTGATTCCTGGGAAGACACAGGGAAGATGGACTGCTAAGGACAGTAGGAGGATACCAGGGTTGTCTGGCCCAATCTGGAGCAATCAGGATCATCTTGCAGGATTGAGATCTGATTTTGACTAACACTTTGAACAGGAGAAGGAAGGGGGAAAAGCATAGAGAAACTTCCCTTCCCAATTGAGAACTAAGGCATCCAGAGGGACTGAGCCCAACACTGGAGGCCTGCAGCAAAAAAGGGGAAGCTGGTGATTGTCTGGGGCTGCAAAAAGATCTATCTGCGGGGTGCCCCATCTGGCAAATATCATCTCCAGGACCAGGGGGTCCAGTGACCATTCGTGATGGCCCAGGGAAATCCTGCTGAGAGCATCTGCCAGGACATTGTCCTTGCCTGGGAGGTGAACTGCCGTAAGGGAGGTGTTCAGGGAGTAAGCCAGAGACCACAACTTCATTGCTTCGGTGCACAAGGTCGTAGACCGAGTGCCTCCTTGCTTGTTGATGTACCATATTGTGGTGGTGTTGTCTGTTCTGACCTGTACAACTTTGTTCTGAACAGATTTGGAAAAAACTTGAAGTGTTAGAAAAACTGCTCTGAGTTCCAACAGATTGATGTGGAGCAGAGATTCCTGAGGGGACCACAATCCCTGGGTAGTGAGGTCGCCCATGTGAGCTCCCCACCCCAAGAGGGATGCATCTGTAGTAAGGATTAAGGAGTGAGACTGAGTGACAAAGGGAACCTCTTGTCTCAGATTGCTCTGATCCTGCCACCACTGTAGGGCTTGGATCAGGGTTCGAGTTACTGGGATCAATTTGGTTAGAGGGTCTTTCCTTTGAGACCAAAAGGCTCTCAAATGGAACTGGATGTCCCTCATCTGAAATCTTGCTCCCTGCACTACTGCTGTAGAAGCAGCCATGTGCCCCAGGAGCTGTAGAAAATGCCTTGCTGGTCGAGAGACCTGCAGGGTGAATGAGGAGGCCAGAGAGACCAGGTCCTTGCCCTGTCCAAAGGAAGGAAGGCTCTGGCTTTCTGTGTTCAGCTCTCGCCTATGAAGGTGAGGAGCTGGACAGGCTCTAGAACTGACTTTGAAAGATTCAGAAGGAAACCTAGAGAGGTGAGCAGTTGCTGAGTTATCTGTAGATGTAACTGATTTGGTCTGGAGACTGCCTACTATGAGCCAGTCGTCCAGGTAAGGAAGATGGCAATTTTTGCCTTCTTAGGGAAGCAACTGCTACTGCCAGGCATTTTGTGAATACCCTTGGAGCAGAGGTGAGGCCAAAGGGCATTGCTCTGAACTGGTAATGGCCTGAGGGCAGCTCAACCTGAGGTACTTTTGATGGGAGCTTCTGATGAGAATATGGAAATAGGCATCCTTGAGGTGCAGGGACCTAGCCAGTCCCTTGGCCTTAGAGAGGGTAGAATAATTCCCAGAGTCACCATTTTGAATTTTGGTTTTAAAAGGTGCTTGTTTAAATATCTGAGATCCAGGATGGGCCGCCATTCTCCTGTCTTTTTTGGGGTAAGGAAGTACCTGGAGTACAATCCTTTGCCCTGGTGTAGGGGTGGAACCCTTTCCACAGCTCTGAGAGCCAGGAGGGAAGAGACCTCTGCCTCTAGGGCAAGTGCCTCTGGTGGATTTGCAGGTGGAAAGGATCTGGTTCTCATATTTGGAAATTTTTTTGAAGCTGAGAACCAGTCCCTGGCTTACTACTTCCAGGACCCACTTGTCTGATGTCAGAGACTTCCAGTCCTGGACAAAGTAAGCCAGCCTGCCCCCTACAGGTAGCTGAGAATCGGCCCTGGCAACCCCATCAGGGTGCCTGCTTGGCAGGGGCTTTGGGCTGAGGGGTGGAAGCAGGCCTGCTTGTACCCTGTCTGCCTCTCCCTCTAAAGAACCCCCTCTGGGCATAAGCAGAAGAGGAGGCCTGGGCTTGGTAAAAAGGCCTATGAAAAGGCCTGCCCATGGAAAGCTGCCTTTGAGGAGTGGCCTGCCTTTCCTTGGCCTGTGCACTCCTATAGGTGGTCCTATACGCATCCATTTTCTTCATGTAATTCTCTGTCTGCTCCCCAAACAGAGAATTACCCACAACAGGAAAATCCATGGCCTTAGTCTGGGTATCCTGTGACAGGCTAGTACATCTGAGCCAAGCCATTCTGCGGTGCCACAGATGTAGCCATGACTCTTGATGACACATCATTAGAGTCCACTGCAGCATGGAATTGCACCTTGGATGCCTCAATACCATCAGCAGCCACCTGCTCCAGCCTCCTGGCAAGCTGGGCAGGGACCTGTTTTACAGAGCCATTAACAGTATCCCATCTTGATTTCTGATATCTAGCAACATAAACCATATAATTTGCCTGTCTGAGTCCCAGGATGCTGCCATGTACTGTTTCTTTGCCATGGCATCAATCCTCCTGGAGTCCTTGTCAGGGGGGTGTGAAGCCAAGGGAATATTTGCCTTGTCACAGGCTGCAGCCTGCACTACCCCAACATGGCTGCATTGTTGTGTAAGGAACTCTGTATCAGAGCCTGACAATGTGTACCTTTTGTCCATTCTCTTATCCACAGGAGGTATAGTGTGAGGAGTTTTTAGAATTTTACTGTCTGTTTCCCAAAAGATTTATGCAAAGGAATAGACAGTCTCCTAGACTCTGGGATATCCATCATTTCCACATAGTCAGGCTCCTCTTGATCATCCACAGCTTCCTCCATAGGGAGCTGGAGGGTTTCAGCCACTTTTTATAAAACATAAAATGAGAAGGGGACCTCAGAAAGCCTAGGAGGAGACACTCCTGAAGGTCTGTCTGGGGAGATGTCCGGTCAATGGGCACATCCAGACTTTCAAATCCACATTCACTCTCCTCATACTCCTCTTCCCCCTCCTCCGGTTCATAATATTCCTCTAAATCATACTCTTGAACTGGTGGAACCGGCCGAACCGGACGCTTACCTGATGGTGCCGGTTCGGTCAGAACTGGGGAAAGCGACTGGACAATTTTAATCGCTTTGGCTATTTCTTCAGCAGTTGGAGAGGAAAGTTTTGGCTCCACACCAGCTGATTTCCTAGTCCTTTTTGCTGGAACTGACTCCTCAGAGTTGGATCTCCTTTTGCCTGAGGAAGTCTCGCCCTGGTCAGAGGGCACTCCCTCCGGTTCGGTTAGAACTGAACTGGGCTGGCCATCCGGTTCAGCGGACTTTTTGGCCTCCCTTTCCCTGAGCCTACCAACTCTCTTTTCCAGGGTAGCTGCAGGAAAATTTTTACAAATCTGGCAGTCTGCATTGAGGTGGTCAAACCCCAGACAATAAACACAGGTGGTGTGGGGGTCAGCCTTGGCAAAGACTTCCCCACAGACACTGCAGTCTTGAAACCCAGTGGGCCCGGTTTTCCTTTTGGGTTTCTCAGACATAGTGCCAGTCCTAACCAAACTTACCTGTTTATGGCAGTCCGCCAGGTAAGACCCTCTTATCGGTTCCCAACCGTGTCACAGGTCATGGAAAAACGTAATAAAATCTGTTTTTTTAGAACCGATAAGAACTGGTAACCACACTCTAAATGACAGATTAATATATTTTAAACAACCTGATCGGTTCAAACCGAACCGATAAACCGTTTACAAGTTCCACACAGAATAGAAATTAATGTAAAACCTATCTAGTATATCTAGTACTCACAAATACCACAGACAGAGTCTGAACCGACTGGTTGCGGTTTAAATTTGGTCGAAAACCGAGAAAACAATACTTTAACCGACAAAATGAACTGAGCAGAAGGAGAAATCTCCGGAGCGACTGTTCAGTGAGGCGGAGTAAAGAATCTGACGGTTTGAGTTTGAAGAACAACAGACAGAGTTGCAACCGAGCTCGAGCTCAGCGTTCCATGCCTGGCATGGAAAGTTAACTCTTTCACCTCCGGAGCAGTTTGAAGGTTGGGACTCACTGCATATGTCATAATATAGCAAGACTTCATGTTGTTTGAAAAGGGTTTTTGATTAGAGGGAGGGAGGGAGGTGGGTGACATTGCTGCTGTACAGTTCCCAGTGAGGATACACCTTAAGTATTGTGAGCAATTTTGGCATCCACACCTAAAGGAGGACAGGGACTGCCTGGAGTCTGTCAAGAGGAGGGACACAAAAATGATTAAGGAGCAGCAGGTGAAATGTTATGAGAAGAGGCTGACATGCCTCAAGATTTACACACCCTGGCAGCCAGAAGGCAATGGAGGGACATGGTGGAGACTTATAACTACAGTACTTGAAGGGAACCAACAGGGTGAATTGCAGTGAACTGCTGACAAGAAATGAGGGCGCTGTGACGAGATGTCATGCGTGGAAATTAAAGGGGGAAGGTTCACAAGGGAGAAAAGGAAGTTCTTTACAGACAGGATGCTGGATGAGTGGAGTAGATTGCACAGTGCAGTGGTCCACACAAAGTGAGTGTCTGAGTTCATACACGGCCAGGACAAACTCAAGGGAATAGTATGAATTACAGGAAAAGGGGAAAGGGTAATCAAGGGAAGGTGGTGTCGAAAAACAACTAGGGCTATTGACTAATAACACCAGCCCAGTGTAGGCTGGGCACGGTTTCAGGTAGGCATATGGGAAGACTAGACAAGCCATTACTTTTTTTTTTTTTTGCCATCAAATGTATCTATTTATTGATTGACTGATTGATTGAATTTTGGTAACCGAGTAGGTCCACTAAGACCATTGGTCCCTTTTTCAGGGGTGACCCAAGATTTAGTTACAGGCAAATTTACAGAGTTCAAAGACAACAAGAGAATTACAGGCAATATTACAGAGTTGTACAATATGTACATATCAATGTACAAGTTCCTAATTTAGGTGAGTACTGTTTATTCTGTATGATCTGTTCACTCTGCTCATGTTTAACTGAATATACTGTACACATAAGGTAATATGCAATCTGTTATTGACTACGGTACTTGCAAGTGTTGCCACTGCCTGCCTCCTGGGACCCTCTTGTGAACTAGGTGTTGCATCTAAATGAGGTTATCCCAGTGTGAATATTTTAAATAAACACACACACTTCTAATGTTTATTACAGTTCTATCACTGCCTTAATAAAACGCATGCACTCTTGCAATTCAACACGGCCTGATTAAAGTTGGTATGCTGAGCCTGCAAGGCAAATGATTCACCTATAAAACTCACACATATAGTTTTACGTGTAGCCTTTCGCATTCCAGCCATTAACTGGTATAAAAAGATCTAGTAAACTGAGAGAGTAATTTTTTAAATATGTATGTAGCCTGTTTTGCAGTTCACCAGACATCCCTTGAGCTCAATATTTACCTATTAGAATTCTTCTGAGACTATTAATGTTTCTTGAAATGTCAATATGCCTTAATAATTTCACTCAAATAACAGTCAATTTCCCTACGTTTTGCATACTGTTTTATAAGGACGGTGCAGAACAAGGCAGCCATCCATGTAAATGTCAGTGCTTTTGGCAGCTGTGACCACCGTTGTCTAAAGAACAACCCAAATTGCTAGAATTGTTTCACTAAGTATTAAATTACTTGCCAGACTGCAGAATAAAAAAACAAATGCCAAAGAAATGTCAAAAACACCCCCGTTCACAAGACCAAGCCAGTCTTGTTCAGTCCATTTCATTATTTTGTGTATGATATCCAGTTTTCTCAGTGTTGAAGACAAAACACGGCTCGCACATCTACACAGATTCCTATATTTTACAGGGAAATTCATCCAATAGCCTTGCACTGGCTATATGGGAAAATCAAGCCAGTTCAGTTTTCACAGTAAATAATGTAATCCGTAGGAAAACAGGAAGATTTTCCTGGAATTACAGGGAAAATGACAAATCAATCCAGGAGCACTGAAAACAATGAAGATTGCAAACGTTTAATATGAATATTAGCACACAGTATATAGGAATGTTCTTTTCTAGCCCATTTATGTCAACCCCCAACCCTACCTTCCATCTCCTATCTACCCTCAGCAATCCCTTCACTGCACTGGACTATGATAGAGGCAGCCTTCTGTCAGGCTACAGCACTACAACTGCCTCCTCAGGCATTATGCACTTTCCTCAGTACTTGTGTGTTTTTATTGTATTTACCATGTCCTCCTTATCATGACCAACTGTGAATTGCTGCATGTTTTACCCCCTCCAGTTGCTGTTGCCTGTTAGTGTGCCCTGCAGTCTAAGCTGTCACAGAATTGCTCACTGACGTGTTACCGATGTACTGTCTTGCTTGTACTCCCCTCCTCCCTGGATTGCACCTGGAAATGAGCCTCGGCTCAGTGCGTCTTTCCCAGTTACCAATTTTCAATCACTAAATAAAATAAGTTATGAGTTGCTGAAAGTTCCACGAATGTAATGCTAAGCATCAAACAATAATCAGCCATAAATGCACACGGATCCTTCAGACTGAAAATACAGAACCCATTCTCAGTTGCACGGGATGGTCAGTAAGTGGTCACAATGATCACGTAGCAGCAGTCACAACTTTGGACCCCACTTTGCTATGCACAACTGCAAGTTGCAAGCCTTCCCTATGTGGTCACAAAACACAATGCAACTGTGTGGGAACCCTTGTTAACTCGGTCAGCGAATTTTGTGACCCTACTGCAGTAGAGCCATGCAACCAATTGATCAGTGACCCCACTAGAACTGCCCTACACTCCAACTCTAGTACTCTGTTGGATTGGATAATGACCAACCACCCAGAAAATATTATCTCCTCTGGTATACTAGCTGATACCATCACAGACCACTCCCCCACTTTTTGTGTATGGGGTAAAACTAGGCCTTCCCCTTCTAAACCTCGCTTTATTACGTTCCATAACTACACAAATTTTGACCCACAACCCTTCCTAATGGACACTGCTACTATTGACTGAACCCCCCTTTATACCTCAGATAACCCTCAAACTACTCTAAATCTCTTTCTGTCTCGCTTCCTGATGATCCAGGACAAACACTGCCCTCTTATTACCTGACGTGTAAAAAATAAGCATACTCGGTGGCTAAACATAGACTTCTGTCCAAGCTTCGGCTGAGGGACAAATCATGGTGTCACTACAAAAGCATGGAGCTCCCAGCTAATTTAAATTCCTATAGAACGCTCAGAAATTCTAGCAAGAAGGATATCAAAAGGGCCAAAAGTGCCTATTGTAAAGCTCTATTAACAAAATCACATGGTGACTCCAAAAAATTCTGGTCCCATATCAAATGCTTCCTAGGATCAAATCCATCCCCACCCCAACAGACATGACTCTCAATGGGATCCACTGCAACAATCCCTACACTACTGCAAACTTCTTCAATGCCCAGTTCCCTGACCTCACAAATATACTTCATCTTTCCCGGCTAATTTGTATGCGAATGACCAACCCAATGTTTTGGGTCCCAAATTTCTATTCAAGGCAGTCACTCGCCTGAAAGTTCTAAGGCTACTCAAAAACATCTCCGATTTCACCGCTACTGGGTCTGACAACCTGGAGCCCAAACTCCTAAAGCTCACAGCACCTTACATAGTTGCACCTCTTGCTAAAATGTTTTTCCTCTCCCTTTGTCACAGCTATGTCCCAGATATCTGGAAGACTGCTAGAATTACCCGTTTTCAAAAAGGGTGACTGTAAAGATCCCTCCAACTACAGGCCCACTGCCATATTGCCTGTTCTTAGCAAAATCCTAGAGAAGCTCGTAGCCACTCAGACCATTGACTTTCTACAGAAGCATAATCTTCTCTCATCTGCAAAGCGTGGTTTTCGTAAGGGTCACAGCACCACCACTGCCTTACTCAAATTTACGTCCGATACCCTAGCTGCCATGGACTCAGGTCTCCTAACGGGGGCTATCTTTATAGATATGACCAAAGCTTTTGACCTTCTGGATCATCCTATCCTCCTCACTGCCCTAAGATTACTCGGTTTCTCCCCTGGTGTGACCGAATGGTTTGACAGCTACCCGACTGACCACTCACAAGTAGTTAAACTCAACTCCACCTTGTCTAATCGTGCTACAATAAATATTGGTATGCCTCAAGGATCTATCCTAGGTCTCCTGCTTTTCACCATCTTTATAAATGACATCACCTCAAACACTCCCCGGACTGCCTCCCTGCTATACGCCGATGACATTGTCCTGTGCACCAGTGCAAAAAACATCACTGAAATCAACCAACGTCTGTCCCATGATGTTCAACAAATTGAACAGTGGCTGTTCAGCAATAAGCTTGTACTAAATGTGTCCAAGACTCAGGCCATGCTGTTTGGTCCCAATGCAAAACGTAAGCTTACCCAACCCACTTTTAATGTCTCTGCTAGAAATGGCTCGTCGGTTATAGTGGTACCCTCCTTTAAATATCTGGGTATCACCCTCGATCCAGCCCTCACTTTTGATCTCCATATCCAACAGACTTGCAAAATGGCCAACATGAAACTGATTATGGCCTACCGATCTAGTTACATACTCACTCCCTCAGCTAGACCTGCCATTGCTCGAGGCCTCCTCCTTCCATCTCTCACCTAGGGGGTGGCAGCATATGCCTCTACAGGTAAGACTAGCTTTCAGAAGTGGGATGTCGCATACAACAATATCTGTAGATATGCATCCTCCTCACATAGGCTAACACACCACTGCCTTCTCTACGCGGAACTCAGTTGGCTTTCTCCTGCAGCCTCCCGAGATTATGCACTCTGTTCGATCATAGCTGATATCATCCGGAATCAAATGCCAAAGACACTGGCGGACCTATTTCTAAACTTGACATCAATCTATGAACTACGCTCTGCTGCCTATGCCATCATCCCAAGACATCACTCCTCAAAAGGTGCTAGCACTTTCTCCTGCTATGCCCTGAAAAAATGGAACTCCCTCCCTCTAACTATTCATCAGGCATCATCCCATGCCTCTTTCAAAATATCGCTACGTGACCATCTTGCTTCAAACCCTCTTAGACCAGTAAATCTTCTTAATGTCTCCTACCCCAACAACCTTACTGTGCTCTTTTAAACACCCATTTTTGCACTGTTGGACCGTCTCCTATCCTGTCATATTTAAACTTTAATTACATTTTAGCCATCATCTCTTACCTCAGTTTTTCCTTTCCTATTCTATCCTACCTCCTCATACCTCCTTCCTACCAAATACTCCTGCTAACACAACATTTTCCACCTTCCTCTACTATTTAAGTTACCACTCTGCTTTGTTTTTCAAGCTCTTTAGACTGCTACCTAATATTGCCTACATATGTTTTATTGTTGCTCTCCCATAGTTCTACGTTATATAGTTTCTGCTGAATCAATCAATCAATTGTATGTCTACTGCCTGTACTATATTACTACTATTACTATTTATTAAGTCACCTACTGTTTTATGTTTGGATTGCTCTGTCCTGTTTTCAAATTTTATTGTTTTTTCTGTAAACTCCCGGGTCGTGCCTGAAAATAGTCATTGCTATGGCTAGTGCACCTTACCCGGTTAACAAAAACTAAATGAATAAAAACCGAGTACACTGGAGCTTGTAAGGGATAGTGATTGATCTGGAACACTAGTGAATGGTACCATATGGGGAAATAGGGCTGGATGGGCGCACTTGACACCATGTAGTGTTTTGACCAGAGGAGCAGCGTGTGTGTGTGTGTGTGTGTGTGTGTGTGTAAAAGGGAGAGGTGGACTACCAGAATAATACACAGGACCACGGAAAAGTAAATGGCACTCCAGACCAAAAATGGGCCTTACGGTAGGGTGAGGTAAAACACTCAGCATTATGCATGTCACCATGGCCTTACAGCATGGCAAGCACCATTAGACTGGAGCTATACCATGCTGCAACATCATGGATCTCCTCCCACCCCGTTACTAACATTCATGTCTGCGCACAGCCTCTCAACATGGCAGCACAATGAGGCAGCTGTCCACACGATGTTTTGCACTGCCACACTTTGGGACTGTGCATTGAGTCCTTTCCTTCACCTCACTGGTATGAATGATATGAAGGAGAAAGCTTACCCAAGATGATAGTAACATACTATCTTAAGGTTGGAAGGGACTCGAGGTCCATCAAGTTTGCACCCTCTCCTCACTACAGAAGCAGGAATGAAGTAAGTCTTGCGATGCAAGTGACCTGGGGTCAGGAACGTGCCTGAGTCATCGGACAGCTGGCCAAGAGAGAACAGTTGAGCATCCCAGTGGACGATCATCTTCTTGGAGGACGGAGGGCTCCTGGTCTCCACTACAATACTGTCACCTGGGTGACCACAGGTAGTGGTGCAGGCTGGAGCCAGTACCAAGGGGGGGGTGTTGGCGCTCTGATGCTTCAGTATCAGACACAACCCCCATGATGTCCGTGGGAAGGGGAAATGAAGGTAAAGAAAAATCCCTGACTGCTTAGTATACCGTCCACCACCCATCGCAGGTTCTGCACCACCGAGCTGGCTATCACTCCCTCAACAACCCTCAAACTTCTGGCTGGAGGTAAGGAGTGGCCTCCGACGGCCCCTCCCATGGGGGTTATCCATCAGGGAACATGGGAGCATAAGGTCAGGTAAGTCCTGGAGGTGGGGGGTGAATGGGCTGGGCAAAGCGGCAGACCAAAGTGGGACAGTTGGGAGATGTGGTGGGGACAAAGTATAATAATTTTTTTTTTAAAAGGAATGAAATAAACATGCTGTGTAAATACGTACCAATTTACAAGGATTCTCTACCCACTCTAATACCCAGGGTACTCAATGATTTCCTTGCTAAGCAGAAGTTTGCTGAGACTTGCCTTAAAAGGCCTGCACTGTCTTCAAGAGTTCATGTCTGACTCTCATATTTTATTTACAACATACTGTAACAGGTAAGCAGGTAAGTATTGTATCTGTCATGAGAACCCAATTAATACTTGGGGGTTAAGACAAAGACAGTCATCTGGAGGGCCCCAACTGACCTGTGGGAATCTTGAAAATACCATCATTTGGATTTTACAGCATGCACATTTCGCAAAGTGGAGCCCACCAGGATGCAACACAATACTGCAGAATGCAGCAGCAGAGTTACTGCAGGAAACAAGGCCATTTCAATGTAGGCAATCCCTTTTATTATGCAGGAATCTATGACACTGTGTGCATCCTGGTGGGCTCCACTACACAGAGGCCTGAAGATTTTTTGTATGTTAACACAGGTGGGGAAGCCACTCTTGCAGTTGTAAGAGTGGTCTCATGCACAATCTCAGAATACAAGAACTACAAACTGAAATGTGAGCCTGGGGAGTCAGCAAGAATTTGCAAAGTGAATGCCCAACCAATGGATCGAGTGTAGGGGAAGATGATGTTCATGGCCAGCAGAGCTGCGGCAGATTTGATCAAACTTTTTGAAGCCAAATGAAGGACTGGACTTTCAATCTGTGGCCTGGCTACTCCCCTGTCAGCGTTTCTGGCACCCTAAGAATGTAGCTGTAAGAGTGGCATCTATGGCAGCATCAAGATGTTACTGCTTGAGGATGATCTATGTGGTATTAAACATTTAAAAACATCCCCGGAAAGTGACCTTTTCCAGGGCACCTGCACATGGGACCCTCATTACAGAATAAAACAGTCTCATGTGCAGGGAAAAGGAGCACTCTGGTTGGTCGCGAGCTCCCCAATCTATAGTTCAACACCTAATGTACCGTACCTGGCAAACTACGTTCTTCCATTTCAATCACCGAACGCTTGTCCTTCAAGCACTTGACGAGCAGCTTTGGTAGGTCATCAGGAGTTGCTGGTTTGGATTCAAGGACATCAGAAATCTTCTTCTGAAACAAGAGACAACAATAATGTCTATGATGCATCACTCCATGGACAAAGGCAGTGATACTTCACAGACAGCCTTATGAGAAACATTCCTGTAAATATGAAAGGGTAAGTAAAGTTTGCAGGGCCACTTTAAGTCTGAATGCCCATGAAGAGCTCTTTGAAAATGAGGTACTGGGCTTCCCTGTAGGTGCAGCTGTCCAGAGATATTCACATTTAAATTATCCATAAATTGAAATAAGGCAGCAGCCATATCATAAAAGTCATCAGTGCCAGAAGGGGGGTGGGGGTGGGGCAGTAGGGTCATGGCCTTACCACTTCCATAAGTGGTAGGGCCTGGCTCTATCAGTTTGTACAGTCATATTAACATATTGTTAGGAAGGGCTGTGCTTTTTTCATGGGAGTCACAGATTTCATGATTTTAAGTGTAGTTTAAAATTGTGTTAGCGGTCAGGCAGTGTGAAGTACCATATAAGAAAACCAGGTTCAGAAAAAACGCTCTAAGTCCGTACTGTACTTTTAAAACTGCAGCATGTGTGGTAAACAGTGTTGCTGGGGTTCACATGAAACAAAGAAGAGGCTTAGCAACGAAGGCAGGGTCCCATATGTCACACCGCTTATATTTTTCCAATCAGGAGGACTGTCTCCACTGAACTAAACCTGCATATGGAGAAGGGTTTCTCGGAGTCTACCAAACAAACCTGGATTCAGCAGATTCCAACTCGATTTTGGGATTTAGAATTTTCAGAGCTGGAAAATCCTAAAACCTAAACTGAATCCTAACACCTATTTTACATAGGCATTTAGGATTTAAAATCCGAATCCTAAATCCGATTTCTAGGTTCTTTTAGGATTTGAAATGAAATCAGATCAGGATTCTGAAGTTCCTAAAATCCTAAATCCTACAATTAAACCGGAATTGGCCAATTCAGAACATCCCTTAGAAGGAGCTGCTAACAATCAGGGAAGCTGTGTGTTACTTCATTCATTACAAATCTGAGGATGACTCACAGGCCGGGGGGGGGGGGGGTGAGATTCTTCCCTTACATCCTTGGTCTTACTACTTTTTAGAACCTTCTGGCACCTATGATGGAAGTTTCAGACAGGAAGTGAATTTGTGGTTGGATATGCTGTGCTTTAACAGTGGAGATTAATTTCTATTAAACAGGAAAATGGCTTTTTTATTAATCATGTTGGAATGTTTCTGTAAACAACTTTCTAACTTTATAATAACTGCTTTGTGCAAGAAAACGAGTGAGTTGTTATCTTTACTTTCTAAACTGTTAGTAAATAAACATTCAACAGAGTCCTGGTATTGTGATGTCAGAAAATCCCAACTAATATGGTGTCCAAAGTATTTCAATAAAAAAGCAGATTTCTTACTTTTTCTTAATTTGTTTTATATTTGCAATTTATGCCACCATACTCACAGGCACTGCCTCTGCTCACTGTGAGCACAAAACCCCCCTTTTTTTCCCTATCTGTGACCCTCCTTAAAGCTCATGGCTCCCCTCCCCAGGTGGGGCCCAAGCATTAGAACCCCCACTGAAACATACTCTTAAGATGGAGATGGCAGGAGGCTGTATGAGGCCCAAGTGTGCCGGGCTTACTCCTACAGGGCCAGGGGCTTTTTCTGCTTTTCTCTTCTTCCCAGCCCTCAGGATACGTCAGCATGCAAGGGGCTCCAAGGGAGTGCACTTAAGAATAACAGTGCAGAGCCTGGCTGGCACACTCCCTCTTTCTAGACCTCCGCTGCGTACCACCACTCAGTCAACCAGATGGTAGTGTTGCAGCAGGGGCAGGAACCTTCTTTCCCCAGAGAAGGACAAAAGACACAGATATTTATTTAAGCATGCCTTTCTATAACCAAGACATGGTTCAGTAACAAATACATCCATAGTACAAATACTTCAACTAAAACATCATTCTAACTGAATCATCAGCAATTCATTGGTCATTTTTTATCTTAGAAAGATATACAGTGTTGGCAGAAAAACACCATGAGTCCATCCAGTCTGCCCTATTATACCTTAGCACATCCCGAGACCTGCTATCTAGATGGGGTTTCTTTCTCACATCCCTCCAGAGTCTCCCTCTACCAGCTTACATACATGTAACCCCCACCCCCACTTGCTGCCCCGTCTAGGGGCATACTTTTTTTACTCACAGTTCTTCCAGGCAGGAAGAAGGGAGCACTCAAAAGCGTTAGCATTCAAGACCTTGCACATCACTGAAACAGGGAAAACTGATGGTCTCCTACCTGCTTGCTGTCTTCAAGCTGTGCACTTGACCTCCTCAATCTCAGCATCTGATCTCCTCCCTGAGCCGGCCCCCAGACTGAGACCTCCCTCTTCTCCTATGGAGATCTCACAGAAGCCCTTGTAGCCCAAAGAGGCTGGATTCTGCCCCGGAATGTAACTTGTGACAAATTAATCAGACTGCAAACATGAGGGGAACAAGGATTTGATTTAATTAAACTCCCACTACAGTCAAATAAAGCACAAACCACTGTTTCTCCCCAACTGGCTTTTACTCTCATCTGCATGGCTAATGATTCTTGTGATACAGGGGTCACCATTCTTCTATGGAAAATAAATAATCAGTTCCATGGGGCTACAACGTTGTACACTTCGGCTGGACCCAAATAGACTGCCGAACCAAAGATTTAGCAAACACCAGGATTCTCATTTCCTACCCTTCCTCTCTCAGGTGATCTACCCAAGACCCTGGAACCCAGATCCCAGCAATCTCCTGGCATATAAAGGATCCAGTAAGCCAAGCCTTCCTTTTACTTTTCTCTAATGGGTCCCCTTTACTCTGGTACTGGCCATCCCCCCTTTCACTGGCATGGGAAAGCGAGCTGCCTTCCCCACCTGGATCCTTGGGTGTTGGCCCAAACCACAAGGGCATCCAGGATTTTTCTTGATGACTCAGGCCCTGACCCACTCTCCAAATGGCTGGCACTGATGTAAACAGGCTGAGGCCACTTCTACACTGATACCTTGCCTCCGCCTCAGCCTTCCATGGCCTCCAATTCACTCTGGGGTGTTCTACTGTTATCTTCTTCCTACAGGGAGTCCCTGACAGGCCCACAACCCTTCAATGGTTCCTGGGCTTGAATTAAGCTCCAGCACAGAGACCACCCTCCAAGGTCTACCAATTCTTCGTCTGCGACCCACCCGGACTTTATGCCCTAGGATCTGTCCCTCCAAACAGGCCCTACATACAGGTGAAAGAATCCCCAGCTCCCTCGACCCCCCAGGCCGCCCTGTCACACTGGGAATGAGGAGAACCTCTGCCACCAATTCCCCCCTGAGAGAGACCTGCCACAGCCCTCCTGGCCCTGGCGACCTGGGTAAAACACAAATGGGCTTCCAAAGGGCTCCTACATCTCTCGGCTAGGCTAACTAAAGCCTCCTAATGCCCTGCCCCCCCCCCAGATGCAGGACCTGGCTACCTGTGTCCCCAACGGCGCTCCATACACCACTCCTCATCAGCCATGGCACATAAAACCATCCCAACTGCACTCTACTTGGGGGGTTTCCCCACTGGCCCTCCTGGACCGCCAAGCTCCCTCACTTGCCCACCTATTCTGGTCCTGATTCTACTCTTCCAGCCTCCCCTCTCCAGCTCCAGGCCTACTGCCTAGGCTGAAAAGGCCCCGCTACTTCCTGTCAGTCCCTTTTTATACCCTTTCTCTACTCTTTGCTGCCACCTTGAGGCGTCCAGAGCAATATCCCCCCAAAGCACTAAACCCATTTCCTAGCTGGGGGGGTTGTAGGAGGGGAAGGGGATGCCTAAACAGTGGGAATATAAGCCCTGCTTTTGCAGAGGGCTTACATACATGTCCTCTTGTTTTTAACCCGCCATTCTTGCTTAATAATTCCCCCAGTTTACCCTGTTTATTCCTTTCAGAAACTTGAAGGTCTTTATCGTGCCCCCCACCGGCCTCCAGTGAAAATATATACAGTGCCCTAAGCCAGTCCTCATAGGATCTGCCTTGTTGGCCCTGAATCATTGTAGTTATTCTATACTAAATTTTCTCTAGCCTATCTCTGTCTCTTCTTCATCCAGTCTGCCCTGTTATGCCCTGTCCAACCCTGAGACCTGCTATCTAGACTGGTTTCTTGCCACTCCTCCCTCCTTCCCTCCCCTAAGCAGACAAATAATACAGATATACTGACTAAACAGCAAGCATTACATGACAATGCTAATTTGAGCAAACCCTAATCACAGTTCATAAGGAAAACAAAGTATAATCGAACCATCATGTTATTTATTAATGGACTGCTATCCTAGCTGTGGTCTTTGGTAGATAATCCATTGGAGCTGAGACATTAGACGCCTCTAAAACATGCCAGACCTCTAGATCTTTTTTTTTAAATACAGATTTTTATTGGGTTTTCTAGGTTTTTCTTGCCTATCCCCTCAGGAGCCCCGGCACACAGCTGTATGTGCACGTGGAGGCGTGCACTCACACCAGAAGATAACTTAGCCCCTTCTGCCCACCCATACTGCCGCCCCACCCATGTTACCCCATCGGACCTCCACCCGGTGGGGACGGGATTACGGGGGGGGTGGCAACAACCCACCACCATCGGGACTGGGGAGCAGCCTATTTGCTCGCTCAATCCCGCTCCTCCCACCTCACCCCCATGCCGGTACCCTGACGACCTGAGGTTGTTCCCAAACCCGGGCTGCTGGCACAGCGCAAGGTAAGGTGTCCAGTGCCTCAACCCTCAGTGCCACCGGGCCGGTCAGTTCTCTAGATCTTGACTTGCTGCAGGAGCAATCTTTGTTGTAATAAAAGACTGAAGCACCACCTCATCAGTAAAGACATAGGTACATTCTGCAAGTGTTACTTTTAGATGCTCTGGGTACTGCAATACAAACTGTGCCCCAATCCCCAATACACTCGATCTGAAACGCAGAAGATGCTTCCTCCACCTTTGCATCTCCTGTGCGAAGACGGGAAAGAATTGAATTTTTAAACCTGTGCTTTCAAAGGTTTTTGATACCTTTGCCTTTATTATTAAAAGCATCTTTTGTTCAACTGAAGCCAATGTTGCTATTATTGTGGGTGTATCAGAAGACAGGGTGTCAGATGTCACTAAGGCTATATTCCTATTTGAAGCAAAATCCTCTCTTTTGGATGCTAGCTGGAATGCCTTAACAAACAATATATTAAACTTGAACAGTTCTGAAGCCATGGAGTTGAAGGCATTCAAAAGACTGTCTGTGCTAAAAGATATTAGTAGACCCAAAATATGGACCCTGCATTCCCTGGAAATATTTTCTAGTGTTTCAAGCTTACGATGTATCAAAGCATATTGCTTCAAAATAATACCTTTATTGGCAATAAAAGTCTGGATTTCAGCTTGATGTTGGCTGAAAAATGTCAGCACATTGTTTTATTTGTTGAGCAATCTGTTCCACTTGGTTGCTGACCGTTGTAAGCGTGGACGTCATTGCATCAAATTTCAAACCAATTTCAGTTAATTTAGTGCAGTTTCGACATCCTAATGGAATCATTCAATAGCCAGTACACGTCCTTCAGCGTGACAGAAGATACATGTTCCTCCATAGTTTTGTGCTTGGCAGCCATGCATGTGCTACGTGTGAGGGTAGGGAATCCAAGCCAGACTCCAAAGATCTCTCCTCCGAGACACCATGAGCTCCAGAGCTCCTATGCCCAGATTCAGCAAGTGGAAAGAAGGTATCCCGTGTTTTTGCGTTCCTTTCTTTTTTTTTTTAGTATGCTTTTTCTTATTGTGGACCGCCGAATGCTCAGCCCTGCCCTCCCTAGATCCCCTCCTCACCCCCACAGACTTACCTCCCGAATGATATCCCCTGGATTGCCCCCCAGGGCGGGGCCACCTGCATTGACATGAACCAACGAGCAACGGAGGAAGGTTGCTGCAGGGGCAGCTCCACATTGCCTCCTCGACTTCGCGGCGGAGGCCAGCCAGTGCCAGTAGAGGATGGGATACGCCAGCTTGGGACGCCGTGGCTGGCGATTGGGGCCAGGGAACAGGCATCATTAAAGGCGTCCGCAATATTTTTTCCATTGTTGCTGCTACCCTGAAGGAGGCGTAGCGTGCAATGACGCCAGCATCTGACACGCCTCCTAAGAAGTCCAGGCGCCGGTAGCATCGAAGCCCCCAGCCTCCGCTAGGGGTCTGACTTGCATCAGACACACAGCCTCCTCCCCCAGAGAAGGAGAGCCATCCATTCCTGACATTGGTGTCACAGACGAACACCATGCCGCTGCGCCGGTGAGCTGGCCAGAGCCTTCCTTTCTTGTAATTTTAGCTTTTTAAGCTCTTTCTCAGACATGGTTCAATAGATAAACAGTACAGCTTTAGACTCGGAGAAAACAAATCACAAGGCCCTTAGAAGACAAAAGGTTTTGTTTGAAAAACAGCAGCCTTCAGAACCGAATCACTTTGTGGCCATGTTACTTGCAACTGCTAGTTTAGTTTTTAAAATTTAAAGCACCAGTTCATATTAGCCATAAAACAACAACACTGCCTTTGTTCTGTTTAATAAGGGAGTGCTTAGGCTCCCTTAATGAATCTGGCTACTGTAAGATACAAATTGGAGACTGTGGGGACCAGTGGTTAGAACACCACCTTTAGAACTAAGAGATCACAGGTTCTAACGCCACCAAAGCCAAATGCTCACAGTGCAACCTTGGGCAGGTCACATAACCAATGAGTGCTCCAGTCTGCCCAGCTTCAGAAATGAGTAGAAGCAGGATCCCACTGAAAACACAATGTTGCATCTAAGCTGGGCTACATTGTGTAAATACGTAATAAAATACAAATCAATAACATTTGTAAAGTACTTTTCATTAACCTGAAGATTTTGTTGTGGATTACAAGAAAATAGCTTCCTGGCTCACTCCCACTAAGACTAGACCAAGCATAACAAACATCCTTTTTACGGCTAACATGAACTAGTGCTTTAAAAGTCCAATAACGGGACAATATAAATACATTTAGAAAGTATGAAAGACACATGCATTTGTTGTAAACATAGTGGTTTTAGGCCTTTCCAAAACTCAGTTCAGACAAGGTGGCAATTTTGCATCATAGTTAAGCAAAAGAATGTTTAGACTTCAAAAATGCTACTGGAAGAACCAGAAGAAATGTCTTCATACTTACCGTAATTTCCTTTTCTGTTAGCTCCAACACTGTCAGTGGGTATCCATCACAAATGGGTAATGGGGGAAATGATACAGCCCAAGGCTGTAGTCATCATAGAATCCTGGGAACATGAACATTCCGGACAGCAGCATCTCTCCAGTCACGTTTGTCCACGCAGTGCCCCATAGTATGTGAAAACAGATCCGTATAGATTATACTGTTCATCTCGTCACAAAACAACATATATGAGCTGTCTACACAGTTAGAACTTTTAACCAAAATAAGATATAGTAAACGGTTTCCTACATTGTCAGGCGATTGGGGGGACGGAACAAGGCTTGTCTTTCAGTTCTCTAATGTTTTGGAAATTTCTTGCGGTACTGAGCCAACTAGAAGAAACTTGTCAAAGGAATTAATGCAAACAGATAGCACTGGAAACAAGCATTTGTCAATGCCAAATGTCTGCTTGCATGTATGTGCTGTGCAGCTGTTTGGTAGTGATAATGCACAGATGAAAATGCCCTGCACCAAGGGATGACTGCGTTCAAGAGCCCTGCACTTCTGTGCAGTGATGGATGTGAAGAATTCATGGGGCTGTCTGGTTGGCTGCAAAAGGGCAGGACCTGTGGTTCCTGCAGTTCCATGTGGCCACAGATAAAGATGCATAGGGCAAAGAGTGCATCTGCCAGCCAATGCACAAGGCGTTCTTCCACCTTCATGTGGAGAGGTGCAGGGGCCTATGCCAAGAGGACAGCTGTCTTCCCTATATAGTACCAGGGCCCATGTGGACAACCCTTAAACCTTTCATTCCCCAACTGGGGGATGTCATGTAACAGCGCCATTCCCCCATCCACACTCCAACCAGCTTGGTCACTGAGCTCACCCCTGAACTCAGCTCACCGGAATGCGATCACAAAGAAAGGGCACTGGGGTGAAGAGTGGCATTACACACAAAGCTAGTTAAACAATAATTTTTGTTTAATTTTGACACCAACTTTTAAATATACTCATTTTATGATTCACCTTATAAACATGACATGTACCATTTATAGTATATTGGCCAGATTGTCATTTCACACAACTGAAGCGAAAACACATCTCATCCAGGATTTAAAAATGACATATGTCACATTTATGAGGTGGTGTGGAAAAATGGCTATGTTGAAAGTTTGGAGTCAAAATACTGAAAATTAGTAAAGTTATGAGTGAAAGCTGAAATACTGTAATGTTCAGTCATAACCTGGACATTTTATCATATTTGTACACTAAATGATCAGCATAACCTTATTACCCCACCTCATGAACCCAGTAGGTGAAAATTTTCAAATCCTCAACAAAATGTCATTCTGTGCCACCTATACGTCATTCGATGCCACATGTGCGAAAACGCATTTTGGCCAGGATTTGAAAAATGACAGCTGTTATGTTTGTGAGATGGTGTGAAAAAATGACTACATTGAAAATTTGGGGTTAAAATATTTAAAATTACCAAAGCTACGAGCAAGCGTAGAAAAATTTCAACGTATGCAAATAACTTTGCCATTTTCACATATTTTGACCCCAAATTTTCAACATAGCCTTCTTATGACCCCACTTTATGAAAGAGGGTGCTGAAAATTTTCAAATCCCACCTGAAAGGTGATTTCACAATGCAACCACAAAATCATTGTTTGGGCCTGATTTGTATAATTCCACCACTGAGCCTGATTTGTATAATTCCTCCACCACTAGTCACGAGGTGGAGTCCCAAAAAGACCATATTGTAAAGTTGGCGCCAAAATATGCAAAAATTACAAAGTTATGCATCAAAGTTCAAAACCCCATTGAAATACATTGAACTGCACTTATCTTAGGTTCTCAAATTGCAGTTGGCAGTTCCAGCAGCAAGACGTGTCTCAGATTAGAGAGTGGATCTTCGCCCTGTGATCTATTCAGGTGAGTGAGGGTGTGTGTGTGTGTGTGTGGAGGGGTGCTGAGTGCAAGGGTGAGGTGTGTGGGGTGTGTGTGAGAGGGACAGGTTGGCAAGGGACCATTTTCTATTTTACAGGTTTAAAAAAAAATAGAGGGACAGTTTTTTTTATTTCAGATACATTCCGACACTGGGATTGGGCACCCTAGTTTTGGGCTTATTGGGGAACAGGGGCAGGTGACCTGGAGGGCGTCAAGAGAAGCGGTACTGGGGATGGGCACCCCAGACCACTTATATTTAATAAAAAAAATAAATAAATAAAACCTTTATAAAGATGGGAAGGGTGGATGGAAGAGTGACCTGGAGAGGACAGGAAAGAAGGAGTAGTGGAGCTGGGCACCTGATCCACTTACATTTTAAGAAAAAACCTTTATAAAGTTGGGAAGGGTGGTGGGTGAGAGACCTGAGGAACGGGAGGAAAAGTGGTAGCGGGGTTGGGCACCCCACTCCATTTAACACACAGCAAGAGAGAGAGATCTCTCAGGCTCCTGTTGTTGAAAGCTGATCAGCTGCTTGCTGACTGGCTTCATGCTAATAAAAGGACTGAACCCTCTCTGATTGGAGTGGCTTTGGTCCTTTCAAGTACACAAAGTCTCCTCCCAGCAAGCAGCGAGTGGTATCATGACCACAGGGAGTGGTTATTGGTCCTGGACTGCCGAGCCCCTTCCAGTCTGAACTGCAATGGGCTCAGCAGTGACACACCTCCTAAATCCCCTTTAGTGTAACAAAACGTTTCTTGCACGTGCACAAGCAAATGTAAAAAGACTGCAAACAGTGTACGCACTATCCTGTAACAAAGGAGGCACCCTTATTTATCATTAAAATCTAACCTGTTAATTCTTTTTTTTTTTGCTATCTATTTAACTCCCCCACACCCTGGCCCTGGTCGGCCCTCATCCGGCCGCCGCCATCGCCTCTGTCCCTTCAGGCCCTCACCCCCTGAAGCTCCCATGGCTTACCTCCCGTGGCGGGGCTGTGGGGATCCCTGCCTGCTGACAAGGATCTAGCTTGGGGGTGTTACCTCCGGGACGGAGCACGATGGCGCGGCCATCAAGCTACTACAACGAGCCACCAGCGTCCTTTTTCACTTTTTCTGTCCCCATGAGAGCAGTCGTGCAAAGACGCCATGATGGGCTCCACACGCACCACCCTGCCAGCATCTGCCATGCTCTCACAACACAAAGTCTATGGCAGCGCAATGTCAAGCCCCAGCCACCGCCAGGAGTCAGGCGTGCACCGACTGAAGGTGAACCCCACCTCCCCGGAGATGGAGAGCTGTCCATCAGATGCTCAATCCATCTCCTCGCCTGCCCACCTCCAGCGGCCCGCGCTCATTCCCAAATGTGTGTCACTGGCGTGGTGCGAGGTGCGGCGTCCAGCGCCTCAACCCTCAACGCCACCGGGCCAGCTAACCTGTTAATTCTGAGTGCCAGTAACCAAGATTTAAATGCGGAAGACAGACTTACAATCAAAACTTTATTATTAAACAACAAACGTCCCAGTGCTGGCATACCGGACAATATTATCTCACAGGAGCAAGGCCCCCGGGTGGCTCTCATTGACAATGTTGGAGCTAACAGGAAAGGAAATTACAGTAACTATGAAGACATTTCTTCTTTCTGTAGTGCTCCACATTGTCAAAGGGTATTCATCACAAATGGGTTCTAAGACACAGTACCCATTAACAAAAAACAGGTGGAGGAGAATATACAGGTTACTCACCTGTAACAGGAGTTCTAGGAATGGTATATGTTGTTCATCCACACTGTCTGGCAGGTATCCTTGCTGCTTTAAATCTTGCCGGAAGGTCTTCAAGCTGGCTCCTCCCACCCATCCGGTGGTAAAACCCTGCCCGCACATGATGCCAGATCTGCCCGCTGGAAGCTCAGGGTGAAGCGTCAAGCCGGGAGGTCGGAGTCATGGGATGAACAACATATACCATTCCTAGAACTCCTGTTACAGGTGAGTAACCTGTATTTCTAGGGACATGGATATGTTGTTCATCCACACTGTCTGGCAGACTCCTAGCAGTTCTCCGGGAGGAGGGAGGCAAGGCACACCCCTACTTAGGGAATAGAGACTGGAGAACCGAGGCCCCAAAACCAGCATCCCGGGCGTGACTCAAGGTCGATGTGGTAATGGGTGATGAAGGTGTGTGCTGACTTCAGGTAGCAGCCCTGCAGATTTCCTGGATAGGGACGTCCCTGGAAGCAGCCACCGATGCAGCAGTATGGCGGTAGAATGAGCTCTTATCCCTCTGGGAGGCTCCATGCCCGCCAACTTATAGCAGAGATCTATGCAGGAGGTGACCCACCTGCCTATCGTCCGCTTGGCTGCAGGTCTGCCAGGTGCGGCTTCAGCGTAGGTGACAAACAGCTGGCGAACCTCTCCCCGAATTTCAGCTGTGCGCTCCTTATAGTAAGCGAGCGCCCTTCTAGGGTCCAGAGTATGGAGCCTATATTCGGCCTCCGAGGTGTGATTGGGTAGAACACCGCAGAGTCAGCACCTGGTTAAGGTGAAACTCATACCACCTTCGGAAGGAATTTCAGGTGGGGGCGCAGGACAACCTTGTCCCTGTGGAAGACCAGGTAAGGAGACTCGATGCAGAGCGCCTGGAGCTCTCCCATCCTTCTGGCTGACGTGATAGCCACCAAGAAGGCGGTCTTCCACGACAGGTGAGAGAGTTCACACCTGTGCATTGGTTCGAATGGCTTGCCCATGAGCTTTGCCAGTACCAGCAGTAGATCCCACGGAGGTGGAGGTTCTCGCACCGGAGGGGAAATGTGATCAAGGCCTTTGAAAAAGCGCCAGACCACTTTCTCCTGCGCCACCGACTGCTTCCTCGCCCTGCGCCGGTAATCAGAGATGGCTGCCAGGTGCACCTTAAGGGTCATCGACCTCAAGCCCTTGCTGAGAAAGGGACCAAAGGTAGTCCAATATGCTCGCCAAGGAACAGGAGGAAGGGTCCAGGCCTCTTGTTCTGACACCAAATGGAAAATCTTTTCCATTTGAAGGCGAGCATTTTCTGGTCGACTCCTACGGGATGCCTCAACTACGTTGAGGACCTCGCCAGAAAGACCCAAGGCCTGGAACTCTAGCCGCTCAGGAACCAGGCTGTCAGGTGCAGGGATTGAAGGTCCGGATGGAATACCTTCCCCTGATTGACTGAGAGCAGGTCCGGGCGAGCTGGAAGCTGCCTCGGCAGCCTGGAGCTGAGGCTGAGGAGATCTGGGTACCAGTACTGGCGGGGCCAGTCTGAGGCTATCAGAATCATCTGCGCCTTGTCCCTTCTTGCTTTGAGCAGCACCTTGTGCATCAAGGGGAATGGGGGAAAGGCGTAGAAGAGGTCCGGGGTCCACGGCCTCGAGAAGGCATCCCCCTGCAGCGAACCCTGCTGAGGGGGGCGAGCATGGAACAGCCTCAGCTTCGCATTCTCCCTGGAGGCAAACAAGTCCACCTGAGGTGTGCCCCAATGGGAGAATAGATCTTGTACTACCTCCGGCAGGAGAGACCACTCGTGGGACGCAGCCCCTATCCGGCTTAGGGCATCGGCCAGGGTGTTGGAGGCTCCTGCCACATGAATGGCTAGGAGATCCGCCTCCAGGCTGCGCATGAGTGACCAGATGCGGAGAGCTTCCTTGCATAGAAGCATGGAGCGTGTCCCACCCTGGCGGTTTAGATAGTACATGGTCGTGGTATTGTCCATCTGCACCCGGACCACTTGACCCCGAAGAAACGGAGCAAAGGCGGTGAGAGCTAGGCGGACCGCTCGGAGCTCCAGCAGGTTGATGTGGCATCGGGACTCCCACGAGGGACCAGAGGCCGTGACGTCGGTGTTCCTCCAGATGGGCACCCCAACCCATCAGAGAGGCATCGGTTGATAGAGAGACCGTTGGCTTGGGGCGGACAAACGGGATGCCCTCCTGCAGATGAACTGGAACGGTCCACCACTGGAGAGCGTTCCACATCCCCTGGGTCACCGTCACTAGCTGGTCCAATGGATCGCAGCGTTGGGACCACTGGCTGGCCAGCCCCCACTGAAGGGGGCGCATGTTCCAGCGGGCCCAACGGACCACGCTGGTACAGGCCGCCATGAGACCCAGGAAGCGAGGACGCCCCGGCAGGGCGCAGTGCCCAACCAGAAATGATTGGGGCAAAGGAGGAAAGAACCTTGGCCTCTGTCCGCTGGGAGCCGTGGTTGTCTCTAAGAGAGTCGAGCTCTGCCCCGATGAAAAGAATCACCTGCTTTCGCTCGAGTTCCGACTTGGCCTCGCTTGATGAGGAGGCCGACCTGAGAGCAAACTTGAGGGCCAGATCTCTGGACCGCTCCACCTCCTGTCTGGAGGGGGCTGCTATCAGCCAATCATCCAGGTAAGGGTAAACCCGGAACCCTCGGCGCCGCAGGAATGCTGTCACCACTGCCATACATTTGGTGAAGACCCTGGGAGCTGGAGATAAGCCAAAGGGCATGGCTTGGAACTTGAAAAGGGATCCCTCCGCTCGAAAGCGAAGGAACCTCTAGTGATGGATGGATAGGGACGTGAAAGAACGCGTCCTGCAGGTCCAGAGAGCAGAACCACACGCTGTGTTCCAAGGATGGTATTATCTGAGCCAGACTGACCATCCTGAAGGTTCGAGACCTTAGGAACTTGTTTAGGTCGTGTAGGTTGAGAACGGGGCGCCAGCCCCCCGTCCGTTTCGGAACCAGGAAGTACCTGGACACGAACCCCGGGTCTGAGGGAGGGTCCGCCACCTCTCTTATCACCTCCTTCGAGGAGGAGAGCGATGTCGGCTCGGCGAGCTGACAGCGAGGCTTCGGACCCCGAGGCCCCCCGAGGTGCGACGGCTCTGAAGGGTGGGGCCTGCTCGAACTCCAGAGGCAAGCCCTTTCCCACCACCTCCAACACCCACCAGTCTGTGGTGATAACGGACCAGGCGGAAAGACATGGCCGCCCCCATCGGGGGCACCTGGGTGAGGGCGGCGGGTTGGGGCTACACCTCAACCTGGCCACTGGGCAGGCTTGGAGGAAGGACCGCCGAGGGACCTCCAGGGCCTTTACCTCCCTGCTTCCTGGAGGAGGAAGCCGAGGGCTTGGGTTTGGGATGCCGAGCTTGAGCCTGCTGGCCCTGACGTTGCTGGGCCGGACATGCCGCGGGCGCAGAGGGACGAAAGGGCTTAGGCTGCGGCCTACGGCCTTTGTCCTTCTGTGCGGATGAGACCGAGTCCAAGGTAGCATTGGACTTCTCGATCCTCTGCAGGTGACCTTCCACCCCAGGACCGAAGAGGTCGGTCCCCAGGAAGGGGACATCCGCCAACTTGTGCTGGGTATCCGAAGTGAAGGTGGATATCCTCAGCCATGCCCGACGGCGCATAGCCACTGTGGCCGCTACTGACCTGGCACATGAGTCTCCAATGTCCAGAGCAGTCTGAAGCTGCTGTTTGGCCACTGCCCTGCCATGGTCCCGCACCTGCCTGACCGTGGGGTCTGCAGGTCCGCCGGAAGATGAGGAACTACCTCGTCCAGGGAGCCCAACAGGGCATGAGAGAAATGTACCATGAGTACGGCCGAACTGGCCTGACGGCGGCAGAGGAGGATGCAGCGAGACTTTGCGCCCGCATGGTCCACTCTTGACTCCTTGTCGGAAGGTTTGTCCATGTCCCCTAGCGCCTGCGTGTGCCAGAAAACGCTGTCGGTAACTAGCCCTCGCTGAGGGGTGTTCCGAAAAACCGGACAAGGAACCGGTAGGGACCGCATACTTCCTGGCCATCCTGGCCGAGGGCGCAGGACAGGAAGCAGGGCGCTGCCAGAGCTCCAAGGCCGGGCCCACTATGGCCTCGGCCACCGGAAAGGCCTCCGTAGGGGAATCCCCTCGGTCCAGTATCTCCGTGAGGGGATACCTGGCCCGCTTAGACACAGGTTCGAGCTTCATCCTGGTGGACTCTGAGATGAGCCGAAGCAATCCCAGATAGGACGAAGGGCTATCGTCCATCGACTGACCTCCAGAGGACTCCAAGTCTACTCGCCTGGAGAAAAGGGAGGAATCGCCGGACTCTGAAGAGTCCGCAAAGAGCTGCCTCGGGCCTGAGCCACCCTCCACCTGCCAAGGTCGATCAGGAGTGAGGGTAACAGACAGCCTAAGGGGCAGTCCCTGAGCCGACCGAGAGTTCTTGGTCGGAGCCCCAAATAACGGCTGTGGAGGCGGAGGATCCACCGGAATCGGTGGAGCAGCTGGTTTTGGCCGAACAACCGGCCTGGGAACAGGCCTCGAAGCTGAGGGGTTGTTTCGCCGCCCGTGACAGCCACTTAATGGTCAAAGGCGACTACGCCGGCTTGTTCCCGGTCAGAAGGAGCTGTTGCCACATAAGGTCCTCGCATCACGATATAACTTACGCCGAAGCCTCTCCCCGCCCGAGGACGCAGGGCGGCGCCGCTTACTGCTGTGCCGAGACCAAGACCGCCTTATGACGGCGGATCGGCTGGACTGCCAAGAAGTCCAGACCGAGACCCCTCGGCTTTTCCGAGGCGGTGTGGGGAGGGGACGGGGAAACCAGCTCTCCTCAGCTCGGAGGGTCACACCGAGGGCTCGGAACGGAGGCACTGGCAAGCCCACGGATCCTCAACTCCACCGGGGAACCGGGAGAGAGGATTCTCGGCCGCCTGGCGACAACCCGTCCAACAGGTCGAGAAATCTCGATCAAGGCCGACGGAGTCTCGGTCAACTAGCCTGACGGGACACTGTGAGACCAGTGGTCAAGTCGAACGATCGACCCAAGTCGATGGCCGACAACTCGGGGAGAGGGACCTTTCCCGCTCCCAAGAGCGTCGACGGAGGGACTTACCCTTGTCTTTCTTTTTGGACTGGGAAGAAGGTCCAGCAGACGTTGGTCCCTCTCCCTTAGTGGAGAGGGACAGACAAAGCTCCTTAAAAGAAGCTGTGTAAAAGGAACCCAGTGAGAGCGGGATAAATGCCACGACCGAGGAAGATGCGGCCCACGCCGCCTCCTCTTCGAGGGCAATCATCTGCTCTAGTTGATCCGCCGAGCTCACTGCAGCGGAGACCGCCGACCGGGCCTTTTGACTTACCGAGGAAAACGCTTTCGGGACGCCCCAGTTGTAAACGGGCAGCACGGCCTTCGAGGACGTAGGCTGAGAAGGAAGAGCACAGGTCGCAAGCCTGCGGGTCGTGCTCAAGGCCTAAACAGTAGACACACGTGGAGTGCGGATCTGTCCGAGACATCTTCTGCCCGCAAGGTCATCTCGGATAACCAGGAGTCGATTTATCCATCGCAGCCACGAGGGATAGAAGACTGAACTCTAGAAGTGCAAAACCTTTTTAAATTCGCAAAACCAAAGAATTAGGAACCAGTCTTATACGCAGAGCATTAAGGAGGGAACCTGAGCTTCCAAGCGGTAAGGAAGATCTGGCATCATGGGGCGGAGCCGAGAGTTTTACCACCCGGTGGGTGGGAGGAGCCAGCTTGAAGACCTTCCGGCAAGATTTAAAGCGGCAAGGATACCTGCCAGACAGTGTGGATGAACAACATATCCATGTCCCTAGAAACTGTCCCATATGCCAACTGTAAAAAGGGAAAAGGAATTTACCTGCTAACCTCTGCCTGCAAAACTCTGCGACCAAAGGTCGCATCAGCAGAACGTTGAACATCCAATCTGTAGTGCTTTGTGAATGTGTGGATGGAGG
Source organism: Neoceratodus forsteri (assembly GCA_016271365.2). Lineage (NCBI taxonomy): Eukaryota > Metazoa > Chordata > Ceratodontiformes > Ceratodontidae > Neoceratodus > Neoceratodus forsteri. The sequence goes on along the minus strand of CM057459.1, from coordinate 436,350,947 downwards.
ACCACATTGCTGCCTTGCACAATTCTAAGACAGATGCCTCACCTTTCTCCACCCAGGAGGTGGCCATAGCTCTGGTGGAATGAGCTTTGATGAGAGCCAGAGCCCTCTTCTTTTCTGCAATATAAGCCTTGGCAATGCATGCCCTCACCCACCTTGTCAGGGTGGCCTTGGAGCCTTTTTGTCCTTTCCTGGCTGCTCCAAAAAGTACGAACAGCCTATCTGATTTCCAGAACTCTGCAATCCATCTAAGATATGTCCTAACTGCCTGTTGCAAGTCCAACTTGTGTAATTCTTTCTCTTTTGGGTGAGTTGGCTGCAGACAGGAGGATGGGAGACAGATTTCTTGGTACATAGAAACATAGACTTTGACGGTAGATAAGGACCACTTGGCCCACCCAGTCTGCCCATTTCTCTACCTACTGGATAAGCTGCAAATTCTAGTTAACCAAAAGCCTACTTCCTCCTACCCCCCACTATAATTGCTTTATGGCTGTCCCATGCATTCTTGAATTCTTCCACTGTTTTTGACTCCACAACCTCCTCAGGAAGGCGGTTCCATGTATCCACCACTCTCCATGAAAAAATATTTCCTCACGTTGCCCCTGAGTCATCCCCCCCATTATCTTTAAGCTGTTCCCGCTTGTTCTTGCACATCTCTTTTTCTGAAAGACGCTACTCTCTTGGACTTTGTTGATTCCCCTGAGGTACTTGAAAGTTTCTATCATGTCCCTCCTTCCCTCCTTTCCTCAAGGATATACATATTAAGCTTCTTTAGTCTCTTTTTGTATGGCTTCTGTTGCAGACCCTGCGCCATTTTAGTTGCCCTTCTCTGGACTGCCTCCATCCTATGTCCTAGTGGAGATGGGGTCTCCAGAACTGCATGCAGTACTCCAGATGGGGTCTCACCAACTGTCTGTACAGAAGGATAACAACTTCCCGTTTTCTACTGGTGATGTCTCTCCCTATGCATCCCAGTATCCCCCCAGCTCTCCTTACTGCCTTCTCACATTGCTTGCCTACCTTAAGGTTGTCTGATATGGCTACCCCAGGTCCCTTTCCATTTTTGTTGTTGTTAGTACCTCCCCCCCATTGTGTACTCTTCCCTGGGTTTTGTTCCCCAGGTGCATTACTTTGCACTTCTTTGAACTGAATCTAAGCTGCCACACTTTTGACCATTCCTCCAACCTTACCAAGTCCCTTCTCATCCTTTCCATCCCACCTTGTTCACACGAAAGGCCGTAGGGATCTACAGAATGAAAGACGGAACCATTCTGAGAACCACCTTGCCCTTATGCATGACAAGGTAAATTTCTTTGTGGGACAAGGCCTGGAGTTCACCAATCCTCCTGCTGAACACATAGCAACTAAACACATCTTGTGGGACAGCACGTCCAACAGTACTGACAAAAGCAGTTTGAAGGGTTCTTTACAAAGGGCATTCAATACCAGATTCAGATCCCATGGAGGAACTGAGATTGGAACAGAGGTCAGCTCCTGCTGACAGCTTGCAGAAAATGAATAACTTCCCAGTTAGTCCCTAAAGACAAGCCCAAGGAGACTTTAAGAGCCAACACCCGACCTCTCAAGGTGCTCAAGGCTAAACCTTTTTCCCACTCCTTCCTGCAGAAAGTCCAGAATCTGCAGAACCGTGACTTTAGAAGGTCAGATATTTTTCTCTCTGGCGCAAGCCGAAAAGGTAGTCTGTACATGAGCATAAGCTGCAGACATGGAATTTTATCTGGCAGCCATCAGGGTGTCCAATGCCTTTTTCGAGAAAACCTATTTTAGGAGTCTCCTCCTTTCAGGAGTCAGGCCACAAGATGCATTGCTCCCAGATTTGGATGCAGAATGGGACCTTGAGAGAGAAGATCCCCCTGTATTGGGAGTTGAAATGGTGTGTGTTGAGGTAGGTTCACTATGTCCGAGAACCACAGCATTCTGGGCCACTCCAGAGCTATTAGAAGAAAGCTTCCTTTGAGTGTCTTATTTTGCGTGTGACCTTGAGGAGGGGTGGCAGAGGAGGGAAGGCATATGCTCAGCAGAAATTCCACGCCTGTGATACAGTATTCACTGCCTCTGCTTGTGGACACCAGTAGCAGTTGAAGAACTGCTGCACTTGAACATTCTGGCTGGAGGTGAACAGGTCAATCTGTGGACGACCAAATCTTTTGTACAGAAGGTTGAACACCTCCAGGTTCAGCATCCACTCCCCTGGGTGGACATTCTTACTGCTTAGCTAATCAACCTGAATGTTCAACTCCCCCGCCAAGTGAACTTCTGACAGAAAGAGAAGGTTCTCCTCTGCCCACAGCAGGAGATCAGTTGATACTTTTAACATCTCTCTTCTCTTTGTTCCCCCTTGATTGTTTGTGTATGCCACCGAGACAGCATTGTCTGATCTTATTTTCATGGCCTTTGACTGCACCCGATTTTGAAAATGAAGGAGCACAAGGTGCACAGCCCTCATCACCAGGACACTGATGTGTAGTTGCTGTTCCTGCGCAGACCAGGTCCCCTCAATGGAAATCTGGTTCAGCACTGCACCACAAATCGACAAACTAGCATTGGTTGTCAGAATCAACTCTGGGGGGACTTCCAAGGGAGAACTCTTGCTCAGATTCTCTAAACTCACCCACCAACTCAGGGACTGGCGCAGGAGTGGGGGAAATTGGAATCCTGGCCTGGCAGTCCTCCGAGGATGGATCCAAGGCTGACAGCAACTCGATCTGGAGGGGTCGCATGTGAAGGTGAGCCCAAGTGAACTAGCTCTATTGTCACTGTCATGAGACCCAGAATCTGCATCAAGCTGTGAGCTGAAGCCAACGATTGGCTCCTCAGCCACTGACCCTCTCTCAATAGGGTCTCCTTCCCGGCTGATGAAGGACCTTCCCCATGTTCATCTTAAGCACTGCTCCCCGGCACTGCAGTATCTGTGATGGCTCAAGAGAGCTTTTCTCCCGATTTACTACCCAGCCATGGGACTCCAAAACCTCCAGAGTCCTGGTCACTGATTTCCTCGCACTGGAGCAGATGGCGCTCAAATTAGCAAATCGTCTAGGTACGGATAGACATGATGTCCCTCCTGCTGGAGTTGAGCCACTAGGACTATAAGCACCTTTGAGAACACTCCAGGGACTGTTGCCAACCCAGGGGTTGAAATAGTGTCCGAAAGGGTACATTTCCACTGGAAATGTGGATGGTTCACCATACATTTCTTGACCAAATTGTATATTTCCACATTAAAAATAACAGAAAATGAAAATAAATTAACAGTGAAAAAAGAGTTGTCTAGGGAATATAATTTATGCCTCCCCTCCACTGTCTCCCTCAGAGGAACTGCTTGATAAGTTGCATTCCATGTGTTTTTGTAACACTTTGTCTTTTCTTTTGTACTTTGCGGTCTCTGGTCTCCTCTCTTTCTCCAGTGCCCACAGGGATAAAGCACTAGTTAGATCGAACTCCTTGATTTGTGCTGGACTTAGTTTGACATTCATTAAATGCCCTAGCATCTCTGGAGTCAAGCATGTTCTCCAGTCAGTTTTAATGTGTTTCATGACTGAAAATCCAGACTCAACAATGCTCGAACTGGAACTTAAAACTAACACAATGCTCAGCAGAGCTATGATGTTGGGCAGGTCATCCTGTTTTCTAAACAACTTTTTAAGTAGTGCATGAGGATTGTTAGCCAGTACTGGTTCAAGAGCAAGCAGTCGGAGGGCATATTTTATTAGCAGACAGAATTCCCCAAAACATGATGTTGGGTTAAGGCCTTGGCCTTCAAGTGCCTTAGAAAAGTGTTCTGCTAGGAAAGACACATCTTTTCTGCTATATGCAACTTCATCATTGCTGTCAGGATGCACTGCTGGCCAGTTGTTTGGATTGAAAAGTTGACACGCTTGTACAACATTAAGCTGTTCATCACAGTCTTCCCCTGGTGACGGACTTATCAAGTTACTGAAATGCTGTTTCATGGACTTCACAACTTCATCTCTGAAATGGGTCACCTTCTTTGTAACAGTACGTATAGTGCCAGTGAACTGTTGCCCCCGTTCTAACACAAGTACCTCATCTTTGAATTCCATTCTGTCAGCAGAAATGTTGTTGACAGCAAGGAAGCACTCACAGGCCTGCTGTATGTCATAATGTTCTAATGAAAGAATAGCAGCCTCAGCTCTTTCCGCAATTTGGAAAATTAGCAGCTTTTCTTCTTGAAATGCCAAAGATACAGACACAATCATTTGTAAAAGTTTGTGAATCAGATGTATTGCAATGAGGTATTTAAGTGATACAAGACTTTTTCTCAGCTTAGCAGCTTTCATTCGGGTGTCCACATGGCCACTAGTACTGACCTGACCATCACTAACCTGTGTCACATGCACAACAATGCTTTTCCACATTTTAATGAGCACATTTAATGCTCAAACTCTGTGGGCTAGCCATCTGGTTCCCAACACATTCACAGGCACAAGGTACTGGAGACCCAGAACAGAATATGTTTATTTTAGTCCAGTACGCATCACTGCTGATGAATGGTAGTACTGGAAAATCAGTTGTAATAGGTCATCAATTTGCTGTACTAGAGAGCAAGGCTTGGCTGCATCTCGCAATGCCAGTTCAAAGTGATGGGCTGAGCAGCAAACTGAGACAGCGTGAGGAACCTGATCCTGAACTTTTTTGGCAACCCCATCATTAAGTCCAAAATCTACTGCTGCACCATCAGCGCAGAATCCTACCATGCAGGAGTAATCCTCGACTTTTGCATTTTCTTTTATGCTGTTCATAGCTGCATGGAAAATATTATCAGAAGTAGGCCTGCCTATGTCTACGATGGTGAGAAATTTTGTCACAGGTTCACCATCCTTCACATAGCGTATATAAATGAGCTCTTCTTCTGTTACAGCTGAGTTGGTACTACCATCACACAACACTGAAAAATATTTGGACTGCCTGACCTCCTCTGTAAGTTGTGCATTAATATCCTTACTGATGAATTTAATAAAACTGGCACAGGCCCTGTCATTGGTGTACCTCAACCCAGTCTTTTCCTGTTTCCCTATCCGTGACAGTAGTTCCATGTCTCTTACGAAACTTGTGAATGGTTGCCCTGCTTTAGCAACCTAAAAAGTGGTAAGGAACCTATGGGTCATGATTTCTGTTGTCTCTTTATCCACTGACAACTGGGCTTTTACTAGGGTGACGTTAAGCAGCAATATGGCTGCTTGACTCGCAATGAATGTGACTAGTTTCATGTGTTTTTATTGTGCCTAGCATCATGGTTTTGTAGCCAACCACAAATGAATCTTTGTCATTTGGAAATATTTTTCTGCAGTACTCGCAGTACATCTCAGTTCAGTCATTATTTACTAAAAGCCATTCTCTATCTTTTTTCCACGACTCTTGAAAGTGTCTGGTTCTTTGTTTTTCATACTCTTTTTCTTTTTGTGACATTTTTCCTTGGTTTGGGTGCCTAAACATTATTTTATTGGTGGGTGGAGGGGTTTCCACTGTACTTGCCTCCACAGAAGGCATGGAACTAATGTCGGGAATGCTTTCAGGTTCGGTGGAGGAAGATGGACCTGTCTGTGGTAATGCCACAAAATTTTTCTTGGTAAAACCAAGTCTAAGAAGAGACATGCTTTGATCTGCGAAACAGAACTTGACTTGTTAATAAAGATTATTCTTAAACCGACTTGTGTGAGTCTCTGAGTCTCTTTCTTTTAGTGAGAACAAATTACAAATAGGTCAGTCGGAGAGCAGTCACCTCTCACAGGGACTTCCCTTTACTGTAGGGTAATGTAACATGGCAGCACAGAACATTTTTTTTTTTTTTTAAATCCAGACACTAGCTCCAACAGAGGGTTTCCCAATGATTCCCTTAGTGTAGGGCAGCCTGTTTAGAATGCAGGAATCATAGTTTTTTTTAAACACACAGAAAGCTCCGAGATAGATTTCCACACAACTAGGATCCCCTAGTGTAGGGCAGGGAGCAGTTTAGAATGCAGGAATTATAGATTTATTTTTTTAAACAACACACAAAGCTCTGAGATAGATTTCCACACAACTAGGATCCCCTAGTGTAGGGCAGGGAGCAGTTTAGAATGCAGGAATTATACAATTTATTTAAACACCTGGAGACCAGCGGGGCATACAGTTCGGGAGACCCCATCTCCACAAGGGCACAGACAGGATGGAGGCAGTCCAGAGGAGAGCAACTAAAAAGGTGCAGGGTCTACACCAGAAGCCATACGAAGAGAGACTAAAGGAGCTTAATATGTATTCCCTCGAGGAAAGGAGGGAGAGAGGGGACATGACAGAAACTTTCAAGTACCTCAAGGGAATCAACACAGTCCAAGAGGGTAGCATCTTTCAGAAAAAGAGATGTGTAAGAATAAGGGGGCACAATTTGAAGATAATGGGGGGATGGCTCAGGGCCAACATGAGGAAGTATTTTTTCACAGAGAAGTTGGTGGGGGGAGTGTCTGACCCGTTAGTGACCTCTGGCAGAGGCCAGGGGATTCTTTGGAAAAAGGCCGGTGCTGAGTTGTGTGGGAGGCAGGACAGATGTTAATGTCATTGCATGTCCCGCCTCTAGGGGGTTACAACATCAAAAAAACATCCAGCCCCTCATTTATGACGCCCTGCCAAGCCACCATTCCTGCTGCTACCAGTGTCCACTGGGGGGGGGGGTAAGCCAGGGCTTGTTACCATTGAGCCGTGTGGGGGCTGCCTGGCAGCCCCACCTGGGGAGATAAGCCTGGGCATGGTGGGGTGGTGTGCAGGGCTGGGGCTGAGCCTCAGCCCAGATAGGGGGTGGGGGGCAAGGACACATAAAAGAAGAAACCAGAATAGGATCCTTTACTCCTCTGGTTCCTGAAGTTTTGAAAGGGATGAAACCCCCTCTATGCTGCCTCCATTGGCCACCTCCTTGACCTTTTGAAGTTGAACCAAACTTTTGCTGTTGTTTTGACACTGGAAGGTGGCTCTTTGTATCCTGGATACCCTTCAAAATGTCATCCAGGCCTGAACTAAACAATAAGCAAGGCCCCCTGCTCTCTGTGACACAATAGACCTAACTTCTGCGGCAGGGACTATGAAGTTCTGCAGCACCATTAGGTCTACTTCTTCGGCGGTGGGCAAAGTTCTGTGGCACATAAATAAAGTGACTTGCACATGTATACAGTTCAAAACTGATTTTCTTTTATTAATAAAATCACATGGTACATGCTTGGCTTAAGCACACCATAAATTAACAGCAAGAAATCATGGGGCTTATTATACAACAGTATTTGAATATTTAGCTAGCATCCCTCCACCATGCTCACAGTGTTTCAGAAGAATCATAGAACGAAATGTAGGCTGTCACAAAAGTTAAAAAATAGAAACTATATAAAATGTGAAAGTGGTTTTCATTAGATGGTGTGCTTACACCAGGCATGTACCATGTGATTTTATTAATAAAAGAAAATCAGTTTTGGATATATATACATCCCATCCTATGTACATCCCATGTGCACATGGAGTTTTGATTGTTTTTTACATTTTCAATCACTGCTTGTGAAAAGCGCTATATTATTACATATGAAAAGCGCTACATAAATACTGATTCTTCTTTTTATCTGTTTGATGGCTGCACAGATAAAATGCATGCTACAGTGGTGAAGTGGTTAGTATCAACTAGTTAGGGTATGATTAATGATGACAGCGGAATTCCGAAAAGCATTCTGCAGAATGTTTTATAAACTGTGGAATACCTTTCTTGAATTCCCAAGAGATTGCGCACAAGGAGAAGTGGTGCTTAAGGAACAAACTAGACATAGTGACATGCAAGTTCCAAGCACACGCAAGCCCATAAGAAGGACGCTATATCAAAATAGAAGTTTCTTTAAAGAATTATTATTTTGATGTAAAAAAAAAACACACAAGACAAAAGCACCAATCCCCATCTGACATGTTTGCTTTAATTAATGGAACACCCTATTGAGAGTTGTTAAAGCTGAGGGAGAAATGGGGAGTTTATTTGATTTGTTTCGTTTCACCATTGGGTGGCGGCAAACATATGACATTGAATTTGAGTGTATTTTAATGGTCTGCAATGTTTGTTCCCCAGCCTTTGATAAAGGGCGTTTGCCCTAAACATGTCAGACAGGGTTCGGTGCTTTTGTCTTGTATTTTTTTTACATAAAAATAATGATTTTTTTAAAGAAACATCTATTTTAATATAGCGTTCTTCTTTATGGGCTTGCGTGTGCTTGGAACTTGCATGTCACTAATACTTTTCTTCGGTTTGCACTCAAGAGTCAATGTAAACTGCAGAATAATATTTCTCAGTTTATGTAAACTGCGGAATAGTATTTCTCAGTTATGTAAACTGCGGAACAATATTCCTCAGTTTATGTAAACTGCAGAAAACTATTCTGCAGTTTATGTAAACTGCAGAAAACTATTCTGCAGTTTATGTAAACTGCAGAAAACTATTCTGCAGTTTATGTAAACTGCAGAAAACTATTCTGCAGTTTATGTAAACTGCGAACAGTATTCCTCAGTTATGTAAACTGTGGAACAATATTCCTCAGTGTATGCAAATTGTGTAACTATATTCTTCGGTTTATGTAAACTGTGGAACAATATTCCTCGATTTCCGTAAACCGCAGAACAATATTCCGCAGTTTACGTAAACTGTAGAACAAAACTCTGCAGTTTACGCAAACGGTGGAATAATATTCCATTGTTTACGTAAACCGTGGAATAATTATTCCGTGAGTTACATTAAATTCCATGGAAAGCTCCATGGCTGCAGAATCGCGGAAAACAAAGGGCCTTGACAATAAGCCTCCCTCAAAGGCTAAATTAAACAACTTGGTCTTTGATGCCTGGTCAGCGACTCAATGCCAGAGCCACACCCTTTGCATGGCGGACACAATGTGATAAGGAGAGCGAGCTGACATACTGTATGTAAGTTCTCCACTATGGCATCTCCTAGAAAGGTGGAGGTCATATAAACAAACTGCAAAATGCTCTCTCCCTCAGAATCTGTGGGAACAAAGCTAACCAGCATCAAAACCCACAAGTTTAAAGCTCTGGCAACAATAAAGGAGGCATAGGAGGTGCAGAGGTTTGCACTGTTGGAGGTGAAGGGCCTTCTGCATGAAGCATCCACTCACTTGTCGTGCGTATCCGCTAAGGCCAAAGACCCTTCAATTGGGATAGTCATGTACCATATGGAATTATATACAGCCTTATCAGCCCGGGAAGGGGTTTCCCACTTGCTGGTATTTTCCTCCATAAAGGGGAAAGACTGTACCTTAGGTTCTGGCAGATATTTTCTTTGGTCCACACCTTCCGATTCTTGTTCAATAATCTGGTCACAGTGAATAAAGTTTGGAAAACACTTTGGAATGGAGGAGGATGCAGACAGGATAGGTAGGATTCACATTTAAGGCCTCCACTGATTGCACCTCCTTCAGCTGTAATGTCCTACAAACTTCAGTTATCAGACAGGACAAAGATTTGGTATCAAACAGGGGAGGGATAGGAATGCTCCTCTTTGGCTCTGTTCACTCCCACTCCTCCTCCTCAAAAGGCTTGTCCTCATCATCCTCAAGTAACATCTTTAGGTTAGGATTTTTCCCCAAGATCTCCAAAATCCCCATCCTGACCTTCTGTATGGTCCAGGTGGGGTCTGCCTGCAGATCCATACTAGCAGATTTGTCCTGCTCTAGTGCACCTGGATGTGCCTGTGTTGGCCCCCTCACCTGAGGGGCCCGGCTTGGGGTCAAGTGTGTCTAAAGGGATGTCTTATGGAACACTGGGGCTCAAAAGCTCCCCTAAGAGCAACCACAAAGATTTACGCAATTCTGCTTTGTCACTGCCAGTTGGTACACCCAGTGGACCCCACCTCCCCCCCCCCATCTCAGAGTTCCGACTGGGGGGGGAACTGTAAGAGACATATTAGCTTGAGTAACACAATGGGGGCAACAGAAACCCAGTGGAGAGGGTCATATTAGCCTTTTGCAGGTCTTACATCTTTTGAACACTAAGGTCTCCGATACGCCATGGTCCCAAAACACTAATCCAGAACAAAGAATAAAAAAAAGCAAGAAACCATCTAGAGTTGCCACTATTATAAGTCTCAATAACAAAATATTGCTGTGATCACCTCTTCCCTCTGTGGAGAAAAAAAAACCAAACAGAAACGTTCCTACCAGCCTAGAAACTGCAAAGGCTGTAGTAGGAGTGATCGTGCCCAGCCAGCAGTGCTGAGCTAGAAGAAAAACACAGCCACCACATCTAGCACTTGGAAAAGTGCTGACGCGCACCTGCAAGAAAGAGCGCATGCGTGATCTCACAATGCTGCATGTGTCAACACATTAAAAGCATAAGTACAGATGCACAAAAAGGATGTGTTCAGGCTCAGAGAAGCCTAGAAAGAAAACTGCAGCATAAGCCCAATGGCCAGGGCTCAGATAAAGAGAGGCCGGGAAGCCATGCCGCTCAGGAGAGCCATTAATAAACACTGTACGACTGTAGAAAATGGACTCCCCGTCCCACAAAAAAAAATGCCTGAAAAAGCTCTGAGCTGAATTTCTTTTTGTCTTTTTATTTTCAATACAACCCAGATAGAAAGAAAAGTAACCCCCAACTTTGAGCACTCAAACACCTACAGTGAAGGAAACAATAAAACACAGACACACACACTAGTCCCCCTATGGTCCAGGGGGGAGAGAAGGGGGGACAGACACCAAAGTAGACAGAAGGGAGACATAGGGAACACCCTAAAATGGAGATCCTAAGAATAACCCCAAGAACAGCTACTTACCCGAGGCACCATGACAGAAGGAATCGGAGATCTGCTAAAAATAAACACCCTTTAACCAGCTGCAGCAGGCTGGCCCAATCCAAGCACGTAATGCTATGGAAATGGGGAAAAAGGGAAGGTTAGCCAATTTAAAGCCGCAGGTTAACGGCACAATTTTAAATTTAGGGGTGCTTCCTGTCACCAGGTAGCCCCTACCTGCTATGAAGAATCACAGCCCCAGAAAGTAAACACCAAAAGAAAAGATTTTCTTCAGAGAAATTCCTATACTGCTTCCCCTTCAATGGCACAGCAAAGACTGAAGAGTTGCTGCTGTCCGGAATGTTCATGTGCCCAGGATTCTATGCCAATTACAGCTATGGGCTGTGCCATTTCCCCTAGTAGGGGTGCACATTACCCATTTGTGATGAATACCCATTGACAATGTGGAGCGCTACAGAAAAGACAGATACCATTATAGACTGCATTAGATCTTTTCTTTTAGTAGACATCTATTTGTGTTCTTTGGAATTTATTCCTAGTGAGGAAGTTCTTCATTATACTAATGGTTCCTTTGTAACCGGAAATGCTTATGGGACCTCATTGAAAATGAACCTGCACTAAATTGAGTTTTATCCCTGTTCATACTATTAGATATGAATTCAGTTTGACCACTACTACTAATGGCGAGGGTGGGGTATAGTCACTCCCCCGATATATTTTACAAAACTCTATACTGGGTGCTCATCAAGTGATGCAGTGGCAGGGCATCGCATGGCCGCCCAGGAAACCTGAGTTAATATCCACACCTTGGTTCTCTTGAGCTAGCAGAGCAGCCTGTGACTGACAGACAGTTAAGCTAGCTTCACTTTGTGGAGTTTCACTTTCAAGTGCAGCTGTTGGCTAGAGCAGCTTGTAAATTATATCTCAGAGTACCAGAGAAGAGACACAGTAAAACAGTAAAAGAGCATTTATACCCCACATTTGGCCCACTGATGTCACTGGGGGTGAGTTGATGGGTAGACACTATGGCATAGTGGTCAGAGCACTAAGCCGTGAAGGAAGTCACAGGTTTGAACTCTACCAGACCCAATGGTCTTGCACAAGGCACATCTCACTCGACTGCCTTGTGTTGCAGTCCCCATATTTGTAAAACTAGGCAGAAGGTAGGGATGCTCCGAATTGGCCAATCCAATAGGATTTCATAGGAATTTCCAAGTCTGAATCCTGTTAAATTCTGATTTTGATAAGGACCTTGGAAATGGAATCCTAAATCCTAACTTCCTATGTAAAAACATTATTTTACCTTTCATAGATTTTATACGAGCCAGGTCAGGCGTTCACCCACGTACAGCTCGCCCTTGACTCAAAGGAAGTATCCTTTTATAGAGCTCACAAAACAGTACTCATCTAATTGTTTCTTCAATCAATCAAATTTTTATTTGATATAGCGCAAGTCTCATTACAAATCAGTGCGCTTTACAAATTAAACACTGTTACATAAAATATAGACACAGCACAGTACATAATTAAAACAAACTAATTCATCAATCTAAAACATTAGTCAGTATCCAAAAAAAGCTTGTCTGAATAAATAAGTTTTTAGCTCTCATTTGAGAACAACTACTGTAGGACTGTCTCAAATATATCGGGGCAGAGAGTGCCAGAGGATGGGTGCAGCGCACGAAAAAGCCTGAGCGCCCGATGTCCTTAAAAAAACCTCAGAACTTCTAACAGTCCCACATCTGCAGAGCGAAGAGAGTGGGCGGGGCGGTAGGGACACAGGAGGTCTTGCAGGTAGCCAGGTCTCTGACTGTGTAGGGCCCTGTAGGTCAGCAAACTGACCTTGAAGGAGATCCGCCACCCTAACCAGCAGCCAGTGCAGATAGCGCAGCACAGGTGTAATGTGGCATGACCTAGGTAGGCCAGTCAACAACCTGGCTGCTGCATTCTGCACTAGCTGTAGGTGGCACAGATCTACCCCCGGTAGCCCTAGGTACAGGGTATTGCAGTAATCAAGGTGTGAGGTCACGAAAGCATGGACCATTGCCGGCAGATCACCAAGGGGTACCAGTTAATTGATCCTGGCAATGTTTCTTAGATGGTAAAAAGAGATCTGGACCACAGCTGACACCTGTAACTTAAGCCACAGTCCAAGACAATGCCAAGATTCTTCACCTGATCAGAGGGATGCAGCCTAGAGTCCCCAAGCCTAAGCCCTGAGACTTGCCCAGATTGCACCCTCCCCCCCGGTGACCAGGTTTCAGCACTTGTATTTCAGTCTTGTCCAGATTCAACTTCAACCAGTTGGTCCTCATCCAGTCTTGGATCTTGGTGAGGCAGTTGTTAAATACAGAGACCGTCTCCTCCTGTTCAGGCGCAAAAGACAGGTATAGCCAAGTATCATCTGCAAGCAGTGAAAACTCAGCCCATACAATCTTATAATGTCCCCTAGTGGTAGCATATACACCACGAACAACATGGGGGACAAGACCGAGCCCTGCAGGACCCCACAAAGCAGGGGCACAGGTGCTGAGGAAAAAATTCCTGACACCAGCCATTGTGACCTGCCAGTGAGGAAAGATTTAAACCAGCTGAGGACTGTAACCTGCCAGTCCACAACAAACCTGCAGGCGCTCTAGCAGCATCCCATTGGCCATGGTGTCAAATGCCGCCAAGAGATCAAGCAGAATCAAGATGGAACGTCTCCCCTGACCCCTTGTCACCAGGAGATCATTCAGCACCTGAACCAGGGCAGTCTCGGTACTGTGCCTCTTCCTAAAACCCGACTGGAGAGGATCATAGATGTTGTGAGATGTTAAATAGGTCTCCAGTTGCAAGGCCACCACCTTCTCAATAACCTTACCTAAAAAATGTAGGTTAGAGACAGGACTGTAGTTCGCCAGGCAGTCTGGGTCTAGTGAAGATTTTTTCAGGTGCTGCCTCATAACCAACTCCTTCAGGGGCCCCAGAATGACCCCTGTCACTAGAGAATGATGGACTATCGTGGCAGGACCGGGCCGATGACCTCAACACACCCCACAAGGAGACATGTTGGTCCCGGGTCCAAACTACAGCATGCTGGCCGTATCCCCTGGATGACCTTCACAACATCAGCGACAGCCACCTGGTCAAAGTCAGACCAGACAAACTGACTGCTCGCGACCTTGGGCCCATCACTGCAAGGAGGGGGATGACTGGATTTCCGATCTGATGGAGGCAACCTTATCAGCGAAAAACAGAGCAAACTCCTCACACCTCGACTGTGAAAAAGCTCCTCCAGACTGAAGACAGACAGAATTACATAACCTGGCCACAATGCGGAAGAGTTGAGTCGGTCTGTTAGTCACTGCAGCAATCTCCTTGGACAGGAACTCTGCCTTCTTACATGAGATTGCCGATTGATAGCTCCTATAATGAGCCATCAATATAAGCTTATCTTCCTCCAAACCAGTCCTCCACCAATGCCGCTCCAACCTTCAACCCTTCATCCTCATCTCCCTGAGACTCCCATCAAACCAAGGGGATATCTGGCATGAGGTAAGGGGTCGAACACGGACAGGTGCGATGGAGTAGAGGGCCTTGGCAAGGACCCTATTTTCTTAAAGCTGAGCATGGTATCACTGTATACAACTTCAAGTGGAAGTCTATTCCATAGTCCCAGTACCCTTTGTGTGAAAAAGCCTACCCTTTTCTTGGTGTTGCTAGTATGTCCCTTTAGTCGTAGACCATGAGATCTTATGGAATATTCAGTATCTTTACACTCAAACCCCAAGCATTCCCATAGGTCATCATATACACTAAACACATATCCCTGTATTCCAATGGGTTCCACCATCAGACGGCGCCCGTTCAAGTGTGCCCGTCATTAGGGCGCCAGGGATTCGAGTTCGAATCCTGCTTGTAATAAGGAGAGCTACGCCCCTCACGTCCCCCCTCATCTATAGATTCTAACTCCAGGGAGGGCAGACCTTGATGAAGCGGCAGCGAATTGGGGATTTTGGCACCCTGTTGACGGGCGCACTCAGACCGCCGCATGGATGGCCGAAAGGGATTCCAATGAGTATAAATCTAAAACCCTTAATCTGTTATCATAATGCAGATCCTTAACTGATCTAACCATTCTGGTTGCCCTCCTTTGGACACTCTCCATCAATTTTATGTCCTTTTTATTAAATGGTGATGAAAATTGTGAGCAATATTCCATGTGTGGTCTCACCAGAGACCCATACAGTGGAACAATCACACTATGATCCCGACTAGATATGTGCCTAGATATACAGGATATTACGCCCCTTGCTTTATTTACCTTAACTTGGCAGTTTCGGCTATTTTTTAGATCACTGGTGATAATTACTCCCAAATCTCTCTCCTCTGTGGTTATCTTTAGCACCCTTCTTCCCAAAGAGTGCATTGCTGTAGGCTTTGAGTGGCCCAAGTGCATAACAGCACATTTATCCAAATTAAATTCCAGTTTATATTCTTTAGCCCATGCTCCCAAACTTAGTAGTTCTTGCTGAAGTGTTTGTGTATCAGACACATTTTGGATTGCACAGCCAAGTTTAGTATCATCTGCAAACTTTGACATCCAAACCTTTTGGCCAAAATTCACTGAAGATATATACATGTTAATTTTGGAATTAAGATTTTCAGACTGCAGTTCTGAAAATCCGACTTCTGAAAACTGGAAAGGAATCTGATGACTCCAATTCCAAATGAGTAAGTTCGACCATTCCTTGAGGAAGGCAAAGCAAGTGCCAATTGAAAACGAGATCTCAACAGAGTTATCTTGGGTAAATAAACTGCATAATTATAAAAACCAATACAAGACATACTACTGCTTGTGACATCAAAATTACTTCCAAAGCAAACCAAAGGGACCCATAAACAGAGGACTATGACTTCACGTGTAGGCAGGCAGAAGGAACAGACTGAGAAACAAGAATGCTTTTTTCAAGTAACTGCCTATAGCAATACAGAAAGGGGGAGATATATACAGAAAATATGTGAACCACAAGCAGAACTGTGTCTAAATACTAAACTTTTTAAACTTAAAGATCTAGCAGGCTCTTTAAGGTTTTAATACTGCCAAACCATAGCAATCTGAATATACTGTATAAGCAGGGGCACAGAGTGGCTCAAGAAACTTGAAGGTGTCTAGATAAAAATGTTTGTGGTTTGGTGGGGGTGTCACCAGCTTCAACCATAGGTTTTCTATGGTACAATTTTGGGTGTTTTAATACAACTTTATGATACGTATACTGTCATTCTCTATTCAAAATAAAACAAGTATCTGAGAAATCATTTAGTTAAGCCCCAGTGCCTCCTCCCTCAACCCATTCCATACCCATAAGCCCCCTGTATCTGGTAGCACTCCCTTACTCCATCTAATTCCATCCCATCTCAAGCTCCCTCCTTCTTTCCGTCCCATCTCAATACGTTCCTAGCATCCAGTGGTACTCCCTCTCTCACCTCATCCATGCAAATGAGTGCCTGGTGTTTTGTTTCCCATCCTTCAACCAACCTGTGCCAAGATAATCCTTGACATCAAGTAGTACCCCTGCCTCATCCCATCCCAATAAATCCCTGCTATCCAGTGGCAACCTGCTTATTTACTCCATTCCATGTCAAAAAGTGCTTGGCATCCAGTGATTTTCCTCTCTCACTCCACTGCATGCCAATAAATCCCTGGTATTTAGTGGTCCCTCTTCCTCAGTACTTTCCATGTCAGCAAGTTCCTGGCATCCAGTGATATCACTCCCTTTATCTATCTCATGCCAATAACTTATTGGCATTCAGTGGCATTTCTCCCTCACTCCATTCCATGCCAGTTAAGTCCCTGGCATCCAGCTATACCTCCCCCGTGCCATCCCATGTCAATAATCCCCTAGCATCCATTGTTACCTCCTTCCCTCACCCCATCCCAATAAATCCCTGACACTCAGTAGCCCCTCTTCTTCAATCCTTTTCAAGCCAGCAACTGGCATCCAGTGGTGCCCCCTCCTTCATCCCATGCCATACCAGTAAGTCTCTGGCATCTAGTGGTACCCTATCTTGTGCAAATAAATCTGTACATTTTCTAGCTGACCCTCATCCCATCCTATGCCATGTCAAAAATGTCTTGTAGATAGTACACAGCCATTCCCTCACCCCCCCAGCTGTCCACTGTCTGAACCCTTTATAATAAAAAATGGGTTTATTAAATACAAGCTCACTACATGTATTTCATAATTCTCCATTTGTGATAAATGGTCAAACTGCAGCCATCTGAGGAGGTGAGAAGATACAGTAGCTATGTCAGTCACTGTAGGGGAGGTAGAGATGGGCTGCCACTGCTTACCAAGAACTTTTGGCACAACATGGGATGATATATGGGATCAGCTAGATACCAGGGACTTATCTGCATGAGTTGGGATGGAGTGAGGGGAAGGGGTGCCACTGGATGCCAGGGACTTAATGGTATGGGACGGAAAGAAGGAGGAGGATTCCACTTATTCCAGCAATATAACTGCATAGTATAGAGTGTGAGGGATGAGGATGACTAGATACCAGGAACTTATTGCCACAGGATGGGATGATGGAGTAAAGTACCAGTGAACACAAGGGACTGCCTTGGTTAGCATGATTCATTTTCCCTTAAAAGACAAACTTGAAGGGGAACAAGTTTTTTTTTCCTTTACTTAAGCTGACCAGTCAAGGATAAATATCTACAAGAGAGAAGAGAGTTGCAAATAATTATGTTAGGGAAGAAAAGATACTATTTCCCTCCTTCAGTTCCAGCACTGATGGCTCTCTGGGCTGCTCCAATGACGGGCATGTGAAATCAGAGACTCTGACGTGCATGTAATGATTATATGGCAGAGCACTTACTGAGCTTCGCCTTCCCACTGACAGTGAGGGAATGCAGTACTCATTGCTTACTGGCTGAGCTCGGATGGGCATAAAGAGAACACAAAAAAAATATCATAGGCAGCAAGCCCATTTAAGGGCAAATCTGCTGACTGGCTGAATTTATGCGTGAGAAAGTAGGGGATGCACATTGCTATGTGGGCTGGCAGCCTGGCAGTATAGCCTAGAGGTTAGAGTAACAAGCTGTAAATGAGCCTGGTACATCCAGCAGACCTGGATTTGATTCCCACAACCTCCACTTGCATACTGTGCGACTCTGAGCAAGTCACTTAATCACCCCAGTGCTCCAGAGTCGGCCCTGAAAACAGGCACTTGTGCCTAGTGGGCCTTACCTGGTTACTAAAAGAAAAAAAGAAAAAAAATTACAAAAATGTGCCAGTTATTTACATGGTGTACGTTGTAACTAACAGTCCAACTTATGTCTCCTGCCTCAGGTGCCACACTGGCCATATGATTCGAAATAAACATTGGGGTCAGTGAACACAAAAGCAACTTAAAAAGCATTCTGCATCTGATGTTGCACAAGGACAGAAGAGGCAAAACTGCCAGTGCACATGCGCCAGTTGAAATGACTGATGCTAGGCTCCTGCATCTGAGACAAGCCTCACACATATTTTGGTTATGAGGGCTGTCAAACCTCTCAAGTTTTTGTTGCTGAAATGAGGGACAGGGCACATCCTCAAACACAGAGAGTGTAAACAGTTGTGTTTGCTTGTACAAAGTTTTTTTTTTTTTTTTTAGCATCTTAGAATATTATGAATTTCTGCTTTTAAGTCTGAATTTACAGCACATTCTCTATGTAGGCAGCACTTTTTTCATGAGGGACAGATGAGGAATATAGCAATTTTGAGGGGTAAAATGAGGGACGTCCCTCATAATCAGAGGCAGTTGCGAGGTCTGAGGGCTGTGCTTCTGGCCAGTGACTGAGAAGCCTAGTTTCCAACCTCAGTTTTCCTGCATAGCAGCAACCTATCAGACTTTTGAAAACAGATTTTCCTGTAGCTCAGTCCTTACACTAGTGGCAATCACCCACAACCAGAAACAAAGTTGAACAACTCAGTAATGACCCTTCATTCAGGAAGGATGTATACTGCAGATGAAAACGGACTTCCCCAAACCAAAGGAAGGGGAAGATCCCTTCAGGTGAGAGTTCTGCTGTAACACTCTTATAACCCCAAATCAGTATTTTTATAAAGTGGTTAGTTACACTATATCAGTATATACATGCTTATGCAAATTGAGTTCATCAGGAGAAGTAAAACAGTTGTTCTGCCAATTGGGGGAAGAGAACTCAGGACCTTAACACAGAGTTTCCAAAGGCAGATATTTCTGAAAGCGAAGACAACCAGTCACAGGCCTCCTCTCTTACATGCTCTCATTACCTTCCTTCTCCGCTTTCGTTTCTTTGGGCCTTCAGTAGTGCTGCCATCTTCCTCAGTCCTGGCAAGGAAACACTCTTTTGGCTGGAAAAGAATCCCACAAGATCTATTATTTTCTGCAATTATCAGAAGGCAATGAGATACACATAACAAGAACTATCAGGAATCAGAAAAGGTTAGATTCCAAGATGTCTCTTTACTTTCCAGCTTACATTGATCCTTTGTCCAACTTCCACTAACGAGCTTACTTAACTTATTCATATGCAAATAACTATATGAAACACATAATGGGTCCTATTTACAGAAGATCTGTCAGTGCAAGTTAGTTGCTTGTGTATATTTAAGTAATAAGGCATGACATGATCTGCTTTGTGCTAGGATAATGACATGCCTCGGGTAGCCTGAAGCATAAGGCTGAAGACCAAATGCTTCCACAGCCCGAGAAGTGATGTCTGAGCACAAAACCCAGCTTGGAGAGTGACTTTCTACCATTATAAAAATGGATCCAGTAAAATTAGCACAGAATAATATAAATACGTAAACATTAGAAACAAGGTATAAAAAAGGAGAACAAATTCTGATTGGTGCCAACAAGGCTGGTCTTGTCTGTTTTATGTTGTTATGTCTGTTGATCTTTGTGGCTTGTTTTTTTTCTTTCTTTTAGCATTATACAGTATGTACATAACTTCAGCACAGCAGTTATTATGTCACTTTTACAATAGTATTTACTTACAGACCATATCCATCCTCACCTTTAGAGTTGTACTGGAGTCCTGCTTGTACACATTTTACTATATATTTACACGGAACAGAAACAATGAGATGCAATATATCATTTTCAGGGAGGTCCTGCCTTTACCCATTTTTACACTGTATTCACCTAGGATAGCACAGCAGAGATGCAACATACCATTTTCGATGTGGCCCTGTTTATACCCAGTTTCATGATGTATCTACCCAGGGTAGCAAAGAGGAGGTGTAACATCTCATTTTTGATGTGGCCCTGCTTTGTAAGGTGTGTACTGTTCTCCAGGTAGCTGCTTTACAGATCTCCACTAATGGAACACCCCTGGCAGCTGCTATGGTAGCAGCTGTGCCTCCTGTAGAATGAGCCCTCAGCCCTGGTGGAGGCTCTTTGGAATAGCAAAATTGAATGCATAGAACTATCCAGTGAGTAATGGTTCTCTTAGATGCTGGATTTCCTTTTCCCACATCCCCATAAGTCAGGAACAGCTGCTTTCTGTCCTGTCTGTGGTCCTTAGTAGCTGTCATGTAGCAGCCAAGTGCTCGTTTGACATCCAAACTATGAAGTCTGCGCTCACCTGAACTAGAATGTTCAGTGAAAAATATGGGTAAAGTAATAGACTGGTTTAGATGGAAATCAGAAACCACCTTGGGAAGAAATGTCCTATTTGTTTGCAAGACCACCTTACCTCTGTGAAACGAAATATAGTCCTGGTCAATGTACAGAGCCTGAAGTTCACTGATCCTTCTTGCAGAAGTTACTGCCACTAGGAAAACTGTTTTCAATGTGACAAATTTCAAATGAGCTGAGGCCATAGACTCAAATGGGGGACCCATGAGCTTGGCAATACAGACAATCAAGTCTCAAGCTGGCACCAGCTCCCTATGAGGGGCTGCAATTGGGTTAGACCTCTAAAAAATCTTTTGACTATAGGATTTGATGCTAAAGAGGTACCCTTCCAGCTGAAATGTAGGCAGGCACTGAAACTAGGTGGACCTCTAGGGTAGTGGGCTGCAAGCTCAAGGAATGTAAATGAATAAGATAGTCCGGCAGTGCTGGAATCCCTGACTTTGTTGGTACCACCTCATTGTTGGCACACCAAATGGAAAACCTTTTCCATTTTGAAGCATATACGAACATACGAAATTTGCCAGCAGATAAAGGCCTAGAGGTCTATCAAGTCTGCTCGAATGTGCAGCTAGCACCCCTTATTCTGCAGCTGCCCCTCCCTTCCACCCTTCCCCTTCATTAACCCTCCCCTTGTCCTGTCCCATCTCGCTTTGAAGCAGTCCACTGTTCTACTGCATACCACTTCAGCAGGTAACGATTCCACCCAGCCACCACCCTCTTTGTAAAAAGTGTCTCCTCATCTCCTCCTGAACCTTCCTCCCTCCAGTCTCATATCATGGCCCTGGTGTCCCTCCCTCCCTTACTTTGAACAGCCCCTCTGTACCCGTCTTGTTTATTCCTTTCATGTATTTAAAGGTTTCAATCATGTCACCCCGTCTCTCCTCTCCTCCAGTGAGTACATGTTCAACTCCTTCAACCTCCTCTCGTATGATAAGTCCCCCAGCCCCTTGATCATCTTTGTCGCTCTGCGCTGCACCCCCTCCAGTAACTTAATGTCCCTCTTCAGATACGGATGCCAGTACTGCACGCAGTACTCCAGGTGTGGTCTAACCATGACCTACAGTGGCAGAATCACCTCCTCCTCCTCGAGGATATACCTTGCAATACAACCCAGCATTTTTGTTAGCCTTGCAGCTGCCTTCCCACATTGTGCCGAGTTGTTCATTGACCCTGTAATGAGCACACCCAGATCCTTCTCCTCCTCTGTCTGGGCTAGCTGCACTCCCCTAGCTGGTAACTCCTCCTTGGGTTCTTCATCCCAAAATGCAGCACCTTGCACTTTTGGCATTAAAGCCCAGCTGTCAGGTGTCTGACCAGGTTTCAAGCTTTGCCAGATCATCCTGCAACCCCTGCCATCCCCTAGGTCATCCACCACCGCTCTACCTTGGTATCATCAGCAAACAGACTGATCTTGCTCTTGATATCCCATGATATGTCTGCAATGAATATCCCAAACAACACTGGTCCCAACACGAGCCCTGTGGAACACCGCTCGTCACTACCCTTGGGTGTGAGGCTCCCACCCACCACCACCCTCTGTTGCCTTCCTGCAGCCAGTTTCCCACCCATCTCACCAGCTTTGCACCCGCCCCTGTGCCACTAACTTCCTTCCCAGCCTTCCATGTGGCACTGAGTCGAACGCCTTACTGAAGTCCAGATACAGGACATCCACTGCATGGCCCCTGTCCAGTTGCCTAGTTACCCAGTCATGAACTTGACCAGGTTGGTTTGGCAGGATCTGCCACGTATGAAGCCATGCTGTCTGGTGTCCTGTAGTCCTTTGGCCTCTAGCAGGGCCACCAGCCTCTCCTTCAGGATAGTCTCCATTAGCTTACCCATGATGGATGTGAGGCTCACTGGTCTGTAGTTTCCCGGTTCATCCTTGGGGCCACTCTTGTGGAGGGGCACCACATGAGTCATCCTCCAGTCCTGAGGTACACACCCCGAATGTAGTGAGGCATTAAATAGGTCCTGCAAAGGTCCTGCAAGGACCTCTGCCAGCTCCTTCAGTACCCTGGGGTGGATGCCATCTGGGCCTGGCGCCTTGTCCACCCTCAGTGCCTTCAAACCTCTCGAACTCTGCTCTATGATTTCCCCATCTGTCACCACTTCCCACCCTGCTTCTGCCATTTCTCCCACTTTGGGTGGCACCCTCTTCTCTTTAGTAAATACTGAGCAGAAGTACTATTTAGTGCTTCACTTTATCGCACTCCTGCTTCCACCCAACCCCCTCCTTCCTAATCCTTACTATGTGGTCCTTACAGCTCCTTTTCTCCCTGATGTACTTAAAGAAGTCCTCTCCCCTTCTTAATGCCTTGTGCCAGCCTGAGTTCCATAGATGCTTTGCTCCCCTTACTGCCCTTGTCACCCTTCGATTCTGTCAAGTACTCCTCCCTGTCCTCCCCTCCCTGTTTTCTTGTACTTCCAAAGGCAGCTCTTTCCTCCTTACCTTTTCCATGACCTCCTTGCTCAACCAGATTGGTTTCTTAGCCCTAGCCTTCTTGCTCTGGGCTTTGCAGCAGGTTTTGGTTGCCTCCACTATCCCCAGCTTTATGAGCTCCCACCTCTGGTTAGTGTCCATACTAGACTGAATTCTGGCCAGTGCCCTTTTACCACTTCCCCATCCTCCCAAGTTGGCCCTCCTGAAGTCCAGCACTATTGTGCCAGATTCCACTCCTTCCCTTGCCCAATCCAATGTGAGCCATACTGAGTGGTGGTCACCCCACAGCAGTTCCTCCACTGTAAGTTCTCTCACAAAGTCCCCATTTGCCAAAGCACAAGGTCAAGGGTATTCCTAACCTGGTTGGTTCAGACCATTTGCAGCAGGAAGCTGTCCTGGAAGGCATCCAGCAGTACCTGTTCCTTTCTGTTCCTGGTTGTTGGGGTGCTCCAGTCCACTCCTGGCATGCTGAAGTCCCCCACAATCACCACACTACCCTTCTCGCAGGTCCTCCTGATCTGTCCCGCTAGTCTCTGTCTAACTCCTCCATCTGAGATGGTGGCCTGTACACCACTCCCATTCTAAGAATCCTATTCTTGGAATCCTGGATTTGCATCCAAAGTGACTCCGCTATCCCTCCTCCCTTCCTCCCTTACACACTTCAGTCCTTCCCACATATAGTGCCACCCCCTCCTTTCCCAATCACCCTGTCCCTACGAAATAACCTGTACCCTGGTACAGACAGGTCCCAGTCATTGTATTGGGTGGCCCATGTTTCCGTGATGGCTGCAATGTCCACCTCCCTCTGCCATGAGAACCTGTAACTCTGCAGTTTTCCTCCCAAGGCTCCTAGCATTAAGGGTAACCACCTTCCACCCTCCCCCCCCATCCTGCCCTCCTTTCCTAGCATCACCAATAGTACTTGCCATTTGTCCTTTGTCACTGTTATGGGTAGTAAGCTCATATGGTTTCCCAACCTGTGGTCTCTGCATATCTCTTCCCCAACTGCCACCCCCCACTCCTAGTTTAAATTCCCAACTTCCTCTATGTACTCCTCCATCCTCTGTTTCAACACTTTCTTTCCCTCCTCACTCAAGTGTAGTCTGTCCTTGGCATAGAGACTACTGTCCTCCCCGGTCCCTCCCCACCCCCCAACAGCCCATACCCTTTAGCACAACACCAGGTTCTTAGCCATCCGTTAAATTCCTCTATTCTCAGCTTTCTTGTTGTGCTTGCCTTTGGCACTGGAAGTATCTCTGAAAAAGTACTGATCTTCCTGCCCCCTCACATAATTGTGCTAGTTCCTCAAACCTCCTCTGGACTGTATCTACTGTCTTGTCAGCCAGGTCATTTGTCCCAAGATGTATAATTAAATGAGGCTTGTACCTACCCTTCTAGCATATTTCAGAACAGACTGTCACACCCTTTCCGCTGTCATTCCTGGCATGGCCTCCACCCAAATGCACTATGCTCTCCCCTTGCTACCCCACCTAACTCCTCTCTAGTATTGAGTCCCCAGCACTAAGATTCCACCCTCTTACTCCCTGCTTGCTTCCATTCATCTCCTCTCTCATTTCCAGCTCCTCTTCTTCCTCCTGCACATTATTTCCCCCCTTTTACCCCTGTTGCAATTCTCCCAACAGAACTTCCCTCCGCTCCAGTTTGGTCCTGGCATTTATCAATTACTCCTCTAATTTCAACATTTCCCTCCTTCACCTTCTTCCTCTTTAGCAGTGCACAACTATTTTCTGAAGGCCCTTCACAAATGCCTGCTCCTTCTCTCTTCATAGTAACCTGTTCTCTCCTTTCCACTCCATGACTTTTGCCACTTCTTCGCCTCCCCTCACAAGTCCCTATCTCCTCCTTCCATTTGTCTTTTGTCTCCTGACCTGGTTTCCCCGGCAATTGTTCTTTTATGTTTTCTAAGTGGATGGCTTTCTGTAACCTATTAAGACATCCAAAGCTCTGTCTGAGAGATACAAGCCTGTATATTCTAAGTCCTCAAGCACCATGCCTTGAGTCTGAGGGATATGAGGTTCGGATATAGAATCATCCCCTGATAGGGGGTTAAAAGGTTGTGCCTCCAAGGGAGATGTACAGATTTGGCTGCAGACATGGAGAGCAGCATACAAACATATGAAATTTGCCAGCAGATAAAGGCCTAGTAGTCTATCAAGTCTGCTCGAATGTGCAGCTAGCACCTATTCTGTAGCTGCCCTTCCCTCCCTCCCTTCCCTCCTTGACCCTCCCCTTGCCCTGTCCAAGACCTCTTTGAAGCAGTCCACTGTTCTACTGGATACCACTTCTGCTGGTCACGCATTCCACCCAGCTACCACCCTCTCCGTAAAATGTGTCTCCTCATCTCCCTCCTGAACCTTCCTCCCTCCAGTCTCATATCATGCCCCAGGTGGCCCTCCCCTGCCTTACTTTGAACAGCCCCTCTGTACCTGTCAGCAGAGACTACCATGGCTGCCTGGGTCAATCTGGTGCTATCAAGATCATTGATGCTGGTTGGGATCTGAACTTTATCAAAACTCTGAGCACCAAAGGGAAAGGAGGAAAAGCATACAGGTGCATGCCTGACCAATCCAAGGCCAGAGCATCCAGGGGAATTGTCCACTGGGTTGGTGGCTTGCAACAGTACTATGGCAGGTGGTGGTTCTCGTGGGATGCAAACAGATCTATCTCTGAGGTTCCCTACCTTCTGAAAATTACTTCTACCACCTGTCTGTTCGGGGTCTATTTGTGATGGGCCTGGTTGGTCCAACTGAGAGCATCTGCTAAGGTATTGCCCTTCCCTGGCAGATGAATGGCCTGAAGGGAGACTCCTAGAGAGTAAGCCAGGCTCCAAATTTGCATAGCCTCTATGCAGAGAGGGTTTGACCTTGTACCTCACTGCTTGTTTATGTAATACATTGTGTCTGTTCCGATCTGTACCACCTTTCCCTGCAGAAGTGGTGTAAAGGCCTTTAGTATCAACAACACTGCTCTGAGCTCCAGTAGGTTGATGTGCTGAAGTGACTCTGCACTTGACCATAAACTGTGGGTAGTGTGATCCCCTAGATGAGCCCCACACCCACACCCTAGTAGTGATGCATCTGTTGTGAGAATCACTGATGGGGGCTCTTGCTGGAAGGGAACCCCTTCCCTTAGGTTGGCTTCCTCTTTCCACCACTGGAGGGCCTGGAGTAATGTTTTTGTTACTGGAATCAACTTTGAGAGAGGATTCCTTTATTGACACCCGTGAGCCCTGAAGTGGAACTGAATGTCCCTCATCTGGAATCTGGCACTTGAGACTGTGCCTGTGGCTGCAGCCATGTGGCCCAGCAACTCAAGAAACTGCCTTGCAGTTTTCAGCTTGTTCAGGCTGAAGGAACTTGCCAACTGAACAATACTTCTTACCCTGTCTGAGGGCAGGTAGGCTTTGCCCTCCAGGGTGTTCAACTCTGCTCCTATGAATTGCAGCACATGTACAGGTAGGAGGACAGATTGTTTGAGGTTTATCAGAAACCCTAAGGACTCCAAGAGGCCTTGGGTGAGCTGAAGGTTTTCCTGTACTTCTTGTGGTGAGTTTCCTACCCCAACCAGTCATCTAAATATGGGACTACTGTGACACCCAGCCTTCGTAGGTGTACCACCACTACTGTCAAACACGTTGTGAACACCCTTGGGGCCGAAGTCAGGCCGAATGGCAGTACTGAGAACTGGTAGTGACCTGAAGGGAGTCTGAACCGGAGATATTTTCTGTGAGACTCCCTTATGGGGATGAGAAAATAGGGATCTTTTAGGTCCAGTGATGCCAACCAATCTCCTTTCTGGAGCATTGGCAGAATCATTGCCAATGTTACCATTTTGAACTTTGGCTTTGTCAGATGTTTGTTTAACAATCTGAGATACAGAATAGACCGCCACTCCCCATTTTCCTTTGTGGTGAGAAAGTACTTTGAGTAAAAACCTCTTGACAGTAGCAGGTTTTGAGCCTCCTTTTCCAGTAGCTTCCTTTCTGCTATGGAAGCTGGCTTAAACACTCTGGATCTTAGGTTTGGTAAGGTTTTGAAACTTAGGGACAAACTCTGACTCACTACTTCCAGGATCCACTTGTCTGTGGTGATGTTTTTCCAAGCCTGAAAGTAATGAGCCAGTCTGTCCCCTACTGGTAGTGGGGAAGCAGCCTTGGCAATGCAGTCAGGGAGTCTGTTTAGTTTGGGGCTGAGCATGGCCAGTCTAGGAACCTCGTCTGGATCCCCTTCTGCCCCGACCCTGAAGTACCTTGTTTGCTGTGGGTACTGCTGGTATTGTGGCACAGCCTGAGCCTGGTTAAAAGGCCTGCTGTAGGAAGATCTGCCCCTGCCTCCCCTTCCATAAGGCCTTGTGGAAGGAGACGGCCTTTCCTTAGCTGAATTGTTCCTATAGGTGGCCTTGTATTCATCCACCTTTTTCATATAGGTCCCTGTTTTGTCCCCAAAGAGAGAATTATTTTCTATGGAGAAATCTGTAGTTTTATTTTGAGTGTCCTGAGTAAGGTTTGTGCCTCTGAGCCAAGCAAACCTCCTGAAAAATACTGAATTTGCCATCCATCAGGCAGCAACGTAATTTGAGACAGCTGCCATCTGGAACTGGTACTTAGAAGCCTCCAACTGACAGTCTCAGCTAAATCCTCTGAGAGACCAGACTGTGCTTTTTTAGACAAATCCAAAATAGATTACCACAGTGACTTCTGGTACTGTGCTGCATATGCTTGATAGCTGGCCTCTCTAATTGCCAGGGAGGCAAACAGATACCCTTTTTTTGCCATGTTACCCATTTTTCTTGAATATTTCTCTGGTGGGTGGGAGGCTACAGGCACTTTTGCTCTGTCACAAGCTGCTGTTTGTACCACTCCCTGATGATCAGGATGGATGAGTAGAAATTCAGCACCATCCCTATCAAGTTGGTACTTTTTCTCCAACCTTTTATCTACAGGGGAGATAGAATGAGGAGTCTGCAGGATTTTAAAAGCATCCTTTTTGAAAAATTTATAGATGGGGAGCAACAGCTTTTTTGTAGGTGTGAACCCCATCATTTCGAGGTACTCAGCCTCTTCATCATCTTCTACTGCTTCACTGGTAGTGAGGTCCAAAGCATCAACCATTTTCCTAACAAAAGAAAAATGTGAAGAAAAATCCTCAGTTGTTCTAGAAGGGGAAGCAAACTCGTGTTCAGGGGAGACTTCTGGTTCAATACCTTCTTCTTCCTCTCCACACTCTTCCTAGTCCTCAGACCCTAGGTGTTCCTGGGTTGAGGGTTGTGCAGAAAGGGTGTATTGCTCAGGTAAGGTTTGTCCCTGGATAGGGAGGACAGGGACCGGTGCCAACCCTTGCAAAGCCTAAATGACTTTCAGGGCTTGAGCAATTTCCTCAAGTGAAGGCATTAACACAGGGTTAGTTGAAGTCCCCTTAGGCCGACTGGCAGGGGGTTCAATATGCTTACTCTTTTTTGATTTTTTCAAAGGAACCGGGGAGTTAGCCAGTTCAGCAGGTCTTTTGCCTGGTGCACCCTTATCAGGGGTGGTAAGAACAGTATCAGCAGTTTCACCCTCTTGTTTTGATGGTGTAGGCTGGTCACAGCCTGAGGAACCCTTTTGTAACTTTTTCTGCAGTCTCTCCAAATGTTTTTCCACTGTTTTAGGTGGAAAAGTTTTACAAATGCACATTCTGCAGAAAAATGATCCTGGCCAAGGCAGACAACACACACAGAGTATCTGTCAGCTTTGGCAAAGACTTCCCCACACTAGGTACAAGTTTTGAAGCCAGGTTCACCGGTTCTCTTCTTTGGTTTATCTGACATAATGTAAACCGGTAGAAAAAAGAAACCGCAATAAGATTTTTAAATTTTAAAGTATTTTTTTGCGGTTTGTAGCCGGTTCCAGAACTAATGAAAGTTCCAATAAGAACAGGAACCAGTACCAAATGAACCAATGTTATAGGTTACTTTTTAAAACGTATTGGTAAATTTCAAAATAATATACATACACTAAACAACTAACTAACCGGAGTTTTAGATTAAAAAAACTCCGGAAATAGAGACTAAGGTTCGGTTCCCCCGCGGTTATTCCGAACCAGAAGAAACCATGAAAATAATGCAAAAAAACTAAAAACTAACTTAGCAGTTGACCAATTAATAAAAGATAAATGCAGCAAATGAAAAAAAATATAAGAGACACTTAAGTTCTTTTAAATTCAGCACGACAGGAACGACTGATGAGGAGAGCATTCTGAGGTGTCTGTACTCGTCAGGCAGAGAATGAAATCTGAAGCAACAGAACACTGGCAATTGATGAGGGCAGCATTTGAAAATTAGCATGAGCCAATGATGATTCCATCACTGGCATACAGTCTATCTTCAGGCAGCTCTACTTAGAGGGATAACTGGCAGACTTATGAATAGTGGAGAATTCCTGGGGTGAGAATATCTCATTTTCTGCAGGTCTTGCTTTTGCCCATCTTTACACTGTTTTTAGACAGTGTAGCCCATTTTGCAGATGACACTGTACTATATGTGAGCAATCCCTCACCATCAAAAGCCTGTGAGCTCCTACAGTCTGAATTCTCCCTCCTTCAGCACAACCTATTAGAAAAGAAATTATTACTAAATGCCAAGAAAACCAAAGCTATGTTCTTTGCCACCAAGAACTGTTCTTCCACTATCCCATCATTCACCCTCCCACAACTCTCTACCATCCTTGGTGAAAATCTGGAATATGTTGACAAATTCAAATACCTAGGAGTGTGGATAGACAATAAACTAGACTATACTACCCGTTGAAGAGCTCTAAAAAGCTAAGACAAAGACTTGGTCTATTCTATGGGATCAAACACTACCTGACCAAAGATTCCAAACAAAGATTAATCCTAGCATCATTCTGTCCCTCATTGATTATGCTGGACTTCCTCTATGGTCATTGCCTCTCTCCCATCTAAACAAATTAGACACCCTGTATCATAGATCTATTAGATTCATTACTGACCTTCCCTCTAGCACCCATCATTGCTCTTCTACAATGCAGTCAGTTGGACATACCTGCAACACAGAAGAAAAAAATGCTGCCATCTGGATCTACAAAGCCTGACAAACAAACTCCCTTCCTACATCTCAGACTGCTTCAACCGATCACATCCAGGCCCTACACCTTGAGGATCAACAAACTGATCCTGCTGAAGATTCCTATCACCTGCACCCGGTATGGAAGAGCTGCAATCAGTTATTCCTGGCACTTATCTGAATTCTATCCAAAAGTCATTGAAAATGGATACACTGATTCCTCTTACATCCTTCAAAAACTGTATACCAGCCTAATCCCAGATCAGTGCACTTGGCTTCCACAAGGCCTAGTCCTCCACCCCACTCTCCTACACCCTCTCTCCTCCACCCCTCTTTAAAGCTCCTTCCTATTCTTCTATCATTCATCTGGTCTTTTCCCATCAAACCTCATACATATATGCCCACCCATGTACCATTATCCATGCCTTATCCCTACTAGACTGTTTGTTTTCTCTCCTTTATTAGGTTTTAGGTTTATTGTCCTTTGCCTTGTATATTTGTAAATATTTGTACATCTATCTCACTCATAAATGGTTGTATTTGTGCTTATTCAATATCATGTTTTTGTATACAATCTGTAACCTTTTTGTTATGACCACTCAGGTCCATCTTGTAAATGAGCTATGCTCAATGATGTTCGCCTGAATAAATAAAGATTTTGACTGATTGATTGATTGATTGATTGATTTAAGTTGTAATATCTTGTTTATAGTAGGGTGCTATTTCAGTCTAGGGGCAGAAATGTAATGGCTATCGCCCTCTTGCTCCCTGGCTTACAATTTGGGCCATCGGCCCTCTCTACTCAGCCAAAGCTCTTGAAAGCTCTTCAGTGGGCTGGGGCATGATTTTTGCAGGCCAGTGATGTCATGAAAAGTTACATCCTGCCACGCACCCCCAGGGATCCATTTTTATTTGGTTCCATAACTTTTTTGTTTTAATATCTTTTATACTTTTTCTGTCAAGGTTTTCTTAGCTCCACCCTGACAAACCCTGTCAGTGCCAACTTTCTAATCCCCAAAAATGGTGTTTATGCAGACACCATGTGATGCAGCAAACACCCATTGTCAGGGGAATGTGAACGCTGACATCCACAGTGTTCATCAAAGTGGGGCTAAGAATGACCTAGATAGAAAAAAGTATGGAAAAATATGTTAAAAAGTTATGACATAAAGACCACCTCAAAGAAATGAATGGGCACACACTTCACATTCATTTAAAAGGGATATATTTCTTTTTAAGTCAACTTTTTTTTTTTAATATTTTTACCTTCTTTTTTTCTGTTGAGGTGTTTTGTAGCCCTACACTGATGAATACTATGGGTGTCAACATTCAAATCTTCCCTAAATGGGTGATGGGGAGAAGTGCCCATGCACCGCAAACACCTATTTTGGGGATTTCAATGTTGACACCACAGCTGCTCATCAGGTGTGGGGCTTAAAAAGACCTCAACAGAAAAAGGTAAAAATATTAAAACCATTAACTAAAGAAAAACATTAAAGTGAATAGGCTCACTGAAATGAATGGACCCTATTCATTTCAAGGTAGTTGGCTGTCAAAGAAGCAGTGCTCGAGGGACACTGAGGATTCAACATCGAGGGACACGGATGGGTGCTACTGGGTGGGGGGGACTGGGTGGAAGGGTGCACAGAGGGTGGAAAAGCTTTTTTTATTCTGAGAGTTCCTCCTTCACATTTCCAAAGTAAAAACCAGTGGAACGATTGATGATTTAAATCCCTAGATTGCTGTGGAGCGGCAGCAGTCTCAGAAATTGATGGCACCTATAAATTCATCTCTCTAATTTACCTGGCACAGTAGGTGAATTAAACATCTGCTGCATTTTTGCCACTGAACAGCTTTCTCCACTGCTCCTTTCTGGCTTCCATGCTTGCACGGTGCATTATGGGACTGTCTGCCAGTGGCTCCATTGCTCGGACTGTATGAGTGCTACAGCTGATGGACGGTGATGGTGATGAGCCGAGACTGCAGGTCCTGAAGTTGCTACTGTGCAATACACAACAGGTTGCAAAGCAGACAGGTACCAGGAATGTGTTGTGACTTCTGTGCATGATTATGTTTTGTTGATAGTAGGCAGAACCTTTTCTAATAGATAGTAGTAAATGCAACGGGGACGGGGGGGAGAGAAAGCATACTGATTCATGCAGTACTATATGTCCATCAACTCCACCGCGCGGAAGTGAAGAGCAAACATAATGCGATGCGTTCGGTATCCGGACATGTCCTTCCAGAGCCCCCTTTTTCCTCACTCCTCCTAAATTAGCAATATGTCAGCATAGCTTTCGCTATGCAGCTGTAAAAAGCAGTCCTGTAATGTTGCTGTTTAGCCAGTAGATGGCAGATGCTTTTTGTTTTGTATAGCATCATAATGTAGTAAATACTGTGTTATTATGACAATGTCCCTGGAAATTTTAAGGTATGCATTTTTTCTTGAAAGCCTTGTCCTAAAATTTTCAAAAGTAGTCACACTGTGCACACAGATATTCTGAAGACAGGGCTCACGTGAATGGAGCAGTCTGCCTTCCCACATGCGTGGTGGGATGTATGACAGGCTCAACCACGTTACAATAAACCCAGGCAGAAATAAATAACATACATGTAACCCCCCTGCAAATGGGGGTTCCCAAAAGACTTCCAGGAGCTTGCTTGAATGCTCCAAGCCTGAATGGTGTTTGGCGTTTAAGCCATTTATCAGTGAGTGTTTTTAGAGCCTCTGGTACTGTCTCTTTAAGAGCTGTCTGCTTGCAGACATAATTAGTTTGTATGGGGGGACTGTGTGCTTCTCTGAGTACCACTTGAGCTGCTGCCAATTCACTTCATTTTGCAGTCACTAGGAGTGCAAAGGAACCTATCTGAAAGATGTAACTGTTTGCCAGAAATTATTTAGAGTAATAATGAAATTACAGTTTGTCTAACCTGCTTTCTTTGCAGTCAGAACTGTGTCTGCTAGTTCCCCATTCTAGTTTTGAACTGCTGAACTGGACCAATCAGTGTGGGGTAAGCTAGCTCTAAAATGGTGCCTTGGACTAATCAGAACTTGACTCATAATCTGAGCCAGCCACAAGAGGATTGTATGGGCAGTGACTCTGGGAGATGTAGTTTAGACTTCAGTGCCTTTTGGACCAACAGCAGCAGTCTATTGTGAGTGACAGCCAATCCAGTCAAGAACTGGGAGGAACTCAAAGGAAGTGCCCAGTTTTGTCTAGTTGGAGCTTCAGTTGAGCTTTGGCAGTGAAGAAGGAAAGCCCTGTGCTTTTTCAGTGTGCAGTTTTAATCAAAAACGTGTGTGAGGCCCAGAGTTCCGGTCTGCAGCTTGTGTAACAGCTTGTTAGACTGAATCCGCTCCTGTGAAAGAATCAAAGGATCTCTGAAGAGTAGAAACCAGGCTCACCCTGTAGAAGACTGGAAGAATTGCTGAAAATTGCACTCGGTCTGTCAGGAACTGAATCTGCTGTGTGTTCTCCTCGGTATTGTGCAGTAATTGCGATCGGATACAGATGCAGCCTGCCTGGTATAGTACTTTCTTTATATGGATGTGTGAAGAGGTTTGTGTACCTCAAGTGAGCCCCCTGACATTGAAGGACCCTATCTATTTGGAGGTCGTGAGTACTAATTCAGGGTTGCTCCCTGTTGAATTGCCACATTAAATCCAAATGGAATTACTGTACTGCTGACTGTTTAATTCTCCTTGTCTCTGTGTGAAAGGCCCCTACCAGCTGCCACGGTTTGGACTAGCCACTAGGGCTTGGGTACCCAGGGACAGTAACTGATAGGGATAGGCCTGTGCACAGAGCCATAGGTAGATTATTAGAGTGATAAGCTAATTAACCTGACTTCCCCTGTCCTTGTTATATCCCCTAAATAAATCAGAGCTGCTTGTTTCAGCAAAGAGTTATACTGCCTGAGGTATTTGTCTATGTTAAAGTACTGTACTGTGATTGTTGCACTGTATCTCATTTCACAGGAGGTCCCAGTGCCGAACCAGACCTGGGGGTAAGTGTATACTGTGAAGGAATTCTGATATTGTGTGGGCCACTAGTGGGAAGAAAGGGGGTTGCAGTGTCCCAGAGGGCTGTGACCAAGTTAGTTTAACTATTGCAAACCCTGACCTCTGGGTGGAGGCACCCGCCATTGGATCCAGGCCCCTCAACCTGTTAGTGGCAAATCAGGCAGGGGTAATAGCCCCTGGGATGGCGCCATCTAGGGGTTACATACAGTTCTGCAGGTACAGTTACTTAAGGCCCTTTTAACAACAAAGGGCCCATACAATGAGCTGTGCCTAAGATGCAGGGAGCAGGATCTTCTAATGCCTGAGATTCAGAGCGCAGGGTGAATCGCAGACATTAGAAAACCCTGCTCCCTGCATCTTAGGCATGGCAGATCCTGTGCTGTGCACCACAGGCACTAAGAGACCCTGCGTTTAGCATCTCAGTCACTGGAAGACCTGTGATCTGCACTGCAGGCACTGGAAAACCCCGCACACTGCATCTCAGGCACTGGAAGATCCTGCACTCTGCATCTCAGGCACTGGCAGACTCTGCCCACTGCATTTCAGGCATTGACAGGCACTGTAAGACCCTGTGCACTGCATCTCAGGCATTCGCAGACCCTGCGCTCTTCATCTCAGGCACTAGCAGACCCTGCACACTGCACCTCTGGCCTGCGCTCAGCATTTTAGGCAGTGGCTGATGATGCACACTGCATCTCCGGCACTGGCATACCCTGCACTCTGAATCTCAGGCGATGGCAGACATTGTGCTCTGCATCTCAAGCACTGGCAGACCTGCACTCTGGAACTCAGCAATTTATATACCTGCACTCTGAATCTCAGGCACTGGCAGACCTTGCACACTCCATCTTAGGCACTGGCAGGCCCAACGCTCTGCATACCAGGCACTGGCAGACCTGCACTCTACATCTCAGGCACTGGCATACCTTGCACTCTGCA
This sequence comes from Neoceratodus forsteri, assembly GCA_016271365.2. Classification (NCBI taxonomy): domain Eukaryota; kingdom Metazoa; phylum Chordata; order Ceratodontiformes; family Ceratodontidae; genus Neoceratodus; species Neoceratodus forsteri. Next base: position 436,316,009 of record CM057459.1, on the reverse strand, counting down.
TCTTAGACACTGCTGACCATGGGCACTGCATCTTAGGCACAGGCACACCCTACACTCTATATCTTAAGCACTGGAACATCATGGGATCTGCATTTCAGGCATTGGCAGATCATTGGCTTTGCATCTCAGGCACTGCAGGACCTGCACTCTGCATCTCAGGCACTGGCAGACCCTGTGCTCTGCATCTCAGATGCAAATCCTGCACATTGCTTCTCAGGCACTGGCAGACCCTGCGCATTACTTCTCAGGCACTGACAGACCCTGCACTCTGCATCTCAGGCATTGGCAGACCCCGCACACTGCATCACAGACACTGTCAAACACTGGCAGACCCTGTGCTCAGCATCTCAAGCACTGCTGGACCCTGTGCACTGCATCTCAGGTACTGGCAGATCCTGCACTCTGCATCTTAGGCACTGGTTGGCCCTGGGCACTGCAACCCAGGTAAGGGCATACTCTGCACTCTACATCTCAGGCACTGGAAGATTAAGCTATCTGAATTACAGGCACTGGCAGACACCACATTCTGTATCTTAGGCACTGGCAGACCTTGTGCTCTGCATCTCAGGCACTGGCAGACCCTACGTTCTGCATCTCAGGTAATGGCAGACCCTGCGCACTGCTTCTCAGGCACTGGCAGGCCCTGCGCTCTGCATCTCAGGCACTGGCAGACCCTGAGCACTGCTTCTCAGGCACTGGCAGGCCCTGCACTCTGCATCTCAGGCACTGGCAGACCCTGTGCTCTGCATCTCAGGCACTGGCAGATCCTGCGCTCTGCACAACAGGTACTGGCAGACGCTGTGCTCTGCATCTCAGGTAATGGCAGACCCTGGGCACTCCATTTTAGACACTGGCAGACCCCACGTTCTGCATCTCTCGGGCACTGGCAGACCCTGCAAGCTGTATCTCAGGGACTGACAGACCATGTGCTGTGCATCTCAGGCACTGGCAGGTCCTGTGCTCTGCATCTCAGGCACTGGCAGACCCTAAGTACTTGATTCTCAGGCACAGGCATGCCCTGCACTCTGCATCGCAGGCACTAGCAGACCCTGCACTCTGCATTTCAGGCAGTGGCCGATGATGCGCACTTCATCTCAGGTACTGGCATACCCTGCACTCTGCATTGCAGGTGATGGAAGATCATTTGCTCCACATTTAGGCACTGGATGACCCTGTGCTCTCCATCTCAAGCACTGGCAGACTTGCACCTGCACTCTGAATCTCAAGCACTGGCAGACCTTGAGCACTCCATCTTAGGCACAGGCAGGGCCAATATTCTGCATATCAGGCACTGGCAGACCCTGTGCTCTGCAACTCAAGCACTGGCAAATCCTGTGCTCTCCATCTCAAGCACTGGCAGACCTGTACTCTGCAGCTCAGCCACTGGAAGATCCTGAGTTCTGCATTTCAAGCACTGGCAGACCTGCATTCTGCAGCTCAGCCACTTATATACCTGCACTCTGAATCTTCAGGCACTGGCAGACGTTGCACAGTCCATCTCAGGCACTGACAGACCATGTGCTCTGCATCTCAGGCACTGGGAGATCCTGTGCTCTGCATCTCAGGCACTGGCAGACCCTGAGAACTCCTTGTCAGGCACTGGCAGCCTCTGCACTCTGCATCTCAGGCACTGGCAGACCATGTGCTCTGCATCTCAGGCACTGGGAGATCCTGTGCTCTGCATCTCAGGCACTGGCAGACCCTGAGAACTCCTTGTCAGGCACTGGCAGTCTCTGCACTCTGCATCTCAGGCACTGGAAGACCCTGCACTCTGCATCTCAAGCATTGGCAGACCATGTGCTCTGCATCTGAGGCACTGGGAGATCCTGTGCTCTGCATCTCAGGCACCGGCAGACCCTGAGAACTCCTTCCCAGGTACTGGCAGGCTCTGCACTCTGCATCTCAGGCACTGGCAGACCTAGTGCTCTGCATCTCAAGCACTGACAGACCATGTGCTCTGCATCTCAGGCACTGGGAGATCCTGTGCTCTGCATCTCAGGCACTGGCAGACCCTGAGAACTCCTTCTCAGGCACTGGCAGGCCCTGCACTCTGCATCTCAGGCACTGGCAGACCTAGTGTTCTGCATCTCAGGCACTGGCAGACCATGTGCTCTGCATCTCAGGCACTGGAAGACCCTGCACTCTGCATCTCAAGCACTAGCAGACCAAGTGCTCTGCATCTCAGGCACTGGGAGATCCTGTGCTCTGCATCTCAGGCACTGGCAGACCCTGAGAAGTCCTTCTCAGGCACTGGCAGGCTCTGCACTCTGCATCTCAGGCACTGGCAGACCATGTGCTCTGCATCTCAGGCACTGGCAGATCATGCGCTCTGCACCCAAGGCACTGGCAGACCTAGTGCTCTGCATCTCAAGCACTGGCATACCATGTGCTCTGCATCTCAGGCACTGGGAGATCCTGTGCTCTGCATCTCAGGCACTGGCAGACCCTGAGAACTCCTTCTCAGGCACTGGCAGACCTAGTGTTCTGCATCTCAGGCATGGCAGACCATGTGCTCTGCATCTCAGGCACTGGGAGATCCTGTGCTCTGCATCTCAGGCACTGGCAGACCCTGAGAACTCCTTGTCAGGCACTGGCAGGCCCTGCACTCTGCATATCAGGCACTGGCAGACCCTGTGCTCTCCATCTCAAGCACTGGCAGGCCTGTACTCTGCAGCTCAGCCACTGGAAGATCCTGCATTCTGCATTTCAAGCACTGGCAGACCTGCATTCTGCAGCTCAGCCACTTATATACCTGCACTCTGAATCTTCAGGCACTGGCAGACCTTGCACACTCCATCTCAGGCACTGGCAGATCCTGCACTCTGCATCTCAAGCACTGGCAGACCATGTGCTCTGCATCTCAGGCACTGGGAGATCCTGTGCTCTGCATCTCAGGCACTGGCAGACCCTGAGAACTCCTTGCCAGGCACTGGCAGGCCCTGCACTCTGCATCTCAGGCACTGACAGACCTAGTGTTCTGCATCTCAGGCATGGCAGACCATGTGCTCTGCATCTCAGGCACTGGGAGATCCTGTGCTCTGCATCTCAGGCACTGGCAGACTCTGAGAACTCCTTCTCAGGCACTGGCAGGCCCTGCACTCTGCATCTCAGGCATGGCAGATCATGCGCTCTGCACCCAAGGCACTGGCAGACCCTGCGCTCTGCATCTCAGGGAACCTCAGACCCTGGGCACTCCATTTTAGGCACTGGCAGACCCCGCGTTCTGCATCGCAGAAATCCAGGACTGGATGAGATCCAGCTGGCTGAAATTGAATTCCAATAAGACTGAGGTGATGGTGGTGGATCCAAGTCTCCGGATAGAGAGGTTGGTGGCAGGGCTTTCTTCTGGGATCTGGCTTGGGAGTAGTCAGCTGCCTTCCTCTGAGTGGGTGCGAAACTTGGGTGTGATCCTTGATGATAGGCTGACACTGCACTCACAGGTGTTAGCAGTTGTCAAGTCTTCATTTTACCATCTTAGGAACATCGCTCGGGTCAAGAACCTTGTTCCATCCAGAAACCTTCCAATGCTGATCCATGCCTTTGTGACCTTGTGCCTGAACTACTGTAACTCCCTTTATCTAGGGCTTCCGGGGGTTGATATCCGCCGCTTGTAGCTGGTGCAGAATGCTGCGGCTCGATTGTTGATGGGGGCTCCCCGTTTGAGCCACATCACTACTGTGCTGCGTGAACTGCACTGGCTGCCTGTTCAGTGGTGGATCACCTTCAGGGTCAGTCTTCTGACCTTTAAAGCCCTACACGGACAGGGTTCAGGCTACCTGCAAGAGCTCCTGAACCCTTACTTCCCTGGCCGCCCACTCCATTCAGCTGGCGAGTGGTTGTTAGAGATTTCCAGGGTATGGTTGAAAACTTCTGGTTCTCGTGCTTTTAAGTTTGTAGCCCCGACCCTGTGGAATTCTCTACCTCATCAGATTTGAAAGTGCCGGACTGTGGAGAGCTTTAAGAAAGCTTGAAGACCTATTTGTTCTGTCAGGCCTTTGGTCATTCTATATGATATCCTTCTTCCGTTTGTATCTGGTTGGCTATTTTTTTATCTGCTTTTAAACTGTATTAAAGATTTCTACAGCACTTTGGCTTTAAAGATTGCGTTTTATAAAAGAAAGTTTATTATTATTATCTCAGGCATTGGCAGACCCTGCACACTGCTTCTCAAGTACTGGCAGACCCCGCGCTCTGCATCTCAGGCACTGGCAGACCCTGCGCTCTGCATCTTAGGCACTGGCAGACCCTGAGCAAAGCTTCTCAGGCACTGGCAGGCCCTGCACTCTGCATCTCAGGCACTGGCAGACCCTGAGCTCTGCATCTCAGGTGCTGGCAGATCCAGCAATCTGCATCTCAGGCACTGGCAGACCCTGTACACTGCTTCTCAGGCACTGGCAAACACTGTGCTCTGCATTTCAGGCACTGGCAGATACTGCACATTGGTTCTTGGGCACTGGCAGACCCTGCGCATTGCTTCTCAGGCACTAGCAGACCCCGAACTCTGCATCTCAGGCACTGGCAGATGATGTGCTCTGCATCTCAGGCACTGGGAGATCTTGCACTCTGCATATCAGGCACTGGCAGATCCTGAGAACTGCTTCTCAGGCACTGGCAGGCCCTGCACTCTGCATCTCAGGTACTGGCACACCCTGTGCTCTGCATCTCAGGCACTGGCAGATCATGCGCTCTGCACATAAGGCACTAGCAGACCCTGCGCTCTGCATCTCAGGTAATGGCAGACCCTGGACACTCCATTTTAGGCACTGGCAGACCCTGCGTTCTGCATCTCAGGCACAGGCAGACCCTGCGCTTCTACTTCTCAGGCACTGGCAGACCCTGCGCTCTGCATCTCAGGCACTCACAGACCATGTGCTCTGCATCTCAGGCACTGGCAGATCCTGAGTACTGCTTCTCAGGCACTGGCAGATCCTGTGCTCTGCATCTCAGGCACTGGCAGAACCTGCGCTCTGCATCACAGGCACTGGCAGACCCTGAGCACAGATTCTCAAGCAATGGCAGGCCCTGCACTCTCCATATCAGGCACTGGCGGATCCTGCGCTCTGCATCTCAGGCACTGGCAGACCCTGCGCACTGCATCTCAAGCACTGGCAGACCCTGTGCTCTGCATCTTAGATACTGGCTGACCCTGGACACTGCATCTCACGTACAGGCATACTCTACATCTCAGGCACTGGAAGATCATATGATCTGCATTTTAGGTACTGGCAGACCAGTGGCTCTGCATCTCAGGCACTGTAGACCCTGCACTCTGCATCTCAGGCAATAGCAGACCCTGCGCTCTATATCTCTGGCAATGGTAGACCCTGGACACTCCATTTTAGGCACTGTAAGGTCATGCGATCAGCATTTCAGGCACTGGCAGACCACTGGCTCTGTATCTCAGGCACTGGCAGACCCTGCGCACAGCTTCTCAAGAACCGGCTGACCATGTGCTCTACATCTCAGGCACTGGCAGATCCTGCACTCTGCATCTCAGGCACTGGCAGACCCTGCGCACTGCTTCTCAGGCACTGGAAGACCCTGCACTCTGCATCTCAGGCAGTGGGAGACCCTGCACGCTGCATCTCAGGCATGGGTAGACCTTGCGCTCTGCATCTTAGGTAGTGGCTGACCCTGAGCACTGCATGTCTGGTACAGGCATACCCGCCAGCTACATCTCAGGCACTGCAGACTCTGCACTCTGCACTTCTGGCACTGGCAGACCCAGCAATCTGCATCTCAGGCAATGGCAGACCCTGTGCACTCCATTTTATACACTGGCAGACCCCATGTTCTGCATCTCAGGCACTGGCAGACCCTGCACATTGCTTCTCAGGCACTGGCAGGCCCTGCGCTCTGCATCTCAAGCACTGGCAGACTCTGCGCACTACTTCTCAGGCATTAGCAGACCCTGCACTCTTTATCTCAGGTATTGGCAGACCCTGCACATTGCTTCTCAGGCACTGGCAGATCTTGCACTCTGCTTCTCAGGCACTGGCAGATCCTGCGCTCTGCATCTCAGGCACTGGCAGACACTGCACATTGCTTCTCAGGCACTGGCAGACCCTGCACTCTCCATCTCAGGCACTGGCAGACCCCGCACACTGCATCTCAGGCACTGTCAGACCCTGTGCGCTGCACCTCAGGCACTGGCAGACCCTGCACAGTGCTTCTCGGGCACTGGCAGACCCTATGCATTGCTTCTCAGGCACTGGCAGACCCCGCACACTGCATCTCAGGCACTGTCTGACCCTGTGCGCTGCACCTCAGGCACTGGCAGACCCTGCGCACTGTATCTCAGGCACTGGAGACCCTGCGCATTGCTTCTCAGGCACTGGCAGACACTGCACTCTGCATCTCGGGCACTGGGCAACTCTGCACACTGCATCTCATGTACTGGCAGACCTTACATTCTGCATCTCAGGTGCTGGCAGTCCCTGCACTCTGCATCTCAGGCACTGGCCACCCTGTGCTCTGCATCTCAGGCACTGACTGACTCTGTGTTCTGCATCTCAGGCACTGTCTGACCTTGCACTCTGCATCTCAGGTACTGGCAGACCCTGTGCTCTGCATCTCATGTACTGGCAGACCTTACATTCTGCATCTCAGGTGCTGGCAGACCCTGCACTCTGTATCTCAGGCACTGGCCACCCTGCGTTCTGCATCTCAGGCACTGTCCGACCTTGCACTCTGCATCTCAGGCACTGGCAGACCCTGTGCTCTGCATCTCATGTACTGGCAGGTCCTGTGTCCTGCATTTTAGGCACTGGCAGACTCTGCGCTCTGTATAGAAACACAGACAATGACAACAGAAAAACAACGATGGTCTATCCAGTTTGCCTTTGCTCCCATTCTAATCAGAGGACCTGTAGTCCATCCAATGTTCTAGCACTCCCCATTCACCCCCTCCATTCCCCTCCCTGTTGTTGTTGCCCAGAGTATCCACTATGCTTTTCATTCTATCCTAACCATGCTTGAAACCATTAATGGTTTTAGCGCCCTCCACCTCAGCTGGCAGACTGTTTCACAGTTCCACCACCCTTTTAGTGCAATAACACTTACTCACATCCCTCCTGAACTTCCCTTCTGTCAGTTTCCACTCATGCCCTTTTGCCCTCAGAGTGTTACTCATGGTAAATAATTCCACACGATTCACTTTATTTCCTTCAGGAACTTGAAGATCTCTGTCGTGTCCCCCCTCTCCAGTCTGGTCTCTGGCAAGTACATGTTCAGTGCCTTGAGGTGATCCTCATAAGACCTACCCAACTGGCCCTGAATCATCTTTGTCACCCTTCACTGCACCATCTTGCTCCTGTCCTTATCTTTCCTGAGGTGAGGACTCCAGAACTGGGTACACTATTCAAAGTGAGTCCTCACCAAAGATCTATAAGGGATAGTACAAACTCTTATCACCTGCTGTCAGAACCTCTCCCAATACATCCCAGCATCCTATTTGCCCTACCATAAGCTTTGGAGCACTGGCTTGATTGTTTGATGGTGTCACTAATGATAACTCTTAGGTCCTGTTCCTCAGCTATAGTGTTAAGTGTAACCCCCTACAAATGGGAATTCCCAAAAAGTCTTCCTTGAGCTTGCCTAAATGCTCACTGCCAGGCCGGTGTTCTGCGTTTTAGCAGTTTAAATGTATTGCCAGAGAGTGCCTGTATAGCCTCTGTGTACTGTCTCTTTAAGAGCTGCCTGGACTGCAGTCATAATTAATCTGAGAGGGACCTCTGTTAGAAGACGTACTTGTTTGTTGATCATTTGTTAGAGTAGTAATAATATTGCAGTTTGTTCTAACCTGCCTTCTTTGCAGCATGGACAGTTCTGTTTGTTTCCATCATCTTGGTCCTGGACTGCAGAAAGGGCCAATCAGTACATTTGGGACTCAAAAAATGAAGTCTGCCTACAGGGGCTTGGTGGGGCCAAAACTTGCAGGAATTGTAGTTTTGGGCTTTTGGTGCCTAAAATAACCTGGAGGGGGAGACCTTGTTGTGACTGACAGACAGATCAGCCAACCGAACCCTTTGGATCTTGGGGAAAGTCCCACACTGCTTGCAGTTTCAGTTAGATCTGAGCGTTATAAGAGAAGAAGTAACAGCTCGAGATAGTTCGAGCAGCAATCCATAGCAGATTCGCGCAGCAGAAATGTGGAAAGGCCTGAGTTTGGCCTGCATGCCTGCCTGCTGTTTCTGAAAGGGAACTTGTGTTTTTTCCGATTTAATCCGAATTTGGAGAGCGAATTAAGCCACTGAATTGTGACCAGGCTTTAACCTGAAGAAGACCGAAGATTTGCTGAATACGATCGGCCTGGCAGGACTTCCAGCTAACTCCCAGATTGTGCAGACACTCTATAATTGCGACCGGAGAGCCATTTGCCTGGTACAGTGGAATTTCCTTACATGTAAATGTGCTGTGTGCTTATAGTGGGTCGTGATTTAGTTCCCCACTGTGTGTCTGAACTGTGTTTTGCTTGCTGGAGGCTGTATCCAGCTCCACAGACTGAATCTGTATTCATTTCCGTTTGCCTGGGCCCTGCTACACTGGCCCAACCAGAATACCTCCTATGTAGAGAAAGTCATCGACGAGAGACTGGCCTGGGAATCAGACCCCTGCTCAGCACCTTGAACAGGAATGCCACCTCGGTGATTCGTGTGGGCCCTGCTTCTCTAGGCACTCCAGCTCAACAGCCTGCAGTCTCGATTTCATCCTGCCTGTGTCCAGTATTGGGTATCATGAGTAAACATCAGGGTAGCTCCCTGCAACAACAGCTAAATCTAACCGGCTCCGGATTACAAATAGTGTGTGCTGTGCATGTTGTTTTCCTCCATCACAGGGCCCCAACCAGCTGTAACATTCCTGGCTAGCCCACCATTTTTATACCTGGGTACCCAGAGTGTGTGACTGTGTAGGGACTCTGAACTGCATGCATAACTGTCTGATTGATATAGCTTTTAAGCAAATCAACCTGATTAGGTCCCTCCCTTGTTCAAGTCCCCTGAATAAATCAGATTTAACTTTGTTTGCATTTAACCAGACTGTGGTTCCAGTTTGTGCCAAAATTATTGTACTGTTGCTAATTGCTGTGCTTAACCTTGTTTTACAGGGGTCCTCAGGGTCAAGCTACAGAAACCGGCCCTGATGGTAAGTGCAAACAATGTGGGTAATTGCCTGGTGAATAAGGGTCATTGTGAAAGTAATTATTGTATATTGTTCATGCCACTAGAAGGGAAAGAGGGGGGTTACAGTGTCCCGAAGGGCTGTGCTCAGGTTAGCTTGACCACTAACAACCCTGACCTCCAGGTGGAAGCACTCGTTTCATTACCCAGACCCCTTAACCTGCTACTAGCCAAGCAGGCAGGGATAGTAGCCGCTGGGATAGCACCACCTAGGGGTTACATCTTGGAGGCTCACCGCAGGGATTTTGTGCATTCTAGTGGCCAAAAATTATGAATTATTGTTGAAGATTAATGGCTACCCCACTAGAAATGGCTGTACACTAGTTGGTGGGGTGGTGTACTGGGCAAGAGATCGACCCCCAAAATGCTGTGCTTATACTGGATATTCCCCTGGGTGCCAGTAAGGACACTGTAGAGGGAGACTCTCCAAAGTTAAATGTTTAAGAAACCCTGTGGTGGTGGGTCGGCAGGCTGATTTGATCGCCCAAACTTTCATAGCCTTAGTAGAGTGTAGTGACCTCGTGGACAACTCTAAAGTGCTACAGACTATTGCCTCAGAAGGGGTCCTAGCCACCTGGAGAGTGATAACAAAAGACAGTAAAGACCCTGGGGAGGATGAGCTCCCACCATTATCTGAGACTTTTGAGGAGAAATTTGCTAAGTTGTTGCTGGAGGAAGGGAAAACCGTAGAGGACTCTAAGAAGCTATTCCTGCCACCTGGGGGTGTTCCTTCCCCAACACCCCCTCCGACTCCAGCACCTGTTACTGCCCCGCCTTCTGTGCCCGTGCCAATGCTGGCCCCTATATCTGTACCCGCCATTAGTCACGACTCCTACTGAAGGCTGAGAAGGCTAAGAATCTTCTTGGGCACCTTCCCCACCCCCCAGGGGGAGGATGACTGGGAGACCTGGATTGACTATGTTGCCCCCTTGGTACCCGAAAGTGGCAGTGTGCGGAGGCTGGGAAGTTTGAAAGAATCACAGAAAGTTTGAGGGGCCCTGTCCTTGAAGCCATTAATTTTCTGAGGTCCAAGAACCCTGATGCATCTGCTCAGATGTACCTATCTGTACTGGAAGGCAATTTTGGGAGCACTGAGTCAGGGGACACTTTGATGTGGAAATTCCAAGGTACCAAACAATGGAAGGCGGAAAGTTTGTCTGTGTATGTTATTCGCCTAGAAAGAGCTCTGCAGAAAGCTCTCTGGAAAGGTGGGGTAGCCGCCAGTGATTTGAACCATGTGAGATTGGGGCACATACTGCAGCATGCCAAGCATTCTAAACTGCAGATCATCCAGTTAAGGCTCCAGGATAGGAGAGGTAGCCCACCTGACTACTGTGACTTGATAAAAGAACTCCGGGAGGTAGAAGGTGAAGAGGGAGATTGTAATTATGGGGTGAGTGCAGCCCAAGTGATCATGGTACCGAAAGGCCCTTCTGAAATGGAGACCACTACGAGTGTTCTGCCGTGTGTTAAACGGTGGGGGGGGCTGCTGAAGGAAGTCAGAAAAGTACAACTGGGTGCGTTTGTTGAGGTATCCCCTGCTGACAGAGACCCCGGCCCCTGTCAGGACGTGACTGTTATGGGGGAGGATGTGCACTCTCGGGCATCCTCTACTGAGGGTGGCTTCTCGGCTAAGCTCAAGGAATTGACTGCCACCCTAAAGGAACTTTTGAGACATGGTACACTAAAAGCAGAAGTCAGATCGCAATCTCCCGTCGATGCGCCAACATCCCCTGCTATGTTTTGCCCAAGGATGCCCCGAGAGCCTGTCATTTGTCACAACTGCGGCAAGGATGGCCATATGAAGAGGGAATGCCAGTCTCAGAAGGACTTAGAGAAAGTGGTTAACCGGCTTCAAGGAGAGCTTCAACAAACGAGTCAGTGGTAAAGGGGTGCACAAAATGACCATGGTGAAGGCTTCGGCCATCCTAACTCAAACCCCTTTGTGGCTAAATCATCTGTCCAGGCCCCTGCTGTTGTCCCTCCAGACTGGTCCAAAATAGTGGGCCCTTCAATGAAGACTACTGTGGCTGTGAACGGTATTCCTACTCGGGCTGTGCTTGACAGTGGGTCACAAGTGACAATTGTATTTCAGGACTGGTATGACAAACACTTATCTGATATGCCATTACAATCCCTGGAAGACCTACATGTGTGGGGGCTGAGCGACAAGTCTTATCCCTACCTAGGATATGTCTGCCTCTGGTTGTCTTTTCCTGCAACTGTAGCTGGTGTAGAGGAGAAAGTAGAGACACTGGCCCTAGTGTGTCCCCCCACCGGACTGTATGATGGGGTTCCCCTGTTAACTGGAACAAACGCCCACATGTTTGGGAGACTAGCACAACTCTGCCATGAGAAACAAGGGCAAGTGACTGGACGGGCCCTAAGAATTCCAGCCTTAGTGAAAAGGGCATATAACTTACAATAGAAACCCAATGAAGATTCCCAATTCACCTCGGCGATTTTCATAGATCTGGCCAAGGCTTTCAATACCGTCTCTCATCCCATGTTACTAGCCAAACTCAATGGCTCTGGCCTCTCCAGCCTTGCCACTAGCTGGTTTCAGGCCTACCTGTCAGGCAGGTACCAATCGGTGAAAATTGGCTCCCAAATATCTCCCCCCCCAGTCTCCATGGGGTTCCCCCAAGGCTCAGTCCTGGGCCCATTACTTTTTTCTATATTTCTAAACGACCTCCCACTGGCCTGTATACACTCAGCCATACAAATGTACGTGGACGATAAAGTACTGTACGCCTCCGGCCCCTCCAATGGAGTTGTGACCAATGCGTTACAGCAGGACTTCAATGCCGTTCAGCAATGGTTCAGGTCCAACCAACTATTACTTAATTCAAAAAAAAAGTCTCGCTAACTGTCGGTACGCAACCTCGACTTTCCCGCCTCGCTGCTGGCCCCACCTTCCATACCCTAGACGGTTCACCCCTGGAGTCTTGTACCTCATTCAGATACCTGGGTGTCTGGCTTGACCAACACCTAGATTTCTCCACACACACCGAATCATTACACAAAAAGATACACCCGAAACTGGGTGCACTATACCGTAACAAAGGGTGAATGCCCTCCCCAGTCTGGAGGGAAATCGTGCAAAAAATGATTCTCCCAATACTTGACTATGGCGATGTGGTCTATGGCTCTGCACCCTCATCCAACTTGGCCAGCCTAGACATACTTTTTCACTTCTTATGTCGATTCATCCTGGACTGCCCCCCAATGACCCATCACTGTGACTTATACAGCTCCCTAGCACTTCACTCACTCATGTCCCGCAGGCTGATCCACTGCTCCAGACTCATAGCAAAATTCTGGTCCCAGTCCTTCCCCCATCTCAGCTTTGCCCTGTCAGTCTTGCCTTCCCCGGCCTACTCACTCAGAAGCACTAACTCCAGGCTTCTCCAAGTACCATTCATGCATACCTCCAAGGGCCAATCAGCGTTCAAATATCGCCTGCCCAAACTATGGAATGATCTACCTGCAGACATCAGGCTTACCACAAACCCAAGACCCCTAAACCCACTCCTACACACTTCTCTGACACATGCACCTGCTTCCAGCTAGTCATGTATTTCTAAGCCTCATGCTCCTCTGACGCGTGGTACATGTAATGCCCCACTATGTCCTCTGCTACACCCTAAGTTCGTAAAGGGCCACACAAGACTTGTGTCTAGCGTTTCTGTTGTTCCTATTGAGTGCCTTCTCTTGTTGCTGTGAGCTCCTCACTGTAAACCATTGTATGTAATTATTATCTGTACCTACAGTGGTGTGAAAAAGTATTTGCCCCCTTCCTGATGTTCTCTATTATTGCATATTTGTCACACTGGATGTTTTCAGGTCTTTAGACAAAATGTAATATTAGATAAAGGGAACCTGAGTGAACAAATAACACTTGTTTTTTATTACTTATTTCAGTTATTTAATGAAAACAGTTAACCAACACCAACTGGCACTGTGTGAAACAGTAATTGCCCCCTTACACTTAATAACTGGTTACGCCACCTTTAGCTGCAATGACTGCAACCAAACGCTTCCCATAATTCAATATCAGTCTTTCACATCGCCGTGAAGGAATCTTGCACTCTGCATCTCAGGCACTAGCATTCCATGTGCTCTGCATCTCAGACACTGGCAGACCCTGCGCACAGCATCTCAGACACTGGCAGACCCTGCACTCTGCATCTCAGGCACTGGCAGATCCTGCGCTCTGTATCTCAGGCATTGGCAGATCTTGCGCTCTACATCTTAGGCACTGGCAGACCCTGAACACTGCCTCTCAGACAATGGCAGACCCTACACATTGCATCACAGGCACTGACAGACCCTGCACTCTGTATTTCAGGCACTAGCAGAACCTGGGCTCCGCATCTCAGGCACTGCAGAACCTGGGCTCTGCATCTCAGGCACTGGCAGACCCTGTGCTTTTTATCTCATGCACTGGCAGACATTTGCAGACCATGTGCTCTGCATCTCAGGCACTGGCAGACCCTGTGCTTTTTATTTCATGCACTGGCAGACAGTCACAGACCATGTGCTCTGCATCTCAGACACTGGCAGACCTTGTGCTCTGCGTCTCAGTCAGTGGCAGACTCTGCCCTCCATGCATATTAGCAAAAACACCCAAGAACAGACTACTGAATGGGGTGAAGTAAGCGTGGTTCAAACCTCTGAGGAAAGGGACCTGAGAGTCATTATCAGTGACAACCACAAGTCTACTGCCCAATGCAAAATGGCATATGAGAAGGCAAGTAAAATGCTTGGGTGTACATTTAGGATGTTCACTAGCTGAAGGAAAGCGGTGATGTTGTTATACCCATGTGGAGTACTGTGCACAGTTCTGCAGTCCCCACCTAAAGAAAAACATGGACCGCTTCGGGAAGGTCAAGAGGTGGGCTACAAAAATCATCCTGGGCAGCAAAGGAATACGTACGAGGAGAATGAAGTGTCTCAACATGTACTCTCTAAGCTGGCCCGGTGGCACTGAGGGTTGAGATACTGGATGCCACACGTCGTCGACCTGGGTTCGGGAATGAGCTCGGGCGCTGGGGTCGTCGGGTAGGGAGAGGATTGAGCATCCGGTGGACACTCTCCTCTCCCTGGGGAGGGATCCAGGGTATCTCCGATGCAGTGGGGACCCCCGGTGGAGACTTGGGGCACAGTTAGCATGGAGCAACAAAGGGGAGGAGCACGGCAGATGTCTACGGCTCAGTTGTGCAGACGTCACCGCATGCTCGCGCTCCTGGGGAAAATCTAGAAGAGAAAATTCCTACACCTGGACAGGCGACGGCTCCCCTCAGTGCCGCACTGCCATATGCCAATACCAGACCTTGTCTCTGCCCTCTCTGCCCATCCACCACCTCAACCGGTGAACTAGATTATAGATAGAGCACTGGAGTGGTGGTGGCCCTACCTCAGGGAACATGACAGAGGCTTACAAGTTCTTGAGGGGAATAAACAGAGTAGACTGCAATGACCTATTCACAGTGTATGGAAGCACCATAACCAGGTAGCATGAATGGAAGCTGGCGGGGTGGGGGAGGGATTCAAATGGGATGCAAGGAAGTTCTTTTTCATGGAGCATGAGTGGATGAATGGAACAGTTTATCCAAGCAGCTGGCTGAAGCCAGGTCAGTGAAGGGGTTCAAGCATGGATGGGGCATACACAAGGGGATAGTAAGGCCCATGGGAAGGGAGGTGGGAGAGTATCGACAGCCTTGGGAGGCAGGTACCGATACACCATTAGGGCAACTGACTCAGTAAGTCCTGTCTGGCATTAGGGGTCAGGCAGGCAACAGGGAGACTGGATGAACTGCTGGGTCTTCATCTGCTAGCAAATTCTATGTGTGTATGTCCTAACTGATAGGGATTTCTCTACTCACTCTACTCAGACATTCCCTTGGAAAGCAGACATTTATTTGTCCAGGCTTAGCAAGAAGGCTCAGACATCAGTAATAGAAGGGAAGGTGTGTCTGCTTGCAGATGACACCAAGATCTGTAACAGTGTGGACACCCCAGAAGGAGTCAAGAGCATGGAATCAGACCTGAGGAAACTTGAGGTGTAGTCAGACACCTGGCAGTTGAAGTTCAATGCCAAAAAGTGCAAGGTCATGCACTCAGGCAAGGAAAACCCCAAGGTTGGATACTACCTTGGAGGGGAGCAGCTGGCATGCACCAACAAGTAGCGATACCTAGGAGTCATTACATCAGATGACTTAAAGGTGGGGAAGCAGTGTGAAAAGGGGGTGCTAAAGATCTCCCCCCTCAAATCCGGCACTCATCTTCTGCCTACTCCATCAGCTCTGCCCTCAATAATTACCTTGTATCTAGCTGCTCCTGCCATGTCCCTCCCTAATTTCCTCTTCTAAGCCCTGGACAAACCCTACCGCTCTACCTGTACCTTCATTTTACCCTGTGTACCCCACCCCTGACATTTATAGCTCTCCTCCCGTTCCCCAAAATTGCTCCCCCTTACTGGCCTCCCTTGATCTCTCACAGAATGTAATGGACTCCGAATGCTCTCCGTGGGTACCTCTCCGACACCCTCCAAGGGGCTTGTATCGCTCATCTACTCCCTTCCTCCACCATCCCTCCTTTCTTCCTAAACTTGCAGTACTCTTGCAGGGTTCTCAGCATCCTGAAGGGGTCCTACTGTGTCTAGGCTTGTCTCCTCTCCTTCCCCCTCCCCATCTATCTGTCCCTCCAGCCTCTGCAGTCCCCTTGCAGGATGCTCAGCATCCTGAAGGGACCCTACTGCGCCTAGACACGTCTCCTCTCCTCTCCTTCTCCTTCTCCTCCCCATCTACCTTGCTCCCTGGCCATCGCAGTCCCCTTGCAGGGTTCTCAGCATCCTGAGGGGGTCCTACAGAGCCTAAGCATATTCCCCCTCTTCTATCTGGTCACTATCTTGGCTTTCCATGACTACTAGCAGGGTCCAATGCATCTTGATGGACTATTGATTAGGCCCCATCCCCTCCAAAGGTGCGAATTCTCTTCCCCTCAAGGGTCCAAATCTCACTCTTTCCCTCTCCTATCACTCTCTTAATCCCTATATACGGACTGTCCACAACCCCCTTCCAGGATACCCAGCATCCTGAAGGGTCCTCTTCTGAGTTAGGTCCTATTCCCCCTCCTAGCATTAAGTCACACCTCCTCCTTCTCTCTCCTCCCTCTTTAAATCCCTACAGCCTTATCCCTTTCTATCTAGCCCCACAGCCACCTTGCAGGGTTCCCCACATCCTGAAGGGGTCTCTCTGGGACACTGCCTTATACCTTTTCTCTCTGGTCCCCCCAGTCCCCTTGCAGGGTTCCTCGCATCTGAAGGAGTCTCCAGGGACACGACTCCCTTCCCCCCCCTTTTCTTTCACATAAACACTAGTTTATTTATTAACCTGGCACTCATTATTGTCAACTCTTTCTATCTATTATGCGTAACACTGTTGTAACACTGTTTGTAACACCTGCCTTACAACTGTATGCTAATGTTGATCTTATAACTTAAATGTTTAATGTCTCATTCCTATTGTACCCCTTCCCCCCAGGTCGCACTGGGAGACGAGCGACTTGTTGCTCAGTGTGCCTTCCTGGTGAAACATTTCAATAAATAGATAAATTTATTTATTATTTATTTAGTTTTTGTTGACCGGGTAGGGTGCACTAGCCATGGCAATGACTATTTTCAGGCACGACCTGGGAGGTTACAGAAACAATACGTAAGAGATACAAGAGTAGCAGTGTAGACAATAAAACAATCCATACTTGTACAAAAGGAATACAGTGCAGTGTAGACAATGAAACAATCAATACCAGTACAGTTGGATTACAGGGCAGGGGAAAAAACAACAGGTAATAATTGAGTGTAGCAGCAATGTCTGAAGAAAAATACAAAAGCAATACAATAAACAGGGCACAGAGGCAACACAGAAGGACAAACGTAGTAGGGTAATACAATAATGACTAAGATACTATAGTAGCAAGTGTCTAAAGTAAATACAAAAGGTAATACAATAGGCAGGGCAGAGAGGTAACATAAACGGACAAATCCAGCAGGGTAACAAAATAATGACTAAAATACTATAAGGGTCAAAGCAGGGAGGATATTGGAGGATAGGGGAATAGGTAGGACATAGGAAAAGGATGGGAAAGGGATGGCTTAGGAAGTCATAGCATGGTTGGAGAAAGAGGACCAGGAGAAAATGGTAGGATAGGGCAGAAGGGTGACAGGGGGAAAAGTGCTGAGCGTAATTATGGGGCAAGATTCTAGTGGCATGCTGGACTGCATAGGAAGGGGAATCCCGAGTCTCAGAAGAGAGGTGGTGCTGCCACTTTACAGGGCGCTGGTGTGCCCCCACCTGGAGTACTGCATACAGTTCTGGAGGCCGCACCTTAGGAAAGACATTGACAGGATTGAGATGGTGCAGAAGAGAGCCACAAAAATGATTCAGGGTCTGCATCAAATGGCATATGAGAATAGGTTGAGGGAGCTTAACATGTAGTCCCTGGAGCAGAGGAGGGACATGATTGAGACATTCAAGTATATCAAGGGTATAAATAAGGTAGGGGTACAGGAGCTCCTTCAGATGAAGAAAAGCGTCAGAACTAGAGGACACGATACGAGGCTCCGGGGTGGGTGATTCGGGAGCAATGTTAGAAGTTCTTCTTCACTGAGAGGGTGGTTGACTAATGGAATTGCCTGCCCCGGGAAGTGGTGGAGGCCAAAACAGTAAATGGGTTCAAAAACACCTGGGACAGGCACAAAGGTATAATTTTACAGAAAGGATGGCAGGTGGAGGGGAGTTACCCATATCAGACAGACTAGATGGATCTTGCGATCCCATTCTGCTGTCAATTTCTATGTTTCTACTGACTTCATGTCCACTGCCTCCATTGGTAGGCTACTGCATCACCACCATCCGGCAGAAGAAGGATCTCCTAACAGTAACCCTGAATTTACTACCTCTGAGCTTCAGGCCATGTCCCTATATCCTACTGTAAGACAACAGATCAAATGCTTCAGTCTGTTCAGTTTTGTTGATACCCTTAAGTACGCAGAAGACTGAGATCAAGCACCCCAATTTGATATCCTATCCCCCCTCACACTGTGCAGGGTGTACCAACTTCCATGTGAGGCACTGGGGAAGAGCTATCTTCCATTTCTCATGCAAAAGTATATAACCCTAGTTAGAATCAGAAACCTTAAAAATTACAGTTCACCTGTATTAAAGTTTAAAGAAATGAATACTAAGCTCAAGGCCCCAATGTTTCTGCTGCACCCTGGGACCAAGTTCTGCAGCAGGATAACCATTTGCCGCAGAATTCTGTGGCAACTGTTTATAATTTCTGCATTAGTTCTGCGGCACCAATGACCTGCCACATCACAGCATCAGCTTGTCATCCTGATACCACATCCACGGTAATGGCAAACAGGATGGGGGGAATGCAGAGAACCACTAGTTCAAAAAATAAAGCACAGACTTTTAGAAATAATCTTTTTTCTAAAAAAACAGAAAAAAATATACCACTCAAGGTCCTATCCTATTGCAAAAATGAAATATGTGAAGGGGGCCTTGTATGATAAATGATTTATCTATGCTCATGCTGTTTATACCACTTGTGAGGCCCCCCACTGCATATCACTTACCTATTTATATGCAAACTGTAACACAGTTTTTTAAAAATAAATTTCCCTTTTTTTATCATGAAATTGTATCCTCATTTGTACAGGTCTCTTTGGAAATGGAATAAACAGAACAGTGGAGATATTTCAAGACTCATTTTTCGTGTCAATTCACCTCTCCTTTTGCACTACATCACCCTGTCAAGCCATAACACACACATGAACCCCTTGTGAGGGAGGGCTCCCTGGCCCATCACAAGGTGTCACCCATGCAACAGAACACTGTGCCGTACCATCCAAGGCTCAGAGCAGTGGTGTATGACAGCGCTGCTCCCTCCATCCTCGTGCTGCCCAGCTGGCTCCCCAAGCTCGTCCCCAAACTTGAGTCTGTGGCACAGGAACACAACATGCTACCCACTGTCCCAATGACTGGCCCTGCACACAATGTTTCTTCATAGCTTTCAGGTAATTCTATCAAACCATAATAACATGTAATCAATAACCCTGGCAAAAAGGTGTACGGCACAATTATTCATTTAATGGGTCTGTTTTTTCAACAGGTCTACACATAATTATATTCCGCCTTTCTGGGCATAATTCTTTTTTTTTTTATTTTCTTAAGACAGGTTAATTCATTTCACCAGTTATTCATTTCAGAAGGCTCCCCTATACCTTAAAGGCACACATAAATCTGTACAAAGTAAGGTGTTCAGTTAACAGGTCTGTGCCATTGTCAAGCATTTGTTTAAGTTGGCCCCAGTGTAATAACTTGAGGCTGAAAATGTTACTAGGCTATAGCAGAGGTTGCGCAAATGTCATAGTACTTGATCTACTGTGTCATTTCCTCAGGGAGCGAGAGCAGCGGTAGATAAAAGGGTATTCATTTCTATGGCAGAAAGCAGCCCTGTCATTAGCTAATGTATGATGTGATATCATTTATAGCATCGCATGCTGAGCATAGAAGGGTTTTGGATATAAAAGGAGAGGCGAGGAAAGGAACGAGGTGCTATGGAAAAAAAACTGTCAATATTAATAAAGAATCACCAAGAACACTGAAATCTGCAGCACTGCAGATATTCTGCGGTAGCTTGCAAGTTCTGTGCAAAATTCCACAACCACAGAATTCTAGGGGCCTTGATTAGGATAATCTCAATACTTTGGGGAAGTACATAGTATTAGGATTTAAAAATCACAACTGGTGGTGACATTTGAAAGTTATCCAAGAACCCAACAGGGAAGCCAGTCAGGGAAGACAAGGATAACACCTCTGATTATTTCTGGAAGTGGGAAGAACATGCGTTATTAGCTACTGCAGAAGAAGCTAGCAGCACCACAGCATGGAAAATAGTCAGACAATATAAAGGGCTTATTCCATCGTTATTCTCAAAGCGGGCCAGGAAAATCATGTGCAGACTGACAACGGGTCTATCTTCTAGGTGGTGATAAAATGAGGCAAGGAACTGGAGGTGGTCTGCCGAATGAAATTCCTCAATGAAAAAACAGCCTACTCTTTTTTGCAGACTGAGATGACCAATACATTTTGGATAATTTTATGAAATCACATCAAGGCCTAGCTGAAAATGTAGCTATTTGGGACAGTCGTCATAATCAGTGAGGCACAGCACTGCACTGACGACCTGGGCTCAGGCCAGGAGGCCTCTTGCCATGCTTTTTGGCACAGCGCAGAAAATTACCAGATCTCTCCCCCCCCCCCAATCACCTCCCTGGATGGTATCCCTCTTGACCAATTTAGTAAATACAAGTACCTGGGGGTTTGGCTAGACCCCCACTTATCTTTCACACCTCACATAAGACGCAACCATCTCAAAGTTACGCCACAAACTTGGATTGCTGTACCGGCACAGAGACTCCCTCCCACTTCCAGCTAGACGTCAAATAGTAACTAAAATGATCCTCCTCGTTTTTGATTATGCTGACGTGGTCTACTGCCCCACCTCCGCATCCACCTCATCAAAGCCTGACATCCTCCTGAATTCTTTCTGCTGCTTCGCTACCAACTCACCCTCAAGAACACATCACTGCGACCTATACTCCCTCATGGGGATAGCCCTGCTGTCCCACAGACGCCATATCCACTCGCTCAACCTTATATCCAAATTCTGATTTGACTTGCTTCCTTCCTGCCTAGTGGTCAGTCTCTCACCGGCCTCCAATACACCCTACACACACTGAGACACAGAAACGAAAGCTCTTTTAGTACACCTCATCCATCCTCGTCCTCTGGCAAAGCTGCTTTCTCCTACCAGTTCCACTCTCTGTAGGGCAAATTAACCCCCATATTAGAAACTCCTCCTCTTACCTTGCATGCAAGAAACAAGTTCGCCTCCTAACACCTCCCTCTTGTCTCTGCCCTAGGTGAGCCTGTCACCCCTTCCAGTTCCCTCTGGTCCATGCTCTCTAAACTCACCTACTCCTCCTCTCATATTCCTCACTCTTCTGAAATATTTTAACCTGAAATAGTCCAGCTATGTTTTATATATTAATGTTGTTGTTTAGCAGCCATACAGTGATGGATATATCCCTCTGAACTTTCTCAGCCTGAATTGTGCCAATTGCCAGCATGATCTGTTTGTATTTCAATTTACCTGATTTATGTCAGCTTTCAGTAGGACCTGTTTGTATGTTTAAATCTATAAACTTGTAAATTATATTTTTCAATCGTGTAAATAACCTAAAACTACCTTGTAAATAATTTTGTAAATGTTCTGTCTTTGTAACTGCTGTAAGAAATCCAATTTTCCCTCCCCCACCCGTCGCACCTGGAAACAAGCCTTGGCTCAGTGTGCCTATCCTGGTCAACAAATGTTTACATAAAAAATAAATAAAAATATATTTAGGTCTTCTCTCAAGATGATAGCTGTTGCGAGAATAAGGGGCCTTAGCTATTACAGTACAGCTCACAAGCATGAAGATGCACAGTAAATGTCTTTAAAAGGTATGTAGTAATTGTCTGGCTAGCACAGTGGTAGCGCTATATTTACCATTCAGACGACCCAGGTTCACCCCAAGTCCAGGATGTCTGGTGCCGACTGCTGAGGCAGCGTTCCAGTGTACACCTTGGATGCCTGCTGCCTCTGGAAAAGAGAGAGACAGACAGCACCTTCTTCAACTGTGTGACTGCCTACTAATGACCTGGGGGTATGCAAGAAGGAATGAGTGGTCCCCTGCAGAGCAACCCTACATCAGCATGCATACATTGGCCTAGCGCGATGGAGGGCAGACCTGGGACAGATGAAGTCCCCCATCCCTCAACGTCCACCTGAGCTGCCTGGCCCTGGGGGTCTAAAGGTGCAAAAGGGACCTTGAGGGAGATGGAAAGAGGATTCCATGTATGGTCCGGAGTTACCAGACACAGTAAGTACACAAAAGGCATACAGTAAATATTAAGAATATCTACATACATGGGGAAGTGTGTAACCACAAATCATTTCACATAGGCACCCAAAAGCCATCAGATTACTCTGACTTTCAACCCATACCAATCAAGGCCAGATATGAATGAATGACATCCAGCACACATAAAAAGTTCCTTCACCCACTGTCAGTTTACTGGTGCACAACAGAGGCGTCAGAGTTTGAAAACCATAACAGAAGAACATTAATCCTTTCCGTCTGGGAGCACAATATATTCTGCATACTATAATTGGATTGGGTCAATCACAGTTGCTTAGTAAGCTACATGTCACCTCTAAGACAAGAAGATCAATAGTTCATGGGTTCTTGTCCCACACAAGGAATTTGGCCAATATCCAGTACTGGCACTGGGGTGCTATACTGCTGAGGTGCTGTCCTGGGGATGAGATGTTAGTCCTAGGTCCCTCCTGCCCATTTCTGGTGTCTGTCCAGATGGAAGTAAAACATCCTATGGCATTTAGAGTAGAGGCAGTGCTCCAGATAAGGTGAGTACTGGCCTATTTCACTCACCAATTTTTAAGAAATACTTTTTTTTTTTAACAAGTACTGATACTCATCCCAATTCTTAGAAATGCTCCATAAATACTTAAAAATAAGCAGTTTTCCACATTTAATGCACTTTTACTCATTAGAGTTATATTCTACTCAATGTTCAGAGCTGTGCACCTGGGGACCCGGGACTGAATCCCACCACTGCCACCTACTCATGCTGTGACCCTCAGCAAATCATTTAACCTTCCTGTGCTAAATCTCTCTCTCTCTCTCTCTAATCTATCTTCTGTGCTGTTTAAATGTCCCTAGAGGGCTTACAATGGCAGTGGCATTCCCACCTTCCCTCCTGTGGGCTGGAAAGAGCATTGGGATATAGTATGTATGAAAGGTGCAAGGTTCTTTCTGCCCATCCCTGCTGCTGTCCATATGGAAGGTAAAGATCCTATGGCACTTACTAGGATTCATACTAGGAAAGGTCTAGATGCACAGAAGGCATAAGCCCATAAATGAGTGTAACCCCTAGATGGAGCTATCCCAGGGGCTACTACCCCTGCCTGATTTGCCACTAACAGGTTGAGGGGCCTGGATCCAATGGCGGGTGCCTCCACCCAGAGGTCAGGGTTTGCAATAGTTAAACTAACTTGGTCACAGCCCTCTGGGACACTGCAACCCCCCTTTCTTCCCACTAGTGGCCCACACAATATATCAGATTACCTTCACGGT
Source organism: Neoceratodus forsteri (assembly GCA_016271365.2). Classification (NCBI taxonomy): domain Eukaryota; kingdom Metazoa; phylum Chordata; order Ceratodontiformes; family Ceratodontidae; genus Neoceratodus; species Neoceratodus forsteri. The sequence goes on along the minus strand of CM057459.1, from coordinate 436,292,558 downwards.
ATACATTACCCCCAGGTCTGGTTCCGCACTGGGACCTCCTGTGAAATGAGATACAGTGCAACAATCACAGTACAGTACTTTAACATAGACAAATACCTCAGGCAGTATAACTTTGCTGAAACAAGCAGCTGATTTATTTAGGGGATATAACAAGGACAGGGGAAATCAGGTTAATTAGCTTATCACTCTAATAATCTATTTCATGGCTCTGTGCACAGGCCTATCCCTATCAGTTACTGTCCCTGGGTACCCAAGCCCCAGTGGCTAGTCCAAACCGTGGGTAGCTGGTAGGGGCCCTTTCACACAGAGAAAAGGAGAATTAAACAGTCAGCAGTACAGTAATTCCATTTGGATTTAATGTGGCAATTCAACAGGAGCAACCCTGAATTAGTACTCACGACCTCCAAATAAGATAGGGTCCTTCAATGTCAGCAGGGCTCACTTGAGGTACACAAACCTCTTCACACATCCATATAAAAGAAAGTACTATACCAGGCAGGCTGCATCTGTATCCCATCGCCAATTACTGCACAATACCGGGAGAACACACAGCAGATTCAGTTCCTGACAGACCGAGTGCAATTTTCAGCAATTCTTCCAGTCTTCTACAGGGTGAGCCTGGTTTCTACTCTTCAGAGATCCTTTGATTCTTTTCACAGGGACGGATTCAGTCCTAACAAGCTGTTACACAAGCTGCAGACCGGAACTCTGGGCCTTACACCGTTTTTGACTAAACTGCACACTGAAAAACACAGGGCTCCTTCCTTCTTCACTGCCAAAGCTCAACTGAACTCCAACTGACGAAACCGGCACTTCTTTGAGTTCCTCCCAGTTCTTGACTGGATTGGCTGTCCTCACAATAGACTGCTGCTGTTGGTCCAAAAAGGCACTGAAGTCTAAACTACATCTCCCAGAGTCACTGCCCATACAATCCTCTTGTGGCTGGCTCAGATTATGAGTCAAGTTCTGATTCGTCCAAGGCATCATTTTAGAGCTAGCTTACCCCACACTGATTGGTCCAGTTCAGCAGTTCAAAACTAGAATGGGGAACTAGCAGACACAGTTCTGACTGCAAAGAAAGCAGGTTAGACAAACTGTAATTTCATTATTACTCTAAATAATTTCTGGCAAACAGTTACATCTTTCAGATAGGTTCCTTTGCACTCCTAGTGACTGCAAAATGAAGTGAATTGGCAGCAGCTCAGTGGTACTCAGAGAAGCACACAGTCCCCCATACAAACTAATTATGTCTGCAAGCAGACAGCTCTTAAAGAGACAGTACCAGAGGCTCTAAAAACACTCACTGATAAATGGCTTAAATGCCAAACACCATTCAGGCTTGGAGCATTCAAGCAAGCTCCTGGAAGTCTTTTGGGAACCCCCATTTGCAGGGGGGTTACATGAGCATCTCCCTTTTAGGGGCATTAGCCCCAGCCTGTCTGATTAAAAAGATACTGATCCAATCTCCATCTGAACACCCCAAGAGAGTCCACCTCCGCTGTCTCCCTTGGGAGAGTATTCCAGAAAGGAACAATCCTCTGTGGGAAAAAACTTCTTCTCAAGTACATACTTATCCTATGAGAAGAGGATTCCCTCAGTGTCTTGCACAATTTCCCCCTTTGTTAATAAAACAGGTCCACACAACCCACCCTCTCCCCCGGACACACCACGAGACAAGCTATCATAGCACAGATAAATATGTGTGGTTCCTGGTCAAAAATTACAAATGAATAAGAAAAATCAAAAGGCGTTATGAAAGATAAATTCTTTCCTTACCTTTCCTATATTCTATAACTTTAAGGAGGCATTCAGAAACTCCTGAACGCTCTCCTGAAACCTATTTATGGACTTGTTGTGGTTGGTTATTTTACATTATGTATTTTACTGATATTTATCTGTTTGTTTGAAGGTATTTTTTTTATTGCCTTGTGCTTCTGCTATATGTGTTTGTAAGGTGCCCTAAGCCTCTGTGGAACAGCGTCATACTACTTAAACACTGCTGCTACTACTACCTCTACTACACTAAGTCAGAACTGAAGGAGTTAACTGGTCTGGTCCAGTGGCTCAGATGTGAACCTTTGGTGGAAACAAGCACTCTGGGGTTTCTTAACCCTTTGTAGGTTGGATTTAGCAGCAAAGAAGCTCAAAGTTGGCATGTCAGCCCAAGCCAGCAGAGGAATGAAGGCTCTAAATATACTGCATATGGAAATAGGTTAAATGTGGCAAACAGTAATGGAGAAATTCAAAACAAAAAAATGAAAGGCACACTCGGCAAACTCTACCAAACTCTTTTACATAAAAAGTCTTCTTCTAACACAGAACTGATCTTAGTATTTGCATATTTAATTACAGCATGTTTGTTTGTGACTAGTTAGTAAACCCAAGTGACCCTTGGTTTAGAAACTGACTGGTCGGAGCGCCGTATTATTTTAATCTGGTTATTTAGTCACACTACTAAAAAGATAGATCCAGAAGCAAATGATTTGATTCCTTTTAATGGACCAACATAGATGTAACAACAAGAACAAAAGATCTAAAAGATACTAAAAAGATACATATTTTTGTGCTTTCAGTTTATATTTCTTAAAACACTTTAAAGACTGAGAGATACAATCAGGGCTGCTCTCTGCGTATTCTGAAGACACCCCACCAAACATAATGGCTATCACTGGTGAACAATATTAACAACTTGAAAGGTCAGCCAGTGTGTGTAAACAGCTCAAATCTGGATTTCATTTCTTTAGACTACGGTTAAACCAGTGGCCATTTTAGCTCAGGGAGAGGGGCACGGAGGCTCAAATATTCCAAACAGTTGTACATACAATTTGGTTACTCCTGCAAATTTCAAAACATTTTTTGTTGGGGAGGGGGAGGGCAGAAAAAATATCTGTCCAGCATACCCAAAGACATCACAAAAATGTATAACCACTGTAAATTCTGGTGTTGTCTCTAACAGCATTCGGCAGACATTTGGGGCATTTTTAAATCTGCCTGAGTGACTCAACTGCCTGTGCAAAGGTTTTGAGTAGCAGTCTCAGTGGGACGTTGAGCTTAACCATCGATTCATTCTGACACCTTGGAACTAAAGTCCCCTGAATGGACTCCTGGGTGACCATACAGCCTATTTAATATTTATAGGAGGGACAGTAGGGGGAAATCAAAAGTTATATTACCTGCTTCTTTTTCTTCACTTTCGAAGACTTCACATCCACCGGTTGCTGCTTCCTTTTCCTTGGGCTTGCCTGCTTACGCAAATCCTTCCCTTCTTCCTTCTTTTCAACATCATCATCATCGTCATCATCATCAGAGACATCTAAGATAGAATTACTGTTTTTACTACAGGGGAAGGTACAAACCACAGAAAAAGGATGCCCGTTTTCTTTTTTTGTTTTACTTTTTAGTTACCTGGGTTAGCCCAACTTATTTATTTGCTATTTTTTGGTGACCAGATAGGCCTACTGGAATGCAAAGTTCCATTTTCAGGGGCGACCCGGAATTAGTTTCAGTTATCAGTACAAAACAGTATTCAGACATTAGATGCATCATACAGACAGCAAATACATTATACTGTACAAGGAATCAGTTACACGTTCTTACATACAGGACAAAACACAAGGAGAGGCGGAGTATAAGGACAGTTTATGCAAGTACAGTTTAGAGCAATTTTAATACGTCAAGAGTAGCTCATTTGCATCAGGTTGGCAGAAACATACAGTCTGGTGCTTGAGACAGGGTATAGTGGGTCAGCAGGAGGAGGAGGAAGAGAGGGAAACGGAGGGAGATCAGAAGGCTAACGGATGTGAGAGCAGTTTCATCTGTAAATACACTGGGAGCCAAGCGTTTGAGCAGACTAGATAGACCATAAGGCCTTTTGCCGGTATATTCATATGAATGTATGTATGTTTGTATTTATGTAGAGTGTGACTGCCCAATCACATTGCAGGATTTTACACAGAAATATAGACAATGATGGCAGAAAAAGACCAAAAGTCCATCCAGTCTGCCCGAGTTCCCTATTTAGCCCTGGGACCAAGTGACTCATCAGGATTTTAGCCATCCCCATTCTTCCCCCCCATTCCCTTCCCAGCTTCTGCCGCTCGGGCAACCACTATTACCCTCCATTCTATCCTAACCATGCCTGAACTCACCAATAGTTTTAGCACCCACCACTTCAGCAAGCAGAGTGTTCTATGACTCCACAACCCTTTCTGTAGAATAATACTTCCTCACGTCCCTCCTGAGCCTCCCTCCTGTTATTACTCACCATTATAATGATACTGCATAACTCACCAAGTAAATACCACAATGTTATATTTATTCTATGCATGTGTTTAGCTTCCCTTATGCTATATATGTATAACAGTTCTGCCTGTTCTTTCTGATTGTAAATTTCTACTGCATTACTGGATCTTATCACTAGATGCAATAGCTTGTATTCAGTTGTTCTCCTGCTGTACCTCAAATGTTTCTTTTGAACTGACTTGTTTAAGTTGTCCTACACAGGACCACCTTGTAAATGAGCTCTGCTCAATGCAGCTTTTTCATGGTAAAATAAATAAATACAAAATATATTATAGGGGAGTGGCAGCGCCACTGTAGTTATGGCTGAAGTAGGGTGTTTTACGTTAATCCCCTAACTTTATAGCTTTGCCCCAGTTCAACAGAATTGTACGGCATTTTGCACGTGCTGTCCAGGGGCAAGGTCTCTTGATTTGGTAAGTTTCGTGCTGATCAGATGTCCGGATTCTGAGATCTGGATAGGGCATAAAGTGGAAAAATAAGGTGTTTTTTGTTCTTACCTACAGCTCAGATGGTTTGGAATTTTGTTCTAGATTGTCAGAGTAGAAAGTGCTTGCCCTAGTATAGAGCCTTTCGGTGGTTTGGTTAAAAAATATGAATCTGTTCCTTAGGCAAAAGGATTTCAGATTTCGTTAAAAGGATTTGAAATTTCAGTTCTGCACGTGCCCATAAGAAAAAAAATCTTCATTCATATGACAGCCATGTTTTTTCTGCCCCAAAAAAAAAATTTTTGAAAACCCATAGAAATGATGCTCTGGAGAAAACAAACAAGAATCTAGCTAAACGGGATTTGTTTAACTTGATTCTGGAGTTTGTTTTTTAAAAAAAAAAATATGTGTTTTGGACATTCCACATATTCTTACTGAGGCTTCTTCTGTGAGCCGAATTTCTTGTTTTGTGAGTCTCACAAAAGAAGAACCTAACTGGTGCATTAACACAGGTTTCTGAAAAGAATGTATATAGACATACCATAAATGGTTAGGCTTTCCCTCCCACAGGAAAACTGCAAGACTTACCACCTCCATAAATGACAACAAAAAATGGTGACATCATCAATTAAAAACACTATAATAAATGGATCAACTTTAAGGTTTATGATTTTTAATTACATTGACTTGAGGTTTATGACTTTTTATTAAACTGTCTTAAAAGTTAATGATTTTAAAATATATCCCAATATGCATTTGCAGTCCCCTGTCAAGTACTGTCTGACCTTTTGCAACTCACTTGACCACCCTGTGCTGCAGTCTGCCCAGCTGAGAAGAAAAGGTAAAAAGCAAGACTCAAACGAAAATAATATCTTGCATGTCTGTAGGGATATCAGCGATTAAAAAAAAACATTCTAAGGGCATATTAACACATATTACAAACAGTTTGAATTGCAGCCCCCCCCATGAACAAACTTCACAGTAAAGCTGACCCATCTTGCCATCACAGCTCTTGATCTGAAACACACAACCTGCAGGAATTACTGCAACGGGAAAAATTCCATCATACTTATCGTAATTTCCTTGTCTGTTAGCGCCAACGTTGTCAATGGGGAGTTAATACATAAGGGTAATGGACACCCCCACTGGGGTAGTGGTACAGTCAAAAGCTGTCAAGCAGCATAGAATCTTGGGCACATGAGCATTCCGAGATCATTACTTCCTCAGTCACCTTTGTCCACGCAGTACCATATACTTCTATGTAACCCATAATCAACAAGTCACCAAGGTCAGTGAAGTCTCTCTTTAACCTAACACCAACAACTTAGATATGTTAATAATTTTTGACATTATATATAGAATATTGGCTGGGTAGGTGGTTATAACGAGAATTTTACACACACCCGAGGTGTGGGATGCCACAGACATCCCACACTGAGGGTATGTGTAAAATTCAAGTTTTACACGCCTACCCAGCCTTTATTTTTTATATAATTGCTGGGGAGTGTTTTCTTGCCACAGCAATTACATAAAATATTGGTACAAGGATGTAGTGCAGACCACGGTCAAGCAGCTGCCAAAACCGTTACTTTTTTTTTTTTCACCCGCTTGCTTATCTACCCACCACCTGCCTTCCTGCATCAGGAAAAAGAACAGTTATATAAGAACTTACCGTAAAGAGCAGTTACGTAATAACTCACTGTAACAGTAGATCTTTGAGAGAGGCTCTTGCAGTAGGTATTCACAAATAGAACTAAGACACCAGGCATCAGGATCCCACGGAAAAATCTCTAGCTAGCGGTCTCCGGCTCGGGACCGCCCCCACATCAGCTGACCGGCATCAGCCTACGTCAGTATAAAGGGACGGTCCCCAATGCCCGCCTTCCAGTTCTTTCCCACCAGAGGCCAAAAGGGCATGACAGGAGAGAAGAGGATATGCCCTCTAAGAAGAAGGAGAAGAAACTCAGGGGGATGGAGTGAGGGAAGGTAATACCTCCTGCAAGAGCCTCTCTCGAAGCTCTACTGTTACTAAGTTCTTACGTAACTGTTCTATCTTACTTCGAGAGGGCTCCTGCAGTAGGTATTCACAAATAGGACTGAGTCCCAAGCAGTCTGAGACAATGCTGAGAAAGGGAGGAGGAAACATCATCCACAGTAAACTGGAAAGGCTAAACAGGGATTCACGCCAGAAGTCCCTGCAAGACAGCCAGTCCAAAGCCCGCTCTACGGCAAGAGGCCAAGTCCAAACTGTAATGTTTCATGAAGGTATGGACAAAAGTCCAAGTGGCAGCTGCACAGATTTCTGTGGCTGATATATTTCTGAAACAAGCAGCAGAGGCAGCAACTCCTCTTGTGGAGTGGCCTCCGACTTGACCCAGAAGGGTCTTGCTGTATTTATCATAACAGAAAGTAATACAATTTGCTAACCACTTAAGAGAGGCACTGCTTGGAAATAGCATTGCCTTCTCTCTTGTGCGCAAAGGAAACAAAAAGTTGATCCATTTTTTCTGAGATCCTTTGTTCTGTTAGTGTTGTTTCTCAGAATCCTATGAACATCCAGCATATGCAGAAGGTACTCTCCGTGATTTTAGTGCCCCGGAAAAAAGACCGGGAGCTCAATGGATTAATTCAGTGTGTATTCAGCCACCACTTTTGGAAGAAACTTAGGGTTTGTATGCATGGCCACCTGTTCCCTGTGGAAAATCAAGTAAGGGATCTTACACATCAGGGCTTGAAGTTCGGAGATCCTCCGAGCCGAAGTGATGGCCACAAGAAAAAGTGTCATCCAGGAGAGAAATTTTAGATCCGCCTCCACTGCCGGTTCAAAAGGAGGCAGCATGAGCATCTCCAAAATGAAATTCAGATGCCAAGGGGCAGCAGGATTACAGATCTGGGGTCTTAAGTGAAGAACCCCTTTAAGGAAAGTTTTGGAGACCTCCAATTGAGCAACCGTCTTGTCCCCCAAGGGAATGTGGTAGGCTGAAATGGCCGCCATATGAACCTTCAGAGAGGAGTAACTAAGGCCCAGATCATAGAGGTGCCTCAGGTAATCCAGGATATTGGTTGCAGGGCATGAAAAAGGTTCCAGATCCTTGGAACCTGCCCAAATGGAAAATCACTTCCACTTCATGGCATAGGTAGACCTGGTAGCCGGCTTTCTGGCTTCCACCAAAATGTCCGCCACTAGAGGTGAAACGCCGAAGCGCCATAGCTATGTCTGCAGGTGCTAAGCATAAAGGTGGAGCGATTTGAGTCCTGGATGGACCAGGGTCCCCTGATCCTAGGTCAGCAATTGCTGCGACAGAGGTAGTGGAAGAAGAGGTTCCTCTGAAAACTGTTGCAGAAGAGAGAACAAAACTTGCCTCGGCCAGAAGGGAATGATGAGAATAATTTGGGCCCCCTCTGCCCGAAGTTTGTTCAGTACCCTCGGAATCAAAGGAATGGAGGGAAAGGCATAGACGAATCTGCCCTTCCAGCACAGAGACAGCGAGTCCTGCCAAAAAACGTCTCACCCTGGAGCGAGTGAGCAGAAGGTGGGAAGCTTGGCATTGTCGGGGGAGGCAAATAGGTCCACCTGAGGAATCCCCCACTGCTCGAAGATATCATTTATGACCTCTTGTTTGAGTTCCCACTCGTGAGACTTGGCTGACAAGCGACTGAGAGTATCTGCCAGAGTGTTTTGCATGCCTCACACGTGGACTGCCGTCAGATGCATGTTGTTCTGAGATGCCAGTTACCAGACTCTCATTGCTTCCCAGCACAGAGGATAGGAATGAGTTTCTCCCTGTTTGTTGAGATACCAGACTATACACGTCGGATTGGATCAGAAGGTGACTGGGAAGAATGAAGGGAAGAAGGGCCTGTAGGGCATATAGAACAGCACTCATCTTGAGAACGTTGATGTGTAACCTCTTCTCGAAGTGAGACCAGGTTCCCCGAGTTTTGTGAGACCCTAAGTGGGCTCCCCAACCTGCACCTGACACGTCCATGGTCAGAGTCTGGGTGGAATGATTGGTGCAGAAAGGGACCTCCAGACTGAGGTTCTCCTGAACCGTCCACCACTGCAAGTCCCTGATCATTGGGTCCGACACTAGGACCTCGTGATCCAGATCGTCCTGGGATTGGTCCCATTGAGAGCGGAGAGTCCACTGTGAGACTCTCGTATGGAGTCGCGCCAGACGGACAGTTGGGATGGCTGCCGCCATGAGTCCAAGAAGTCAAAGGACCTTCCGGGCCCCAACCCATCTGAGGCAGGACAGAAGGCAAGCTTGGGTTAGGAGTGTCTCGATTCTGTCTGGGGGCATAAAGGCGCTGCTTAGGGTGGTGTCCAACACTGCCCCAATGAACTGCAGCCATTGATGTGGGACTTAGCTTGGTTGACTGTGATACCCAGGCTGGAAAAGACCTCCAGGGTAAGGGAAAGGGATCATTGGAGGTTCTCCCCGGAGAAAGTCGCTAGGAGCCAATCATCCAGTTAAGGGAAAACTTGAACTCCTTGGGCACGCAGGAAAGCTGCCACTACCGCCAGGCATTTAGTGAATACTCAGGCCCTGAGGAAAGGCCAAATGGGAGGGCTCTGAACTGGTAGTGTACCCACTGGAAACAAAAATGGAGGTATTTGCAGTGGGAAGGGCATATGGGGATATGCAGGTAGGCATCCTGCATATCCAGGGCTCATAGCCTCAGTCCCGGACGGAGCAGAGGAAGAAGACTCTGCAGAGAGAGCATGCAGAATCTTTTGTACGCCACCAACTGGTTTAGAGAACTGAGATCCAGGATGGGTCTCAGGTCGCCTGTTTTCTTTGGTACTAGGAAGAAGTGTGAATAATAACCCGTCCCCTGGTAGGGGTAGGGGATGGGTTCTATCACTGACTTTCTGAGAAAGGAGCTGATCTCCTTGAGCACCAATGGTATGTGAAGAGGGGAATATGATGACTGAGGAGGTGGTCTGTGGGGTGGTTTTTGGGTAAACTCTAAGGGTGTCCCATTGACACCAACTCTAGAACCATGCATCGGTAGTTATTCTCTCCCAGCCCGGCAAATGGGAGGAAAATCTTCCCCCTACCGGTTCCTCTGGAGGTACCAGAAGAAGAGGGAAAGGCAGGGAGTCAGGACGCCGAGGGCAGAGCGGCGGTCGGGGCTCTGGGAGTCTTACGAGACTTACTTGGGGGAGCATTAGTCACTGACACGGTGTTTATTGGGACGCTTAGCCTGTGTCTGCTTCTGTGGTTAGCGGTTTTGGCGCCGAAAGGGACGCTTCTGGCCCTGAGAGAATTTGTACATGGTCTGGACTGACTTTAATGCCAAACCCTTCTCATGTAATTCGGTGATGATGTCTTTCACATCACCTCCGAACAAAACTGAGCCCCAGAAAGGGGTGTCATGTATAGCCATCTGTACCTCAGGGGCCAAACCTGAAACACGAAGCCAGGCATGACGACGTAAACCTATGGCAAAAGCTGAGCTTCGACCTGCAGTGTCCACTGCATCGTAAGTGACACAGAGCATGTGCCTACAGGCCGAACGAGCGGAACAGACCAGATCTCCCAGTTCCTGCTTCGTCTGGGAATCTGGGAGAGAGTCCAGTTTTGATTCCACCTGACTCAGAATAAACTTCTGGTAGTCCCCCATATGTCCCACATAATTAAGGGCTCTCAAACCCAGAGCAGAAGATGCATAAGTCCTCTTGCCATATTGGTCCAGAAGTCTGGATTCTTTGTCGAGGGGAGATGAGCTGAGGTGCTTAGGTTTGGCAGTTCTATCATAGGCAGCACTAATGACAACCGAATCTGCCTTAGGGTGAAGACTAAGAAAGTCTTTGCCCTCGGGAGCCTGGTAAAGCCTATCTGCCTTGCGAGGAAGAGGGGCTAATGAGGAAGGTTGCTTCCAAATCATGGAAACAAGGTCCTCATGAGGCTCAATCCAGGGAAGAATCAGTGTAGGAGACGTTTCGGGAAGATCCGGGTGAACGGCCAGTTTCTTCCATTGCTTATCTGGCTCCACTGATTGCCATTCATAAGCAGCCTGGATTAGTTTCAGCAACTCCAGGAATGAAGGATCCTCCGGAAGGGACTTGGGAGAATCCTTGGGCCTTGGGGGGGTCTCTGGAGTATGGGGCTCATCTCCTGGGTCAGAGAGTTCATAGTCAGTGTCTGAAGGCTCCAAAGAAGAAGAGTCCTCCTTGAATAAAAAGAGATTTTAAAAAAGAAGAGTTCTCCTTATCAGGTGCGGGATCAACCGTTATGGGGTTACCCTGAGGGTGCGTGTCCTCCCTAGGACGAGAGCCAGAAGGTTCTGCTCTGGCATCTGGTAGAGGCGGAGGAGTCACTTGTTGCCAAAGAATGGGATCTGGCATAGGGTCTGGCGTCGGCTGATGATTTTCTGCCTCCTTAGTGAACTGGGACTTAGCCTCAGCCCACCAGGAAGCTAAAACCTCCTTAAGGTCCACTTGAGGTTGTGGAGGAGGGGGAGGGGACTTGGATACGAGTAACTGGGGAACCTGGAAAAAGGGTACCCATAACCTGATGGCAGGAGGCCCGACGTCGAGTAATGAGGCGTCAGGTAGTGCGGCATTGGGTACTGAGACGTTGGATACTGCGGCATTGGATATTGCGGCGTCGGGTATCCTGGTGCCAGGGGCTCCAAAGGAGCTGAAGGACCTGGTGTTGGCCCAGCTGGAGGACCAGACGGGTCTGGCGTCAGTGCAGAAGGCGAAGGGGAGAGAGTGGGAGGTCCCATGGGAGGGTCCGGAAAGACGGGCCCTGCAGGCTCTGGCAGTGGAGCAGCTCTGTCGTCAGGCACTGGTATCTCGGAGGGTGATGGCGGGTTTACCGACGTCAAGTCTGGCATCTGAGGCTCTGGCTAAGGGGGGGGGGGCACCCCTGACGGCAGCATCCCAGTATCCTCAACCCCAGCCGGGGAAGAGGTGGCAAAGTCCGCAGGGGGAGTCTGCGGGGATGAGGCAGCCTCGGATGGCAATGGAACAGAATTTCTTTGCGGCGACTCCTGGGCGTCAGTGCCTGAAGCAGGGTCACAGGCTGTGCAATCGTCGGATGAGCCAACGATCGGCTTAGCAGCTTTGTCGGGGCGGGCAACGGCAGAGCCGGAACCCGACTTATCAGGCCCACTCGCATCGGTAGGCCCAGTAATAGAGGTGGCCGTAATGGGACTGGAGGCCTCCTTTGCCCTGGAGGCTCCCGGCAGGCCTGAGCGCGAGCCCAATGGGGCTGACGATGCTTGGTAACCACCAAAGCAGCTGTTGGAAAGTGATCTCCTAGAGGGGAAGACACCTGTAAAGCCGCCACTCCAGCCAAAGTCGCGGGCTCCAGCCAAAGTCGGGCTGTGGCTATTCCCAGTCCCTATGTTTTTCCTTGTCCCTTTCTTCTTATGGTGGCCTTTGGGGACGCCGATGTCTGCCGAGTTTCTTCAGTTCTTTTCCATGGAGGCCATCTTTTTCTTTAAAATGGGGGCTTCCAGGGACTGCTGTCGCATCTTGCGGGTGACTGAATTGAACTTCTGGCAGTGGTCACACTCCTCCACGCGGTGGTCCGGGCCTAGGCAGAAGAGACTCAAGGAGTGGCCGTCCTTGTGAGGGAGTTGGGATCCGCATGACTCACACTTATTTTTATGCGATTTGGAGGGCATCGGGGATGATATACACAGCCGGATATAAAGAACAATTTAGAGGAAAAAACTGGTAAGCTTTATAGAAAAAAATGAGAAAATACTCTTCCAAAATGGCGGTAGAAGTAGCGCTTTTCTTCCGCAAGGTACTTTCTCAAGCCGACAGTGGGAAAGAACTGGTAGGTGGGTGTGAGGGACCGCCCCTTTATACTGATGTAGGCTGACGCCGGTCAGCTGATGTGGGGGCGGTCCCCCGCCAGAGACTGTAAGCTACAAATTTTTCTGTGGGGTCCTGAAGCCTGGCGGCTTAGTCCTATTTGTGAATACCTACTGCAAGAGCCCTCTTGAAGTAAGATCAGTAGCTCTTTGAGGGGATCTCAGACATCAGGTACCACTGTAGGAACTTCACCGTCGACGAATGGAGAATCCACATGGAAGATTTTCAGCTCCCTCCTCAGTTCTTTCCCCCCAGAGAAGAAGAGAGCAAGGCCCACACCTTGGGAACTGAGGAGAGACAGAGGGACCCAGCTCTAGATAAAAGGATGGAAACAACAGATAGCCAGGTCTTGAACAGGAGCCCCTAGAAGGGGAACGGTGGGAGGGAAAGCATACCTGATGACTGAGATCCACTCGAAGATCTACTGTTACAGTAAGTTTTTATGTAACTGTTCTATCTTCTTCAGGGTATCTCAGTCATCAGGTACCACCGTAAGTAAGAACACGTACCAAGCAGTGACAGGAGGAACAGGTAGTCTGGGAGGCTGAATCTCCATAAACTTAAGACAGGAGAATTGAAAAAAGCTACTCAGCCAAGGATCTTCATAAACTTAAGACAGAAGACCCTGCAAACTGAACCTGCCAAGGGACTCCATAAACTTAAGACAGGAGCCCTTGCAGCATAGCCCTGCCAAAACCAGCAAGGGCTCTTGAGGCAATGTCCAGACTGTATGGCTTGATGAAGGTGTGGACTATACTCCAGGTGGCAACCGCACAAATGTCAGCGGCTGAGACCCCTTTGAAGCAAGTCACCGAGGTAGCCAAACCTCTGGTGGAATGGACTTTGACAGCTCAGGGCAACTCCTTGCCATACTTGTTATAGCAGAACACAATGCAATTTGCCAACCATTTGGATGAACATTGCTTAGAAACTGAGATTCCATCTCTGCCGGGGCAAACAAAACAAACAACTGCCTAGACTTTCTGGACTCCTTAGTCCTGAGCAGATAATACTTCTAAGTTCTGCGCATATCTAACGTATAGAGCAGTGCTTCCCCCGGATTGGCACGCTCGGGGAAAATAAACAGGAAGGTGGATAGACTGATTGAGTGTAAACTCAGAAACCACCTTAGGTAGAAACTTAGGATTGGTGCGCAAAGATACCTTGTCTTTGTGAAAAATCAAATAAGGCTCCTCACACCAGAGGGCCTGAACCTCTGAAATTCTTCGAACGGAAGTAATGGCAACTAAAAAGAGTGCTTTCCAAGAGAGAGAGAGAGAGTGCAAATCCTAAGTCGCGATTGGTTCAAAAGGAGACAGTCTCAACTTTTCCAAAATAAAATTCGAATCCCAAGCCAGGACCGGGGAACATATTGGGGGTTTTGATGCAGGATGCCCCTAAGGAAGGTGTGGGAGACATCCAGCTGAGCAATAATGCAGCTACCTATGGGTTCATGGAAAGCCAAAATGTGGACTTTGAGGGAGGAATACTGGAGACCTGAGTCAGACAAAGAAATCAGGTAGTCCAGGACATGCTTCACATGACAGGTGAAAGGGTCAAGGGAATGCTAGGCAGCCCAGATGGCAAACCGCTTCCACTTCATGGCATAAGTGGTACGGGTGGAAGGCTTGCAGGCGGCCACTAGTATGTCTGCTCCCCTATTAGAAACCCCAAACCTGGCAATGGCTACGTCCTCAGGAGTCACACATGCAGATGGAGGGATCTGAGGTTTGGATGGACCGAAGTCCTCCAATCCTGGGTCAGCAGGTTCCTACAGAGAGGTAGGGGGAGCCTGAGGCTCCTCCACCAGCTGCTGAAGCAGAGGGAACCATATCTGGTGATGCCAGAATGGAGCTACCAGGATCATGCTGACCCCCTCCATTTGTAGTTTGAGCAGCACCCTCTGTATCAGTGGAAATAGAGGGAATACATATAGAAACCTCCCACTCCAAGAGAGGGACAACACATCTCACCAGAAAATCCCAGGCCCTGGATCTAATGAGCAAAACCTGGGCAGTTTTGCATTGTGTGGGGACACAAAAAGGTCCAACTCTGGGTGACCCCATCTGTCGAACAGATCTTCTGAATGTGGCATCAGGCTAAAGTGTGTCGGGTGAATGAGTGTCAAGATCTCGTAGTAGATCCGATTGTCTGACTGCACCAGAAGCAGGCCTGGGGCTAGGTGCTCCTGAAATGCCTGCATGGCATAGAGCACCTCCCTCATCTCCAGGACACTGATATGCAGGGCGGCTTCCCACTGGTACCAGGAGCCCAGGGTTTGAAAGGGACCCAGGTGTGCCCCCCAGCCCAAACCTGAAGCATCCATGGTCAGGATCTGATTCAGGCAGGAGAATTGGAAGGCGGCCCCTTGAAGAAGATTCGAGGGGTCCATCCACCACTGCAATGCTTTGTGTACTGGAGAGGAGACCCGGACTAGATGGATTCAGCTCGTCTAGACATTGATCCCACTGCACTCTGAGAATCCACTGAAGGGTACGCATGTGGAGCCTGGCTAGTGGAACAGTGGGAATAGTCGCAGATTTTAGTCCCAGGATCCTGAAGTACAGTCTGGCAGGAACATACCGACTCTAAGCGATCTCCTGAGCTTGAGCAATAAGACATTCCCTATTTTGGGGCAAGAAGGCCTTCCTCTGCTCTGAATCCAGGACCGCCCCAATGTTCTGTAATCTTTGGGACAGTAATAGAACAGACTTGGGCAGGCTGACCGTGATGCACAGAGACTGAAAGAGCTAGAGGGTACGTTCCAGAGTCAGCAACAGCTGTTCTCTGGATGGGGCCTTGAGGAGCCAGTCATCCAGGTAAGGAAAGACGTACAGACCCTCCCTTCTGAGGGTTGCTGCATCTGCTGCTAAGCATTTGGTAAAGACACACGGTGTAGAGGATAAGCCAAAGGGCAATACCTTGAATTAATAATGCTCCCTCTGAAAGACAAAGTGGCAAAATCTCCTGTGAGAAGGAAAAAACACAATGTGCAGGTAGGCGTCCTGCATATCCAGGGAGCACAGCCAGTCTCCAGTTTTGAGGAGGGCCAAAAGACCCAGTAAAGTTACCATCCGGGACTCTTTGTACTGGACGAAGAGATTGAGGTCTTTGAGATCTACAATAAACCTCAGATCTCCCATTTTCTTGGGAATCAGGAAGAATCTGGAATAGAACCCCTGGTTTCTCTGTCACTATGGCACTAATTCTATCTCCCACTTGTGCAGAGGAGTCTGTACCTCCTCCTGGAGAACAGGTAAATGAGCCAGGGGTAATCTGAGGGTGGCGGAGGGGTGTCTGGAGGCTGCTGAATGAGCTCCACTGTATGACCGCTCTCTATGATCTGCAGGATCCATGCATCTGACGTTATGGTTCTCCATTGATTCAAATGGAGGGAGAATCGACCTCCAACCGCCACCTCTTGGGCGTGGGCCAGAAGGGGGGGATTGGCAAGGAGTCAAGCTGAGGAGGATCCAGCTGTGGAAGCGGGATCCTCGGTTCTGGGACGCTTGACTGCCGCTCCAGCCTGGGAATGAGCAGGCAAGGAGGACAGGGCTCTACACTTTCCCTGGGGATGACAGCCTGAGCCTCGTCTGTTAGCCTGCCTACAAAAAGCAGAACGCCTCCTACCACACTGCTGAGTGTGGTAGAGGGAGTGGACAGACTTAAGAGCCGTGCCAGAGGCCTGTAGATCATTAATGAGGTCCTGGACATCTGAGCTGAAAGTTTTAGTGCCATTAAAAGGGGCATTCAGAACCTTATTTTGCGCATCAGCAGCGAACCCAGAAACTCTGAGCCAAGAGTGTCTACGTAGACAGATGCCGTGGCAGCGCCCTGGCAACTGTATCAGATAAGTCATAGATGGCTCTAAGGATTTGCTTAGCAACATCCACGGCAGTTTGAAAGCATTGAAGCAACTCCTTGTTTCTGGGCACCATTCGGAAGGGCTTGGACAGCAGTCTTTGCCCTTCCTCCAGTTGGTATTCTGGAACTTAACCATGTGGGACAGATAGTTGGTGATCCTCAAACCTAGGGTGGAGGAAGCGTACACCCTTTTGCCCCAGAGATCAATCCTCTGAGACTCCTTGTATACGGGCAGGGAGCTAAGATGTTTGGGCACCCTAGACATGTCATGTGCTGCTTTGATGACTACAGAGTCAGTCTCAGCTTGGACAGCAAAGTATGGAAGGCCTTGAGGGGCACTGTAGAGCTCATCAGCTGTATGGGTTATAGCTGGCACCATGTCTGGTCTGTGCCAGGCTTCCATAGTAGCATTCTTAAGTGCTGGAAGCATGAGAGGAATAATTTTTGGGGGAGATTCCGGATTCTCCAGGTAGTCCGCCAGATGCTTTTTGGTGGCATCCTCCTCCTCTGATTGGAACCCCATTGTGGAAGACAGTTGCTTCATAGTATTAAAGAAGGTAGCATCCTCAGGTGGGGACCTGGGGATGTGCTTGACTGATCCTTTACTGACTGAAGAGGCCTCAGACTTGTCAGAAGTACAGTACTAGTCCTCTTCCTCTGGGAGGATGAGGTCAGAATGATACTCCTCCTCGAGGTCGACCTCTTCCTCAGGGTCCATCAATGGGCACACTATCGATGGTCCCCCTGCAGACTCCTCCTCGACGTTGACCTCTTTCTCAGGGTCCATCAACGGCACACCATCGACGGTCCCCAAGCAGGTTACCAGGGTCAACAAATGGCTGCTGGGCTATAACATTAGTGAAGCGAATGAGAAATTCATTCAAGTCCTGAGTCACCGGAGGAGGAGTTGTCAATGGCACCATGGCCCACAAACCTGACTGTAGGCCCAAGGAGCCCATAGCCCTTGGAGAGGAAGGGGTGGGTCCCAAAGGGGTGGTCATCGACGATGAACCCATTGTTGATGGAGGAGGTGCCAATGACCCGGAGATCGATGGCCTTGGGCCCTCAGAATCAGGTGGAGCAGCTGTTGGCATGGGTCTGCAGTGAACCAGGACCTGGACAGCAGGTCTCTTCGTCGGGGCAGCTGCCAACGAAGAGTCCACCAAAGAAGGAGAGGCCGACAGGGAACAGGATGGCTGCCAGGGGGAGCAGTCACAATCCCGGTCGTTTTTATGACTTTTCCCCGAGGACTTGTCTTGAACCTGG
Source organism: Neoceratodus forsteri (assembly GCA_016271365.2). Classification (NCBI taxonomy): domain Eukaryota; kingdom Metazoa; phylum Chordata; order Ceratodontiformes; family Ceratodontidae; genus Neoceratodus; species Neoceratodus forsteri. Next base: position 436,274,861 of record CM057459.1, on the reverse strand, counting down.
GAGGCCTTGGAGTTCTTAGACCCTGAGGGCGACTGTGTGGCCGGTGCCCAAGAGGACCCTGGCTCGGAGCTGGCTACCTGCTGTTTCATGAAGGTTTTTAGAGCTTTTCTTCGTCACCTAAGGGTGGTTTGGTTAAATTGTTGGCAGAGCTCACAATCCGAGGCGTTGTGATCAGGCCCAAGACAGCAGACACACACAGAGTGTTCATCATTGAAGGCAATCTTCTTTCTGCAGCAGCAGCGACAGAAGAAAGAAGATGGACTCACTATTGACATCAAAGAAAAGAAGGAAAAAAATCTCTGAAAGAGATTTGTGAGGGTTGTAGAAAAAAAGGCCATAGGTCAAAAAAGGCATGAATACTGTGACAGCTCTTCACGCGGAGACTGTGCATACAAGTCAGTGGTGGGGAAAGAACTGAGGAGGAAGCGGGGCCGCCCACGCCTATATAGGGTTGGTGACGTCGGCAGACAATGACGGTGTGGGCAGCCCCAATTGTACTGCTGAAATCTTCCATGTGGATTCCACATTCATTGACAGTGAAGTTCCTACGGTGGTACCTGAAGACTGAGATACCTCCGAAGAAGATCAATGCCTCCCCAAATGAAAAAAAAAAAAACACTACCATCCTTGATTTCACCATACTGATCTCATCTTCCTGTCTCCGTCTCCTTACTCTCCCGGCCTCACTAAAAGAAAACAGAAGACATCCAAGTGCTACTCGCAGTGTAGTGTTCGGATCCAGCACTGAAGAGCAGCATGGAGCGATGGAAACTCAGCGCGTATGCGCCGTTATAACCCGCTGGTTATAATGGGGAATTATAACCGGGTTTTCCTATGGGAGAAAATGCTTCCCAGTTATTATAAAAAGATATATGGATGGCCTACCCCATTTTGGAGATCTGCTTGAGGGAGTCTCGATGACCAATTCTTCTGTCATGCTTCTTAAGCATCCGGCCACTGATCCTTTGACAGGGTTGGTACGCTGCTGCTAACCCTTGCAACATAAAGAAGTTTAAACAATAATGACACTAAGTATAACTGAAGAGAACAAGTTAAGCACTAACCTGTAACGGAGAAGCAGCACACATTGCTCAAAAATCACAACCCATCAACCCGTGTGCCTTTAAGTGCAAAAAAAAAAACATTTCCACTGTTAGCAGATAATTCCAGATAACTGGCTATAATCACACACAAATCATCTTTGCTAAAATCCAAAGTCCTTAGATATAACGGACAATATTCTCTAATAGGAGCCAAGGGAGAGGTCCCATTGACAAAGCTGGAGCTAATAGAAAAGAAAATTATGGCAAGTATGAAGAAATTTCTCCTTTCTGCATTGCTCCACACTGTCACTGAGGAGTTAAAACATGAATTCTAAAAAGCAGTACCCATTCCCATCAGGGCTGCCATGTGTGCAAACACCTGGCCTCGCAAGGTGTTCAACGTGAGACCTTTGTTTGCCCCTGACTGCAAGAAATCCAGTATCTGCAGAAGTGTAGATTTAGACGGTCTGATACCTCTCTCCTTGGGCTAACCAGAGATGGTATTCAACACACAATCATAAGATGCAGATGTAGAAACCTTCCTTGAGGCCATTAGGGCATCCACCATTTTCCTTGAGAAACCCTGCTTTAACAATCTCCTTCTCACAGGAGCCAAGCTGCCGAATGCATCGCCTCTAGATCTAGATGCAGCATGGGACCTTAGCAGTGAAGGTCCTCCCAAAGTGTGAGTCAAAAGGGAGCCTGCTTAGCTACATTCACAAGGTTTGAGAACCACGGCCTTTTGGCCAATCTGGGGTGATCAGAAGGAAGCTCCCTCTTGACCGCCTTATCTTGAGAATTACCTTGGGAAGTAGCGGAAGCAGAAGAAACAAGTAAGCTCTGAAAATATCCCATGTCTGGGGCAAAGCATCCACCACCTCTGCCAAAGGACACTGGTACTGACTATAGAGCAGTGGTACCTGAACATTTTTCTTTGACGTGAAGAGATTGATTTGAGGATGACTGAACCTTCTGCACAGATGTTTGAACACCTTTGAAATCAACATCCATTCTCCTGGATGGACTGCCTCTCAACTCGGTCAATCAGCCTGCACATTCAGTTTCCCTGCAAAATGAATTACCGAGAGGGTCAGAAGGTTTTTCTCTGCCCACAGTAGTACCCCGGTGCCTTCTGTCAGCATTCCCTGGCTTCTTGTGCCTCCTTTATTGATTATGTATGCCACAGTGGTGGCGCTGTCCAACTTTACGTTGATGACTCTAGACTGCACCCAACTGTGAAAATGAAAAAGTACAAGAAACACCGTCCTCATCTCCAACACGTTTATCTGAAGCTGCTACTCCTGGGGTCCAAACCCCCTGGATCGGTACTTGATCCAGGACTGCTCCACACCCCGACAGGCTGGCATCAGTTTTCAAAATCAGTTCTGTTGGGACTTCAAAGAGAGACCCCTTGCTGCGATTCTTGAGGTTCTCCACCAAGCTAGTGACTGCAGTACCAATCAATGTGGTGGGATCAGAGCTTCGTAGTCTTCCAAGTGCAGTTACCAGGCCTCCAGCATCTTGTTCTGGAGCAGCCACATATACAAGCAGGCCCATGGCACTAGCTTTTTTGTTGCAATCATAAGCCCTAGCATCTGGAGAAGCCTGTGAACAGAAACCAACAGTTGGCTCCTCAACCACTGAACATCTTGCCTCAGGGTCTCCTTCCTGGATAATGAGAGAACCATTTTTCCCCCTCATCAGTCTGGAACACTGCCCCCAAGTGTGCCAACCTCTGAGGCAGGATCAGGGAGCTCTTCTCCTGTGATAACCCAACCATATGACTCCAGAACCTCCAAGGTTCTTGACACCAATCTTTCTGCCATCCGAAGAGTCAGAGCTTGAATGAGCAAGTCATCTGGGTGGGGGTATACGTGATGTCCCTTTTGTCTCAGCTGTGCCACTAACACAATCAGGACCTTCGAAAACATCCTGGATGCTGCTGCCAACCTGAAAGAGGGTGCTCTGCACTGGAAGTGCTGTCCCTGAATCGCATACCTCAGAAACTTCTGGTGCAACTAGGCAATGGGAAGGTGGAGCGAGGCATCCTTCAGCTCTATGAATGCTAAAGAATCCCCTGGTTGGAGTGCCCATATGATGGACTGCAAGGACTGTATCTGGAAGAATGTGTGGTGGACAAACTTGTTTAAATGTTTCAGATCCAGAGTCATGTGGAAGCCCCCGGACTTCTTGGGAACCACAAAATAAATCTAGTAGAATCCCAAGCCCTCCTCATTCGGTGGGACTGTAACAACTGCCTTGATCTGTGTCAAGTTATCCAAGGTCTGACTCACTGCCTGTCTTTTCACTTAAATTTGAGGTACTGGAGATTGCAGGAAACTACCTCTCGTGGGAACAGTAAAGAACTCTATGGGGTAACCTATAGCCAAAATCTCCAATACCCACGTATCTGACATTAATTGGGACCATCGCTGGTAAACAAATTCTGTAGTCTTCCACCAAGGAAAGGGGAACAAAGATAGACCTGTTTATTTTCATTACGAGTTACCTCCTCTTCTTCCCACACCTCCATTATGTCTGCAGGCGAAGGATCCTCTGTTACTGTTACACCTGAATCCAGAACAGACTCCCCTATTCCTCTGGTTTCCAAAATTTCCAAAGGGTTGAAAACCACCTCTAGACTCTCATGGCTGAGCAAACCCACGTCCTCTCAATGCTTGGTTAACCTTCTGTTGGTTATTTGAGACCGGCAGTTTCCCCTTTTTGTTTTGGACGTCTTTTAGCATACTGTCCAGATCCGGGCCAAATAATAAGCCTCCATTAAAGGACAGGATGAACAGCTTTGATTTGGATGCCTGCCTGCCTCATCTGGACCCCACTGATGGAGCCAGACATCCCGTATAGCTGCCACAATACGATAAGTGGAGAGGGTGGACATCCACAAATTGTCCACATTGTAGCCCCCAGGAAGGCGGAGGCCATGGCCACAGGATGTAAAATATTTGCCCCCTCCAACTCTGGAGGATGTAGCTGCCCAAAGCCGTCATCCATGAGTTTAAGGCTCTGGAGATGACAAACAGTGCATAAGACTTTCAAATATTTACCCCATTCGAGGCAAATACACGTCTGCACAAAATGTCCACTCTCTTATCGTTAAGAGTCAGTTAGAGCTGATGAACCTTTGATAGGTATAGTTGCTGCTTGACAGAATTTTCACAGCCTTGCCTGCCAGTGGAGGAACCTCCCATTTTTGGAGTTCTCCTCCAGGAATGGATAACATGTCACCCTTGGCCTAGGGAGCTGCTTGCGCATATCCGTTCCGGCCTATTCCTGTTCAATAATCTGATCGCAGTGTACAAAGTTTGCAAAACACTTTGGTGAAGAGGCTGAGGTGGACAGGATAGGATTCACGTCCAAGGATTCAATGACGTTCACCTCCTTCAACTGCAATGTCCAACAAGCATCTATTGTTAGATATGATAAAGACCTTGTATCAAACAGGGATGGGATCAGAATATCTTTTTTTTTGTCATTTCTATTAATGCTCCCCCCTGCCACCAGCACATTAATGCCATCAGGAGTCACCAAGTCATCCCCTACAGCTGTTGTCCCCTCCTTACCTGAATCCCGGTGCTCAAGGTCATCCCCTGTGGATCCATGGCTATACCCCAAAGGTGGGGACAAAGTGGGCCACTCATTGTCTCGTAATTCTGCATTTCGTCAGGACACCAAGGCTGCGGAACAGGCAGGGGAAATCCAGATCAGTGCCAGGCGCTCCATCTTCCCAGTGTGTTGGGCCATTTTCTGATGTTCTGCCAGAGGCATGACAAGTGCTGTGACGTTGAGCCACATACGCTGATGCCCGTCATGCCTCCCCCCCTCCCAAATTGGGACTCAGGCTTGCTGTGCCATCGGCTTCCACCAGAGGCCAGTCATGCACCAAGCCCTCTGCCCCTTCCCCCGAGAATGCAAGCTGTTCCATGGATGCTCAAGCCTCTTCTCCCAGCCGGCCCTCCGACACCCCAAACTCATTCCTGAACCCGGGTTGCTGGTGTCACAAGTAGCAGCGCTACAGCTGTGCCGGCAGGCCGTTGATTAGAATCTTTTTCTTGGGTTCTGTCCTCTCCCCCTCCTCCTCCGCCTCCTCAGGATCTTCTTCCTCTTCTGACAGAGTTATCAGGTCAGGATCTTCCCCATGCTCCCCTGTATCCTCATTTTGACCTTCCATGTCAAGATTGGGAGATGTCTGTAAATTTGGGTGAGTGGTATCATTCTGCTCTGGCACTCCTGAACATGGCTATATGGACCCCCCCTCCCGGGGGGCCGCCTTTGGTTTGGGTGTTATGGAAGAAGTGCCCTGCAGGACATCAGAACTCAGCAACTCATTTAACAGCAGGAAAATGGATCTGTGCAACTCAGCCGTACTACTGTCAGTCGGTACCCCAGGTGCACCTCACCCCCAGCTCAGAGGTTCAGTTAGTGGGTACCAAAATAAAAATGTTAAATTGCTTTACACAATTAGGGCAGTAAGACCCTAAGGGAGAAGGTCTCATCATTCTCCTACAGGTCTTAACTCTCTTAAGCATGACTGGTCTCCAATAAATACAGGTTACTCACCTGTAACAGGAGTTCTAGGAGTGGTATATGTTGTTCATCCACACTATCTGGCAGGTACCTTGCTGCTTTAAGAGTGCCAAAAAGTCTTCAAACTGGCCCCTCCCACACACCTGGGTGATGTAACTCTCAGTTCCACCCTATGACGCCAGATCTTATCCTGCTGGAAACCAGGTTTGTGCATCAGAGCCGGGGAGGTCTGTGGGTCTGTGTGGATGAACAACATATACCACTCCTAGAACTCCTGATACAGGTGAGTAACTTGTATTTCTAGGGACGTGGATATGTTGTTCAATCCACATTATCTGGCAGACTCCTAGCAGTTCTCCGGGAGGAGGGAGGCGAGACACACACCCCCTACTTAGGGAAGAGGGACTGGAGAACTGAGGTTCCAAAACCAGCATCCCAGCATGACTCAAGGTTGATGTGGTAATGGGAAATGAAGGGTTGTGCTGACTTCCAGGTAGCAGCCCTGCAGATTTCCTGGATAGAGATGTCCCTAGAAGCAGCCTGCCAACGCAGCGGTATGATGGGTGGAATGATCCCTAAGCCCTGTGGGAGGCTCCCCACCCACCAACCTATAGCACAAATCAATGCAGGAAGTGATCCACTGCCAATCATCCGCTTGGCTGCAGGTCTGCCAGGTGCAGCTTCAGCATAGGTGACAGCTGGTGAATCTCTCCCTGAACTTCCGCCGTACGCTCCTTGTAGCAGGCGAGCGTTCATCTCATGTCCAAATTATGGAGCCTGTACTCAGCCTCCGAGGTGTGACTGATGTAGACGTCCACACAGAGTCATCACCTGATTAAGGTGAAACTCCAACGCCATCTTCGGAAGAAATTTCGGGTGGGGGCACAGAACAACCTTGTCCCTGTGGAAGACCAGGTAAGGAGACTCTATGGAGAGTGCCTGTAACTCACCAATCCTTCTGGCTGACATGATAGCCACCAAAAAGGCAGTCTTCCACGACAAATGTGACATGTCACACTTGTGCATAGGTTTGAATGGCTTGCCAATGAGCTTTGCCAAAACTAGCAGTAGATCCCATGGAGGTGGAGGTTCACGCACCGATGGGGATATGTGATCCAGGCCTTTGAAAAAGCACCCGACCACTGTCTCCTGCGCCACCAACTGATGACCAGCAGAGATGGCTGCCAGGTGCACCTTAAGGGTCGTCGACCGAAGCCCCTGCTGAGAGAGGGACCACAGGTAGTCTAAAATGCTAGCCACCGGACAGGACTAGGGATCCAACCCTTTGCCCTGACACCAAATGGAGAATCTCTTCCATTTGAAGGCGTAGCATTTTCTGGTCGATTCCTTACAGGATGCCTCAACCACGTTGAGAACCTCATCAGAGAGACCCAAGGCCTGGAACTCTAGCCGCTCAAGAACTAGGCCATCAAGTGCATGGATTGAAGGCCCGAATGGAGTACCTTCCCCTTGTTGACGGAGAGCAGGTCCGGGCATGCTGGAAGCCGCCTCGAGGGCCTGGAGCCGAGGCTGAGGAGATCTGAATACTAGAACTGGCGGGGCCAGTCCAGGGCTACCAGGATCACCTGCGCCTTGTCTCTCTTAACCTTGAGGAGCACTTTGTAGATCAAGAGAAGTGGAGGGAAGGCGCAGAAGAGGCCTGGGGTCCATGGCCTCGAGAAGGCATCCCCCTGCAGCGAACCCTGCTGAGGAGGGTGGGCATGGTACAGCCTCAGCTTCGCATTCTCCCTGGAGGCAAACAGGTCCACCTGTGGGGTGCCCCAGAGGGAGAACAGATCTTGCACTACCTCCTGCAGGAGAGACCGCTCATGAGATGCTTTGCCCATTCGGCTGACAGCATCAGCCAGACTGTTTGAGGCTCCTGCCACATGAATGACTAGGAGATCTGTCTCCAGGCTAAGCACGAGGAACTAGATGTGAAGAGCTTCCTTGCAAAGAGGCAAGGAGCATGTCCCGCCCTGTCTGTTGAGATAGTACATGGTCAAGGTGTTGCCTGTCTGGACTTGGACCACTTGACCCCGAACGAACAGCATGAAGGCAGTCAGGGCTAGCCAGACAGCCTGGAGCTCCAGCAGGTTGGTGTGGTATCGGGACTCCTGAGGGGACCAGAGACCATGAGCTCTGTGCTCTCCCAGATGGGCACCCCAACCCATCAGAGAGGCATCGGTTATCAGGATGGCCGTTGGCTCGGGGCAGACAAATGGGATTCCCCTCCTGCAGATGAGCTGGGATGAGCCACCACTGAAGGCCATCCCTGATCTTCTGGGTCACCGAGAGCGGGCCCAACGGACCATGCTAGTACTGGCTGCCATGTAACCCAGAAGATGCAGGAAGTCCCAGGCAGGGCGCAATTGCCCAACCTAAAGTGATCAGGCAAAGGAGGAAAGAACCTCGGCCCTGTCCACCAGGAGCCGAGCTCTGGCTCGAAGAGAGTCGAGCTCCGACCCGATGAACTGAATCACCTGTGAAGGCACAGGTTCTGACTTGGCCTGGTTGATGAGAAGGCAAAGTTGCAGGCAGGCCTGGAGGGTCAGATCCCTGGACTGCTCTACCTCCTGTCTCTAGAGGCCTGCTATCAGCCAATCATCCAGGTAAGGATAGACCCGGACCCCTTGGCGCCTCAAGAATGCTGTCACCACTGAGATGCATTTGGTGAAGACCCTGGGGTCTGAAGACAGTCCGAAGGGCATGGCTCAGAACTCGTAAAGGCTTCCCTCTGCCCGAAAGTGGAGGAACCAACAGTGGGACGGACAGATTGGGACGTGAAAGAACACGTCCTGCAGATCCAGGAAGCAGAACCACATGCCTTGCTCCAGAGATGGGACTATCTAAGCCAGATTACCATCTGGAAGGTGCACGGCCTGAGAAACTGATTAAAGTCGTGCAGATTGAGAATGGGGGAACCGGCCCCCCATCCGTTTTGGAACCAGGAAGTACCTGGAAACAAACCCTGGGCATGGTGGAGGATCCGCCACCTCGCCAACTACTCTCTTGCATAGGAGCTGATCGATGTCGTCTCGAAGAGATGACTGGGAGGCTACAGACCTGGTAGCCGCTCGTGGGGCGCGGCTCAGAAGGGAGGGACCTGTCAACTCCAGAGGCAGGTTCCCCTGCCAACCACTTCCAACACCCAGTGATCCGCGGGGGGAAAGCTGACCAGGCGGAAAGGAAGTGGCTGAGCCGGCCTCCTATGGGGGGACCCAGGGGAGGTGTGACGGGGTTGGGGGAGGCACCCCACAACCCATCACTGGGCAGGCTTGGAGGAGGAGGAACTGGCCGAGGGGCCACCGGGTACTTTCCCTCCGGGCTTCCTGATAGAGGAAGTGACAGACTTGGCTCTGGGGCACCAAGACTGAGCCTGCTGGCCCTGCTGCTGGTGTTGCTGGGCTGGTCTGGCTGCAGGGGCAGAGGGATGAAAGGGCTTACGCTTTTGGTGGCGAGCACCTTTGTCCCGCTGAGCAGAGGTCACGGAGTCCAAGGTGGCATTGGACTTCTCAATGCGTTGGAGGTGACCTTCCACCCTGGGCCTGAACAGATCCGTGCCCAGAAAAGGGACATCTGCTAACTTGTACTGAGTGTCCACCGTGAAGGTCGAGATCCTAAGCCAAGCCCTGCAGCGCATGGCCACTGCACCCGCCACTGACCTGGCACAAGAGTTGCCAATGTCCAGACCAGTCTGGAGTTGCTGCTTGGCCACTGCCCTACCCTAATCCCAGACCTGCTTGACCGTCATTTGAAGGTCAGCCAGAAGATGAGGAATCACCTCATCCAGGGACCCCAATAGGGCGCGGGAGAAGTGTGCCATCAGAATGGCCAAGCTGGTCTGGAGAAGGCCCAAGGAGGCGGCAGCATAGACCTTCTTGCCAGAATGGTCTCATTTCTTTTACTCCTTGTCAGGAGGCTTGTCCACATCCCCTGTGTTGCCAGAGCACCAAAAGGCGGAGTTGGCCACCAACCCCTCAGCCGAGGAGTTCTCTGTGAACCCATAGAGGGAGCCCGTCGGAACCGCATACTTGTGGGCCATACGAGCTGATGGTGCAGGCAGGAGGCTGGATGATACCACAGCTTCAAGGCCAGGCCAACAATGGCCTTGGCCACTGGAAAGGCCTCCGAGGGGGTGTCCCCCTTGTCCAGAATCTCTGTAAGAGGATATCTGGCCTGTTTCTGGATGGGTACGAGTTGCATCACAGTGGATTCTGAGATGAGCCAAAGGATGCCTAGGAACGAGGTAGGGCTCTCGTCCAGAGAAAGACCCCCCCGAGGACTCCAGGTCGACAGGACGGGAGTTCAGGGAGGAGTCTTCAGACTCCAAAGAGTCCTCATAAATCCGCCGGCCACCCGAGCCACTCTCCACCAGTCAAGGGTGATTGGAGTGAGAGTGACTGACAGCCAGTGGGGAAGACCCTGAGCCAACCAAGAATTCTTGGTCGGCACCCTATTTTTCGGCTGAGGGGGCGGCGGTTCCACCAAGATGGGCTGGGCAGCTGATTCGTGCCAAGCCAGAGGATCCGTGAACAGAGCCTCTCCTCGGCCGAGGAGGATGAGGAAGAGCGGCGGCGCCGCTTACCGTGGTATAGGGACTGAGATCACTGATGTCAGCAGGAACGGCCCAAATCGGAAGAGGACCGAGACCAAGACCTCGACGGATGGCGGTGCAGAAGGTGAACCAAGGAAGGAGTCGGGGAAACGCTCGGCTCCAGTTCAGGGTCCTTGACTGGGGACTGGGGTAAGCATCCGGAAGAGTCCACCGGAAGCACTGGTGTCTGCGACAAAGAATTATCGGCCTTGTCGAGCGACAACCTGTCGATGGGCTCGAGAAAGATCTCGGCCTCGCCGGCAGACGTCTCAGCCAACTGGGTCGACGGGGACACCAAAAACCCAGCGGCCTTGGAGGCAATTTTGAACAAAGTCGAAAGTTGGCTCTCCCGAGAAAGGGACCTCTCCCGCTCCCAAGAGCGTCGATGGCGGGCTAATTCCTTCCTCGACTACCGCTTTCGGGGCTGAGGGAAATGAGACCCAAAAGGGCACTCTCCTTTGGTGGAAAGGGACTGGCATAGCTCCCAAAAGGAAGCCGTGCAAGAGGAGCCCAGTCAGAGCGGCATGAAGGCCGACACTGAAGAGGAGTGGGCTGGGACCTGAGCCGCCTCCTCCTTGAGGACCGTGAGCTGTTGAAGTTGCTTGAGTTGTTCCACAGAGCCTGCAGCCACAGACACCACCCAACGGGTCTCCTTCGACTTCCTGGGCAGGTAATGTTTCTCCGGGCACCCCAGTTGGAGCTGGGCAGCCCGGTATTCCAGTACCGAAGGAGAGAAAGAAAAACAGAATTCACAGGCCTGCAGATCGTGATCATGTCCGAGGCAGTAAACGCATGTGGCGTGTGGGTCGGTGCGAGACATCTTTTGCCCACAGGGGCACCGGCGAAACCCAGAAACAGATTTATCCTCCATCACAGCCATGATTGAAGGTGGTAGAGTCGAAATGCAAACAAGTTTGAGAACTAATCTAGAAGACTGAGAATCCTCAGATTCGAGAGCCAGGGCCTATTCAGCGAGAGCGCTAAGGAGGGAACCTGAACTTCCAAGCAGAAAGGAAGATCTGGTGTCATGGGAGCCGAGAGTTATACCACCCAGGTGGGTGGGAGGAGCCAGCCTGAAGACTTTCCGGCACTCTTAAAATGGCAAGATACCTGCCAGATAGTGTGGATTGAACAACATATCCACTTCCCTAGAAATCATGGTGCCACTTCCTAAAGTACCACAAAAAAAAAAAAAAAAAACACTGCTGTGAAATGGGGCCTGCTGCAGTGTATGTGCAGAATATATACCCAAGGCCCCTGTAGTCCTATGTGCCACAATCAACAATGCACAGGTGGAAACCCACTGAAAAAATAAACTTTCCCTGTGCTGAAAGGAAAATCCTCCTGAGCCAAGTACTGTATAACTCACTGAACTTACACTCAGTGCTTTTCCCTGTAAAAGTGCTGCCTGAGCGCTTTCCCGCTGCTCTCCACTAATGCCTTTGCCTCTTATCCACGAACGTACCCCCTGCGCTGCTCCACAGACACACACACAGATCTTCTCTATGGAAGGTTCACTAAATTGCCCCAAACAGCAGCAGCACTAAAGGAAACGCTCTGCCTCAGCAATTATGCTGGGTGAGTGATGTAGAGCATGTGCAGATGTGCACTGCCGTAATGATGTCATGATAATGTGTGTGACGTCACAATGTTGGGCTGCGGCAAGAATGAGGAATGAGTGCATAGGAGAAGGCGAACAAAATGGAGCCAAAAACTGCAAGCACCCAAAAAGGTGCAAAAACACGCTGGCAAACTGCTAGCAATGGCACAGGTGAACTGCATGGCTCAGATCGGCAGACTGATACACTGTACTAGTGCAATCAAAGGTAAGCATTTCCCCAGAATTTAAAACGCAGTGTAGGATACAGATTTTAAAGGCTTACTTTCCAAACAAAGACCCCATCATCTATCACATGGAAAAGGGGAGCACAGGCACAAGTAAATGTTACACTGCAAGGGCACTGTTCAGATATTTGGTAAAAACAAACTTCCCTCGGTAAGTGCTAATCCTAGCTGCTGAAGGAGGGGAGCATCCATTGCAGAGAACGCTGGGAAGGGGAGAATAAGACAGAAAGTTAGAACAATCCACACTAGCTGACTGACTATGCCCCCCCCCCAAAAAAAATAAGTCAAATCACTTACCTAAGGCACCAGGCTGATGGAATCACAGCCCTTCGTTACACACCCTAATAACAGAGCAGTGGCACATGACTCTCAGTGCATGCACAGGAGACACTGAAAGGAACTTTTTATATGGCGGGTTATTCAGTCTGAAAGCCACTAATTATATACACACACTTCTAAGAGAGAGAGCTCTACTATTGCTCTCCTACCACTCAAGTGGTACAGCAAAGACTGCAGAAGTAGTGCTCTCGGAATGCTCGTATGCCCAAGGTTCTATGCTGACTGACAGCTTTGGGCTGTACCAGTACCCTAGTGGGGATGTACATTACACATATGTATTAACACCCCACTGACAACATGAAGTAATACAGAATGAAGAAACATAAAAATCAAGACAAAAAGCATGTTTCATCACACCTCTGTGGGCATTAAATCGACTGTAAGTACAAAACCCTCCAACTGAAAGGAAATGTTTACTCTCAACAGAACTAATGGGATTCACCACAAAACATATTTGGACAGGTAAAGTTTCTAACCAAACACAGTCACTTCAAAACATAGAAATTCAAAATCTTTTTGAACCAGCAGATTCACACAAACCTACAACAGACTCCATCGTGGTTCATCTCCCACATACCCATCAGGCACATCATCTGCATGCCAAATTATTATGCTGCTCAAAGTTAACAAGCTACCCCTCAATTTCTAGTGTGTGGCACCAGGAACTCATCCCCAGTGCCAGAGACCCCTCCCTTGTGGCAAAACATTGACAGCCCATCACTGGTGGCACGCTCATGTCCACCCCACCCCCTGGTAGCGGCACCAGAACCCCATGCCCAGTGCCACTGGGGAGCCCCCCCCAAACCCCAGATAGTGGCCAGTTAAACCCGCCTATCAACTCCACAGCCATCTGCTATCAGAAAAGTGTTATTGCAAAGTCATGACTTAACACATACATCAGTGTATTTATTAAATTGCAAATTTGTAATTACATTTCCCAGACTGCAACTTACTATGGAAGTGAGTAGAGTCATCTTGAGGGGAGGGGGTGCGAAGTATATCTTGACATAGGGGCAGGGTGAGGAAGGGGGTTGTCACTGGACGTCAGGGAACATGGCAGACAAGATGAACTTATAGTCTTTTTCTGTCCTATACCCTCTATGTATTTATTAAACTGTAGGTATGTCTTGGGTGTGGGAGGCGGATGCCATCAGATACCACGGAATGATAAGTCTGAGGCAGGGTGAGAAATAGGGTGCCAACTGATGCCAGTGATTGCCTAGAACCAGGACACGGTGAGGGGCAGGGTGCCACTAGATGCCAAGCACTGTTTGGTTGCCACAAGTGCAGGGAGAGGGGCCACTGGATGCCAGGGACTTCTTGGCACAAGAGCACAGGAGGGGTGCTACTGGATGGCAGGGACTGCTTGACACAGGTCCAGGGTGTGGGAGGAGTGCCACTAGATGCCATGTACTGCTCAACACTGGGGCATAATTAGAGAAGGGATGTCACTGGAAATGAGGGAATGCTTGGATTGGATCAGGGTGAGGGAGAGGGTGCCACTGGACACCAGAGACTGCGTAGCAAAGGGTGGAGTGAGGGCAGGGCATGCCAATGGACACCAGGGACTTCTTGCCATTAAAATTACTGACAATGATGGCCTTCCGCACAAAGCAGTGTTCATCTGTTTTAAACATCCTTTACAAGAATGGAAATCAATTGCAAAAAAGCACCAGTTAGGTTTGAAGCACTGAGCCACAAAAGTAGTAAAATGTGAAGTTATTTGCAATAGTGAGAGTTTTTTCTTCTTGTTTCTTCTCCCTCTCAACACATAAATACAGGAGTTAACATGCAGAGTGTATTTTCTACCCAGAATGTACTGTGTATATTGTGATTTTTATGTGTTGTGTAATGTAGCTGATGTCTTGTTGGCTATGTAAAAATTGTTCAGTAAAAATATACAAAAACATTCCATTACTGCAGAATGTGTGGTGTGGTATTCCTATGAGGCAGGCAAAGGGACTACAGCTGGGGGTACTGACCTCAGTCAGTTGGCTAAAGGGAATTGACAGTCACTCCCCAATCTGATTGGACTGAATGAAATAGAACAGGGTGTCAAACGATATGATCCTGTGTGTTCCATGGGATAATACTACTATTTAAGGCCCTGTACACACTACAGAACTGTTTTTGAAAACCATTTTTAAAACCAGTTTAGCTAAACCATTTCTGTGCATCCACACTATTCAGTAACCATGTTTGGTAAAGGTTTAGTGTGTCCACTCAGCTAGTGTTAAACCTGTTCTCCCTGTAACTATTTCATATTAATTCCAACACACAGAACTGTGCTTGCCTGTACACACTACAGCTAGAACTGTTTTAATTAAACCATTACAGCCTAAAATGTTTTTTACTCCTGTCCAGACATGCGAGTAAAACCATTCTAGCTCTAAAACAGTTTTAAGACTAGGTATCTAGCAGAGTTTAAAAATGTTTTTGTTAAATCATTTTAAGGGGCTTGTAGTCTGGATGCAAACAGTACTAAGGGGATTTAAAATGTTTTAAGGCACTTAAACCATTTTGGCCCTGTCCACACTAGTGTTCTTGTAACATTAGAGGAAGTCTGTCCCTGTGTACACATTACAGTGATGGGTTTAAATCCGTTACTGAAAATGTTTTAGACTCACTTCGGTATTCAGTCCACATCACCAGGTAGCATGTTTAAAATGTAGTCGCCCTGCGTCCACATCATGCCTTTAGGATTGGTTTCCAGTTCATTTGCTGGCACGGTTCTCCAGCACCACGATCCCAAGCATGGAATGCTCTCCTGTCTGCATTAACAGGTAAATCATTTTAGCCTTGTAAGCATGTTTAAAATCGTGTTTAAGCCTAGGTAGCTAGCAGGGTTTAAGCACGGTTTTTAAACACGCATACAAACCGTGATAGATGTGGACGCATGCCGTGTTTCTGCTTCTTAAAATGTTTTAAACCTGTTAAGAAGCTTAATGTGTACAGAGCTTGTAACATTACAGGAATGGCAAACACGGTTTGTGTCTGCACTGTAGCACGGTGAAACCGTTCTACAAACCATCTTAACCCTGCAAGAAACCTGTTCAGAGCAGGTTTCGAGCATGGTTTCAGACCAAAATGGTTGCCTTAAACCATTTTAACAGCAGTGTTGATGCAAACTGTGCTGTGAAACAGTTTAAAGCAACCTCCGCCACCTCCCTTTCCTTAATTATTGCTGCCCAAAAGAAAAGGGGATCATTTTACTTATATCCCCAACCTCGCCATGAGCTCCTGAATCAAATGATGCTTTTTTTATCCCGATCGGTTACCATGCCCGTTAGCGAATATACCGGCATGCACTGCGGTGTCCACAATGCTTTACGGTATTGCCGCAAGCATGCATGGGAACTTAAGCGGGAAACCTCGTGGACACACCAACAACTGTACTCTGAACTGGTTTTCTAAAACGTTTTAAAAAACGAATAGCAGTGCGGACAGGGCCTTTAAGATCCACAGTGTGTACGGGGCCTAAATGATCCAAATCCATGACAATTCTATCCCACAGAGTCCTAGCTGAAACAAATGAAACTTCCTTGGCCCAGTGGCAATGGGGTGGTGTTTCATGTTACCATGCAGGACACTTAGGTCTGCATCTCAAGCCCAACTTCTGGAACCAGGCTGGAGGAGTTCAGGGTGTACTGTGGAGCTAGCGCACCAAGACTCGGAAAAGAGGGATGTGACCATCCTGCCACAAGAGTACTTCCCTTAAAGCTGGGGAGTGGCACTGGGTATGGAAGATGGCCATCCAACCTCCATCCTTCCTCCTGAAGTTCTACACAGAGGAAGATGGGAGGCCCCAATGGAGGTAAAGAATGAGCAGAGGTGTGACAGTGTAACAGCCCATTTGTGTACCCTAGAAACTAAGCTACTACAGAGAGACCTGCTGCATAGGTAAAGTCACAGACCAAGTTTCCAGGAGGGGGTAAACTGAAGAAGATGGGAGGCTCCAGTGAGGGTAACGAATGAGTAGAGGTGAAGCAGTATGACAGCCCATTGGTGTCCTCTGGAAACTGAGCAATTACAGAGAGACCTGCTGCATGGGTAAAGTCTCAGACCGACTCTGCAGGAGATGGTAAGCAAAAATTAGTGCTGGGGCGGGAGATCAGACAATGGGCAGAGGTAAGAGCTGCTCCACAGGATAAGGGAAAAACTAACTCTAAAGTGATTTTCCACCTTTCCGATTTTAAGGTATGACTTACATCAAATAGTAGCTGATGCAGGCACTAGTCTGTTTTTATCATATTAACATTTTATGTGCAGTCTGTTTTTAACTGAAAGAGATCGTAGTTTGGCCCCAACAAAGTAGCCAGCCAATTCCCTCCACTTCCCTCGTCATGTACACCCCCGCACTCTGGAACATTATGATGTGCAGCAAGGGACAGCATGGTGGCACACCCCTCTAAGTGACTGGGAGTCTTTTTTATTGATTATTTTATACATTATGATGGCCAGTTGGAGACTAATGAAGGCCACCACTCATGGCCTTCGTTAATCTCCAACTCACCATCATAATGTATAAAACAGTAATCAAAATAGACTCCCATTCACTTCAATGGGGCGTGCCACCGTGCTCTCCCTTGGTGCATGTCATAATGTGTGGGCATGTACACGACTAAGGAAGTGGAATGGATTGGCTGGCCACCTTGTTGAGGCTAAACTAGGATCCCTTCCAGTTAAATGCAGGCTGTACATAAAATTCTAACTATGCTGGCCCGGTGGCACTGAGGGTTGAGGCACTGGATGCCACACCTCGTGCCACGCTGGCAACCCGGGTTCGGGAACGAGCCCGGGCCATCGGTGGTTGGCAGGGGAGGGAGAGGATTGAGTGTCCAGAGGACAGCTCTCCTCTCCTGGGAGGGAGGTGGGTCCGTGCTCGGCACTTGACTGGCCTCTAGCGGAAGTCAGAGGCACGGCAAACGCAGAGTTTATTCCAAGGCACTGGGGAGTGGTGGCGTCGGCGGTGATGCCATGACATCAGGGTATGTACCACTCCCCCAGAACAAGGCAAAAATGCTCTCCAGGCTCCAGGAAGGCAGAGCACCGGAGCAGTTCCCTAATAGCTCGTACCTGCATGGCCATCTGGTTCCTGACGAGACTAGAATTGCCAGGTGTAACCGCCCACCTCATCCTTTCCGGGTGGGAGAACTGTGGCTCCATGGGGTGAACCAGAGGACTCGGATAAGGTGGCAGAAGACTACTCTGGCGCTCCTGGTGATGCGTAGCCTGGAGAGGCTGGGGTGGATAAAAAGAGATTTAAAAAAATAATAATTCTAACTATGACAGAAATGCATTATCATCAGCATCAGCTACCATTTAATGTAAGTCATGCCCTAAAATCAAAAAATCACTTCACAAACCTACAGTACTTTAGAATTTGAGTGGGAACAGGAATTATAATTGCTTCATCTGGCTATCTGCTACGTTCCATCTGTATCGACCCTATTTAAATAAAATTAAAATGCTGGGGAAAATACCAAAATGAAAAGTTATCTAGTTTAATATTCAACCCATTCCGCTCAACATTATAGTCACTGTTTTAGTATAAACTGCTTGAATCTACCTGCAGTGTTACTGTGTGTATACACCAATATAAAGTATCCAGGGAACTGAAATACAGTATTTGAGAAAGGTAGCCCTTCCAACTTACTGACAGATAGCTGGACAGAGAGATGGAGAGGGTGATGGCATAAAGCCCCCTCAATTCAGTGACAGGGCACAAAATTATTTAAACTCACTCTGACCCTGGCATTCTGAGCCTCCAGTTCTGACCAACTCCCGTTACTTTTTATGCTCCTCATCTCCCCCCCCCCCCACAAGCAAGAACTATCAAATACGCACACAGTTCCATTTCCTTGCAGATCTTACACAGTAGAAACACTTAAAACTGACCCACTGTTTGTAAGGGTGTCAACTGCTGTGGCCATTTGGTTTACAGAATAAGAGTGTTCCATGAGAAGATGCATTTCTGCTACAATATCTGACATACGAACCTGTGAATCTGCCAGCAGATGCAAGCCTCACGGTCTATCAAGTCTGCTCAAATGCGCAGCTAGCCACCTTTACACAGCAGCTGCCCCTCCCTCCCTCTCACTGTGACCCTTCACTCACCTTGTCCCATCCCATCTCCTTTTTAAAACTGCCCACTGTCTTACAGGATACCACTTCCTCAGGCAGAGTGTCCCACATAGAGGACCACCAACTGGAGCTATCCACACTTATGATTGGGCTGAGTGTCCTTTGACTCCCCTTTGAGGGGGGAAAAAGAGGAGAGGGGGAGGGGGAGCTACTGGAAAACAGTGATAACTGTTCCTTCACAATTAGTGACTCCACCCCTTAAAATAATGTCTCTCTATACACAGATGTGATATTTCACAAATAATTTCATTTTATAGTTTTTTTCTCTTTTCATCCTTGTGCTGTAAAAATTCCACTTGCTTCTAATGGTTGCACTTTTCTTTTTCATGTACAAACACTGCATGCAACAGCTTTCATAAAGGTTAACGTTTCAGGACTCCACTTTGTTCCCTTCTTCAGAACCTGAAAACTTTAAAAATATTTACTTATTTACTTTTTATTTTTCCTCTCATCAAAAATCAAAGAAACACTAAGCTAAATAAATGAATAGTCTTTTAAAGACGTCAGCTATTAAAACATACCTAATAATCAATGTAGGGTCTCTTTTATCTTACTTGAGCCTTTTCTAGTGTTGCATCTGACTGTTGAAAGGAAAAACTAATATTTTTTACAAAAAGAAAATTATATAATCGCATTTTCGAATGCTTACAGTAAGTGACTTAACTCAGTCGTCATTATTATTGCAGCAGAGTCTTTTTTTACCTGGATTGTAACAATGTAACTTGTTTCCCCCCCCCCCCAAGACTTTAGTTTAATGACCTACAAGATAAAATATTTCATTTAAAGTCCTTCTTTACTGCTCTCTTATCATATCATTTACTTTAACTTTGTGTCAGAATACAAATACAAGTAGCCTGGAGAGCTGGCTTACCTCAATGTTGAAAAAGAACCATTGTTTTTATTGTCTTTTAATATTGCAGCTGTTCGTCAGTTTTTTCTTATAGTGCAAAATTAAAACGGGACCATTTATTCCGACTTGGCACATGCAGTATTTTTATCAAACCGCCGCCATTACTCAGGATGCCAGTTGGCGTCTACAACACTGTTGCTGCTTTTGTAAAATCCTTTAAAATCTCTGTGTAACCAAGTAGTGATGGGAGGATCTGGCTTCCAATGTTGTGTCTTGACTAAATAGTTTCTCACATTGAGCATAATGACATTTATTTGTACAAAGTTACAGTACAAATGTGTATGTGCCTCCCCTTCTGTCCCGTTTCACATATCTATTCTATAGAACATTTTCTCATATTTAGATAGACACTTCAGTGTATTTTGCCCAGAATTGGACTACCCTCTGTTTAAAATTGTTTTAATATTAAAAATTAAGCTGTTTGGTAGGAAGGACCACTCCAGCCTATCCAGGCATGAAGTGGTTTCTTTCATAGAAAGACCGAGCCGCGGGAGACTGTTACTGACGTGACGTCATCACACTGCTACCCGCAGAGTGAAAACCGTGGCTCAGCTTCCTCCAAAGCTGTGAGGAAAAGCAGCAACAGTGCTGCAGATGCCGACTGGCGTCCTGAGTAATGGCGGCGGTTTGATACACTGAAAGCAACAGAAAATCAGCGCCTAGGGGCATATGTACCACATGGTCAGGCGATTCACAGCTGGTGCGCAACGGATGGAGCATCACTGTAAGATACTCCAGGCCATCGAATGGCCATCTCTCGAAGCCAGACTAGCTTATCCTACCTTATGCTTGGCTTTTAAACTACAGCAACCTGGGGCTCCCTCAAGTCTACAGGACCTGATAGCCCCCAAAGCAAATAGAAGAGAGCTTAGGTCTACCGACTGGAAGTTACTTGAAATACCCAGATCCAGGTCATCCCTCAGCCTCCGGTCTGCCAGAACAGCCCTACCCAAACTTTGGAACAATCTACCAAGAGAAATACAGAACTGTACCTCTCCTGAGGGCTTCAGGAAAACACTAAAAACACACCTAGGCACTGGGACAATGTGCTGCTGCCTCAAATGAGGCCGCCTGAAAGTCTTTCTCCCCAGAAAGGGGAGATGGTAGGAACGGTTTCCACAGGCTATAGATGGGAGGGGGTGCCAAGTATAACAAAATACTACCGCATGGGCACTTAGCTAAGCTGTTTCTGTTGATCTGTCTGTTTCTAACTAAATGTCCAGTTGCTATTTTAGACTCTGTGTACGATGTAGAATATGCTGAATTGATGGTCTGTTGCACTATGTAATTGTCTTGCTCCCCTGTTTGCATCACAGCATGGGTTTTTTGTCTCCCTTAGGTACATGTAACTAATCCCAGGACACCCCTGAAAAAGGGACTGTCAAGGTCTCAGGAGGCCCACCCAGTTACTAAATTTAAATAAATAAAAATATAAGTTTACCACATGTGCCAAGTCAGAATAAATGGTCCCGTTTTAATTTTGCACTATCGGGAAAAACTGACGAACAGCTGCAATATTAAAAGACAATAAAAACAAGGGTTCTTTTTCAACATTTTGTGGTAAGCCATCTCTCCGAGCTACCTGTATTTGTATTCTGACACAAAGTTAAAGTAAATGATATGATAGGAGAGCAGTAAAGAAGGACTTTAAATGAAATGTTTTATCTTGTAGGTCATTAAACTAAAGTCTTGGGGAAAAAAACAAGTTACATTGTTACAATCCAGGTAAAAAAAGACTCTGCTGCAATAATAATGAAGACTGAGTTAAGTCACTTACTGTAAGCATTCAAAAATGCAATTATATCATTTTCTTTTTGTAAAAAATATTTGTTTTTCATGTCAACAGTCAGATGCAACACTAGAAAAGGCATCATATGCTCAAGTAAGATAAAAGAGACCCTACATTGATTATTAGGTACGTTTTAATAGCTGACGTCTTTAAAAGACTGTTCATTTATTTAACTTAGTGTTTCTTTGATTTTTGATGAGAGGAAAATTAAAAAATTAAAAATAAATAAGTAAATATTTTTAAAGCTTTCAGGTTCTGAGGAAGGGAACAAAGTGGAGTCCTGAAACGTTAACCTTTATGAAAGCTGTTGCATGCAGTGTTTGCACATGAAAAAGAGCAACTATTAGAAGTCGTGGGATTTTCACAGCACAAATCTTTATGAAAGCTGTTGCATGCAGTGTTTGTACATGAAAAAGAAAAGTGCAACCATTAGAAGCAAGTGGAATTTTCACAGCACAAGGAAGAAAAGAGAAGAAACATATAAAATAAAATTATTTGTGAAATATCACATCTGTGTATAAAGAGACATTATTTAAAGGGGTTGAGTCACTAATTGTGAGAGTGTTCCACATAGACACCACCCTTTCTGTGAATAAGTGTCTCCTCATTTCTCTCCTAAATCTTCCCCCTTCCAATCGCAGACCATGCCCCCTCGTGTCCCTCCCTCCCCATAAACTATATAACCCCTCTGCATCAGTCTTGTTTATACCCTTCATGTATTTAAAGGTCTCAATCATATCACCCCTATCCTTCCTCTCCACCAGGGAGTACATTTTAAGCTCCCTCAGCCTCCCCTCATAGGGCTTGTCTTCCAATCCCTGGATCATCTTTGTTGCTCTGCACTGGAACCCTCCGATATCCTTCTTCATGTATGGACGCCAGTACTGCATGCAGTACTCCAGGTGTGGCCTCACCAATGACTTGTACAGAGGCAGGATCACCACTCCTATCCTGGAGGTGATTAATCTAGCAATACACCACATCATCTTGTTGACTATTGACCTGAAATATATATTTAACAGTGTCCCTTATGACACATGCTGCATCAGCTGTTTCTTCGGGACACCAGCCGCATAGCTCACATGCTGAACATGGTCCAGATAGCCAAGCAAAACTGACAGCTATCTTTAACCCTCCTTTTTGGATGCTAGCCAAGTGCATCTGGGCAGAACGGGCTCTGTGAATTCTAACTCATACATCTGTGATATTTACCATCCAACTACGCATGATCTACAGCATCAGTCTGAGTACCTAACACCAACACAGCATAAATACATACTATACTGTAGCTTAACTGATAACGGGATTGCCACCTGCCCATTATCTCTCCCTCTGTCTTACGAATTCAGTTAGGTAATGCACTGTCCCCTTCTCTTGGATGAACAGTGATGGAGGGGATGCCCTGCAGAACTTGACTGAGAGACTGAAAACTGATATCAGAACAGAAAGGATTACCTTTATTTTACAGTGAAAGGGGCAGGAAGAATATCCCAAACCAACAGGTTGAGTTGACCATTCTTGCAAATAACAGAGGCCTAATAGTCTATGAGAGTGATCCACCAAGCTACAGTTGCAGTCGTTGCCATGTCAGATATGTGCTGAAATTTCTGCGATACCACTAGAGAAATTCATGCCTGCCTGCAGTACCTCTTTAAGTCCACCATACAGAATCTCTTCAGAAACACTGCAAAATGTCTGGAAATACTGTATATGTACATGAATCACCCAGCAGCAAAGGACACAGGCCCCTCAACCTTGAGTATCTCCACAAGCTGGTCATGGGACGGCGAGACTGGAAACTGTAGGGGGGAGGTTTAAGAGGGACGTCAGAAGTTCTTCTTCACTGAGAGGGTACTGAACATAGAAACATAGAATTTGATGGCAGATAAGGACTGCTTGGCCCACCTAGTCTGCCCATTTTCCTACCTGATGGATAAGTTGCAGATCCTAGTTAACCAACAGCCTACTTCCTTCTACCCCCCACTAGAACTGCCTTATGTCTGTCCCATGCATTCTTGAATTCCCCCACTGTTCTTGACTCCACAACCTCCTCAGGAAGGCTGTTCCATGCATCCACAACCCTCTCCATGAAAAAATACTTCCTCACATTACCTCTGAGCCGCACCCCCCTCTATTTTAAAATTGTGCCCCCTTGTTCTTGCACATCTCTTTTTCTGAAAGATACTACCCTCTTGGACTTTGTTGATTCCCTTGAGGTACTTGAAAGTTTCTATCATGTCCCCCCTCTCCCTTCTTTCCTCAAGGGTATACATATTAAGCTCCTTTAGTCCTCTTCATATGTCTTCTTGTGCAGACCCTGCACCATTTTGGTTGCCCTTCTCTGGACAGCCTCCACTCTATGTCTTTGCAGAGATGGGGTCTCCAGAACTGCACACAGTACTCCAGATGGGGTCTCATCAACTGTCTGTATAGAGGATAACAACTCCCTGTTTTCTACTGTTGATGTCTCTCCCTATGCATCCCGTATCCCCCAGCCCTCCTTACTGCCTTCTCACATTGCTTGCCCACCTTCAGGTCATCTGATATAATTACCCCAGGTCCCTTTCCATTTTGTTGTTGTCAGTATCTCACCCCCATTGTGTACTCTTCCCCTGGGTTTTTCTTTCCCAGGTGCATTACCTTGCACTTCTTTGCACTGAATCTAAGCTGCCATACATTTGACCATTCCTCCAGCCTTGCCAAGTCCCTTCTCATCCTTTCCACTCCATCTTGTGTATCAACCCTGTTGCAGATCTTTGTGTCATCTGCAAAGAGACATACTTTCCTTCCAGTTCCTCTGCAATGTCACTGGGGGAATAAGCTGCCCAAGGGGGTCATATGAACATATGAAGAAGCCAGTAGAAGAAGGCAATTTAGTCTCTCAAGCCTGCTCATATTGGAGGGTCCACAGCTTGAGCTACTGTCCCTGCCCTCCCTCCCTCCCCACTCCTGCCATCCTCCTTACCATGATCCTTACCTTCCCCTATGTCTATCCCAGCCTCTCTTAAAGCTGCCCACTGTCTTCAACGAGATGACGTCACCCTCTCTGTGAAGAAGTGCTTCCTGACCTCCCTCCTAAACCTCCCACCCTCCAGCTTAAGACTGTGCCCCCTCGTGTTATGGTTGCCACTCGGCTTAAAGGGACTCTCCTTAGCAACCTTATGTATCCCTTTCAAGTACTTGAAGGTCCCAATCATGTCCCCTCTCTCTCTCTCTGTCTTCTAGGAAGTACATGTTCAGTGCCATCAACCTCTCCTCGTATGCCTTACCTTGCTGACCCACTGTCATCTTTGTAGCCCTCCTCTGGACTTTCTCCAGCAGGTTAATGTCCTTTTTGAGGTGTGGCACCAGTACTGAACTCCATATTCTAGGATGCAGCCTTACCAATGACCTGTACAAGGGCAGTATAACCTCCTCTCTCCTACTACTGATCCCCTTAGATATACATCCCAGCATTTCATGGAGTAGTGTTGCTCAGACAGTATCCTACCAGGTCGGATACTAACGGATACCAGTACTGTGGTCGGATATCAGATAGTCTCGGATGGCACAGACATCTGACCAAGGAACCACTGTAGGTATCAGAGGTATCCAATGGATCTGACCATCGGATCCAACTATCCAAGGCTGGATCTGATGGAGCCAACGCACTGGATCCAGCTATCCAAGGTTGAATCCGATGGATATGACCTCAGTTCCACTGACTGGATCCTAGGTCGGATACCAGCACTATCC
The DNA here is from genome assembly GCA_016271365.2 of Neoceratodus forsteri. Classification (NCBI taxonomy): domain Eukaryota; kingdom Metazoa; phylum Chordata; order Ceratodontiformes; family Ceratodontidae; genus Neoceratodus; species Neoceratodus forsteri. The sequence goes on along the minus strand of CM057459.1, from coordinate 436,249,914 downwards.
GACGGAGGATAGTTGGATCCACAAAAGCTCTATCCAAGCAACACTATCATGGAGGCAGAGGTGATCAATGGACTCAAGCCTGGGAAGTGTCAGATTTTGGGGATTAGTGAGAACAGAGGAGATAGCAGCCGGGGAGGGAGCTAATCCTGTAAAGATGTGAGGCCTACCAGACATCACATATATAATAACTAGTACAGGGCAGACCGGATACACTACAAGTCTTTTTCTGCCATCACTTCCATGTATCTATGTAAGGCTGGGGTAGTAACCATAACATCAACGGCAACCTGTTCATACTTATTACGTACAGTTGAGCATGGTTTATCCTGATGTAGGGGGGTTATAGGAGCACAACTCACACCTTCTCATGTGTTATTGCATACATAACAATAGTGTTGTGGAATGATGTGTTTCAGAAGTTATGTAGCCCACAATATTCAAACTGTGCCAGACTGCCAGTGTTAGGGAGTCTAAACGTTTTCTTTTTTACTATATATGTTATCACATTAGGCCCAGCTGCTAAAACTGTACTTGCCATAAGGAAATGTAGTAATATTTAAAAAAATGACTGAGGAGCTTCCTCTTTCAAATGTACCATGTGAATCAACATCATGGCCTGATGATATCTGCCTGAAAGTAATCCTAGGCCTGTCACTAACAGCTTGGTCTTTAATAATGCTTGTCTCCAGATACTCATAACATGTACTATAGACTACATAGTGCTCTCCATATCATTTTCTACTACTGCAATAAAAACAATAAAAGAACACTATATGAACTTACTGATTTATTATAAAGAACAGCAAGGACAAATTTCTGCTTACCAAGGGAATCAGCGGGTACTCTAGGTAGTAGGTGGGTGGGAAACCTCTATAAATTAGTATATGTTTGAACAGCATACCTGTTGGTCCATGCTTATGAAATTGGGGTGGGGTATAATGGTTCTAAAGTCCCTTCCAACCTTAAATTACTTTATTAAATTGCGGACTAAAATACTGGCCTGTAATTGGCTAAAACGTGGCCACATGACCAAAAATAGCTGGCCCAACTGCCCTGAAATTCCCAGCAATGGGCAATAAGCTCACAAACTATTGCCTGCTGCACTGGCACGTGCACAAAACTCTTATTTTGAAAAGAGAATGACGCCAGTTCCCAATACTGACTGCTCCCAGGTGCTTACCCCCCCCACACACACACACTTTCAAACTTCTAATTTTTTTTCTTTAAAATAAGTTTTCACAACTTGTGGTTTTGCTTCCCAGATGATGCAGCATAATCCCTGAGAGACAGCAGCACCAAATCTAATCTAGAGCCTTCCAACCACTAAACTTGGTAGGATTCCAAAGATTTTCAACCAAAACTTAGCGCAGGATGAGGAATAATTAGACCAGGTGGGCAGTGATCCCACAATGGTCCTCCCCTGCCACATGGACCCCCACTCCTGCAGCCACTCAGACTTGTGGCCCTCCCACTCACTGTCTCTTACTCCGAATCGGGACACGGGAAACATGTTAGTCTCCGAAGGATCTGGGTGGAATTAAAACATTTGACCCACACCATCAAAAACCGAAATACAAATATAAAGGACTTTTGGAAAGATCTCCAGAATGCGGAATACAGGATGTCGGAGGTGGAGAAGAGCCTAGCAGAGGCCACAAGTACTACAGACCAACATGCCAGAGTATTACTCTCCCTATAATGGAGAGTAATACTCTGCCGTGTAAGTCTGTAGGTGACTCTGAACGCTATGGTGGGGGGTGGCCATCGAGCCATTAGAAGACCTTAGAAACAATCAGAATCAGGGTGGGCCGGCCCGGTGACGCAGAGGGCTGAGGCGCTGGTGCCTTACCTCGAGCCATGCCGGTGACCCGGGTTCAGGAACGGACTCGGGTCGCTGGGGGTCGGCAGGGGGAAGGAGAGGATTGTGTCCGGAGGACTGCTCTCCTCTCTTGGGGTGGGCTAGGGTGATGCCTCGCTCTATAGTGGCCCCTGGTGGAGACCAGGAGCACTACAGATGCAGAGCCAGGAAAACATGAAAATGGCGTCCAGATTGACCGGATGACGGCCGCCCGGACCCCCACCTCCACGGAGCCCCCGGACAGCCAGGACCTACTTCAGCATCATCCAGGGCCAAGAAAGGTAAGCTAGAAGGCTCTTTCCCCCGGAAAGAGGGAGGGAACGTGCCCAAAGAAGGGATATGTTGGGTTACCCTGGGCCGGCTGCAATGTGAGGTCAGATAGCTGGCAACGGGGTGGGTTCAGAGGGGAGGACGGGGAGTTCCTTGGCAGACCTGAAAGAGAGGCTGGTCCGGCACAGGGGAGATAAATAGATACTACAAAAAAAAAGAATCAAGGTGGGACAAATCAGTTTGAAGTTGGTGGTCAATTTGGCCACTAGCTTTCAAAATATGGTAGCCAAATCAATATTTTAATGGCTATCATTTTTAAAGGGCTCAAAAATCAATTTGTGGACAGGTAGCCAGTTGGCTGATAACTTTCAAAATCTAGTAGCCAAACCAATTTTTTAGTGGCCATTGGCCACCAGGCTACCCAGTTTGTCCCACCCTGAGCAGAATATCCTGGGGCTGAGCATAGAAAGGGCAGAATACAAACCAACATTTTTGTGGACAACATACACGTACTCCTTGCGGTAACACAGGTGGAAACAACCCCCGCCCAGCCTTTGTGGAACTGTTTTGGACTCTGCTCAGTTGTCAGGTTTGAAAATAATTAGGGCAAAACTGAACTATACTATATAGTGGAACACTGTTGTGCATGGATCCATGCCTGGAACAGCACTGCTATGCTGCAGTAGTGACACTAAAATGTTGCAGTGCTGCATTAGTGACATCACTACTGTAAAACAACGACATACAGCGTGGTCATGAGTCCATCTTCTTATCAAATGTGTTGACAATCCCCTGCCCTGTGGCAAGTAATGAAATTCTGAATTTATGAGTGTTCATGCTTATGGCTGCCCATACACTATAAAAGATTGTGTATGAGGAACCATACGCATACAAGGCTGAGTGTCAATCTCGAGGTTTCCGTGGTAACGATCTCTCGCGCTGCGCTCTTGAGGTCTCTTGATACCATGGAACCCTCTCAACTGAAACACAGCCTTGTTGTGTATGATTGCTCATACACAATCCTCTATGTTGTTACTGAACAGACAATGTGAAGCTGTACCCCAGGGTGCGGGGGGCTTGACCTGAGTTAAGGGCAGCTTCTAGTACCTGGGAATGCACATCTCAACTAACTGGAAAGAATGGGTACAGGAGAACAATGGGACCCTAACAGCATCTCTTAAAGATGTGGCAAGGTGGAACCTACTAAAACTCTCCCTGTGTGGGGAAGGTTCAGACACTTAACATGATGGTGCTCCCTGAGGGTACTACACATCTTAAGATACCTCCCACTAAATCTTCCCGCAATCCTTTGTGAAAAATTGGCTGCAGTATTCAGCCAGTTCCTCTGGGAAGGGGGGAAGCAAGATTCTTAGCAATGAGAATGGTTGCCCCATAGGTGAAGGGGGGGGGGACTAGAGCTCTCCGGTTTCAGGGGTATTATCTAGCATGTGGGCTTAGGCAACACCGGAAATCCCTTCAGAGTAGAACCCTGGGGGATTCAGTCAGATGGCTACCACTGGAGGAGCATGTGGGAGGAGAGAAATTCCCAGAAGCAATAATATGGGCCCGCAGAAAACAGGATCGAACACCACCCCATTCAGTTGTATCTATGGGACATCTGGCAGGAGGTAAGAGCCACATTAAAGGTAAACTGCAGTTGCCAATAGGTTGGTGATTGCTACTGGGAAACCCTAATCTAAAAACAGATTGAGCAGCTCTCCACTGGAGGGACTGTGATACAGCCAGGATATCAAAAGTAAGAGATATGTGTGATACCAAAACAAGGATTTATGGCCCTGCAGATGCTGAGGCAGAAAGCAGGGGGTACGGAGTATTCCACTTTGGAAATACTTTCAAGTGAGGCACCTTTTTCTAGGAGCATATGGGGCAGTATCTCAAACTACCCACCAGAGGCATATGGGAAGACATGGTGGGAGCAGCATAAGGGGTGGGGGCCATATACAGGGCACTTTTATATAAGTGCACACCATGGTTAGAAAAAGTGCAGGAACGATGGGAGGAGACATTAGGATACAAGTTGACAGAGGAGGAGTGGGAGACTTCCTAGGCTAATGCCTATGTTGAACGCAGGCACATAGCAAGTAGGATAATGCAAATCAAGACCTTGCACCTACGATATAGAATGCCAGTTGCTGACATGCATAAACCTTTTAAGCCTTTCAAACTGCTGGAAATGTTAGCAAGAAGGTAGAGCACACTACATGTACTGTAGGTGTGCCCTAAACTGAGAACCTGCTGGGAGCAAGTTCTAAAAATTATGGAACAGGTAACAGGACACACTCTCCATATGGATGAGTCCCTGATACTGCTAGAGAAAACAAGGCGGCTTTCAGCATGCGGGACACCTCTGGCCATATGGTTGATGGGGGTGAGCACAGAAGCAGAAAAGCTATACTACTTGGAAAATGGAGGTCATCAGATGTGCTGTCAGTCAGGGAATGGCATGGCGGCATGCACAGGTAGGCAGGTAATAAGCATCTCACTTCTTTGATGGGGAACAAAATATCACAGTATCAGAACATATGGAATCCATTTTTTAGAGAAGGAAGCCCTGAGATCGTCTCAACCTCCCTCCCCCCCCCCATAGCATTCAGAGTCATCATTGTAAGCTGGGTTTGGTTTATTATTCATTAAGAGAGGCATGTCCTCAGAGCTGAGGCACTGTGAGCTAGCCTGCCAACCATCACCCTATGTCCAACCCCATTTTGGAAGACTTTATTGAGATTTCGCAGTGTGAATACGGGAATTCAATAACCAATAACTCTACAGAGCCAGGAGTTTCAGATTTTATTTCTTTACTGAATACAACAGTTGCCTGTTTTAATGCTTGTTTTGAATGAATGTGGTTGATGGACCACTGAATGTATTTTGTATGTACCTTAGTATAATGGCAATGCCCCCAGTAGATAACCAGGAGGACAGGCATGAGACAACAGCAAGGCCTACCAATGACCCACCAAGATCTGGAGGAAATGCAGCTCTTACTCAGCCTGTAATCCAAGGAGCAAAATTCTGCTGTGTAGCCCTGACCAGAAAAAGTTAAGGTAAACAGTAGTACAGTGATGCATTGACACTGTACATGAATTTTGAAAAAACACTAAAATGAGAATTAAAAAAAAAGGGCAAACATTCGTAAGAAGGCAGCATTTCTGTTCAGGGAGATTGCAGCTGGGAGGAATGGACCACCTCAGCTCTTCCATACTGTTGATAGGTTTTTAAGTCTTATCCGTCTGCAGCCAGCTAGAGAGGGATCAACCACAAAGTGCAATTCTTCTGGGACAGTGTCTTCTATTCGAGCTGGGATCTTGTCTAGGTGGCTGTTGCAGCCCGATGGGGTCAAGCCTGCTCCTCTAAGACACACTCAGCGGTCTTGAGAAGAGTTTAGGTTAGTCATAATGGAAGAGGTCTGTGAGGTTATCTTGGAGCTGCGGCCCACATTTTGTTCCCATCATCCATTTCTGCTCTTAATTTTTCTCCAGAGGCCCATGTCTGACCCCCCAGCCGCATCACCTGGCTCCTCCGGGACTTACCTTCACCATCATCCTCTGCCACAGAACTTTATGGTTGAGCCCGGCCACTGGTGTGAGGCCTGCGGAGGGTCAGTCGTCATCGTGCTCACCTGGGGTGGTTTTCCTCCAGTTTTTCTCTCTGGGTCCACAGACCAGCAATGGGTGCAATATCCGAGCTCCAACTCAGTGAAGACAGCGCCGGCACCAGAATGTGGCGTCCCTTCTCTACGTAGTGGCATACATGTGCTGCCACCTAGCCACCGCTTTATATGTACTGATAATTATTATGTGCAATACAATTCTACTACTGTTCCTCTTTTTCCTGTGGGTCACACAATGTGAAAACTTTGGGCACAAAACCCTGGAACAACATATCAGCTTGGGGGATATAGCATGTTCCAAGCAGGAAAGGGACCTAGGGTAATCATCTCTGATGACCAAAAGGTTGGGAGTCAGCGCGACAAGGCGGCAAGTAAAGCAAATAGGATGCTGGGATGCATAGGCAGGGGCATCACCAACAGGAAATGGGAAGTCACAATTTCACTATACAAGACATTACTGAGGCCACACCTGGAGTACAGTGTCCAGTTTTGGAGGCTTTATCTAAGTAAGGATATAGACGGAGTGGAGACAGTTCAGAGGACGGCAACCAAGATGGTACAGGGTTTGCATCACAAATCCTACAAGGACAGGCTAAAGGACTTGAATATATACTCCCTGGAGGAAAGGAGGGAGAGGGAGGATATGACAGACATACAAGTACCTCACGGGGAGGAACAAGGTGCAGGAAAACACTATTTTTCAAAGGAAGAGATGTTCCAAGACTAGTGATCATGGGATGAAACTGGAGGGAGGGAGGTTCAGAGGTAACGTGAGGAATTATTTAATCATGGAAAGGGCAGTGGACAAGTGGAATGCCCTGACAGAGGTGGTGGTGGGGGCTGAAACGATTACGGGATTCGAGAATGCATGGGATAGGCATCGGGGGATCCTAGCAGTTGGGGCAAGGGGAAAACCCAGTTCAAGAGAAGCTTGAAGAGGCAAAATTGCATGCACAATTGGGCAGACTAGGTGGGCCAAAGGCCCTTATCTGCCATCAGTATCTATGATTCAATGTTATGTTTTCCTGTATGGGGTCCTAAGCCCTCGGGGAAGGGCACCTTAGAAATAAAGATACTACAACCACTTTGTGGAATCATAATCTGCTGCTGTGGAGATGCTTATGATGCTACAAACAGGACTGTGACTTCAATGGAAGGCACGAGGATGAGCTACAGCACTGGGATCCTGCTTGCGTACAAATGTCATCTGTAATAAAGAATGAAGGGCGAAAATTCAGGAAGCATAAGCCAAACTGTGTCTAAATATTATATTTAAAAAAGTTTTTCTTGTTACTGGAAAATGCTTTGAAGCAGCAATTCACAACACTGAAAACTGCAAATTGATTTTCAGCAGACCGAGCAAACAACAATATACAAACACCAATCTATCCAGACAATTTTTTTCATTCCTAAGGCAAGATAAGTGTTTTTTGAAGTTCATGTTCCTTTTCTAGGCACACTCTGATAAATCTAGGTGGCGTGGGGCAGTATGATGCTGTCAGCTATCATTCATGTGTTTGCATCAACCCAGAAATACAGTACAGATTTCATATTGTACTTAACAGCTTTCCCACTGTGAATACGGTTTTCCCATTGCCTGAATACAGCTTTCATATTGTAATTGCTTGCATATTGTGAATGCAGCTTTCACATAGTGTAAATACAGCTTTCGTACTGTGAATACAGCTTGTGCATTGTGAATGCAGCTTTCACATTGTGTGAATACAGCTTTCGTACTGTGAATACAGCTTGTGCACTGTGAATGCAGCTTTCACATTGTGTGAATACAGCTTGCACATTGTGAATACAGCTCTCACATTATGAACACAGCTTTCACATAGTGTGAATACAGCTTTCGTACTGTGAATACAGCTTGTGCATTGTGAATGCAACTTTCACATTGTGTGAATACAGCTTACGTACTGTGAATACAGCTTGTGCACTGTGAATGCAGCTTTCACATTGTGTGACTACAGATTGCACATTGTGAATATAGCTCTCACATAGTGTGAATACAGCTTTCGTACTGTGAATACAGCTTGTGCATTGTGAATGCAACTTTCACACTGTGTGAATACAGCTTTCACACTGTGAATACAGCTTTCACATTGTGTGAATACAGCTCTCACATTATGAATACAACGCTCACATTATGAATACAGCTTTTGCATAGTGTGAATACAGCTTTCACACTGTGAATACAGCTTGTGCACTATGAACGCAGCTTTCACGCTGTGAATACAGCTTGCACATTGTGAATACAACTCTCGCACTGTGAATACAGCTCTCACATTGTGAATGCAGCTTTCACATTGTGAATACAACTTGTGTATTGTGAATGCAGCTTTCACATTGTGTGAATACAGCTTTCACATTGTGAATACAGCTCTCACATTAGGAATACAGCACTCAGATTGTGAATACAAATTTCACATTGTGTGAATACAGCTTTTGCACTGCAATACAGGCACAGCTTTCAAACTGTGAATACAGCTTTCACATAGTGAATGCAGCTTTCGCACTGTGAATACGGCTTTCACATTATAAATACAGCACTCATTGTGAATACAGCTTTCACAATGTGTGAATACAGCTTTTGCATTGTGAATACAGGCGTAGCTTCATGCTGTAAGAATAGCTTGCACACTGTGACAACAGCTTTCACATTGTGTGAATACAGCTTTCATGTTGTGAATATGACTTTCGCACTGTAAATACAGCTTTCAAATTGAGAATACAGCTTTCATGTTGTGAATACAGTTTTCACATTATGAACACAGCTTTCACATTATGAATAAAGCTAGTGTAACCCCTAGGTGGCGCTATCCCAAGGGATACTACCCCTGCCCACGTGACTAGGCACAGGTTGAGGGGCCTGAGTTCTGTGAACGGGTGCCTCCCACCTGGAGGGTTGGTTTAAGGGTAGCGTAGCTGCTCTGGGTACAGCCCTCTGAGACACTGATACCCCCCCCCCAAGCCCTCTAGTGGCCTATACTGGTCAGCAATTAGACAGTCACAATTAACACCAGAATGCAATGTTATACCCACACTTGCCACGATTAACACCAGGGCTGGATCAGCTGCACTGGCCCTGGAGACCCCCCGTAAAATAAGACCTGCAATGGAGAAAGGCAATAGCAACAAAGTATCCCCACCACAAAGGTACACAACAGCCAGTTTAAATGAATAAAGATTTAGATCTGATTTATTCGGGGGACGTGAACAACGGAGGGGCAGTAATCTGGTGTTTGATTATAGATCTGATTTAGACAGGGTAAACATGCATGCCCAAGAGTCCCTCTAGCACAGTCACACACACTCTGGGTACCCAGTTGTTATGCAGGCTAGCCTGGAGCACTGCCCGGGGTAGGCCGGCATTGCAGCTGTTGTTGGGACCCCTAGGAAGAAAAAACAAAACAACATGAACTTTAACCCACAATTTGTATTCCGGAGCTGGATGTCTCAGTTTGTAATGATTAACCAAAACAATTAAACCAGGTGACACACTTTGATTTGAGCTTTGTTGCAGGGAGCTACCCTGATGTTTACTCGCGCTACCCAGACCAGGCTGCAGGATTGATGAGATCAAGACCTCAGGATGGTATGCTGGTTTGCCAGGGGAAGCAGGGTGCACACGACGCACCGTAGTGGTCGATCCTGTTAGATGGTGTTGAGCAGGGAGCTGAATCCCCGAGCGGGTCTTTCGTTGCATGAATCTCTGCAGCGTGAGCGGCAATCTGGGCTGAGATGGTGAGGCCCAGACCAGGCGAATGATTCAGATACAGTCCAGTGAGTTGCTGGATGCAGTTTCCACTTAGCGTGACACATTTAACAATGTGGGGAACCAAATCGCAACCCACACTGCACATTCAGCACAATTATAGTAAGGATAGGTAAATACCACAGCTTGGATGACAGTCCGGTTGCAATTAAACAGTGTCTCGATGCAAACCGTATGCTGTGCGGTTATTTTGAGTCCTGACACGCTGATCACTCCTGGAGCAAGTCTTCGGTCCACACCAGGCAAAATTTGCTCTTCTACAATTCAGGATTCTGATCGCAGTAACAGCAATCTCAGATAAAGTTTGATTTTAGATTCCAGACTTCTTCACTCGAGAAGATGGTAGCAGGCAGGCCAGACACAGCCTTCCCGTCGATTCCCCGCCGCTACTACGCAGGAGCAGCTGCTCCATTACCATCGAGCTGTTCACTCTCTCAACTCCAGCTACTACACTGACTCACTGCTACAGGCAGCTCTGGGACTTCCCAGTGACCCAAAAGATTCATCTGGTTGATCCATCTGTCTGTCACAGCAAGGGCTCTCCCACCAGGTCCATTTAGGCACCAAACAGCAAAAGCTACAATTCCTACAGAAATTCACTCCCACAAGACCCCTGGGGACAGTCTCCATTTTAAGGTCCCCAAAGGTGGCGAATGGTCCACACTGGCAGTCCAGAACCAAAATGGTGGTGCTTAGCAGAAAGTCCATGCTGCAAAGGAAGGCAGGTTAGACAAACTACAATATCATCCTCATTAAAGCAGATAATCAGCAAACAATTACAGTTCCTAATAAAGCTCTCTCTGCGCAATTAACAATGGCAAAATGAAGCGGCTGTAACACAGCCCGGGCGAGACTCGAGCCTGAAACCACTCAGCCCCCGCCCATATTAATTATAACCTACAAGATAGATACCTCTTAAAGAGACAGGCACGGAGGCTAACAGGGCACTCGCATGCAATCACTTTTAAACTGTTTAAACACAGAACACCGGCCTGGCAGTGGGCATTTAGGCAAGCCCAGGAAGACATTTTAGGAACCCCCATTTGTAGAGGGGCTTACATCAGCACATTATGAATACAGCTTGCAAATTGTGAATACAGCTTTTGTAAATAACAGCTTGCACATTGTGAATACAGCTTTTGTAAATGTAGCTTTCACATTATGACTACAGCTTGCACATTGTGAATACAGCTTTTGTAAATGTAGCTTTCACATTATGACTACAGCTTGCACATTGTGAATACAGCTTTTGTAAATGTAGCTTTCACATTATGACTACAGCTTGCACACTGTAAATACAGCTTTTGTAAATTCAGCTTGTACATTGGGCCCTATTCACTAAGGTGCGGAGTGGTTTTGCATCACATAACTCTGGCGTGTAGCTACCGCACACCTGCCCACACCCACTGCGCCACTTCCACACGATTCAGGAAACAAATACGCCACCTTACACACCTGATCCCCTCGGCCGATTGTGCAGCTCTGTGCCAGGGTGAGTCAGGGGGTGGTGGTGGGGCATGCCAACACTCTTCGCAGTTACCAAGGTACAGAGTGCTGTGCATGGGGTGTGGATGGCTATGTCAAATCAGGGCAGCCATACACTCGGTACGTGCCCCTCGGGTTGTGGCACCCAGCCACGGTGGTAATCGTGGGGGGATCTGCGGACACCCTGAAATGGACGCCCCTGCTCTCCGGGCACTCCTGGGTTGTCTGGGGGCGGCGAACTGGGAACACCCCCCCCCCAGTGCGGTCAGCACACTGCAAGCCGGCCGCCAACATGGTGCCCTGCGGGCGTAAGTGATCCACTGGTGGGGCCTGGGACAGGCAGCTGACTGGCTGCATGCCCGGGTCCTCTGCTCCGCACCCAACTGCCCCCAGGGATCCTGCTCACCTGGGGGGGGGGCAGGGCTGCATAAGGGGCATGCGTAGAGGCCGGCGTTGGTAACTACAGCCCGTGTGCAGAACCCCCACGAGTGCAGTGCTGCACGCCCAGACTACGTGCCTCTTGTGCATTTTTCTGTGAATAGCCCCCACTGTGACTATAGCTTTTACACTAAAAATATAGCTTTCAGATTTAGAATACAAATTGTACAGCTACAGTGAAATCTTAGGATGGGGATGCAAATTCAAAATTCACCCAAGAAGTGGGTATTTCATGAAAACCCCACTAAAATATACACTGCGTGGCTTTTTTCTCCCATGAAGCTTGGTTCCTGCAGAGCAGAAAACTTTGCAAAGTGTGAAACTTCATGGTGAAAGCTTTACAAAGTGATTTTTTTTCCACTTTACCCATCCCTACCCCAGGGAAAAGCGATTTTAAAAATCTGCTGGGGCTACCATCTTTACTCCATTTTTACTTTGTGTCCACATTAATTATAAAGCTGACAATGAAAACAATTTTAAAAATGATTCAATGGGCAAACGATATTGCTGCAGAAGATCTAGAGACGTCAGGAACTAAAGTTGCTAAATACAGTGAACACGCAGGAGGGATGGAGAGAATGCATAGGGACCATGAGAAACTCGAGGAGTGGTCAAGAGTATGGCAGCTGTGGTTCAACTCCAAATAGTGCAAAATCATGCACCTAGGACATAGGAACCCAGGAGCTGATTATAGGATTTGGGGGTACTGGCAGTCACTAAGCAGAAAAGGGACCTTGGAGTTATCATATCTGATTACCTCAACGTGGCAGTGCAGTGTGACAAAGCAGTGAACAGGGCCAGTGGGATGCATAGGGAGAGGTATCTGCAGCAGGAGGTGGGAGGTAGTGCCACGAATCGCTCGTTTATGAGACCACACCTGGGAGTACCGTGTCCAGTACTGGAGGCTATACCTCAGAAATGACAGACAGGGTGGAGGGAGTCCAAAGGAGGGAAACTAAATAGTGAAGGGGTTGAACCAAAAGCCCTAGGTAGAGAGACTGAGGGATCTCAACATAAACACTCTGGAAGAGAGAAGAGCAAGTGGGGACATGATAGAATCCTACAAGTGCCCGGTACAAGTGCCTCACGGGGGGTGAACAAGGTGCAGGAGGGGAGTCTCTCAAATGAGAAAGAACACCAGGATCAGAGTATGTGATGATGCTGGATGGCAGAGTCTGAGGGATGTGAGGAAGTACACTTTACTGAAAGAGAGGTGGACTCCTGGAACAGACTGCCAGTGGAAGTGGTGGAAGCAAAAACAGTAGGGAGCTTCAAGAATGCCTGGGACAGACAAAGGGAAATATTAGTAGATAGGGAGGGAGGAGGAAGGAGGGTCGCCGTAGACCCGTTATTTAGGGTCTGCAGAGACAGACTAGGTAGGGACCATCTAGGTAGACAGGGTGGGCAAAGCGGTCCTTTTCTGCCAAAAAAAATAGATGTTTCTATGTAAACACTGGAACAGTGACAAATGTCCTGTTACTAACATAAACTGTTGCTTTAAGCACTCCATTATGATGGATGTATTCCACTTCAAACGATTGTTTGTGACCTGCCCAACTGGGAAAAAATAACTTGTTATATTTTAAGGCAGGGTATGCCATCAACAAAAATAAATACTTCAATTTATAAGGCACCCTTTTGCCAAGGCAATTATAAATGCTGTACAAAAACGCCCGACAACAACTGAAACAACAAACAGAGAAAACAGGTCAGTGTCTATCAACAAACTTGAGCAGCCCTGCCATGATGTAGTCAGGCCATAAAAATGTCTTCCAAAAAAGGAAAGTCTTCACAATGGACTGGAAGACATTTAGGCTGGTGGCCAACCTAATCTGAAATGGAAGCTACTTTCATTTCACAGGGGCTGCAACTGAAAACACAAGACCCCCATGGAACATACAGTAGGTGAGCTAACAGACATTCATGTAGCCCCTGATCAGTGAATTTCAGTGCCCTTGAGGGAACCTGTTGAGTCAAGAGGCCCAATGTGTAGGTGAGGCACAATCTACGAAAGGAGCACCAATTATTTATTTATTTATTTATTGAAATGTTGCACCAGGAAGGCAGCTTGAGCAACAAGTTGCTCGTCTCCCAGTGCGACCTGGGGGGTAGGGGAACATAGGGAGTGCAAACAGAGATATGGTACAATAACATAACATAGCATAAAATTATAAAATTACCCCCACTGCTGTTGAATCCATATGAGATATTGGATTCCTTGTGTTCTAATACAGCATTTCAGCCTTTTCTTTCTCCCTCCCACTGGGTGACTTTGGACCCGCAGCACTTCAGATAAGAGGCCCAACTGCAGGACAGCTACAGTAGTCACAACCAATGAATGTGAACTTTATGGAGAACAATGAAACGCGATCATCAATGGCTCGATTTCTGACATGCCACTAAACTCTGTTTCACTACAGCAATGGGACTATCCCTCTGTTATTGAGCTTACACGAGCACACACATCGAGCTCCTGCTGTCTGCTTCCCACTCTGCAGCAGAGGAACAAACACATCAACCACCAACTCCAACCTCGTTGTTGGAAAGTTCATGTAAGGGAGAGCCAGGCACTCTCATAATAAGCACCTAAGCACCTGCATAGTCTGCAAACAATGCCAGAAGAATCTCTGGGGACGACTGCTGATTTTTTTTTAATAAAAAAGAAGTGACAGTACAGTATTTACTTGTCTGTTTTAAGAAATTAGACCGTAAATCTTTATTAACTAAGTTTTCCTCAGAGTTAGAAATGAGAAAAATAATATATTTTTTAGCCCTGCCAGAAAGTCTGCTTCATAACCAAGCACCAAACATAACTGAAAAAGGATACATAACATTTAGCCTTACTGTAGCCAGTCTGTATTCCGTTTTAAGTTATTTAACTTCTGTATGACTTGCCTTGACACCAAGCACAAGGAATGCCAAATCTGTAGTTTTACTCAGAAGAAATGGCTGAAAACTAACAAGAGACCAGTACCATGGAACCAGTACTTCTTCATGCTGGCCACAACTCTATTCATCATATCCTGATGGAGACACTGCTGTCTAATGACAAGAGTAAAGGGCTATTTGAGACTGGAGATCAGATTTTAAATCCCACCTTAGCCCCAGCCCGGTGGCACTGAGGGCTGAGGCACTGGACGCCTTACCTCACATTACGCCAGTGACCCGTGTTCAGGAATGAGCACGGGCCACCGGGGGTTGGCAGGGAAGGAGAAGGATCAAGCATCAGAGGGACTACTCTCCTTCTCCAGGGAGGGGGGATTTCAGTGGTCGGCTCCCGACTGGCCCCTAGTGGAGGCTAGGGGGCAGCGCATCAACCGACACTGCAACAAGGGGCAGAGATGTGGCAGACGCCTGGAGGAGCACGTGCCGACACATGCACACTCCCTCCACCGGCGTCACTGCACACTATATCTCCAGGGCAAAAAGCGGAAAATTGGCTCCTGGTCGGGCAGCATGAGCTTCCGACCTCTGCAGCCCAACCCGAATGGCACTTCCTCGTCTGGATCTGTATGGGTGAGTGTTGAGCTTGAGGGGGAGGCTCCTCACTACCCAACCATGGGGGTCAAGCCGCAGGGGAACTGAGGAAGTTGACCTGATGTTGGAGGTGTGGGCCTGGAGGTCGGTCGGGATGTCAGCTGACTAGGAAATCATGGGGAAGAAAAAGACATGCAAAAAAAATAAATCCTACCTTAGACACTAGTATACTATGTGCCCTCAGATAACCCACTTTTCATCCTTAAACTTCCATCATCGCAGCTGTAAACCTGGACAGAGGCAACATCCCACTGTCGAATGTTGCAGCTGGGATGTCCACGATCAGTTCTAAGGTGCCTCACTGAAATGTTTCAGCTCCTTCCTGATCTGATAATATTCCAGTAACACTGTAGTATCACTCTCTCGTGGGTTTGTTCCTACCACCTGACTTGGCCTCATGTTGTAGCGTGTGTCACTACTAGTAGCTACTCCTCCTACAAAACTGAGCTATGTTCCCTGAACCTACTCCTAAAGACACTGTCCTTTTCTACTGCACCTCTTCCATTCTGTCACTTAATTTATTGGTTTAACTGCCAGTTTTACATTAATGCCACAAAATTAACAGTTGTATTTTATTTCGTTTTTTTACACAGTTTTTCTCCTAGCCCTGGTCATTATCTTCAGGGATATACCATGTTCACCAGGATATAGCCTGATCATCCCTGTTATCCTGTTATCCCCTGTCCTCCTAGGGCCAGTCCAGCCCTGAGGAGTCCTCAGAGCCCACACCAGCATGTAGAAGGCCATGGGATTTTTACCCCAATTTTTCACCCTGGCAACTCCCTCCTTCCCAGGCTGGACGCAGCCAAAGGCAGCCTCAGCTGCACTCTATGACATCCTGTGGGGGAAGCAATCTCCCTTGGTCTACAGCAGAGGTTGCTGCAGCACCAGTGCCCAGCACCTACCCTCTCCGACTGCAGTGCACTGCCAAGTCGCAGCTGCTGTGGCCTTGCTTGCCTCCCGACACGGAGACTCGAGCTTGCTCCTCAACTCGGGTTGCTCAGACCACTGGTTGGGGCAGTCCTGCTGGAATGCAACTGCTCCTCCATCTCTGCCAGTGACAGCTGTTTTACTACACAGCACGAGCCATAGTTCTGTAAGGTGCTGTTAGCCAAAAAGTATGCAATCCTCCTTCCGCCTCCACTGCTGCTCCCCACAGTCAGGGCTCTCAGGCTGGATGGAGCAAATGTGTAGAGTTGGTGACGGGGGCTCTGTAGAGCCACAGTAAGCCCTCACACATGCTGGGGGGGGAGGGCTGCTCTCTCCTCTGGCTGAATACCTGACATCTGTCTCAAGTCTGAATCAGCAGAGTCCATCTACCATGCAGGTTCACCACTTTCATGTAAAGGTTTCAATCATATTCCCCCTTTCCCTTCTCTTCTCCTGTTAGTACATATTCAGGGTGGGTGACATCTCCTCGTATGACCTTCCCTACTAACCAGTGGTCATTTTAATGCCCTTCTCTGGAGAGGCTCATGTCCTTTTTGAGGTACGGGCTCCAAAACTGTATGCACAACTCCAAATGAGGTCTTACTAATGACCTGTAGCAGGACAGTACCACCTCCTTTGTTCTGCAGGCAAAGTCGCTCCCAATACAACCCAACATCCTACTGGCTTTTCCTATTCTCTTGGTAAACTGCGCTGATGATTACAGGTTATCAGTAATGATTACCCCCAAATCCCTTTCTTCATTGATCAGAGAGATTTCTATACCCCCTAGACAATAGCTTGTCTTGGGTTCCTTTTGCCTATAGAGAAGACTGGGCTTCCTGAATTTACCAACAGAGGTGTTAAGCTGGTTAGGGGACTATGGAGGGGTGTCAGATTGGGGAGGTTAGAGGTGGTGAAGGGTGTGCCTCAGGGCACAGTGATTGGAACTGTGCTGTCTTCCTGCTACATAAACAAGGTGGTGTCCTGGGTGGGGTCCCTCCAGTACCAGTTACATACAGATGACAATACTGTATACCTCTGGTTCCACCACTTCTGATGTCCTTCAAAAATTACAATGAGGCTTTGGTACATTCCATTCCTATCTGGAGGTTTCAAATTTGGTTATAAATTCAAATACTGTACATACAAAGTAATGTTTTTTGGGCACTAACGCAATGCTGAAAGAATTGGGTAAAGCAAATAATTTGGAGGTAAATATCTTGTCAAGAAGGGCACTAGAGGTGGTGGATAAGTACTATATAAATGGCTGAGGGGTTGGATGGATGGCCAATGCACAGGAAACATCCATGAAAAAATTTAGTGAAAACAATGAGACAAAGATTGCTACCTGTATAGAAATACTTTTTACTTAGATATACTAGACAACGTATAGTACAGGCTCTATCGTTGCCTATGATCGATTAGGCAGAGTAAGTTAACTTGAGCAATCTTTGTAGATCTCTCCAAAGCTTTAGATTTGGTGGACCATAAACATCTCTGTACTAAGCTATACTTTCTCGGGTTGTCTGACCATGCACTAGCTTGGTTTGCCAACTATCTACAGGACAGACAGCAATTGGTCAAATACAATAGAATGTTTTCAGAACGGACTCCTGTTAGAGCTGGTGTCCCTCACGATTGCGTGAATACAGTGCAGGACTTCAAACAGGCATGGGATAAGCATAAGGGAGCAATACAGATGAGTATGAATAGATAGACCATTGATGGAGTACAGGCCTATGGCACATTCATAACTTAGAAAAAATGGGCAGACTGGACGGGCCTTATGGTTCTTATCTGCCGTCAACTTCTATGTTTCTATGTTTCCATCCTGGGTCCCATCTAATTTTTACTGTTTATAAATGACCTCCCCCAGTGCCTGCTCAAGTCACTTCAGTGCCACCCTTTATATGGATGACTTGGTGCTTTCAATTAGCTCACAGGATATTATGCCTGTTAATTTCCATCCTCATGGTGACCTCTACCACATTCAATCCTGCCTCTCCATGAATATGTTAGTCCTGAACCTAAAGAAAATGCAAATCATGCTCTTTAGCGCCCAGACTAATATTAGGTCTTGTCCTGAACCCTTGGTTTTGACTATTTATTTATTTGCTTTTGTTAACCGGGTGAGTGCACTAGGCATAGAGATGCCTATTTCCCTGCACGACCCAGGAGGGCACAGGTCAAATACAGAAAAACAGCAGCAATGTGACGCAGCACATAGAATTAGGTTATCAATACAGAGATAAGTCAGAAAAGGATAAAAGTTTACAAACAACTTGCAGGACAATTTTACATGGTCAGACAAGGTTAATAGATAAGATGATAAAAACAGGGGTCCAGAGCCATAGGAAGGCATTTCAGTGCCCTGGGCAACAGACTAATTTAGTGCCCCCCCATCCAGAAAACAGCCGGGGGTCTGGGGGCCACAAGGCCCCCAGAAGTCCTGTGGGGTTTACATGCTCTGTGGTGAGTTTTGGGGCTTTTCATGAGGTAAAAACATAGTTTTGGTATATGTTCCCTACCCCTGATTGCAGGGAAAATGTTGCTCCCGTGGAATCTGAGGGTGTGTGAGACTCTGGCTGGCTGGCATCAGAGTGTGAGCTGTAAAATGAAGTTCTCTTTTGGTGATCAACCAACAAACACAATGTACTAGTCTACACTTGCCTGATGCCAGCTAAGGTGGCAGAGGGAGGCTAACTGAATAAGAAGAAACAAATCTTGATTTATTTAATTGTATTGTATGTATTGGGTATTGTATATCTATGCTCATCTTAAATACAACTGACTGCAGTACCTATAAGTGCTACTTCCCAGTGCTGGCTGCCTGGCCTGCTGCAGCTGATTCTTCATTCAGAAGCAGCCTAGCAGGTACTGAGTACTAGGGTAGTAGTAGGGGTCCCTGGTTGAGGGGGAGTCAGGGCAGTGGAGTCAGAATGAAGAACTGTCTCAGGTCTGGAGGCTCTGTCTGCCCTGGGACTGGGATGAGAAGGCCCACTGCCAACAGCCTCCCACCTGGAGTATAAGGAAATCAGTCCGGGAGCCTGCCTGCCCTTTAACTGGAGCAACCAAAGCCAGGCCTGCCAGCAGGCCAACTAACAACTTCCATCCAAGGCAAGGCAATGCTTCATTTTCTACAGCAAGACTGGTGTGGGTGGAGTGGGGATAACGGAAGACATGGAAAAAAAAATGGCAATGTAATGGGAGTGCAAGGGATGGGTCAAGAGGAGAAGAAAAATTAAAATATATAACATATGGGCGGGAGGATGGTGCCCAACGGCCCGCGCCACGGAAGTCAGCCCAATTTAGGAAGGCAACCACTTCTGTTCTTCATTCCCAATCACTCCCAAAAGAAACTCACGAGTAAGCACTGTATGGGAGTGTGATTATAAAACTTAGCTTAACAACATGCTGAGCAAAAAAATGCACTGTGGACAGTATAAGTTAAAACTTCTTTCACACGGACGGTCACAAAAGTGAACTGAACGCACTCCTCGATCGTGAAATAATACATAGCAGCCGCCAGCCAGTCAGCTGAGCCAGCCCAGTAATCGAATTCACAGCAGATTTCCTGAGTTTGCATTTTTTCCAATCTAGTACCCCCCACCTGGCACCACTGCTGCCAGATACACCATAATTCATCTCACTGGCACACAAAATGACACAAGTTCTCATTTAAAAAAAAATAATTCTTGGTCACACACAGGACAGACGTGGATGGAAATGAAAAATACTTGCTGTTGATTTTACTTAATGCAGTCCAGTCAGACAACTACATTATAGACATCACAGAAGACAGTAGTGCATTGCTTACACAAATCCAATATCTCTCTGTCTCTCGGTCTCGTATCTCCTCTCTACACTCTATAGTTTATTGCTGTTTTTGCTGCTAGTCTCTTTCTGTCTTGTCTCAACAAACTACTGTATCTCCAGCCTCTATTTAACTGCCTCTCAGTGCCACGTGCTCGCGGCGCTCCACCCAGTACCTTTTATACTAATGGGTTGGGCAGCGGTGGCCCACCCACAGTTTCTCTTTCTCTGTACCACCACCACATGATTATATTGTCTGCAGCAAATGGCGCAACCATGTGACACCCCCGATTTGCAGATCTTTGGTCCACAGATGTGCCCCTGCTGACAGCCAGTTGTAATTACAAAACTAAAATATATATATATATATATATATATATAAAAAGAAACCTTAAAGCGACAGTGCAAGTGAATTAAAAAGTGAGCTTTAGACTTGAAAACTGCGCCCCTCAGAGGCTTGCACCTGGGACGGGAGCAACACCCGCCCACCCTTCCTACAGCACTGCAGGGGTCATTCAAAAGGCAAGTGCGACACCAGTACAGAGAAATTACAACCAGCATTATCATGGACAGTATACAGTAAGTACCAATTTGTAAAAATAGGAATAGTAAGAGAAAAATAGAGGAGGGGGAAGGAGGGAAGGGGATGAGG
Source organism: Neoceratodus forsteri (assembly GCA_016271365.2). Taxonomy (NCBI): domain Eukaryota; kingdom Metazoa; phylum Chordata; order Ceratodontiformes; family Ceratodontidae; genus Neoceratodus; species Neoceratodus forsteri. The sequence continues at coordinate 436,229,519 of CM057459.1, read as the reverse complement.
GTGAGAGGTAGGTTAGAAAGTGTGCAACAGGAAGGGTGGGAGTAGAGCAGGGTAGCAGAGTGGGAGAAAGAGTTTATGGTGGATGGAAGCAAGTGCAGGGGCTTGCTGCGGAGTAGATACTCACGGTGAAGCATTTTGAAGCAACCATGTGTAGGGGTAAGACGGATAGCTTGGGGGATAGAATTCCAATACTTAGGGGCGGTATTGGAGAAAGCACGTGCACCCATAGTAGTCTTACACTGAGGGATGTAGAGAGGAGTCTGTTCAGTTGAACGGAGCCTATAGGAGGGAGGTTGAGAGTGTAATAGCGAGGCAAGAGATTGAGGTAGGCCACATCTGATTATACCGTCTATTAAGGCACCATAGGATAGGAGGCGGTAAGCAGCAGGACTAGGCCATACCAGGTCAGCATAGAGCTGACAGCGGTGTTTGAGACGAGGAGAGGCAGAAGCATAATGGCAGATGCTGTTATAGGTAGTATCCCATAGATGGAGGGATGTTTTAGTTGCACCTAGATAGGTGACCGAGCCGTAGGCCAATGACTGGAGCAGAAAGCCTTGTGCAACTTGCTGCCTTGCCGATGGGGTGAGGGCATAGACTAATGTGGACGGTTCTTCCACCACTACTGCCTATTCCTTTAAGTATCTTAAAGTTACCCTTGATTCTTAGCTGTATTTCTCTCTGCACATCTCCAGTGTGTGTAGGGCAGTTAACAGTAAGATTGGTATGCCTTACAGCAAGTCATAAATGAGTTTCGGAACATTGACTGGTGGATTTGCTAATCAAAAACAAAACTGATTAGCAATCGGTTCTGAGGAACAATTTCTAAACATGGTTATCTTTAACTGTAATATATTAAAACTGTGTCTGTTGTATATTAATACAAATTATAAATATTAGACTGTGTATAGTGTTTTTTTATTAGTTAGGGAGCAGGCACAGATGAAGGCCGTAGTCTGACTTGACATTTTGTGCCCAGCTGTGCAGTTTTGTGTGCAGAAAGTCTTGATCAAGATGAAGAAAAAAAGAAAAATCTTGGTAAAGTCCTTCTGCACACTAAACTGCAGGGCTTAGCACAAAACGTCAAGTCATTGGCCTTCATCTGGACCTGCTCCCTAACTGACACCATTACTATCCCTCTAAGCCTTATCATGGAATCTCCTCAGTGTGATCCACCAACGGAACACGTAGTGCGCATATTAACTTCCTGGCCCAGAGTAGGGCATATATACCAGCAGTACATCATGTTGCTGCATGTGTGGTTGGGTTCCATGATGTGACGGGGCAAAGCTCAAAACCACCGGTGACGTGTGCATTCTGCATCTTATTGGCCAAATGTTTCTGTCCTGCATGCAAGGAGGAAAAGGAGAGGGTGAGTGTGCAGCTTCTGAGCATATGCAATCCCTATGCTCCTGAGCTTCCGTGTGGGGTTTAAGCCAGGGGAAGGGGAGCGGGGGATGTAGCTGAGACAGCAACTCAAATAAAAAAGATACTTCATGCGGAGCCCACTCTTATTAAGAAAATGGATTATCACTTTAGCTAATCAAGAATGCCACTGATTCACAAATGCCTGTTTTTGCATCACAAACCGCAACGCAAACCCGCTTATTTTATGCCTTGTGCAAGGCTAAGCATCTCCTCATTCCTGCAGCAAGTCTCGTCCTTGGCAAAGTGGTGGTCTTACACACCCCTAAATTTTATTTATTTATTTATTGAGTTCTTGGATTACACCCGTGAGCGGTTGCTCATTTATGGGTTCCACATCAGTTACAAGGACAAAGGTACATCAAAACTGCAGTACATGTTTTAGACAGGGTAACAGTAAGATACAGTAATACAGTAGTACATTTTTAAACAGAGTTCCTATAATGAACACACCAAATTTAGGATCACAGGCAGCAAGTAATTTTCCTGAGTCAAAGTTAGGGCACCCTACTGGGTTGCATGAGAGGAGATGATAGGAGGATAGTGCTAAGGGTGCTAGAGGGTGGGTATGGAGTAGAGGGAGTATACAGAATGGGTGCGGTAGAGGTGGCAATGGCTGTGAGGTAGGGTGGTAACCTGAAGTGCTAAGGATAGGTCACGTCACACGAGTAGGTTAGACGAGAGATAAGAGTGCTAGGGTACCCTTGAGGCACACGAGGAGTGTTAGTGGATGCAGCCACAGTTGCTGGATGAGATAAGGTGCTGTCGTAGTTTGTATTTGAAAACACCAATACTAAGAATCATACTAAGAACTGAAAGGAGCAAAAAGGCTTTTAGGCTCATCGCGCTGCTAAACTACATATAGTAGAAAAGATCTTTATTTAAACTCAAAAAGCTATCCAACCTGTTTTTATAAGTATTTTTGTTTGAACTAATAATAACTTTTAATGGCAAGCTATTCCATGGTCCGAAAACTCTCTAAGAAAATAAAAGGTCCTCTTTTTTGTACTAAATTTGCTTCTCATCAGTTGAAGTGGATAACCGCTAGTGTTGACAGATATTTGCTTGAAGTCCAGTCCACTTTCTAGTGTTAAACTTGATATCATGAATGAGGTCCCATGTGAATAAAAGGTCTCCCCTAAGTCGTCGTTGTTCTAAAGACATTAGATTAAATTCTGATAACCTTTTCTCATACGTAAGTGATTTGTCAGAAACAACTGATTTGGTGACTCTTCTTTGAATTCTCTCTATTCTGTTTATGTCCTTTTGCTTAAAGGGGCACCATAACTGGGAAACATAATCAAAATATGGTCTGACATATATGCCCGGTAAAGGGGAAGAAGAAGAATATCTGGGTCTCTAGAAGTTATAGTACTTTTCTGTTAGCTTTATTAATTGTATTTGTAATATGAGTATTAAAGTCTAAATTTGAATAAATAATAATACCAAGATCCCTTTCATTATCTTTATTAGTTAGTACTTTATTATACAGATAATACTGATTCTTGGGGTTATTTTTTCTGAAATGTAAAACAGAGCATTTAGACATATTAAACATTAAGTTCCATTTTCTGGGCCATGCCTCTAAGATGTTTAGATCCCTTTGGATGGTCGCAGCACTGGAAATGTCAGGTGGTAAGACACTGGTTCAGTGAGGAGCAAGGCAGCAGAATGCGTGTTTTGCCAAGGCAGTACGGAGTCTAGGAATTCTGTAGATCTGGGTGGTGAAGTTAATTGTGAAATGGGAGCTTGAGTGCATGGTTAGGAGTTTCTGGACCCCTGCCGGTAGTAGATTTAGAGAGCATTTCTTGGCAAGGAGGCAAGATTGGTATCTTATTCTTTCCTTTAGTTGGAGCCAACCAGCCTGTGAGTAGAGGTCACAGGTGTGCGCGAGTCTTGCAGTACCTATGAGAAGGCAACAAGCCTTATTAAGCGCGATGGAAATGTGTTGTAGGGTGGTGTCGGTTGCCGATCCATACATAGCCAGTCCATAATTGACCAGGGAGACTATTGAGCTGTTGATGGCCAGATTCAATGACTCATAGGTTAAGCAGTGTTTGTGGCAGTAAAGAATCCTTATTCCTGTACTGATAGCCTTTGCAGTGTTATCAGTGTGTTGGACATAAGACAGAGTGGAGTCTATTGTGATACCCAGGTACCTGAAAAACTGGACGTACTCCAGGGTGTCACCACTTTCATTTTTGATTTCAAGGGATAATGCTTTGAACTTACTCTGGGTGCTGGAGTACAACATTATCTTTATTTTTTTAACAGTTCATGATTAGTCTGTGCTCTTTAAACCGTTTCTCTGTGGATGAGAATCCCCTTTGGAGTTCTGCTGTTAGTTGTTCCAGATGGGAGTGTCTGGTGCAGATAACCACATCATCTGCGTAAAGGAGCATCCGGGTCAAACAGGAAGCCAGAAGTTGGTTTAGGAAAAGACTAAATAGTAGGGGCCCCAGAACTGACCCCTGTGGGTCCCCGAAGTGAACAGGTCTGCTAACAGAGGTGGTATATCTCCTAGCCTGACCTTTTTCGATCAGTTGTAAAGGTAGCTGCTGCACCATGAAACAGATTCTGGAGAGAGCCCAATAGCAGACAACTGATTCAGAAGGAGCTCATGGTGCACCATATCAAAAGCTTTTGATAGGTCAATAAATGTTGCTCCTACTAGAAGACCTTGGTCTAGTGAGTGGTGGATTTAACCTGTGAATTCCAGTAATGCTGTGACCTGGTCAAAAGCCATGTTGTTCAGGACAGAGGAGCTGGTACTGGTTCAGATACTCGACAAGCTGATCTGCTACAATCCGCTCTAGAGCTTGGGGGAGGGGAGTATGGAGATAGGTCTGTAGCTGTTGTGTAAAGTCCGATCACCTCCTTTGTGCACAGGGGTTACTTGATGGCAATTTCCATCGAAGGGGGAGCTTGGGAGAGGCAGAGGGAGAGGTTGATAATCTTAGTGAGAGGCCCGAGGATTTCCTCCAGTGCCATGCTGATGAACTTAAGGTCCAGGGTATCTCTATTGTGTCTTGATTTTCCCGGAGTTCACACAAAGTACTTTCTTGCTTCAGATTCGGAGATTATCTTGAAACAGAAGAGTAGTCTGTTGGAGGGTGGTTGCTGGACTGTGTTAGGGTCAGCTGAGATTAAAGGATTTAAGTAGTCTACTGGTAGTACACTGCTGAGGTCCGTGAATGCATCACTAAGTGTGTTGGAAATTCGCTGTTGGTTCAAGGACAGTGCGCCATCAACCATAAGCATTGATGGGGCATTTTGGGGTTCTTTGCCGGTTATGTCATTGACATTATCCTAGAATGACTTGCTGTTGTTCCAGGAGCTGGAGAGGGCTTTCTTGCAGAATGAGCGTTTGGCGTGCTGGATGGCTTTTGTGCACTTATTTCAGGCTTGTTTGTACCTTTGGATGTTAGTGGTGGTACTGTGCGCTCTTGCAATCTGCCAGAGGAGATCTCTGGCATTGAGCTGATCCAGTAGGTCCGGGGTGATGCAGGGATTGCAATGCCCTTTTATTTTCCTTGTCTTTACCAGGGCATGCTTGTCACAGATGGTGTTGACTGTGTTTATGAAGTGGTCAAGGGCCGTGTCTATGTCACTGGCCTCAGGCAGGTCAGTCCATTCGATGCCCTGAAGCTCCACTTTTAGCAGTGCAAGATGACCTTTTAATAGAACATGGTTTGTAATCTATCTCGGAGGTGGCTTGCAGTAGTTATAGGACTAAGTACAGGTGACAGGGGAGTGGTCGCTCAGTGTATCAGGGAGAACAGCAGTATTGGCGATGTAGGCAGGTCGACTGGTGAGAAACCAGTCCAGTAGGGTGCTGGTCCCAGTTTTGTAGTTAACTCTGGTGCTGTCTCAACCATTTGAGAGAAGTGGACCGTAGATAAGGCATCCTTGATTGAGGCAGCAGAGGGGGAGAGCCAGTTGATATTGAAATCTCCCAGCATCACGAGTTCTGTGTTTAAGCTCAGGGTGTCCACATGATCCATCAGGTCGCTGGTGCTAGCCACGGTTAGTTTAGGCGGGATGTAGACAGACAGAACCAAAGCAAATACTGAATTTCTGATAGCACATTCGAAGGATAGTAAATGATTATACTCTTATATTAATGCCAATTGTAGGTATAAAAATAGAGAAGTCAGGCCTATAATAGAAAACAATATTATATTGGATGATGACCAATCTGTGGCAGATAAATTTAATGCAAACATTTGCTCTGTATTCTCAAATTTGCTTACTAATATGATATCCTTAAATCAATCATCAGATCTCCCCTTAATTATAACATCCAATGAAGTTTATAATGCACTTATTAAACTAAATGCATCATCTAGTTCGGGCCCAGATAATCTTAGTAGTTTTATGTTAAAATATGCAGCAAAGTCACTTGCTTATCCATTATCAGTCCTATTTAATTTATCATTAAAATATGGTGATTTACCCAAGGATTGGAGGTTTGTTGTGGTTGTGCCCATCTTCAAAAAAAGGAATAAATCTACAGTAGAAAACTATAGACCAATAAGCCTTACATCGCACTCTTGTAAGACGTTAAAATGAATTATTACAAACCATCTTGAGGTTTCTATGGAGCAAATGGACATCTGCGATAAGAGGCAACACGGCTCTAGAAAGGGGAAATCTTGTCAAACTGATCTGATATTGTTCTACAACGGATTAGTGAAAAATCAGATACAGGAATACCAACAGATGTGATCCTGCTTGATTTCTCTAAAGCCTTTGATAAAGTCCCACATGGGAAACTAACTGAAAAATTAATAGGATTAGGTTTTAACAATTCTGTCATTTAATGGATTAAAGCATGGCTTATAAATAGAACCCAATGTGTACGAATACACAACTGTATTTCATTTGAGTGTATGGTAAGGGGTGGTGTACCACAAGGGTCAGTCTTGGGACCAATTCTTTTTAATATATTTGTGAGAGATTTGAAAAAAACATATCCAAAACTACTTAGTTAAATTTGCAGATGATACAAAATTGAGTGGTGAGGTCAATACCATTGGAAAACATCTAACACTAGTAAACGACCTAGTGAGAATTGGGCAGCTATTAATGGAATGTCTCTTAATACACAGAAATGTACAGTTATACATTTTGGTGATAGTAACCCTAACTACACTTACATATTAAATCAAAAACTACTTAAAGGGACACTGTCAACCTGTTTTTCATCATATTATTTCTAGCTGAAACCCCACATTTTATGATTGCTTACCCTCTCTAAAATTCACTGATGTTGCTGTTTGTTTTGCCTGTCTCCTTGTTTAGTAGAACTGAAATGAATGGCAATGTATATTTATAAACAATCTTGTTTTTGTTTACAGTCTTGGTTCTGTTCTTACTGCATACTTCCTGAGCATTAGAAACGCACACAGACAGTGCAGTCACTCATAAGGCAGTAGCCTCCTAAACTACCACTGCATTTTGAGGGGCTAGACTGTTTTGTGGATGTTCCCAAGTCCAGGAAAGATGCATTTGGAGTTGATCAGGGAATGTAAACAAACATGTTTTGGTGTGATAACACCAATATGTTGGGCAGTCTGTTTTTCACTTTTTAAAGAAAATAAGAGTCAGAATCAAACTATCAGCTACATCAACAATCTTTACAGAATGTTGGCAATCATAAAATGTGTTTTTTACACTAGGGACACTTTGAGGCCTAAGGGGGTTGACAGTGTATCTTTAAAAGCTCAACTAGGAAACATGATTTAGGTGTAACTATAAATAATAAATTAACACCTAGAGATCATTGCTTAGCCATATCTGGCAAAGCTAGGAATCCGGTACATAGAATAAGAAGGTCCTTTACTAGTAAAGCAGAGCAAATAATAATCCCCACATATAAAAGACATAATCGTCCAGTTTTGGACTATGGATCATAAATTTGGTCACCAGCAACTCAACAGGACATAAGAACACTGGAGAGAGTACAGAGAGCTGTCACCAGGATGATACCTAGCCATAGAGGGAAAAGTACCCCCAATAGACTGCAAAGTACTAGACTCCACTCCCTGCAGGCTCGTAGACAGGGGAGATCTTTGGTTTCTCTTTAAAATACTGAAATCTTGTGAACTTATGGAAGAATGTGGAACAGAATTTGGTAATTCACGAATTAATCTTCGATCTCACAATAAGAAACTCAAACTTCCAACAGCACATACCAATAAGAGAAACAATTTTTTATAATCTCTGTGCTGCTCTAGCTTGGAATAAGCTACCCCAGCAGTTGGTCGACATGCCTAATTTCAATGCATTTAAGAACAAATTAGATGAGCTCTATTATAACAAACAAAGAATAGTTTATTTTTACCTCTATTGTGGGAGACATTCTCGATGGGCCTCACGGCTCCCTTATGTCTTACTCTACTTAGTAAACCATCAGTGTCCTGTTATGGGGTCCCTGCAGAAGTTTTATGGTTAGAATTTGGACGTTGTCGGCACTGGTGGATGAGGGAAGTATGTGACCTTGAAAGGGGTCCTGTGACAGGGTGACCCCTGTCAGGGGTAGGTACCTCGGTACAGAGATGAGAGGTCTCTTACCCTTTTAAGTACCTCTTGCCTTGCTTTTACAAAATATTAAATAAAGTGCCTGTGTCGCTGTGTGCCTTAAATAAAGAGTGTGTGCACCTTTAGGATTTAGCAGGTGATCCCATGGCAGATATAAATAATTCAGGGATAAACAAAAATGCACACATGAGGCACATAGTATGTATTTTTATGTTGTGCAGTAGCTTTAAAAATAGCCCTGATACCCCTGGTTAACTAGTGAAAAAAAAAAAAAAACACAAAGGGGGAGCTGCACTGAAGTAAAATATGCTCCATTTCTGTATCAGAGTTAAGAAATGACACCGAGCAGCAATACATGCTCCTTCTTTCTACCGCTGTGTGACTTTCTTCAGCTCTCATGGGAAGTAGAAATTCTCAAAGCCGAGCGGCATTTGCTTTTCACTTGCCGCTGCTCGGTATGGACTAAAGACCCCCCCTTCCTTTCAATAAATAAAGAAGGCTCCCAACTGCGGGCAGTATGACAAGAATAGTAACTCATTGGCCAGCCAAGCCATGGAGAAGCTGGTAAAATATGCAGCCAAATCAGGCTGTTACAAATGGGGCCAGGATCCTGATTCAAATCAGGATTATCCCTCGGCGCGACAGTAACCTGGTCTTTATTTGATTTAGTTGCTCCATGCTTACAATGTTAAAAACGCAGGTTGCACTAGATAGTATATGAACACTGGTGCCCCAAAAGCTCTTCCCCGAGGGAAGAAATTGTTTTTCAAATACTGGCGCTATGTATTTCTAAGTGCCTGTCAGAGCTTCTCATCTTGAGTGCTCTTTGCAACTGCATGTCGCAGAGCACGACTGAATGTTATAATGCAGCTATTATGCAAAGTTGCTGTATATAAAAGAGCAGAAGTTGCACCCTAAGGCCCCGTCCACACTACACCGCTTGTGCCCAGTAACGGATGTAATCCGTTACGGCCGTGGAGCGGTGCAGTGCGTCCACACCTCGGCGGTGTCTGTTACGGGACTGGCACCGCCGGTCCACACATCGGGATCTGGGCGACCGTTACAGCGGCGCCCGATCCCACAATGCAGCTCGTGCTGCGCTTTGTGCCCTGCAGGGGACCGTTACCAGCAGTCCACACTACCGCCGGTAACGGTACCAGTGGGATCGATTATGAACTGGTTGTGGAAACCACCTCATATGTGGTTTCCATAACGGTTATGAATAGCCTCCTGTAACATTACCAGTGTAATGCACGCCGTTAACGATGCGGTTTACACCCTTGGTAACGTTACAGAAGGGTTTTTGGGCTGCAGTGTGGACAGGGCCTAAGTGTTTCAAAGCAGAATGGTGCTCCGAAGCAAGATGTGTGTCCAATGTTCCCCGACGCAAGCTCCTAGTGCGGAGCAGGATTTTAAGGAGCGCACTGAAGCGCTTGCAGCCAGAGAAATGCCACAGATGGGCGGCAAATATAAAAATAAATGAGGTACTGCCTGTAAACAAGGACACAAGGGGCAGAATGGGAAAAAAACAACCTAGAGTGACCAGAGAGAATAAAAGTAATAATATTTAATGTGCAGAACAGTCCAGAAATGTTGGAACTGGGCTGTCCAAAGGTAGAAATAGGCCCAAACGAATTGTCAAAGCCGTCGGCTGCAATTTCAGCCATCAGGACCTGCTTTAATTCATGAATTGCACTACAGAGACTCTGCACAGCTAGAAAACCGCTTTAGGAATGGTATGTATCCTGAAGGTGTACCCCCTCCGACAGACAGAAGCCCGTTGAGGAATAAAGTTCAGGGTCTTGCAGTGTGTAAAATGTATGTATAATGATGGCAAACATTTTTACTTTGGACTGACTTGTTCTTAGGAGAACTCCTGAACAAATGAAGAGTCCTATAGGAGGATAGCGGCCCCTAGTGATCTGTATAAATACTGAACCAGTTCGTAGAGTAAGTAGATCAGTGGGAGGAGTTAAGACTAATGAGAGTCGTTAAGTTAATGAACTAAAACTGTTCAGGACTGGGATATTTAAGAGCTGTGTCAGGAAAGTAATTTCTTTTTACAGGCTTAGAAATATCCCTTACTTTATTTCTGTATAGGTTGGGATATGAGCCTGATAAATGTATGTACTTGGTTAATTGGCCTAAGTGGGTGGATCCTTATGCTGTGAGGTCATCAGGAGACATGCTATAAAAACCTACCACTAGGGTAGCTTATTTAGATAGAGATAAGAGGAGATGTAAGAAGGAGATAGGGGAGTCAGCTCTGAACTTACTGTGAGAGAAGGAAGACCTTGGGAGCGCACCTAATTGTGTGAAAAAGACTAAAAGAAAGAGTGCCGATGTTGGGTAGAATATTGGTAAACTAAAGTGTATGAACTAATACTTTTATTTCTGTGAAAAATCATTTAAAGAAGAAAATAAAATGACAAGTGCCAAAGTGGCACTTTTTATGCACTAAAGCTAGTGGTCTGCCTGACTTATTGTATCCTGTTATCCGAGCCCCGTTCACAGGTCCCTAATATATAGGACACAGCCCCCACCTCTTTTTGAGAGTTGGTCCTGTCTGAACAGGGTGTATTCAGGCAGTGTGATAGCACAGTCCGGTACCTTGGGGGAGAACCAAGACTCTACTATAGAGAGTACATCTGGGTTATGCCGAGTGACCCATACTTTCAAGCTGTCCATCTTTGGGAGTAAACTGCAGATATTTATGGAGACAAGAGTGAGTCCCGCTGTGCTGTGGGGCTGGTTTGCACTGCGTGGTGGTCGGCCTGGGTTCGGGTGCACATTTCCTGACAGCAGGAGAAGGAGCAGCATTAGGTGGGCGAGATGGTTTAATAAGAGCTTGTTATTCTGACCCCTTTTTCTCTGGCTGGGTACTGGCACTTTCATGGTGTTAAAGTGCATCACAAAACCTGGAAAAAGGCCACCAGGGAGGGGTCCTTTAGCTGGGGGATCTTGGGTCCATGGTATATAATCCCTGTGCATGGTGAAGGAACATTTGTTACATAATGTGATGGTGCCATATACGTTTACCACTGTTGTCTCAAAGTTGGGCTGTGTGGATTGCAAGAACGGTCTGCCGGAGGGGCCTGCAAGTGATATTAGGGGTAAGGAGGAAGATGCCCCCTACAGTCCCAAGTGTCAAGTGGGACATAGTTGTAGTGGCTGTGGAGTCAGAATGGGTTAGTTCAGGGCAGAGTATTCTGGATGGTAGTAGGTTTTGAAGTCAGTAGGAGAGAACATGTAGACAGCCGTGATAACAGGAGGGTGAACTCCCTCTAGTGTCAGCAGCGTCTAAGGAGTCAATGGGAATTTAGGCACTTGTCATGTGGTCAGTGCAAACTAAATAAGTGTTGAGACAGAGCGGGCAGGTGGGGGATGGGCGGAAACAATATGTGTGGGGCGAGCTGAGTCAGGGCTTCCCCGGGAGCTGGAGAGGCGGCGGCAGCGGTAGCAGATGCAGCCACGCGGTGTCCTGTGCAGGCAGGTTCCAGGTCTTCCAGCGGTAGAAGCAGAGCATAGTTGCACCACAGTAGCGCCCAATGCGGGCCTATGGGAGTCTGGAAGGGAAGGGAAAAGCTGGGTTTAAGTAAGAGAAGGAGTCAAGCCGATGGGCGGGGGCTGGCAGCAGCCAGCCAGCAGGGGACTGGGGCCAGAAAGACAATAGGGGATTATGCAAATGAGAGTGTGAGGTCAGTTAGAGACAGCAGGGAGAGGTTGTGAAAGGGGCTGGGTGTACATCAGCGCCTCTTTCCAAGAGGAGGCCTGATCAGTTGAGAAGGGTCGGAGTGAGCACAGGTTCAGGCAGGGTGAGCGATAGAGGCTTAGAAGCAGTCAGAGGTTAGAGAAGAGGGAAAAGCGCCAAGTGGCAGCCACTGGCAGGCAGTTAGGACTGAGAAGTATTTTTTTAAACTCTAGCAAACACTATAGCCTATGAATCTTTAGCAAATCTAAACAATACAGGCAGTGAAATGGTACAATTTCCAGCTAACAGCCAACAGGCTAGAAATTCACACATATATTAGCAATAATAAGCGCCATATTGCCAAAGGAATATGGTCAGTGAAGAGCGATTAAGTGGGGCATATAGTTAACAATGAGAGATCCTCTTACTTCAGTCATGCTGCAAAAAAAAAAAACTAAGGTCCCTCTAGTGGCAGATCTTTATAATCTGCTAATGGGAAACGACAAAAAAAAACTAAAAAAAAAAAACTAGAGAGACAGAGGGAATACAGTAGCTAGAAAACTGATCAGCAGGAGATAATGTGGGCCACTCAGAGATCAGCTTTCACTGGCACCAAATTCAAAGTCAGAGCCAGTACTTTACAGATTCGGCTGAGCTGTAGCACACAGAGGATTTTAAAACTACTGTTATGGTTCGAAAATTGAGGGGTTACTGGCCTGATCAGGGCTGGCTGGATCCCTTGCAGATTTGGCTGAGCTGTAGCAGACAGAGGATTTTCAAACCACTGTTATGGTTCGAAAACTGAGGGGTTATGAGCTCCTCTCCTTCACCCATGTTGCTAAGTCACTCTTGTGTAGGTGGGATATAGTTTATAGTAATGTGGTGTTCTGCCCTCTCAGCGGCCCGACTTACATACCACTGCATGCTTTATGATAAACTTGATTGGCTGTCCCCTGCTAACAGTCGTGCCATTTGCCTTGGGATGTTTTGTTGACAAAGTGCTTAGAACTGCCATCACTCCTACCTTGGTTGTGCAGCTAAGGGTAGCAAGCCTGAGTTACCATTTTAGATCTAATGTCATGTCCCTGCTTGCTGTACCAAAAACCCATGTTGCTGTGGAAAACCAGGCCTTTACTGCTTGTGAACCCAGGCTTTGGAACTCCATGATCTGTTCCCAGGGCCCCTTCCCAGTACAGTATGCGCCATTTATAACGGTTCCGGGTGTAGCGGACGTCTGTATATAACGGACATTTTGTATTTGCCAAATGTCAAATACATTCTGAGCAGTGTTAAAATATAGGCACATAGCAGACCTTGAATTTCACCAGTACCGGCTGCCAGGGCAGATAATTAACAGGAAATGAGCCACTGACTATGGCCGTTCATTGCCTCTTAGAGCCCTTACAGGTGTTAATTAGCCACGCATCACCTCCTACAGCTGCGGCTCATACTTTATCAGTCTGCCTATGGCATGGTAGCACAATAATTTTTTTTGTTTCCTCTGGTTGTGCTGCTGTGCTGTGCTGCCCCAGGATGAGCTCTGGTAAGAGAACCTGCCTAACACTTGCAAGGAAAGTCGAAATTATACGGGAGATCGAGAAGATGCAGCTAAGTATGCGTGATCTGAGCAATCGAATCTGATGGCAGAAGTCCTGAACAAGCTCCGTCTTCTAGGGAATAACCCTTCTCCCTCTGAGGTGGATGACATTGAGGAAGTGGTTGCGGGATCCCAGGAACTAGCACAGGATAAGGAAGATGAGCAACATGAAGATACCCTGGAAGAGGGTGAATAGCCTGTTACACCTGCGGATGTAAGATGGGCGCTTCTAACCCTCCATAAGGTGGTAGAACAGAGAGAAAATATTGTCCTCGGGTAGGATCAGGTTGCGGCCATTGAGTCCTACTGGCACAGATACACTGTCGGCTGCAAGCACCAAACAACAATCGAGGACTTTCTGAGACCTGGCCTGGAACAGTAAAAGGGCATAAGATAAGTGCAGCACGGCAGCAAACAGTGCACTTTTTTGTTTGTTCGTTCCCGGCTTTGGCTTTTATTTTATTTTGAAAAACCTAATAAAGATTACAGATCCAGAGGTTTTGTTTTGCTCTAAAAGCAAAAAGATTCACGGAAAAGCTGTAAATCATACTTCAGTGTTGTGATGTGAACCACCATTTATTTATTTTTAAACGATGTACCGGACACCGCTTATAATGTACAGGTTACTGTAGGCTAAATCAGTCCGTTACAAGCAGCGCATACTGGACCTCTTCCGAAGACCTTTGTGGAATTACCTGAAAGAGAACTCTTCCTGTATCTCCACACAGTGCTTTATTTATTGTTTAGGGACTGTATGTAGTGCTTCCTTGATCCATGCTATATGTTTTTGGCTGTACGTCTTGTACTATATGCACACACTGTAATGCTGATATTACTGTAACTGTATCTAATTCACTTGGATTTACATTGACTGTGTTGATATCACTGTTATTGTACCTAATGCAATAGGTTTCAATGTATCTAATTCACTTGGTTTTCCACTGACTGTGTTTTTTTGTTTTGTTTGTTTTTTTACCAATCTTTTTTTCTCCGGTAGCGGTCTGAGGGGCCTCTCTCAGGCATCCTGCCTGCTCCTGCCCTGCCTGAAGTCCTCCTACGTGTGCCTCCTCTCTCCCTCCTCCTCCTCTGTCCACGATCGGCACCCCCGGCTTAACCCCTCTAGGGTGGGGTTGGCCTTCCTCTTGGGTGCACTTTTATAGTCAGACTCCGACGTGGGAGAGGACCCGGGTGGACGAACCTGCAAGGCCAGGCAGGATGGACCTGGCCGAGGGCATGGGGGCAGGTGCCGTCGCCTACCCCGCAGACTGGGCTTTTCCTTGTTCTGGTGATCTCTCCCCCCTCCCATGCGTGTGCATGTCCCCGACGCTAGGCGCATGGCAACCCCTGCCTGCGTCAGGGCATGATGATTACGTTCAGCCGAGCATGCTGCAGTGCCCCCAGTCTCCACCAGGGGCAGCTGGCAGGCCGGGCGATCCCCAACCTCCCCCCCCGGGGAAGAGAGCAGCCCAACAGTCGCTCAATCCTCACCTGCCCCTGCTGTCCCTCAGTGGCCCAAGCTCGCTCCCGAACCCGGGTCGCTGGCGTAGCGCGAGGTGTGGCATCCAGCGCCTCAACCCTCAGTGTCACTGGGCTGGCTCCCATTGATTGTGTTAATAGTGTTATTGTAGCTAATGCAATTGGTTTCACTTTGTGTATTTTATGTATTATACCTTGCCTTACTTCTTACATCGTTGCAGAGGGTTGGGCCTTCGCGATTCTACCAGAGTCCCCGGCCGCTGGCTGGGTCTTGGAAGGAGGCGTTGGGGGAGAGGCCCTACTGGTGGAGGGCCTGTTGGACTCGACCTGAGAACCATCTGAAGAGCACTCCCTCTCCTTGTGTTTCTCCTTACGATGCTTCGATGGGGACGGAGAAGAAGAGGAAGATTCCCTAATGCGTTCCATCTGCTTCTCAAGGGACACCAACCGGGACTTTAGAAGATGGGCCTCCAGAGCCTGCTGCCTCCTCTTGCGGGTAGCCTGGCTGAAGGGCTGGCAGTCTGGGCAGGTCGCGATCTGATGGTCTGGGCCTAGGCAGATGACGCACTTGAGGTGGCCGTCCTTGTGAGGAAATCTGGGTGCCACAAGTCTGACACTTCTGAGGAGGAGGAGGATTAGAAGACATAGATTTACGAGATTTACTGAAGAAAAAGGTAGGATTAAACTACTGACGAAAACAGTTCAATGGCAATCGCTGTGAAAGTTTACCACAAGGTTAACTGACATGAGGTGATGGTGGGAAAGAACTGGAGGGTGGGCATGGGAACTGCCCACTATATAGGGTCACGCTGATGTCAGTCACGTGATGTCGGGTGGGCAGTCCCCCATCAGGTATTGCTGGAAAAGTCTGCCGTGTGGTCCAGAAGCCAGGTGGCACTAATCCGACATGTTACGATCTACTGAAGGAACCCTCTCAAAGTAAGACCATCCTGTTTGGATGACCCTAGCGTATTCTTTTGTACCCTGGAAAGACCCTATCTGGGTAGCCCTAATTTTTGCATATCTTTCTGTTGCCTGATGGGGTTTACCAAGAGTCCTCCCCAAGTTCTTGGTTACATGTGTTGCTAGTTGTACTCCTAGTACTGCATTACCTAAAAATTAATCCTACATAACTACTTGGTGATTTTAGCCTTCTTCTATTTATCTCACTGCTTACTATACTGTACAGCAACTCAGCTAACTACAGAGGCTGAATGGGATCCAAAGAAACTGTTGGGGCTCTACAGTGTTTAGGCCTTTTGTGTTGGGTGGACACCCACATGGCCACTATGCATTACCCCTTCAAGTGGCCTCAGTATACCTGGTCCCACTTCCAAATTTATACTGGGCCCCCCTATCTCCTACTCTCCACAGCTACTGGCTCTTTATGGCCCATTTCACAGAAGTTGTTCCTACGTGGTTTTGCACCACTTGCTACAGCCTACTGGGAGTAAATACCCCCTAGTTAGTAACTGGTTATACAGAGTCCTACTGGTATCTGTGCTTCTCACTGTATAAGATGTTGAAACCAATCCAGGCCTCCCTTTACTCTCCCACTCTAATCCCATGTGAACTAGCTCCAGAGGATTAAAAGTTACCCACCTGAAAATTGGGAGTCTTAAGAACGAGCTTCCGGACCTGGTGTGCAGTTTACAGCTCTGATATTATAGCAGTCACAGAAACCTGGCTTAAACTACAGATCCCTACCCATGATGTGACCATCCCTGGCTACACTGTACTCAGAAAAGGCTGAGTAAAAAGGAAGTGGGGGTCTTGAATATGTAAAAACCCAATACCATGCAAGCACGCAAAATCCCTGTATCCTCCCCAAACCACTTTTATTCCGAGAGCTTATACATAGATGCTCCTGGAAAGCATCAAGCCCCTTAAAATTGGCTGTATCTGCAAACCACTCTCCCTGGAATGGCCAGCACTTGAAGAATTTCTTGTCTGTCTTGCTCACTTTCAAAAAAAGAGAGGTAATCGTGCTAGGGGATTTTAATCTGAACTGGTAAGATGATAAAGCCGGCAGACTTAAATCAGCTGTAGTGATGGCTCAGTTTACTCAGATTATCACAGAACCTACTTGCTTTAATGTAAAATTGTGTAATCACTCTTTACTGGACTGGATACTAGTCAGTAGGAGTTGTTTTTTTGAGTCTTTGTTAACCAGGTAAGGCCTCCTAGGCACAAGTGCCTGTTTTCAGAAGCGACCCAGGAGCTTTGGGCTGGTCAAGAGACTTGCTCAGAGTCACAAGGTATGCAAGTGAAGGTTGTGGGAATTAAACCCATGTCTACAGGTACCAGGCGCATTCACAGCTCGTTACTCTAACCTCTGGACTATACTGCCAGCCAAGGAGTGACAGGGTCAAGGAAGCTGGGACTCTGCCCAATGCACTCAGTGACCACTCAACTACCTACTGCGTTTGGGGAAATTATTCTGTGAGACATCCCCAACAGACTATCTTGATAAGAGATTAATCCAGGCTTAATTGTGGTGCCTTCCTTAAAGGAGACAGGAAGTTATTTTTACATAGTCAGCTGACTTTCCATCTTTCTTTCCATGTAAGTTATGTATTCTGATATGCTTTGACCATTTTATTGACAAATGATCCAGCTTAGGGGGTACCCTCAGATCTACAGAGTTCCAGTCTCATCACCAGCTACTGTTCTTTCTTCTCATACTTCTAAGACATTCAATGACATCAATAACACCAGTCTATGCTGTTCATCTGAATGACTTGGAATGGTGCCATTGATGTCATAGAATGTTCAAGCAGCATGAAAAGAAACAGCACCAACTGCTGAGGAGAGTAATTCAGGGTAGTTACAGGGCAATAAAATTAGATTATTATTTAACTAAAAAAGTCACAAACATATCAGAACATTGGATGAACACTAAAATGACAACAACAGGGTATCTAGAGGTGTTGAAATGGATTCCTATCACCTTCAATGATCTGGCCTCAGTGCAATGGGACAATCAGAGTAGATACGGTAATGTAAATGCGGCATTAGAATTTTTCATCAGTAACTTCCTGAGTGTGGCTAACTATCATGTACACCTGGTTCAAAGGCATGACAAGGGGCTTTGCTCCACCTAACATACCCCTGCCTGGCGTCGACTGATAAAACAAAGGGACCAAGTCTGGGGCAGGTATAGAGCCTCTGGTCAGGTACAGGACTGACAGCAATATCGTACTCTTAGAAACATCTGCAAAAGCAGCCTCAAAAGTGCCAGAGGTTAAATATATTAGAAGCCTGCAGTCTGACAACCTACAAGACCCCAAGAGTTTCTGGTCACAAGTCAACTGTCTCCTTGAGGGGTGAACTAAGCCCCCTTCAGGCGATATACTTGCCTCTGGCAAAACTCTTAGGCCCTGGACACACTACAGAACTGTTTTTGAAAACCGTTTTTAAAACCAGTTTAGCTAAACCATTTCAGTGCAGCCACACTACTCAGTAACCATTTTTGAAAATGGTTTAGTGTGGCCACACTGCTACTTTTAAACCTGTTCTCCTTGTAACTATTTTGTGTTAAGTCCAACACACAGAACTGTGCCTGCCAGGACACACTGCAGCTAGAACTGTTTTAGTTAAATCATTACAGCTTAAAACACTTTTACTCCCATGCTAGCTCCAAAACGTTTTTAAAAATGGTTTTAAGACTAGGTATCTAGCAGGGTTTAAAAACACTTTTGTTAAAATGTTTTAAGGGGCTTGTAGTCTGTCTGCAAACAGTGCTAGGGGGATTTAAACTGCTTTAAGGCACTTAAACCGTTTTAAGTTCCCCAGTGTGTCCAGGGCCTTTGTGACCTTAACCTGGCTGCTGAAGCCTTCAACAAGTTCTTCACAGACATAGCTTTAAGTCCACCTTGATCTTACCTTCCCAGTGGTTCCCCCCAACTCCTCTGCCCCCCCCCCATTTAGTCACCCTGAGTTTCACTTCAAACTGGTCACAAAGAAGGTACTGGCTCTTTTACAATGCATAAAAGTTGACAGTTCGGCTGGACATGATAACCTGGAACCCAGGTTCCTCGGATTTAGAGCCCCACTACTTGCCGGACCTATAGCAGCTCTTTTCAATATATTCCTCCTCCAGCGTGACATACCTAGTATGTGGAAAACTGCTCATGTTGTTCTGGTGCATAAAGGGGAGACCAAAGAACCAGCTGAACACTACTGGCCTATTTCTCTATTGTGCACCATTGCTAAAACACAAGAAAGGCTGATCTATAGTCAGATACTGTCCTATCTTGAGCTACATTCTGTCTTAAGTGAAGTACAGCATGGCTCTCGAAAACATCATGGCACTGATAGTGCCCCTGTGCACCTCACAACTGATATGGTTCAATGCTACGGATGGCTGGGAAGACCACAGGGTGGTCTTCATGGACCTAACCAAGACACCTGACCTTATTAATCATGACCTTCTAGTGCACAAATTAAGTGGCCTGGGCTTTGATCACCTGTCGTGTTATTGGCTCCACATCAATGGTGTCCCCAGGGCTCAATTCTGAGCCCTATTTCATTTTTATTGTTCATTAAATGACTTGCCTAGTAACTCTGGTAGCACAAAAATACTGTTATATGCTGATGATGTAGTTCTATACAGATCTCACACCAGCCTGTCTCAGATTCAGTTTGGCCTAAAGACAGATTTTTCTTCACCTGAATCCTGGTTTCAATCAAACTTGCTAATCTTGAATGCCAAAAAAACGAAGGCCATACTATTTGGCACCCATAGGCTGGGTCAGGATAGACAAAATCTACTCAAACTCAACCTTTCTACTCTGTCAGGGGTACGTATAGATACAATGGCTATGGTAATTTATCTGGGAAGCCAGTTAGACCAAAAACTTTCCCTCAGGCCTTATGTTGAGGTAGTGGTGAAAACCCTGAACCAAAAACTGGGCCTGCTCTACAGATTTTATTTATTTATTGAAATCTTCGACTAATACCTTTGAGCAGAGGCTCTTTACATAGGTTCCACGTCAGAGGATTACATAGTCAGGATAACATTACAATGTTGAGGTACTATGCAAATGTCTCCAGGCATTAATCATTACATATTACAGAAACAGATAAACGGTTCAAAACAGTACTCACATACAACACTGGGAATAAATGAATGATTGACACTATTATAGATGAGATCTTTCATAGTTAACATAGGCAGAAATCATTACGTATTCCAGAAGCAGTTAAATGGTTCAAAACAGTGATCACATGTAACATTGGGAAATGAATGATTGACACTATTATAGACAAAACCTTTCACAGCTAACACAGGGTAGGCAAGGACATAAAACAAGGCAAGATACAAGGTGTGCCAGTTTCAGAAGATTACTAATAACTACAGACAGTTAGAGAAAGCTGGAGGTCGAGAGAGGGTGGAACTACGCAACCCATAAGGCATAGTCAGGGGGAGAGGGGGTGGGACGGGATGAGGTTAGGTTAGGTTGTACCCCTACTTTACTTTACAGGCCAGGTACTTGATCGCTAGCAGTGTCCTTCCTGCTATCAACTATGGGTCTCCACTTCTGTCATCCCTCAAGGAAAATAAACTTTCCAAACTGAAAATTACCTTCCATCGTGTAACGCATTTTGCTGCTGGGGTCTGCAGCTGGGAACATTACTGCAATGCAATCTCCACACTAAACTGGCCCTCCCTGGAGGGGAGGCATCATCTCTCTCTGTCTTTTCTATGGCACACAAACTCCTTTACTACTACTGAAAAATCTGACTGACATTATGGACTTCAAACCATGTAGAAGGCCCCTCCATTCCGATGACCTGAAACTTGCTACAGTGCCAATGGCACTCTTTGCTGCTGGTCAATGATCCTTTGCTACCACTGCACCAAAGCTTTGGAACAATCCCCCCCAAGGTCAAGGGATGCTTGACCTTTGCATCCTTCAGATCCACCATGAAGGAGTATCTATGTAACAGACCCTGTGCCTGCTGTAGCCAGTTTGTCCGTTAATCTGACACGCTGTACTTGCCTATGAATAGTGTCCATGTTCTGTAGAACCAAGTGCCTAAGAGTAGGTCCCTGTATACTGTATCCAACTACTGACCTGTTATGTATATCCACTTTCTGCATTGTATTTTGTCATTTACTTATGCACTATTTGTTATTATCATCTGTGGGTAATTTGTTCAATCTATATTGTAATTAATTCCAGGCTGCTCCTGAAAAAGGGACAGTTTGTCTCAGTGAGCCTACCCAGTTACCAAAATCAAATGAATAAATTAAACAACATACTAAAGTGGCTATTATTGGCAGAATGTAGAAACCTTCTTATATTACTAGGATTACTAGGATATATAGGACAAAAGGGAGCAGTCAATGCCCACAAGTATTGTCCCCTGCACCATGCAGGCATTTAAACCATAATACCATCTTTATAATATAATCTATCTAAAGCGGACTTGAATTGACCAAAATCTTCAATTTCCACTACTGTTCGTGTGAATCTATTCCAAGTCCTAGCACTCCTAACTGTGTAAAAACGTATCTCTTTTTGTGGTATTTACCCTAGGTATGGTTAATTTCTTACCATGGGATCTAAGATTCTCTCGAGATTTACTAAATTCAAAGCTGCATAGATCCAATAAATCCGGAGAATGCATTATTTTACGGAGCAAAAGCAGGTCCCCTCTCTGCCTTCTTAGTTCCGAGAAATATAGTCCAGTTTCTTTTAACCTAGTCATATGGTAGTCTCTCTAAATGATGAAGCAGTTTGGTCACAGTGCGTTGTACCCTTCTATCATTTTGGTATCCTTAGAATAGTAAGGAGACCAGAATGGTGACCCAAAATCAAGCATGGGCCTAATATAACTCTTATACATTGGTATAATACACTGCTCAGATCTACTAACAAAGGAGCATTTGATCCTTTTAATAAGAACCCTTGCTTTAAAAGAAACCTGTCTACAATGTTCAGTAGAAGTAAATGAGGTAGATATTGTAACCCCTAAGTCACATTCTGATGTTACTGCCCGTAAGATCTGGTCTCCCAATATATATCTGTATCTTGGATTCTTATGACCAAAATGCAGGACTACACATTTTTCAGTATTAAACTGTATTCCGTTTTCGTTAGCCCATTTCATAATTTTGTTTAGATCATTGACCATAGTTAAATGCTTTTGAAAGGTGTCTGCCTCCCCACCTAATTTCAAATCATCCGCAAATTTAACCATTTTATTATTAATATTGTGATGAATGTCGCAAATATAGATACCAAAAAGAACTGGGCCCACATCACCCCTGCGGCACTCCACTAGTAACCTCTCTCTTGTCAGATACTAGGCCATTTATTCTAATCATTTGCGCACATTCTAGTAACCAGTTTTTAATCCATCTGATTAGTATACTACTAAACCCCAAACTTATCAATTTATTTACCAAGTTTATATGTGGTATTTTATCAAAGGCTTTGGAGAAGTCCATCAGAATCACATCTGATGCACATTTTCTATCCAGACTAGCACTTATGTTCTCATAAAAATATTGTTAAATGCAAACCGGTCTGGTGGTGCTGAGGGTTGAGGCGCTAGATGCCACACCTCGCGCCAAGCCGGAGACCTGGGTTCAGGAGCGAGCTTGGGTCATCAGGGTCAGACGGGGAGGGGAAGACAGAGTCTGAGGGCGGCTCTCCTCTCCTGGGAGGGAGGATTTAGATCTGTGGCAGCTGCAGCTCCTGGCGGTGGCTGGGATCACAGCAACTGCGATCCTACTGTAACGGGGAGGCACTGGCAGATGTCTTCCAGGTGGGTGCAGGAGCACGCTCACGCCGGGCTGGACATCACTGTACGTCCAAGCCTCAGGGGAGGGACCAAACACAGGAAAAAAAATGGCACACAGGAGGACGACGGCGGCCTCAAGGACCAGGCCACATGCGCATAACTGGACTTTCCCCAACCAGCTCTCCTGGACCCTCTCTCATCTCCTCGGAACCTGGCAGGTCTAGCTTCTGAGAAAGGGCACCCACGTAAGGAGCACATGGTGGCCCCACCCCGGGGTGTGTGGGAGCTGGGGGCGGGGTCAAGCTGGGAACCATGGCAAGTTGCAGCAGAGGGGATCCTGTTCCCAATTTCCTGATTGGGGGAGTCTCAGATCGGGCAGTAGGTCCTCAGTCGGAGAGGTACACCTGAGGGAGTTCCTGTGGGCCGACAACCAGAGGGAAAAAGAACTGACAAAAAAAAAAAATAAACATTGTTAAATGCACTGAAATGTGCTAAGGGGACTGTCCTTGTAACTCCCCCTGTGGGGGCTTACCTTCTCCGGCCATTTTCCACCAGCTCGCCACACTGTCTTCAGTCTCTATGGGGCTGCCGGGGGTGTAACTGCGGAGTCGGCGACCCATTTTGTACTTCAGTGCGGTCGACCAGAGCCACACATGAGCAGTAGTGCCGGCTCATTCCTTGCCACTACTGCGACTTCACAACTGTCTCCCTCGTGCTCTCAACTCCCTAGCTGAGGTAAACAGGGGTCGGACACCTGGGGGAAGCCCATGAGAGGTTGCAAGATGAAATTCTGAACAACAGCAGAAGCGCTAAGATCAGGGGCTTATGAATATTAATGAGGACACTCATGAATAGTAATGGAACTGATTGCTGCTCCAGGGGGACTACGACAACGAAGCCAGCGACGGGCAGCAGGAGGACTTAAAATCTATAATTGTGCAGTCGGACAATAAAGGGGAAAGTTGTCTATAAGACTGTGGGGCATTTAATCCCCATAAGTGTTTGGTTTGGGTGCAGGAACTCTATGAAGTGGAGACTGCTATATGGAACTGAGGGGAACTGTGCATTGGCAGCTATGTTGTGATTTTTTGACTGCACATGGACAGCCAATCAGCTATTTAGGTGCTCAGAACTGTTTGAGAGGGCTCATGGGAGAAGGTGTGTACTATTTTCAGGCACCAAGAGACTTTTCCAATTTTCAATCAAAGAAGGCTTGTGAATATGATTGAAGACTGAAACCAACAAATCAGAGGGCAGTATTCTAGGGAGAGATTCGAGGCACTTTGAAGCAGTTGAGTCAGTTTGTTCTGGGCTCTGATCGAGTCAGGAGGGCTCAGTGATGTGTGAGAATTCATCAAAGGCCTTTCTCAGGTCTTAAAACAGTTTGTCAGAGGAATAAAGAGGAAGGATTCTTGCTGTTCAGACAAGCTGTGCATCAGTTCCATTACTATCTCCCCAGTGCACTCAACTTAATACAGCTGTAAATGTGTGCATTGGTCTGCTACACCGCTACAAGCACTGTCTCCCCGCTGAAGCCCTACAGCTAGCCATCTTCTCCTCCATCCTGTCACTCATTGGTTACGGGATTATCTTCTATGGCGCTGCCGAAAATACCTCCCTCAACAAAATTAGGGTTTCCCTGAATAAAGCCTGCAGACTGGCCACAGGATGTGACTGGCTTACACACACCTGTACGCTGTATACCAGTACAAACTGGCTTAATTTCGATGATCGCCTAAAGTACCAGACCTGTCTCTTTGCCAAGAAAATCATGACTGGCCTCACGCCCCCAGCTCTTGTGACGCTGCTCCCCCCTCTAACAGCACCAGACACTTACGTCACACTGAGAAATCGCCATACCAGGTTCCCTGCTGTAAAACCTCCTTGGGGCAAAGAACTTTCAGATATCGCGCCCCCAGTTGGCTGAACTCATTGCCCATACCAGTTCTCCTGGCTCCTACCCTAGGACTGTTCAAATCCCTTCTCCATAGCAATATCTTGCATGACTCCACCTGTGACTGTAACTGACCTACCCATGACCTATAACTGCCATGACAATGGACACAGTTGGTCCTGCTTATAGAGTGCCGCTGTTGTTACTGTATTTATTGTATTTTGCCACTGTACTGCATTGTCTTTGATTGTTGAAATTTCCCTGTAACACACCCAGCTGTTAAGTATCTTTCGTAAGGTGGGATATTTCCCACACTACTATTTATACTGTGATGTCTATACACTGTATGCTCTGTATTGTTTTCTATGACGTGGAGCCTTTGTAAAGGAGTCTCTCACTCAAAGGTATTAATTCCGATTGTATTCAATAAATAAATAAATCGGTGCTAATCGTTCAAGGCATCTTGTTGGAGTTTGCCGTTTTAGTGGAGACATATACTGCAGCCATCCTGCACCAGTTTGGTACTAGAGACCACCTTTGGGCTGGGAAAGAGACTTGCTGGAAACTGTGTTTAAGCCAGAGAAAAGGTGGATGCTGAGTTGAATCAGAGAAACTATAAGAGAGAAAAGGTGAGCAGGTGCCCTATGCTTGAGGGACCTGTTGCTGTGGTTGAAATCCAGCTGAGGAAAGGAACTGCTGAGCTGCAGCTGGAGTTTGGAATCTGCTGCCCAAAGGTGCTGGGAAGCAGGCAGGTTGGACAAATTGTTCTGGCTGCACAGTGGAGCTGTTTTCTGGTGAGAGGAGAGAGAAACCAGGAAATTCCCAGTTTAATTCAGAGCCAGGTGGGGAAGTTGCTAACCCCCATCGAGTGGGGTCTGCCGGCTGCAAGGGGCCACCAGTGCATGCTGGGGGAGCTAGGGCACCCATGACCTGTGAGGGAGCTGGGCTGTGGAGCCACTCCTAGGTCTGGGTCCTCTGTGGTTGTGTGGGCCTTGCGTGGGAGCTCTGTAACCAGCCTGAATAGGCAGAAGGTGACAAGCCGCAAGATCTTCAATTAAGGAGACAAACGGCCAGACCTTCAATCAAGCCCATGCTCAAGTCTTCAGAATACTTACTGCTGCCCATTTGTTCTGCCCTCTTGAACTGAATTCCCTGAGATTGAACTGGGGGAACCCTCTGCTGCAGGAACATCTCAAATCTTCAGAACTGTGAGTACCCAGGGCTTGCCCTGACAATCAAGGGGAGTAAAGGTTTAACTGTTACCTTTCAGTCTGCATGGCTCCTAGCGCCCCAATGCTGGCCAACCCGCGGCACTGAGCAGGCCTGTAGAAATCTGGGCACCCAGTTAGGACAGAGGGACAGTCACTAGTACCAGTGGGGTGGTCTGGCCTACAGGCCCTGTTGTTATTAACTGTTTCTAACCATTGTTACTTCAACAGCTATTCCTTCTCAAGGTACCCCGACCCTAGCCCTTCCCCATAATAAAGCTGTGTTTTGTTGTTTGAAATTGTTGTGTGAAGGGTGCTTTGTGGAAACTAACTGTAAAGTGCATGTGGTATATGGCACTGGGAAACTGTTTGGCATCCAGTGTGTGGGGTGGTTGGAAGGGGAGGTGGGTAAGTACAGCATCCCGGGGGTTGTACCAGTCATACACCTGGCCCACTGTAATTTACTATGGGTGGAGGCGTCACCCTATTTTCTTTATTTCTTTGGGCTAGAACCCCTGAATACCACCGTAGCAGGATCCAGGACCCTTAACCTGTGTGAAGGTCAACAGGCAGAGGTAGTAGCCCACTGGCACACGGCGCCTGGGCTACATCCTAGTTAATCTGATCTCCAGACTGAGCAAGCGCACACATGTTTAAAGTGTAAGAGTAGCAGGCCTTATTGAATTTAAAGTACTGTAAACTAAAACTAGCAGAGACACTCAGGGATTTAGTTATATGGGATCCACAATGTAGAAATCTTTGCCTCCTTGTTTTCAGAGGGACTCAGGAAAGCCTCCTACTGGAAATCAAATTTGAGTTTCTGGACAATCATGGAATTAAGAAATATGTATACTGAACATGAGACATAATTAAAACCTGTCTTTACTGTCTGTTATGAGATTGTAATGTAACACTGCGCTGCCTGTTTTAAAAATATGTATTGATTTGTTTTCTTTAAATAAAAGTAAACTAAAAACGAGGGGTCAGATATTTAAATAAAAGCGCAAGCACAGCGCAGATGTTTGCAAGTGGTGCTAGCTGACTGAATATCAGGCCGTGTCAGCACAGAGCTAAGTGTAACTGCACTGCCCAGATACACACCTAGGCTGTATAGGTACCACAGGGAATAGCACTGCCAGAAACAGGATAATGCCAAGACCCCTGTGGGCACTATTCAGCCTGAACATGCAAATGAGCCTATTTCTGTATGCAAGGTGCTAACGGACTATTTGCATGCCCATTATGGGCTAATTTACATGGAGTGCAGCGGCCTGTTAGCGCCAATTGCCATATAAAATGTAAGCCATGGTGATCTACTGTGACCCCCCCACACCCCTCAATCAATCCTCTGAGCGTATATACACATACCCCTGCTGGTCTAATTTGACCACCCACCCCCCAATCACTCCTCTGAACATATCTTTATCATCCCTGGTGTCTAGTGTAGTCCCCCTGCTTGCCTGTTTACACATAATCATGCATTCCCTGGTGTCCAGTGGTTCCCATACCCCACCACAGATTGCCTGTTGACATAGAGAAATACATGCCCTGGTATCCAGTGGTTCCCCCCCCCCTCCCGCTTGCCTGTATACACATAGCAATACATTCCCTAGTGTCCAGTGGTTCCCCCAACCCCTCTGATCAACCATGTGCAATATTACCATTAAGCACTGGTGGTCCAGTGTTCCCCACCCAACCCGCATGCTCACATACCACCTCCCTGCAACCCGCCTTACATGGGTGGCAGGCATACTTCCAAGCCGATACAGTGACTGATGCATACTGCAGAAAGTTTCTACTGCACATGCGCCATCGGTAGCTCATATGGTGGCTGGCCACAGAGGTGAGAGGAGGGCTGTGCAGTCACTGTGTTGAGCTTGGTACTGATATTTGTCCCATTTCTAGTTCATACTGCATGCGTTCCCCAGGCTTAACCTTGCAGTCTGGTAGGTAGCCCACTGCTTCAGCTGTGAAACTGAGCAAAATGAGTTTTTAAGGGTATCAACTGCCCCCTTATCCTCTTCCACACATTATTCTGTTTTTCTGCCAAATAACAACTTCTTTTCATTTCCGTTTCTCTGTGAGATAGCTAAAGAAGGTTCTGTTATTATCTGAACTTCACTCCCATCTATATCCTAAGCTCTATGTCTAATTTTGCTCTCTTGATGACATTCTTGGCCTCCTTTAGCTATCTAAACATGCTTCCCTCTTTCAGTCTGTACTGTCTGACTTACAGCTCTCTCTTTTTTTGCATTATCTGTTTATGCCCCCTTTTTCCAGCCCAGCTGCCCACTGCTTCAGGCAGCCAAGCTCCACCGCACCGCTTCCCCCCAACAACCAACCGCTGCCCCTCACTGCGCCGCTCCCCAGTTGACCCAGCGTAACCCTTCACCGGGGGGGGGGCCCCCCCTTCCACAGGAGGGACCAGAAGGGGATACTTCCAGTGCCCACTGGCACCTTCTTCCATCTGCGCTGGGGGGTGGCAAGGGTGCTGCGTGGGGCGATCCTGGACTTTGTGGCACCAGGAGAGCGGGCCGCCATCATCCGGGAGGCCATTTTCCTTGTTTCAGTAACCCTGCCCCCTTGAATACAAGCCGCAGCATCCTGGCGTGATTGCGCATGCGACATGCAGTCACCTGCGCCGCAAAGTGCGATGCCGATACTGGCCACCAGGAGCCACCAAGGGCGGTATGTTCTTGGCCTTCCCCCTGGGAGAAGAGCATCCAAGGGACGCCCTGGAGCCCTCCCTGCCAGTCTCCACTCCTGTCGTCCCAGGCTTGGGAGCAAACCCGGGTCACCAGCGTGCCAGACGAACCCCATTGCCTGGCACCTCAGAGCTGGCACAGCTCTTTTTTAAACCATATGTTAATTATTTTGCATAAAAATGCATGCAGTTAAAATTACAAGCATATGATACAGCAAATGTATGTCCTATACTCAATGAGGACACTACTCTTATTATAAACAATTTATACAGTATATCTTTACACTTAGAGACACATCATGGAGGGAAAACAGGTTATTTGTCAGAAGCATCCATATAGTTCTGCTGTTTAAATGTGCCCATAAGCTGTATGATAATAGTTCAAAGTCCCACATTTTGTTCAATAATTTTCTATACCTCTCTAAGAGGATTAGAGAAGTCTGCCATGCTTTCTCATTGTTTGTGCACATGGTGTGCAAATCCTGAAAGGGAAGGGCTTCATACAACACTTCTAAATAATGTAACTTATTGGACACTGACATCTAATAACTGTTACTTATTTATTTATTCATATTTTTAACATTTAACAAGCTACTCTGTCCCCTGCAGATAAATGCAGGCAATGATTGTAAGATAACATCCTGCCATTTATCAAAGTATAAGGACAGTAATAAAAACATCAACATTTGGCAGTTAGCCAGTTAATAAATTCAAAACATAACATAACTGTTCATTCAATGGAAGAAAGTAATTTTCCCATGTATAGCTGCCCTAGTCGTAGTAGTCCTGTTCGAGGTAAAAGGAGACAGGATAAGTTCTGTCTTACCTGGGGATCAGCTTTATTTACCTGTAACGTTACAAAAGAGCTGACATCCAGATACAGTATGGCTGACTGCCCATTTTGCAGAAGTGTTCTTTTGTGCTTTGCAAACGCCAATAAAAAGTCTCTTGTGCTAGCTCTGTCCATGACTAGCACAATGGTATGAGGGGCCTCCAGACTGGCTGGCCTCACTCGTGGTGTCACTCTATAGGCCTTCTGGAGTGGAAGGGCTCTGTTGCGGACTTCTTCACCGAGTTGCTATACTAGCCATTTCTTTAAGAATAAAACCAAGTGATCGCCTTTGCAGTCTTCAGGCATTCTGATGAAACGGATGTTGGCTGCCTGCACTTGGTTCTTAAATGTTTCCAAGGGGGACTTCATGCGAGAGTTCTCCTTTACTAAACTATTCACTGTTACCATTGCTACATCTAACTGCTTGGTTGCCTCAGAAGCCACTGTTTGCACAGATTCTACTGCTGATTCTAACCCGGCCTTCCTTTTTGTCAAGCCACCAAACATATCTGACAGCACAGTTACTATTTTTAACAGGCGATTTATTTTAATACCAGTAGTCTGCAAGGACTCTTCCACCACTGCTCCTGCAGTATATGTAGAATGGCCCTGGGTCGACTGTGTGGCAGGAGCTCTTGAGACTGTTTTCAGCTTGGCGGTCTCTCAAGGTCCGTCTTTACAAGGGTTTCCCGTCACACTCAGCAGGTCTTCCGACGTAATTATATGTATTTTTCCCCCCATATTTTTGTCCAAAAATTGAGTACGTTTATTAGCTTGCACAGATTAAGTTCTTGAACTCTAAACCCAAGCAGCCATCATGCTCAGGCTCAACAGCCCCCTCCTCCTGAATTAATATTCCTGAATGTCATCTTCTTGTCCCGGACCTCCATTTCAAATTCTTTAGTGTACCAGATTGGTTTCCTATGCCTTCTTGCTTTACCCACCTGTAGTATGCAAGCTTTAGTCACTTCTGGCACATTTCCTTTAAAACACTACAATTCTTCTACTGTTTCTATATCCTTCTATCTTTTTAGCTTGTCTCCAGGGTGTTTCCTTATGACTTCAAGGTCTACCCTTCTAAAATCAAAAACTGTAGTTTAAGACTTTGATCTTTGGTTTTCTAGGGCAAGGGAAAAGCAGAACACGTTATGATTGCTCGATCCCAGTGGCTCCGTCACCTTCACCTGCCTTATCATATCCTTATTTCATAGACCCAGGTCAAGAACGGCCCCTTCCCTAATGGGATCCTTGAACCATTGCATGTAAGAACCTTCCTGGATTTCTTCCATTAGAGCCGGACTCCAGGCAACATCAGTTATGTTGAGGTACCCTAGCAGGACCGCATTATCCTCTGCTGTCGCATGCTGCCGCAATAATGAGCTGTCTCTCTAATTCTTTATCTTCTTTGTCCTTCCAGTTTGGTGGACTGTGGGCCACACCCAGTGAGGGATTTTTGTCTCTCCTAAATGGTATCCACACTGGTTCTACTTTGCCCTGACCTCCTAAATCTCTAATTTCTGTTGCCTTTATGCTATCTGAGATATAACATGCAACTCCTCCACCCCAACCTACACCTCTGTCTCTCTGAAATAGATTGTAGCCTGGCATAATGGTGTCCCAGTTATGATTTTCCATCCCACATCTCACTTACCGCTATTATGTCTGGTCCCCACCTCTGCAAACACTGCCAACAGCTTTTCAATTCTGTTAGCCAGACTCAGCATTGATAAGGACTCCTTCCCACGAGCTGCAGTTCCCTGCCTTATTTTGATTCACTTCGTTTTCACCAGTCACAGTTTTCCTCCTCTGACCCCGTTTGTTTTGCCGCCCTCTTTTTGCTCTACTGCTTTCACCCAATGCAGAACAATGCACATATTGAGTAAGGGGAAAGCCCAGAAGGCTATGCTTAAGTTTTATCTGTGAAAATACCCTCATCCCATTGCTTCCCCTTCCCTAGTTTAAACTCTTGTTTATGCTCACGTCTATTATCTGCCCAAGGGCACTGGTGCTGTCCTGTCTCAGATGCAGGCCACCCCTGTCAAACAGCTAATGATCAACCCAGAATGAGCCCCAGTCACGAAGATAGCGGAACACCTCTTCCACGCATCAGCCCTTTAGCCACCTGTTGAACTGCCTAATTTGTTCCGCTCATACCCCATCACGTTGCACCTGTAGCACCTGAGAGAAGGTTACCATTCCTGCAGCTTCCCTAAGCTTCCTGCCTAGTAATCTGAAGTTGTTCTGCAACCTATCCAAACTGCTTTCTGTCAGATCATTAATGCCTACATGCATGAACACATCTGGCTTAGCTGAACAGTAGTACACAGTGTCATTCTACAGTACCTAAAAAGCTGTTAACTATCTGAGCAACTCACAATAAAGCAGTAATAGACATCCTGTTATACAAAGGCTTGTAAACTAAGAATCATTCAGCAAAGGTATTAGGTAGTTTAGACAACAAATTCCTAACTAGCATAGGTCACATTCAAATGACAGCCTATCTAACAAATATGTCTAGCTAAGCACTATACAGCTCCCCAATTAGCAGCAATAATCTGTAATAAAACCTTCTAATTCAGAAGTTTACATGTAGACTAAGTGGGACTGAGTAGAATGAACAGTAATGTAGGACAAGAATCAGTAAATGCCAAAAGTCCCTCCACATACATCAAGCAGAAGCAGATCAGGGGAGGCACCTGGAGAGTCATACTTGAGGTGATTAACAGGCTTGATTACTTCCTGAGAGCAGCAGAGTGGCTGTCACTTTTTCCTCTGAATCCAGGTTTGCGCTTCCCATCTCATCATTCAGCATTCAAGCACTGTACTTTGAAATGGGTTCCATGTTTCCCTCCGTTTTCAGTAGTGCTCCATCTCTGTCCTCAATGGTCTCCTCTTCGGATCCTGTCTGGGCATCCAAAGGCATGAAAGAGTTTATATCCAACCAAATATCTGCAGGATGATCAGCCCAGACATGACCCTTTCCTTGAGATGCCTATAACTGCAAACAGCAGCTCTACCTTCCAGTTGCCAAGATGACTCAGTCTTCCCATGGGATCTCTGATTACTCCTGGCTGACATCCCAGCCTTGGCAAGTTTTTCAGATGTAGGCTGAATCAAGCATGTGTTTCTCCAACAATGCTTCCTCCATCATCGATTTGCAGAGCGTTAAGCTCTCCACACATTTCTCGGGGGATTTCACCACTTGTCAGTTGCTATTACCACCTCGGAGCTCTGTCACTAGCTACCTCAATTCATTGATATGGGTCTGTAGATTATCTGCACTGGATACAAACACAGGCATGGACTGATGAGCCACCCTTAGCAGTGATTGGGGTGTCCACTCATAGGACACAGTAGGTGCTAGCATCCTCCTGGTGTCTATTGCCTGAGTACATGCCAACTGTTGACCTCCAGAAAGGCCAGTTCGATTTTTACAACAAAATTATTCAGGGGCAATCAATATACAACCCCTGCCTTATGGGCCCAAATAAAGTTAAAGGGCCTGAGTTGATAACTCCTGTGAGGATTTGTCACAGTTACTCAGATGTACACGATACAACTGTGATGGGTTTATTTACATAGGAGCTGGAGAAAGAAAGGAATAATGTGAAGCAAAATACATTTTAGCAATTGGCAATGGCTTCTTACCAATGCACACCCTCAACTTTAACAGTGCCCAACTGTATTGCTGTGCATTACCTCTACATTCCTAGGGAACTCCTGGTGCTGCAATGTGTACCAACCATAGGGACTTAGCAGATCAGTTGACAGTAATGTTGAATGTGTTAGCTGGTGATAAAATAACTCAAAGGGGACTTCCGGTGCAGCTCCTAACCCACATAGCTCCCACTCAGTGTACCTAAATTTGATCAGCAGCCATCATCAAACAGCAATTTCATTGGGAAACTATTAAAAACCAGATGACTACAAGTGAAACAAGAGCAGGGGGAAACAGATTTGTGGTTTTACCTCAAGAACCCGAAATCTCAGATGCCGATCTCTCTGACTCAGCGGCCTCTGACCACTCGGCTCAAACAATCTGCTCTATATCCACCAAATCGTCGAAAGCCAAAAGTAAAAAAACAAATAAAATTAACCTGAAGCTAGACAAAATCTTTTCAGAACTACAGGACTTTAAGGGAGAATTTCTTATGTACAAACAAGCCCAGGAGACAGTAAGAGCAGATGTAACTGAACTACAAACGCGGGTAGCAGTGGTGGAACAACAGGCCAAAGATCAGGCCAGTAAAATGGACCAAATACAGAATACACTTAACCAAGTCGTGTAGCTCTGCCAACTCACTGTAGAATGTCAGGAGGATGATGCAGAAAACAGAAACCGAAGAAATAACTTACGTATTTATGGCATACCGGAGGATAGCGAGGGCAATAATATTGCAGAATTTGTGGAAACAGTCCTGTGAACAGCTCTCACCCTGAACCCAGACTTTGATTTGGAGTTGGAGCGGGTACATCAAGCACTGGGCCGTAAGCCTACACAGCCCAGCACCCTCCCCCGCTCGATCATCCTCCACTTCCTAAGGTTGCAAACCAAAGAGCTCATCCTACGCAAAGCTTGGGGGCAAAGTAAAATATACTATGGGCAAACAAGAATATCAGTGGATAATGACTAGGCGCCTACTACTATGCAGTGCCGGAGGGCCTATATCCCACTATTCCCCTTCCTGAGACAACAAAACTTGAAATTTCGAACGCCACACCCTAGTAAACTGGTGATCCAGTACCCCAATGGGCAGCATGTTTACGAGTGCTACAAGGAGGCCATACAGGACCTGAAACAGCGAGGTTTTAAACCACCGACAAACACCAGTTGTCCTGGGAGAGGCCTGTCCACAAAACACTCCATGCGGATGCCTGTTCCAGACCAGCACTCACAGCAGGCCACCACTGATTCAATCAAAAAGATGCTAGCACAGTTCACCAGAACATAGGCCCGAAGGCAATTCTTCAAGAATCGCTAAGAGAAGCACAGTGAGTACTCGTGGTGTTGGGGACCTGGCTGCTTTTCCCATGGCCAGAGGCTTGAGTCTGACTTGGGGGCAGGGGAGGGGTTTTGGGACCAGAGATTGAGGGGAAGAATCCTCCTGCAGCTCTCTGAGCGCTCACCCAGGGTGGGAAGTCGGGGGCATACTTCGGAGGCCTCTCCCTGTGCGGGGATCCAAGCAATGATGCAGTGCTGCCCGGGGAGAGCTCGAGGTTGAGCCACCCTTGAAATGCATTAATACATGACACAGGAATTGCTCTCCTCCTGACTCCATTTCCTTGATGACCTTAAAGTTCTGTGTTGGGGACTGGTGGCTTCTGGTCCGGGGGAGAGTTTGGTCTGTCCAGATAATAGATGGGCCCTCTGAGATTACTGCCCACTAGATATGGTGTCTGGAGGGGATATCAACAATTTGTTTGATCCTACTGTGGAGAGACTCAGAAGCCCAGATGGGGTTGTATTTCGACTCTCTGAGGGTGGAAGTTATCCTTCCGGTTCACCCATTAAATAGGGCAAGTAAATCAGATTTAAACACGGACCGGCACTAGCCCCCGACCTGGTCTGCGGGCATCCCTGGCATGAGGATCATCCTGTTAAAGCACCGTTGTACACCCCTGTTAAACAGGGAAGGGGCACAGTAGGACAGGACCTCGATTTGATTTGTTGAGGGGTTTGGGAGAGAGGGACATGACGGGAAATGAGCCCGCCCTCCCGGGTGATCCCTAGGGCAGCACTGCTGTGCATCAGTGATGGGAATACTGCACAAACGCTGGGGTCACCTGTGGGGATGAAGCCCTGTGGGGGGGGGGCTCCGACGACCACTTGGGGGTGGGGGGGCCACTCTCTAGCCCCTGGGACGAATTTTCAGTGGTATCCTGAGTTTCTCCCATCTCCGCTTCCTCCATGGGGGACACACCTGGCCCGGGGTCTGCTGACGCACCAGTGCCACTGATGGGTGGGCCACGAAGGCCAGAACTATACAAGCACAGCACAGGGACATGAATGTAGTCTTAACAGAGATTCAAAAGGGACTTAAACATTGAAGGGGGTCCGCTGAGAAACAAGGTCACAAACTATGATTCTACTCCCCCTGCCTAGGACTTTCATAGGAACTTTCTGAGGGAGTAGTGGGGGGATCTACCTCATAATTCCATAGAACTTAACCTTTCTTAATCTCCAAAGAATACTCCTAAATAAAGCCTTAATCTGGGAAAGGGAAAGAACCATCTGACTTCTAAAACAGACTGAGTATCTCGGCATTGATCATCAGACTGAAAACATACAGCAAAACACACCTGGTTCTGTCTCCCCTCCTCCAATAATACAAACCCTGCAGGCACAGAGAGGGGAGATAAGGGAGCCTTGACGTAGTATAACCTGATGCACCTTTACCACCAATTATCAGTTCTATTTAATTGTTTTTCATCTTAATTTATCCCTTATCAGGTACAGATAGTCTACCTGAATCTCCTTTTTATTTTAATCCCAATTCCAGTTTTCAGGGCATTTCCCCAAGGGATACCCCCTTCACTGGGAACCAGGATCCTACAAGGGCAGGTGACTTCACTGCCCACCCCTTGGCCTACGAGATTGGAGGTTAAGGATTTGGAAGTCGGACTATGTAACAACGTTATTGTTTTTAATAAGGGTTTTGGAATAAATATAAATATAAGTAGTTGTTTACTAAGGCCCTAAAGGCCTAGTTGCTATGTTAAGCAGGCACAGTTAGATAGATGGTTAAGATTTTCTGGTTTTCCTATAGACACAGAAGTTAACTTTAGGTTGATACATCAGGGAGGCTTCAGATGTGAACACGTCCGAGTTATGACAGAAGTTGGTACAGTAAAGTTTACTTATACTAACAAGAGGGGGGAGCAGACATGACCATCCGGGTCCGACCGTATGACATCCCATTTCCAAATCATTTCACATAACATAAATGGCCTGACTTGACCTATTAAGAGATGCAAAACACCAACGGCCTTAAAGAGACACAAACCTGATGTACTCCTACTACAGGAGACTCATTTATCTTCACTTGAACATCAAA
Organism: Neoceratodus forsteri; assembly: GCA_016271365.2. Taxonomy (NCBI): domain Eukaryota; kingdom Metazoa; phylum Chordata; order Ceratodontiformes; family Ceratodontidae; genus Neoceratodus; species Neoceratodus forsteri. The sequence goes on along the minus strand of CM057459.1, from coordinate 436,193,339 downwards.
AACTATTGGGGTTGGGCTTCTCACAGCTGGTGGAGTCAACCTATAAACATGGCAGGCATAGGGGAGTAGCTATCCTAATCCGTAAGTCATCCCCATTTGTCATTTGGGAAAACGACACAGATGAAGGCAGAATTGCTATAGCCATAGGGACATATGGCGAACACACTTTAACGGTATGCAGCTTATATGTACCCCCAAACAGTGATGCTTCAAGCATATAACAAATGATAGATTTTATTATTACACACCAGAAGGGAACCCCAATAATTTGGGGGGACTATAATTGTCTTCTGAATCCATCAAGGGACAAATCAGCTAGTCGCCCCTCCCCACAAACTGCAGGACAGAAACATTTACGACACTTACTATGAGACATAAATCTGGTGGATTCCTGGTGCTTCCTACATCCCTCCCAGAGGAGGTTCTTTTTTTACTTCCACATGCATCTCGGGAGAACATAAGGATCTAATCCATGCAGCGGATATATGCAACATTCTTCTTTCTGAACATGCTCCAATAATTTTAGACCTATCCCTGAGTAAACCAAGACTGAACACAATTTGAAGGTTTAACCACTTCCTACTGAGGGACCGTGAATTTAAGGAGTTCCTGAAAGCCAAAATTTCAGAAATACTGGCTGATACTGACTCCCCCAGGTCGTCCGACAACTACTACGGGACACGCTTAAGGTGGCACTCAGGGGGCACATTATCTCCTATGCAACTAGGAAAAAGAAGCAAAGAGAAGCTAGGCTACTAGACCTTCAGGCCCAACTTAAAAGACTTCAGGACCAGCACATGCTAGGAGAGAGTAAAGTCTCTGAGCAGTTGGTATAGGTACAGCAAGAAATACAAAAGCTCCTGACAGTTTGAACTGAACAAACCTTGGCGTGCCTCCGCCAGAAATATTATGAGGGAGGGGCCAGGGCTGCCAAAACCTTAGCATATAGATTGAGAAAACAGATCCAGGCATCCACAGTCCATAAAATAAAAGAATCCCATTCTGGTAATGTAAAATATACTACAGAACAAATTTTGCATGTTTCAGACAATTTTACTAGGAGTTATATATGGCCACTCCAGAGTTAGATGCTAACTCTCTGTCAATCTTTTTTTCTTCTTTAAAACTCCTGACCCTCACAGAAGCTCACAAGGAACAATTGATTGCCCCCATATCATATTAAGAGTTGAGCTACACTGTCAAAAACCTGAAGAAAGGTAAGAGCCCTGGGCCTGATGGATATACAGCCGATTTTTACAGAGACCATAGATCTAATACACACTCCCCTGCTAGCTGATATGAAAGAGAGCCACCCCACAGCCAAGTACCTGACCTTCTGGAAGCAAGCAGTCATCTCAGCGATTCCGAAACCCCAAAAACCTTTGCATCTATGGGAACCCTATCACCCAATCTCAGTCCACAACCAGGATTATAAAATACACACAAACATTTTAGTGCACAGATTAGACTATATTCTCCCAGAAACAATACACCCAGACGAATCAGGCTTCATTAAAACCCGGCAAACTACTGATAATATAAAAACAACCCTATTCATTTTGGAACATGCCCAAATTAATCAAAATCCCTTACTAGTTTTAAGTCTAGACGCCCAAAAAGCTTTCGCCCGGGTCTCCTGGCAGTTTCTACAACAAGCATTAACGAAATTTGACTCTCTTCCCCCAAAAATTTTTTAGAGAATGTTAAAGGCCTTCATACCCTCCCTGAAGCAATGGTAAAAATCAATGGCTCCCTCTCATCCCGTTTCTCACTACAACTAGGAACTCGCAAGGGGTGCCCTCTGTCACCATACTTGTTCACCATATACGCAGAGCCAATAGCGCAGTATCCAAGGCAGGATGAAAGGATCCATGGTTATACAATAAATGGGATCCAACACAAGTTGGCATTCTACGCCGACGACCTGCTGCTCTATGTAACACAGCCTGGGACTTCCCATTTCAGTCTAGAAGATTTACTAAAGCAGATTGAGCAGATCTCAGGTTACAAAATAAATCAAGATAAATCGGAGGCGTTAATCATTCAACAAGACCTCCTGCTAGTGCTCCGGGAGAAATTCCTGTACTGGTGGGACCGCTCACATATTACCTATTTGGGCATACGTTTTCCTCCCAATCTAAACCAACTATACAAGCTTAACTATGAAAAACTACTATTACAAACTCAAACCGAATTAAAAAAGTGGGCACACTTGCCCCTCACCCTACTCTCCCAAGTGCAATGTATACAAATGGTGATCCTTCCATGAATCCTGTACCTAACGCATAACATACCACTCCAAATTACACAGAGACTTAACTCGCTGGAACAAAATATTATCGGCATACATATGGGGACGTGATAGACTCCGCATAGCCTTTAAGAAACTTCAATTACAGAAGCAAAGAGGGGGCTTATCCCTACCTGACCGCTCCCATTATTCCCTGGCAACTTCCCTGACTCATATGATGGGTTGGCTCTCACCTGATATGCCCCACCTGGATGGGCTAGAGTGGAAGGTTCATTGGCAACATTCCCTCTAAATGTGGAGCTTATAGTTCAACCTGACCAGGGAAGACTGGGCAGCAGAAGCTCAAAGTTTACAGAGGAGATTTTGACAAGATGAATCCAGTTCCTGAGATGCCCAGAAAATAGGCTTGGGGCAATATGGGTGGGAGTCCCGGGACGACACCCAGATTTCATCACGGTGCGAGAGGACAACAGCTTTAAGCACTGGAAGGACAATGGCCTAGTCCACGCTTCACATACGAACAAGGCACGTTTAAAACATTCAACAACTCCAGACAGAAGTTACATTGCACAGCCAGGACTTTTTTAGATTTTTACAAATGATGCACTTCCTGAGGGGAAGACTAGGTACACAGGTGGAGGAAAGTACAGTTCCGTAGGAACTTACCATAACAGTAGATCTTCGAGAGAGGTTCCTTCAGTAGGTTATCACATATAGGACTGGTGCCACCTGGCTTCAGGCCGCACGGCAGACTTTTCTAGCAATACCTGATGGGGGACCACCCACTTGACGTCACGCGACTGACATCAGCGTGATTGTATATAGTGGGTGGTCCCCAAGCCTGCCCTCCAGTTCTCCTGCCGGAGCCAGGAAGAGCCCATACAGCAGGAGTGAACAGGAATTGGAGTCCATGTGAAACAAAAACTGAGGGGAAGGACGGAGGGAAAAATATGACTTACTTAAGGAACCTCTCTCAAAGATCTACTGTTATGGTAAGTTCCTACGTAACTGTACTATCTTACTTCGAGAGGGTTCCTTCAGTAGGTCATCACATATAGGACAGAGTCCCAAGCAGTCCCTCCAGAGAGAGACCGAGAGAAATTAGGTAGGAGGAAGCAAACTCCAACAGCACAACTGAAGTCCAGCTTGGAACCAGTCTAGGACAAAAGGCCCTGCAGGACGGCTAATCCAAAGCCGGCCCTCTGCCTAGAAGCAATGTCCAGACTGTAATGTTTGGTAAAGATGTGGACAGAACTCCAAGTAGCGGCAGCGCAAATGTCCACTGTGGAAACATTCTGAAGGAAGGTCACGGAGGCAGCCATACCCCTAGTAGAATGACCTCTTATGGAACCCGGAAGAGGCTTATCATACTTCTGGTAACAGTACTGGATGCAGTTTCCCAACCATTTGGAAAGGCCCGGCTTAGAAACCGGTTTCCCCTCGACCTGGGGGCAAAGGAAACAAATAACTGATCACAAGAGTGGAGCTCTTTAGTCTGGTGAGTATTACACCGGAGGATCCGATGGACATCCATCGTGTGAAGGAGTGCCTCATCCTTGTTAGAATGGGACGGGTAATTTCAGTGTGGATTCCGACACCACCTTGGGAAGGAACCTTGGGTGCATCCTAAGGACCGCCTGTTCTCTATGGAAAATCGAGTAGGGCTCCTTGCAGACTAGAGCATGAAGCTCCAAAATCCTTTGGGTGGAGGTGATAGCCACCAGAAAAAGCGCCTTCCAAGAAAGGAAGCACAGATCACAGCTCATAGCCGGTTCGAAAGGAGGAAGGGTGAGCTTTTCCAGGACGAAGTTCAGATCCCAAGGTGGAATGGGGCTGTGGATGGGGGGTTTCAGATGGAGGATGCCTTTCAGAAAGGTCTTTGAGACCTCCAACTGAGCCACGGGTTTACCATCCACTAGCTCGTGGTATGCGGAATTGGCCAAGATATGGACTTTCAAAGAAGAATAAGACAGTCCGGAATCTGATAAATGAAAGAGGTATTCCATTACTTGAGGGGCTGAACAGGAGAAAGGGTCCCAACCCTGAGCGGAAGCCCAGATTGAAAACCATTTCCACTCCATAGCATAAGTGGAACAGGTGGACGGTTTCCCGGCCTCGGTGAGGACCTGGGATACTCTAGAGGAGACCCCCAAGCGAGAAATCGCTATGTTTGAAGGAGCCACACATGAAAATGCTGGGTCCTGAGCCCCGGATGGACCAACCTGCCCTGATCCTGAGTCAGGCAGTCGTGAGTCAATGAAAGTGGAACCGGTGGTTCCCTGGAGAGCTGCTGTAACAGCGGGAACCAAATTTGTCTTGGCAAGAGAGGAGCAATGAGGATCATTCTGGCTCCCTCGGCCTGATGTTTGAGGAGAACTCTCTGCAGAATGGGAAAAGGAGGGAAAGCGTACAAAAATTTCCCTGTCCATGATAGAGTTAATGCATCGTTCCAGAAAGCACCGCGTTCTGGAACAAGCGAGCAAAACCTGGAAAGTTTTGCGTTGGATTGGGAGGCAAGAGGTCGATCTCCGACGCCCCAATTCCTGGAAGTTGGAGTCCGCTACTTCTGATGTAGTTCCCACTCGTGGGCGAGGGTTTGAGTTCTGCTAAGACTGTCCGCCAGGACGTTTAGAACGCCTGGAATGTGCACGGCCACCAGGACCAGAAGGTGCTGGACTGCCCAGTTTCACACCCGGGTTGCTTCCCTGTAAAGAGGGTACGATCTGGTTCCTCCTTCTTTGTTGATGTACCAAACTACCGACATGTTGTCCATTTGGACCAGCAGTGTTCCCTTTGGTAGTAGGGTCTGAAAGGCCTGTAAGGCATATAGGACCGCCCTGAGCTCGAGAACACTGATGTGGAGAGAAGTCTCCAGGCCTGTCCAAAGGCCTTGAGCTTAATAATCCCCCAGATGGGCCCCCCACCCCATATTCGAGGCATCCGTGGTGAGGGTAGCTACCAGTGCAGGGTTTCGGAATGGCAGTCCCAGGGAAAGGTTGTGGGGAACATCCCACCACTGTAAATCCCTTTAGACCGCTGAAGAGACGAAGACCGGATGGTCCAGGTCGTCTAGGAGCTGATCCCACTGCACCCTTTTTTATTTATTTATTTATTTATTAAATTCTCGGATTATAAATACCTTTGAGCAGAAACTGCTCATTTACAAAGGTTCCACGTCAAAGGATGAGGGTCAACATACATACAGAGGTAGTAAAAGAATGCACAATAAACAACCAAAACAACTAAAAGAAAAAATAAAGATACTCAGTTATAACATACTTTGAGATAATATTCATATAACGAGCAGCTTGAGTAGGCAGCTGGCTACGGTAACAATAAGAGACAGAGGGCACCATAGGCAGTTAGTATTGCAGGCGTGCGACCGGGAGAGGAAGTTGGCAGGCTAATGGGCCACTGTCCAATGGTGGTGGAAAATGTCTTGTACCAGTGGAGATGCGAAGCAGGAAAGGAGTCACAAGGAAGGCCCGGTGCCAGAGGGAATGAGACTGGGAAAGGGCGGGCTGTGAGACATGAGTGAGCTGGGAGGTGTTTACAGAGATCTCTGTTCAGAGAAGCAGTCACATTGAGTGGTAGAGGTGAGGTAAAGTCTGAGATTCCTTTTGAAGGGTCCAAGTGTAGAAGAGGAAAGTGCTTCTTTATTGAGGGAATTGAACCATTGAGCAGCTCTATAGATAAAGGACCGCTGACCCATGGAGGTACGACATCTGGGAACCTGAAAGGTTAGAGATTGGGCACCATGTGTTTGTTGAGTGCCACTGTAGGTAGTAAGGAGTGAGCTAACACCAGGTGGCATGAGACCGAGGAGAATCTTTTTGGTAAGTAAGCAGGTCTGGTATTGTATTCTGCTGAGTAGGGGTAGCCAGCTGGCCTGTGCATAGAGGTCACAGGTGTGAGTTTGTCGGGCCGCACCATTAGTAGTCTACAGGCTTTGTTGAGAGAAACTGAGATCCTGCGGAGGGCACTTGTTGAGGCAGAGCCATAGATGGCAAGGCCATAGTCAATGATAGAGGTGACAGAGCTGTAGATGGCTAGTTTAAGGGCATCCGCAGACATACAGTGCTTGTGTTTGTGTAGTAGTCCAATCCGTATATTGGCGGTCTTGGCAACAGTGTCAATATGCCGAGTGTAGGAGAGGGTACTAGCCAGGGTAATACCAAGATACTTGAACTCCTTGACATGTTCGAGTGGGTTCCCAGCGTGATTCTTGATGGTGAGGGACAGAGAGTTGTGCCTGCTCCCGTCGGTTACAGAAGGACATGGCTTTAGTCTTGCTGTGGTTCAGGACAAGTTTATGAGATTCGAACCAGTCTTCGATGCGCTTGAAGTCGAGCTGCAGCTGGGATTCAAGGACTGTAATGTCATGGTGGCTGGAAAACAGGACTGCATTGTCTGCGTATAGTAATATTTTTTGGCTGCAGGCACTGGGGAGATTGTTGGAGAAGAGTAGAGGGCCCAGAATAGAGCCCTGGGGGACTCCGGAGCGGACCGGTTTCTCATCCAAAGAGATCCCTGCAATCCTTACATGCTGGATCTGATTATCAAGGTAGCTGGTGAACCATGGAAGGGCATCGCTGGAGATCCCAATGAAGGACAGTTGCTTGAGCAGTAGGGGGTGGTTAACTGTGTCGAATGCCTTGGTAAGGTCTATAAATACTGCCCCTCCACAATTCCCTTTGTCAAGTGTGGCATGGATGAAGGTTGTAAATTCCAGTAGTGCAGTGGTGGTGCTGTGCCCTTTTCTGAAGCCATGCTGCTCTGGGCACTGTACATTGTACTTATCCAGGAATTCAACTAGTTGGTCCGACACTATTCGCTCCAGCGCTTTAGATAATGGGGGGAGGAGTGAGATAGGCCTGTAATTGGTGTGGAGCGTCCTAGCTCCGCTTTTGTGAACCAGTGTGACAGTGGCTTTCTTCCAGAGAGAGGGGAAATGGCCCGATCTAAACGAGAGATTGAAGATCTTTGTAAGTGGTTCTAAGATTTCATCGAGGACTTGTGCCAGCAGTTTCAGATCAAGGGAGTCACCACTGTACCCTTAATTGCCGATGGCCTTTTGAATGTATTTTCTAGCTACTTGTGGTGGGACCTCCTTAAAAAAAACTTTGGGGTTGTACGTTCTAGTTGGGGGGTAACTTGGGAGGAGCTGAGGGGAGGTCGTTAAAAATTTGGTGGAAGGACACTGTCCAGGTTTGTAAATGCATTATTAAAAGTGCTGGTGATGGTACCTAGATCGAGTGTAGGAGTGCCATGAAGGTTGAGCATAGTGGGTGGTGCTTTAGGATCCTTGCCTGTGAGTTCTTTCATGTTGTTCCAGAATTTGTTTCCTTGACCCCAACAGTTGGTCAGAGCCTCTTTGTAATAGCTGTGTTTAGCATTCCGTATTTTTTGAGTGCAATCATTTCTGGCTGCTTTGTATAATTGTATGTTTACTTGCGTCACAGTTGCACGAGCACAATGCCAGAGGTGGTCTCTGTGCTTGAGTAGAGTTAAAAGGTCAGTAGTAACCCAGGGGTTGGTCTGTCCTTTGACCTTCATCTTTTTCACTGGTGCATAGATGTCACTGGCTTCACTGAAATGTTTGATAAATAGGTCCAGAGCTTTGTTGGTGTCACTGAGGGAGTCAAGCACTGCCCAGTTCAGCCTGGTTAGATGGGATTTTAACAGCTGGAGGTGCCCTTGTTTGATAACCCTGGCATAGATAAGCTTGGAAGAGGGCTTGTGGTATTTGTTTGACCAGGAGCAGATGACAGGCGAGTGGTCACTTATTGTATCCGGGAGTACAGAAATATTGGAGATGCGCTCAGGGCGGTTAGATAGAATCCAGTCTAGACGCGTAAGGGAGCCTGTCCTAAAGTTACACCTAGTGGGGGCATTGACCAGTTGAGTGAGGTGATGCGCCGCGGCTGCATCCTTATAGGTAGCGGCCTGAGCGGACAGCCAATTAATGTTAAAATCACCCATGATTATGGTTTCAGAATTATGTTGCTGGACCCTTAGATATTCCATGATGCTATGGAAGCCAGCAGCCTGGTCTCTTGGGGGTAGGTAAACTGAGATGACAGTGAGTTCCTTGTTATGTGCACCAAGGAGGATTTTGATTGTGAGGACCTGAGAGGAGTTGCTCAGGCTAGGGGATGGGATGATGTGACCCATAAGGGTATCCTTAAGATAGATGGTGCAGCCCCCGCCCCGTTTAGCAATCCTGTCTTGCCTGAAAATGCAGTAGCCAGGGATAGAGACTGAGGTATCAGGGATTTTAGGGTTTAGCCATGTTTCCACAACTGAGAGGACATCAGGGTTGTGCTGTAGGATCCATGTTTGGAGTGAATCAAGTTTGTTGAGGATGCTGCAGGCATTGATGGATGCCATGGTGAGTGTCCCTGTCCTTCTGCTTGGTGCCACTGCTGGCTGCCCAGGTGGTCCTGGGTTGGGGTGAACATTTCCTGAGAGCAGGAGCAGCATAAGGAGAATTTGTAGGAGAAAGGATTTCAGCATCTTGTAGATACCTGGTGGTTAAGTCATAAGCCAAAAGAAATTATCAACAGTTGAGGTCCAGAGTCACAGAATGTGTTAGAATTTCTGAAGGTGATGAACTGTGCCTGCGCATATGCAGGATGTGAAATCCTTTTGTCTGCATGCTTCTTTGTCATTAAAAGAGGTTGCTGAAAAGCCCACATACAGATCATGGAGCAGGTCAGACGAAAATGTGGATTCAAGCAGGTCCTAGAGTCACTGAGTTTGTCAGACTTAGTTGCTTGACTTGTGTTTTGCTTGGGATAGCTTCCAAAAAGTTGATTTTTAAATGAAAAATGCAGATACCTGGTGATGATGTTTTGCAGAAAACCAGTTCAGGAGACTTTCACGGATGTAGTGAGCAAGAATGGTGTAGTTACTCCAAGCAGAAAACCATGTAAATCCACAAAAACTAAGCTACAGACATAGACAAGCAGCCACCACATAGACCCAGGAGACACTTGTGGTCCTTAATGACCACTGAGTGATTCTCATGTGTAGCCTTGCTAGGGGAACTGTCGTGATAGAGGCTGCCATGAGTCCCAACAGACGAAGGACCTCCCGGGCAGGAATGGTCCTGAGAGTGGCTACTTTGCGAGCCTGGCTGATTAAAGTCTCCACCCTGTCTGGAGGAAGGAAGGCTCTGCACTGGACTGTATCCAGAACTGCCCCAATGAACTGTAGTCTCTGGGACAGAACTAGGGGTGACTTGGGAACGCTGACCGCTATCTCCAGTCGGTTGAAAAGGTCTAGTGCGAAAGACAGAGTTTCCAAAAGAAGATCCCTGGATGGAGCTGAAATTAGCCAGTCGTCCAGGTAAGGGAATACTGCAAACCCCCTGCAGCGTAGAAACGCAGCAACCACCGCCAGGCACTTGGTAAAAACCTGAGGTGCCGAACACAGACCAAAGGGGAGCGCCCGGAACTGGAAATGTTCCCCTTGGAAACAAAAACGCAGGAAATGGCGGTGGCTGGGGAAGATATGGATGTGCAGGTAGGCATCCTGCATGTCCAGGGCGCAGAGCCAATGGTTCTCCAACAGAAGTGGAAGAAGGCTCTGGAGCGTCAGCATGCGGAACTTCTTGTATTCTACATACTGACTGAGTTTACTCAAGTCGAGAATCGGTCTGAAGTCCCTGGTCTTTTTTGGAACCAGGAAGAAATGGGAGTAAAACCCTTTTCCCCTTTGCCTGAGGGGAACTGGCTCAATTGCTTCTTTGAGCAAGAGTGCATTGACCTCTTTGTGAATGAGGAGGGCCTGGTCCCGGGAATACGAGGACCTCCGCGGAGGAGTGTCTGGAGGAATCTCCATAAACTCGATGGTGTGTCCGACGGACACTAATTGCAGGACCCATTCATCTGAAGTGATTGCCCTCCACTCCTGCATGTGGCAGGTGAATCTTTCCCTCACCTGTTCCCCGTCATGAGACTGAGGGTGCAGTGGGGCTGTGGAGTCAAGAATTGGCGGGGCGCTCAGGAAGAGGTCTCCCTGAACGTCGCTGGTTCTTGGGAGCTGGGGGGGTAGCGGTACCCATGGCCTTACGCTTACCTTGGCGTCTCGCCTGAGCGTTTTTCTGCTGCCTCCCAGTCCTTTTTCTGAAAGGGCTGCTGCTGTTGTTGAGTGCCCGACCAGTACATGGACCTAACGGATTTAAGGGCCACACCTTTGTCCTGTAAATCTGTTATAATATCCTTGGTATCTCCTCCAAAAAGGACTGAGCCCCTGAAGAGGGCATCTTGAATCGCCGACTGGACTTCACTGGTGAGCCCAGAGAGACGGAGACAGGAATGCCGTCTAAGGACAATGGCAGTTGCCGAGGTATGGGCCACCAAATCGACGGAGTCATAGGTGGCTCGAAGAGCATGCCTACAGGAGATCTTGGAGAGGCGGATATCCTTGGCAAGTTCCTCCTTAAGGGGCGATGGGTCCATGGACTGAACCCTCGCCTCCAGCCTGGCCATGGTCTGTTTTTGGTGAGATACCATGTGGACCACGTAGGTAAGTGACCCTAAGGGCGCACATGGCCAACGAGTAGACCTTTTTCCCAAACTGGTCCATCAGCCTCAACTCTTTGTTCAGAGGTGTTGTGCTCATGTGCTTGGGAGCTGTGGAACGGTCATGAGCAGCCAAGATGACAACAGAGTCTGCCTTAGGATGAACCTTCAGAAAAGGTGCATCCTTAGGCACCTGGTAGAGCCTGTCTTCCCTCTTGGGGACAGCCGGGATCAAATGAGGCATCTGCCGGACGGTGGTGGTGAGATCTTGGTGAGGACCCATCCACGGGGGGGACTGGAATGGATGGCAGAGACTCTAAGTCCAGATGTTCCGCGAGTCTCTGCCGCATGGGATCCTGGTCCTCCAACTCCCAGTCGAAATGGTCTCTTAAGGTCCTCAAGAGGTCCAAAAAGGAAGGATCCTCCGGAGGGGATTTTAGCGAGGTCCTTCCTTTCAGATCCTCGGGGTCCTCCACAGGTTCCTCCTCCTCGGAGTCCTCCCTCCCATCGGAACTGTCTTCCTCCTCCTCAACAGGACGCCAATGAAAATCCCGTAAGTGAACATCCTGCTGAGTCTTCCCCGAGATGTGGACGGTGGAAACGGAACTGCTCGGGGAAGGAGATCTAGGAAGCTGCGGGTGTGGTAGTCTGGCTTCCAGATCAGTAACCAGCTCTGACCTGGCCCCCTGCCACCAAGACTGGATTAAGGTTGTGAAATCTGGGACCATCAGAGGAGGGGGAGCAGGGGCCGGCTGATGCTGGCAGGGGAGAGGAGGAGGAGGGGGGACAACTGGAGGGGTATAAAACCCCTGGTAACCCATATAAGAGGGATATGGGTTATAACCCTGAAAATGTCCCAAATAGCTCCAATCAGGAGTGGAACCCCCGGGTAGGGGTCCCCAGGATACCCAAAGGGGTAATAGGGGACAGTTTGGGGTCTAGAATATATTCCCGACAATGGATCAGGCATTGGGGGAACCCACGTCGGACCCGCCGTTGTATAAATGGGCGGAGGGTCCGGCGTTGGGACAGTCCACATTGAAGGGACCAACGTCGGCACCGGCACAACCCAATCTGGTGCTGGATGAGGATCCGGCATCGGAGGGGCTGGCGTCGGAACCGGACGAGGGAGCTCCGGTGCACGGGTTGGGTCCGGCGTCGGGGCCAGAGATAAGGTCCTGTTGACTGGGCCCGGCTGAGGGCCTATTGTCGGGATCACTGGCATCAGGGGAGGCGCCGACATCCTGCCGGAAGGCGGAGGGGCCTCCACAATAAGGCCGGATGGCCATGAAGGAGCCTCCTGATCCGGGACCCCGAAGGGGGAGTGCGGAGAGGTACCCACAGCATCAAGAGGCTCAACGGGTTCTCCGAGGCTGCCGCCGGACACGTCTGAAGAGGAATGGGAGGACGCAGGTGAAGTAGGAGGAGGGAGAGGGGCCTTCTCCCTTTGGTCCTGTCGGCCGTCGGGTGAGGTGTCATTAGGCACCAACGGGGGAACCATGCCCGTACGGTCGTCAGAGATGGCTGACTTAGTGGGCGGGGCTGCACGGTCAGGGGGGAGCCCCTGGCCAGCTTATCGGCCATGGTCGGGCAACTGCCCCCAGCCGGGGGAGTCGACTTAGCGACCGCCGCGCGGTCCCCAGAGGAGCCGGGAGCCAACTTACCAGCCAGAGTGGTGAGGTCGCCGGAGCAGCCGGCGGCCGACTTACCTGCTGAAGTCTTGTCCGACTTACCCTCTGTCTTCAGCTGTAAATGGGCCTTGCTTGTGGACGGCCTGGCATTATCCTCGGAGCGAGCCCACTCCCTAGTCTTCTCCTTATGCTTTTTTGATGGGGAAGATTTTTCGGACGAATCCCTAAAGTGCTCCATCTTTTTCTCCAAGGAGGCCAGACAAGTTTTGAGGAGGTGGGCCTCCAATGCCTGATGTCTCCGTTTTTTTGGTGGCCTGGTTGAACGACTGGCAATCAGGGCAGGAGGAGATAGGATGGTTTGAGCCTAAGCTGGGAACGCACTTCTGGTGACCGTCCTTGTGCGGGATCTGTGTGCCACAAGCAGAGCACTTTTTCTTCTGAGAAGACATCAAAAAATTTGAAAAATTTAAAGAGAATTGCGAGGGAAAACACCCGACGTGAACAAACTTTCTCGACGATCACTACTGAAAGTCTGCGATGCAAATGACACGAGGCGACGGCGGGAAAGAACTGGAGGGTGGGCGTGGGGACCACCCACTATATACAGTCACGCTGATGTCAGTCACATGACGTCGGGTGGGCAGTCCCCTGTCAGGTATTGCTAGAAAAGTCTGCCGTGCAGCCCGACACCAGTCCTATACGTGATGACCTACTGAAGGAACCCTCTCGAAGTAAGATCATAAATTCCCCCCAATATTTCAACTACTTTTGCAGGTATCCAGGGAGAGAAACCCAGATCATCTAATTTCTAGATTTTATAAAGCTACTCAAGGGGCCCCAACTACAGGGATGGAGTCAGTTCAGGTTAATTGGGAGGCTGAACTTAATTTAGACCTCTCCCCTAAGGACTGTTCATTGATTTGGCAACACCAACACCAAACCACCAGCTCATACACATGGCGAGAATTTGCATGGAAAGTGGTAGCAAGATATTTCTGGACATCGCAGATCACAGCCAAATATTCTAATATAGGGGATTCGTCTTGCTGGAGAGGATATGACTGTGAAGTGGCAACACACTCTCACATTTTCTGGCTATGCACGAAGCTGTCCCCTTTCTGGAAAGAGGTAGGAGACACCTTGCTCCACCTTTTCCCAACTCTCGGGAGTCCTGACACCAGAGATAGCATTACTACTACACCTACCCAAACACTTTCAGGGTAAACATATGTACTTATTAATAATACTATTAGTGGCAGCTAAAAAGATAATAACACGTAAGTGGCTTATACCAAATCTCTGGAAATTCCACACTGGGAATCTACTATCTACGATATATATATAAAATGGAACACCTTATAGCTAGGTTGCAAAATCAGGTCCCAAACTAATGAACAGATGGACTCCCTGGTTTCTTCTTACAGGAGAAAAAAGACCAGATCTGATACCTTAAAGTACCTCGGTGAGGTGAGAGTGAGAGGCCAACAGACAGGGCGGGGAGGAGCACAAGGGAGTAGAGGGGGAAATCCATCTCTTGGTCCGATCGGGTCGGCCCTGCATGGCATGTTTCTTTCTTAATTATTCCCACTCTCCCCAAGGAAACAACCTTCTAATAAAAATGGATATGGAGGGAAAGTCTGGGAGGGTGGGGAATCCCAGGGTAGGGGGCAGAGAAAGGACTTAATAGTTAAAGTGCAATAAGAACTGATTCTAGAATTCTGAGCCGAGTGGCTGTGTTTGAGAAGAGCTCCCAAAGCTAAGTGCTTTTTGCTATAATTTTCAGTTTAAAAATTGTTTTGTTTTCTGTCAATTTAGGTGACTGAAAGACAACCCTGTAGGCTCCAGGAAAATATAAAATTTGAGTGGTAGATATTCGTTGGAAGTCAGAAAGATCAACACATTTATTTAGTGTGATCTTTCTTCTCTGATGTGGTTAATTTTAATACTATAGTTTAAACCCTTTCTGTGTGTGCCTTTGGCGGTGTCTGATATTGAGAACCTAAGTGCCATTTGTGGGTATTCTGTCTGTTTTGGTAGGTACTTTATTTTCTCTGTTAAACAACTGAGTATACTATTGCCTAATACTTTATAGTACATTGTATCTTTTTGTGCAGTCTTTCTTCTTTCTCCAATGTTTTAGAACTGTTTAGTTTTTGTGGCAGAGGTGAGGTACTGTGTTCTTTCTTGTAGTTCAAGGTGCTTTTGGGACTGCTGATTTCTACTGGTTTAAAAGATTACATTTTTTTTTCTATTTTAAAAAAAGCTACATCAACTTGGTATGTTGTCACCTGTTTGTTGTTGCTAAGCAGCAGATGTTTTTGCATTGTGCTCTGGTTCTGTGATAGAATCTGTATTAGTAGAAGGTAGATTATTGTGATTGTAGTTACCTTTTGATGGTAAGGGTAAAGAGCTAAGATAGAAATGTATGTATTTTTGAATGTTATAGAAGCCAGAAGGGGAAGGAAGCATATTCAATGCTTTACAGTAACCGGTAACTGCTGTTTTTCTTTTAGACTTGGATTGTGGGCTTTTGGTGACACTGTACTTTCTTTGTTGTCTTTACTTAGAATTGTTTTTGGGCTATTGAGGATTTAAAACGTAGTGGTGGTGTATGTTTTGCTGTCTTTGGTTGCTGCAAATCCCCCCCCCCCCCAACTCTTGATTATATGCCCTGTTAAATCTGATTGACAGGAGCTAAACACTGGGTATAGTAATGGGTGGAGTAGGAGGGCATACCAGGAAAGGAACAGCAGCAGTGAAAGGTGACTGCTCTCTCAGTGGAAAGGAAGTAAATGCAAATCTAGGAGCTTTCATTATTACTTCTTCACATTGATATTGCATTGGGGAAAGGAGGAGTAGGAGTTTGAAGAAGGTTGTGCAATGGCTACTTAAAGTCTGTTTTTGAGTGTGGATAGGAAGGATAGGAATATAAAAAGCAGTTGCTCAATATATCTAAATGTGTGCAACAAAGGAGGTAAGGGAAATAAAGAAAATGTTTTGCACTGATAGAGGAGGGAGAGGGGAGACTTGGGGGGTGTTTGGTATCCTGCATCTGAAGGGTGGGGGTCGCTGGTGGGCAACGACAGCAATGGGTAGGGTGGTAGGCTGCAACAACTGCGGTGCACCAATCTTTCTAAAAATTGCCTGGAGCGTGGGAGGATGTTTAGTGTGCAACCACATAGAAAAACTAAGAAAGGAGATTGAGGGTCTGCAGGAGGAACTAAGACAGGCAAGGCAGATTGGGGGTGGGTTTAGCCCAATACTGGAGGGAGGGAGGAAGAAGGGGAGATGAGGGAGGCATTTAAGCCAGCAGTGGTGAGGAGAGGTCAGAAGAAGGAAGCAGAGACAAAGGGCCCAGGCCAGGAAGAAACATTGCCGGAAACCAGGTCAGGAGACAAAAGACAAATGGAAGGAGGAGATAGGGACTTGTGAGGGGAGGCGAAGAAGTGGCAAAAGTCATGGAGTGGAAAGGAGAGAACAGGTTACTATGAAGAGAGAGGGAGCGGGTATTTGTGAAGGGCCTTCAGAAAATAGTTGTGCACTGCTAGAGAGGAAGAAGGTGGAGGAGGGAAATGATGAATTTAGAGGAGTAATTGATAAATGCCTGGACAAAACTGGAGTGGGGGAAGTTCTGCTGGGAGAATTGCAACAGGGGTAAAAGGGGGGAAATAATGTGCAGGAGGAAGAAGAGGAGCTGGAAATGAGAGAGGGAGATGAGTGAAAGCAAGCAGGGAGTAAGAGGGGTGGAATCTTAGTGCTGGGGGACTCAATACTAAGAGGAGTTAGATGGGGTAGCAAGGGGGAGAGGCATAGTCGCATTTGGGTGGAGGCCATGCCAGGAATGACAGCGGAAAGGGTGGGACAGTCTGTTCTGAAATATGCTAGAAGGGGTAGGGACAAGCCTCATTTAATTATACATCTTGGGACAAACGACCTGGCTGCAAGACAGTAGATACAGTCCAGAGGAGGTTTGAGGAACTAGCACAATTATGTGAGGGGGCAGGAAGATCAGTAACTTTTTCAGAGATACTTCCGGTGCCAAAGGCAAGCACAACAAGAAAGCTGAGAATAGAGGAATTTAACGGATGGCTAAGATCCTGGTGTTGTGCTAAAGGGTATGGGCTGTTGGGGGGTGGGGAGGGACCTGGGAGGACAGTAGTCTCTATGCCAAGGACAGACTACACTTGAGAGAGGAGGGAAAGAAAGTGTTGAAACAGAGGATGGAGGAGTACATAGAGGAAGTTGGGAATTTAAACTAGGAGTGGGGGGTGGCAGTTGGGGAAGAGATATGCAGAGACCACAGGTTGGGAAACCATATGAGCTTACGCCCCATAACAGCGACAAAGGACAAATGGCAAGTACTGTTGGTGATGCTAGGAAAGGAGGGCAGGATGGAGGGGGAAGGGTGGAAGGTGGTTACCCTTAATGCTAGGAGCCTTGGGAGGAAAACTGCAGAGTTACAGGTTCTCATGGCAGAGGGAGAGGTGGACATTGCAGCCATCACAGAAACATGGGCCACCCAATACAATGACTGGGACCTGTCTGTACCAGGGTACAGGTTATTTCGTAGGGACAGGGTGATTGGGAAAGGAGGGGGGGTGGCACTATATGTGAAGGAAGGACTGAAGTGTGTAAGGGAGGAAGGGAGGGGTAGTATGGGTCACTTTGGATGCAAATCCAGGATTCCAAGAATAGGATTTTAGAATGGGAGGTGTACAGGCCACCATCTCAGACGGAGGAGTTAGACAGAGAACTAGCGGGACAGATCAGGAGGACCTGCGAGAAGGGTAGTGTGGTGATTGTGGGGACTTCAACATGCCAGGAGTCGACTGGAGCACCCCAACAACCAGGAACAGAAGGAGCAGGTACTGCTGGATGCCTTCAGGACAGCTTCCTGCTGCAAATGGTCAGTGAACCAACCAGGTTAGGAATACCTTGACCTTGTGCTGGCAAATGGGGACTTTCTGAGAGAACTTACAGTGGAGGAACCACTGTCAGGGAGTGACCACCACTCAGTATGGCTCACATTGGATATGGGCAAGGAAGGAGTGGAATCTGGCACAATAGTGCTGGACTTCAGGAGGGCCGACTTTGGGAGGATGGGGGAAGTGGTAAAAGGGTACTTGGCCAGAATTCAATCTAGTATGGACACTAACCAGAGGTGGGAGCTCATAAAGCTGGGGATAGTGGAGGCAACCAAAAACCTGCTGCAAAGCCCAGAGCAAGAAGGCTAGAAGCAGAAACTGATCTGGTTGAGCAAGGAGGTCATGGAAAAGGTAAGGAGGAAAAGAGCTGCCTTTAGGAAGTACAAGAAAACAGGGAGGGGGAGGACAGGGAGGAGTAGACAGAATCGAAGGAGGTGATAAGGGCAGTAAGGGAGCCAAAGCATCACGGAACTCAGGCAGCACAAGGCATTAAGAAGGGAGGGACTTCTTTAAGTACATCAGGAAAAGGAGCTGTAAGGACCACATAGTAAGGATTAGGAAGGAGGGGGTTGGGTGGAAGCAGGGTGATAAGGCGGAAGCACTAAATGAGTACTTCTGCTCAGTATTTACTAAAGACAAGAGGGGGTGACACCCAAGGTGGGAGAAATGGCAGAAGCAGGGTGGGAGTGGTGACAGATGGGGAAATCATGGAGAGCAGAGTTCGAGAGGGTTTGAAGGCACTGAGGGTGGACAAGGCGCCAGGCCCAGATGGCATCCACCCCAGGGTACTGAAGGAGCTGGCAGAGGTCCTTGCAGGACCTTTGGCAGACCTATTTAATGCCTCACTACATTCGGGGTGTGTACCTCAGGACTGGAGGATGGCTCATGTGGTGCCTCTCCACAAGAGTGGCCCCAAGGATGAACCGGGAAACTACAGACCAGTGAGCCTCACATCCATCGTGGGTAAGCTAATGGAGACTATCCTGAAGGAAAGGCTGGTGGCCCTCCTAGAGGCCAAAGGACTACAGGACAGCAGACAGCATGGCTTCAACGGGCAGATCCTGCAAACCAACCTGGTCGAGTTCTATGACTGGGTAACAGCAACTGGACAGGGCCATGCAGTGGATGTCCTGTATCTGGACTTCAGTAAGGCATTCGACCTGGTGCCACATGGAAGGCTGGGAAGGAAGTTAGTAGGCACAGAAGTGGTGCAAAGCTGGTGAGATGGGTACCAGAAACTGGCTGCAGGGAAGGCAACAGAGGGTGGTGGTGGGGAGCTCTCACACCCAAGGGCAGGACGAGCGGTGTTCCACAGGGCTCGGTGTTGGGACCAGTGTTGTTTGGGATATTCACTGCAGACATATCATGGGACATCAAGACCAAGATCAGTCTGTTTGCTGATGATACCAAGGTAGGCGCGGTGGTGGATGACCTAGGGGGATGGCAGGGGTTGCAGGATGATCTGGCAAAGCTTGAAACCTGGTCAGACACTTAGCAACTGGGCTTTAATGCCAAAAAGTGAAAGGTGCTGCATTTTGGGATGAAGAACCCAAGGAGGAGTTACCAGCTAGGGGGAGTGCAGCTAGCCCAGACAGAGGAGGAGAAGGATCTGGGTGTGCTCATTACAGGGTCAATGAACAACTCGGCACAATGTAGGAAGGCAGCTGTAAAGGCCAACAAAATGCTGGGTTGTATTGCAAGGGGTATATCCTCGCGGAGGGAGGAGGTGATTCTGCCACTGTATAGGTCATTAGTTAGACCACACCTGGAGTACTGCGTGCAGTACTGGCGTCCGTATCTGAAGAGGGACATTAAGTTACTGGAGGGGGTGCAGCGCAGAGCGACAAAGATGATCAAGGGGCTGGGGGACTTATCATACGAGAGGAGGTTGAAGGAGTTGAACATGTACTCACTGGAGGAGAGGAGAGACAGGGGTGATATGATTGAAACCTTTAAATACATGAAAGGAATAAACAAGACAGGTACAGAAGGGCTGTTCAAAGTAAGGGAGGGGAGGACACAGGGGCCATGATATGAGACTGGAGCGAGGAAGGTTCAGGAGGAGATGAGGAGACACTTTTTACAGAGAGGGTGGTGACTGGGTGGAATCGTTACCTGCTGAAGTGGTATGCAGTAGAATAATGGACTGCTTCAAGCGAGGATGGGACAGGACAAGGGAGGTTAATGAAGGGAAGGGTGGAAGGAAGGGGCAGCTGCAGAATAAGGGGTGCTAGCTGCACATTCGAGCAGACTTGATAGACCTCTAGGCCTTTATCTGCTGGCAAATTTCATATATTCGTAAGAATTCCTTCCCCTGGGAGAAGCAAAATGAGATATCCCCTCAATATAAGAAGCAAAAGAATGAAATAAGATATTATTCTGTTCCTGGGTTATAATATTGTATACTAAGGGAAATGTCACATCAATGGAATAGATTGTAACTGATTATTACTAAGCTTGTAATAGCCACCACCCATCTAGATATTGCTGTATGGAGACTTCGTATCATAAAAGTTGGAGAGTTTAAAATAAAAACAACTCAAAGGGGAACTAAAGTAAAAAAAAAAAAAAAAAAAAAATTGTTTTTCAGAGTGTTTTGATTTGTAGGTGCACTCCTAGTGAGTCCTTCCCTTTATTTGCTGAAAGGATTTTTTTCTAAATTTACTTGCTGGTTTTATGGCCCCTTGGGATCTCCATAGTAGCATTTCTAATGGGCTTTCTTGTTCCCACAATGCCTCCTGTTCCATGTGACTGTGATGCATCCAGGACCACTGATTCAGAGAGTAATAACTGCTGCAGCAGCAATCTGCAATTAGGAGCCTGATACTAAAGGAATAATGCATGACAGGGTGTGTGCTGTGCTGGGATAACGCCACGCCTGGGGGGGGGTTGGGCACGAGGCAGCAGGCCGAGTGCATCCAATGCCCCAGGCTTGGTGTTATCCCAAACGACACACACCTGGAGTGCATTATTACTATTATACAATGGCTCGTTGTTACATATAAAATAAAAAAATAATTTTAAAGAATATTTTTATTAGTGTGGAAAAATATTTTTGTTTCTTAGGAGGAGGTCATCCCTAATGGACATCTACATTGGTTCACAGTGCTGAGACTAGACCCGTGGCGTTATGCTGGGATAACGCCACAGGTCCAGCCCAAACTGACCAATCAGAGACCAGGATTCTTTCTTGCCATTGAATAATCTGGTTTCAACTAAATAACTCTGTCTAATCTAAACTTTCTGTTTTCTTGGTACGTGTCTAAGTCTAGTCAGCAGAAGTAAATGTTTTGTTTTTAAAGCCTTGCATTTTATCAAACTACACACAACCATTAAGAAAGCACACAATTCGCCCAAGGTCACACATGCTGTAAATCAGTGAAGACTCTAGCTGTTTCTTTACAGAATAGCCCACTCAATTATCCCTCGAGAATTTGCCATGTGTAAATGTAACCTTCATTAGAGCTCCCTGAACAAGGAGAGGTAACATAACAACTCTACTACTGTAAACTTGAGAAAAACACAGCTCTTGTTGAATTAATGGTCCTGGACACATCACTGTCACAAGGGCCAGAAAGAATCATAGGAACAAGAAGAGCTATTAGAAATGCTAATACGGAGATCCACAGGAGCCATAAAACCAGCAAGGAAATTTAGAAAAAACTCATTTCAGCAAATAAAGGGAAGGACTCGCTAGGAGTACACCTACAAATCAAAACACTCTGTACAACACATTTTTTGTAAATTTTGACTTCAGTTTTCCTTTAAGCTTAGAGTGTATTATCTGTATTCCTCAGGCCTATTGACCTATTTATAATCCAAACAGGAAAAATAAAAGCTAGACTCTGTCAAGTCACAAACTCCTGAAGGCTATGGGCAAACCTAAACTAATTAACTACATTCCATTGCAAGACCGAGGCCTTGATAGTGTACTCACAGAACTTTTGCCCCGGTAGACTTTCAGATGCTGCCTCCTCTCCAACACTGGCCCTGAATCAGACCTCTGGTCATTGCACCCTTTGGCCTCTCAGTAAGCGCAGTTGTCTCTCTTAGATGATCACCTCTAGTCATTTGGCCTATCTCTCTGTCAGTCACACTCAGGCACCTCATACAGTTAGTTTTCTATACAAAACTCTGGCCCAGGAGCACCCACACATCTAACCAATGCAGCATCCCCACAACTTACACAGCACTATGTACCAGTCATCAGGCTGTAGTACCTGGTGGTGATGGTGCTCCAAACACTGGGCTGTGATTGTGAGTCAACAGACCCCTTCAGAGAGATCTCAGGATCGGGAATTTGTTGCATTCAGCGAATCTCCACTTCTCTGGATTTCTCTTTGCTGTCTCCTAATTGTGGTTGTTCAGACCCATCAATCGCCTCCTGTCTCCTGGATTCAGAAGTCCAGGTAGGCCTCCAAATGCTGGCAAGCTCAGTCAGCAGCTCTGCCTCCGAGCTGTCTCTGACACGGAACTGAGAAGTTCTGAAACAGCTCCTGCTGTTCACTGGTGGATCCAGCACTCTCATTGGATAAGCCCCTCGGTCAGCCACTGGGGGAGGATCTGTTTAGCAGATCTTCAACAGCTGATTTGTCACCCTGCTCCTAGATGAATTAATGAACTCCTGTAGTGTCCCAGTGTCCCTGATGCCCTTGTAGCTTCTGGGTCTGGCTTCTTGAGTCTGGTTTATTTATGTGTGTGTATATATTCTTTGGTAACCAGGTAAGGCCTACTAGGCACCAGTACAGTACCTGTTTTCAGGGGCAACCCGGGACATTGTGGAAATCAAACTCAGGTCTGCTGGATGTACTAAACTCAATCACAGCTGATTACTCTAATCTCTAAGTCATATTGCCAGCCCAACCCTGGTTGGCTGTTTACTGTCCTCTGACCCTGGCAGCCATATTAAGTGGGAGTCAAAGGTAGGCAATACGGCTACCCTTTTGTAGTCTTCATGGGCACTCATTCCCAATGTCCTTATTTCAGAGGGCTCCTGTCCTTGAAACATTCTTGTACCCCCTAAATATACGAGCACAGGGTCACGCTGATATTGCAGTCAGTCAAGGCTGTTTGTTGGGGAAAGTCTTACTAGAGTGTGATCACTCTTTCAATAGTGGCTATGACAGCTGTGTTGCTATAAGGCACTAGCCACAGTTCTGGATGGCGATGAGCACCAAAAAGCAGGCACTCTTCCTTCCAGAGGAGGAAAGAGCTGGGCTAGAGACAACAGAAACTGCAATATCACAATATCTTTGCTTCATTGAAAAAAATATTTTTTAATTAAAAAAATTGTTAGCCCTGACAAAATGCACAGTTGTGTGCGTGAAACATTGGTGGTGGGAGGGGGGCTACCGCAGGTACTATAGTTTTAATTAATAAAGCATTGTTTCAACGAACCAAGGGGGTTTTGATACTGCAGTTTCTAGCATCTGTAGCTCAGCTCCTTCCTCCTCTACAAGTTATCTGCTGTCTCTACCTGGAGCTCATCACTACATGGGCCTGCAGCCACCTCCCTGTTACTTTCTGGACACTCTTCCTTCCACTTTTGCTGCCAGTCCCCACACAGTCCGACTCCTTGGGGGTTCTTGGGAGCAAACGTGCACGGTGGGGGAGTTGGGTTACACAAATAATTTTGAAAAAAGTGAAATAGCAAACTACAGATACCCATTTCATCTCAAGTTCTCATCAGTGTAGCCCAGCTGTCATTTAGCCCAGAAACGCAGGTCAGCCTGCTAGAGTCCAGTTCTTGCTGGAAACAAAAGGCACTCTTGAAGTGTCTATAAGGGAAATAATTCTAACATTGAATCCATATTAAAGGAAAAGACAGTAAACAGGAAGCACATATCCATCCCAGGCCTGAATGGCATCATGGATTTTCTCAAACTGCTTCATACTAGCCGCTACAGGTATATGTATTTCATGCATTTGTGCCAGTTCGTACATGTGTTTTTGTTACAGAAACCTAAACATTGGGGAATATTACACCCGGCTATCTGTGGCCCATAGCACTGATCTCTAAAATGCTAGAACAGCAAAAGGCAAATGCTCTTTATTTTGAGCTGAAAAAAGTACTCAATTTCTATTTCAAAGTGTAGTCAACTGTGAACTGCACAACTTTAGATCTCATCCGTGTTACAGATGTCTATCACTGGCTACT
This sequence comes from Neoceratodus forsteri, assembly GCA_016271365.2. NCBI lineage: Eukaryota > Metazoa > Chordata > Ceratodontiformes > Ceratodontidae > Neoceratodus > Neoceratodus forsteri. Next base: position 436,169,847 of record CM057459.1, on the reverse strand, counting down.
TTGGGATCAAGTTCCATGGGATATACAAAACTGTCCATGTGTGGTAAAAAGTTCAAGACTGAGCTGCTGCTGTCGCTGCTGCTCCTCCTGCTGCTGCATCCCTGCTCTGCCACGGACAGGAGATTTTTGATAAGCTTTCTAATTAGAGCCAGTGTCTGCTGATGAACTACCAATCCAGGTGCATCCATGTTCACTAATCCGAGCCGGACAGGAATAGAAAAAAGAATCTCTGAAGCCCGGATGAGTGATGGCCAGGTGGAAAGTTCTAACCTTGCACATTTAAATAACGCATGCTGTGATGTGTCATCTGAGGTCAGTTCCATGATGCTAGAGATTAGGCTCACATTTCAGTTTAAGTACAATTCCGGCTGCTAGTCAAACGCACATACACACACACACACACACACGGAAACAGAAATGCACTTCAGAAAGTTAAACCTAACACTCAGCGGGACGGGACCAGACAGCAACGAAAGAGTATTCCTCCAAGAACTGTTGTGCAATAGCAGGGATAGCAACCAGAGAAAATGCCTGACTGACCTTTAGACCAGTAAGAAATAAAAAAGTAGTGTCCGGAAAAATATTCTGATGGGGGCAATGTTAAGTCTCATACATTCAGACTAAAACATTTAACCTTCAGGGCTGCAGGTCAGTTAGCAGATATGTTTAGAATGCAGGCACATAGGGCCTGCTGGAAGGAATTGGTAAGCTGCAGGGACTGTGGTGCAGCAGTCTTCAAGGGGACGCTGTGGAGGTTGATGGCAGCCCAGTTTGTAGGATGTTGTCAGCACTCCCACTGGAGCTGGCTGCAGCCTGAGCTGAAATACACCAGTTGCAGTGTAGATCGGAATGGGGACTGACAGTGTCTACTGCTGCTCTTCTACCCCAGACCCCCAGTGGAGTATGGAGAGTAGCAGGCGGGGGGTAGTAAGGTGGCACCAGGTGGGATTGCAGCCTGTGACAGCTTTACCCCACTACAGAAGGCAAAACAAGCTACTCCTCCATTACATGGAGAACAACCAGGTCTACCCAGGCCGCCCAAGGCCACTGAAAGAGCAACACCTACTCACGGCCCCTAAAGACTTGACCTACTGTGGAAAACGTGACTAGGAGTAGAGGAGACAGAAATCTTAAATGCAGCCAGTGCCCTTGATTTTCAGCAGCTATTGTACTTGCCCCATCATCTTTCCCTCACACCGCTCGTAAGATGATCAGTGCCCCAATCTGACCTGACACTGGAAGGGGGCTACTGTGCACATACAGTATGAATGAGCAATACTGTTTTAAGAGCAGGAGCCCTTTGCAAAAGAACTTTGGGGTCAGTACCCTACAGGATATGACCAGCGTCATCTTGGGCCAACTCTGACCCTAGGAGATATGGCAACAGGGCAGAGGGTGGCAGAATAGCTTGTTATACAGTAAGTGAAGAAGGCATCAGAAACCACTAGGATGCTCACATTAATCCCCACTGAAGACAGAGATACTCTTCCATGCTGCACTGAGACATAAGATATTCACTTCAGGAACTGCAGTGCAGTTGAAGTTCACCCCAGCAGGGGGCACTGTGAGAACCAGGAATCGGTCTTGAGCCATGAATGTTTTCATGTGGGCCACAAACCTTAGCTGAATGCCAGTGCTGGCCACTGACTCTGAGGACGTACTGAGGATGTACTAAGCCTCGACTCCAGGAGAGACGCTGCTGAAACAGCAGGGACTAGTAGTGAGATAACTACTACTCACAGAATGGAGCTGCCACATGCCACCATACAAACATATGAAAATACCAGCAGATACAGGCCATATGATCTATCAAGTCTGCTCAAGTGCGCAGCTCCCAGTCTACTCTACTGCAGCTGCCCCCCCCCCACACCTTACCTGTCCATCTGATCTATCGCCCCCATCTGCTGACTCCCCCTCCCCAGCTTCCCCTCGGTTTTGACCTTACCTTTGACCCTGTCCCACCCCCTCTTAAAACTGCCCACAGATTTCAGTGATATCACTTCCTCTGGCAGTGCATTCCACCTTGCTATCACCCTTTCCGTAAAATAGTGCCTCCTCATTTCCCTCCTGAATCTTCCACCTCCCAGTTTCAGACTGTGCCCCCTTGTGTCCCTCACCACCTTTAAACTAAAAATGCCTTCAGTATTATCCCTGTTCACGACTTTAAGCATCTGAAGGTCTCAATCATATCCTCTCCCCCCCTTCCATTCTCCAGGGAATACATGTTAAGATCCCTCAGTCTTTCCTCATATGGTTTGTCTCTCCAGTCCAAGGATTATCTTGGTTGGCCTGCACTGGACCCCTTTCAGTAGTCTGATGTCCTTCTTTAAATAGGGGCACCAGAACTGCATGCAGTACTCCAAGTGCAGTTTCACTAGCAACCTGTACAGCGGCAGGATGACTTCCTCTCTCCTAGAGGTGATTCCTCTGGCAATGCATCCTAGCATCTTATTAGCTTTGGCCACCACCTTCCTGCACTGTGCTGAATGATTCATGTCCCCTGTGGCTACTACCCCCAAATCCTTCTCCTCTTCTGAAGTGGAAAACTGCACCCCTCCCAGCCAGTCGCAATTCCCAGGATTTCTGGCTCCCAAGTGCATGACTTTGCACTTCTTAGTGTTGAACCCTAGCTGCCATGTGTCTGACCAGCGCTCAAGCTTAGCCAGATCCTCTTGGGAGTCCTTACCTCCCTTCTACACTATCCACCTCCACACAGATCTTCATGCCTTCTGTAAAAAGGCTGATCTTATTCTTAATCCCATCTGATATGTTGGCAATGAAGATGTTAAGTAACACCAGTCCTAGTACCGAGCCTTGTGGGACCCCACTGGTTACAGCTCTGGGAGTCGAGAGTTCTCCCCCTACAATTACCCTCTGCTGCCTGTCCTGCAGCCAGCTCCTAACCCAACCTACCAGTTTCTCCCCCGCTCCCAGGTTTCTCAGTTTACTAGTCAAACTTCCATGTGGCACTGAATCGAAGGCCTTGTTGAAGTCGAAATACAGGACATCCACCACTTGGCCCCTACTGAGTGCCCTTGTCACTCAATCAAAAAAGTCAATGAGGTTGGTCTGGCAGGATTTGCCCGAGACAAGCCCATGTTGCCTATCATCCTAGAGGCCATTTGCCTCCAAAAAGATCACCAACCTCTCCTTAAGGATAGTCTCCATTAACTTCCCCACAATGGAGGTAAGGCTGACCGGTCTGTAATTACCTGGTTCGTCCTTAGGCCCACTCTTATGGAGGGACAACACATGTGCTATCCTCCATTCCTGGGGCACACACCCAGACCCCAGAGAGGTGTTGAACAAGTCTGCCAGTGGTCCTGCCAGGACCTCTGTAAACTCCCTCAGGACCCTTGAATGCACCCCGTCCAGCCCTGGCTTCTTATCCACCTACAGTGACCTATAGTAAGGCCCTCCAACACCCTGCTCACTAGGATTTCCCCATCTGTTATCCCCGCTCCCCCTGTGCCCACCCCACCTTTCCCCTGTGGCATCAACCCATCCTTCTCCCTGGTAAACACCGAACGGAAGTACTCATTGAGTGCTGCTGCCTGCTCTTGCCCCTGTTTCTGCCCACCATCCATCTTTCTTTATCCAGACAATCTGTTCATTACAGCTCCTTTTCTCCCTTATGTACCTGAACAAATCCTTTTCCCCATCTCCGATCCACTGTGCCAGCCTTAGCTCCCTTGAAGCCTTGCCTGCCCTAACTACTCTGCTCACCTCTCTGGATTTCCTCAGGAACTCCTCCCAGTCCTCCTCTTGTTTGGATCTCTTGGAACTTCTGAAAGCAGCTCCTAGACTCCCTCCCCTTGTCCCGAACCTCCACGATACTCCGCACTGTGACTTCTTTCCATGCTCTGTCACTGTTCCTGTTCTCCTCCTGTTCTTAACCACCCTCCACTATTCCGACTTTGTTCCCATCAGCTCCTGAGGAGTTGCTGATTCTGGCCCCTTTAGCCTCCCTCCCTCCATATTTTACCCTCAGTCCATCATCTTTTATGTCTGGGGAGCCCTCCTCTGGTCACTTGACCCCAGATGGTCCCCCCAACCACTCCCACCCCCTCTATTCAGCTTCCTTCTCAATCATACAACCTCATCTCTAAGTTGCCCAAGCTGCCTACACACCATGCACTCCCCTGTTCTCCACACAATCTCCAAGGAGATGGCTGCCCCACAACCACTGCAGCTTGCCACCCTCCTTGTATCCCCTCTTGCACTGTTGCCACCAAACTTCCTCCACTTCCACGCCTCTCCCCAAGACTGCTGTCTGCCCCAGTTCCTAGGTCCCTCCACCCTACCTGGTATCCCTATTTAGTTCACCCTGCTCTAATCCTCACCTTTAATACTTGCTCAACACCAGTGCAGACTCCAGCTGTGTTTCCCTCTGTCCCATTAATGATCTGGTCACCCCCTATGCATACTATTTGTAGCCTCCTCCCTTCAAAAATCACTACCTCTGCAACTGTCTCCTGCTACCTCCTACCCTCTACTGCCCCACCCAGGATGGCCTGCGGTCCCTCCTGCAGACGCCTTAGTCAGATTCAACACTCCTGCATCATGGCGCTCATGCGAGGGGTCACTTGGCCTCCTGGGTAATAAATATTGACCTCCACGGCCCTATTGGCCCTGCCTAGTCATGTGGTCCGTGATGTCCTCCCCCTTTACTGTCCCTCTCTCAACCTTCCTCTGGCAGCATCCTCCCACCTCCCGTAGACCCCAAACTCACAGCCCCAAACACATTTGGCAAAGTTTTGAGCACACAGTGAAAAAAAAAGAAAACAAGCAATGCCCTTCAATAAAAAAAGCAGTGACATGCTTCACAGTAGAAAACCTTATGAGCAGAACACAGAGTAGCTCTTTTACAGCTGAGAGTTCAAAAAAGCTTCAGCTTCCAGCCCCAGCCTTTAAGGGACTTGAGCCTGGGCTGTAGCTTTTGTCCTCCTAGAAATGCTCAATGCTTCTGTACTTCAGTACAGCAGGTTCACCTACAATGTTTTATTTACATGTTTGTTTAGACTTTGTTACACTGATGCACTGGTAGCTAGCAATGAATGAGTTACCACATTAGAACTACATACAGTGATAGCTATCACCATCTGGGGTAATAGTGGTCAATGGCATTTACTACCTTTTTGTTTCTTCAACTCTTTTCATTCCCCAGTGCTGCTGGCCAGCACCTCCTTCAGCTGACTCCAGTACCTGATCCTACCCCAACGAGATTCTCCCTGGCTTGTGACCCTGGTCCCCCCGCAACTCATCTGCTTGGGTACTCCTCAGCTGTACCCCCCTTCAGCTCCACGGCTCCACGGCTCTCCCTACAATGTCTAATGCCCAGCAAGCACAGGTGAAGACAAAAGAGATGACGGGGCCTAGGAGGTTAGGATCCAGTAGTGGGAGTGCTTGCAGGGAGCAGCGTCATTTGCCCAGCCATCAGGGTTTTCCCACTTTCCTGTTCCCCGGAGGAGAGGACCCACAATGATGTCCTTGTGACATCAGATGTGTTCCCATGCCTGACATACTGATAGCTGCCTCCCTAGCAATCCCCTTACATTATGCAGCCTCTAGTTCACTGACCCCCATCCATCACTATGGTCGGACTTTTGCCAAGTGCCACATCTCACACACACCTGAGGAGAACAGCAGTCCTTGGGACACCCGATCCTCCTCCCTGCTGATCGACTCTCTGACACTCAAGGCGCGTTCATGATGTCAAGTCATCGGCATCATAAGCGGTAGTGCTACCACTTACGCCAGTGGGCCAACTCGGCATTTGCTACCTTAATATTGATAGCAGCCACTACTGCTTGCAAAAAATTGGGTTAGACTGCAGTGATAGCAACCACTATCACACTGCAGTGCACTATAGAGATAGTACAGTTACGTAAGAACTTACCGTAACAGAAGATCTTCGAGAGAGGTTCCTGCAGTAGGTCATCACATACAGGACTGTGCCACCTGGCATCAGGACTGCACGGCAAACTTTTCCAGCAATGCCTGGCGGGGGACTGCCCACCTGACATCACATGACGGACGTCAGCGTGACCCTATATAGTGGGTGTCTCCATGCCCAGCTTCCAGTTTTCCCGCCAGAGATCCAAGGAGAATGAGACAGGAGAAAGGATGAAATCCTAGAGCCCAGATCAGAACAGGATGAAAGAAATGCAGAAACTGGGGGGCAGGAGGGAGGGAAAAGGTGACCTACTGTAGGAACCTCTCTCAAAAATCTACTGTAATGGTAAGTTCTTACTTCAAAAGGATTCCTGCAGTAGGTCATCACATATAGGACAGAATCCCAAGCAGTCACTCTCAGAGAGACTGAGAGAGCCACGGAAGGAAGAGCAACTGAAAGAACAGATGAGGACCAGCCTATGACAGTAGGCCCTGTAGAACGGTGAGGCCAAACCCTGCCCTCCGCCTAGAGGCAATGTCCAGACTGTAATGCTTTGTGAAGGGATGGACCGAACTCCAGGTTGCTGCTGCACAAATCTCTGCTGCAGAAACATTCCTTAGGAGCGATGCAGCGGTAGCCATACCTCTGGTAGAGTTTATTTATTTTTTTATTTAGTTTTTGTTAACCGGGTAGGTACACTAGACAAGTTTTATGCCTATTTTCAGGAACGACCCGGGAGAGTACAATAGGGTATAACAGGTACATCAATACAACAAAGCAGGAGAGAGAAAACAGTTTTACATTTGATTGGAAAGTATACCCAATTACCAAGACTGGGGGCAGATACAATTGTGAAATTAGATACAATGTCCAACAGGGCAGGCAAAGAATAAAGGTGCGTAGGATCACCATAGAGACAGTCAGTGGGGTAGGGAGTGAAATCAGGTAGCAGCACAAGAGAGGTGAAGCCATCTGGCTAGTGAGCACCGGGAACTATGTGCTAGGGTGGCTTTAGGCATACACAGCGAGAGGCCAGCTTGAGGTGTTCCCACAGGGAGGTCCGGAAAAGCTTGTGAAAAGGGGCAGTATGGACTCTTTCAGGAAGGGAGTTCCAGAGCCTAGGAGCATGAACAGCAAAGCTCCGGTCCCCCATGAGGGTGCGGGTGGCAGGTACATTTAGTAGGCCAGGGCCCTGGGATCTCAGAGGGCAGGGGGAGAGGTCAGCTGGGGCGAGAAACCGGGCCAGATCCGGAGGGGTGCCGGAGCTGATTACTTTGCTCATGAGGCACCCAATGCTAAAATTAAGGTGATTGACCGGGGATAGCCATCCAAGCTTATCATAGAGTTCACAGTGATGGGTAAGGCGGGGTGTGGCCAGGGCAAACCGACAGATGTTGTTGTACGTTGTGCTCCACTTGTTAAGGAGGACCTTGGAAGAATGAGCAAATAGGTGGGAACCATAGCTGAGGAAGGAGTATATACCCCTGGCAAGAGCCAGATTGCCACAGGGGTGGGAGGTTGTACTTAGCCCTGTAGGCCAGCCCCAGCTTGCGTGTTGACCCCACTGATAAACGCTGTGGATGTGACTTCCCAGGTCCAGTTGGGGACTGCGCCACACCAAGATATTTAAGGGAGGTCCAGTAGGAAGAGGTACCATCTTCATAGTTGATTTGCAGGGGAATTGAAGAGGCCCGAATTTTGGCTGAAGAGACGAACAGCATGGCCTGGGTTTTTTTTCTGGTTGAGGACCAGCTTATGGTTGGAGAGCCATGCCTGGATGTTCCTGAGGTCCTCTGATAAGTGGCGGTTTAGAGTGGCTGTATCACTGGAGTGGGCCAGGAGGACCAGGTCATCCGCGTACATGGTAACTCGGCATCTAGAGGCCGCAGCGGGGAGATTGTTAATAAACAGGGCAAAGAGTAGGGGACCCAACACTGAGCCCTGTGGGACACCAGAGGTTACAGGCAGGGGGGGCAGAGAGGACTTTGTTGAATTTAGTTAGTTGTTCTCTGCCATGCAGATAGTCAGAGACCCAGTTTAGAGCAGGAGGGGACAGACCAAGGGACCTCAACTGCGAGACAAGCAGGTCATGATCGACGAGGTCGAAGGCCTTGGATAAATCAATTGACACAGCACCTGAGAGTTGCCCCAGATCCATTGCTGCTCTGATGCTGGAAGAGACAGAGATGAGTGCCGTGGTAGTACTGTGCCCTTTGCAAAAGCCGTGTTGGGCAGGGGACAGCAGTCCATGAGTGTGGATATACTCCAAGAGTTGTTTGGCTACCACCTTTTCCAGGAGCTTACTGACAGCCGAGAGGATGGCTATAGGATGGTAGTTATCCAGGATTTTAGGGTCGCCCTGCTTTGGGACAGGGACACCCTTGGCAACCTTCCAGATATCAGGGATCTGACCCTGGGTAAGGGATAGGTTGAAGATGTGGGCCACCGGGGAGGCTATGTGGGGGGCGCCAAGTCTGAGGAGCTTGGGCTCCAGGTTATCTAGGCCAGGGCTTGCATACTGGGAGAGGCCTTGGAGAAGAGACCAGACTGCTTACCGATACCACCTTAGGGTGGAACGGAGGACAGGGCAGGCCAGACTCCCACTGGGTCTTGGAAGCAGAACAGTTTGAATTCCAGGTCAGAGACCCGGTGGGAGGACAGTAGGGAGGTCAGTGAAATGGGAGTTAAGAGCATTGGCAATCACGTGATTGTTGCAGGAGACACTCGCGAGCATGTCAGTGACCCCGAGTTGGAGCGACCGCTGACCAGTGTTTGAATGGTTCTCCAGAACCAACTGGGGTCTTTTGCAGAGCTGAGAAGGGCGGCCTTGCAGAAATCACTTTTTGCCCCCGATAGTTTTCTTACACTCATTTCTGAGTTTTCTGTATTACTGAAACAGGGCAGTATCGTGTGAGCATTTGAACCCGTGCCCAGCACTTGTCTCTCGCTCGCATGAGGGAGAGGAGACCCCCATGCAGCCACTGGGTGGCTGTCCCACGGACCCTACGCCTAGTGATAGGGGCATACCTATCTTGTAGATCCACAAAGATGTTGTGGAACGCAGCAACGGCGGAGGAGGGGTCCTGGGCTCTGTGGACTTCTGTCCAGTCAGTGAGCCTTAGTTCCTCCATGAACAGGTCCAGGTTAAATCTGGCAAAGTTTCGGACCTGGATGATTTTATGGGGGACCTTAGGGGAGGGGATTTTCCATATACAGAGAACAGGAGAGTGGTCAGAGATGGAGTCGGGTAGGGTCCCTACAGAGGAGATCCTCTCGGGATGATTTGACATGATCCAGTCCAGAAGGGAGCACGAAAGTGCCGTTTGCCTTCCGTCGGGTGGGCTCCTGTACAAGTTGTGTCAGGGTTTGGGTGGCAAGCAAGGCCTCGAACTGCTTGACATTATCCCCTGCCCAATTTAGGTTCACATCCCCCAGGATTAGGAGTTCATTGTCCCCGGCTCTGGGACAGACAGTATCCAGGAGATGGGTGAGGCCCTGGAGCCCTCCCTTGGGGGGGTTGTAGGTACACACCACATGCAGTTTCTTGGCGTTGCCAAGTAGAAGCATGGAGTGGAGGAGCTCACAGGATGACGGCAGCAAGGAGTTGTGATTAATTAGGGATACGTTGAGGTGGCTCCTATAGTAAATCAGGATGCCTCCACCCCTTTTGCTCTCGGTTCTGTCCAACCGTTTGAACTCGTAGCCAGGGAGCCCACAGGCAGAGTCAGGAATCTGGGGTTTGAGCCAGGTCTCAGTTATCCCCAAGATGTCAGGCTTGTAGAGAGTGGCCCATGAAGCGAGCTCATCAAGGTTGGGAAGTAGACTCCGAATGTTGAAGTGAGCTACTTTCAAACCCTTGCCCAGCCACCGTTTCTGGGGAGAGTCGGAGGTGGAAGGGCCAGGATTTAATTCGATGTCTCCAGATAGAGCAAGGGTCAGTAAGAATAGCCACAGGAGGAGTCCTCTGGGGGGGACCTTTTGATTACTAGCCTCCGGACCCGACGTCGCACTGTTCTGATTTGGGACAGGATGAGTCTTGGTAACAAACCGCTAGGGGGATAGCAGGGACCCACGGTGTTGGCCATGAGGTTTGAGAAGGTAAAGTCGGTCACTGAGCTGGGGGGGGAGGACCAATCACTGTCACTGCCCAAGCCAGGGGCAGTGGCAGAGTGGAGGGACGTGAGTCCCAGGATGAGGATAGCCACGAGAACATTGTGGGGGGAGGGGAGAAAAACAGATTACCTTAAGAGATTCCATTCAAGAACCGGGGCTCAGTTATAGCAGGAGATCTACTTTAGGCGGATGCACAAGTGTGAAACACCTTAAGGGGAGATTGGGAGCAAGGGCCTGTGTAGGGACCTGGGAGAGGTATGAGGGATGCCCGTCCAGAAATACTCCACTGGTGGTGGTAGTGGTGACTCAGGGGTAGTGAAGTGTAGGGAGCTGGAGGACCAGGGAGCAGTGTGATGACTGAGGACAGAGATCAGGCAGGATACAGAAACCCAGAGGAAGGCTTACTAAGTGTAATGTTCTGAGCGACTTAACTGTAGGTCAAATTGTCACATTAGTAATAACAGTAACACTTAGGTAAAAAACTGTAGCAGAAATTAATCGAATGAGCTGGGTTAACAAAATGCAGTAAGCACAGAAAAGAATGGGCTGAGCATAAGTAACCACAGAGGCCTGTCAGTAAGATTATCACAGAGATCTGGCTGGCATAAGCGACAGTCAGGTGCACCAAGAGGCCAGAGAGGACAAGTAACAGTTCCTGAGACAGGATGCACAGGGAGAGAAACCCCAAGTAGAACACTGGTCCGAAGCATATAAACCAGGGAATAGGCAAATGTCAGGAACAGCGCCGCCCCTTCCAAGCCAACAGGCAGTTAGCAGCCAGTGGGCAGAGCAGGCAAGGATTAAATCTCAGTTCAAAACCAGGCGGGTGGGAGGGCACTTAAAAGTCGTCCGATGCCGTCGGTAGAGCAGGGCTGCCGCTGGACTGAAAGATACTGCAGGGTGGTTTAAAAGTTCTCCTGCAACAGCAGGGCGATTCTTTGTCCTGAGGTGGGGAAGCAGTCGTGAGTCCGATCAGCGATATTCCGAGGAGACCGCGGAGCTTGCCAGTCAAGCGGCACCTCACTCGGGAGTTCAGCCTTGAGGCAGTGAAGTCGATGAAAGGCGAGGGGGACCTCCAGGTCAGGTCTCCTCTCCCCTCCGCTGGCAAGTGGCGAGAGGATTGGCTTGGGGAGCTCTCCTTAAGTCAGGAGGGCTCGGGAGGTGTGCGGCAGCAGCGGCCAATCACAGGGCCCAAAGGACAAAGGCAGTTTCGGCGCCAAAGTTTAAAAAAAAGAAGCAGCCATCCGATGCCGTCGGTAGAGCAGGGCTCGCCGCTGGACTGAAAGATACTGCAGGGTAAGTTAAAAGTTCTCCTGCAACAGCAGGGGCGAATTCTTTGTCCTGAGGTGAGGGAAGCAGTCCGTGAGTCCCGATCAGCGATATTCCCGAGGAGGCCTGCCGGAGCGTGCCAGTCAAGCCGGCACCTCCACTCGGGAGTTCAGCCTTGAAGGCGCGAGTCGTTGATGAAAGGCGGAGGGGACCTCCGGGTCAGGTCTCCTCTCTCCCTCTGCTGACAAGTGGCGAGGATTGGCTTGGGAGCTCTCCTAAGTCAGGAGGGCTCGAGGTCGTGCAGCAGTGGCCAATCACAGGGGCCAAAAGACAAAGGCAGTTTCGGCGCCAAAGTTTAAAAAAAAAAGAAGCAGCCATCCGATGTCGTCCGATGCCGTCGGTAGAGCAGGGCTCGCCGCTGGACTGAAAGATACTTCAGGGTAGGTTAAAAGTTCTCCTGCAACAGCAGGGGCGAATTCTTTGTCCTGAGGTGAGGGAAGCAGTCCGTGAGTCCCGATCAGCGATATTCCTGAGGAGGCCCGCCGGAGCTTGCCAGTCAAGCCGGCACCTCCACTCAGGAGTTCAGCCTTGAAGGCGCGGGTCGTCGATGAAAGGGCGAGGAGGGGGGGATCCTCCAGGTCAGGTCTCCCTCTCTCCCCTCCGTTGGCAAGTAGCCTCTGTCTTCCCCCAGAAAAGGTTTGTCATGCTTCTAATAACAGAAGCAGATGCAGTTGGCGAGCCACTTGGATAGACATTGCTTAGATACTGCTGATCTCAAGGATTTGGGGGCAAAGAAGACAAAAAGCTGAACAGACTTTCTGGATTCTTTGGTTCAGTGGACATAACACTTCAGGATCCTATGTACGTCCAAAGTGTGCAGGAGAACCTCCCCCCTATTCGAGTGAACAGGATAATAAACTGGGAGTTCAACCGTCTGGTTTAGGGTGAACTCAGAAACCACCTTGGGAAGAAACTTAGGATCTGTATGCAGGACTGCCCAGTCCTTGTGAAAAATCAGATAAGGCTCCTTATGCAACAGGGCCTGGAGCTCGGAAATCCTAAGAGCAGAAGTAATGGCAACCAAAAATAGCGCCTTCCAGGAAAAGTAGTGCATGTCACAGCACATCACTGGTTCAAAGGGAGAACACATAAGCTTCTCTGACACAAAATTCAAATCCCAAGGTGGGGTGGGGTTATGGAGGGGGGGGGTTTAAGATGGAGGATCCCTTTCAAAAAGGTCTTAGAGATCTCCAACTGTGCCATGGGTTTCCCCTACACCAACACATGGTAGGCTGAAATGGCCAACAGGTGGACCTTAAGGGATGAATAAGACAGACCAGAATCAGAGAGGTGCAACAGACACTCCATAATCTGGGGAGCTGAGCAAGTAAAGGGATCCCATCCTTTAGATGCTGCCCAAATGGAAAAACGCTTGCATTTCAAGGCATTGGTGGATCTGGTGGAGAGTTTCCTCACCTCCACCAGGACCTGAGCGACCTTCTGGGAGACCTCGAAACGAGACCTGATTATGTCTGTAGGAGCCACGCATGAAGATGCTGCGTCCAGGGTCCTGAGTCCTGGATGTACCAGCCTACCTTGATCCTGAGTCAACAGATCATGTCAGAGAGGTAGAGAAACTGGGGGTTCCACTATGAGCTGCTGTATCAGCGGAAACCATACTTGCCTCAGCCAGAGCAGAGCCATCAGGATCATCCGTGCTCCCTCTGCCCGGAGTTTGAGAAGTACTCTCTCTGCAGAATGGGAAAGGGAGGGAAGGCATACAAGAACTTCCCTGTCCAACATAGTGACAACGCCTCATGCCGGAATGCACTAGGCTCTGGAATGAGTGAGCAGAAGCTGGGAAGCTTTGCGTTGAATGGGGAGGTGAACAGATCTATGTCTGGGTGACCCCACCTCAGTAAGAGAGGGTTTGCTACCTCCTGACTTAGCTCCCATTCGTGAGCGAGGGCAGACGTCATACTGAGGATGTTGCAAATGCCTGGAAGATGTATGGCTGTGAGAAAAAAGGTTGTGTTGGACTGCCCAGTTCCACACCTGCATCGCCTCCCTGCATACGAGGTACGAACGGGTGCCTCCCTGCTTATTGATGTACCAGACCATCGACATATTGTCCATCTGGACCAACAGTGTTCCCTTTAATAGGATGGACTGAAAAGCCTGAAGGGCATAAAGGACTGCCCTCATCTCCAGGATGCTGATGTGGAGAGACATCTCTAACTGGGACCATGAACCCTAAATCCGATGGTCCCCCAGGTGAGGCCCCAGCACAGAAAGGAGGCGTCTGTAGTGAGGGTTCAGAGAGGAGGCGACTTCTGAAAGGAAGACCCTGAGACAGATTCAGGGGATCTAACCACCAGAGGAGATCCCTCTTGAGTGCACTGGAGACTAGAACCATGTGGTCCAAGTCGTCCAAGCACTGATCCAACTGAATGCGCAGCGTCCACTGGGTAATCCTCATATGGAACCTGGCAAAGGGGGCTGTGGAGATGGAGGCAACCATCAGGAATAAGAGATGTAACAATGCCCTGGCTGGAAGAAATCTGGAAGAGGCCACTAGGTTAACCTGCTCTCAAAGAGCCTCCGCCCTATCCAGAGGGAGGAAGGCTCTGCACTGGACCATGTCTAAGATCGCTCCGATGAACTGAAGGTTCTGGGAGGGGGTAAGAATCGATTTGGGGAGACTGACAGTGATCCCCAGTTGCGAAAAGAGGTCCAAAGTGCATGAGAGTGAATCCAGAAGACTGTCCTTGGACGGGGCTCTCATGAGCCAATTGTCCAGGTAAGGAAATACTGCAATGCCCCGACGGCACAAGGCCGCTGCCACCACCACTAGGCACTTGGTAAAGATCCAGGGTGCTGAGGAAAGACCAAGGGGGAGGGCTGTAAGCTGGAAGTGCTCCCCCTGGAAGCAGAAATGCAGGTAATGGCAGTGGCCCGGGAACACTGTAATATGCAGGTAAGCATCCTTCGTATCTTATTTATTTATTTATTTTTAGTCTTTGGTAACCACGTAAGGCTCACTAGGCACACGTGCCTGTTTTCAGGGGTGACCTGGGAGCACTGGGCAGTTAAGTGACTTGCTTAGAGTCACACGGTATGCAAGTGGAGGCTGTGAGAATCAAACTCAGGTTTGGGCTGCTAGATGTACCAAGCTCATTTCCCTAACCTCTAGGCTATACTGCCAGCCCAATATCCAGTGCGCAAAGCTAATGGTTCTTCTGCAGAAGAGGCAGGAGGCCCTGCAATGTCAGCATGCAGAACCTTTTGTACTCAACAAACAGGTTCAGTCTGCTGAGGTCCAATATGGATCTGAGGTCACTCGTCTTTCTCGGGAACAGGAAAAAATGGGAGTAAAACCCTTTTCCCTGCTGAGGCAGAAGGACTGACTCTATGGCCACCTTCTGTCTTAGAGCCCAAATTTCCTCTTCGACTAGAGGAACCTGGTGCAGAGAGTAGCTCGAGCGACCTGAAGGGGATTCTGGAGCAAAACTCCAGAAACTCCAAGGTGTGCCCTTTTGAAATTAGCTGCAAGACCCATGCAGCTGAGGTTACATTCCTCCACTCCCGCACGTGGAGGGCGAACCTTCCTCCCACTGGCTTCTCGCATGGTGGCAGAGGAGGGGGAGGGAGTTCCAAGTCAGAAAGTGGAGGGGCGAGGGGAGAAGGTCCCCCGGCCGCTCTCTGAGTTTTGGAGGCAGGTGGGGAGGTGAAGGTGGAATCCGTGGCTTTTCTTTTGCCCTGCCATATGGTAAAAGGCTGCTTACCCTGCCTTTTGGTCTGTTGCCAAAAGGGCTGCTTCTTTTTAAAGTCCGATTGGTACATGGACCTCACAGACCTCAGGGCCTGGCCGCTGTTCTGGAGGCCTGTGATAATGTCTTTGGTATCCCCTACAAAAAGGACCAAACCCCGAAAGGGGGTATCTTGAATAGCAGCCTGGACATCATTAGAGAGGCTAGAAATACGTAGCCAAGCATGCTGCCTGAGAGAGACGGTCAGAAGGGAAGAGTGGGCTACCGCTACCTACCGAATAAGCAAGCAGCCCCGAGCGATGTCTATAAGAGAGAACTCGGGACAGGCAAAGTCTTTAACAAGCTCCTCCTTGACGTCTGAGGATTCCATGGCCTGGATAAGGGCCTCCAAGCTTGGCCATGGTCGCTTTCTGGAAGGAGACCATGTCGCTCGAGTTGAGGGAGCGTACAGCACACATAGTGGAGGAACAAACCTTTTCCTGAACTGCTGAGCTTTCGAGATTACTTGTCTGGCGGGTGAGGAGAGTACTCATGTGCTACGGGGTAGCCGAGTGATCATGAGCTGCTGCTATAACAATGGAATCCGCTTTAGGGTGAGCAACCAAACACGAAACACCCTCAGAAGCGTGGTATATGTCGTGGTTCGGGCCCAGGCAGAAGAGGAATTGACAGTGATTGTCCTTATGAGGGATCTGTGTGCCGCACTTCTTCTTTGTCTTCGCTGTCAGAGGTGGAGAAGATATAAATGAAATGTAATACTAACGGAAACTTTGAGAAATTAAGGTGAAAATGGCGATCGACTGAGCAATATTTACCGCGAGGAACTATGCGTAGGTCGACAGTGGGAAAGAACTGGAAGGCAGGCGTGGGGACCACTATATTGGGTTGCGCTGACGTCCATCGCGTGACGTTAGGTGGGCGGTCCTCCACCAGGCATTCCTGGAAAAGTTTGCCGTGCGGTCCTGACGCCAGGGGGCACAGTCCTATATCATGTGATGATCTTCTGCAGGAACCCTCTCGAAGTAAAATCACCATTATTACAGAAGGTAATGGCTACTACTGTAAAATAAGTCTCAAAGTGTTTTATAAAAGTCAAAACAAGTCACTCCCATCCTGTCTTATAAACAGAATGCTGGAGCAAAGGCAGCACATAAAACTCCTGCATGAAGGGAGATTTCAAATGCATTTTAAAGAAGCAGTACATCATAATGTTTTGGGTCTAGCAAATGCACTGTGCACAAATGGCCCTACCAATCAATCAATCAAAATCTTTATTTTGCCAGGCGGAACATCATTGAGACAAGCTCATTTACAAGATGGACCTGGGGCAAAACAATTGCCAACAGGGTTAAGACATAACAGGTTGAGTAAACATACATCACAATTACATAGTAGTAATAATAACAACATAATAACATATAACCATCACATGTAACAAGATACTTCCACCAGAACATAGCAATAGGTTCAACAAGAGGTAGTGCCATTTAAATACAATTGCATAGATACAGATATATGGATGTAAGGTAATGAGCTGAAGTTTATATAGTAAACATCATTGGAGTCATAGTAAGCAGGAGTGGCAGTTCTTCTAGCGTCAAAGTGTGAAGAAGATTGAGGTGTAAGAGCCCTTTGATAAGTACTGTAGCCATGGCCTGGCAAGTGGGGTAGGAAGGGGAGGGGGGTATAGGGAGTGGGGGATGGAAGGTCAGATGAGATAGGAGAGGGTTGGACATGATGGCCTAGGAAGGAAGGACTGTTCTAAGGGAGAAACACGACAGATGCCACAGGCAATGGTTGAGGTTTAAGTTCAATATTTGAAGCAAAGACAGATCATGATGTTGAGACCTTGATTTGGACAATGACAGAAGGGAGGACTCAAATGACGCCTCAGGCAATGGTTGAGGTTTAGGTCCAGAATTTAAAGCAGTAACAATCATGATGTTAAGACCTTGACTTGAAGCAATGACAGACCTCGGAGAAGGTCCTCAGGAACAAGGATTTGAAGAGGGAGAACGTAACAGGGGAAGCGATCCTTAAGGTTTTCTGGATCTTATTCCAGAGCGTAGGAAGAGCGAAGCTTATCGAGGCTCTACCAAAGCGTATTTTAACTTTAGGAATAGCCAGAGACAAGATGGTAAGACTTCTGAGAGAACAGGCACTAGGGATGCTGGGAGTTAGGCAGCTTGTGAGGTACTGAGGTACAGTGCTAGTAACAAGTGCTATACTGGTGTGCAACCACCAGGGGAGGGGTCCAGTTCCCCTAAACATTTTAGGCCCTGCAAAATGGCCAATGGAATTGGTGTGAAAGGCCTGGTCAATCCATGCCTTCCCCCCACTTTTTAACTGTGGTTGCACCCAAGGTGCTATGCATTTTTTTTTTTTTAACAAGAAACACAGAAACATAGACAATGACGGCAGAAAAAAAACAAAGTTCCATCCAGTCTGCCCATGGACTGCCAGGGACCCAGTGTCTATCTGGGGACCTATCCCCTTCCTTCAGCTCATCCTTCCCCCTCCCCTCACACAATGGCAAGCTTCCTATTATTCCTCTTATTCTATTCCCACCCACACTTACAGTCTTTCACAGTTGTGGCACCTACCACTTCAGCATGCAGACTGTTCCATGGTTCCACCACACTTTCGGTAAAATAACACTTTCTCAAGTCCCTCTTGTAGTTCCCCTCTTTCAGTTTACATTTGTGCTAACATGTCACTGAGCTGGTGTTCTGAGCCAGCCCAGTGGCACTGAGGGTTCAGGGACTGGACGCCACACCTCTTGCCAAGCCAGCAACCTGGGCTCGGGAGTGAGCTTTGGTTCCCGGGGGTCAGCAGGAGAGGGAGAGGATCGAGCATCCAACGGACTGCTCTTCTCTCTCAGGTAGGGAGGGATGGCCGTCCTGCTCCTTGGTTGCCTCCTAGGGGAGGTTGGGTGGCAGTGCTAGGAGTCAGGGAGGCACAAGAACGTGGCAATGTGGCACGTGCCTCCAGGTGTGCGCGTGCTCACAGCCACGAAGGGGAGGGACAGAAAACTGAAAAAGATGGCATTCGCAGGCTCCGTGATCCCTGACTTCCAACTGGCATCCCGCTCTGTCACCAAACCACTGGAGACCCTAAACTGGATATGTTGTCGGGGGGGGGGGGCAGCCATCCCCTTCCTGGCCCCACCACCAGGGGAAATTCTTGGGGGTACCAAGGGGTTTGGTGGTGCTGGGGAAGTGGTGGACAGACTTAGATGGCAAGGCAGAAGGAAGATAGCTGCCTGCAGATGCCAAGAGGGGAGATAAACAGAATGTGGAAAAAAAATTAGCTGGTGTTCCTATTAAATAATTCAACATAGTTCACTTTACTAATCCCTTTCAAAAACTTGAATGTCTCAGTCATATCACCCTTCTCCCTCCTGTCCTCTAGCAAGTACGTCTTCTGTCATTTTACAGTATGTTTAGCCTCCACTTGTTGTCTAGTACCTGCTCCTCTCACTATCTAAGGAAGTCTTCCTGGTTGCTACCCAATGTGTGTTTCTAGCCTTGTGCCTCCTCAGTTACGAACAGCTCTGTGGATACTGCCAGCACCCAACAGGACCCTCCCCCACCTCCTGGGGCCTGTGCTAATGCCCAGAAGAATAACTATTTCCTTTAAGGCAGGGTCAGAAGGCAATGGAAAGCTTTAGGGTGGTGTCATGCCCAACTGATGTTGGAGCCTAGTGCTAATGTCATATCTAGTAAGGCACAATCCCGCAACCATATTATCATAGACTGGGTCCTACCTTCCCACTCCCATCATTTTGTTCCATCTGGTACCCTACCCAATATTTTTAGTAACCACTGAGTTTCTATTTTAAGAAGGGAAAATCATTTAAACCTTCCCCCAAAATTCTGTCAGTTCTTTCCATAACTTTCAACTAGAAGCTTTCCTACAAGACCTCTATGGAGCTGTCTGGAATCTAGCCTTAACACCCATGATACTGCAAAAGCCCTGGACAACATCAGAGGATATTCTGTGCCATTTGTAACTGTCACACAACACTAACAGGATTTGAGAAGCACATTTCCCATAGGTGTCTACAGAGCTCACTAAAATGTTTTGGCAAAGAAATACTTCTTGGGCCAATCACAAAGCCTCTAACAACCCTGCAGAACGACTTCCTGTAATAGGTATCACCAGAAATGCAAATGCATTCGATTACTCAAACAAATTTCTCTGTGCCACTGCTCACTCAAGTAAATTCTGGGGAGAACCTATAACCTCTTAAATCCTTTTCCAACCTATTTTGCCCCTATAAAGGAGCTCACAGTTGGATCCTCTCTTATAAAGGATAGTAACCTGTTTGACAAAGCCCTAAAGGGCAGGTACACTTAGAGAGTGTTATTAGGTGCTGTTTGAGGTCAGTTTTGAGTTGTGCCAGACAACTGGTGGCCAAGAGGTGCCCAGGGAGTTCATTCATCCACAGGAGGGCCCGGTAGGCAAATGCACATTGCCCAACTGAGGTGCAACAGAAGGGGATAGCCAAGGCCCCTCTAGTCCTCCCTCTGGTCAAATTCCAGACTTGCATCCAAGGGAAGAAGGCGCTATTGGTTAAAACACCACCTTGTGTAGGCAATTTGATCAAAGCGGCCAACTTGTTACAGGTCACCAGAGGGAGGACTAGAGGGGCCTTGGCTATCCCCTTCTGTCGCACCTCAGTTGGGCAATGTGCATTTGCCTACTGGGCCCCCCTGTGGATGAATGAACTCCCTGGGCACCTCTTGGCCACCAGTTGTCTGGCACAATTCAAAACTGACCTCAAACAGCACCTAATAACACTCTCTAAGTGTACCTGCCCCCAAGTCCAGCCACACCTGCTCTCTCTGCCCCCCAGGAAGCACTAGGCAGGCCTCAGGTACCCCTTCCCTCTGTCCCTTCTCATGACTTGCCTCAGCAATCAGTCTGAGTTATGCTCCTTCAGCAGCCGCCACCCCACCCTCCCCAAACTCACAGTCTCGTGAGTTTCCTTAACAGTCACTACTAATACAGGCTGCCTGACCGTGCCCCCTCACACCCCACCATTTACTTAAGCATGTCTTCTCCACTCAGCCTCCCCACACCCCACCATTTATCCCTATACCTTATTGCCCTTCTTCTCCCACCCTTCACCTCCACCACATTACATACCTCTCTCTCTCGTACCTTCTTTCTTCACCCCACTGCCATCTATCCCCGTCCCTCTGAACTACTGACAAAGCACTCTGTGGCTGCTTATCTCCCCCACCACCCTCATAAAGTGTTTTTCTTGTTATTTAAACTTGTACCTATGTTTTGAGTTATTCTGCAAGTTCTGAATCCAAGCTGTATCGTTCATTGTAATGTACCTTTGCTTTCTCCTATTGTTCTTTGTTTTGCAATCTATGACATGGAACCTTTGTAAAAGAGCTAGCACACAAAGGTCTTTTCCGAATCACTAAATAAATAAATTTAATTAAGTCCCACTAAGCTGACTGTCATTAGGCCTGGACTCCAAATTGGCCTTTCCTCCCTTCTGTCAGCTCCTCTCATTCTCATTCTCATCCCCAGCCCCCCACACCTCCTCTTCAACTTAACTCTAGCTTTAGAATCCAAAGTACTGAAGGTTGCTTACAACCCTTAACCCTAATAAGAGAGGTGGCCGGGATGGGCTTGCAACTATATTCCTCAAAATGGGTGCCCCTACCATCACCAGTCAGATAACCCACACTTTTAAATGCTACCTGCAAACAGGAAGGGTCCCACCTACTTGGAAGAAGGCAGTTGCAATACCCTATCACAAAATAGGCATCCACTTCAGATATGGTAAACTACTACCATATATCATTGCTTCCCACGCTCTAAAGTTCTAGAATGGCTATCAGCAAGCAAGTGATAAATTTATATTCTAGAACCAACTTTTTCTCCATTTCAATTGAGCTTCCATCTTGGCTACTCTAGCGCAACCTCCCTACTCAGGTCATAGAAGCCACATTTGAAATAGTATCACAATTTCCTCTCCACAGGTGCAATATTTGCACACCCAGCCATAGCCCTTGACACTGTTGACCACACCCTACTCCTCCACTAGCTCCAGGACTATGGCATCAGTGGTCTCCCTCTGTACTGGCTCAGGTCTTAACTATCTGACTGTTCTAGGCTGAATTTGGTAGGACTGGAGAAATTCTAGCAGGACACCTTGCTGGGATCAGAGGGGAGACGGATGTGGAACAGAAATGGGTAATAATGAAGGAGGAACTGATAGAGACCACTAGTGAGTGTGCCAAAAACAAAAGAAAGAAAACAAAGGACAAAAAGCCCAGCTGGTTCGACAAGGAGGTGGCAAAAGCTATAGGTGACAAGAGGGCAGCCTTCCAGAAGTACAAACATACTCAGAAGGAGAAGTATAGGATGGAGTTCTCTGCTGAATCAAGGGAGGTGAGCAGAGTGCTCAGGGTGGCAACAGCCTCAAGGGAAGTGCAGCTAGCACAAGGGGTAAGACAGGGGAAAGGTATTTTCCAGTATATAATGGACAAATCAGATTCAGAAAGGAGGCTGATTTCACAGAAGGCAGTAAGGAGAAAAGAGAGGTACTTAAGTATTTCTGTTCAGTCTTCACTACAGAGAAGGATGGACCAGTGCTACAAGGGAACAAGGGGGTGGGGATGGGGAGTCACAGACCATGTCATTCAAATTAATGGAGTATACTTAAGGGCCCTGAAGGTGAATAAATCCCCTGGGCCAGGTGGTATGCATGAAAGGGTCCTACAGGAACTGGTGGAGGCTCTGGAGGATCCCCAGGCATATCTGTTTAACATCTCTCTGGAATCAGGAATCATGCCCCAGGAGAACTGCGTATGTGGATGTGGTGCATCTCCATAGAAGTGGGCTGAAGGATGAACCAAGGAACTACAGGCCGATTAGTCTGACCTCAACAGTGGGCAAGTTGATGGAGACCATCCAGAAGGAGAGACTGATGTGCTTTCTGCAAGATAATGGGCTCCAATATGTGAGGCAGCATGGGTTTATGTCAGAGAGGTCCTGCTAGACTAACCTAATTGACTTCTTCGATTGGGTCACCAGGGCAGTGGACAAGGGCCAAGCACTTGATGTCCTGTACCTGGACTTCAGCAAGGCCTTTAACAGACTGGTAAGGAAGCTGGAAGACATGGAAGTTGGAGCTAAACTTGTTGGGTGGGTAAGAAGTTGACTGCAGGACAGAAGCCGAAAGGTGGTAGTTGGGGGGGGGGGGTGTCAGAAGCTAAGCCTGTGACCAGTGGGACCCCATAGAGCTCTGTGCTTGGTCTGGTGTTGTTTAACATATTCATAAGTGACATCATAGATGGGACCAAGGGTAAGATCTGCCTACTCTCAGATGACACAAAGCTCTGTGGCAGGGTGAACATGGAGGAAGGGAGACAGGAACTCAGGGGAGACCTGGCTAGGCTAGAGAAATGGTCTGGAATTGGCAACTGGGGTTCAACACTAAAAAGTGTAAAGTTATGCACTTGGGGCCAAAAAACCTGAGGACCAACTACTGGCTGGGTGGTGTGCAGGTGGCCAGGTCATAGGAAGAAAAGGACCTGGGTGTAATTATCATGAGTGACCTGAAGCGCTCAGCACACTGCAGGTACTGTAAGCTGCAGCCAAAGCAAATCAGATGCTAGGCAGCTGCATAGCCAGGGGAATTACCAGCATGAAGGCGTACATCATTATGCTGCTGTACAGGTCTCTAGTGAGACTGCACTTAGACTACAGTGTACAATATTAATGCCCTTATCTTAAGAAGGATATCAGCTTGCTGGAAACGGTCCAGAGAAGGGCAACCAAGATGATCGAGGGCCAGCAAGACAACATCTATGAGGAAAGCCTCGGGGGGCAATCTATACTCTCGAGGACAGAAGGGAGAGGGGGGACATGATTGAGGCCTTTAAGTAGCCCCCCAGTAGTCTCTACTGCGTAGTTCACCTGCCATTAACTCACTACGCTCCCGGAGGATTGCTGTGTACATTGCTCCCTACTTCTAATTAGTCTGGACGCTCCCAAAAATGTTTTACTGCTGTCCGTCCTGCACCTCAATTGGTTATTAAAGATGTACTCTAATTGTGTTTTACTTGTATTTATTATGATACTTGCTGTAATTACACTTGTATTTGGGTCTTGTAACTGTGACCCTTGTTTTACTAATGTTTTAAATGCTTGTATTTTCCTATGTAACCCAGTCCCCGGGTCGCACTTGGAAATGAGTCTTGGCTCATTGGTGCCTTTCCTGGTTATTGAATTTTAAATTAAATAAATAAAGGTATAAAATAGGGTGAGCACCAAGGGCCTCTTCAGACTTAGTTGAAACAAGACCACAAAGGGTAACAGCCTAAAGCTGGTGGGGGGGGGGGACCATTCAGGAGGAAGATGAGGAGGCACTTTTTCACCAAGAGGGTGGTGTCTAAGTGGAATGAGTTGCCACACGTGGTATCCCTTAAAAGAGTGGACAGCTTCAAGACAGGTTGGGACAGGGTGAGGGGGAAGGCTGCAGGTAAAGGGGGGGAGAGAGGGGTAGGGGTTATTTGAGAGGGATCAAGGGGGATATGGGGAGGGGGACAGTCTCTGTAGACACAGTGGGAACTGCACACTACAGCAGACTAGATAGACTGCAAGACCATTCTCTGCTGGCATATTCATATGTTCATATGAATCTCTCTCCAGTTTCCCCTGCCACTAGCAGTATCTAACACCTCCACAATCTGACATGATTATTTTTATCCTTCTGTTAGTTTGCCAGCAGCTCCCCTCTGCCCAGCCACCCACCATGCCACATCAGAGCCCTCCCATATTGACTTCCCATACCTCAGCCTACTATATGAATGCTTGGCACTTTGTCACTCTCTTGATCACCAAGAGCCTCTCCCATGACCCCATTACCGGTGCTTGGGGAATAGTCCAATCTCCTCAAAATTGCTCATTCTAGCCTGCTTACCCATGCCACCCCCCTATGGGATGTCCAACTGCTGCCGCCTATACGGATTACTCCTTCAAACATCCATGACCGTAGCCATTTATTACACGCCTATCTCAACTCACATGCGCTACCCATTCCTACTGTCCCACCCGGTGTACACCACACTCGTAAAACCCTCCATGCTAGGAGAAAGTATTTCAGGCACCCCCCTTTTAGATTCCTGCTGCTCCTCCTCCTATTGTCTGGCAACGTACATCCTAACCCAGGTCCACAAAAGAGCGAAGTCCCTCCCTTTACTACTCAGGGACTGCTACGCATCACATCTCTCAACATTTGTAGCATCTTAAAAAAATGGGATTCCTTCCAGGGATGGGTGCAGTTGCACCAACCGGATGTCATAGCCCTAACGAAACCTGGCTCACCCCTCAGACCCCAGAACTCCCACCATCTCACTACCAGGTTTTACCCTCTACCATGCAGATAGACTTGGGAAAGGGGGTGGATGTGCACTCTACACCAGGGATACAATACAGGGTCACCTACTCCAAACCCTTCAGCTGGGGGCAGGTTCCCAGGCTCTTACCATCAAGCTGTCCCTGAGTAGAGCCCAACATCCTATATACCTAACTACAGCTGTACATCCCCCCAAAAGACCAAAAACATTCCTTCCAAGCACTTCTGTCATACCTTAACACGTTTCCATCCCGGTCGGAACTATTAGTACTTGGTGACTTTAACATAAATTGGTTAAGTAAAGATGCCATCCCATATATTGATCTCGCCACAGCCCAAGACCTTACTCAACTGGTCACCTCCCCACCGCTGGGATCCACACTCCGGGTCTTCTTCCGCAGACTGGACCTCATCTTCTAACCGCCCATCCAAGATCACCAAGGTGTCCATCCTCCCCGATGCCCTCAGCGACCACTCCCCTGTGCTCTGCTTATGGTCCGGAAAATCCCAAAATCCCCCGCCAAAATAATTATTCAACGTGAACTGGGCCCGGCGGACACAACTACAAGCGCATCTCAGGACTATGGACTGGTCTTTCATCTCGCTCTCCGGAAACATCGACAGTACACTGAATCTATTTTCCCGGGTCTTTAATAACATATGTGACCTCTATGCACCCTTCACGAAAAGAATGGTCAAAGGGTATCATGTACCCTGGCTCACTGATAGTCTCAAGTCACTAATGAGAACCAGAGATTCATTATGGCATCTCTCCATTGAGTCTGGCCTCCCCCATGACAGACAGAATTACCGAACGGCCCGCAACAAGTGCACCTGGGCCATTCGTAGGGCAAAAGCCGAATATTATAAATCTGCCTTAACTGCGTCATGGGGTAGTGGCCGTAAGTTCTGGAACAATATTAAGGAAATATGCGGGAAAGCCCCTAATCCTATCCCTTCCTAGGTCCTGTCAAATGGGTCCCTCTCTTCTGACCCCTCTACTATCGCTGCCGCTTCTGTGACACCTTCTCCAATCTCAGCCATGTTCTCCCCTAACTTCCATGATCCCCTAGCTCCTAGCCCCCCGCACCCACGTGCCCCCTTCTACTTTCGACGGATCTGACACGGCTGCTGAACCCTACCTTTCGCCACCCTTAGCCATGCCACCTCCAATGCTGACTAACTTGATCTCAGAATCCTCAGACTCTCCCTTAAAGAAGTGCTTGTTCCTCTCACCCACATACTGAACTCTCTCTCTCACTAGGTAAATTCCCGACATCTGGAAATCAGCCACTATCACCCCTATATTCAAAGGTGGGAACCGCCGCCCCAAATAATCACCGCCCAATATCCATTCTCCCACCTCTCCAAGGCCTGAGAGAGATAGTCTCGATCAACTTACTGATCATCTCAACAAACACGACCTTCTGCACCCAACAACATGGGTTCCAAAGCGTCACAGCACTTCTACGGCCTTGCTCCAACTAACATCACACATTCACACAGCTCTGGATAAAGGCCACATCACTGGTTCCATCTTCATCGACTCGCCAAGGCTTTCGATACCGCCCACCATACTCTACTTCTCACCTCCCTTCTCAATCTTGGTCTCTAATGAGGCAGTAGGTTGGTTTGCCAACCATCTTTCTAATCGAACCTTCAAGTAAAATTGGCAATACTCTCTCCTCCAAATCTTCTGTACTCTCAGGTACCTCAAGGGTCCATACTGGGCCCCTCCTCTTCAGCCTATTTCTTAACTCCTCCTGCTACCTGCACTTCCAATCTATTACTCTATGGATGATGCTGTCATCTTCACCTCCAGCCCAGATCCTCTCAGCTCCACCTTTCTCTCCAGTCCTCTTCACAGCGGTCGAAACTGGCTCACCTCCAAACGCCTTGTCATTAACTATAAAACCAAATGCATGCTTTTCACAGATCAGTTAAATTCCAAGATAGGTAGTTTCCTCAATACTATCGGGTCTTGACCCCTGAATTACCATTCCTTCAAATATCTAGGCATTACCTTGGATCCTGGCCATACTTATCATGAGCATATTCAGACATCTGTCAAGGCGCTTAAACATTAGACTAGGCTATTGCAGCTTTAAACACTGTTTAAACCCAAGAGGCCCTTAAGCTCGCTATCTC
This sequence comes from Neoceratodus forsteri, assembly GCA_016271365.2. Lineage (NCBI taxonomy): Eukaryota > Metazoa > Chordata > Ceratodontiformes > Ceratodontidae > Neoceratodus > Neoceratodus forsteri. Next base: position 436,143,263 of record CM057459.1, on the reverse strand, counting down.
CTCCTCTGTTCTCCCCTGCTTGACTATGGACTCCTTACTCTTGGCGGCAAGCTCCTCAGCTCTGGCTAGCCTTAGACTTGTCTTAAATAGGCCTGCCGGCTTTTACTAGGTGCGATAGACTTACCCATACCTGTAGATTATATCAGGATACAAATTGGCTTGACCTCACAACAGAATCAAATTCACACTTGTGTCCTAGCTAAAAATCTCATTGGGGCTCTCCCTGCAACCCTACCCCTTACTCACCATTGACCAAAAAGCCCAGCACACATGTAACTCTGACTCTCTACGCCTCCATTCCCTCCTGTCGCACAACACAATTCCAAAGATCCTTCTGCTACCGGGCACCCTTTTGGTTTAACTCCCTCACCGGCACACCTGCCTCTGAACAGGGAATTGGACAGTTCAAGGCACCTGGGTTCACACTGGGCCACAAGCATCTGCAGCTGTAATGATCCCAAGGCCCTGCCCTGACAACTTGACAACGGCCTCTGGCCTGCCTCTCCTACCCCTCTAGCAGCCTTCTTCAGGTGTAACCCCAACACCTACAAACCACCCCCTCTGCACCAGCTTAGGATTGCTAGACTTCTATGACTATTAAAGTTACCTCACTTCCTTACCCTGTAACACTCATAATACTGTTAGTATGCACTACCTGTATTGCGAACTCTGTCCTAATTGCATATGACATAGACCCATGTGATTAAGTCTGTAACATTTCCCTGTATTACTTTATTTCCTGTCAAATTGTTTGTTTTAGCTCTGTAAGCATTATACGTGACGTGGAACCTTTGTAAAGGAGTCTTTGACTCAAAGGTATTTCTGATTCCCTAAATAAACAAATATGTATCTGACCATGGCCAGCTAGTCTGGGTTGGTGATTTAACCTCAAATGAGCTCCATGACACCACGGATGTTCCCCAGGGTTCTGTATTGGAGCCACTCCTGTTCACTGTATTCACCCTGAAGCCACCAATAGGCTGAGAGGGCAGTTGCTGGCAGTCACAAGGGAAGAAAGAGACTTGGGCATCATCATCACCGATGACCTGAAATCATCCAAGCAGACCTCTAAAGCAGTAGGTAAGGCTAGAGGGATGTTGGGATGTATTAGTAGAAGTATCACAAGTCGGAAGAGGGAGGTAATAATCCCTCTTTACAAGACACTGGTTAGGACCCATCTGGAGTACTGCGTGCAGTACGGGAGGCCACACCTTCACAAGGACATTAACCAAATTGAGACAGTCCAGAGAAGGGCAACCAAAATGGTGCAGGGACTGCATCAGAAAACATATGAGGACAGATTAACTGAACTCAGTATGTATACCGTTGAGCAAAGGAGGGAGAGAGGTGATATGATTGAAACATTCAAACACCTTAAGGGCATTAGCAAGGTGAAAGAGTCTAACATGTTTCAATATAAGAAAAATAGCAGGACAAGAGGACACAGCATGAGATTAGAGGGAGGCCAATTAAGGGGTAATGTGAGGAAGTTCTTTTTCACAGAAAGGGTGGTGGACGGCCTACCTCAGGAAGTGGTGGATATGAATACAGCGCAGGGCTTCAAACAGGCATAGGATAGGCAGAAGGGAGCAATATAGATTTGTACTTTATTTTTATTTAGCTTTTGTTAACCAGGTAAGTGCACTAGCCATAAAATTACTATTTTCAGGCACGACCCAGGAGAGTACAGACATACAGAAACTTAACAGGATAACAATTTATAAGTGCTTTATATACAATGAGTTAAAGAGGATACAATGTATCAGAACATACAAAGTAAAGTGCTTTACATACAATGAGAAAGTAGATACAATATATTAGAGACATACAGAGTAGACCATTCATAAGTTCATAGGTACCTACCTATGCAATGAATAGAGAGGACCTTGGACAATAAATTATCAGGTGACATATCATATGAACAGAACAAGGTACACAAAAACAAAAACAGGTAATACAAAAGGAAGAAATAACCACCGAGAGCAGGGGGTGTCATTAAGGGAAAGGTTGGTAAGTGAGGAAGAGGGGAGCAAGCCATGAAATTAGATTATATGAGTGTATGTAAGTGTAAGGGAGATGCCTGCAGTGCAAGATTGTATATGGGCAGGGAAAGGGAGCCGGCACAGGCTGAGGCATTAAGAGGGTTATACAGAGGTGAGGAAATACTATTGTATGGCCAGAGACATCAGTCATTAGGTAGGGTGAAAGCAGGAACAGGTATCAGCAATCAGCAGATTCGAACGCAATTTTCTCTTAAAGCATGTGTGGGAGCTAGAAAGTCTAATGTCGAGGGGAAGGAAATTCCACAGCTGTGGAGCCGCATGTTCAAATGCAACAGTTCCTTTCCTAGTGCGGCACCTTGGCAAATTCAGAAAGGATTGATCGGCTGATCGTAGACCATGGAGTGTGTCCTGAGGAACAAGCATAGCTGCAAGACACCTAGGGGTTTGATTTCGAATTATCGAATCAATAAGAGAGCCAAGGTAGTATTTCCTACTAGCTAATAGAGAGAGCCAACCAAGATCATTATAAAGTTGACAGTGGTGTTTAAGCTGAGGAACAGAAGAGGCATAGCGACATATACTGTTATACGTAATATCCCATCTCAGTAGGTCAGTTTTATGAGCAGCCCCAAATAAGGGTGCCCCATAGATTAGGGTGGGGAGCAGAATCCCCCTCGCAATGGCCATTTTAGCTGATGGTATGAGCATATAACTAGTCTTATATGCAACACCCAGTTTGGAGTTGACAGCTCTGCAAACAGACTGTACATGAAGATTAAGATCAAGAGATTGATCTAGCAGGATGCCCAGGTACTTGAAAGAGGTCACACATTCCAGTAATTGACCTTCTAAGTTCTGCACCATCAGTGCTGTTGTGCAAGCCCGGAGCTTTGAGGCCGATCCAAGCAGCATAGCTTTAGTTTTGCTAGTGTTGACAGCCATTTTGTGGTTGTATAGCCAGTTTTGGATATTGTTGAAGTCAGAGGAAAGGGTTGTATTGATAGTGTCTATATTAGTAGAACTTGTATAGATGACAAGATCACCAGCATATAGAATAGTACAGCAGGATTTTAGAGCAGCTCCAATGTTATTTATATAAAGAGAGAATAGGAGGGGCCCTAGGATGGAGCCCTGAGGTACACCAATGTTAATGGTGGTACTGTTCGATAGAGAGGAATTAATTGTCACCACTTGAGTTCTATATGTCAGGTAGCTTTCATACCAGTCAACAGCAGAGGAGGAGAAATGCAGGTGTCGAAGCGAGGAGAGAAGCAAAGTGTAAGCAATAAGGTCAAAAGCCTTTGTGAGGTCAATAAAGACAGCCCCAGTCAGATTGCCAGTATCCATTTTTGAAAGAGTGTCTGTGGTGAATTTAAGGAGTGCAGTCGTTGTGCTATGTCCTTTCCTGAAGCCATGTTGGGTATCCGAGAGCAGACTGTGCTTAATTAGATAGTCAGCTGTCTGAGTTGCAAGTATGAATAGATAGGCTATGGACAGAGCAAAAGCCTATGGCACATTCATAAGGTAGAAAAAGAAATGGGCAGACTGGATGGGCCTTGCGGTCCTTTTCTGCAGTCAACTTCTATGTTTCTATGTTTCTATTTGCATAACAGTGAAAACTCAGACTGTACCGCCTTATAATGTCCCCCAGCAGCAACATGTACACTGTGACAGCACAGAACCCTGCGGAACCCCACATGGCAGGGAGAATGCATCAGAGGAATAAATCTCAGACATTACTGTCCTAGACCTGCCAGTGAGGAAAAAGAGAACCATCTTAGGACTGTACCTGACAGTCTGCAGATCAACTGCAGGCATTCCAGCAACATACCATGGTCCACGGTGTCAAATGCCGTGGAGAGGTCGAGGAGGACTAAGATAGTATGACTCTTCCAATCTCTCGCTAAGAGGAGGTCATTGAGCACTTGAACAAGGGCAGCCTCAGTAGTATGCCTCTTCCTAAGTCACGACTGGAAGGGATCAAAGATGTCATGGATGGCAAGATGACCCTCCAGCTGCAGCACAACCATCTTCTCAATAACATTCCCCACAAAGGGAAGGTTGGAGACAGGCCTGTAGTTAGCAAGACAATCCAGGTCTAGAGATGATTTCTTAAGGAGGGGTGTCACCACTGCCTCCTTCACGGAGTCCGGAAACTCCCCGGTCTCTAACAAACACCGGACAATCTCAGCCAGGACTGGGCCGATGACCTCAACACACCCCACGAGGAGGCGGGTTGGGCCCGGGTCCAGACCACAGTAGGTCGGCCACAAACTCTGGACGATCATCATGACATCCAAGATCGCCACTTGGTCAAAAGCCGACCAACATGACAGAGGCACCACGACCTCCCACCAATCACCACAAGACCCAATGGAGAGGGCGGAGCTGATCTCTGACCCGATGTCAGTAATCTTAGCTGCAAAGAAGAGAGCAAACTCGTCACATCTCTCTCTTGTGACAAAGTTCTCCGTGGCTGAAGACAGGCTGGATTGCACAGTCTGTCCACAGTTCGGAAGAGCTGAGCAGGTCGGTTCCATGCAGCAGTAATCTCCCTGGACAGGAACTCTGCCTTCTTACAGGAGATCACTAATTGATAGTCCACAATCATAATGTGACATCAATCTAACCTTGTCGGTATCAAGGCCAGATTTCTGCCAGCAATGCTCCAACCTTCACCCAACTCTCTTCATCTCCCTCAAGGTCTCGTCAAACCATGGAGACCGAGGGTGAAGGGAGAGGGGGCGAACCCAGACAGGAGTAGTGGAATCCAGAGCCACCACCATGGCCTTATTATAGGCTTGGAGTAGATTCACTGGTCCCATGCTAGCACGCAGATCTCCTGAAAGGTCCAGTACCGCCATCAGGCCTTCTGGGGTCACACTCCTTAATGGGCGGTATCGGACCACCTCCGAAGGGGTAGGCCTAAAAGGGGGTGCCTGGAAGTTGAATCTGATATTGCAATGGTCAGACCATCTGACTGGCTCCACCACCAGGTCAGTGCTCTCCATACCAGTAGGAAGACCAGGGTCCAATGAGTGACCCAAAATATAGGTCACAGCAGAAACTACCTATGTGAAGCCCAGCGAAGTCATCAACTGGAGGAAGTCTTGTCCAAAATGCGAGAGTTTGTTGTCGATTCAAGCACTGAAGTCACCCAGTACCATCACCCTGGGGGACTCCAACACCATGTCAACGGCGAAGTCTGCAACTTCCTACAAAAATTGCTTCCCATCCCATGAGAAGAATTTTGCACCCCACACCTGCACCCAAGATACACTCAAAGGACCGGGTCCCCCCAACGGCACAACTACCAGGCCCAACTCCATTCTAAAATAAATGGCAACACCCCCACACCTACGATCCAACCTCGGACAGTGTATCATTGAGATACCGACTGGAACCGCTGCCTCAAGAACTGGGCCGGCGTTGGCATCCAGCCAGGACTCAGTGATGCACGCCAGGTCAGATGACCCAACAAGATCAGCAATCACTGCTGTCTTGTTCTTGATAGACCTGGCATAACACAACACCATCCAAGTAGGATGAGAATATGCGGCCGACAAAGAAACCTGCCCAAAGTGTATGGGAACTAGGCAGGGCGGACCCCTCTTCAGTCTCCATTTTGCCCCGGGCAATTTCTTGCTCCCACCACACCAATCTGACCACCCCAGTCCTCCCCTTCCCAAGGTCCAGGGCCCACTCTCTTATGGCCCCTACACCCCCTGCCCACTATACCCAAAGCCCGGCAACAGTTGTAAACATCAGCAGGCGGTGTGGGGGGGGGGGCAGTTAATAACTACCGATTTCATTTTTTTCTTCTCCCTCAGTACTCATCTTGCCTTGGTGGCAGTTTAGTCTAGTAGCAGAGTGCAGTACTACAAAAATGGGGACCGGGTTCAAAATCCCACCACTACGATTTTCTGCTGTTTTAATCGCCCTGTGCAACAAATACTGTAGCAGCTATTTTCTCTCCCCTCCTTCTCCTGGATTGTAAGGTGCCTTTGGATACAGCTTGTAGGAAAGGGCTACAAAACCAAAGTCCTTTTTTTGCCTCCTTAATATAATTTCCACCGGAGTACTGAAGGGATGTGTCACTAAGTTTTGAAATAAGGTGACATTTCATTAAAATGGGTGGGGGGGCACCAATTTTCTGGGGTAGTAGAGCAATGATGTCTTCATAGTAGCATCCCTTCAAAGCCAGGACATTTATCCTCAATAGCAGCAGATTTTTCTTCCCTGCTGGCTCTTATTTACACTAATGATCCTGTAAACATCAATGAATATACAACTACACTACAGTTTAATAAGGCAACATGCAACTGGTCCTGACTCATTTAAATATAAAATGACATTTAAGGGTTAGACAAGCAGAGAGCTACAGAAAAAGAAGGGTCCCCTTTCATTTTCTCATTTAATAACACCCCACATGTAGTAGTAGTACTACTAATTTTTTTTTTCATCATTATCGTAGCGAATAGTGCTTAGCCATTGAGTTGCAGCTCACTTTCACAGGTTCCCTCAATCAACAATACACTGTTACCAATTTTAGAATATCTGAATAAAATGAAACATATTAATAAGTTACAATTGTAAAGCATCACAAATCACAGATCCGTGAAAGCCAGCAACAAAGGCAGCTTACAAGAACAGTGCCACACAGACTCGAAGAAGACCACTTAGTTAAAATGACACCTTGTCTGAGGTATCCGGCCATTCCTCAACAGAACCCCAAGGACAGCAGGAGGGCATCATGCACACTGCCTGGTTAAACTGGAATGTATCTGCATGATTTGCAGACCCTTACAGTAGGCGTGTCGTGAAGTTACACACACACACAAACAGAGAGTGGCTGAGACAGACAGACTTCTTCCATGGAGAGATCCCAGGAATATTAAAAATAAATAAATCACCTCATCCAACTAAGCAGCTGCTGAGCTTGCACATGTCACTTTCTGGGTCTCCTTTGATCCACTGTCTGCAATCAACATCTGTTTAATCTATGTAGACTCTCAGCCCTTCATTTCTAAGTGTACAAGTGATGCAATGTTTCAGACTTGAATGCAACATCCCTTAACGCTGTAGCTCCTTTTCTAGATTCCTTTTGTCACATTTGTTAAACTGCCCTACACATATAATAGAATCTGACCACATTCTAGCTGTTCACAAGGGACCTTTCCAACTAATTATTGGTAACAGTGGTCCTCATTACCATTCGCCCCCATGCTAGCTGATTTTAACATCTTTCAAGAAGTAGTAAATAAACTATTCAGAGCAACATCAGTACATGCACTGTGGGATCATTCTGTAATGGTGCAAAAGTAGCATCAAGTAGCATTAATCCACAACAAGGAGGGCTCTACTAAGGAATTAATGCCTGGTTTGAGGCAGAGGTTGGGGCACAAAGTGCCTCCAACCATCAACCAGGCATTAATTCCCGAGTAGAGCCCGACTTTGGAGTGGATTAATGAACAGCAAGTTACAATACTGTTTCATAGAATATTAACTGCTGCTCAACTGTGTATTTCTGAATAGATGTCCATGTTGAACGGGCACATGCATGTTCACAATTCAGTATCTATTTACATTGTGACTGTCCGTTTTATGTACGTTTGTAAATGATGTTTAAAAAACACTTTGCGACATATATAACGAAACAAAGTCACTTTTTGGGATACCTAAATGGCTATTTTCACTCGTTCCCTTCATTCCTCTTTATGCTTAACTACTGCATTTTGGGGACATGAATATTTGCATATCTCGCATCTCACTTCATTGTCCATGCCAAGGTATGCAAATATTCATAGTATCCCCACAATGCACTCTTTTTTTTTTTTTTTTTTAAACTTTATCTCCTCTGAACCTCCCGGGCATCCTTCAGAGGTGCCCTCTCGGATGTGCCTCTACTCCCATCCTGAACCCCCGCATTCCCCCAGTTCTCCCCCCTGGACGACATCAGCAAGTCCAACCCCGGGTTACCTCTGGGGCTGGGTCCACCCTCCCTTGGCGGCTCTTTGTAGCTAAGTGTGAAGGACCTACCTTTGTTGCCAGGTCAGCCCGTGGAGAAACCTGGGTGTGCTGGGCCGGCGTAGGGATGTGGGCACTCCACCGGGGCCTCCGTCATCTCACCGGGCGCCAGAGGGTTTTTTTCCATTGTTTTTCCTTCCCCTCAGAGTGCAGCATATCAAGGCAATGTCATGCTGCAACTCCCACCCAGCCGCCAGCTGCCACGCTGGGCGCCCGATTCACCAGAGGCCCAGGAGTGGTCGCTTCTCCTCATCCTCCCAGGAAGAGAGAGCAGTCCTCTGGACACTCAATCTCTTCCCCCCCGCCGACCCCCAGTGGCCCGGGCTCGTTCCTGAACCTGGGTCGCTGGTGTGGTGCGAGGTGTGGCATCCAGTGCCTCAACCCTCAGCGCCACCAGGCCGGCCCACAATGCACTCTTGATTACGAAGGACTGTCCACCACCACTGATCGACATTAAGATAGGCAAAGTTCACTCATGGTATGCTTGTTTAGCTACATCTCTATCAAGGACTATCTCGGGTAAGTGAGAAGCCTGTTAATTTCTCGCACACTACTACACGATGATTATCGTGCAGATAGCTCCCACTGTACTGCAGTGCTCATGGGTATGCTCGGGTTGGGGATGCAGTGCGCTCAAGATTTCTGCAGCACGTCCACATCAAGAACAGTGCCCTAATTCTTCCTGTTGCGCACTCCCGTTATGGCTTCAAACACAGCTACATTCTGAAGCGGGCACTACTAGGGAATTAATACCCACTTCAGATTGTACCATGTGCTGTGTTTCCGCCAATGTTATTCCTGGATTCCTCTATGAGATTTCTTGGCATGTTACAATCACTAATTAGCATCAACACTGAACTATTCCACATCAGTGCATGTAGGAACATTCAGTATTGGAAGTAAAGTACTACTAATCCTTGATTAGCAACAGTACTGAACTAAACTAGCACTGATTGCTAATTAGCATCAATGTGATCCCACAGCAGTAAGGCAAGGTCAAGGCACAGCATTTTTATTTGTATAATGCTCCATCCCAAGGGCTAAAGGCACTTCACAGAATGCAAAAACAATAAACTATACAGTGACATAAAAAACTTGCTAAATATAATACTATAGAGCATGGGAGAGGGTTATTAACGATGGAATTCAAAAAATTCCTATCATTGTTGTACTATCATTGTGACATCAAGAGGTTGTTATACTCTCTTGAGTATGTCACAGCAATGGTACAACACCATCTTACTCTCTGCACATGCGCGTCCTGAAATATCCACACCATGGGAAATGGCCACGATGGTGAGTTGGCCCTGAGAGAGAGAAAGTGGTGCCCAGCAAAAACTGTGGTGAGTGGGAAAAAAAAAAAATAAACAAAACGGTGCCTCAGTATACAGGTCAGGCTTTCAGATGCCCGTTTTCATTTACTTTTTTTTTTAAATAAAAACAGTCTGAGCGGGGTGGTGCAGGGCTTGATGAGAGGGGGGGAGGTGGTTTCTGAAACAGCCGCGCAGTCCTGACAGACAGATTGGGACAGCCTGGGACATGAGGGGGAAAAACACAGGTGACAGAAGTCCCTCAAGAAGTGCCCCGTTGTTGTTTTACTCTTGCTCATATACTACAAAAGACAATGTATGGGCATCAGTGAACAACAACACTGAGTTCACTTCACGTGCTTGTCACGACAACAGTAAATCTCTCGAGCTGCACTCTCGGAGTTTACTAAGTTGTCATGTCAGCCACCCGAAGTGAACACAGCGTTGTTGTTCACTAATGCCCATACATTATCCTCTATATTACAATACCTGGGTAGTGTTTTCTCCCACAGGGAAACCTGGTTATAATTTGCCATTATAACATAGCTCATTATAACAGTGAACATGCAGCGGGTTTCCCTTGCTCTAGGCATGTGCATTTTGTCTCCCTTGCACACATGCACACACTACTCGCTCTGCTCGTTGGCACCTTCTAAAGTCCCAATGCCTGTGACTGACACAGGATTTTACCTGTGGTGCAGTTTTGGCATCTGTCAATTGCGAAAAAGAAAAAAGAGAGAGAAAGTAAAACTACAAACCGTGTTTCAGCCCAGACATGCTACTGCCATAATCTGCTGGCCACACTATTTTATATAAATGCCTCCACCAACTCCTCACATAGAAGGAAAAGGAATTCCAGACAGAGAGGGTCGCCACCAAAAATCCCCAATCTCCTGGTAGTTTGAAGCATGCTCTCAGGATGGCCAAAAAAAAAACTCCTCAGCGGAGCAAAGTGAGGAGCACGGAATATACTAGGCCAAAGGGGTTATAAGGTAGCCAGACCCCAATTCATGCAGTGCTTTGTTAGTTAACAACACAAGGTAATGCACCCACTAATTGATAGCCAGTGCAGCTGTCGCAGCAGGTGTACTATGTTCTGTACACGATGATACAGACATCAGTCTGGTCGCGGCATTCTGCACCAGCTGCAGGCAGTGCACCAGCCTCACTGATACCCCCAGGTAGGTACAGAGTATTACAGCAGTCCGGCCACAAGGTAACATCCTAGTTAATCTTGCATTATATATGGTTTAATTTGGGAGATATTCTGAAGCTGGAAAAATCCACTGCAGACCATGGCCGACACATGCTGTTCAAGTGTCAGCCCAGAGTCCACCGATTTTGCACCCGATCCACAGCTGTCAAGACAGATGTCATTTAATGGTGGCAACAATATGGCATCTCATGTAGCAGTCAACCCACAAGGGCCTAGTTTCACCAAAAGCAACTCCATCTCGGTCAGGCTGAGGCTCAGCCAGTTGGAGGCCATCCAGTCTGCGATCTCTTGCAGGCGCTGTTCCAGCACCTAAACCGCTACCTGCCTGTTGGATGTAAATGACATGTACAGCTGAGCAGAATCTGCATAAACAGTCACGCCACACTGCCTAATGACCCACCCAAATGCTAGTATATACGCCATGAATAACATGGAAGACAAGAAGGACATAAACTATTTCAGCACTGTCCTGGTAAGTTCTCCACCTTTCACAAGGTGTGCCATAAAACCTTCTGATCCACTGTGTGAAATGCTGATGAACAGTCAAGAAGAACAACAATAGGCCACTCTATCCATCCCTTGCCAGCAGCAGGTCACTGAAAACACTGATAAGCACAGTCTCTATGCTGTGATGAGGCCAGAAACATGACTGGAATGGTGTGTAGATGATGTGCATTTTAACGTGAGCTTCTAGCTGCATTGCTGCCACCTTTTTGATGAATCACAACAGGCGTGAATCAAGACCCTGATCACCTGGAGTATCTCCTCCACAGAAACTGGAGCTCACTCCAAACACCCAAAGTACCCCAGTACCATTCCACAGGACCACTGATGGCCCCTAACAGGCCACCTACAGAGCTACTGCCCCGATGGAGGACACTATACAGGAAGACATGACCAAACTCTACACCTCTCTTAAAACAAAACTCCACTGGACTACTCAGGCCACATGATTTAACCTGTCGACAGTGCAGAAGAGTTGAGCTGGTCTGTTCTTGCCTGAGGCAGGACATGTAGGATCATTCAGTATTAGCACTAAACTAGCAATAATCACTAATTAGCACTGATACAGAATGATCCTACATTAGTGCATGTCTGATTGCTCAGTACTGGTGTTGCATTAAAATCAGACATTAATTACAGTGGTGCTCTGTCGCATGTCACCAAAAGCAGAGCAGGGTGACAAAGCCTTCAGGAGGGAAATCACAAAGGCAATGGCACTGGGGAATGTAATCCTGGCAGGCGATCTAAACCTACCGGATACTGACTGGAGTGTACCTGAGGCGAGAACTGCCAGAAGCCAGGCCCTAGTGGACACCCTCCAGGATAGATTCCTCTACCAGTATATCAGGGAACCAACCAGGGAGGAGGCTATCATGGACCCGGTGCTACTGAACCAGGGACTCAAAGGGGTGAAAGTTGAAGCCCCTCCCCTCCCAGAAAAAATGACCACAACTCAGTGTGGTTAAAAGTCCCTGTTAGGAGCAGGCACCTGAATTACAGAAAAACAGTTCTGGGCATTAGGAGGGTTGATTTAGAAAAATCCTCGAGGCAAATCTCAGGGTGGTAGAGATGGAAGGGGTGGAGGAAAAATGGGAGGCCACAAAGAAGGAAGTACAGGAAGTTACCACATTGTGTCTTAAGTTGGGAAGAACTAAGAAGAAAGAGACCAATGGGGTTCTGAAGGGAAGTGAGGAAGGTGGTTAGGGAAAGAAACGAGGATGGCAATTTCACTAATTAATTAAATGCATTTATGAATAGCAATGATTAGTGTTACCGATTCCAGTGTAGTAACTGATCAAATATAAGAACACAGGTATGTATAAATAGTGTTGTTATAACTCTCTTCATTTCCCCTGATGAATAACAAGAGCAGTTTGAAGTGTTTGGGCACTTCTTTTTTGTTCGGTCAGTTGCTACTGCATAAAATATTGGCATAGCCATATAAAAAAAAACTTTCTGATTAGCTCTCCTTCTTTGGCCATGACTGCTCCAATTTAAAACTTTTTTTGTCCTTACTAGAGTACGGCCAGGTGAAAAGGGAAAGCAAATGCCCTGGCCAACTACTTTGCTTTGTTTTCCAAAAGGAAAATGGCACTTTGCTGCTAGACAGAAGAGCAGCTACTGCTCAGGACTGAGGGCAGAAACTAGAGCTTGGGCAGTTGTCTGCGGATGCTGACAGGGTTCTCTTCTCAAAGGTCTGCAGGCCTTAAAACCCAACAAATACCCATGCCAGGATGGATTATACCCCAGCATGTTTAAAGGACTGGGGAGGGTGTTTGATGCCACTCTGGGGGAGGGGGGTGCCTTTAATTGTTCAATAGGGACAGGAGTAGTACCTGGACTCTGGAAAAAGGAGGATGTTATACTGCTCCAGAAGGGGGGAGGCAAAGGGGACCCAGTACACTACAGATCAGGGAGCCTCACCTCTATAGTGGGTAAACTGCTTCAGAAAGAGCAGCCAGTGGAGTTCCTGGAGGCCGGCAGGAATCAAGGCAACATGGCTTCATAAAGAGGAGATCTGCCAGACAAACCTTATTGACTTTTTCAGGGAAGTGATGCAGCCAGTGGATTTGGGATGGACTGCTGACATCCACTGTCTGGACTTTAGCAAGGCATTTGATTCAATGCCACACAACAGGTTAGTGAAAAATCTTGGAAGACCTGTGGTTGGGGGGAGGACATAATCAGATGGAATGGGAATTGGCTGGGGGGGGGGGGAGACCCAGGGAGTGGTGATAAATGGGCAACACTCATAGGAGAGGGCTTTCACTAGCAATGTGCATCAGGAAACAGTCTTGGGCCAGTCCTATTTAACATGTTCATCTGCGACATGGACGAAGGGATACTGGGCAAGATCAGCCTGTTCACATACAACACTATGCTGTGTGGGAGGTTCAACACAGGGGAGGGTGTTGGAGGCATCCAGGATATGACATGGGTGAGACAGTAGAAATATCTTCACGAGTTGTACTTGACTTCCTGACCATATGAATGGCGAAGCCTTGAATGAGGTTGGAAGAGGTCAAGCATAGCCACTGAAGATATTTCTGCTATCTCAATCTCGCTTTCACCCATGTTATATTTGATTTATACAATAGATGTTTAGGTGGTTTTGTGACAGAAATGATAAACAGTTGAAAAAAGAAAAAAGTACAAGTAAACTGTGCCCCTCTGATCAATAGCTCAGCATATGAGAAGCAAATCAATACAGTACAAATCAAGTCACTTGTTACCACAGAGATAAAACAAGGCTAGTGGGGATGCCTCTGACCTGCAGCACCCTGACCGAAGGACACTATGCATGTCTAGAACAGGACCCAGTGCCTAAGGAAGGAGTGGTAACATCACCGTCACCAGGAATCCTGATAAATAATATGCAATATGTACATAAGCCTTGATAACCCTTGTTCTCCACAAACTGGATTGTGGATAGCCGACGTCCAACTTTGTTCTTGTAGACTGCCTGGACCCTCCACCTCAGACCCAGTATCATTTTCCTCGAGAGGCGGAGGCAGCTATTGCAGACATTCTGACTCCCCGGCCCAACAGGAGAATGTAGTGTATCCCTGTTCCTCCACTTGCAATTCCCCGATCTGGCCCATTAAAAAGCCAGATGGCTCATGGCGCCTGACCATTGATTACTGTTGCCTTAACAAGTTCACCCCAGGAGTAGCTTCCCTAGTGGCATCAATACCCGATATCCTTACCATAACACTCACTGCCACAACCTTTTCCACCCTAGATATTTCCAGCGGCTTCTGGACCAGAACAGAACCCACTGCCTAACGAGGGAGTGGTAACATCGCCATCACCAGAGATCCTGATAAATAGTATGCAGTATGTACATAAGCCAGAGTTAGCCAAGTTAGACATTAGGGATTTAAATACTGTGTCTGGCTGTAATGGGAAAGGCCACTCAACCATTTTAACAGAGGACTTGGTAGAGCTAATAGGATCCTATCATGACAGGGTGTTAGACGTAGACTGGGACCAAGGGACAAATCACTTCAGCCCTTGCTGAAGGTTTCAAGGGGTATTCAATGACCTACTCGAGTCCCTTACTGGCACTTCTGGAAGCGCCATGGGGGTATGGAATAGGGTTAATTTGGACAGTATTCAAGTGACTCCACAACCCCTAGCACAAAATAGGGAAAAGGTGGTAGATGTCCCAGTCTTCAAGGCCATAAAAGGGTTAGCCAGGAGGGAGTACTAAAGCTTTTCCCAACTCTACTATGTAGGGTGCCTGTTTAATCAGACGGTCGTGGTCCATAAAATCCAACAGCAAGACCTATCCTGTATGGTGTACGGGTTGGAACTGTTGGGTCAGCTTAGGTTCGCTGTTCAGGCTATATTTAAGTGATAACATTCAGTGAGTTGGAGTATACAAAGCAATAACTGGCTTCTGTGGCGATTAAACACCGAGGCGAAGCCGAGGCGTTAAATCAACACGAAGCCGGTTATTGAGAGTATGCTCCAACTCGCTGAATGTTATCACTATTATACGAGTTGGAGTGTGTTGGCAAATTATGTTTTATCTACCTCAGCTTAGTGTGCCTTTCCCGGGAGTCGTGGGAGAAGGAGCTGAGCAGGGAGCTGCTGTCCCGCTTCCTGATGGAGGTGTTCACTGTTGCCAACTACTCAGAGCCCAAGAAAGGTGACTGGACAGCACTCCAGCGTGAAAAACAGCGAGGGCTGCACTAGGAACAGCAGGGACTGCTCCACCGTGAGAGACGCTGCGGACTCCACTTGCGTGAGACACACTGAATGTTCGTCAGGCGATGCTGCTGGGGATAGGGAGCAACTCGCGGGAGCCGGTGAAATGGCGAGTTCAAGGGTTTCCACTTCGAGCCTTGCCGCCTTGGGTAGAGTGGTCGGGTGTAAATAAGTCACCGCCCGGTTTACAGGAGCATCGGCGTCCCGCTCATCTTCTTACCTCTTCATGCAGGGCTCCATGATGAGTCAGAGGAAGAGGCGACGAGCGTGTAAGGCGATCATAGGACATGCGGCAGAGGAGCCACTCCACTGACAGGCTCATCCCTTCTGTGCTTGTTGGCATCGTAGTACCACCGGCGCTGAACAGAGATATCGGCGAAGAGGAGGAGGCAGCGCGGCGGTGCCTGGAGGCCTTCCCCCATTCTGTGTTTCGCAGACCAGAGAGCGAGACAGTGCAGGTGGCGTGCTTTGCCCCCGAGGAGCCTGACGGTGTACTGGGGGTCAAAAAGAGCGCCTGCATTTAAAAGAAGATTTGTATTTTATATTATCAGTTGGTTGTGCAGACATTTTAAATTGTTTGTTCTGAATGTTGAGCGTATTCTGTGTGTGGGCTTGGGATAGTTTTCATTAGGACTGTGGGTGGGGTTAATGTTTCATTCAACGACTGTGGGTGGAGTTAATGTTTCATTAAACGACTGTGGGTGGGGTTATTGTTTCATTAAACGACTGTGGGCGGGGTTTCATTAAATAAACTACTCTAGGGGGTTTGGTTTGAAGTTTGTGAGGGAATAACTGACAGGTATTCTGTTCTGTGATTGGCTGAGAACAGAAACCTGTCGTATAATAGATAATAAACTACTAATGTTTCTTGTAAACCCCCAGGACATAATCTGATGGTATGATAGTAACTGTACCAATATAAATGTTTCTCAGTGCTCTAGTCCACCAATTTCCACCACGGTTATTTACAAGTTGGCCAAAGCTACCCCTACAAGCCTCAATGGCAACTGTGTTTAATCCCTCAAATGGTCACACCACACCTTACCTAAATTTACTCGATACGGCAATGTCTTGGACACGCTCCAAATCAGATTGGTCATGTCTCTCCCACTCTTTGATCCAGAAATGGGCATATATATACACAGAGGTGACATAAACTCATGTCGTAGGAGAACCAAAGGATCAGTAAGGAAAATACAAATGGGGGTTCCACAGGTTGTTGTTCGGAACAGGACTTTTTTTTTTTTACCTTCTGTTTATTGCTTTGAAATAAAACAATACATACAGTTTTCTCATGCAATAGAAGTAGAAATAATGCATTTTCTACAGGTGGGATAGCACGAAATTTAGTTCTTACATTCTGTCACAACAGGAATAAGGGGAACAGAAACAAATATATTGGCATTGTTACTACCAAATGTCCCGAGAAGTTTAGACAATACTGGCAGCCACTTCTATGGCCAAGGTTGCTGTCTGTATAATAGGTAGACTGTCCAGGTAGATGTACCACACTAACCAGTAGTGTTATAAACCCACATAGTATATATATAAATCAGGTATTTTTGCCCTCCATTGCTCCTTTCCCCAGCCCCCTTCTATCCAACCAACGTATGTAGAAAACAACTCTTTCTCTTCACTTATTTATGTTATAACAAAACAGTAAGCCTCAACATCTTAGAATTGTCAAACTGTGACTTGATTATGGGAAAAGAACAAATTTCAGTTTTCAGGAGGAAAATCCAGAGCAGGACAAAACATAAGGCCCTTTCCCACTTACTAACTCTTCTTTCTTTTTCATTAAATATCACTAGGCCTTAGTTTTTATCAGAAATTCCCTCTGTAACC
Organism: Neoceratodus forsteri; assembly: GCA_016271365.2. Classification (NCBI taxonomy): domain Eukaryota; kingdom Metazoa; phylum Chordata; order Ceratodontiformes; family Ceratodontidae; genus Neoceratodus; species Neoceratodus forsteri. Next base: position 436,126,146 of record CM057459.1, on the reverse strand, counting down.
AGTAAACAACAGTGTTGCAACAACTATCCCTCAAGTCCATATCTTTGGCACACTAGTATTTATTTAAGAGTTCGGATACTCATCCTTCCTCCGAATCTAAGCTCTTAGCCCTAGAGCTCCTCGTTGGCATGCTTTAAAACTTGGACTCCGCTATCTTAGTCCACCGACCCGTGTCTTTTGGGTCGGAGAATTGCCAGCTTTTGTCTCCATAGGTGATCTTCAACCGAGCTGGGAGCAGGAAGGAGTGCACTATTCCCAGTGCATGGAGTTTCTGCCTCACCATGTCAAATTGCTTCCATCTGGCTTGTGTCTGGAACAAAAGGGCTGGGAAGACTTTAACATCGTGGCCTTGGATCTCCAGCGAGTAGGCTGCACGTGCTGCGCTAATAACAGAACCCTGCACCTCTGAACCAATGGTCTTCAGCACTACCGTTCGTGGTTGACTCGCTTCTGCAGACCGCACCCTCGGACTAATTCTGTATGCCTGCCGCAGGTCTGTCCACTCGAAGTCTTCAGGGATGCAAAGATTTTCAGCCATCCATGTTTTTAGGAAAGACAGTAGATTTACCCCTTCGATCCTCTCCAGCATTCCGACTATGCGAACATTCCCAGCCCTCATTACATTCTCTGCACCCTCAAGCCTGCTCTGGAGCTGCTGGTTTCCTTTTGTAAGTGTGGCTGCGATTGTTTGAGCTGCTAGGGATCTTTTGTCCGTGTCTACCACCGTGGATGTCAGGGAGGCGATGGCTGCATCGTACGTTTCCAGCTTAGAGAGGATTCTTTCTATTTTTGAGTTCATTACCCTCACCGATTCCAATACGGCCTGCCATGGAGGCTCCTTAGCAGAGACAGACCCCGAGGGAGGAACTAGATCTGGTCCTTCTGGCGATTGCTGCTGCTGCATTGTAGTAGGCCTCTGAGTAGCTGAAGAGTGGGATTGCGTTTGTTTTGTACACTCCATCTCAAATTTGGTATTGTTATAAAGCTGACGGTCTCCCAAAAATGTTTAGCTCACTTTACTTGCGATATTTTGCAAAAAAAAGTATTCTTTTGGTGGGTAGAAGGGAGCAAGATGATCAGAGCAACAGGAGACTCATCCTGCCTGGAAGCTAGCTCTCTGGTGCCCACTGGAACAGGACTTCTAACCTCTGGCTCAGACCAGACACTGCCTGCTGCTCCATGCAGGGCTTCCATCGTATCTGCAGATACAATATCTTCTAGCACATACAGCCAGTATGCAGACTGAACGAGGACAAATCTCAACAGAGTTACATGTTTTGCCCAGTAAAGATTACCACAATTGGGCACAAGGATTCTCTTTTTGCTTACAGCACCAACAGCACCTACTGTATCTCAACCTCTTCCAACTTTTTTATTCACAGCACCGCCATGTGCACGGTTTTGTGTCCATACTTCTGCTTCACACCAACCAAAGCCAATAAGGTTGGTTCCTTGGCTATCCACCCCATGGACACACACCCTGAGACTGTTGCATCAGAACTGCCACTTTTCTTTGCTCTAGTTCTATTCCTCACACTGGACTTGCACCTTCTGATGGACCGGAAGACCGATCATCTAATTATGATTAGTAATAATACGGATGAGGCTCAACAACATTTAAAAACTCTTCTCTCCCTGGGGGATGATCATTTGATTTATCCAAGTACTTGGTGGTAACTTGGGTTTAAAGCATTTCTACTTGTATAATGTTTGATGATTTTCATTGTGATGTGCATGAGCTGCCATTTAAAGTGTCTGTTGTGGGCCACTGCTAGACAGACCCATACTTTACATACGACGCATTATATGCCTCTCATGAATCGTTCATGATTTCCATACTGTAGCACAGTACCACTATGGGTATCAAAGCGGGGACTGTTAGAGTCATGTACCTCTGATAATTTTCTGTATAAGTGCAGTATGTGACAAGCTGCTTGGCAAGCTGCTTTTCAGAGTATATTAAACAGAATATTGTGTGCAGTTCCTTTTCACGGTCACATTTAGTAGAACATTCTCTGCATAGAGATAAGACAGGGTGTGATGCAGTCATGAACGAATGCTGTTTCTGTGTTTTTACAAAAGCGCAGTATGCAAAAGGATATGTGTCTTTAACACTTGCAGCTGCAGACTAGAGCTGCAAGGTTGGTTCTTCAAAAGAATCGAACACCTTGAACTCTGGGTGTTCGATTCTTTTACACTGGTGACTTTTGGTTCAACCTGGTTTGAATGGTGTGAACCAATCAAACCATGAACTGCAGTTTGCACCCACTTGAACATCAAAGCACAATATCATAACAACACTAGATTTCAAGTTTGCAAACTTGTCCAAAAAACGTCCAAAACTCCCAACTGACCAGCAAGATGATTCCTACTGTGGATTCTTTAAATATGACAACCCAATGCTGGTGAGCAACAACACAGAAAAGAAATCAAATCACCCAAGCACTGAAATGTTCCTTCCTGTTGTTTAGTTATTAGGATTATTTTGGTTTAGTGACTAAATACACAAATACAAAAAGTATGCTTTTTATAAACTTTTTGACCAGTGATAACGTGAGCAAGTTGAATGTACTTATAATTCACAAGATCCATTCACTGCAGGAGTCAGAGGGTAAATAATCATTGCAGAGAAAGAGCAAAGTGAAGTACCAACTGGACATATCTTTCCCTCCTACACTCCAAGTGTTGACTGAGACCATTATAAACTGGTGGGCACACCAATTTCATCAAAAAGCCCCACTTCTCTAACTCAAGAGCAGAAAGGACTGGAGGATAGAGTACTTCTGTTAGACTTCAGTTTGCAATTTTTTTACCCATCGAAAGATGAGCAACGACGAGCTGCTGCTTCTCCAGGCTCTGAGCCTTACTATCTCCATTCAGTGGCACTACATGGAGGGGAACTGCCCCTCCCTCTTAGCCCATGCACCAAAGTATTTAAAAAAGGGTGCCTAGGGGACCACAGATGTGTGTAGGGCTGTCCCAAGGGCTGCCCACGTCCAGGGACTCCAGGTGTCTGACAAGGTGGCTAGCAGCAGCAAGGAGTGGCTAGGTAGTGGTCAGCAGCAGCACCAATAGGAACGGGGTTCAGGACTAGGACAGGGTTGGCTGCTGCTCTTTTCTATGGATCACAGCAGCAGTTTTGTAGAGGCAGGAGTCACTTCCATCAGATAAAAAAAATAAATAAACCCCTTGCTCAGACTCAGGCTGCACTTACTTTTTATGCAAACTTCGAAGATTAAAATGTGAATGAGTCACAGACAGGCAAACTCACGATGGAAGGGGTCTGTTAGCTGCAATAGGGAGGGGATGTTACATATGTTTCCAGTTAGTTTTACTTTTGCTTTTTGTATTAGGATTGGAAGTGGGGATAAAAACTTTTATCCCATTTCCAGTCCTAATGCACTACTTAGGTTTATCGTACTGCTTTTTAATGCACGAACCAGGTCGAACTAGCTCACCAGTTAAAAGAACTTAGGCAAACTCTACGCTGTTTAATCAAAGTTTGCGCAGCTGAACTTTGGGAGTTTTGCACAGCCCTACTGCAAACAGTCTCCTTTTCTCTGAGTCAGCAACAAGCAGAGGCTTTTTTGTTCTCTTCAAAAATTAGCTTTTCATCTATACGTCTTTGAGCTGGTAAATAACTTCAATATAAAAAGACCACTGCAGGACTGAGAGTTCAGGGCCAACTGGGATGTCACACCAAGCTCTACAGCTAGCAATCCCACACAAGCTGATCTAACTTGCTCCAGAGGACCCAAAGACTTTGTTCTTTAACAGAACTGAACCTTCATCTTTCATGAATTGATCTCTGGGAAACTGCCTACTGGACTGTGGTAGCTGTATCATATGTCTCTTTGACTGCTGTCTGAAATCATGTGTCTATGCACACAATCACTGTAATGCAATTTTACTGCTAACACTGTGCCTACGCAAGCTATCACTGTAAAAGTATTTTTAATGCTAAACACTGTGCCTGTGTTGAGAAGTGCTAGATAACATTCTATATGTTTATATCATGATGTGTCCTTGTAATTTGTGACCTCTCCTCTTGAGTCCCAAACCAAGGTAGCCCACTGCTGGTCAGAGGCTATCCTCCACTTAACAGAGGTAACAGGCATCCACACTAGTCTTATGTTATCTCCCTGATAACACAATTAGAAAGCAACTAACTCTACAAAGCATCTCACATCTGCTGGTTTCAGTGCTGCATATGGCTACTGTGATGTCATCAGCATTGTTAAGGTTGCCCTCTGACTGGTTCAGTATTCTACTGTGACATACCCAGCTTTGTAAGATAGTAATACTATCTTGCTCTCATGTGACATAGTAGTACTTTATATAACAGGCATAGACACAAAACCAGTGTCATAAAAAATGTTATCCCCACATATGCATGATAAATTTTAAAACCTTAAATGTATCACGCATACCTTGGATAAAGAAATTCTATCAGACTTAACCGTAATGTCTTCGTCTGTTAGCTCCAACACTGTCTATGGGATTCTTTACATGTGAGCATAATGCACCTTGACTAGGGATCACTGGCACAGCTATAGCTTTGAGTAACTGGGATGGCAAGCTTGGAACACTGGTAACTTGTGTTCGAAGGCAGTCAGTTCCTCAGTCAACATGTACTGCAATGCAGCAAAAAAAAAAAAAAAACTCTGTTACCCCAGAACACAAATACTGCAATAGACACCAACTGCTGCTTTCTCAAATATGAACAGTTAGAAAAAAAATGGCTGTCTTAACTTGCTGAATATTGAACCTGCCCCTGCCCTAAAAGACTCGAAGAAGGCTTCTCTTCTGGTTAAATGCCTTCTTAATGTGTCTTGCCTCTGTTTCTGATACTTATAGCGCAGATGAAACTGAAATAACTCTTTGCAAGAGAAGGTTTTTTTTTTTAACTCAGAAAGATAACTGAATGGTCACCAGCCCAGTGGTGTAGAGGGCTGAGGTGCTGGAGCCTTACCTTGTACCATGCTGGTGATCCAGGGTTGGGAGCAAGCTAGGGTTGCCAGGGGCTGGCTGGGGGAGTGAGGATTGAGCATCCGACAGACTGCTCTCCTCTCTCAGGGAGGGGTAGGTTGTGGATCCCTGGCAGCAACACCACCACGCAGAGGTGTGCTGTGCAACAGCACAGGCCACATAAGGTATCGGGGAGGCGATGGCAGACGTTTGCAGGGGGAGTGCGGGAGCGCGCCTGTAACTGCACTGGATGTCACTGCACATCCGTGCCACTGAGGAGGAGGGTGTAACCATGTAAACCAAGGAAAAAACCCTCTCGCCGGGAGGAAGACATCACTACCGCCACCACGCCCACGCTGGATCCTCCTCTCCAGGACCTGAGTGCCTCCTTCCTTCACCTCTGCCTGCCCTGGTACTGGATTAAAATAGACAGAAGATCACTGTGGCACAGAAGGTGACCCCACCTCGGCGGGGGGCAAACCGAAGGGTGCCAGGTAGGTGTGCTGCGGGTGGGTTGGAGGAACAGGATCTCTAGCAGGACCACAGCAGGGTGGGATAAGGTGGAGTGACTAATGGGGCTCCTGAGAAAGGTGATGGGAGGGAAAGAAAGTTGAAAAAAAAAAAAAAACATAACTGAATGGTTCTAAAGGACAACTGGAAAACTGTTCAAGGTGCCTGATAAAACCCCAAACATTCCTGCTGTTGCAATTTAAATAATGCCAGTCTTCTGAAATCACCCAATCTATATCTGCCAATATGCTCCAGAAGAGTAATAGGACTCTGATGTGCGGCCCCATTAACAACATCAGAGCTAACAGAAAAAGAAATTATAGTAAGTCTGTGTCGCTCCACGTTGTCAATGGGATTCTTTATGTGTGGGTTCTAGAAAGCAATACCCACCTGAACTGGGAGGGGTAGACTACTGGCTCCTATACAGCCCAGTGGGCAAAATTTGTGACTACCTTTTGATGACTGCCTGCAGCAACCTGCGCCCAAATGCTGCATCAGCCGAATTCTGTACAGTATGTCTAGCCTGTAAGTGCTTTGTGTAAATGTGCAGGGAAGACCAGGTGGCCACTCTGCAAAGTTCCACCATTGAAGCTTCTGCCTTTTCAGCCCAAGAAGTTGATACTGCCCTGGCGGAATGAGCTCTAATCAAGGCTGGTGGAGACTTTTTGGCAGTTATGCAAGCTCTGATCCACCTTGCCAAGGTTACCTTGAAAGGTTTCTGGCCATTCACTGCTATCTCAAAAAGAATAAACAGGTTGTTCGATTGTCAGATAACCACAGACCTCTTGAGATATATTTTCACTGCTCTATACAGATCCAGTTTATGTAGTTTTTTTCCACTCAAACTGGCAGGATTAGGACAGAAGGCGGTCAAACAGACTTCCTGATTCAGAGGGAAGGAAGCTGGCACCTTCAGAAGAAAGGAAGGGACTGCTCTAAGGGCCACCTTGTCTTTATGTGTCATTAGATAAAGTTCCTCACCAGACAAGGCCTGAAGCTCACTGATTCTTCTAGCAGAACACAAGGCTACCAGAAAGCACACCTTGTAGGATAAAATATTCTCTGGAACAGATGACAAAGGTTCAACAGGAGGTTTACGAAGAGCATTGAGCTCCACAGTCAAATCACATGGTGGGACTGGGGAACAATAGGAAAGCCTAGAACAACTAACTGCCCACAAGAATCTAATCACGTCTGGATGAGTGTCTAACGTGACTCCACCCAAGGGCCCAAGTACTGCTCCTATGGCTGAGACCTAACTGCAAAGAGTACTGAGTGCTAAGCCCTTGTCCCCAGTTGAACAAAATGCAAGATTAGCAGCACCAAAGCTTTAGTGGGCTTGATACATCTCCCTTTAGCCCTGGAGGCAAACATCAACCAAGTTCTATTGTAAGCTGAAAAATTAGGTGGCTTTCTGGAAGACATAAGGGTGTCCACAACCTTGGATGAAAAGCCCTGCTTTAGCAAGTGCCTCCTCTCAGGAACCAAGCTGTCAACTGAAGAAAATGCAGGCTTTCGTGAAACACAGTTCCCTTCCTTAGAAGATCCCTGTGATATGGGAGTTGGAACGGTTCTCCTACTGCAAGATTTATCAGATCCATGAACTGCAGTCTTCTTGACCACTCTGAGGCTATAAGCAGGAAACTTCCTCTTGACTGACTGATCTATTGCAGAACCTTGGATTACTGGGAGCAGCAAAAACAGATATGCTATTCTGAAGTCCCATGTCTGTGACAGTGCGCCCACTGCTTCCACATGCGGGCATCAGAAGTGACTGAAAAATCTTTAGACCTGTCCATTTTCCCTTGATGCAAACATATCTATCTGTAGGGTCCTGAACTGATGGCATAGTATGCTGAACACCGCTGGGTGTAATGACTACTCCCCAGGATGTAAGATCTCCTGACTTAGCCAGTCTGCCTGAATGTTTAGGCCCCATGCCAAGTGAATGGTTGTTAGAGAGAGAAGATTCTCCTCTGCCCACTGGAGGATTTGGGGGGTTTCTAGAAGCACACTTCTGCTTTTTGTGCCCCTTTGATTATGTAGGCTACGGCAAGAGTTGTCAAACGGTACTTTCACCGCTTGGAACCTAATCTGTTCCTAAAAGTGAAGAAGAGCCAGGAAAACTGCACTCATTTTCAAAACACTGATCTTTAAACTTTACTCCTCCAACCTCCAGAGTCCCTGAACTGGGATCTAATCCAGCACAGCCCCCAGCCCTGCAGGCTTGCATCTGCTGTTACCACTCTTTCTCACTCTCTCTTGGTGGGGAGAACAGTGGAGAGCCCCGCCTCAGCTTTTCTGGCTGTTCCAACCAGACTGGGGATTTCCAAGCTGAAGGGGAAAGTCAGACTGGCACTTGATACTGCTCTGACGCTGGCGATCAGGAGGTGGGACTGGTGTGGCCACATGTGAAGCTGTGCCCCCAGCAACGGCTCTACTGCTGCAGTCATTAGGTCAAGGGTCTTCAAACACCTGTCAGCCAAGATAACTGTCCAGGACCATAGAAAATGAACATCCCTCTGGGGTCCTCAGCTCTGGACTGGGATAGGAGAACTCTCTTCTGATCCATGTGAAAATATGCCCTTAGGTGTTCCAGTCTCTGAGATGGCATCAACAAACTCTGCTCCTTGTTGATTATCCATCCAAGCTGCTCTAAGACCAGCAGAGTCCTTGCCACTGACTGCTTTGCAGCTTGCTCTGAGGGTGATGAGACTGTTGTCCAGGTAGGGATAAACAAAGCCACCACCACTATCAACACCTTTGAGAAGACCCTCGATGCTGAAGATAGGTGAAAGAGGAGAGCCTGATACTAAAAATGCTGGTTCTGGACAGCAAACCTCAGGAACCTCAGGTGGGCTTTGCATATCGGAATGTGGAGACAGGCATCCAAGAGATGTATGGATGCCAGGTAGTCCCCCAGTTGGACAGCTATTATAATGGATTTGAGGGACTCCATCTTGAGTTTTGTCTTCCGGATGAACTTGTTCAAGCTCTGGAGATCCAGAATTGGATGAAACACCCCTGATTTTTTGGAACTACAAAGCAAATCAAGTAGAACCCCTGTTCTCTCTCCAATGGAGTTACCAGGAAGATAGCTCCTATCTGGAGTAGGTGGGCTAGAGTTTGCTCTACCTAGTTCTTTTTCATCGGATCTTTTGGTAAGGGGGACTGGAAAAATCACCCTCCTGAGGGCATGGTAGAAACTTCTAATGCATAACCTTTCGACACAATTTCCAGAACTCAAGAGTCTGACATAGTCTGGGCCCAGCTTTCTTTTTTAAAAACTTTGATTTTTATTGCTTTTTCATTTCTCATATATACCGGATAGAGCCAATATATTGCTGATACAGTCTGAGATATAGGAGTCCATATACAAAAATAAAACATGATGCTTAGGCTCAGTGCTACAGCATACATTAAGATATTAAGGGTATCCAATCTGTAACTAATTGAGCATATGTTATGTTGAAATGTTAGCCTGTTTAATACATCCTCTAAGTCTACTTTTTATGTATATTTATGCAATAGACTATACATCATACCGGGAAGAAGGGGTCTTGCCCACATGCATAGAGAACCCATTTTCTCCATCTAATTTCAAATGCTGTATCTGGTTTGGGACCCCTCGAGCAGAGCTTTTCCGGTGTATACAAGTTCTTCATTATTTTAAACCAATCACTGAGTCTGGGAGGGCTCTGACTACCCCAGAGGTGAGTAATCGCCTTTTTAGCTGCCAGAAGATATGTTACTAAGAGAGATCCCCTTTGGATGCAGAGACCCTCAGGTGGGATCGTCAAGAGAACCACTTCCTCTCCTATCACTTCAGCCAGTGCTGATGCTATATCTCACCAGAAACTCCTGAGGGCAATGCATGACCAAAAAATGTGGCAGTGACCCACCCTCCTCTCTCCACATTTCCTCCAGCATTCCCCATGAGTGTCACCTAATATTTTGGCTACCTTGGCTGGGGTATTAAAAAAATCTATTTCTTGTTTTCCAAGAGAATTCTCTCCAGTAGGGGGGCAATGGAACCCTCATAGAAAGTTTAGTATATTTATACCAATCTTTTTCAGAAACAGGGACCTCCAATTCCCGATTCCAGGCCATCAGTATGGAAGCCGTGGATTCTAGTGAAAGTTCCTGCAGACCCTCATATGTCACTCCAAGAAGGTGTGTCCATTGTTGCCCTCTAAGAGCGGCAATAAAAAGCTGCAGGACTAGAGGGAGTGGGTTAGGCAATGCATCTCTATGAGGGCCCCTCTGCGTGAGAGAATCCCTTAACGAAGAGTACATCTGACAATCTGCCAAAGGGATCCCAAATATCTCATGAATCTTCTGGAAAGGAAGGATCCCTTCTGAATCCATCACTTGGTACCAGAACCTTAAGCCCTTCCCATCCTATTGTTCTACAGTCTGCAATGCCTTTGGGAGAAAAGGGGACATTTCTGATTTGATGAGCTTTAAGAAATAAGAAACTAAATCCCAATCTCCCGAGATCTTCAACTTATACCAAATTTCTAGATTAGCATGCATACCTTGAAAGTATGTATGGGTGTCTGCCAGGGGAGAATTTGCAGAAAAGAGGACCTGTATGAAATCTTGAATTCGATTGAGGATTTGATCTAAGGTTTTCCATGGGAGAATATACGCTGGATTGCTCCAGTGCATGATCCTCACCAATACAGTGACCTGGGCATATTTAAGCAGATTAGGGAGAGCCAAGCCCCCTCTTGCCTAAGGAAGCTGCAGAATGGACCACCTAATATGGGGTCTCTGACCTCCCCAAACAAACCTGGCCAGGGTACGATTCCAAGATTCGAAACAGGAAGGGGTGGGAAACATCGGAATAGTTTGGAATAAATACAGCAGTCTAGGCAAAACATTCATACGTGTAAGATCAATCTTAAGGTAGAACAGGAGATGAAGATGAGACCATGCATGAATGTCCACTTCTATTCTTTGGGAAAGTGGATCATTAGTTTAATAAAATTGTATTTTGGACATTCTGTGGGAGAATCACTCCTAAGTATTTGATTTTGGTACTCCGTCACTTAAAAGGGAACCGAGTTTTAATATGAGAAAGAGGGATACAGTGGAAAGATAGGACTTCAGTTTTTGAGGAGTTTATATTATAGCCAGAGACCTGGGCAAAGTTTTCCAGTATATCCCAGAGGTATGGGAGAGACTGATCTGGGTAAAATGTGGACAGAAGAATATCATCCGCATAGAGTGCCAATTTCCATTCCCTCTGAGCAACTGCTATTCCCAAGATGGCTGAGAGTCTCGGATGGCCATAGCCAGAGGTTCAATGTAGAGGGCAAATAACAATGGGGATAGAGGGCATCTCTGCCAGGTGCCTCTCTCAAGTCGTACTGGAGCTGAGACTCCCCCATTAAGTTGAATATATGCTTTTGGGGAGGTATATATCCCCTTCAACCATTTAAGCATCTCATCTGGAAAACCAAAAGCCATCAGGACCTCCCAGAGATATTCCCATGAGACTCTGTCGAAGGCCTTATAGGCATCTAGGCTAAGCAACATGGAGGGAGAAGGGGTTTGGGACATGTGTTCCATTAGATGAATAGTTCGCTGAACACTGTCCTCGGTTTGCCGAGCTCTCAAGAAACCAGCTTGATCTGAATGAATCAGACCCGGCAGGATATCCTCTAATCTACGAGCCCATATGGACTTATAAAGTTTGTAGTCGCAGTTGAGGACTGAGATGGGTCAGTAAGAATCTGTTGCCATGGGATCTTTATCTGGTTTCAATATGGCAGTTATGGTTGCATATGCCCATGAGGCGGGGGGGGGCACCTTGCTGTATGTCCAGGAAAGCCTGATGGAGGGAGGGTAGCAAAGAATGAGCCAGTGCCTTGTACCACTCAACAGAGAATCCATCTGGACCAGGGGATTTTAAGGTCTTAGCTCTGCCAATTGCTAACTGAATTTCAGCATCTGTGATGGGGCTTAAGAGTCTAGCCTTGTGGTGGTCCGTAAGCTTTCGGAAATGTTAAAGTGGATAAGAATTTCCTAATAGCTTCAGAGGTGGGTGGGGACCGCACTGCATATAATGTTTTGTAAAAATTTTGAAAAACATCCATCATTTCTGCGCTCCTGTATTTCACCTCCCCTGTATTAGGGTTCCGGACTTTGATGGTTGTACCCATGTGTTTGAAGGCTCGGACCAACTCTGCTAAATTTCTGGCCCCTTGAGAACCCCCCTCATAGTAAAATCTCTTAGTATATAGTTGTGCAGCCTGTACCTTATAGTCTAAGACCTTCTGTATTTCAGCTTGTGCCTGTCTAACCTCGTCAGGAGGGACTCTCTCTCCATTTGCTAATCTACCCTGTAACACTGAAAGGTTCGCCATTAGGGTCCTGTATCTGGTTTCTCGTTGTTTGGCCTTACTAGTCGAGTAGGCTATTATTTCTCCCCTAATTACCGCTTTTAGCGTGTCCAAAATTACTGCAGGCGATATATCCGGGGTAAGATTATCAGAGAGGATTTGGGGGATGTGTGTTTGCATCTTTAAAATAAATTCGGGGTCTTGAAGGTGGGAAACATTGAGTCTTCAATGGGTAGTTTTCCTAGAGGCTCCCAAATTAACTTTTAGCATTAAGGGTGCATGGTCTGAAAGAACCTGGGCCCCTATCTCAATGTCCTGTATCTTGTCTAGATAGTCGGTAGAGGCAAAAATATAGTCCAATCTGGAGAATGTATGATGCCTTGCTGAGTAGAAGGTGTATCCCTCCGTTGTAGGAAAAAAATTTCTCCAGACATCAGTTAATCCCAGCTGGGGAAGCTGCGCCCTAAGAAGTTTTTGGGTGGGAGAATTTCTGTACGCCTGGGGAACGGGAAGAATCCTTCTGTGGTGAGAGGGTAATATTAAAATCACCTCCAATTAGCATTATTCCTTTATGTATATCTATTAATTTGTTTAGGAATCTATGAAGTACCTCTGGGGAAGCTCCCGGGGGTAAATATATATTAGCAAGATTAACCTCCTGATCAACCAAACGGCCCTGAACAACAATAAAATACCCATCTGGATCCGCATTTTCCTGCTCCTTTATAAAAGAGGTGATTCGAGGTATCAATATGGCCACACCCCTATGTTTTCCAGTTTTGCTCGAGGAGGAGAAGACCAAGTAACAGCTGCCTGTAGCTAGTTTGGCATGCTCTAAAGGAGACAGATGCGTCTCCTGTAAGTAAATTATATGGGCTCCCTGTTTACGTAAGTACTGCTGGAGCCTGGATCTTTTAATTGGGTTATTGATCCCATTTATGTTCAGGGACATGAGATGGATTATTTCATCAGCCATTTTAAATTTAGTATAAAACCAGGTCTTATTAAGATATGCTGCCTCTCCCAGCCAGACGTGGTCCATCTCCCAGGCCTCATCAACCAATCCCAGGCATTGTCCTCTGTCCCCCCCTCCTCTCCCCTAATTATCCTCCCAGTTTCCTCTATCAAATGAGTACCAGAGTATTACAATTATTGACATTTTTTGTGCATAAAGGTTTCCATGCCCTTTCTGTAAATCCTCAGTTCATTGCTTTATGTCTCTACCTATATGAAATTCTGTCTCACTATATATCCAAGCAAAATATCCATTCAGCATAACATTAGTCATTAACTTTAACCTCTCTATGTGCATTAAGTATGCAAAACTATGTACAGTTATTGCAGCTATGTTAAGCAGCCAGTATTTTATTCGGACTTTCAAATGTGGGGTGGTGATAATACTCCTTCCTGTGCCCATAAGGAGAACTTTACAGCTTGGTGTTCTCCCCAAGGGTGGAGGTAATCCCAACGCCATAGGGCTCGGGGCCTCAAGGGAACCAGGAAAATGTTCCCTCAAAACTAAGGAAAACAAAAACAAAACATAAATCACAGGTAAGGGAAATCGCTGAATAGGTGAACAGTAGCCGTTTAATCCCTTCCTGTGCCCCGACTATCTGAAGTATCCAAAACGAAAAAGCAAAAAGCCCCCTCCCAGAGAAACAAGTGCCCATTTTGTTGGGTGCTTTTAAATGCAAGGACCTAAGGCACATGACTGGCCCATATTTAGGCCTTCTTGTTATACATAGAAAACAGTGTAATGTGAGAGATGAGATAACATTTCTCTCCCTTAGGGATCAGCTTAGAGCTAGTAGCATACATTTGTATTTTCACCAGTGCAAGGCTTAAGATTCATGGCCCAACATTTAAACTGTAAGCAAATTAAAATGTACAGTGTAGCAGCAGGGTCAACAGTCCATAAATGTCCAAAACCAAGATTGCCATAGCCCCTGAGATATATAGTAGGGGTCTACGTTTACCCCCTTGCATATAATATACTTGTGAAAAAAGGGGGAGGGATTCCTCACCCCATGGTTGGGCGGCAAGTGACGTCAAGCTAGCCCAAATTAGAGGGTCTGCTCGAGGTCTAGAGCCATGTCAGCATTGAGGGAAGCCAATCACCCTTTTAAATGGGTGCCCCCCCTCCCAGAAGACAATGTTTTAAGGCCTCTGTCGAGCCAAGTATCCCCAGGTCCAGCATCACTTCGGTAGGTGGCCAGCACAGTGCAGACTGCAGTAAGTGCCTCCTGTCTATCCTTAGAGTTAGAAGGGACAGTCTGCCATCTCACTGGTTGTGGCCTAGTATCTCCAGTTTCATTCACTTTGTCTGGAAAGCGCAGGCCAGCTTTGGTCAGCTCGATGCGGGCATCCTGGGCTGTGGTAAACTCCATCTTTCCTGTTGGTAACTGCACTACTAGCCAAGCAGGGTATAGTGTGGTAAATTTGTATTCAGCTGCTTTAATAACCGGTAGCAACAGTAGATATGCTCGCCGCAGTCTCATTGTTTTTGGTGCATAATCACGATCAAAGCATATGCGTGTCTGACCATAGAATGTCTTCTGTTTCCTCCAGGCTGTTAAAAGTATCTGCTCTTTCGTGGCGTAGCTGTTAAAGCACAGGATAATCAAACAGGGTGGAGCATTTTGTGTTGTGGGTTTCGGGGCCAAGGTCATGTGTACACATTCCAACTGCAGCTCGAAACCCTGGGGCAGCTCTAGGGCAGTGTGTAATAAGGCCTCTATGATTTATTTTATGTTTGAGCCTTCGGAGCCCTCTGGGACGCTATATATCCTGATATTTTTTTGCCTTGCATGACTCTCAAAGTCCTCCTGTCGTGCTTCAAGCATTTCCTGCTGACCTTGTATTTGCTGGACCTTAGTTTCAAGGTCATCCACCCTATTTTCTGTTGCTGTCCCTTGCCTCTCCTGCTCATCCATACGCTGCTCTATTTGCATGACGTCGCGATGTAACTCACTGTACATTTCTTTAATTTCAGCTTGGAAAGTTAACAGTTCCCGGTATATCAGGTCTAATTTTGCTTTTTTAGCTTTTGGTTTACCCTGTTTCTGTTTCGTTTTAGCTGAAAGTCTACGAGTTTCCCCGAGACTCCATCGCTTGTTGCTCTGAGCAGTCAGAGGCCTCAGAATCGGATTGGGCTACAGAATCTTCCATCCTGGGAGGCAGAAGAAGATTTGCTCTCTATTTTTACTCCTCTCCTTTCCCCATAGTAGTCAGCTGTAATATTTGAGGTGTAAGTCCACGATGTTCACTGAGGTAGAGGGGATTTTAATCAGGGCAGATTCCAGTCGCTCGTCTAAGCTGCCGTTCTTCCCGGAGTGGAACTGGAAGTCCATCGTCTGGGCCCATCTTTCTATAAAGAACTGCAGGCACCCCCAGAGGGACAAGATGGGTCCGTGGACCTTCATGCTGAAAATCTGCCCTTCTTGTCAACTCTCCCTGTGTGTCTATGTGCAGAGGAGCCATGGTTTTGCTTAGAACATGGACTGGAGAAGGATCCTCTTCCTCGGTTGTTCCCAAACCCTTAAAAGGAATGAAAACTGCCTTTGGGGGATCTGAACCAACTGAATCCTCAACTCTGAAAGGATTGGGAGTACCCTTGCTGCCCCCCTTGAGACTGGTAACTTGCACTTCTTGTCCTTAACCTTGTTCAGCAGTTTTTCTAACTTACGGCTGAACAGTAACTTGTCTAAAATTGGTATTCCCGTGACTCTGAAGTCTGTGACCCAATGTCACAGTAACACTCCTCTCATAGCTGAAACACTGGCGACCAAGCATCTAGCCGTGAGTTGCAGGTTGTCTAGTGCCACATCTCCTAGAAAGGAAGTTTCCATATCGATGAGGAGGTGCATTTTGCCAATGGAGAATCCTCTGGCATACCCTCAGAGAGGGAAGTCACCCTTTATGGAGAGCCCTGGATACTAAGACGGTGGCATAACTGACCCTGCTGCCTGTCCCTGCAGCCATGAAACCCCTGTGGCATCTATTGTCTTACTATTGACATCAGAAAGCACCAAAGATCCCTCAAATGGGATAGTGGTGTGCTTCACCCTGACACATCTGCGTTTAGTGGACACATCCACCTTTTCAGCATATCCTATTGGAAGGGATAGCATCTTGCTCTGATCTTGTTGAAGATCTCTTCCTGTTCAACTCTGACCAATAAATTAGTCACAATCCTGAAAACTTGGGAAGCATCCTAGACCACTTCCTGTAGTAGACGGGACTGGTTTCACTTGTAGTGGTGTCACGGATTGGACTTCCACTACACCCAAAGTGCTGCATGTCTCCAACACCAGGTAAGGGGTGAACTGCGAATTAAAAAGAAGGGGAATGGATGCTTCCTGGAGGTGACTAGGCCATTTGTCCTCCTTCTCGGAGGACACCATCTCTCCTTCGTCCAACATCTCATGGGGTCCCTCTGGATCAGTGCCATCTCCCCTCATGAACTTCTGCTTCTTGGATTTTGGTTTAGAATCATCAGGGTCCTTACCCTACTGCTCCTCCTGCAGTGTATCGTCACCCAGTCATGACCCCTTGGTAAAGGCGGGGGGACTGCGGAGAACCCCCAGGCAAGCACTTTGCCATCTGGCTCTTGGGAGGGACCTATGCAAATCTAGTTTGTCACTGCTCTTGTCTGCTCCGAACGTGCTCTCCACCACATCACCATAGAGCTGTGAGTTGGGGGCAGAAAACATGATATTAGCCCCAAGTAGTGCAAAAGGGACAAAAAGAGCTAGATGGAGACTGCCTCATTGTCCTCTTACAATCTTTACATGTTTTACAAGAAGAGGACCTCCTGAAAGCCAGGGTGTCACAAGGTACAAAACAAGAACCTAGCAGAAGTGTTCCCCTGCAGCAGCTTACTGTTCCACTAGGAAGACCACACCAGTACAATCAGTCCAGGGACACTGATTTAACAGGCTTGAGAAAGGGCAAATTCCGTTTTGCACATTGTAAAAACCGGTATCTGCTAAGCCAAAATCTGGTTTTACCAGTGTTTGATTTTGTGTACTTTAGTTAACAATTTTTAACTCCTAACATGCATTTTGGGAATTCTGACCTCCACTACTGCACATCCTTCTGTCCTTGTACTAGTTTAAAGTTATTTTAGATACAAGATGTGATGGCAGCAGCACTATAGCCCCCATCCCTAAGGTGTGATGAAAGCAGCACTATGGGCCCCAACCCTCAGGTGAGGCGGCAGCACCAACAGCACTATGGCCCCCATCACTCTGGTGTGATGGCAGCAGCAACAGTACTATGCCCCCCCTCAGATGTGATGGAAGCAGCATCACTGCGGCCCCCATCCCTTAGGTGTGAGGGTAGCAGTTCTACGTTCCCCATTCCTCAGGTGTGATGGCAGCAGTACTACAGTCCCCATCCCTCAGCTGTGATGGCAGTATCAGCACTATGAGCCCCATCCCTCAGGTGTGATGGCAGCATTACTACATTCTCCATCTCTCGGCTGTGATGGCAGTATCAGGACTATGGGCCCCATCCCTCAGGTAGCACAGCAGCAGTACTACATTCCCCATCCATCAGTGGTGATGGCAGAAGCACTATGACCCCCGCCCCTCAGGTGTGATGGAAATAGCAACAATGCAGTCCACATCCCTCAGGGGTGATGCCAGTAGTGACAGCACTATGATCCCCTTTCTTCAACACCCACACCCCACATGTACAAGTTACAAATTACTTGCTCTCTTTGCTTGTTAGAACTCAGATGTGAATTAATCTGAACCACTATCACTACGGTGCACCACCTTTGTTTTTTTCCTATCATTTAACTGTCTGAATTGGAATTCTGCATGTGACATCACTGACCAGGGTTTGGGAACAGACTTGGGTGTTGGAGGGCTGGCCGGGGGGGGCGGGGGTTAAGACTTGAGTGTCCAATGACCACTTGCCTTCTCCTGGGAGGGAGACCAGAGGCACGGCAACACATCAGCCCTCCCTGTGGGAGGGAGTGTGATGGACATCGGCTTGTGCCTTGACATCATGTGGCCTGTCATGCTCCCAAGAAAATGGGAAAACACTCGCTGGCCAACCACAGGATGACTTCTGGTCCCTCCATAAGCCCGAAGCCCCAGACATGTGTCTGTTCTGACCCCTGCCATGCCTGGGATACACATTAAGCTCTTTGGGGTGATTTTCCTCCCCTGGTAGCCTCCCACAGGGGTAGGGGCCCACCTGATGAAGGGTTACTTTGGGTTACCTGGTAGCACGGCAGTAAGGAGCAGTAGATGGTTGTCAGGACTCAGCAGCGGCGATAGGGGGCCTTGGCAGGCCTGAAGGAGTGGATGGCCAGGGGGTAGGAGGAGCAAAAAAAAGCTGCCTGAATTTGCTTCTTTGAAATAAAGTGTCTTTACCTAAAAAATTCACAAGTGATTAGTGGAGGATCTTCAAATGGAAAATGACGTATCTCCCAAATATGTGCCTTTTTTTCACTTTGTCTCTATAAAAAGAGTGCCTCTCAGTTTTCATGTCTGAGCTCAGATGTGAATTGAGCACCACTCTGCCAACCAGCATCATACAACCCCTGGGGTTTTACCTTCTGTGTGTCATTGAATGTGCCTTCAAAATACACTGGGCAAGCATAAGTACACTTTAACACTTAGCATTTGCTTTTTGTTGCATCAGTCTATCAGAAAATTTTTGTTCTCACAGAGACTGAAACAGCAGGTGGGAGAAAAGGTGCAAATTATCCCATTCACGTAAATGGGGTACTAACTGTGAAGTCTTTTTGTAAGTAGTAGGGCAGTTTCTTCCTTGTGAACATACTTTCATTCAAACAACTGAGGATTTTGGATGGCCCTGTTGATTATAAACTTGAACAAGTTAGTTGGTTAACAGGGTTCCTGTACTTAGCAATCTACAACCTAGATGTTCACATGCAAAAAATACAATAAAAACCTGACTAAAGTCTAAAAAAAGCTTATAAAACACATAAAATGTATTTGAACATTTATCTTTACCTATACAAAATGATTGCAGCCCGAGTAAAACTCAAGTAAATTACATGGTACCCTGACTACTCTATGATGTAGTTAGCAAATTTTGTTTTTTTTATATTCTTTGTAAACCAGGTAAGGCCCACTAGGCAGAACTGCCTGTTTTGAGGGGTGACCCAGAGGCACCGGGGAGGTTAAGTGACTTGTTCAGAGTCGCACAGTATGCAAGTGGAGGTTGTGGTAATCAAACCCAAGTCTTCTGGATATACCCAGTTCAATCACTGTTTGTTACTCTAACCACTAGGCTATACTGCCAGCCGTAACAACACCCCTATATAATATTTTAATATATGATTTCAGTAATAGTGCACAGTACCTACAGTGCAAATTATGAACATTAAACACTTTACAACATTTTACTAAAACTGAATTATTTGCCACTCCATCTGCTTATTTTTTCTTACACCAAAGTGGGTGAATAGTTGACAGAGCACTGTAAATAGCCTGTGGCAGCACTACTACTGACAACGTCAGTGACTTGAGGTCAGAAGCGAACTCGCGTTGCTAGAGGTCTGGCCAGGGGAGTAGGATCGAGCACCTGGGGGGCTGTTATTCTCCTCCTCTGAGAAGGGTGGGCTGCAGGTCCTGCTGCTTTACAGCCACCTGGGTGACCATGGGTGGTAGTGCAATGGGGCTGCAGAGCGAGCGGGAGGAGAGGACACTTGCCAGGATCTTGAGCAGTGGCATGTCTCTATGAGCCCTACCTCCTTGGATCCTCTCAAGTGCCGGTGCCCCCAGGGACAAAGACCAGAAAACCAATAATAACCACCCCTTATCGACCGCTGGTAGAAGGGACCCAGCTGCCCCAGACTTCATAACCAGGCTCCATAAGGGACCCACTAGGCTGCCCGACACACACTAAGGGACTATGGAGGGGTGACCTGGGGCCCCCTCCCTTCCCACCTGGGGGTACAACCCAGGCAGGGTGGGGGTAGTCTCACAGGCGCTCCCGAGCATTACCTGGGGTGAAGCTAGGGGTTACCCTGCCTAGGGATCTCTGAAAAGTGGAGACTGATGCTGTGAGAAGGGGACATAGAAAGAGAAAATAAAAAAATGTAAAAAGTTGCTGAAATCTTAGGGATTCTGTGCAGTGAAATGCAATTTCCATGAGGCACTGGTACAAGAATTCAAAATCTGCAAACCAAGAAGGATTCTGTGATTTTTACCAGTGTAACTGGTAAAAATGGAAAACCAGGGTCATTGACGATCACTGGCCGTAGATTTTGGCCACTGCAGCTCATGACCTAAGGATATCTTCTTCCTCAGAGGAACTGCCCAGTCTGGAAGAAATTACTTCTCCTAAGCACCAGGTCCCTCTGGTGTCACCCCCCTCCCATACAGCAATTAGGATGTCATCAATTACCTACTGTCCACTGTAACAAAATATGTCTCCTACCAGCTGTCAGAATGCAGCTCCTCTTCAATGCCTTACTACATGGATCGCAATCTTGCCTACAGCAATACAATACTTCCCTTATAAAAAGGAAGTGGCCCTGGATGAATGCAACTGAGCAATCAAGCGCGTACACCCTCAGCTAAGTGAGCAGACGTGGTCTCGAGGAGTGCCTGCATACTACAGGCAGAGATGTGACTGGCTGTTAAAGCTTGTCAAAGAGTGTGAAAACTTGCTTGTGCTCAACTGGCCGGTCACATCCAAAAGGTGCCTCTAAATGCTAAACATGGGAGAAGGGCCCCAAATAGAAAGAAAAAAGAACTACAATAGAAAATACAGTCCCAACACAAGAGATTCCAAATAGACAGTGTAGTCCAAGAGGGAGAAAAAACAGCGCTGTCAAAGGGGGACATAATAAAACACAGAGACTTCTCTAGGTAAGGCAGACTCAGCAGCAAAATACCCCAGAACACCCAAAACACAGCTAGACAAAATACCTCAAAATGAATAATATGTACCAGGCAGCGGCAAGGACACCCAGACCCTCCCTCAAGGCAGAGGCTGTAGTGCACCTCAGGTAATCGCAGCCGGAATTCAATTTAAAGGCACTTAAAACAGGAGGAAAAGCTGCCTGTAGGAACAGCCACAGTTTCCTATTAAGAACTGTAACAATTCTATTGATCAAAAAACAATAGAAATGGCATTGAAAAAGGTTGTGGTGAAGAGCTCTGACTTTTAAAGCTGTGATCCCTATCACTATGCTACATTATCTCCACTGGAGCAGTCTGACCTAGGCACATTACTCGTGGCTTATGCCACTCATGCAGTTACCTGAGGCCAAACTGCCACTGTGTAGATAAATAATGTATCACACAGGTCCCCACTGCATATCCCATACATCTTGCATGTTGATTTTAAGATAGCAGTTACATCTTGACAAATCAGGACCTACGCCTCCTGTATAAATGAAGAGCGACCCGATAGGGTACAACAGTGGTTGGGAATCTGGCAGCTCAAGCTCAATGCCAAAAAAAATAAATAAAACATGTATGCATACTGGCAAGATCAATCCAAGCTCAAAGTACTGGCATGGGGTGTAAGAACAGCCCAAAAGTCAGAGGAAAGAGACCTGGGAGTGATCATAGAAGAGAGCTTAAAAGTCTCAGCAGAGTGCAAAAAGGCATAATAAGGCTAACAGGATACGTGGATACATAGAGAGAAAGTTCTCCACTAGAAGCGAGAAAATAATACTGCCCCTGTACAGATCTCTGGCACACTTGGAGTACTGTACACAGTTCTGGAACTTGCACCTGAAGGAGGACAAGGATGACTTGGGGTAGCAGAGGAAATCCTCTGCAGAGTGTCTGGATATATGGGATATGACATGGGTGAGAGTGAGATAGTAGAAATATCTCCACAAGCTGCCACTGAACTCTTGATATCCCATGAGTGGCGCCACTCGTGGGATATCAAGAGTTCAGTGACAGCTCATGGAGCTATTTCTACTGTCTCACTCTCACCAATGTCATATTCCATTTGTACAAGTGTGGGTCTCTCTTTTTTCTGTTTTAAAGTTATTTGCATTTGTTTGTTGCAAAAAGTGAAACAAATTTAATTTTCTGTTGTTTTTAGCTAATTATAAAAAAACTAAAAGGTATCTGTAAATGAAACAGCACTCATTTTGTAGATATTTTTGTGCTGAACCAATTTTGTGCATACAGTACCATGCTATCATTTTTCATTTTAAAGTTATTTGCATTTGTTTGTGGAAAAAGTGAAAACAAAATACATTTTCTGCAGTTTTTTGCCAAATATAGAAAAAAATAAAAGGTAACTGTAAATGAAACACCACTCATTTTGTAGATATTTTTGTGCTGAACAACTTTTGTGCTCACAGTACCATGATAACATTTTTTTTTAGTTACTTATTTCTCCCCCTTGGAGTCCTCTGCTGCCCCTCTGACGTCCCCCCCTGTTCGGACACCAGGTATAGGCCCCCTCCCCTGAACCCCATGACTTACCCTTCGGGCAGGGGGTGGGGAGCGACTCGACCCACCAGATTGGATGAGTATTCGGGGAGGTGCCGTCCCGGGCCGTTGCAGTTTGGGACCATCGTCATCCTGCAGAGGGCTCCCATTTTCCACTTTTCTGGCTTCCCCCGAGGACTATGGAGTGTAATGGCGGCAGCACGCATGCTCCTGTGCACACCCTCGCCAAGCGCCTGCCACAGTCGCTCGCCCTCAGTCTCTAGCGCTGACGTGCCACCTCTCAGCCTCCGCTAGGGGGCAGGCAATCGCCAAGCACTACTACCCCCCCTCCCCAGAGAAGGAGAGCAGTCCCGAGGATGCTCAATTCTTCTCTCCCCTGCCAACTCCCGGCGACCCATGCTCATTCCTGAACATGGGTCACCAGCGTGACATGAGGTAAGGCGCCCAGCGCCTCAGCACCACCGGGCCGGCTATCATTTTTCATTTTAAAGTTATTTGCCTTTTAATACGGTTAGCACTGCTACTGAGGCCGAACATTCCAAATGAGTTCCGAACCTTTGTGACATACCAGCATGAAGATATCACTGTTATCTCACTAGTGGCCCATGAGATATCAGTGATATCTTCTTTGATACAGACCCACACCTGTTGTATAAAGCCTGAATACATACTCACTGGAAACTAGGAGTGATTGGGGAGACATGACAAGAAACATGACATTTTATTATAGGAATAAATAGGGATGATAGCTAGCAACTTTTCAAGCACTGCAAGGGGTCTCCCATGAGGGGGCAAAGGTATAAACTAATAAGAGGCAAAATCCAGAAGGATCTGAGGTAGTATTTTGTCAATGACAGCGCTGGTGGACAAGTAGAGTGGTTTACCTAAGCAGATGGTGGTGAGGGAGGCTGTGGCAGGGTTCAAGAAAGGTTGAGACAAACATTGGGCTGATAACATATGATGAGAATTTTTTTTGCAGTTAATTCTTTCTTCCTCCGGAGCCCAAGCCAACCTCTGAACAACAGCCACCCCGGCCCCTCTCCTCCATTTTTCCTCCGAGACTTATCTTCTGGTGACTGCAGTGTGGCCTGGGTATTCAACAGGGCTCAGGGCTACAGAGTGGCCAGGGTCAGTAGCAGTTTGGAGTGCCATTATTTTCCTGCCTTTTATCATCCCCTGGAGAGGAGACTGCAATGCTACCAAGACGTGCAAGCATGCTTCCGTGCATGGTGTGTCGGCAGCTGCCACTCTCTCCCCCATGCCGTTAGCCCCAGCCTGCCTAACACCAATTCAACGTTAGAGGCCAGACAAGTATGAGGCACTGAAACCCTCCTTCCCCAGGAGAGGAGAGGAGAGGAAAGCAGCCCTGTAGTTATTCAATCCTCTCCCTCCCTGGCCGACCCCCACTGACCCAAGTCCACATCTGAGCCCAGGTTGCCAGCATTGTGCAAGGTGTGGTGTTCAGCGCCTCAACCCTCTTCACCACCAGGCCAGAACATATGATGAGAGTGGTGGGAGGGGAGGAAGGGTCAAGCTACCACTAGTGAGCTCTGCAGTGTAGCTACAGCACGAGGCTGGCAGGACCAAGTTAGGTAGGAACAGAGCAGGCATGATTGACTCATTTTTGTCGCACAGAAAATTTCAAATTTTCTATGACTGGCAAGGGTTTATGTACATCACAGAGGAAAAATTATCAGTTCACAGGGAGTGAGGGTGGGGACTTTGTCAACCACACTCACCCCCACTAGATGACCATGGTGCAGAGTTAGTGCTGGCTGTGAACGTAGCTTTTCGCTTGTCCTCCCATCCTGAGGTCAATGTGCTCTGAGCTCCAAGGAATTTATGTGTTCCTGAGTCTCCTGTGTACTCCACATGTCACTTACGCCCACAGTCCAAATACCTCTGATGCTCCATGTCTCTGTATAGTATGTGGAAAAGAACATTTATATCATGTTCTTTTTCAGTGTTCATGGTATGAAAAGTTAACGGCTATATGGATAAACAGTATATATTTACTGGTTAGTGCCAATTATCAACTGCTGGCACAACTTCAAAAACTCCATAATTCACATGTGTAAAGTATGGAGTTACGTAAACTACAGTTCCAAAAATAGCCACGACTGTACCTGAGCTCCAGTCTGAGAAATTGTCCTCACACTGCTTATAGCAAACCGCCAGCGAAAGACAGCCTTCTTGCACAAGGAACTAAAACAAAAACGAGGCGCTCTTCAAATAAAAGCCTCACAGAAATTTATCTTAGAATGGCAACCTCATCCCATTTCATGCCTCCGAATGAATTGGAAAGGCAAAAATTTATAGAACAGCAAGAAAACAAGAACACTTTTTAAAAACACAAAAAGCAATATAGTCCTCTTCAGCTCTCTGCATTTCATCTCTCTCTGCATTTATTCCTTTCAACCAATAAGTATAAATCATAAAACATGGGAAGCCTGGGAACTCAGATTTTATGTGCCCCCTCGGTGTGTGATGCCTGGCTAAACACCTCGGGCTTCACCCTCGGGGTTTATTGGGCATCACACACCTCAGGTGTGCATAAAATCCTCGTTAACCACACTTCGCCATGCATTATTCTATACATTACTGGACTTACGTTACATTCCAGATGTCCTTCTTAGTTTTCACTTCATGGTGAATGACACAATTATCATTAATAAACTTGCAAATTATTTTTATATTATTAACGGGATCAGGAAGGGCAAACTTTTCAGCTACCATGGAAAAGTCTTGATTGGTTAAAGCTCATAATATAATGTTTATATGTCAAGTACTGCTGTTTATTTATTTATTTAGTTTTTGTTGACTGGGTAAGCGCACTAGACAAATTCTGCCTATTTTCAGGCATGGCCCGGGGGAGGGGGATACAGCTGAATGGCAACTGACCTTGAACCAGATTAAGTTGTTGGTGGTATTTTTTTTTTAGTGAATGAGGGAAATTTGGCCAGGACACCAGGGAATTTCCCCTACTCTTTTCGAGAAGTGCCATGGGATCTTTAACATCCACCTGAACTACCACCAGAACAGGCAGATGGGACCTCAGATTAACATCTCATCCAAAAGACAGCACCTCAGGAGTGCAGCACCCCCCTCATGCTGCACTACAGTGTCAGTATTGGGATAGTAACCCAAGTGCCTGGTGTGGGGATAGAACCCACAGCCTTCTGATCTCCCAGCCTCAGAGACGAGTGTGCTACCTGCTGAGCCACTGACACCCACGATCTTGGCATTATCAGTACCATATATAGCACTGTATATTGATTATATGGGATATATGCAATGTTCATGATCAGGGTTTGGTAGCAGTCATTTGGGACTCCTGCTTACGTCTGAGAATTCCAAATTAAAGGGTTGTTTTTTTTTTTTCTTCCCTCTTTCTGGATCACATGTAGCTTGCTGCATTTTCTGATGCCTCACCCTTGTGGGTCTCTAGATCTGATTTTTTTTCTTTCTTTCTAGCTGTTTCGGCTCCCATGAGGTCATATGCAGTTTATGTCCCTACAGGCTCTTCTTTCATTAGGATAAGTGATTATCAGTTGGGTTCTGGCTTACATGACTCTAGGATAAGCATTTGTCCTTTCCCTGATCCGAATATTTATGTCCACAGAGTTTGCTTTTTAAATTCTTTGCTCATTTTCATGGATTCTAATGTTTGCTTGTGCACGTGTTCATCTTATTATACAAAAGGTATGGACTTTGTAAACATACTCTATTTTAAGTTTTCATGTTTAGAAGAGACTCCGTAAACATGCTCTATCTCTATGTTATATTTTTAGAATTATCTGTATTTTATCTGTTTGTTAGCCCTGTCTATGTATTTTGTACTAATCTGTAATGACATATTGCCAAACAGTAAAGCTTTTTGACTGACATGCCACTTACAGTAAGGTCCTTCAGATGGGTGCCCCAGCCCGGGGGGAGGGGGGAGACATCTGTTGTGAGCATGATCATAAATGACTGCTGAAGGAAAGGACCTCTCTGAGGCTGCATTCCTCCTTCAATCATACCAGTGCTTATACAGTAGCAAAGATTTTGTGACTGGAACTAGTTTTGAAAGAGGTTGCAACCTTTGGAACCAGTGCTTCCTCAAGTGGTATTGGATAACTGTCATTTGGAACCTGGCACCACTGCGGAGGAGCATACCATGTGGCCCAGCAAGCACAGGAAATCCCTTGCAGGTCTGGGCTGACCTGCCTTGAAGGATTTTGCAGCTGCAATCAGATTTGCCACTCCTGCTCAGAGAAGGATTGCTTTCTCCTGCAGGGTATCCAGTTCTGTGTCTATGTAACCCTCCTATGGGGGCTTATCTTAATTGCCCCCCATATCTCCCTATGCTCCCGACTGCCTCCCATTATGCCTTGGTGTTCCCCCGATGTCCCCTGGCACTTCACTGCCACAGCCCAAGTCCAAATGTGCCCCATGGGCTACCAGGCAGCTCCAACATTTGTTTTGCCCATAATGGGCTCCAAGAGTGATAGTGGAGCTGTCAGCATTTCCCCAGATTGCGTCAAGGCCAGCTGGCAACTCGTACATGTGCAGCAGCTCCTTTTTCCGACTGCTATTGCGGTCAAATGAGTGGTCTCCTGGTGGTCCAGTGACCTAAATGAGGGCCAGGAGAGCCCTCTCTAAATTGTAAAACAGGAGTGCCAAGAAGTGCTAACACGGGGCTCGTGAACAGTAGTGAGGAGCCAATACATATTGATGAGGGTGCCTGTCTGCTGCCGGGGGACTGTATCTATCGGCTGCAGCGACAGGCTAAGGACTGAAACTATTTCAGATGGGCAGCGTTTAAGAGGGCATTGAAAGGGCTACTGAACTGTGGGGCTATGTAAATAAAAAAGTATATTTCCTGGCTGCACCAGAACTTTGTTGTGTGGACTACTATGCACTGCATGGGGACTATGTTTAATGGCAGCCATATTTTGTAGCCAGCAGCCAAATGGAAAGCCAGGATTTACAGTAGACACTTTCGGGACTTTGCCAGAGACTCATGGGACAGTGCCAAGGACTTGTGGGGAAAAAGCAGGGACTAAACTTAGGCACCCAAGCAGGGAGACGATCAGACATCGAGGAGGTCTAATGAATATTCATTGTTGGGACAGACAAGTGGAATCAGCCAATCAGAAGCTGCAAAGAGCTCCCAAAACTCAGAGACTTTGCAGGCTGAGTTCAGTTCGACGTGAGCCCCTCCAGAGGAAGGGGGGCTCTGGCCCTTGCTAAAGAGAATGGGCCTAGTCAGTGCTGTAGGAGCACCTCTGCAGGGAAGGGAGGCTCTGTCTTCAGTTGAGAGAAAAGTGGCTGCAAGTGACTGAAGTCGCTGGCCATGGGGTTGCCAGATATTGTTCCCCAGGGCAAGCATTTTCCTTTCCATGTTTTGGGGGAAATGTGGGAGAAACCTGAATTTGTCTTCAGCTGTGAGAGAGCTACATGAATTCCTATCTTCACCTGTGAGAGAGCTGCATGAATGTTCTGCTTCAGCAGTGAGAGTGCCAATGAAGCTGGTAACTTCAGGAAATGAAAAAGCTTTCTCAACAGTTCTGAGTGAGTGAACTTCTGCTTACAAGTACAAGATATTTAGAGACTTGCTTGGGACCGAGAAGCCCGGAGAGCCAAGAGGTGCTCAAGTTCTGTCTGCATCCTGCATTTGATCAGCACCTGGTATAGGGTGGACACCTGTTGCAAGTGACCAAAGAAGGGTCCAGTGTTTGAAAATGTTTGCTGTGACTGTTTAAATGTGCCTACAGGAATGGAAGGGGAGTATCCTGAGTTCAGAGCTTTTCCTGACATTGCCTGTGAGGACTGTGAATATCCAATTGGAGCTGCCAATGCCAGCATGGCCAAGAGGGACTTTGATATTGTGTCTTGTGCTTTGAGAAGTGTCTGAGAAAGTGAATTACTGCCAAGTAAAGTTCTACCATGTTTAGGAATCATGCCTTGGGCTCCTGTCCTGCTTTGAAGAGAGCAAGAGATTTTGCCTGAAAGACTGTGCCTTCTGAAGAGCCACAGCAGTTGTGCTAATTGTCTAGCTGGGGCGGCCAAGTTAAGTGATTGTGTTAAAATGTGTCAAAGAGAAAGAGACAGTGCAAGTTTAGGTCCTCCCTAGCCCTTGGGGAAAGCACTCATGTTGAGAGACTGTGACTTGAAAGCTGAAAGGACCATACCTGCTACGCTGGTGCATGGTTGAAAGAATTGTGACCACTTAAAGCAACCAGAATGTGCTGATGGTAAAATGTGTTAAATGCAAGAGACTGTTTTCCAGATTGGCCTATGAGTCAGCCTGGTAGTGTGCCAGCTATGCACTGCCATATGTGCGTTCCCCTGAGGGGCATAGCCTAGACGTGGGGGTCTGAAGCATGCCAGCCCCGGTCCCAGTCTGGCCTGTTTCAGAGTGTGACTACAAGCCCAGAGAGAGAAGGGGCAACCATCCAAAGCTGATAAGTTCCAGCCTGCACGCTGCAAGAGCCTGGTAAAGAAGGGTCAGCAAAAGCTCCTGCCTACACCTCAGCTACAGCTTCTCTACACCAATGATGACTGCAAAACGATGAGTAGGCAGAGCCATCCCCTGCCACTCTGTGAGAAACTGTAAATGGGCATATGTGTTTCACCATCTAGAGCAGCCAGTTAGGCAGCCCAGTTAATTCTGAAATCAGAGGTTGGCGGGTGGCCACTGTAATTAATGTCTAGATTTAAAGAGCTGCTGACGCCATCTGGCCAAAAGTGCTACACTGCAGAATTAAAATAAGCATATCTACAGTAAATCTCATACCAAAAAGTAGATTTCTATGTTACTTCATTTTAAAGTTATTAGCCATTTTGTAACCCTGATTTCACTACCTGTGCAAAGAAGGCCTGTTCCAGTGAAGAGCTGCTGCTGATGTCATCTAGGGACCTTATAGTCTAGTTTTCCCCTGTCAGTAAGTTTATAGGACCTGTTTCTCTAAAGTTGTAAAGATCATGTGCAATGATTTTCATAAGTAAAACAGGCAGCATGAGTTAGTAAACATCGCTTTAAAAACTTTGAATTTCTGGCTTTGTAACAAAACTGACAATATTTTGTCTGGGTGTCTTTTTATTGAGGTCATTTTGCTGAATGCTGGATCATAGCACACTACGGGGTTTGCAGACTAAGTTTCTGATGAAAGGCTGAGCTTACTCACACCTATCAGTCAATTGAGGCAACTTCTAAGAATGGCAATTTAAAACAATTATCCCATCTCCTTGTCAATGGGGGAGGGGCAGACTCATCTATGTTCTACCCTAAATTACAATGATCATTTTACCAGAGCTAACACTTCCACCCTTAGTAGGAATTAACACATATAAGGCCCCTATTAAAACATATTGTAAAGCAGACAATGACAAACAGCAGTCAAATTAGTAGCACTCTAATTGGCTTCAGCAGCCTGGAGGCATGCTGACTTAGTATCCAGCAACCCTGGAGAAATGGAGCACACAAAAACAGCATTAAATAATACAATTTTATCAACTTTGTTACAAAACCTGGAACATATATAGTATTTATAGCAATGTTTACTGACTGGTGCTGACTGTTTTATTTGTGAAAACCACTGCCCATGATCTTTACAGCTTTGGAGAAATGGGTCCTATAAGCTTGCTGACAGGGATTACTAGACTTTGAGCTCCCTGCATGACATAATCAGCAGCTCTTTACTGACATCTGCTTTTGTTGCACAGGTAGTGCAATCAAAGTTACAAAATGGCTAATAACTTTAAAACAAAGTAACGTAAAAATCTAGTTTCTGGTATGAGATTTACTGGGAATATGCTTATTTGGATTCTGCAATGTAGCACTTTTGGCGTCAGTGGCTCTTTAAGAAATGAAAAATGATTATTTTGATTGCAATACTAAGAATGCCAATCTGAGTTACCTGATGCTAATTTAACTGCCAATCAATGTAAACATTTAACCTCTACTTCCGATTCACCCAACCCTAACCCTCACCCCTTGTAAATAAATTGCTGGTTAACCGTTTTTATAAATCTGTTGTCATAAGCATATTATTAGAGTAAGCCTTGAATTCCAGATATGTGGGGTTTGGGTTACTGGGTCATGTGTGGGGTGACTATGTGATAATATGTGTGGGTACAGCATTCCAGTGGGTTGTACCAGGTTTTAGTTTAGCCCACTGAAAATGTATATTCTGGGTGGAGGCACTGCGCATTTAGGTTTTCTATGGGAAAGAACCAGTTTTAAATATGAAATGAAAACCCAGGTCTCTCAACCTTGGTCAGGACCTGCAAGGCAGGGGTAAGTAGCCCTTGGATACATGGCGCCTGGGTTACACAGATGGAGGCACCACTTGGATCTCCTGTTAGCCATGTCACACCCAATATGGGCCTTCTCTCCCCCCGGCTCACTAAGCATAGTGACCCTTAAAATGGCTGCAGTCTATTACAAGTAATGGAAAAGTGTTTTGGTGCCAAATCTGATCTAGGCCTGTTCATTGCTGGTCAGTGAATGTTAGTGGGGAAAACGTGTGCCCCTAGTGGCCGAAAGTGGAAATGCACCTGATATTTATTCCAGCTTAAAATCTTTTACTACCAAGGGTCCCCAGGGAAAAGGTGCTTTCTGAAAATACTCATAGGTGTTTTGTAAATGTTTTAGTTCTGCTTAGATAAAATGTATTTGTTTAAATTAGAATGTTTGGTGATCCATGCTAGCTAGGAAGCCACATGTCTAGTTAGAACTCTTTTAATGTTTGAAGGTGATTCAATGCCACTTATATACTCCTCGCCAAGTCTATGCCACAGTCTTGGCCGAGAAGCCTGGAGAGCCAAGAGGTGCTCAAGTTCTGTCTGCATCCTGTGTTTGATCAGCACCTGGTATAGGGTAGACACCTGTTGCAAGTGACCAAAGAAGGGTCCAGTGTTTGAGAATGTTTGCTGTGACTGTTTTAAAGTGCCTACAGGACTGGTGGGGGGCATCCTGAGTTCGGAGCGTTTCCTGACATTGCCTGTGAGGACTGTAAATGTCCATTTGGAGCTGCAAACACCAGAATGGTCAAGAGGGACTCTGATTTTGTGTCTTGTCCTTTGAGAAGTGTCTGAGAAAGTGAATTACTGCCAAGTGCTACCCTGGTTAGGAGTGACATCTTGGGCTCCTGTTCTGCTTTGAAGACAGCAATAGATTTTGTCTGAAAGACTGTGCCTTCTGAAGAGCCACAGCAGTTGTGCTAATTGTCTGGCTGATGCAGCCAAGTTATGTGAATATGTTAAAATGTGTCAAAGAGAAAGAGACAGTGTGAGTTTGGGTCCTCCTTAACCTTAGGGGAAAGTACCCATGTTGAGTGACTATGACTTGAAAGCTAAAAGGACCATGCCTGCCATGCTGGCACATGGCTGAAGGAACTGTGACCATATAAAACAACCAGAATGTGCCGACGGTAAAATGTGCTGAACGCAAGAGACTTTTCCAGATCGGCCTGGGAGTCAGCCTTGTAGTGTGCCAGCTATGCACTGCCATAGGCACTTCCCTCTGAGGGACATAGCCTAGATGTGGGGGTTTGAAGCGTGTTGACCCCGGTCCAGGCCTGGTCTGTTCCAGAATGTGACTGCAAGCCCAGAGAGAAGGAGCAACCATCCAAAGCTGAGAAGTTCCAGCCTGCACACTGCAAGAGCCAGGTAAACAGGGGTCAGCCAAAGCTCCTGCCTACACTTCAGCTGCAGCTTCTCTACACCAATGATGACTCAAAACGGTGAGTAGGCAGAGACATCCTCTGCCACCCTGTGAGAAACTGTAAAAAGTTAACTCCAGTTCTGCTATGTACAAACGTCAGGCCGGAGTATTAAAGTTTACAGTTCTGCTTTTCAAGATCAGCCAGGATTGTTTAAAGATAATTGAAAGAAAGCATGCTAACTTGATTTTCTGCTAATGTCCCCAACCAGCTACAACACCGGCCATCTCAGTTGCAACAGCATCAGGCCTGCACCTAAGAATTTAGTACTGGGTACCCAGGTTAATGTGTAGAATTCCGGGGGTTCTATAATACTCTGGGACTGGTACCAGTGCTTGTATTGGGCATATGTGTTTCACCATCTAGAGTAGCTAGTTAGACAGCCTAGTTAATTCTGAAACCATCAGAGGTTGATGGGTAGCCACTGTGATTAATGTCTAGATTTAAGAAGTTAAAAATTATTATTTTGATTGCAATACTAAGAATGACAATCTGAGTGACCTGATGCCAATCTAACTGCCATTCAATGTAAATATTTAACCTCTGCTTCCAATTCACCCTAACCTAGCCTTCACCCCTTGTAAATGAATTGTTGGTTAACCGTTTTTATAAATCTGTTGTCATAAGCATATTATTAGAGTGAGCCTTGAAATCCAGAAATGTGAAATGTGGGGTTTCGGGTTATTGGGTCATTTGTGGGGTGACTATGTGGTAATGTGGGTGGGTACAGCATCCCAGGGGGTTGTACCAGGTTTTATTCTAGCCCACTGAAAATGTATACTCTGGGTGGAGGCACTGCACATTTAGGTTATCTATGGGAAAGAACCAGTTTTGAATCTGAAACAGGAACACAGGTCCCTCAACCTTTGGTCAGGCCTGCAAGGCAGGGGCTAGCAGCCCTTGGATACACGGCGCCAGGATTACACCTATAAAGTCCAGAACCTCAACAGGGTCTGATTGTGACTTTTGTACATTTATGAGGAAGTGCAGGTCCTCCTGTGTGCCGTGTATCAGAACGAGGGAGGACTTGGCCTCCTGGAAGGATTTTCCTGAAACAAGTTAGTCATCCAGGTAGGGAAAAATTACCACTCCTTGCCTCCGCAAATGTGCTGCCACTACAGCGAGGCACTTTGTGAACACCCTTGGTGCTGAAGACAGACCAAAGGAAAGTGCTGTGAACTGGTAATGGCAATTCCCTATCCTGAATCTGAGCTACTTTCTGTGACTGGACCTGAATGATATGTGAAAGCAGGCATCTTTCCAATCCAGTGACCCCAGCCAGTCTCCTTTTCACAGTGATGGAATCACTGAGTCTAGTTTTACCATCTTGAACTTTTTGTTTTTTAAATGTTTGTTCAGATATCTCAGGTCTAAAATGGGTCTCCACTCCCCATTTTTCTTGTGGATCAGGAAGTGTCTTGAGAAAAGTCCCCTTCCCCATTATGATGGAGGTACCTTTTACACTGCATTTGTTTGCAGCAATTTTTTATGTCCCTCTCCAACACGACTCTTTCTGCTGGAGTGTGAAGGTGAAAACCTTTGTAAATCTCCACTCTTGGGAATTTTCTGAACTGCAAGGATAGACCCTTATTCACTGTTTCTAAAATCCATTTGTCTGTGGGTCATTTTTGACCAATTCTGAAAATAGTGAGCGAGTCTTACCCCACTGGCAATTGAAGGGCAAACTCTGCAGACTTGTCAGGGATTTTGCTTAGCCTGAGCCTTGGGGGCCAATCATGAAACTGCATGCCCAGTGGCCCTTCTACCCCTACCTCTGCAGAAACCCTCTGTGGAGGGAAGTCATAGGTAATGTAGACATGGAGAAAGTATCCCCTACTTCCACCTCCCCTTTCAGAAGCCTGTAGGAAGTGGAGGACTTTTCCTTCTTAGTTTTACTCTTGTACTGGTTTTGTTTTCATCCACCTTTTTCACGTAAGCCTCTGTCTTGTCACTGAACAGTGAATTTCCCTTGCAGGGGAGTTCCACTGCTTTTGTCAGAGTGTCCTCGGATAGGTTAGTAGTTCTAAGTCAGGCAAATCTTCTTAATGACACTGTATGGACTGTGACCCTGGATGCAGTGTCATTTGTGTCAGCTGCCACATGGTTCTGGTATTTTGTGGCATCAACAGCTGATTTTGCTGTCTCAGCCAAATCTTGTGTCAAGTGGTATCACGTCGCAACAGCGACAGGAATATAGCGAAGACCATCACAGCGACATTTTCGGCAGTTCACTGTGATGGTCTGCTGGGTTCCCAACATTGTTGCCTCCAGGGTGTTTGCCCCCTCCCTGAACCAACTCTAACTTGGAATTGGTTAAATTAAGTGCGGGGAATACGGGAGGCAGAGTCCCTGCATGGGTGGTGTGTGTGTGTGGGGGGGGCTTTGCCCCCCACAGAAAACACTAGTTCTCCCAGCGACAGCACAGCACCAATTGGCAGTATTGTGCTGTTGTTGTGCTGACAGTAGTTGGCAAATTCCATGTCGCCGCAACATGGTGGAACCATGTCAAGTCACCAATAGCCTTTTTGCTCACTGCCAATACTGACTTCCAGAGGGCTTTTTGGTATTAAGCTGTGTATGCCAAATATGCCAACTGTCTTAATAGCAAGGAAGCTAAAGTATAAACTTTTTTGCCCATACTATCCAGCTTCCTGGAATCTTTGTTGGGAAGCTAAGAGGAAAGGGGAATCTTTGCCTTGTCACAGGCAGCTGGCTGGACCACTCCCTCATGATCAGCATGAGAATACAGGTATTCAGAACCCTGTTTATCTACTTGTTCCTTTTTCTTAATTTTCTTACTTTTGCCATTAACTGAAGTAGGTGCTGACATGACTCTACAAGTGGCCCTCTTGAGAGACTTGTAAATGGGCAATTACAGCCTTTTTGTAGAAGTTAACTCCATTATATCCAAACATTCCACCTCATCCTCATCCTCTTTAGTTTCCTGTCAGGTGATGTTGAAGCTATTTAACATATGCCTGACAAAAATATAGTGTGAGGTATAGTTGTCCGAGGGTCTAGAAAGGGAACCAAACTCTTGTTCTTCAGAACCGTCTGGTTCTTTCTAAAGGTTTTCCTTCATCCTCCTCCTTCTCAAAATACAATTCAATCTCCTCCTCCACAGGCATTGGGAAAGGAACCAGAGCCTGTCGGGGGAAGGGGGCAGGCATAAATTCCCATAGCCTGGAATGCCTGGAGGAATTGCCATGCCTTAGTCATGTCCTTTATTGAGAGCATTTTATTTGTATCTGCTGGCAGCTCCATTCCTTTTTCTGGAGAAGAGACAGCAACATGTTTTATTTTTGGTTTTTGTCTTGACAGGCACCGTCTCTGGAGTCTGCTCAAAGACTAATTTATTTTTACTGGGTTCAGGGCTACCCCATCCAGACACCCTGACTTCTTGGACCCTCTTTTGCAGCCTTTTCTCTCTCATCTGTCCCCGTGACAGGGACTGTTGCTTACTTTGAGGGTCTGGACCCTCATCTGAGCCTTTAAGTGACATGGAGGCAGACTGAGAAGCCATAATGTCTTCAAATTTTTTAGCCCTTTTCTTTTGCGTTTTAGGGCAAAATTTAATGCAAAGCTCACAACTGACAAAATCGTGATCTGGACCCAGGCACCGCAAGCACAACTCCTGGCAGTCTGCCTTAGCCAGGAGTTTAAAAAAAATTATAATTTTTAAAGTCTGTGGCTCCCATTTTCTTTTTGGGCCTGTTAGTCATGCCAAACACTAACAACCATTTAAAAAACTTTTCAGTTACCAAAAACAGTAATTTAACCACAAAAAAGACCCCTAATAAAGAGAAGAGATTTAAGTTAACAAATGCAGTTCAGTTTCTTTTTAAGAAGAACTGTGGCACTTACAATGAACACTTAATACTGTTCAAACTGTAATAAAGCCAATTTATCATCTCAGTTCCTAGAAAAAATGAAACTGAGAATACCCACAACAAATTATCACTAAGTGGTAATTTAAACATCAATAGTCTTTTTTTTATTTTCTTCAGAGATAAATGTGCGATTCCCTAAACCGGGAACTGCACCACAAAATGACCTTCTCCGATTCCTGGGAACCAATGTGGAACCGGAGAATCACAAAAATTAAACCAAAAAACACCTTTAATAATGCAGAGTAACTGGGAGATAACTAAAGAGAAGAGAAACACTTTAAATAATAACCAGTAAACCGTAATCAGCCCTTAAGTGAAGACTTCAGGGTGATTGCTTTCTTCAGGTGGAGAAATAAATCTACCATTAGAATATCAGTGTGAGTATGACCACACAGCAGAGTTTTGAATTTCATACTAAGATTGTCTAATTAGCATAAAACTCTAAGCCACAGGGCAGCTCATTCCTGGGGAATGATTGCAGCTGTTAAGCATAAGTGAGAGATTCCTGTGATTTGAACTAACCTTTTCTTCTCATACAAATATCTGCAAAATATCTGTTATGCAACTACACAGTTATAACATTCTGAAACATCTGTTAGGTTTTTTTACATATTTCCCCCCTATGCACAGTCTGAGACCTCCATCTACCAATGCCAAGCCTCTATTTCCGCTCGTTGAGACACCATTCACCAACCAGTCCAGGAACCCGAGGCCCATCCACATCGCACTGCCGTGCTGCCCCCCTGGCTTGCCCCACAGGACCAGGTACACCTTAGCCACTTTGGCATTTGTTTCCCAGCTGTCTATCTGGCCACCCACATCGAAGGTGAAGACCTGGACTGATCCCTGGATGGTGGTGGTGATGGTTCGACAGTGAGCGTTGGGGGCAGGCAGAGGTTTCATCTGCCCAATCCTGTCCCAATTTTCACCTTAAATCCTGCCCTCCCTCCAGAAGCATGCCATGTCACTTGGTGCTGGCATGCCAACACACCAGAATGATGCTGGCGGACACTCCAACTTCCCCTTCCAAGCACTTTCCCCTGCACCACCACATACAGACACTCAGGTGGTGGTAGAACAGCGGACCTGCAAGTCCCCCTTCCCTGGAGGAGGAAAGTGTCCACTGGAAAGCTTGATCCTCCTCCTCCCCGCGGCCAGCTCTGGCTTGTTCCTGAACCTGGGTCATCGGTGTCACAAGCGGTCGCGCCACACTGCGCCAGCAGGACGGCTTCGGAAACAATTGTTTATGCTATTATCTTTACTCACCTTGATTATTATAACTCCCTTCTTCATGGCCTCCCTAAAAATCTAATTGCTAAACTTCAGCATAGCTGCTGCTACCAGCCTCCTAACTTGTTTAGAAAGTTTGGCCACATCACCCCCACTCTTAGAAGACCTTACATTCATACCTGCATATGAAGCAGGGTCAGACATGATGGACCTACAGTGTGACTTCCTACCTTTAATTACTGTTTTACTATGTTTATTGGCTAATTATTCAATTCAGAATACACATCAAATTGCTTGCTCCGTTGGCGCAGCAGTAGCGGGGTTCTAGAATGAGTATGGGTCATAGGAGGGGCAGCTGGGGAGAGGAGGATTGAGTGTCTCACAGAATACTCTCTTCCCCTGGGAAGAAGGAGGGGACTCACTACTGCTATGTGACCGACACCTGGGTAACCGGGGTGGCACTGGAGACTAGAGTGCACGCAGGGGCAGGGAGGGATGCCATTCGCTGGGCCGATGCTGACACTGTGTGTCCTGTTGGTTCTGGCATGCACATCCCTGCAGAGCAGGTGGGGCTAGAAAAAGGAAAAAAATACCCTCAGTCGTCGCAAAATGACAGCCCTCACGGAACTCTCAGAACCCGCCCCCACCGACCCAGGCTGGCTCCCTGGACACAAAGTTGTAGCCTTTCTGAGGGACCTGGGCCAGCCTGAAGACCTCTGCCATGGGGAGGGGATACCGTGTGGGCATAGCAGGAAAGCAAGTAAGCCCTGGGAGAAGAAGGGTTGATGGGATTGGGGCTTTGTGGGGCCTGATGCAGCTGAGAGTGAACAAGGGTGCAAAAAGTGTACGTGTAAAAAAAAAAAAAAAAAAAAAGAATACACTTGAAAAGCCATACTTGTTTTTAAAATCTTCATGGACATGCTCCAATCAGCCTTTCATAGAAACACAGATATCTATGGACAGAAAAAGGCGCACGGTCCATCTAGTCTGATTCCTGCCCAGGTACTCACCATACTAACACTGCCACACCTCACACATAGCCATCATCCCTCAGTTCTGAATAGATACTGTCAGCAGATAAGGGTCGCCAGGTCCATCTAGTCTGCCCATTTACACTACATGACGAAGCAGCCAGTGACCCTACAAGTCCCATAGCCTCCCCCCTCATCATTTTCACCAGACTCATGTGTCCCCCTCTCTTTCTGAAAGCATCAATTTGTGGTTTCTGACAAGACCTTTTCTCTGCTCTGATACTAGTCTTCTTAAAGTTCCTACTGTATACTGACACTTTCAACAGCCTGTGGTAGAATGCTGCACCATCAATCTGGAAGTCTTCTATTCACCTGCTTGCCTCTCTCACTCTTCAAATCTCAACTAAAAGCTTGCTTATTCTCCTGAGTCACTGAGGCTTTATCTAATCTCTTTTCTGCATTATTTTACACTCGTACTGGTATATGCATTCGTACTATGTGTGTGTGGTACTTATTTAACATTATGTACTGTATCTTGTTACTACCTGTTGCATGTGTTACCTGTTCTTACTGTTCTTGCATTTTATATTACTACGTAACCTGCTGGTTGGCATTATAGCCTAGAGGTTAAAGAAATGAGTTATGAATGTACTTTGTGCATCCAGCAGAACTGGGTTCAATTCCCATGACCTCCACTTGCAAACTGTGGGACCGTAAGCAAACCACTCAACCTCACTGTGCTACCAGACACAACTGAAAATGAGCTTCAGCTGAGTGTGCCTTGCCCCACTGACACTGTAACATAAAATAAAAATAAAAAGATGCAATTCTATTGTAACTTATGTAATACCTGCCCATACATCTCAACTGTCACACATTATGAGGTACATCACTCATTTTTTTCTCTGAGAAACCCTTTGCCCGCATGGGGAAGGTGAAATTCCACATTTCCCACTGAGGCTTTAAAGAAGAAATTCAAAATAATTTAATATGTTCAGTTGTCAAACATTATGAACATTACTGCACTGATCGCCATAGTGTTTTGAACCTGCAGTGCTACATCTGAAGATTTGTCACACATTTTGGTGAAAAAAGGTTGAGCAGTATGTGCCTGCCCCAGGTCCTCATTGAGAACGAGATTCACGCAAAGGGTTTACCCTGAATAGTAACAAATAAAAAAAAAAAAAAACATAAAATAACCATCCAAGTTGTAATTTTGCACACTATGGCTCTGTAAAGCATTTTATGAAACTTTTGAAAGAAGATGCTACAGAATAAAAAATCAAATGAATAACTGTAGATTTCACAGGAATGTGTGTATTTGTTAAGCTGTTAGATTTTTAAATTACCGGAATGTTTAAAACATACTGTATGGTTCACCGCCACGCACACAGCAGGGCTATGGTCATCATTTTAAATGCTGCAGGAAAAAAGGGTGAAAGACCTAAGCAAAACCCAGCACTGAAGCGACACAGGACCGAATGCTTTCCCCTTGACTGCCTTTCTATTAAACTTTCATTTTCTACAGATCCAACTATGACTTGAAAATCATCAGCCAGTGGCCAATTTCTGCAGCCCATGGCTTGTTACCCTGCAGGAATCTACAATCTGAGATATCCAACGAGAAAGGCTAATACGTCCTTTTGTACTTGTCAGTAATCTGCTGAGGAAGAGCATATTGAAATGCCTGAAACTTGCAGAGGACACAAACTCATAGCTACAAGATTCCCGAACAAATGTTAATAATACAAAAATACCCTTGATTAAAATACTTTATCAATTATCTGCATCAACATAGTAGAGGGCTTTAAGATGGGATAATATAATTGTCTTTGGGGTGAGGCAAGGCAATTTTTTTATTTGTTAAGTGTTCTGGAGTTACAAGAAGGGCCAGAGTGAGGCAAATGACGAGGTATAAAGAGAAACTGGGTAGAAACAAAAAGCTTACGTGGGATACAAAGCAAAAAGCAGAACAGAGGCTAGCAGAGAACGGCAAAGCCTGCTTTAGATACACTAGTGAAAAAAAGATAGGGGATAACATAGAAAGGATAAGGAAGGATGGGTGAATACAGGGGATGACAGGGAGAAGGTAAATGTACCAAATGAACACTTTTTTTTGTTGTTGACGGTTGAGGGGGCAGGAGTACTACCAAACAGCAGGAGACAATTCAAAGGTGTTACCGGGAACAGATGTGAGATAGGGAGGATTACAATGGAATATTGGTACTAAAGGGACTGGAGAACTAGTGTGGTGCCTGCAGGGGGTCTGGTCATCATCCGGCTGCGGACAAAGGTTTTTCCTCCATCCCCCATTGGGCCAAATGCATGCAATGGTGGTATGCGCATAGTCCATCTCCATGGGGACACCCTCGGCATCCGCATATGGGAACCCTTTCCCATGAGGTCCAACTGTGCTGACACACAGATTTCTCCAGGTGGGAGTCAACCACGGGACCCCCGACCCCCCCCTCAAGGGTGGAGAGCTGTCTAAGAGATGCTCAGTCCTCCCTCCCTTGGCCAGCCCCTGAGCAACTCAAGTCTATTCTCGAACCCGGGTCACCAGTGTAACAGGCAGTAGCTCTACAGCTGTGCTACCTGGTTGTCTTACACTGGAGTTAATAAGCTTGTTACCCTTACAGCAATATTATTCCATGTTTTCAAAGAACCACATTAGCTGAACTGTTATCGTAGAGCTTCAACTTATGTAGTACCTTAAATAACACTGCCATAATGGAGAAGCCCTGTATTGCACTGCCTTAACATAGTAAACCTTGCTGCGGTAAAGTGGAAGATTAGGATGGCTGCCACAACAAATACATATATACAGTTAAGGACAAAATGACAGCAGGCCTTTACTACAGTACTATTTTGGCTTTAAGTCTTTAGGTTCATACAGTATATTTATTTTCTATTTTTCCCTTTCTCCTCAGTTAGCCCCCTTCTGCCTTGCTACTCCCCCCCCCAGCCCTGTCACCTGTCATCTAAGGGGCTTATAGCCCTGCTGCCTTCCTGTGCCCCAAGGATTACCCCTGTGGTGGAGCCTCCCAGGTTCCTCAGGCCTGGGAGGAGACTAGGTGACACACGCAGCAGTGGGCAGCCCAGTGGTTGATGCAGAGCCTGCAGGGGGAGTGTGGTATCATCCTGCAACAGCCTCAGATTTCCACCTTTTCTTCTCCTCGGGTGCCTCATGGGTCAGGACTGATGGGATACATGCCAGTGCATGTATCTCAGTCAGGATGTGCTCGCCCGCCCCTTGTGGCTCCACTTGCACTACTACCTGTGGGGACCAAGGTGGCAGTATTTCAGTGGGGCCAGCAGGCCTCCCTCCCTCCTTGGAGGAGTGCATCTTGTGGGACGCTCAATCCTCCTCCCCCAGCTGACCCCCGAGCAACCCCGGTCCAGTCTCGAACCTGGGTCGCCAGCACGGCAGCATGTGATGTCCCAGTGCCTTGGCCATCTGTGCCACTGGGACAGCAGCTCATACAGTATTTAAGCTTAAATCTGCCCCACCCCGTCTTGAATCAGTTACCTATCTTATGGCTGACAGCCTCTGCTGGCAATTTTTTTATATTTTAACACCACCAGCTGTGTAAAGAAGTATTCTCTGACTTCCTTTCTGAACCTTTTAATTTTTATTTTGTTTTTGTTGACCGGGTAAGTGCACTAGACAAATCCTGCCTATTTTCAGGCATGACCACGGGGAATACAGATGAATGCCAACTGACCATGACCCAGATTAAGCTGTTGGTGGTATTTTTAGTGAATGAGGGAAATTTGGCCAGGACTCCAGGGAAATTCCCCTACTCTTTTCAATAAGTGCCATGGGATCTTTAACAGCCACCTGAACTACCACCAATCCAGGCAGATGGGACCTCGGTTTAACGTCTCATCCGAAAGACGACACCTCAGAAGTGCAGCACCCCTCTCATGCTGCACCAGAGTGTCAGTACTGGGATATTAACCCAAGTGCCAGATGTGGGAACTGAACCCACAGCCCTCTGATCTCCCGGCCTCAGAGGTGAGTGTGCTACAATGAGCCACTGACACTGACCTTCCTCCAAGTCAGTTTGTAACCATGCCCTCTTGTGTTTATCTCTCAAACTAAAGATGTTCCCAAGATCTACACTGTTAATACCCTTTATATATTTGAAGATATGAGTCAGTTTCCCCCTTTCCCTTCTATCTTCCAGGCAATTAGTATTTTTCACTAATAGAAAATAAATTATATTTACATGTGAAACGTAATTTATTTTCATTTATTACACAGTGCAGCATCCATTTGATTGGCAACTTCAGTCATTAATCCCCTTCTCACTTCCTCTTTCCTTCAAACCACTGGAAACACGTTTCAGAACGTCTTTAAAAGTAAACCACTGCCATCTTGTTCACCACTTAATCCTACATCGCACAATTTTATATATATATATATATATATATATATATATATATAAATATATAATACATATTTATAAAATGGGGCATACAAACTGACTAAATCAAACAACGTCATTGGTTAAAACTCAGCACCTGAGAGTTGATAACCTACCTAGACACTGCACAGTTGGTAACTAACCTATCTTAATCTACCTAGCAGCAACATAACTAAATGAGAATAAAACCTTTTCCATTACAATATTTCCCCCCCCACATTATAAACACAAAAACCTGCAACACAGCATAGGTTTCCTCAAAACAAATGCAGTCCCTGGGTTAATTCAAAGGCACATTGCCTTTGTTACCAAACTCACCTATTCTACCTAGCAACAACCAAACTAAATGAAACGAAAACCTTTTTCCATTAAAAAAAAAATTCCATTTAATAAGCGCAATAACCCACTCCAGGGCATGGGCTTCTTTTCATTGGCCTAGTGCCTTCTAGTCCACCCTGGGCTTGTATTAATTTTCTAGAAACACATGCCCTGTTGTGGGCTGCAGCATACACTCACGCACGGAAAACATTTGTGTCAATGTATCTGTCAGGGTCATAATGCAACTAAATTATGGAAATGTGAAGTTAAAGTTTTCAACTTCCATTGCCCCTCTACCATTTCCCACCCTTATGAGCCAAGCCAAGCCAAGCTACAGGTCTAGGGGCCTCGCCCCATAGGTGTGTTATTTGATGAAATACTACTGCCGTCCTGATGAGGTGGCATAACGGCTAAGAAATGTTGGTTTTAATTTGCGGTCTGGAGACACCGAGGATAATCTATTTACGCAGGAGTGGCAATCTCTGGTCTTTTGTGGATTAACAAGGCATGACAGCAAACACTGCTGCTCCAGTGAATAATAACCAATAGACCAAACTACTCATTTGTAAACCTAATGGAGAGTTACCAACTCAAGAGCAAAGTTCTGACTGGCCAGTAACTGGTCATTTTTGATGCCTGTATGGCTCAGCTGCTAGTCGTCTCTGCCACTGGTTCAGACACTGTGAGAGCTGAAGTTCCTATTCAAGGATCTGGGTATCTACCTAATGTTAGTCCTGCGATATAAATGAAAATTACGTACCTACCGTAATTCCTGATCTTCTTGGACGAGTCTCCACCACTCATTCACACTAGTGGGATTAGCGCCGGAGGCACTAGGACCCATCGGGAGCAAACTTTTTGCTGGAGGGTCGGCGCGAGAGACGGCGCCGCGAGGCATGGCGCCGCGAGCAGCGGCTCGAGCGGGCAATGACCATCTCGCGACGCACCTCCAACCGCCTCAGTACCTTTTTACCAAG
This sequence comes from Neoceratodus forsteri, assembly GCA_016271365.2. Classification (NCBI taxonomy): domain Eukaryota; kingdom Metazoa; phylum Chordata; order Ceratodontiformes; family Ceratodontidae; genus Neoceratodus; species Neoceratodus forsteri. The sequence goes on along the minus strand of CM057459.1, from coordinate 436,082,383 downwards.
GAGGTGCAGCGCAACTAACGTAAAGAGTAGATCTAACCTAAAAACGGACATAAGATAGTCCGCACGACCTGTAAGAAGGGTCAGCAAAGAAGTCCTCACGGCCTAAAGATTTGAGGGAGTGAAGACCAACACAGCGGTGAGCTCGGGGGATGGAGGGTGGGCGTGTGAATGAGTGGTGGAGACTCGTCCAAGAAGATCAAGAATTATGGTAGGTACGTAATTTTTCATATCTTCCTGGACATAAGTCTCCACCACTCATTCACACTAGTGGGAGAGTACCAAGCTGATAATCCCCAAAAAGGCGGCAGGAGAGCCAGAGCTCACGCGTCTAAGATGAAACCCCATTAAGGATAGTTCTGCCGAATGCGAATGTCGCCTAGCATGAACATCCAGTGCATAATCTTAACGAAGGTATGCACTGAGCTCAGGTGGCGGCGTTGCAGATATCGCAGCTGGAACATTGCGAATCTCCGCTAAAGATGCCGCGACCGCCCTAGTAGAGTGAGCGTACACTCTACCCTCCAATTTAACTTGAGCCATGGAGTAGCAATGTCGAAGGCATGCCACTAACCATGATGAGATGCATCTAATAGCGACGGGTTGACCCAGCCGGGTGTCGCTGAAAGAAACAAACAGTTGCTGAGTCTTGCGAAAATTCTTGGTTCTATCTAAATAGAACCGCAAGGCTCTCTTAACATCCAAGGAATGAAGAGATCGTTCCCCTTCATTCTGGAAATTAGCGAAGTAAGAGGGAAGTACCAGAGGTTGGTTTAGATGGAATTCTGACACAACCGTGGGAAGAAATTTAGGATGGAGAGAACCACCTTGTCTTTATGGAATACAGTATAAGGAGGTCCGTCACCAAGGCATGAATCTCCGAGACCCTGCGGCTGAGGTAATGGCCACCAGGAAGGCAGTCTTCAGGTAAGAAATTTTAGCTCACAGGTAGCTAGGGGCTCAAATGCTTCCAGTGAGCATGTCCAGCACCAGGTTAATGTCCCAGGTTGCAACTGGACGCTAACAGGGTCTTGGTATGAAGAATCCTTAAGAAATCTCTTCACCATAGGAAGCTGAGCCAGAGTCAAGGACGAAACCGGCTCATGGAACGCTGAGATGGCACTAAGGTGAACTTTAACTGTGGAGCACTGGAGACCTGAGTTTGATAGGTCCAAAAGATACTCCAGAACCTTGTCAGGAGGACAGGAAAGGGATTCAAGAGGACTTTGCACACAGAGAGAAAAGCGTTCCATTTGAAGCGCGATTGCTGGGTGGCTGGCTCGCGAGTCAGAAGGATGTCCAGACTCTACGAGAGACGTTGAATCGATTCACTTCTACCTCTTCAGGAGCCACGCATGAAGGTGAAGTGATTTCAGGTTGGGATGGACCAACGAACCCTGAGTCAAAAGGTTGATTTGCAAGGGAAGTGGTCTCGGAGAGACTGCCAACATACTGTTGAGCAGAGGAAACCATAGTTGCCGAGGCCAGGAGGGAGCAATGAGAATCATTTTGGTCCCCTGAGACTCGAACTTGAGGAGAACTCTGGATTAGAGGGAGCGGTGGAAAGGTGAAGAAACATTTTGTCCACCGCAGCCTGAACGCATCCTGACAGAAAATGCCAGGCCCTGGATTTCTGGAGCAGAAGAGAGGCAGTTTTATGCTGAGTGGGGATGCAAAGGTCCAGGTCTGGAGTCCCCACTCTTGAATAGTGACTGAGCCACGGCTGGATCGAGAGACCACTCGTGAGGGTCTGCCTCCGTTCTGCTGAGGTGATCTGCTAGATCGTTTTGTATACCTGGCAGATAAACAGCCTGAATCAGAGACTTGTGCTCCAAGCACCACTCCCACACCCTCATTGCTTCCCTGCAAAGGGGGTAAGAATGAGCACCGCCTTGCTTGTTGATGTAATACATCACAGCTTTGTTGTCCGTTTGAAGGAGAATGTTCTTGTGACAAAGGATATCCTTCAGAGCTCGGATCGGTAGAGGACCGCCTCATCTCCAGGACATTTATGTGGAGAAGAGTTTCTAACTGAGTCCATACACCTTGGAGTGTGGAGGGTGCGACAGTGAGCTCCCCATCCCATTAGTGATGCGTCTGTGGTGATGGAGATCTGATGATCCGGGAGCAAGGGAACCCTTCCAGGAGATTGCTCTGAGTCCACCAGGTGAGAGACCTTCGAAGGGGCTCCGTCACCTTGATGGGATAAGACTGGGGGTGAGAGGTCGGAGACCACTGAGTGGAAAGCATCCATTGGGTGGTTCTCATGTGCAACCGGGCCAGGGGTACAGTGAACACCGAGGACGCCATGAGACCCAACATGCGTTGCATCAAGAGAGCTGTAACCGATCGGTTCTCCCCGATGTAACGGGCCATCCGAAGGATGTCGAGTCTTCTGTCCTCTGGAAGGAAAGCCTTCACGGAAGTGGTGTCTAGAAGCGTCCCTATGAAAAGGAGCCTCTGGGAGGGCTGCAGTTGTGATTTTTTCAAATTCAGCAGAATTCCCATGGACGTAAGAAGACGAGAAGTCGTTTGCACGGCTTCCAAGGTCCCTTGGCTGGAAGGGCTTGCTAGAAGCCAATCGTCCAGGTAGGGAAACACTCGGAGTCCGATCTTCCTGAGATGCGCTGAGAACTGCACAACACTTTGTAAAGACTCCTGGCGCCGAGGATAGCCCAAAGGCAGGACTCTGAACTGATAATGCTGACCCAGAGCTACAAACCTGAGGAACTTATGTGGGTCGGGTGGATGGGGATATGCTGTAGCGTCCTGCATATCCAGGAGGTCAGCCAGTCGTGTTGATGCAGCAAGGGTAACAGGGTACCTAGGAAATCATTTTGAATTTCTCCTGGGGAGAAATTTGTTTAACTTTCTGAGGTCTAGAATGGGGCGCATTCCCCCAGATTTCTTTGGAACCAGGAAGTAATGGGAGTAGAACCCTGTGCTTCGCAGATGCGGAGGCACCAGTTCTATTGCCCTGTTGCTTAGAAGGCCCTGGATCTCGGCGGTGAGGAGGTCTGACTGAGAGGCCGACAACCTGGGTTGTCGTCTGGGAGGACAATTCGGGGGGGTTTCAAAAAATTGAGAGAATAACCCTCGCAAATTATCCGAAGGACCCATTTGTCCGGAGTTATGGACTTCCACTGGTTGTAGAAGTACATCAGACGACCTCCCACTGGAGGAGAAAGTTCCACCTCGGGCAATGTGGATGGAACTTGGCCCAGCAATTCATAAGGTGGCGCTGGGGGCTTTAGGCCCCTGCGCTTTCTGCTGCACTTTCTTTTGAGGTTGGGCAGGTTGGCTTTTATGGAAGCTTCCCCTGCCTCTGCCTCGAAAGGACTGACGACTATGAAACTGACGTCTGTTCACATGTCCCCAAGAGTGAGCAGGCGGAGGTCTGGCCAACTTAATGGCCGACCTAGTCTTCTGAGTGGCCTCTAAGGCTTGTTCCACCTGGAGGGCGAAAAGAAAGGAGCCATCAAAGGGCAGCCATTACCTGCTGCTGAGCATCATTCTGAAGCCAGAAGCACGCAGCCAGGAATGGCGCTTGAGTACAAATACCTGCGGCTGCTGAGCGAGAGCAGTGTCAAAGCGCCCATAGCGGCTTTGACCTGTTGGTTATTGACTCAATACCTCTAGTAACGGCCAGAGCTCTGACTTGAGTCCGAACCGAAGAGCTTCAACCATTCTTTTCAAAGAGTGCCACAGGATATACTCATACTGAGAAAAATAGCCTTGATAACTGGCAATACGCATACTTAGAGTGGAGGCAGCAAAGACTCTCTTACCTAATGTATCAATCTTACGAGACTCTTTGTTAATAGGTCGAGCTGTAGTAGTTTGAGGAAGAACGACCTTATCATTCTCTGCCAGGACTACAATAGGATCCAAGGCTTGGGATGCCAAAATGGGGCGATCCTTGGGAGCTGAATACTTCTTATCAATGGATTTAGCCACTGAGGGAATAAGAGCAGGATTATTCCATACCATTTGAGACAGCTGCCTCAAGGAAGGCTGGATCGGAGGAGTCAAACCAGGGATCTCCGCAACATGAAGGTACTGGAGTCTTAATATCTTCCCAGGATCGACGTCTGTAGTCCAGAGAGAAAGAGTGGATCTCAGGTTCTTCAACAGAGACTTAAAGGACAGGTCCTCACCACAGGCTCTGTAGAAAAGAAAGATCCTGTTTCTCCACTTCATCACCCAACTGAAGGTCTGGGTCAGGCTCAACATCATCTCCTGATGGTCCAGGAAGGACTGTTTGGACAGGAAAGGAGGAAAATTAGGAGGAGGAAGTAGCAGAGAAACAAGGAGAGTCCCCAGGGCCCCGGCGCCAGAAGGCAAAACAGGTAAAACGGCACCGCAGAGGGCATGGCGCCGAAGAGGGCACGCCGCGCCGGACTAGCAGGGCGCCAAGAAGAACCAAGCGCGCACCGCGAGACCACAAGCGCCACGGACGGCGCCGCAAGGCCCAGCGGCACCGAAACGCGGCGACCGCCAGCAGACCGCGAAGGCGCCGGAAACGCCCCAGAACCTGGAAAGCTAGAGAAGGAAAAAAAAGAGATAAGGGCATCGTGTGGCCCCTCGCCGCAGCCATGTGAGGGGAACACCTAGCTGCGGAGTCACCGCACCAAGAAGGCACCGCACGACTAGGAAGGTCCAACCGCCCTACCCGATCGCTGGAGGAGCCCGGGGGCTCCGTGGCAACCGAGCCAGGCAGGAGAACCAACCTCCGAGCCCATCGCTCCATAAGAGCGGCCCACTGATGAAACTGCTCATCTGGAGCCCTACCTATAGGCGGGGAGGGGCTCCGATGTCGAGGACGATGGTCACCAGCAGTTGGCGACTCCGAAGAAGGAGAACGGCAACTAGCTACGATAACCGACCGTCGACGCGCAGACATACCAGAGGGCGACCTCGAGTGATGCCTTCTCTTTTTTGACCTGTGGGCCGAAGAAGAGCTCGAGGCCGAACGGTGCCGAGAATGCGACCGTTTATTTTTATGCCGACGGGGGGACCGCCCATCCCCCCGGGCATCGGACTGACCGTTGTCGGAACCCCGCTGAGGAGAAGGAGGCTGACCGGACCCAGCCCGGCTGACTGAACAGCTTTCATACGAAGTCTCCCTACCGTCACCTGACCTGCTCATGGTCGACTCCGTCCAGTAGGCCGAGACTTCTTCAAGTAAGTTAAATTTAAAATTAAGCAATACTACTACAAGATAATGTTACAAAAAAATAAACTGAAAACTATGCGCTAGTTTGAAGTTTGACTCCTGACAGGCGAGCGACGTCGTCACTGAAGCGCACTCGACGGCGGGAAAAAAGGAACTGAGGCGGTTGGAGGGTCGTCGCCGAGATGGTCATTGCCGCTCGAGCCGCTGCTCGCGGCGCCATGCCTCGCGGCGCCATCTCTCGCGCTGACCCTCCAGCAAAAAGTTTGCTCCCGATGGGTCCTAGTGCCTCCGGCGCTAATCCCACTAGTGTGAATGAGTGGTGGAGACTTATGTCCAGGAAGATTATAGTTTACGGAGTATGGGATGCTGCACTGCTGGAAGTACCCTTCTTCAGCTAAGACAAGTGATCTGTCCGTCTCCAATGTTCTTCTTATGCATACTAAAGATCACTGGCAAATGAAAATACATAGTTCTTTGCTTTTATTAGTAAGAAAACAATAACACACAAAAGGGTGTATGGCAGTGCTCAATTACCGCACGCCATGACGCCCCAAGTGAGTTGCCTTTAACCACCTGGAAAGAGAGGTAATTTATGGCATTATCCCACACCATAGTATGTGTTATTGTCCTTATAAAGTGATTTTAAAAGTTAGCAAGTCCTACAAATCTGGATACAGTGGCTGCTCAAAATCCCTGTACTACATTTAGAACTTCAAAAAGTGATACAGCTGCCACTTTCCTCATCAGACATTATGGAAGGGGGTAAAAATACCAGTTTCTCATGACTCTCCAATGGCCCACATGTAAAGGTCATCATTTAAAGAACAGTAAGGCAGTTCAGAACCTCTTACAATCAGTCTTTTAAGCAATAACCCACGACAGGGTGTTGGTGATGCTGGGTTTACCCACGCCTGGCGTGGTTTGATCACGAGGCCGCAGCCCAAGTGACTAAACCTTGCCAGGCGTGGGTAAAACCAGCATCACCAACGCCCTGGAGTGGGTTATTGCTATTATAGAAGTTGCTTGTTTTGTTTAACAGTGAAAAAAAAGTAGTAGGATTTTTATTTTTCTTTAAATTAATGAGAATGTTGCAAATATTCTTCCACTGAAGAAAACAGTCCACATAGCTGTTTGTTGTTGAACAAGGAAAAAAATGTTTATTTAGTGTTTAATAACATGGAAAACTTGGTGATTTTGAATTTATTTTAAAGAATGGAAATGAACTTGTTGATAACTGCTAACATTGTTGTTTAGAACTCGTTCTGTGATTTGATATGCAGTCTGCATTGGTGGGAGTGGGTTGCTGCGGCTTGGGAGGTAATACTTTGTTGTGCTGCGTGGGATGTGCCGCCGGGTCATGGAGTAGCTGAGAGACAACTGCCGTGGGTAAGGACTGCTGGCTGTTTAGGGAGTTTCTGCTCATCTGAATTGTACTTGGCTATGAAGTGGTGGGAGCTGCTTGCTGTGGCTATTTATGTAATCAGGGTGTAATGGTGATGTTTTCTGGTGCCGGAAAATCGGGTGTTTCAGAGGTCGCTACAGCACTGCTGTGCAAGGCTTGTGGTGGTACATCTGGCTGGGTACACACCACCACTGTTCTGCCGGTTCGGAGTAATGTCTGGCAAAGATTTAAAAATTGCGTTGAGGTCTGCTTCGTCTATAAGCTTGAAGCTTTTTGGCATTAAGTCTGCATCGAGGGACATTACAAAAGCCAGTAATGGAGGAAATCAATATGGCAGCAGTCTGCAAGTGAAACAGGGGTCGGAGGAATTCTAGTGATTTGGTGGCTGCGAGGGATTGACTGACTGGCACCTGCTTGGTTAGTAAGGCTGAATTTTACAATGATGCCAGATTGCCAGTCAGCCAATGAGAAGCGTGGATTTGCAAGTGGCATTGTATAATTTGTTTTAAAGAATGATCAGAACTTTCTTGAGTGCCTCCAGTACTGTGCTCACATTTTTCCTCTGGGCTGACAATCAGCTCCCTCCCCCCCCATCTTTATTTCTTAACTGAAACCCACTTTACTTAACGAAATCAGGCTGTTGTACTGCATTATTTTTCTGTTTTCACTTGCATGTTTTGGACACCACAGCTCTCTTCGGTCTGTGCACTGTAGTTTTATTACTACTTTATTAACTATAAAGCTAATCTTTGAAAAGTATACCTGATTTTTTTTTTTTATTTCAAATGACGTGTAAAAAAACAAAGTCCATTTTATAAGCACAATAAGACGCGCCGGGGGTGTGCTTTAGACATGTCTAACGCAAGCTGGGGGCTGTCATACCCCTGGCCATGCATTAGATAGGTCTAATGCACACCCCCTTGTGTCTTAGTTACTGCTTACTTAATGCATAGTCATGTAACCATTTCTGACCAATCAGAGTGCTTGTTTGAACCAAGCCATTTTATAATAAAATATTGTTGTTATGCTTACCACAGTGTTTGTTCTAATTCGCCTTCTGTTGCTGCCCACTCTCCAGCACTCTCAGATCCAGACAATTCTGATGGTAACATTTGTCATTTTTTTATGAAATGTTTTTTTTTTTTTTTTTTTTAAAGGCACACAATATAATATAGAGACAGAATGAATTTTCCTTGTACTGTGGAGGTTCAATTTGCCTATTTTTGGCAGAAAATAAAACGATCTTGCAACAAAACTTTACTCATAACCCAGTTTTCCTCCTGCTAAAAAGAGAAGGAGCAGAGAAGGTCCTCCTCTTCCCAAAAAATGTTATGACTTGGAGAATTTGAGAACGAGCCAACAGTGATAGCACTACAACAGACAAGTACATCTGAAAGTGGATTTCATTCACTATAGACTAGCGTTCTGTAGCATATGTATACCAGAATAGTGAAAATGAAACTGTTCTGTATCTAGAGAAAAGCCATTAGATCATTGTCACAAATTAGTTTTTATGTACGCTTAAATGAAAAATAAGCATATATGGAGAGCTACTGCACAGCAGCTAAAACAGAGCTCTAATATTTATCTCTTAAAGGAGAATTGCATCACACGTATCCACAAATGTAAAGTGGCAGGGTGCTGAGCTTAACCACTGGACTCATTCTGAACCCGTTACCACCTAAAAAGAATGCCTGGACACACAGAGGAGCCTACAGCCATAGGATTCAGTTTGGATCCATGGGAATACAGCCACCTGGAACAGGCATCTCTCGAAAGAGAACCATACTTAACCTGCAAGCCTGTATTTTCTGCAGAGGCTGTTTGATTCACATTCTGGTACTGTTCCAAATTTACTGGCCCAGTAGTAAATTCACTGTTTTTTTCCCAAACTTACACACTGGTGCAAAAGACCCGTTTAGAATTGTGTCATGTGGTTCATGTCCTGGTTTATTATCATGTAGGCAGTCACAGTAAATTCCTGTTCTAGTCTAGAATTCTGTAGTTGAAGTAAGGAATAAACCATGGCAGGGTATGCACAGTTAGCATTTCTGATGCATGCCATAGGGGGTATGAGGTATAAGGCTGAATGCAGAGTGTCCTTATTACCTTAAAAGAGCATCAAAATTGCTATAGTCACACAATCTGGAGTGGGTCTAACCATTCATATAGCTTTTCAATGCAGGGTCATGGGATGTGCTGTGACCAATCAGAGCAGAGGAGTTTTGGAGCCCATTTTATATATCTTTTAACTATAGAGTTTTAGAGTAGGGACCATAGGAGCCGACTCCATGAAAGCTAAGTTTTAGCACCTACAAGTTGGGATATAAGTACCCTCAATATTTTCGAGCGCAGCCTGCAAACAAAGGATTATTAGGGAACTTGGTCACAGGAAAAATACTACCTACTAGCAATGAGCACCCACAAAGATTCCTGAAAGTTGGCATTCCTGGTAGGGACATATAAAATGGGTTCTAAAACTTCTTCACTCTGACTGGTCACAACACATCACATGACCCATACAGTGAAAAGATAGACAGACAGACAGATGTCAGATCTCCTTTCTATGATCAAAAGAAAAAAATACTTTTTACCAAATAAAATATAACATTTTAAGTGGTAAAATCCACTCCAGGGTGCACGTATATAGCAATTTTGATGCTTTCCAGGGACATAAGGATAATTGGTCTTCGGCCTTGTGCCTCATACCCCTAGGGTGTGCATTATAAATGCTAAATACGCACATCCTGGAGTGGATTATTCCTTACATATACTACTGCTCCACAGGTTTTATTTATTTATTTTTTTATTCTTTTTTCCGCCTATTCCCAGCCTGCCACCCCCGACCCTTCAGGGGAGACATTAGACATCCCACTGCCTGCAACCCAACCCGAATGGACCCCCAAGCCCCATGGAGCTGCAGTTTATCCCCTGGCGGGGACAAGGTGGGGGTGCAGATTCCCCGTTACTTACATTTCGTTGGTCTGGGGTCCGTCGGCCGGGTGTAGGCAAATCATGGGCACGTCTCGGTTCCCCATCTTCCCGGCGGTGATGGGCTATTTTCCGTTTTCTACCCTCCCATACAGCGTGATACTCCCAGGACATCATGGTGCAAGGCGCCCGATGTCTCGCTGTACAATGCCGCTTCAGCCCTATCTGGTGGGGCTTACAGTACTCAGGCCACCGCTCGAGTCGCTGAAATATCGGGCATCGGCAGTTCCCTCTCCGGAGAAGGTGAGCTGTCGTGGGACGCCAAGCCTTATCTCCCCGCCAACCACCAGCAACCCGAGTCTGCTCCCGAACCCACATCACTGGTGTGGAGCGAGGTGTGGCACCAACGCCACCGGGCCGGCCTCTCCACAGGGTTTTAAACGGTCCTCACCACCAGTGAGTAAATCAGAAACAGCCATTCAGTTTACTAAGAAACCAGTACAGATGGAACAACAACAGAACTGGAACCAGTATTTAAAAAGAAGTTTGTACAGGAAAAACTCGGCTTACAAATTCCAGCACAGTTCTCCACTACGGGGCAGAACAGAAACAACATGCATTTGAGGTTGCCTGTGGTCTTTAAAGATGCTAGGACACTATCCGAAAAGAACAGAAAACAATGCTCATGTGAAGGGTGACACTCCCTCTCAGCACTATGCAGGCACTAATGCAGCAGTTCCTGGCTTTGTGGGAGGATGTAGCTCGAGTACAATGCCCGGTGTAACTGCTGTCTTGAAAGCATCGCATAACAGACACTGCTGTATAAAGCAGCTGCAATGTAGTTTGTATAAAAAGGTGCTACATAAATACTGACACACTATTTCACAGGAAATGACCAATGGCGTAAAGAAAATAATGATCACTTTCACTTTTTTCCAGCGTGATGTCACATGGACACCAACTATGACCTCTGTGCTGAATGTAAACAGGTTAATAAAATGCACCTTCTCTAGCCTTTCATTAATGGTCAGTACAAGACCAGAATATAGGTCAATAATACCACTTAACTGCAATACCATTCAAGATACAAGTACAGCACAGCCGTAGGCCTTTTAGTCTGAAAGAAAAATGTTACCTTTCATTTGACTGTACATCGTCTCTGACATACTCTGTGGCGCTACAAATACAACTGTCTGTTTTTTCTAATGACAGGAAGATTTTACTTCTTTAATGCAGTTACATGCTGCATTGAGACTGCAACATCACAAAGTGTGCATTCACCCTGTGCACATGTACAGTTCCTTAGGCCCCGATGGCTAGCTCGTTCCTCCCCAAGCACTGCAGACCTGTCCGGTTACATCTCTCCACAGAGAGTGACATGCTTCGACGAGGTCAGCTTCCTGACAAGACCATCTGCCCTTCTAGTGTGAGAGAGAGAGGGATGGCTGTGCTGAAAGTGGGTGGGATAAATTTAGAGGTTAGTTACACTCTGTATGTCAGGGTCCCACTGACTGCACTGCACAGCAGTCTCAGGTCCCTGGCTGCACTTACAAAGTCAGCTCCTCCACAGACGCCAGTAAAGAAAGAAAACATTTTGCATAAGACCACCACCTACTCCACCAGCAGCTCCAAAGAGGAATTCAATAATGGAAAAGTCGCAGCCTTAGATTGGATAATCATAATCCTCCTCTGAGACACTAACTGCAGTCAATACACCAATTTGGGAACGAGTGCCTGGCAGTACTGGAGTGACAGAAAGCAAATCCTGCAGCAAGGTAAGCATTCTGTATCTTAAATAATTTCATTTTATTCTGATATGACTGATCCGACAGAGGTTCTAGTGCTGCAGCTTACTGCAATTTATGTCATGTCTACAGGCTTGCCATACTTTATGATCCTCTGCGCAGCTGCATTTCAATATGTTAAGATATATATGGGCTTGCATATTTTGACAGAAGAAAAATTAGCTACTGCGGTACATTAGCAGTGGCAGTGTACTGCAGTCCCAGCCATTCCCTATGAACAAATCAGCTCATTATGGACAGTGATAATGGCATCTCTGAAGACAACAAAATCTGTGCACTGATGTACTTGGCATTTTCCCAAAAGTGCAAGGAAAAATGACTGGTGCTTGGCTCATACACTGAGCCACTGGTACAGAAGCCAAGGACCACCCCCGGAGCTGTACTAATATTAACTACACTATAGTCAGTCAGAAGGTTTAGTAGCCAGAATCTTTAGCTATTAACCCTTCAGCAGACTAAAAATCGGCAGACAGCAACTACTGCACAGAGACATTCTTGGCCACTCATTAGCTATGAAAATATGCACCTGCAACACATGACAGGCTGTGCAGTCATGCAGACTAAATGTACGCCTTAACTAATTCTTCGGCACATGGTACAGCTGAGTGCCATTAAACCACTCAAGAAAGGTATTTTGCAACAACCTGTGTTACTGCTCAAGAGATTGCATAACTGTTCTTTTTTTCAGAAATTTCAGTCAAGTATTGAGGTTAAAGGTCACAATTGTGTGGTTGTGTAACTTAAAAACATGGGTGTTTATAGCCGGCCCGGTGGCACTGAGGGTTGAGGCACTGGACGCCACACCTCGCGCCATGCTGGTGACCCGGGTTCAGGAACGAGCCTGGGCCACTGGGGGTCGGCGGAGGGGGGGGGGAGGATTGAGCATCCGGAGGACTGCTCTCCTCTCTCTGGGGAAGGGGACTAGTCGTCCCACCCACTGACTGCCCTCTAGCGGTGGCTGGAGGGCAGTATGGGTTGGGAGACTCGGAAGCCAACATGCTTACATCAGAGGGCAGGGAAGGGAGAAAACGGAAAATGGCCGGTGCTCCACAGACCCGTGGTGGTCTGACCACTCTGCTGAACTCTGCCTCTCACCACCACCACCGGGAATCCACGGGGGAACCTGGGGCAAATGAGCTGGGGTCAAGCCAGAGAATGTACCCCCTCCGAGGGGGGGTCATAGCCCTGTGGAGCCCTTGGCAAGGAGGTAAAAAAAAAAAAAAAAATCATGGGAGCTGGAGAGTGGGTGGCCAATGAGATTGCTTGGTTTCCCATAGCCATTTTATGAAATGCAGTAACTGATATGCAGTTTCTTTCTTACTGGCTTTCGCAAACTGCTTCATACTCATGGCTCACTTACTATGGCACTCCACAACTTTTCTGTTCATTTTGCCTACACCTAACCCCCCCCCCCAATTCCGGCATTATACTTTACTGCCTCCATTAAATTAGGCATTACCTACATGCAAGCCCTTTTTATACCTACGCACTTGAAGTTTGTTCTGCTTATTTGCTGTTTCATTTGTAACTGGAGGTATGCTTGTGCTCCTCCTGGAGCTCCTACTATCTAACTCCGTTATACTGCAAACAACCTGCGTGTTCTAGCCACTAAATCTCCTTATGTCTAGTACACTTGTTAACCTTGCATCATATGACCTTTGCACTCGCTATTCTCATGGTCTCTACCCTCCTACACATAAAGCAAACTTGCTGCGACTCCTACCTACTGTTTGTACTCCATAAAGTCCTACTTTTGTTGTTGCACATGCGGCTACTGTCTGCTTTTTGGTACTTATCTCCTTTTATGTAATCAGTGCTACCTGAAACGCCGTACACTTTATGTAAATCAGGTGTTTACAGCTAAAATCTGCAACTGTGTACTATGTACCCAATCTGTCACTCTACTACTGAATGTGCCTTGTTGTAAAATATTTTACTATGCAACTCCTATCTCCTCGCCCCCAGGTCGCACTGGGAGACGAGCAACTTGTTGTGCAGTGTGCCTTACCTGGTGAAACTTTTCAATAAAGTAATACTTTAAATAAATTGGTTGGGCAGAAGAGGTAGTTGAGAGTGGGTTGGGCAGGAAGATACTGGAGTTGGGGGAAAAACTAAGAGTGGGTAAAGAAACTGGGGTGATTAAAAACTGAATGCCAAAGTGTGTGGGGAAGGGGTGGAACACAAGTTTTGCTTTATGGGAGCTGTAAGATTCAGTTGACCCTGGGAAGGTTTAATGACGAGGAAGCAGAGCATCTGAAAGCTCTGGCTCTGAAAGTGCTGCTGAGGCTGCAAGTGGGTAAAAATTGAAGACTGGTGTCAAGGAAGCAGAAGAGACAGTAGAGGAGAACCAGGACTTAGAGAATAGGGAGGAGGGGCCACACCACATAAGATTTGGAAAATTAGGAGGTCATTTTTATTTTTTTTTTTTAATTTTATGTAGCTGGGAGCAAAAGCAGGTCTTCTGAAGAAGTGTGATAAGGTCATGTTTGTGGGCAAGTAGGCAGATTACATAGTTCTGGGTTACTAAAGGGCAAATGCACCTTTTGGCTAACAGGAATGTAAAAACAGTAGTCCATACAACTGGAGACACTCATACAGCTGTGTTTCTGCAGATCTCACAAAAGAAACGTGTCCTATAGGTTTGTAACAGGTTTGCCAACAAGAGGAAATGAAGAATCTCACTTTTTAGTTCCAAGCTTATCACAGATTGTCCTTCTCAAAAGAAGATGTCAACAAACATCTACAAATGACGGACTGCTAACTTTGCCATCTGTATTTTTCAGCCAGGGCAGAGATACCTAGCCCATTTCCATGTCTGACTGCAGCAGATTAAAAATAAAAATCCCTATATGTTTAAAAGTAAGATTTAAATTTACAAACACTGTACAGCACTTAATTACAGGCATTTTCTAGATGAAAGTATAACCAAGCCATCCTTGCCTGAGGTGGACTTCACCTGCTACTTGGGAGGGTGGAAGGGTTGTTTTCCAACATGTGCTGTAAGGGTTGTACAAAGGTACTGTTTGCCACTGTACCTGTTTACGTGTCTTTTTTTTTTTTTTTAACAAAAGTAACTTGGCTAATGCATCTGTTTTGCTGTAGACTTGTAGAGAATTAAACTCGGCAACTGCATCTGTTTTACATAAGGTCATACAAAGGTAATCATTATAGGGATGGCATGTGTTTTACTGAAGGGTCATTTAAAGGTACAATCCGCAACGTGCATTCTTTACTATGGAGTTGTACAAGAGTAAATAAGGCTACTCTCTTGCAGGTTGGGTCATAAAATGATAAACAGCTACGGCACCTGATTTTTCTCAGTCGGTTTACATGTAAACAGCCATTACACCCAGTTCACTAAAGGGTTTTGCAAAGGTAATTCAACTTGCAACTGTTTTAAAACAGACTATAACAATGGTGAATGTGGATACTGCATTGATCTTACTGCAAGGGGTTGCGGTAACCCTGATTACTGTACCTGGTTTGCTGTACGATTTTACGAAATGTAAACTTTGCAACTGAGCCTCTATTGCTGTAGGGTTTTCAGGTAACCTCCGGTACTGCATCTGTATTGCTGTGGGATTTATAACATAACTTCAGCTGCCATACTAGGTTTTCTGCATAGTTTACAAAAGTAAAACTTGCCTAATGCACCCGTCTTGCTGTGGGGTTTTTAAGATAACCTCAGCTGCTGTACTCTGCTTATATTACAACTTTACTAAAGTAACCTAGTCTGCTGTGCCTTTCTTGCTGTAGGGGTAGGGTTCTGAAGTACTACTGTACGTAGACGGCAGTATATCTACTGCACCGGTCTTGCTGCAAGGTTTTAACCTTGTCTGTTGTCCCAGGTTTGCTATATGGTTTTTAAAACATAAACTCCATTACTGCATCTGTATTGCATAGGGATTTTTAAGGTAACCTTATCAGTGTCAGTGGCTCAGTAGGTAGCACACTCACCTCTGAGGCCAGGAGATCAGAGGGCTGTGGGTTCAGTTCCCACATCTGGCACTTGGGTTAATATCCCAATACTGACACTGTAGTGCAGCATGAGGGGGTGCTGTCTTTCGGATGAGACGTTAAACCAAGGTCCTATCTGCCTGGATTGGTGGTAGTTCAGGTGTATGTTATAGATCCCATGGCACTTACCGAAAAGAGATGGGGAATTTCCCCGGTGTCCTGGCCAAATTTCCCTCATTCACTAAAAATATACCACCAACAGCTTAATCTAGTTTAATTTCAGTTGGTTACCATCTGTATCCCCAGTCGCCCCTGAAAAAGGGACTTGTGGGCCTACCAGGTCAACAAAATTCAATAAATAACCTCAGCTGCTATACCTGGCTTGTATGGTTTACAAAAGGTAAACTCCGCTAATGCACCTCTCTTTCTGTAGGATAACCTTGGCTACTGCACCTGTATAGCTGTGAGGTTTATAAGCAAACTTCAGCATTGTACTAGGTCTGCTGTATGATTTACAAATGTAAACTCAGCTACTGCGGCTCTCTTGCTGTTGGGTTTTTAGGTAACACTGACTACTGTAACTGGTTTGTTATATGGTTTTACAAAAGGTAACCTTGGCTACGGCACCTGTATTGATATAGGGATTTAAGATAACCTTGTCTACTGCACATGCCTTGCTGTATGGTGTGAAGGTAACTTTGGGTACTGCACCTGTATTAATGTGGGGATTTAAGATAACCTCGTCTACTGCACATGCCTTGCTGTATGGTGTCAAGGTAACCTTCGCTACGGCACCTGTATTGCTGTAGGGTTTGTAAGATAACTTTATCTGCTGTACCAGGTTTGCTGTAGAGTTTTACAAAAGGCAAACTTGCCCACTGCACCTGTTTTGCTATGGAATTATTTTATGGTAACATTTTCTACTGTACCTGGTTTGCTATATAGTTTTACAAAAGGTAACCTCAGCAACTGCACCTGTATTGCTGTGGAGTTTTTAACATAACCTCAGCTGTTGCACTTTGGTTGCTGTATAACACTGCAAAAGGTAAACTCAGATACTCCACCTGTCTTGCTGTGGGGTTTTACGGGTAACCTTGGCTACTGCACCTGTATTACTCTGGGGTGTATATGTAACGTTATCAGCAGTACCTGGTTTGTTGTATGGTTTCACAAAAGGTAAACCCGGTCACTGCACCTGTACTGCTGTGTGAGTTGTAAGATAATCTCAGCTGCTGTACTTTACTGTACAATTGTACAACAGGTAAACTCGGCTACTGCACCTCTACTTCTGTGCGAGTTTTAAGATACCCTCAGCTGACATACTTCGGCTGTTGTACAATTTTACAAAAGGTAAACTCAGCTACTGCTTCTGTACTACTGTGGCACTTCTAAGGCAACACCAGCAGCTATACTTGCCTGGTGTCTCTTTTTTAGAAAGGTGAACCTGGCTACTGCACCTGTTTTGTGGTAAGATAATTTAAGGGTATCTGTTGCTACAGCAATTATTTTGCTTTAGGTTTATAGAATGGAAAGTTCAGCTTCTACATCTGTTTTAATGTTGTATTCTACAGCCACAAATCTTACTACAACACCTGTTTTACTGTGGTGTTATACAAAACGTAGACACAGCTACAGCACCTGTTTTACTGTAGAGGTATGGACAAGTGAACAGTTACACGTCTCTGTTTATACAAAGACAAACTCCGCTAATTACCTAGTTTGCAATATGTTTATACAAAGATAAACTCTGTTACTGCATCTCGTTTGCTGTGGTGTAACACAAGATTAACTACTGCACCTCATTTGCTGTACGGTTCCGTGATTGAGTTTAAATTCATATAACTTAATGGCTAAACTCAACATCTGTATCTGTTTTACGGTTGTGGTTTATGAAGGTAAACATCTACTGCGCCTATTTACTGTAGGGTAATACAAAGATAAACTCAGCTGTAATAACGCTAACCACTACGGGGAAATGAAGCTACACTTGACTTCTACTCCTCTTACTTTTGGGCAACTGAAAAGAACATGTGGCTACTACACCTGTTTTGTGCATGCACTGATACAAAGCTATGCTTGACTATTACACCTTTTTGCAGAAACATTATATAAGGGTAAACCGGGCTGCTTTATTTGGTTTACTATTGCACCTGTGTTACAATAGGGTTCTACAGTGCCCTTGGTTCTTGCACCCGTTCTACTGCAGGGCTGTAAAGTATCCATGGTTACTGCACCTGGTTTACTGTATGGTTGAAATGTGTTGTTGGCTACTTAACCTGATTTCCTGTAGGGATGCAAGGTACCCTCAGTTACTACTAACAGTTTTCTGCAGGGTTGTAAGCTACCCTCAGCTACTCCACTTGGTTTGTTGTAGGATTTTAGGGTACCTTCGGCTAATACACTGGGTTTGCTCTAGGGCCATAAAAGTACCCTCATCTACTATACATGGCATGCTCTTGGGTTGTAATGTACCCTCACATGCTTTACCTGGATTGCTGTAGCGTCGTAAAGTACCCTCAGCTACTTCAACTGGTTTGCTGTAGGGCTGTAAGGTACCTTCAGTCTCTTCACCTCATTTTCTGTAGGGTAAAACACAGTACAGGTAAACTCAGCTACTGCATACGTTTTGTTTTACAGTTATACAACAGCAGCAGTGGCTACTGACATTGTTTGGTTTTGGGATTCTAAAAGATAAATATTAGTTACTATAACATATTACTGTCAGGTTATTTAATGGTGAACTCAACTGCTACACCAGGAACGATGTTGGGTTATAGAAAAGTAAATTTTATTACTGCAACTGTTTTGCTGCAGGGTTTGACAAAGATATGAAAATTACGTACCTACCGTAATTCTTGATCTTCTCTTGTATCTGCACCATTCATTACTGCTTGGGTTAGTGCCAGAGCCACGCACCCGCTACAGGAGATTAATTTTTTTGAGTCGGCTCAACGGCCAGCCTCGAGAGTTTACCGCCACAGGCCATGCATGAGGGGCAGCCGTTAGGGGTGCCGCAGATTCCTCCTCCATCTCAGTTCTGGTAGCCAGAGAGGCGAAATAAAGGGTAACGGAAAAAAAGGAGAGCGAGGCAAGAGAGCCGAGGGACAGAAAAGGAAAGGATATAAACTGAAAAAGGAATAAGCCGTAGAGGACAGATAGAAGAGAGAGAGAGTACCCAACTCTAAGGACTCGAGAGGGCCTCCTTCTGGGGCGGCTCCAAGGAGGAACAGATAAAAGAAAAGGAAGAAGAAGAAGAAAGGGAAGAAAAGAAGGGATGCTGAGAGGGGAGAACACTGCCCATAGATACATTGGTTGAGAGGCTTATAAGCTCGGAACCAAAAACAAGGGAGCAAGAATCCCTCCTGATAGGACTGAGAGAAGGTTCAACTGAACCTCTTGTATAGATTGGACTCAAAGGCCAGATTCTCAAATTTCTCATCATCCCAACCCCTTACACTCTAGCTGAGAGCTCAAAGGCTGCCCAGGCAGAAAATCTGTTCCAGAAGGAGAGTGCCCAACTATGAGGGGGATAGGCCCCTTAGCACCTTGTTAAGTGCTAACACCAAAGTGTGTGGGTAGGGGTTAGGCCCTACAAAAGGCAGCTTTGTATGAAGGATAGAGTGGGAACTCAATCGGACTCCCTGAAGGCAAGGCAAGAACAACAGCTCAAGGTTAAAGAAGTGCAGAAGCACCAACCAGAAGAAGCTGACACAATATTAATACATACCTGCCAGAGGGAACCTGAAAACTGGGTCCGAGCCATAGAGGGACGGTCTCTTCAGCTGTAAACTGAACAATGTGGCTAAGAAGCCAAGAGGTCACCCTTAGGGGCAATCAGAAAGAGTTCCCTCAGGACAGAATAAGTCCTACACGTTCCCCTTTACCTTGAGGAAAAAGGATCCGTCCAGAGAAAAATGGAAATCAGGATAGGTTTATTTTTTTTTTTTTGGGGGGGGGGCATAAAGGCCAAAAAGGAAGGGAGAGGAATGAGAAGGGAGGGGGAGACGCTGCAGTAGGAGGCCGCTGAGGGGAAGGTGGGCGGGTATCAGTAATGAATGGTGAAGATACAAGAGAACATTAAGAATTATGGTAGGTAAGTAATTTTCATATCTTCCCTTGTCAGTCTTCACCATTCATTACTGCTTGGGTGAGTACCAAGCTCCCCACTCAAGGGGGGGGATAATAGAAACCCTGAGGGAACAAGACCCCCAGCCTCCTGCTGGTGGGGAACAGGAGGGGAAGACTATGGGCTAATCAGATGAGAAGCCTATGGCGGAGGAGAGCTAGGAGGTGTCCCTCGGGGATGGGGAGACAGAGGAAGCCCCTGGAGAAGCCTCCTAGCCCTGGAGGAGGAAAAAAGACGGGTCCCTCGGAAAGCGAAGCAAATCACCCTATGCTGGGCCAGGGGTGACAGCCTTGATAGAAGAAGCCATGCCGTCCGTCTAATACAGATCGCTGTCCCTGCAAGCCTGGAAGCCACCTCACTGATGTCGTAAGATGCCCTTGCTTGGTGTCTTGCCAGGTCCAGGCCTATAGCAGAGAGGGCAATAGCTTGTCTGGATTGCTCCATATCAGGCATTGATGCTAAGACTTGGGAGAGCATCGACCATAAATGCCTACTGTAGGCAGCATGGTGAGCCTGATGTGATGCAATGCATAACATCGCACGAGAGGAAGAGAACACTCTTCGCCCCCACCGATCAAATTGTAGGGAATCTGAGTCCGGTGGACGGTCGTGCGCCAGGCGGCGGCACCTGAAGGGAGTTTCTAGGTATGCCAATCCCGAAGGCAGGTTGGAAAGAGTACCTAGAGACTCCAATGGGGCACAATACCTTCTTCTGCAGTCTGCTGGGGCTGGAGAAGGGGTGGCTGGCAACTGCCAGGAACGGATAGACGCCTCATGGAAGAGAATAGGCAAGGATAGTATCACCAAATGCTGGGCACTGAATTCACTGAGGAATTCACGTGTCTCCCGTTCGGTATTGTCTCGCTTAACAAAAGAGATGCGAAGATCCCTCACCATCCTCGAAAGGAATTGCTAATATTCAGTGAAATCAGCATCGGAGGAGAGATGAGCAGTGGGTTCCTCTCCCTCCGAGGAGGAGGGAGATGAGGATGATGGAGAACTCGAATGTCCAGAGGACTCCTGCGGCAGTGGGGATAGGCGAAACACCCGCTCGTGTATATATCTAATGTATGAGGGGAAGGCCGCCGCAGAGCCTCTGAACGTCTCCCAGGATAACGGGCCCGTAGGACCGACATGTCCTGGGAGAGAGGGGGGTGGCTGCAGAGGAATGGGAGAGGGACACCTACGGCTACGGCGAGGCAACTGTCCTCTGCTGAGGCTCTGAAATCCAGAAAACGGAGCCCGAGCTGGCGGGATCCCGGAAAACAAACCAGGTCGCAGAACGGAACCCTGGGGATGCGAAGCCTGGAAGAGTCTAGTAAGGGATCTTCCCCTGTGACGGACTTGGGACTGCATGGGTCCAGAAGGGTAGCCCACAGCAACGCAACAAGAGGGGTCCCTGGAGCTCGAGAGGGAAAGATGGGGCCCAGCGCTAGGGCTCCTACCTGCACCCCAAGGGGTGGCAGGTGAAGACTGAGGCGCCTCAACCCAGTCTCTCAACCCCCCGAACTCTGAGAATGCCCTCCTCCTCGACCCCAGTGACACCCCACCCCGAGGAGGTGCAGCAGCACCGGGATCAGCAGCTACCACAACCCCCTCAGGAGGATGAGCCCCTCCTTTCACCTCCACGCCATCCCCCTCCAGGGACCCCAGACCATCCCCAGTCTGGGAGGCCTCAAGAGAGGACAGCGGAGGAGACAGAGCAATAGGTGCGCTGGGCCGCCTAGCACCTCGTCTCACTGGAGACCTTGACTCCGAAAAGTCAAGGTGGACTGGTCCACATCCGAATCATCCTCCTCCGAGGAGAAAGAGACCAGCTGGACCTCAATACTGGCCACCCCAGGGGTCTCCAGTGAAACGGCACCGCGAACGGTGCCGGTGCCAGCGGCGGCGGACAATCTCGGACCACCCGCAACGGCCAAACCCAGCCCTGACTCCCCAATGGCGCCAGTTAGACCTGTGGCACTGCCCTCAGTGCCGGGACCTGACTCAGCGCCGCTAGGAGAGCCGACTGGGTCCACGGCACATCGGGCAGCACCGAGAGCCAACACGGTGTCGCGAATGGCGCCGCCTCGATTACCAGCACCGCGAGCGGCACCAGGAGCCGAAGCGGCGCCGGAAGGCGGTGTCGAGTGTCCACCGATGCCGGGCCCAGCACACCTGGGCCTTGACACTGGGGAAGCCTGCACCTCCGAAGAGGTGACTGCCGAGGCGGTATCTCCACCGTGGCCCCGGGAGGGAACCCAGTGTTCCTCCGACACTGCGAAATAGGCCTCCTCTTCGGCAAGAGAAGATGATGAGGCCTCCTCCTCTCCAGACCGTATAGGCCTGAGAGGGGACCCGGAGGAAGGGTCTAGAGACCTTACCTGGGAATCCCTGGAGCGGCGCCGTCCCCCGAAAGTCGGCGGAGCCTTGCCGATCTTGAAACCGCTGACTTCCAGGATGCGACGGTCCATCAAGAAACAGGCGTCGCACGCATCCATATTATGGTTGGGTCCCAGGCAGCGAAGGAAAATATCATGCCTGTCCGTGACGGAAAAATGCCGGCCACAGGAGCACAGACGCATAGGGGCACGGCCTGCCTTAGACTTGCGTTTTGCCCCCGAACCTGACATGATGCAAAACAATTAAAGCAAAAAACAGAACAGCTCTCAGTGTCGTCGAATATAATAGAGAAAACAGAATGGTCTTACCAGTTGACGACGTCGAGAAAAAAACGGGATGAAGGAGAAGTCTGTGAAGACAGCCTCGACAACAACAGCTAGGCCTAGTGACGTACTAATTAACTCTTCCTTGCAGCAGGTGCAGCCTCGACGGTGGGAGAAACAGAACTGAGATGCAGGAGGAGTCTGCGGCACCTAACAGCCGCCCCTCACGCATGACGCATTGCGTCGCTCTCGGGAGCGGCACCGTTGGAGCCGACGCCAAAAAAAAAAAAAAAAATCTCCCATAGCAGGTGCACGCCTTCGGCACTAACCCAAGTAGTAATGAATGGTGAAGATTGACAAGGGAAGATCAGTGTGACTAATGGGCCTGTGTTACTGTAGGGGTCACAAAAAGGTAACCTTGGCTGCTGTGCCAATCTTACCTTAGGGGTTCACAAGGGGAAAATGTTATTATTGCATCTGTTATAATGGGAGAAAATGCAAGGGTAAACTTGAGTACTGTACCAGTTATACTGAAGATTGTGTGAAGATAAATTCAGCTTATTGCATCTGTTTTGCTCTAGGGATGTACAAAGTAAAATTCAGATACAACACCTGTCTTACTATAGGGTTCTACACAGCTAACCTTGATACCTGCATCCATATCACTGGAGGGTTTTATAAAATAAACAGCTACTACACCTGTCTTGCTTTAGGGTTATACAGCGGTAAACCTGACTACTATACCTGTTTCACTGTAAGATCAAGTGGAGATGTAGCTCAGAGGTGGAGTGAATGCTTTGCATGTTGGAAGCCATGGTTCATTCCATGAAACCAGTCCCTGCTTATGAATTACAGGGACAGACATAACTAACCTAGAGTCCCTTCTGACCTTAAATGACTATGTACAGTTGTGGCCAAAAATATTGGCGCCCTTGCAGTTTTTTCTAATAATGCACCATTCCTTCCAGAAAATTGTTGAAATAAAAAAATATTTTGGTATCCACATATGTATTTCTTTGGTTTGCAGTGGAATAAAACACAAAAAGCAGAAAAATTTACTAAGTCTTAGCTTATTCCACACAGAAATCCTTAAATGGCCTGGACAAAATTATTGGCACCTTTTAGAAGTAGTTAGAAATAATGAGATTTCAAGCAGGTGATTCTCCTTCACTTTGGAACTGAACTCACCTGTGGTGAGTTGCAGGTGCCTGCAATATAAAAATCACTCATTCAACCAGTTTGAATAGAGGAAAGGACTCATTCTCCTGTTTTGTGTCACTGTGTGTACCGCAATGAGCATGGAGAAAAGAAAGACAAAGACAGCCAGAGAATTGTCTGAGGAGTCAGACAGAAGATTGTAGCCAAGCATGGACAATCTCAAGGCTACAAATCAATCTCCAGAGACCTTGATGTTCCTGTTTCCACTGTATGTAATGTTATCAGGATGTTTAAGGCCCAAGGCACTGTAGCCAACCTCCCTGGACGTGGCCGCAAAAGAAAACTTGATCGAAGATTGCAGCGCAGGATTGTTCGAATGGTGGAGAAAGCACCTCGATCAACTGCCAAACAGATTCAAGCTGACCTTCAGACACAAGGTATGCGACAGTTTCAACTCGCACATCCGACGCCAACCAATGAAAGGGGTTATATAGTAGAGGCCCAGGAGGACCCCACTGCTGAGAGAGAGAGACATAAGAAAGCCCAACTGGGGTTTGCCAAAACACACCTGAACAAGCCAAAATCCTTCTGGGAGAATGTCCTGTGAACAGATGAGACCAAATTAGAGCTTTTTGGTAAAGCACATCATCTCTGTATTTACAGAAAACAAATTGAAGCCTTCAAAGAAAAGAACACCTTCCCTACAGTCAAACATGGAGGAGGTTCAGTGATGTTTTAGGGTTGCTGTGCTGCCTCTGGCACTGGGTGCCTTGAACGTGTGCATGGCATCATGAAATCTGGAGATTACCAGGCCATTTTGGAGCGCAATGTTGAACCCAATGTCAGAAAGCTGGGTCTCCGTCAAAGGTCATGGGTCTTCCAGCAGGACAATGACCCCAAACACACTTCAAAAAGCACCCAGGAATGGTTCAAGACAAGACGCTGGACTGTTCTGAAGTGGCCAGCAATGAGTCCAGATCTAAATCCCATTGAAAACCTGTGGCGAGATCTGAAAACAGCAGTTGGGAGAATGCACCCTTCAAATCTGGGAGAACTGGAGCAGTTTGCACAAGAAGAGTGGGCCAAACTGCCAGTAGAAAGGTGCAGGAAGCTCATCCATGGCTATAAGAAGCGGTTGATTGCAGTTATTTTGACCAAAGGCTGTGCTATCAAATATTAGGTCTAGGGTGTCAATAATTATGTCAATGCCATTTTTTTCATTTTCTGATTTAAAAGGATATATTAACTTCTGAATCAAATACAAAGGTTCTGTAATATTAACAGAGAAATAAAGAATTGTGGAGACCAAATACTGTACTGTTCTTAATTTCAACTTATGTTTAGAGGAAACTGTGAGTTATTTGAAAAAGTGCAAGGGCACCAATATTATTGGCCACGACTGTAATACACACATAAACTCTTCTACTGTATGTGTTTTACTGTAGTGTTAGTAAAACATAAACTCGATTACTGTCTGTGTTTTACTATAGGGTTTTGCAAACTAAAACTTGACTACACCTGCTGGGTTGTGTCAACAATAACACGCTCCATTCGTACTAGGCTATTTGGACACCTCAGATGTGTTTTCACCTTGCACCTTCAACCACCCAAGAAGGTAGCACATCTTTGTATGAAAATGCCCCCTAAAGTGTGTTATTCTGCTTATAAGATGGCTTTTGAGATAAATAAATAAATGTCAAAATGAGCTAGTGATTAGGTCATGACAAGTCGCGGTAAGAGTAACAAGATAATTACATAATTCTGAAATCCTGCTGACCAGTCAGAGTGCTTCACTTTTCCAAGATGTTTTTATTAATAAAGGTAAACAAACCTACTTTATGTTTAACTGGCTTACCCCAAAAGATTAATATCCAAAAGGAGGAACCCAAGATGTATCCAAACAGGAACCCAAGATGACTTGGGCATCACTTTTGATGCAGGCTTTACTTTCCACGCCCATCTAAAAACCCTGTCCTCAGCCATGAACTCCAGGATTGGGCTCCTCTACCGCCACAAAGACTGCCTCCCAGAATCTGCCTTAAAATTGGCCATCACCTCATCTGTGCTGTCCCTGGCCGACTACGGCCTTCCAGTATACACGTAGCGGCAGACCTGTCCGCCTGTCTAAAGTCCAGACCGCTATTACAAAGCCTGTAGGCTCCTGACCGCGCCCACAGCAGAACTCACACTTGCCTGCTATACACTGCCACTAACATACTCACCTCGAAGAACGACTGAAATACCACACCTGCCTTCTGGCTAAAAATCCCTATCTGGGTTATGCCCACCAGGGGTCTCCGATCCCTGCAACCAGCCGTCCGCCGGTGCTAACCCGTAACTCCACCAAAGCCACCTTTAGTACCCAGGGCAAGGACCTCTCTGCCAAAGATCCTTCCATCATAAGCCCCGCCTGGTTTAACTACCTTCCTGAGGGAATAACAAAGATCCCCGGGATTGGACGGTTCAAAATAGCCCTCCGAAAACATATCATCGACAGCCGGTGCTGTAAATGCCTGTAGTGGAACACAACCCTGTCTCGAACAGCCCCCCAAGTCCTCTGGGTTCCATGGACGATTGGGCAACTGTAGCAACTGCAACTGTAATAATTTGTGTGTATATAATGATCGTGTAACTCAACGTATGTATGTATTCTCACCTGTATCTAACCTCTGTCTATAACCGCACTTATTGTTGTCTCCCCCACCACCATGACAAGGTACCTTTGTAAACGAGTCTCTGACTCAAAGGTTGTAAACTGATTACTTCAATAAATAAATAAATATATAAATAAAACACTGGGGATACAAATGTTTGCCACCAGTTTTGACTACAGACTGATGTGTTTTTGTTTTGCTTGTCTCCCATAACTGTGTTTTTTTGTTCATCTGAATTAACACAGAAACATAGAATCTGTCAGAAAATAAAGACCACTTGACCCACCCAGTCTGCCCTTTTGTTCCTGCCTATACTGTTACAGTAGACCCTACCTGCTCTCCAGCTACCCCCGAGCTGTTTCTACCAAGATTTCTTTGTGCCTATCCCATGCATGCTTGAAGCCCACCAGTGTTTTTTGTCCCCACCACCTCTGCTGGAAGACCATTCCAGGCATCCACCACTGTCAGTGAAGAAGTACTTCCTCACATCCCTCCTAAATTTCTACCCTTCCAGCTTCATTGCATGCCCCCTTGCCCTTATGCACCTTCTCTGTTGAAAAATACTCCCCTCCTGTACCGTTTTCATCCCCCATGAGGTACTACAGGTCTCTATCATGTCTCCCCCGGGTCTTCCAGGATGCACATACTGAGATCCCTCAGCCTCTCCTCATAAGGCTTATGATGCAACCCCTGCATCATTCTAGTGGCCCTTCTCTGGACAGCCTCTACCCTGTCTGTGTCCTCCCTGAGATGTGGTCTCCAGAAACAGTACTCCAGGTGGGGTCTCACCAATGATGGATACAGTGGCAACACCACCTCCCTCTTTCAGCTGGTGATACCCCTCCCTATGTACCTAACATCCCACTTGCCTTCCCTACTGCCTTGTTGCACTGTTTGGCTACCTTCAGGTCATCCAATATGATTACCCCAGGTCTCTTTCTTGATTGGTGGTTGTCAATACGACTTCACCCATTTTGTACTCTGCCCCTGGGTTTCTGTGCCCTAAGTGCATTATTTTACACTTGTTCACACTGAAACCCATCTGCCATACCCTTGACCACTCCTCCAGTTTTCTCAGGTCTCTGCTCATCCTTTCCACACACCCCACCCAACTCCCAGAGTGTCCACCCTATTGCAGATTTTGGTGTCATCCACAAAGAGGCAGACCTTTCCTTTCAGCACATATGCAATGTCTCTAATAAAGACATTAAAGAGGACTGGTGCCAGCAATGATCCCTGAGGCACCCCGCTTGTCACCCTCCCTCCCTTCCTTGGAGTGAACTCAGTTTACCACCACCCTGTCGCCTATCCCCTAACCAAGTTCTTATCCAGTTTACCACCTTTAGACCCATTCCTAAGCTACCCAGCTTGCTTACAAGTCTGCTGTGTGGAACAATGTCAAATACCTTACTGAAATCTACACAGGCCATGTCCACCGCTGCATCCTGATCTAGTTCCTTGGTCATCCATTCAAAGAAATCTATCAGATTCGTTTGACATGACCGCCACCCTGTGAAACCATGATGGCTTGGGTCTT
The DNA here is from genome assembly GCA_016271365.2 of Neoceratodus forsteri. Taxonomy (NCBI): domain Eukaryota; kingdom Metazoa; phylum Chordata; order Ceratodontiformes; family Ceratodontidae; genus Neoceratodus; species Neoceratodus forsteri. The sequence goes on along the minus strand of CM057459.1, from coordinate 436,054,992 downwards.
GTAATCCACTGGGTTCAAGATATTCCACAATCCTTTCCTTCAGCAGTTATTCCATAAACTTTCCCACCACCAATGTCAGGCTGACTTGCCTATAATTGCCAGCCTCCTCTCTGCTAACATTTGTGAGTAGCAGGACTACATCCACCCTCCTCCAGTCCTCCTGAGCCACTCCTGTTTCCAGTGAGCTGTTAAACAGAACTGTCAGAGGTGCAGCCAGCATTTCCCTGAGCACCCTCAGTACCCTTGCATGCACCCCATCCGGCTTCATTGTTCTGTCTACCGTCAGATTAGCAAGTCCCTTTAGGGCTCTCACCTCCAAAAAAGGACTATTGTCCACCTCCCTCCCTCCAAAGCTTTTGCTACTTTTTTGTGGCCCCCTCCTCTCTGAATACAGAACAAAAGTATTTGTTCAGGATGTCTGCCTTTTCCTGGTCCCCCTCTGCACAGTCCCCTTTCCCCTTTTAACCTTACAATCCCACCCCTGGTCTTCCTCTTTTCACATGCATACCTAAGAAATGTCTTGTCCCCTCTTGTTGCCTCCTGAGCTATTCTCTCTTCAGTTTGCGCCTTTGCACTCCTTACTGCTTTCATTGCTTCCCTCTGTTTCCCCTGATACACCTCCCTATCTTCCTTCCTCTGCATCTCCTTATACCTTCTGAATGCTACCCTTTTAGTTTTTACCTTTTCAGTCACCTCATTCGAGAACCGTAGCGGTCCCTTTTTCCTCTTGCTTTTGCTCCCTTGGTTGATGCAGAATTTTGTTGTCTTTACTATGCTCCCTTTTATCTTTGCCTACTGTTCCTCCACTCCACTCAGGTCATACCCCCCTGTAAGATCATCCCCGAGGCCTTCCCTCATCTTTTTAAAATCTGCCCTCCTGAAGTCCAGGACCTCTGCCCTTGTGTGGTTCGATTCTGCAGTCATCCTTATATTGAACCACACTATACGGTGATCCCTATTCACTGGATCCCAAGTGGCCTCCCACCTTGACGTCTGCAACTCTGTCTCTGTTAGTGAGTACCAGGTCCAGTACTGCCCTCTCACAAGTGGGTTCACTGACTAGCTGCCTGAGCTGCAGCTGTGCAAAAGGCAGATGTATACTGGACCTCTCTACCATCTGCGATCCTTTTGCTCATACATACGTCTCTGTATGCTGTTCTGCTGATATGTTCAAGCCATTTTTAATGGCCTGGGTTGCACCTGAGATAGGACCCTGGGACCAGTGCTCTCACCTGGTGAATGAATACATAATTCGTTTTTACCAAGCACAAGAAAAGGTTTCCTAAAAGTGGCCATAAAAAGGGGACATGTTGCAACAATGGCACTTTAATGTTACTGCCCACCATAGAAGTGCCACAGTTTACCGCACCGCACAGGTGCACTGTATCCTCATGAAATCTGCCCTGATATGTCAACAGAGCCTAAACAGCTACAACTTTTCCTCAAACCTTTTTGCTGTTACCACTAATGTTTGCTGTATATTGCAAAACATACTGACAGCCCTGAAATTTGTTTAACTGGCATTCGTAAAATGAACACCCTTTCTTTTGATTTTCACAGTTAAAGTTGACATCAGAGAACACTATTAGAAACTGCTGGGGGCTATCATCTTTACAAACATGCGAAATAGCCAGCAGAAGAAGGCCTTGTGGTCTATCGAATCTGCTCAATTGCGGAGCCCCTAATCCAGAGATTACGGTGGACCCCGCCCCCCCGGAATCCTCACCCTACCCTTCACAGTGATACACCTTGCACTTTATTATCTGCACAGCACTGTAAGTAAGTTATTTATTTATGCTATTTATTAAAAGCCTTTGTTGCACGCTGTTCTGGTGCCATGTGTGCTTGCTTTGTGAGGGTCAACATTACTGCACGCCATACTCCAGGTGTGGTCATACCATGGATCTGTACAGTGGCAGTATAACTATGAATTGTGTTTGTACAGTGGTAGTTAAAAGCTGTGGAAAGATTGTCATTTGCACTTGAGGTGTCTAGGAAAAATAAAGGCTGGCAAAACAACCTTTCATGTGAGTTGGTGCACCCCTCAGCTGTGACTGATGGGTAGAGAAGCACACATTTACTCAGAAGGGCAACTTCAGCAAAACGCTGCTCACTGCCTCCTGTACTTGTCTTGTTGACTGAGCCTGGCATGCTATCACCTCTCAGCAGACCAAGTCGGCACATTCTTAAGTAATGTCAGATGCCCAAGGTCATGAACCCTGAAACACAAACTACAAATTCAGGTCACTGGAGGAACCCAGAACCATCTCCCTACCCCCACCCCACATGCATGTGTGCATCTGATCTGTTACTTCAGGTCCTGTCCTCTTTCTTTCGAGGACAGATAGCCCACTAAGGAAGAATTCTGCTGACAGTAAGGTAGATGGCTGGTGTCATGATTCCCAGAAGACAAACAGCCTTCTCACAAACATGAGCGTCACTATTGCTTTTTTAAAAAAAACATTTTATTTATAAGTTTGCACATATACACAATAGAATACATTGAAGTGGACATCAATTAATACAATTTGGGATCTACTAAAACAGCTTATCAAATCTAAGTATATCATCACAATCCAACTGAGTTACTATCTATGAAGGGGTACAACCATCAAATGTTTAATTATTCACTGGTCTGAAGCCCTTAGCCAGTAATAAGCACAGGCATATCTGGTTAAGTCTGTATATGTAAAGTGCAGCAAACTTGAATTGCTCTACTGCTGCATGGTGCCAGACTGTCAGATATACACACTGGTTTTAAGAGAACACGTCAGTGCTTCTAAAGCCCTCCTCTGTCAGCTATTTACCCTGGATAAATGGCCACCCGTGGAGACCTGGATAAACCCCACTATGAACAATATAAACAGCAAAACATAACGCAGTCTGCTAACTACACCAGACAAGAAACATTAGAATAAACTTTCCCCATACATAATCGTTTCTAGGAAATTTCCCTTCCAGTGTGCTGGTACCCCCGGGTAGTGCAATGCCTACGGTCAGTGCTATGACACCCTCCAGCGCTGCTCTTCATGGCAAAAGACACTTGTCACAATGCAGGCACCATCTTACGTGTCCCCACAGCATTGCTACTGCTGACCCCAAATGTTCAGCTACAGTACTATGCAACACCATCACTAGAGTCCTCAGTACATAGTCTGTGTGAATAGATCATATTTAGAACAGTGGGGTAAAACATTCTTTATAGTTTCAAATGTTCAAGCTTACTCCACGAGATAACCCCACCCCCATGGCAAAGCTCCACTGCACACCCACACCCCAGAAAGATAACAACCATATATACAGTATAGCACTATTTGTGTCCAGCTGCAGAGCAAATCATGGTACATTTTGGAATTTTCATTCTAACCTGGCAAGCTTTGTTAAACAGGAAGAGGAAGGTGCATCATTTTTAAGGAACCTCTGAGCTGGGACATCACATGACTGTGATCAGCTACTGAGGGGAAGCAGGAAGCATGGACTCCTGAATAAAACACTTCCTCCTAGTGTGTCCCATCATGTTCATGTCTCAGAGCAGGAGTGGAATTTCTCCCTTGAAGGCATCTGCAGATAGTCCTCAGTCCACAGGGCACTAGTGCAATAGGGACATAGGATATCCCATGTAACAAGGGTAAGTACACTAAACATTGAGTTATCCCAACTATTTCTGTAAGTCAAATGCATAGATAGCCTATGTTGTGAAGACAGGGTAACACTAATTCATAACTGTCCTGGACTGCTAACTTAGTGTAACTGTATTGAATTTGCTTGTACTGTACCATAGCTTCACCCTATCTTGGTGACCCTATATAGCTAGCCTGTGTTGTTAGGTGTGCTTGTTAAAAGCACTTGTACTGTACCATAGCCTCACCCTATATGGGTGACCCCAATATACAGTAACTAACCTGTGTTCTTAAATGTGTTTGTCTGACTTGTGTTGTACCATAGCAAGCCTATGTTGTTAAGTGTGGTTGTTGGATTTTCTTGTGTTGTACCATAGCTTCACCCTATCTAGGCGACCCTGTTAAGGTTGCCAGTGCTGTTTAGTAAGTGTGTCAAAGGTACTAGTAAAAACTGCTTCCCTATCTGGGTGACCATATATAGGGTAGACCAGTCTGGTTTTTGCATAAGGGCACTAGAGAGGTAGGAGAGAACTGGTTAGTATCAGAAGTTGAAGGGTTATTATAAGGATCATAATAGGGATGAGGGTCAGCGAGGAGCAAGTCAGGTGCACAGACTATGGAGTGGTCTTTTCCAGGGCAATGTTCTGAAGGAGGGGTCACCTTCCCCTTCTGCAGGACCACTGCAGAGCTCCATGCTTTACTGGTAGCAGCAAAAGAAGAGCTATCTCTCCTGCAACACCAGCTCAGGTGGAGCCCACACCCCACAACCTACTACCCCAGAGGCCCAGTGGACCAGGGGGATGGAGAGTGGTGGGAAGGGGTAACAGGTGCAACCACATGGAGGTCATCCAGCCCCAGGCCATCCCAACAGCAAATCACTTTGCACCCCTGGAGAAGACTCATGTACCTGACTCCACTGGAGGGAGGGGGGGCCTGAGTCAGTTGGGGGAGAATGGGAGTGAAGACTTGGTGTACCCAGGAGTAAGAGTAGGAAGAAGGCAGCTAGGAGAGTCTTAGTGGTCAGGGATTCTGTGATTAGGGGAATAGAGAGGGTTGTGGGAAGAGAGATGGGGGATAGTGAGGTGTCTTCCTGGGGCATCAGTTATCTGGGACATAGATGTAATAGGGAGGGTAGCAAAGAGGGAGGGGGAGCTTGGGGTGCTGTTACACTTGGGTACCAATGATCTGATGAACCAGCCTTTGGAGCAAGTAAAGTGGACCTATCCGGGGATGAGGACAGACTGCATGCACATTCGGCTTCCCAGGCCTTTTCCGAGGTCCTGTGTGTGTGAAGTGGGGGGGAGGGGGAGAGGTTGAGGAGTTCAATGGTGGTTAAAATGATGGTGTCTGCAGAAAAGATATCACTTTGTGGGGGACTTCAGGGACACGAGGCTCTTCAGAGGTGATGGCCTTCACCTGTCAAGAGAGGGGTTGATTGCACTAGGGCAGACGTCTGATGTCTTTTTTGGACAGTTAAACTGACTGCAGGGGACACTGAGGTTGGGAACACACAGTAAAGGGAGTGATGGAGGGAAACCTAGCTAGTGCTCCCCCTGTACAGGGGATTGGTAGCAGAAAAGTGGGTAAAAACAAAGTTGACATTCAAACAGAAGTAGTGGAAGAGGCTAAGGGGGGGAAGGCTCTCAGTGTCTGCAAGCAACAGGAACAATAAGAAGCGAAGAAGAAGAAGAATAGGAAAGAATGCAGGAATAGGATCACACAACAGCAAAAGAGGATCTGGAGCTAGTTGGTAGGATGTCTATCTTAATGCCAGAAGTCTGAGTAATTAAATCAGTGAGCTCCAGGCACTGGTGGCAGACACTGAGGCAGACCTTGCAGCCATCACAGAAACTTAGGCCCCAGAGAATAATGCCTGGGACTTGTCAGTCCCAGGTTACACAATGTTTAGACAGGATAAGGGGAAAGGCAAGTGGGGGGTTGTAGCTCTGTGTGTTAGGGAGGGCATAAAGGACATGGTGGAGGGACATATCGGGAAGTAAAGGGACACAGAGTCGCTATGAGTTCACCTCATGGCACCCTCAGGCAAGAAAATATGGGTGGGGTGAAATACAGACCACCAGAACAAAGGGAAGAGAGAGACTGGGAGCTTGGGAAAGAGCTGGCATGGAATGTGAAGAAGGGGGAAGTGGTGGTGGTGAGAGATCTGAACCTGCCAGATACTGACTGGGACATTCCAGCAGCTAGGTGCACCAGAAATCAAGCCCTGTTGGGTACACTGCAGGACTGGCTGCTGATGCAGCTAATTAAGAAGCTCACTAGACAATGGAGCTTGCCTGAGGAAATAAACTTCTAGGACAGGAGGCTCTTCGGAGGTGATGGCCTTTCCTGAGGAAATAAACTTGAACTTGAATTAGACAGGTGGTCATTCTCAACTTGATGCTCACCAACTCAGAGATGGTGGGTGGAGTGACAGTAGGGGGAGCTGCTGGAGTCCAGCAACCTTAATTCCATGCTAGCCCTTTGGAACAGAATGCTTCTATCAAAAACTGAAGCCCTGGATTTCAGAACAGCAGACTTTACATAGGATGAGGGAGCTGGTTCGAGACAAGTTGACCAAGATGGGCAACATTGGAGGTGTAGTGGAAAGATGGGGGGGGGGGCAATCAAGGGGACAATACTTGAGTCAGCAGAGTCATGCACAAGAATTGTTACAAAACTAAACAGATGCAAGAGACCAATATGGTTCTCAGGACGGGTCAGGGGAAGCAGTGAGGGTGAAGAAAAAGACATTCACCAGGTGCAAGGAAAAGCAGGGGGAGGGGGAATGGCGAGAGTACTAAATGAGAACTAGGGTTGCTAAGAGGATGGCCAGGATGGCAAAGGTAGACACAGAACTGGATATTACAGAGGGAGACATGGGTGGGTAAAACATTTCTTCAGATATATTAAGAAATAAAGGCAGTAGAGAGGGGGAGTTGTTAGACAACTAAAAGAGGGAGGGTTATGGCGGAAGACAAACAAAAATCAGTTGTCCTTAATGATTACATCTGCTCTGTCTTCACAAGGGAAGGCAGCGCGCCCCCGCCTAAAAGTGGCATCAAGGCGACTGTCAGAGGCATTCCTGAAATAAAGCAGCCAGTCTTTGCCAGAGAAAGGCTCAAAAAAGGGCTAGAAGCCCTAAAGGTAAATAATGCCTCAGGGCTGTATGGGATGCACCCAATGATGCTCAAGGAATTATTAGCAGAACTGGCTGAACCCCTAAGTAGGGCTGTTTAATAGCGCGGCTCAGACAAGGGTAGTTCTGAAAGACTGGAGGGTAACTGATGTAGTCCTGCTACACAAGGTGGAGGATAAGGAGCAACCAGGGGAATTACAGTCCTGTCAGCCTTACATCTATAGTGGGTAAAATGATGGAGTCACTGGTCAAAGAGGATCTAAGGAACTACCTGGAGAGCAGTAGTCTACAGGGTAATCAACACCATGGGTTTGTAGCAGTGAGGTCTTCACAGACCAACCTGATAGCTTTCTTTGACTGGATAACAAAAGTGGTAGATAAATGCAATGCTGTGGATTTATTGTACTTTAGTTTCAGCAAGACTTTAGACGTGGTGCCACACAGAAGACAGCTGAAGAAGATGGAGGACCTGGCCATGGTTAAGGGCATAGCTAGATGGGTGATAAACTGGTTGAAGGAGAGACAGCAGAGTGTAGTGGTAAATGGGGTCAAATCAGAAGAGAGGGAGGACATGCGTGGGGTGCTGCAGGGATCTTTCCTTGGTCCTGTCCTCCTCAGTATGTTCATCAGCGACACAGGAGAGGGCATCAGGGGCAAGTTGTGTCTCTTCACAAATTACTCAAAGCTTAGTCATAGGGTACACAGTGACAAAGGGATCAGGGAGATACAGAGGGATCTACAAAGGCTAGGGAGGTGGTCTGAGGTTTGTCTGTTGAAATTCAATGCCAAAAAATGCAAGCTTATGCACCTAGGGAACAAAAACCCCAGGACAGATTACTTGATGGGAGGGGCAGAAGTGAGCACTACGGCAGAAGAAAGGGACATGGGAGTCATCATTAGTGACTCTCTCAAACAATCAAGCCAGTGTAACATGGCCTATAGTAAGGTTAGTAAGATGCTGGGGTGTACTGGAAGGGGTATTGGCAGCAGGAAAAAAGAGGTATTGCTGCCTTTATATAGGTCACCGTTGAGGCCGCTTCAGGAATATTATGCTCTGTTCTGGAGTCCTCCCCTAAGGAAGGACAGGGACAAGCTGGAGATGGTGCAGCGAAGGGTGACCAAAATAATTTGGGGTCAATACAGCAGATCTTATGTGGATTGTCTCAAGGCACTGAACATGTACTCACCGGAGACCAGAAGAATGGGGGGGGGGTTATGATAGAGACCTTTAAGCTCCTGAAGGGAATAAACAACATTAACTACGGAGAACTACTTAGCAGGAGTGGAGATTCAAGTACCCAAGGTCATGAGTGAAAACTGGTGGGAGAAGGTTCAAGAGGGATGTGAGAAAGTTCTATGTCACAGAAAGGGTGGTGGAGCCATAGAACAGTGTGCCAGCGGATGTGGTGGGCACCAAGACTGCAATAAAGATCAATAAAGATTGAGTTTATTATATATAATTTAGTTTAACATATTCATAAATGACATTAGTGAAGGCACTAAAGGCCTTTTTGCTGAGGACACCAAGCTCTCTGGGAGGGTGGACACAGCTGTACAGGATCTTCACAACACAGACTATCTATGCATTTGACTTACAGCCCCATATGATGTATCAGAGCCTGCAGTCCCAATTCTTATTTGGATTAAAAGTTTAATATTAGACTTCAAAAGTTTTTTTTTTGCTTCTGTTCTCTCTCTCTCTCTCACAACAGTAATGCAAGAATCCATTCAACCTTGTGACTTAACAGTGATCATAACACACAGAGAATACAGTATATATTTACATTTGTCTAGTTTTATAAGTTCCAAAACTGATACTTTATTAGAGACCATGATATACATACCAGTCTAAAATTAATGCCCTATTATTTCTTCTGCCACAAATCAATTATAGAAATATCATTTGGTTGCAAGATTCTTGATTAAATGCATCTCTAATTACACCCATCCTGGATCTTTTTTTGTCATTTTCACACACAGTCACACCTACCTACCAGCAAGTCGGTGAATCACACCAAACTCTACAGGGCCCTCCATGCATTTGCTATTCATCCAGTCCTTGTTGTTCAAGTGCGGGCTACCCAGCAGCTTGCAACACATGCCCCATTACTAAAAGGCTCATTCCTTGCCAGTAATAGTAGATCAGCTACATCTGTGCAAGGAGGGCTAGGAGGTGCTAGCCAGTACCCCGATAATCAGAAAGGTATACTTTGCTAAGATGAAGGACCTGGTGTGTGTCCACAGCTCTGGGGCAGATCCACGAGAATGGTAATAGAACATATGTGGGGTACATGGAGAAGATGCTTAAGCTCATGATGTGCTGCCTTCATGGATTTGTATCTGTAGCTGCATAAGCACAGGAGCCACAGAGGCCAGTGCTTATGCAGCCACTCCTGTGTGGGTACTTCATACAGTATGCATGAGTACCTGTGACTGCAGAAGTACTGTTGCCATGTGGGTATCATTGTTTCAGCAGCAAATCCAGAAATTTTTCAAGGGTGCAGCAGTTCTGCCTAGGGGTAGCACTTTCCTTGATAAAGTAAAATTTTACCTTTCAAAGATCAGATTAGGCTAAAACAGTTACTTTTTGTTCACCTAAGGTAGTAGCAGGTGGGACAGCACTGCATAGCTGGATCAGCTTGTACATGCTTTTTTGTATGCAGCTGCATAACTGAAGGCCCCACAGGTGCCTGCGTTTCTGCAGTCAGAATTTGGTGAGTGTCTCTGACACCTGTGGTTGAAGAGGTACAGGCCCCTTAGGGGCCCGTGCTTCTGTAGACAAAAGTATTGTTGCAAATCTTGTATAATGGATTTTGTGCCACCTGCTCTTCTATAGGCAGAGGATGGTGTATACAGTGTGCTGTATACCTGTGGCTGCAGAAGAGAGGAGGCCCCCTGTAGACAGAACTATGTGTATGTCTTACAGTGTGGATGAGTACCTGTGGCTGCAAAACAGCTAGTCCCATAGGGGCCTGAGCATCTGCAGACAAAAGATCTGTTGTAATTTGGTATTGTGGATTTATACTTCTGACTGTAGGGGGCCAGCACTTCTGCAGGCAAAAGTAGTGTTGTGATTTCATTATCGTGGATTTCTATCTGCTGCCATAAGTACATGTTTATGTGTTGCAGTGTGTGAATCACAGATACAAATACAGACACACAGAACTTGTCAGCAGATAAGGACTGCCAGGTCCATCCAGTCTGCCCATTTTTCCTAACATCTACTCACTTTGTAGACTGTAGATGAACTGCAGCTATCCCTCTCCTCCCTGTCTTTAGGGTCCCCTTTTGTTTGTTCCACGCATGTTTAAATTCATCTACCATTTTTGCCCCCACCACCCCAGAGGGAGGCTATTCCAAGCATCTACCACCATTTCTGTAAAAAAGTACTTCCTAACATTGCCCCTGACTCTAGCTCCTTGCGATAGGGATGCCCTAGCTGATGAATGAAGGACCAGCATGTTTGTTTTTTTATTGTTTTATTCCCTCTTCCGAATTGGTGGGGAATGAAGATAAAAGGGTCAGCTAGCTACAGAGATACCATAGCTGTCCCCAAGCTGAAGAGCTGACCACTCGGTTGGATGAAAAGCCAGTTCTTTTATACTGTTAGCATACAATGTGATGTCATTTGAATAAGAGGGGCTTATGCCAATTTAGAGGGTAACACTGATTTTAAGGAAAATGAAGACAGATGCTATAATAATCTAGGTGTGTAAACATGCTATACCCTATTTTCTAAAGAAATATCATGATCTCATGTCAGATGAGTCAGCATGTCTGTGTTTATTTAGGATGAGTCGGCCTGCCTGTGTTTACTTAGAGAATTGTGAGACAGGCAGGTCACATGGTGTTGACATCATCAGTAGGCTAGTATGAAAGCCTACCTCCTGAGATGCAAAACAGACGAGTCAATCAGTGGAGACCTGACTATCGTGGAGGAAGCATCTCCATAGTGCATGCAAGTTTTCATGTGCTAGGAATCTTTTTGGCTGGAACTAAGCATGGAAGTTGTGCACTGAGGGAATTGTGCACTGTTTCTGCAGAATTGAAGGACTAATCACAAATTTCCTTTCTGTATGTTTATCATTTTATTTTTTTATTTTCAAAAATAAGTATCACAAAGTGCATTCTACACCTTTTACCAGAGTTTGTGCATCTGTCTCACCCACTAACCTTCACACCTGGTGTCATCCTGCATCAAGGCTGGGAGAGAGAGATGTTACCAGGGGATATCGCTCTGATATCCTGACAAATGTCACAGGGAGTACAATAGCAGCAAGGCAGAGGTGCTGGTATGAGAAGATGGTCACCATCTGCTGACAGCAGAGTCTTAACAAGAACCATGGCAGAAAAACTGTGTGCGCCATTATTTCCTGGACTAGAGCCGGTAGTTCTATCCAGGTTAAAGCCTGAAGGGGCCTCTGTGGAGCAGCTGCAGGCTATTTTGACAAGCCAGCTGCAGTCTGCCAGTACCAGTGATAAGCATCCGGTGAAACAGAGATATGTTACACATGATAGAGACCTTGATGACATGGCTCATCCAAAGGTGATTATAGACAGAGCGGCTTTGCCTGAAGGCAGAGAACAAAGTGTTGGAGGTCAATAGGAGTTCAAATACAGGTACTGCACACTTTGAGGAGGAGGAACCAAAGGAGACAGAGTCCTGTAGCCAACCACAGGAGCCAGCGGAAAGGTTTGAATTGTGTAATGACTGTCCAACGCTCCCAATATTCCCGAGGTGTTATCTGTATGATATGGACTCTGAAAGTGAGGGGAGTCTACGTCAGGAAAGCATGGACAGCTGCCTGAATACGACTGAAATCCCAGGTGAGACTGGTCCTTTAAATATTGTGCTGGATGGTGAAACTACAGTCAAGCAAGAAGAGGCCTGTACGTTGACTGAAGGGACTTCATTTGTAGATGCACTAGGCAAACATGGGAAAACAGTGGATTGGGGGTAAATTGCAGTCTGGGGACCACACTATAGAGAAAATAAAACAGTGTATAAAAATGAAAGATGGTGTACCTGTAAACGGTGGGGTGGGCAATCAAATGTTTTCATGGTATAAAGTATTTATGAGGTTTTATACCACATGAGACCCAAACCCAGATCTAACAAGACAGATATACAAGTGGTGGTGCCAAAGAGATATCAGCAGAGGGTACCAGAGGCTGCTCATTCCAGTACTTGCGGGCACCTCAGTCATGAAAGCACACTGAATAATCTGGTACCACATTTCTACTGGCCAGGAATGTACAGACAGGTGTCAACTTACTTAGCTTCCTGTTTGGTCTGCCAGTCAGAGATGTTCCTTGCCTCTAGGGAAGGGCTCATGCACAGCAGGGTGTTGGAAGGTGAAAAACTGTTTACCCTGTTTTTCTTTTAAGATGTGTGATAGGGAGGCCCTACCTGATGAATGAAAGACCAACAACATTGTTTTTTTTTATTGTTTTATTCCCTCTTCTGAGTTGGTGGGGAGAGTGTACATACTGGGTTCTTTCAGCTTCTCCTCATATGGCTTGAGGTGCAGCCCTTGCACCATTTTTGTAGCCCTTCTCTGGACTGTCTCTACCTTTCCTATGTCCTTCCTGAGATGTGGCCTCCAAAACTGAACACTGTACTCAAGGTGAGGTCTTACCAATAATCTGTATAGTAGAATCACCACTTCCCTTTTTCTGCTGGTGATGCCTCTCCTTATGCACCCCAGCATCCTGCTTGCCACTTTAACTGCCTTCTCACATTGACCATCCACCTTTAGGTCCTCAGATGTACTTACCCCTAGATCCCTCTCCTGCCTGGTTACTGGCAGGACCCCCCAAACACTGAGTACTCCACCTTTGAGTTCCAGTGTCCAAGGTGCATAATTTTGCACTTTTATTGCATTGTATTTCAGCTGCCATACATTTAACCATTCCATCAACCTACCCAGGTCTCTTCTGATTCTTTCTACACCCCGTGTGTCGAACTATTGCAGATCTTTGTGTCGTCTGCAAAAAAGCACACATTCCCCTCCAGCCCTTCCGCAATGTCACTTATGAAGACATTAAAGAGGACTGGGCCTAGCACTGACCCCTGAGGTACCCCACTGGTCACCTCCCTCTTGATGGACTGAACTCCGTTCAGCACCACCCTTTGTGTCTTACCACACAGCCAATTTCTAACCCAGTTTACCACCTTGGATCCAATCCCCAGGCCTCTAAACTTGTTTGTTAGCTATTCAGTAGGCCACATCCACTGCCCCTCCCTGATCTTACTCCCTTGTCACCCAGTCAAAGAATTCTATCAAGTTTGTTTGGCAAGACCTGCTTGCCATGAAACCATGCAGTCTCGGATCAGTGCTACTGCATTTGTGTCATCTGGAAACAGTTGTATGTCTTGCCTGATGATGGCTGTCGGTAGTTGCTTCTGTGGTCTTGTCCTTTTCCTGCTTGGGGGTGCGGGAGTGGGGAGTTAGGGATGGATACCCTAATGCCACATTTCCCTACTTTTGTGGAGTTAACTTGAACCCTAACAGGTGCATTAACATAGTTTTTTGCAATGAATTTCCTTTCTTTTTGAGACAGTGGAATCATATCCTCATTCACACAGGTCCCTTCATTAACAGATGCAGATGCACAAGGCCTTCTGGGCCATGCACTAATGGAAGCATCTGTATGCAAGCTGAAGTGTCCGTATGCTGCCAGTTATGAATGCAAACAAATGGCGGGGCTGTCTGGGGGGCTGCGGAACCACAGGGCTCTCTGGCCCCTGTGCTTTCATGTAGCAACAGATGCAGACACGCTGGGCAAGAGTCATTCTGGTTGCAGAAGTGCAGGGCCTTCTAAGTCCTGTGCTTCCGTGCAACTACGGGTGCAGAGGTGCAGAGCCCTCTAGACCCTAGGCAAAATAGACAACTTATCTTCACTATATGGTTACTTGAGATGTGTAAGGGAAGACAGGGATTTGGAATGGGAGCTACAGAACAAAGGGGACATTTGTTGGGGGACAACAGGACATTCCTCCCAGCTAACAGTAACTGCACTCAATGAGGACTACTTTCAGTTTGAACTGAAATTTTTGGTTTGCAAACCAAGATTTTTGGTTTACACCAAAATGTTTGAATCGTGAGCTGAACGTTTCTGTTTGCACCAAAAGTTTCAGCTCGCGAGCTGAAATGTTCTGTTCGCACACAAATTTTCAGTTCACAAACTGAAATTTTTAGTTTTCACCAAAATTTTCCTTCATTAACAGATGCACAGGGCCCTTTGGGCCCTGCTCCAAGAGAAGAGTTCATATGCAAGATGAAATGTTCATCTGCCTGCTGGCTATGGATGCAAACAATTTGTGGTGCTATCTGGGTGGCTGCAGAACCACAGGGTACTCTGGCTCCTGTGCTTTCATGTAGCTACAGATACAGACATGTAGGGCCAACAGAAGTGCAGGGCCTTCTAGGACCTGTGCTTCCATGCAGCTATGGATGCAAAGATGCAGAGTCCTCTAGGCCCTATGCAAAACCGACACCTTATCTTCACTATATGGTTACTTGGAATGTGTAAGAGAAGACTGAGATTCAGAATGGGGGCTACAGAACAAAGTGGACTTTTGTTGGGGGACAACAGGATGTTCCCGCCTGCTGGCAGTAACTGCACTCATGAGGACTACTTTCAGTTTGGACTGAAAAATTTTGGTTTGCAAACCCTAATTTTCAGTTTGCACCAAAATGTTTGGTTTGCAACCTGAACTTTACTGTTCGCACCAACATTTTCAGTTAGGGAGCTTAAGTTTTCGGTTTGTGAACTGAAATTTTTGTTTTGCGAACCAAAATTTTCAGTTGGACCAAAAAAAGTCTGACAAACCAAAATTAGACAAGAACAATCCCAAAGTCTGAAAATTACTATTTCTGGCACATCCTGAGAAAAAAAAAACCAGAATCTTCTGTAGGAGGTCCTGTTTGGCAAAATTCATGTTTTTGTTTTCTCAAAGTGTCCATGTATATGTGTTTTAATATTGTGCTAACCAAAAGGAAAAAGCAAGACTGCAGCCGTCACGAACCAGAAAAAAAATGTTTTCAGTTTGTGAGGATCGTTTTCAGCTCGTGACATCTAAGTGATGAGAACCCATAAGAGTCTCATTAACCAAAATGTTTATGGTTTGCACCAGACAGCTATCCTAAATGAAACATTAAATCCTCATAACTCTGGACCTGTTTAATATTTTTTCAGGCAATCTTCCAACAGCACTACCTCGGCATAGGCCACTTCTACCATGAAAGTTTTGTGGAGAAATTCAGTTCCATGTAGCCTGTACAGGACCCTTAGGAAGTGAGGCCATACTGGGAATATGAGGATATTTCAGATTCAGTCTTCTCCATACAGCCCCATTCTTTAGTCGAGTAGCAAACGTCACATAAAAAAGGGAGGAGCACCAGCCCATCAGCGCAGTGGTAGCACTGTCGCTGGTGAACAGAGTTAGAAAGCAAGCCTCGGGCACTGGGGCTGGCTGTGGGGAGAAAGATTGAGCATTCCATAGGATGTGGTAGATGCCTCCACTACAAAAGGGGGTAGGAAGGGGTAGATGCCTCTGCTACACTGCCTCACCTACCTAACTCAACTGTACAAGCTACCTGTTTCACTTGCTCTGTGCCTCCAATTAACTTTTTTTTTATTCCCCAGACCTGCCTTCATTTGTGCCACTGTATCTATTATTTCTTTGCGGCGTCATAGTGTAGACATCCCCTCCTTGGACCTTTCCCTAGCTACGTCCCCGATTCTCACCTCCTTACCTTCCTGCAATTATTTTAAACTGTGTCCCTCCCACCATTTGGCCATTCCTTTGTCTCAGACCTGTTTTAATCCCCTCTTTCTCTCGTATCCCCTGAGTTGTAGGAGCCGAAACAGTCTGCCCGGGGCTCCTGCCAGCTATGGCTCCAGTGGCTGCTCTCTGCCTGGAGCAAAGCCAAACACCCCCATGGAACGCCTCCAGCCAGCAGCGCCGACGGCCATGCTCCCCAACCCAGACTTAAGGTACTGAACTGATGGGCTCTCCCGGCTTGTAACCCGGAGTTTCTATTGGCTTCCGGTGATCGACATTACCCTGCCATTGGCTACAGCTATCTTATTTTAAACTAGCTGTGCCTTGCCACTTTTGGCACTCTCCCTGCTGGCACTTTCTGTGGCAAACATGTATGCAGGTTTCACTTTCTGTAACAAACACGTATGCTGGTTTTTCGACCCACCCCAGCTCCTTATTATATACTCTTCCTACACTACAAACCCCACCTTCTCTATCCAAGCTACACCCTTCTTTAACCCTTCTCTCCCTGCTGTTACAGATGATGGCAGTTCTCCTTTTCCTGTGTATCCCTACCTATCTTTTTAATAGCATGACCAAACTGGTGAAATCCCTGTTGATCACTGGGCTAACAATACTCGTCCTACAACAGCTCTCTGTCAGTTTTTGTCCCACAGCCATACCACAATCAGCTTTGAATTTAAATGATTTTACTTTCTGCAACATGATTACTGCCTCTCACAACCATGCTGATCTTACCCCTATGATCCTCCCGAGGTTCCCGCTGTACCATGCCTTGTTATTTACCGCCAAACAAATAAGAATCAAATCTCTCCTGACCTATTTGTTTATGCACCGCAAGCTCTGGTACCTGCTGCTCCTTGCCCTATTACTATCGGGGGACACAGAAACAAATCCGGGCCCTCTGTCACCTCCTGGAGGTGAAATACGGAATTGGTCCAACAAAAAGGGCTACGAATCATGCACCTTAATATCAGAAGCCTCATAAAAAATATTTCTGAACTAGAGGCCTTCATGGCTCTATATCATCCTGACTCCTCTGTCTATCTGAGCCCTGGCTCAAGCTCTCCATCACTGATGCTATGTGCACACTAAACAACTACAACCTTATTAGGAAGGACAGTGCAATCTGTAAA
Organism: Neoceratodus forsteri; assembly: GCA_016271365.2. Classification (NCBI taxonomy): domain Eukaryota; kingdom Metazoa; phylum Chordata; order Ceratodontiformes; family Ceratodontidae; genus Neoceratodus; species Neoceratodus forsteri. Next base: position 436,038,309 of record CM057459.1, on the reverse strand, counting down.
TGGGGCAGCGGAGTCACAATCTATTTTAGGAACCATATTAATCTCTCCCTAGCCCCAACCCCCTCAGAACATTCATGTGAATTTCTCCACACTGTCCTCCTACTCAGCTCAAAAAAGCTGCACGTAGTATGTGCCTACAACCCATCCCGTAGTGGCACCTCAGGTCTCACTGAGCTACTTGAGCTCTCTGTCTCCATATCTGGCCACAATGAACTGCTCATTCTTGGGGATATGAACCTGAACTGGATGGGGCTCACACGTAACACCCTTCTCTCCCTGGTCCAAGATTTTAACCTTCACCAAACCATCTCTGATCCAACTAGAGTGGCATCCACCTATGCATCCAGTACACTTAGTGACTGGATACCATCTAATCACATTGACAGGATCGCAGCTGCAGGTACTCTGCCTGATGCGATCTCTGACCACACCCCGATCCTGTGCATTTGGAGTCCCTCTGCACCCTCCCTTCCCCTCCACCACGGATAATTACCTTCCATGACTATGCAAAACTAGGCCACATTATCTTCCTTAATGAGATCTCTTCTACTGACTGGACCTACTTATATCAAACCCTCGATACTCAAGCAGCCCTCGACTTTTTTATTGAAAAATTTATGACCCTGCAAGATAAACACCTTCCTCTCACCTCCCAGCGTGTCCGAGAAAAACAAACCAGATGGCTTCACAAAGATCTTCTGGTCTCCCTTCGGACCAGGGACAAAAGCTGGAGAAGCTTTAAAAAATCAGGCCTCTTGTCTGACTTTAATAACTACAGAGCCCTATGAAACACCTGCAAAAAGCAAGTCAGACTAGCCAAAAGCTCCTATTGTAAAGGACTCCTATTGGATGCATCTGGAGACTCTAGAAAGTTCTGGGCTCACATCAAAACATTTCTGGGCTCTAAACAACATCACTCGGCTAAAGACATGGTTCTGAACGTTTCCAATGTAACAACCCATCTACTATAGCTAATGCTTTTAACATTAATTTCTCTGACCTCTCCAAATACACAGCGGTTTTCTCATCATCAGGACCCATAAACAGCCATGAAACTGAGAACCACTCACCTAAACATCCCCCTTTCCACTTTAAAGCCATCTCCAGACTTGACGTCATCAAGCATTTAGACACCATCTCAGACTACACAGGAGTCAGGTTTCATGGCCTTGAGCCAAAACTACTCAGACTGGCGGCCTCCTTCATTGCCGCACCACTAGCCAGAATTTTTACCCTGTCTCTTTGCCAAGGACATGTCCCACGCATCTGGAAAATCACCAGTCACCCCAATTTACAAGAAAGGGGATAAAAAGGACATCTCCAAGTACCATCCCATTGCCATTCTATCGGTACTGAGTAAGAGCCTTGAAAAGACTGTAGCCACCCAAATCACTGAATTCCTCTCCAACTACAACTTGCTTTCACCATATCAGCATAGTTTCCGTAAAGGGCATAGCACCTCCACTGCCCTGCTCCAGCTCACAAATGACATACTTCACGCTATGGATTCTAGCTTCTTAACTGGGGCCATATTTATCAACGTCACAAAAGCTTTCAATCTGGTCTATCACCCCCTTCTACTGACCAATCTTACGTCCCTTGGCTTCTCACAAAGCTCTGTTACCTGGATAAATAGCTATCTATCCAATCAATATCAAGTTATTAAATTCAACTCTGCAATGTCTGGTGAATCCCCTGTTAAACTCGGGGTCCCCCAGGTGTTAATACTGGGGCTTCTCCTCTTTTATATTTTCATAAACCAGATTGCGCTCAACATCCCCTCTTGCTCGACCATCCTCTGTGCAGATGATCTTGTCCTGTATTATAGTTCCAGCTCTATACAGGATATAAACCTGAAACTATCCTCTGCTTTTCTTCATGTCCAATTCTGGCTCACAAACAACAAACTTCTCAATGTCTCCAAGACACAGGCCATGCTCTTTGGCTCTGCTGCAAAACTGCAAACTTGTTGTGGTCAGCTTAAGATTCCTGGTCCTGATGGCTCCCTCTTGGACACTGTGAGTGCATTTAAATACCTTGGGGTACTACTCAATGAAACAATAGACTTTGACCAACGCATCCAGGCCAACTGCAAGGCAGTAAACAGCAAAATTGGGGTTGCCTACAAAACAAGTCATGCGCTCCCTCCCTCCGCTAGACTGGTCATTACAAGTGGCATTCTATTACCATCATTTGCCTATGGTTCTGTCACCTACATCAATACCTCTAAAGCCTCACTTCACAAACGGGACACCACCTAAAACAACATCTGCCGATATGCCTCTACTTCCCCTTGGTTAAAACACCGCTGTCAACTCTATGCTGACCTTAACTGGCATTCCCTCTCTGCCCATCAGCTCCTCTCCCTCTCTCCCTGGTCGACAATATAATCAGGTCTAACACCCCAATGTCACTAAACACCCTTCTAATGCCTCACTCCTCCACCCACGGCCTGTGTTCTGCTGACCTAGCCCTACTACACGTGCCCAAGTGCAAAACCACAAAGGGTGACACAGCTTTCTTTCATGTGGCCCCTAAGCACTGGAACGCCATACCCACAAAAGCTCGTATTGCACGCACACATACCATCTTCAAACACAAACTATGCAACTTCCTCATCAACTCTGAATCCTGCACCTGCTTTAAACCTCCCTAATCTTCTCAAGCTGCAACACTATCACTCACATCCTCCACTAAACACCTGCCTCCCTTTCCACCTGAATTATAGCCTCCCCTCATTACTTATGCCCATCTCCTTCCCTTTACGCTGTTACTACCACTGGAATTACTCACAGTACATATGATGCTATCTGTAAACCGATTCTTATGCCATTTAGTTCTGTTTTTGCCCAGCTGGTGCCGTGTCAGTGGTGACTCATGTATATATGCTGTATAAAATGGCCCTCTGCTGACAACTGTTATAGCACTTGCCATAATTACTATGTCTGCCTATTACTTTGTATTACCATTTGCTTTTTAAATCCTGTAGCACAATTTTGGTTTTTGCCAATTTTTGTCTATGACCAAACGTAATTGTTAATTTGTATACCTTACCTTGCTATACCATTGTATGTACTGTACTGTGTTGATGCTCCTAATCTGAAACTGTACTACTTTGATGTAACACTGTTTGAAACTTTGTAACCTCCCGGGGTCGTGTCTGAAAATAGTCACAGCTTGTGTCTAGCACACCCACCCATTATCAAAAATTAAATAAATAAAAAGTACCATCTGGGTAACAACAGGTGGTAGTGTAGCAGAGGTACAGAAGGGTGAGGCATTGGCCAGGCTCCGCCCCAGGCATGCACTCGGTGCATGAGGGCAATGATGGCCTGCAGGATGGGGGCACACCAGTACAATGAAAGAGCTCTGTGGTGGGTGGTATAATCTCGAGTGTATTGGCCCCTGACCCCTGCCACTGGCCGATGTCTGCACACTCAGGTACTCCTGCCTTCCCACTGAGGACTAGGTGGAAGTCTGGCTTGGCAAAAAAACAAAACAAGACTGAGGCACTTGAGGCTGCAACCCAAAACGGATGTTGGAAGCCTATTGACCCAGAGAACCTACGTCCAGTCTTGGATCCTGTAGCCCAGTTGGAGTCCTCACTGGAAAGGAGGGGCAAGTGAACTCTCCCAGTCCAGGAGCATAAATGATGGTGGTCTCAGGTGGATGAATGTTCATGGCAGAACCCCAGGCCAGATAACAACAGGCTGGTCCCTAGAGGGTGCTGCTACAGGCACTACTTTGGATCTGAAGTTGACTCTGGCACTGGTGGAGGCCACATAATCAGCACAACATCAAGACCCACATCGACACCAATGCTGACAGCCCCTTCAGTGCCAAAAGGGGGCATTAGCCACTGTACCAACCCCAACACTGGCACTGCATAAGGCACTTATGCCAGGCCTGGTGCCAACATTCAGAGTTAATGTCATCAGGGCACTGAATGGAATTGAAGATAGTGCTGAACCAGCAACGGGGTGGTCCAATGTTGATGGCTAACAGACCATGGTGGATGCTCCTGTAACCACCCAGAGTAAGGTAAGATCCGCCCAATGCTACCACCTTACACTCCATCACAAGCCCAGCTCGGAGGGTGGAGAGAGAGCAGTCAGTACCTCAACAGTCTCTGAAGAGCAGTGAGGGGACTGCAGGAACAGTCCAGTGACCTACCTTGAGACTGCCTGTGTAGAAGCTTGCCCTCAGAGCTTGGGATGAGTCATCCCATCTTCAGGGCTTGGAAGCTCCAATATCCTGACATCAAATGTCACATCTCCAAGTCAATATCAGGTTGAAGACAGGAGAAACAAAGTGCTTGTCAGTCAGTCCAGGCAATATTTTTCCCACATCGACAATTTTGGGGAAAAAGGCAGCGCCAATGGTTTTGACGGACCTCACTTTTTAGAACCTGACATTACACTTTTGGGATAAAATGAGAAAAAGAACCAAGACAGCTGATGTTTGCTCCCATGGTGTTAACTCAATGGTGTAAAAAACAGAACTGAGGCAATTAGGGCATCTATGATGGTTACTGGCTTTGGCGTGTTGTGTCGCGCATCCACCAATACTGATAGTATTTTATGTCACAGCAAAAAAGTTTGCTCTCCTGACTCACAGTATAGTGTTCTAAATACTAGGCCACAAAACAGCAGTATGGTCTTGTGGTTTTCCCATCTTTTTACCAGTGAAGTGTGTAGGCATGAAGACTATTTTATGTAACAATTCCAGCATCTTAGTCTTCATATAAAGAAAATGCTCACTTTCTATTCTTACAGGTCAAGGGAGTACTGATGACCAATCAGAATGCTCCATTCCTCTCTACGTCAGACGCTTTTATTCAGCAAAGACCATCTTTTGCGCAGCTGTTCCTGAAACTGGCTGGTTTGGAGTATTATTTGTTTAACAGTTTTTTTTTTTAACTTAAAAGCAGCTGTCTTGCTTGGCTGATAATGTATTAATACATCCCAACAGAGCAACCTGTTGCTGTAATGTAGGGGATTTACTTGCATCTATCAAGTGACAGATCAGTTCAGCTTCACATTGCCGTTCTCTCACATATTTAATACCACTCTTATAAAGCAATGAATGGCTGAGTAAGGCATATTTATTTATTTAAAGAGTTTCTCCAGTAAGAGCCTGCTAAGCAGTAAACAGCTCGTTTCCAGAGGTATCCAGGGGGATACATGGGGAAACACATACAGAAATTTAATAGTACTGGAATTCATGTACCATGAGTATAAAACAGGCAGTGGGAATGGTGCCACTGTTGAAAAGAAGTACTATTACAAGGCAATTAGATTGCAACTAAGCAATTGATATACAATGTCCAGCAGAATTTTATACAACAGGCAGTAGAAACGGAGAAGACAGTAGAATAAAATATTATTGGTAAGTAGAGACAAGGGCAGAGATTACGTGCAGGGATATTAAGAACGCATATTAACAACCCATATTAGATACAGTAACCAAATTAGACATATTAACAACCCACACATATTAACAGTGACATTAGAGTTTCAAGTCTGCATTTCCACTGGTCTGCCAATCTAAGAGGAATCTGTTATGAGTCAACATGACTGAAAGCAACACATCCACACCAGAGGAGAGGAGAGGAGGGGTAGGGACATGGGTTAACTACCCTATCTGGCCACAGGCCAGTATGAAGTAGTGCGGGACCCTGGGCACATAAGATGGACCTTGAGCCTTTACCTGCCTTCATGTTTTCTATGTTTCTACCACCCTTGGACTACTAGATTTTTCCAGTCTGTTACACAATGTATCCCAGTACATTCCAGGTCCATAACTATAGCTCTGTCATGTTACAACATACCATAGTGACACAATAATTAAAGGTTGGAATGGACTCTAGGCTCATCACATCTAGGTCCTTCACGTTCACCCCCTGCTTCATAAGTAGGCAGAAAAACATAGACACTGTTAGCAGATAAATGCCTTGCAGCACATCCAGTCTGCTCAAAAAATGCCCAGTACTGGTACACGTCCCTAGCAGGCATTTCCCTTCCAGTCCCGCCCACTAAAGAATGTGAAGAAGTGTTATATAAACATGTACTAATTAAAAGGGTTTCCCCTCTACCCAGTGTAGTCAGGGATTCCCTTGGTAAGCAGAAATTCGAAAAGGTTACAAAGTTAGGTCAGAGCAGTGTGTGGAGTAAAGACTACTGCAGTATTACATTTCTAGAAGCAGTGGTGGGCTCCTTGCAAGAGCTTAGAGTCCAACCTGAAAAAGGCAAAGCTGCAGGTTACTAAATTATGCTTAAATACAAACCTCTGCAGCGCCATCCCACTGATGATGGGCACCACCTGTGCAGATAGTCAGAAATGTTGAAAGGACTTGCTAGTGTACACTCAGCCTTTGCAAATCAACCCCATGCACTCAGAAATTCTCCCTCCTGTAGTGCTGGCTGAATGTCTGGCTTGTATTACACTCCGTGAAATGATGCATTTAACACCTGCTGTGTATACCACAGCAGTACAGCCAAGGAAGAGGTACAACAAGGAAATGGATCAAATCAACCACAGTAAAGATATGTTCACTATAAATAGTACCATACTGGCTTTTTGCAAAAGCATTTGGAACGGATTAGATTGTGCGTTTAGAAGCTTCTGATGTGTTTGATGCTGCTAAAATATTTATTGAAAATGTCAGTGCTTAATTTCATGTACATATTCCTCTTTTTTACTGACCTATGGTATTTTGTATTGTGTACATACTGTCATTACTGTGGTGTTCAGATATTTCACTGATGTAACTCTTATCAATTGTCTTTGTAAAGGGCCCAGAGTCATTTGAAAGGAAAAATAAGTCTGTCCGTCTATCTAGCCTCAAGGGACTATGGGTAGGCATGAACATTAAAGAAAATAAATTAAAAATAAAACATTTTACAGTTTACCATGGATAAAGTAGAAAGGTTACAACTGAATTTCCCATGTGGTGCCAGTACAAAGTTTTAGATAATCCGTAATGTCCATTTAAATTCTGTCACCCAACAACCATACAAACCCCCAGATTCTGCCATGGAAACAAACCCAGAATTTCACTTTCTTATTCTGCAAATTCCTCAAGTAATTTTTTTAATGTATTTTATTTTAAGGGGAATGTGTATGTATTGAGCATCACACCTATGTGTGGGGCTACCCCAAATAAGAGATTTGCAGTAACAAAACAAAAAAAACTCTTACTTGCACAGTATGGTGCATGGTATGCAGGCGAAGTCATATGAGGAGAGGTGGAGGGGACTGGATCTGTACCCTTTGGAGACTAAAAGGGAGAGGGGGGCATGATACAGACATTTAAGTATGTGAAGAGGATCAATAAGGTAAGGGAGAGGCGCTTATTTAAAAGGAAGGTGGGAGTTAAAATTAGAGGGCATAGTCTAAGATTGGAGGGAGGAAGATTTAGGGGCAATATGAGGGGCCGGGGGGCATTACTTCACAGAGAGGGTGGTGGAGGCCTGGAATAAACTACTGGAGGAAGAGGTGGGGGGCGGAAACGGTGGAGGGATTCAAGAGAGCATGGGACAGACATAAGGGGCGGTCACGTGACATAGGTAATGAGGAAGGGAGGGAGCGGGGAAGGGGCAGACTCAATAGGCCAGAGGGTCCTTTTCCGCCACCATATTTCTACGATTCTGTGATTCTCTTAAAATACCTTTTATCTGGTTGACCCTGCTGTTCCCCCACCCAGCCATTTCATGCATAGCACCTTTTGGGGCACACTCCAGAATCCCTTGTAGCTGTCAGCCACAGGTGTTAGGCACTGGAGAGTAAATGCATACAAAGTATATTAGAGCTTTATAAAGCTCAGGTCAGCTGTTTGCTGGTCCTGGTGCACTCCTGCAGCTAAGTACAGCGTACCAGAGCTTCATAAAGCTCTTTCATACATTGTATGTAGTTGACTCTCTCATGGTTGACAGACGTGGCCGACGTCAGTCACAAGGGATTCTGTGATGCACCCTGAGTGTCACTTTGCAACAAATAGCTGAGGGGAGGGGAAAAGACAGTAGGATTAACCAGATAAAATGTATTTTAAGAGAAGGTAAGTAAGGAAATTTGTTTACTGCAAATCTCTTAATTGAGGTAGCCCCACACACATAGGTGTGGGCTGTGGGGCTCAAAACTTGCACATTCCCCTTTTACAGCTCGAGGAGGACATGGCCAGTAAACTAACTAAAGCAAGCAAGGTGGCTATTAATTATGGATTGTACAGTAATGCAGTCCAGTGTTACGTGAAATGTGTTGAACTGTACAAGCCATGTTTTCCGTGCCGTAGTAAAGATATTTGAAACAGCTATGCTACTCCTGTGTATTTTGTGCACTACACTCTATAAAAAGTACTGTATGGGAGCCCAAATACACAACAGGGCTGTTTTTTCACCTCGTGGTTACATGATAACAGTGACCTCTTGAGCTTTGCTCTTGAGGTCACTCTGTCATCATGCTAACCAGTCAGTGGAAAAACAGCCCTGTTGTGTATGGGCTCCCATACACTTGGGTTGCAGCTGGGTCATCTGTCACAAACAGGTTACAAATTAAAAACTACAGAGCAGACTACAGTCAGAAGCCTCTGTTCACTATTTGGCACCACCAGCTGAGTCGAGAGCTGGAATCCTGGTAACAGCCATTTTCTGTGTTTCCAGTTTATTCTCATATCCCGCTAAACATAAAAATGAGTATCAGGATATGCAGCAGTACCCGCCACCCCAGTGTCAGTTTTATGATGTAAAGAATACATAATGACTGTGACACTGTAGACAGACATTCTGTCAATCTGCAATTTACAGGCGCCGGCCTGGTGGCGCTGAGGATTGAGGCGCTGGATGCCACAGCGACCTGGGTTCAGGAACGGACTCGGGCCGCTGGGGGTCGGCAGGGGAGGGAAGAGATTGAGCGTCCGGAGGACTGCTCTCTCTTCCTGGGGTGGGCTCTAGGGGACGGGGACATGTCGCACAAGTGCGACCTGTGGCGGTGGCCAGAGAAGCCAGGATTGCATCACCATGCATAGCGAGGGGGCGGATCTGCGGCGGGCGTCTGCACTTGTGCCCAGATGCCAGTGCACAACTGAGCTCCGGGGGAAACAGAAAATGGAAAAAAAAAAACTCTGGAAGAGAGGCGAAGGCACCACCTCCTGCAGCAGTGGTCTATTGCACAAAGTAGTCTAGAAGTGCTGTGCAGAGTTCCCACCTGGGGGAGTAATCCAAGGCTTCAGGAGGAATAACGCCTGCATGTATGAGGGGATGGCTATGTGGCCTTGAGGGGACCTGAAGGAGTCTGGGCAGAGTGAAAGGGGCTTAAACAGAAACTGCAAATACAAAATAAAACAAAAAAAAAGGCTGTGGAGAGGAATGGGATGAAAGAAAGGGAAAATAGCATCTGGTTATGGACCCCCACCCCCCTCCAAACAATCCTTACATCCCCCTGAAAATGAAATGTCATTGTGCTTTCTCCAGCAGGGCAGGTTATTCTCTGGGATGCTGAACACACCAGGGACTGATCTGGATAATGAGATGCTACAGCATCTCACTGCAAAAGCATGATGGAAGTACTATGCCACCGGCCCTCTGTCAGTCACAAATACACACTGACAGTCCTCCTTTTGCTTTGCTGCTCCCAGTCTCATTGGCTGTAGAACACAAAGGATTTAGTGAGCAGCCTGAAGAAGCTAAACATTTCCTGCGATGCAGCTAACCAAAGGAAACATATGGAGTCTGCGCCAGAGTAGAAACACTGCAGGCATAACTTGAGAATGAGAGCAGCCAACTGAATCCCAGCAGGGTCCTGAGGGCTGCAGTAGGCCTGTAACCCAGCTTCAGCTGCAAGCAATATAACACAATAGTGTCAACAGACAGCGTAAAATAGATGAAAATTAAGCAACCTCAATATCCAGCAACTACACAAGTACAAATTAAAAGTATTTTGGGAGGTGCTAGAATATTGCTCCTAACAGTTGTGGCCAGTCTTACAGCAACAATCAGCCACCAGCTGAATGTAAATACAGAGACAAGGAAGCAATCTGAACTGCTCAGAGCAGCGTTGTAATTGGGGGGGGTGTTCACACGGCTTGGCTCCAGTAGCCATAGCCGGTTTTAGGCACCAGCAAACCCTGTGGTTGCTGGGGGCCACCAACTAGAGAAGTTTACTTTATTCATTTTTATATTTTTTTATCTTAATATTTTAAAACAGCAATAATGGGCTGTGCAACTCCTCCTGATGTGGCATTATGATGTCATGAAATGCCTCACCAAAATACCATAAACAGCTTAATCTGGTTCTGTAAGTCAGTTTACATCTGTACACCTTGCCCTCAGGTCGCAGCTGAAAATGAGCTGTGGGTCAGCGTGCTACACAAAACTTTCAAAGAAATAAAACAAAAACTATGACTCAGTCAATAAGAGGCAGGTGGGCAGCAGCAACGGCTAGGATGGAAGAACAGCCCCAAGAACTAATGCTGCTGCCTTCCCCTTAAAAAAATTTAAATATATCATTGACTATACTAAAAATAAAATGACGCATGCATGGGCAACAGTCAAACACATTGGGTAAAGGTGGACCAAGAAGGGGGCCCCATGACTTCACTAATTTTGCTGGGGGGCCCCCAAACCCCTAAAGACAACCCTGTCAGTAGCCCTAAAGTTCGTCCCAGTAGTATGCAATGCTTCACAATTGCTAAGATGCAATGGCATCTAAATGGCCATCAGACAATGGGAACCATGCACTAACAAAGTGCATCCTGTAAAGTGCTGATGCTGAATTTCATCTACTCCTGACACCTCACAAGCCACAGCACATTAAGGAAAGGGTCAGGAACTCTAATGTCATGCAATATAATCAGGATACCTTGCCAGGCTGAACATGAACTGCGCACAAATAGCCAGCAGACTGACAAAAAAAGAAAGGTACAGTTATGTAACAACTTATTATAACAGTAGATCTTTGAGAGGCTCTCTTGTGGTAGGCCACACCCATGGAACTATAGCTGCCAGGCATCAGGACCACATGAAAAGATTTCTAGCTAGCAGTCAAGTATGGTGCCCCCCACTCTGACGTCACATGCTAACTTCGTCTTATCCTGTAAGAGTGGGTGGTCCCCACGCCCTCCACAGTTTTCCTGCTGGAGACCAGATGTAACTTGTCTCCTGCTGAGGAAGACAAGGAGGAGTCAAAGGGTTCCCACCAGTAAAGAAATAACAAAAGGAGAAGGTTCTCTGCTCAGGAGAAAGAAGGACAGACACAGAAAGGCCCACAGGGCCAGGAGGATGGAGGGTGGGATGGCATGGCATGCTGCAAGAAATCCTCTCGAAGATCTGCTGTTATGGTAAGTTCTTACCTAACTGTACTATCTTACTTCGAGGGCATCTCTTGCAGCAGGCCACACCTATGAAACCAGTCCCAAGCAGTTCTGACAGCAGAACATCCAGTCTGGGTGGCAGGAAACCAAGAGCCTAAGAAAGAAAGCAGGCCCTGTAGAACAGCTAGGCCCAAACTATCCCTATGCCTAGAGGCAATGTCCAGACTGTAGTGCTTGGTAGAAGTGTGGACAGTACTTCAATTGGCAGCAGCGCAGCTTTCTGCAGCTGAAACATTCCAGAAACAGGCAACAGAAGTGGCCATACCACTGGTGGAATGACCACGAACAACATCAGGAAGGTCCTAGCCATACTTCCTGTAGCAAAAAGTAATACAATTGGCCAACCATTTGGACATGCACTGTTTAGAAATAGGAATGCCCTCTTTCCCAGGGCAAAAGAAACAACTGAGAGGACTTCCTACAGTATTTTGTGCATTGTGTATAGTAACACAGAATTCTATGCACATCTAAAGGATAGGAGGACTTCTTCTGCTGGCTCTTTTCATACGTTAATATGTTCGTAAAGTGTGGAGCAATGCTTCCTCTAGACTGGCATGCTCTGGGTAGTAAACCAGCAGATGGATGGATTAATTTAAAGTAAACTCAGACACCACCTTAGGAAGAAACTTAGGGCTAGCATGTAAAGACACTCTGTGAAAAATCAAATAAGGCTGCTCACACAAAAGCCTGTAACTCTGAAATCCTTCAAGCAGAAGTAATAGCAACTAAAAATAATGCTTTCCACGATAGAAATCGTAGCCTGCATGTTGCACTGGCTCAAAAGGCGTCAAAGTAAGTTTCTCCAAAACAAAATTCAAGTCCCAAGGTGAGACTGGATTGCAGATAGGAGGCTTCAGGTGAAGAATGCCTCTCAGAAATGTATGCGATAGGGCCGGCGCAGTGGCACTGGACGCCACACCTCATACCACGCCAGCAACCCGGGTTCGGGAAAGGACTTGGGCCACCGGGGGTCGGCCGGGAGATGGATGGCTCAACGGCTCGCCTCCTTCTTTGGGAGGGTGGGAGCTATCCCCACTGTGACACTGCCACCTCCTGGTGGCTACAGGCGTCTGGCAGGGTGGCTAGGGGGAAGCTAAGAAGAGGGAGGGACCAACGTCATCTGAGGGCCTGAGCAGAGATGCATCGCTGCATGCCTCTGTCTCATTGGCCCTTCCAGCGAGTCAACGTTGGTAGAGGGGCGGGAGCAACAATAATGAGGAAAAATCCTCGTCAGTCCCAGATGATGATCCCTCTAGCCTCGCACATCCACAAGGCCAAAGGGCAGACTCCGCTGTGTAGGTGCATGCTCCTCTGCAAGTTGAGGAAATAAGTGGGGAAACCTTCCTCACCCCACCCGGGGGGGTTATCTGGGCCTCTAGAATTCCCAGAGTAACGCTGCACTCTAGGGGCAGACTCCTCGGCATCTGGATGGTGTGTGTGTGAGGGATCCAAGTGAGTGGAACGACTGGGGTGGTAAGGAGGAAAAATAAGTTAAAAACCAAAAAAAGAAATATATGTGACACCTCCAGTTGTGCCACTGTATGGCCACAACAGGCACATGGAGGGCACAGATGGCAGACGTGCACTTTAAGAGAGGAGTACCTCAGACCGGAGTCTGAAAGGGACAGCAAGTATTCCAGAATCTGATTCACTGGACAAGTGAAGGGATCCAGTTGACACAAAGCAGTCCACAGAGCAAAGTGTTTCCACTTCATGGAAAAGGTGACCCTAGTGGAAGGCTTTCTTGCTGCCACCAGGACATCATCTACCTTGGAGGATGACCCAAATCTAGCTATGGCTATGTCTTCAGGAGCCAGGCATGAAGGTGCAGGAATCTGAGGTCTGATTGGACCGAGGTGCCCCAGTCCTGGGAGAGCAAGCCAGTGCACAGAGGCAGGGGCACTGGAGGTTCCACTGTCAAATGCTGCAGTAAGGGGAACCAGATCTGACAAGGCTAGAAGGGGGCGATGAGGATCACAGTGGTCCCTTCCATCTGCAGCATGATTACAACCTTCTGAAGCAGGGGAAAGGCATAAAGAAACCTCCCTTTCCAAGAGAGGGATAATGTGTCTTGTCAGAAAACTTAAGGCCCTGGGGCGAGTGAGCAAAAACGTGGCAGTTTTGCATTGAGTTGGGATGCAAAAAGGTCTAACTCTGGAAGATCCCACTTGTTGAACAGTTCTTCTATGATGGAGGTCAGCAGCTCTCACTCGTGCATCTTGAACTGCGACCAGTTTAATCTTTCTGCCAAAACATTTTGGATGCCTGGAACATAGACAGCCAACAGTTCTACATCATGTTCTACAGCCCAGTACCAAACTCTCATCGCTTCCCAACAGACAGGGTACGAGCGAGTGCCCCCCTGCTTGTCGATATAGTGGAATACACTCATGTTGTCCATTTGCACCAGAAGAAGGCATCTGGAATGCCTGCAGGGCATACAGGACTACCTGCATCTTCAGGATGTTGATGTGGAGGGAAGACTCCATCCTGGACCACGTCCCTTGTGTTTGGTGTGGCCCCAGATGAGCCACCTACCCTATCCCCGAAGCATCTGTGATGGGAATCTGTTGAGGGGAAGGAATGAGGAAAGGAACCCCTCTTAAGAGACTGCTGAGTTCCGTCCACCAAAGCAGAACCTTCTTGATGGGAGAGGAGACTAGGATCTGCTTTCCAGGACATCTGTATGTTGATCCTACTGGACCCTGAGTGTCCATTGGGGCACTCTCATGTGCAGTCTGGCCAAAGGTACTGTGACTATGTGCGCCGTCATCAGGTCTAAGAGCTGGAGGAAGGACCTGGGTGAAACATATCTGCTGTTGTACAGTAGGCTGGCTTGGGCCATCAGGCAGTTTGCCTTGTCCTGGGGCAGGAAGGCCATACCCCAATCTGTGTCCAGAACTGCCCCTATGTACTGGAGGTGCTGGCAAGGGAGCAAGACTGACTTGGGCAGATTGAGTGTAATGCCCAGGTACTGGAACAAATGATGGGTATGTTCCAGAGTTTGCAACTGGAGCTCCCTGGACTGTGCTTGGAGAATGCAGTCATCCAGGTAGAGGAACATGAAGAGGCCTTCCCTCCTGAGGGTTGCCGCCACTACTGCCAAACACTTGGTAAACACCCGAGGGCCCAAGGTCAACCCAAAATGCAGGGCCCAGAACTGGAAATGTACCCCTGGAATTGAAACCTGAGGTATTGCTGGTGAGAGACACACACCTTGATATGCAGGTATGTATCTTTCATATGAGAGAACAGATCCAGTCTCCCTCGTGCATAAGGGACAGCAGGCCCTGAAGGGTCACCATCCTAAATCTCTTGTACTAGATGAAGAGATTTAGCTCTCAAAGGTCTAGAATGGGCCCAATATCCCCTGTACATTTGGATACCAGGAAAAAACTGGAGTAGAACCACCCTTCCTTGCTGTGTCTCTAGGACGGGTTCTATGGCCCTTTTGCACAGCAAGGTGTGGATCTCTTCCCAAAACAATGGAATGTGGTCTGGAGGGTAAGAGGACTGACCTGGAGGTTTTTCTGGAGACCACTCCATGACCTCCAGAGCATGGCCATTCTCTATTTGCTGCAAGACCCAGGCATCTCTGGTGATCTCCCTCCAGCTGTACGGAAAAATTACCCCCAACCACCACATCCTGCTCAACGGGGTTGGGGGGGGGCAAAGAGTCATGCCGAAGTGGAAGGGGTGGCTGGGGCCAAAATGCCTCCTCTGGGGGATTTCCCAGTAGTGGAGGTAGGGGCAGGGGGACTCTGCTGCCCTACGTTTACCCTGGGGCTTGGCCGAGGGTTTGTGTCTATGGGCAGCGTGCCAAAAGAAGAAATTACTTACCATAGTAATGTTGTTTCTTCTAATGGAGTCTTGCTGTATTCTGACTATATGCAGTTAGCCCCAGCACTTGAACTGCTCCGCAGAAGAAAGGGTTAACTCTATGCAGGAGCACAGAACATTGAGCTCGAGCTCGGTTTTCAGACCTCTGTCTCTGGTACATATCAGTGTAACCGTTAAGATTCTTACGAGCACTATACTAACTAATAGCTATAGAAATTGTTTTAAATTTTAGGCCATGGGAAACAAATGCTTGAGTTCAAAAAGACTCAAGTCAAGAACCCAAGAAGAACCATATGCAGATAATGAAAAATGCAATAACAATAACATAAAACAAAAAGACCCCACCTGGCCAGGTAGAGTACAAAGGTACACCTCTGGCGTGCAACACTGTGCCTGCCAACCCACATCCTAAAAGACTAGGTTCTGAGAGGGGAGGCAGGGAGTGAGGTCAGAATACAGCAAGGCACTATTAGAAGAAACCACATTACTATGGTAAATCATTTTTTCTTCAGACAACATGAAGTCCTGCTGCATTCTAATTATATGTAGACTACCAAGCAGTTCCCTCCTGGAGGAGGGGATAACCGAACCTAACTTTGGGAACAGTCTCTGCAGTACTGCTGTGCCAAACCTAGCATCACTCCTAGTTTGGATGTCCAGAGAGTAATGCTTGGTGAATGTATGGACTGTTTTCCAGGTGGATGCTTTGCAAATTTCCACCAAGGGGAATATCCCTAGCTGCTTCCAGGGAGGCAGTTGTACCCCTGGTTGAGTGAGCCCTCAGGCTTGGGGGGGCTCTTTCCCCAATTTTGAATAGCAGAATTGAATACGGGAGACAATCCACCTGGCAATAAATCTTTTAGTGGCAAGTCTACCTTTTCCTACTTCTCCATAAGTAAGAAATAACTGGGTACAATCATTCCTATGGGCCTTAGTATGCTCTATATAATAGCTAGTGCCCTCTTCACATCCAGACTGTGCAATCTTCTCTCCCCTGAGGAAGAATGGTCAGTGAAAAACACAGGCAGAGATATAAATCGATTCAGATGAAAATCCAAAACCACTTTAGGAAGAAACTTTCTATTCGACTTAAGAACCACCTTATCCCTATGGAAGCAAATGAAGTCAGGTTCAACTGACAGAGCCTGCAATTCACTGATTCTCCTGGCAGAAGTAATGGCTACCAGGAAGACAGTCTTCCAAGTCAAGTACTTAAGCTCAACTGAGGATAAAACTTCAAAGGGGGGCTGCATAAGCTGTGCAATGCAGACATTCAAGTCCCAAGCAGAAGTAGGCTCTCTGAAGGGAGGATTGATGTGAACCAGACCTTTGAAAAATTTACTAAAAACAGGGTGAGATGCCAGAAAAGATCCCTTCCTTGCAGAAAGAAAAGCAGAGACAGCTGCCAAATGCACTTTAAGGGTAGCAGGCCTGAGGCCTAAGCTATTAAGATGAACCAGATAATCTAGGGCTGTAGCAATGCTCGTAGAGCCTAGTTGTATGTCTCTCTCAGAACACCAAATACTGAATCTTTTCCATTTAGAATTGTAAGTTTTTCTGGTGGAAGGTTTTCTAGAAACCTTAAGGACATCCATTACCCCTTGCAAAAGATGCAGACCTGCATACTCTGACTCTTCAAGAGCCAAGCCCTGAGACTGAAGATTGGGATACCAAATCCTCCCCTGAGAGGAGGTCAGAAGGTCATGCCTCCTGGGCAGAAATAGGGGAATTGAGACTGTCAGGGACAGCAGCAGAGGATATCATGGTTGCCTGGCCCGGTCTGGAGCCACCAGGATCACTGTGCAGGGTTGAGATCTGATCTTGATCAGTACTCTGAATATCAGTGGAAAAGGAGGGAAAGCATAAAGAAACCTGCTCGTCCAGTCTAACAGGAGAGCATCTAAAGGAACAGTCCCCAGGACTGGAGGTCTGCAGCGGAATAGAGGAAGTTGATGATTGTCTGGGGCCGCAAAGAGATCTATCTGTGGAGTGCCCCATCTCCTGAAAATTACCTGAAGAACATGAGAATTTAGGGACCACTCGTGGTGACCTTGAGATATTCTGCTTAGAGCATCTGCTAGCACATTGTCCTTCCCTGGAAGGTGAACTGCTATTAGAGAAGTTTGAAGAGAATAGGCTGGTGACCATACCTTCATATCTTCTGTGCACAAGGCTGTGAACCGAGTGCCCCCCCCCCCGCTTGTTTATGTACCACATTGTAGTGGTGTTGTCTGTCCTGATCTGCACCACTTTTCCTTTGGCTGATTCTGAGAATGCCTGAAGGGCTAGATACAAAGCTCTGAGCTACAGAAGACTGATGTGAAGGAGAAACTCCTGCTTTGACCAAGTACCCCATGCAGTAAGAGTCCCTAGGTGGGCTCCCCACCCCAGGAGAGAGGCATCTGTGGTCAAGACCACTGAGGGTGCTTGACTGAGAAATGGGACACCTCGTCTGAGATTGTCCTGATCCAACCACCACTGAAGGGCTTGGACAAGAGTCTGAGTCACTGCAATCAGTTTGGCAACAGAATCCTTTTTCTGAGACCAAAAAGACCTTAAATGGAACTGAATATCCCTCATCTGGAACCTGGCTCCCTGAACCACCGCAGTGGAAGCTGCCATATGGCCTAAGAGCTGAAGAAAATGTCTGGCTGGACGAGACACCAGAAGTCAGAAAGAAGAAGCCAGATCTGTAAGGGCCTTTATCCTTGAGCATGGGAGGAAGGCCCTTGCCTGAATAGTATCCAGTTCTATCCCTATAAAGGTAAGGAGCTGTACTGGTTCGAGAACTGACTTGGCCAGATTGAGAAGGAATCCCAGAGAACTTACGAGATTCTGGGTGACCTCTAGAGTTGACTTGACTTGGTCTGAAGACTGGCCTACAATAAGCCAATCGTCTAGATATGGAAAGACCGAGATATCTTGCCTTCTGAGGAAGGCTACCACTACTACTAGACATCTTGTGAACACCCTTGGGGCAGATGTCAGGCCGAAGGGCATGGCACTGAACTGGTAATGACCTGAGGGCAGCTCGAACCGGAGGTACTTTCTGTGGGAGCACCTGATAGGAATATGAAAATAGGCATCCTTGAGGTCCAGGGAAGCTAGCCAGTCTCCTCGCCTCAGAGAGGGAAGAATTACTCCCAGAGTCACCATTTTGAATTTTGGCTTTGTGATATGTTTGTTCAGATATCGCAGGTCTAGGATGGGTTGCCACTCCCCTGTCTTTTTTGGGGTAAGGAAGTATCTTGAATACAGTCCTTTCCCCCTGTGCTGTGGAGGAACCTTCTCCACTGCTTTTAGAAGTAGTAGGGAAGAAAATTCTGCCTCTAGAGCGCAATTGTTTCAGAGGTGTTGCAGATAAAAATGACTAGGCTCTCAATCTGGGGAATCTTTTGAAGCTGAGAGCAAGTCCCTGTCTACCTACTTCCAAGACCCATTTGTCTGAAGTGATATACTTCCAGGCCTGGAAGTAGTAAGCCAGCCTACCCCCTACTGGAATTGAGGAGATGACCCGGTCTGACACATCAGGGTGTCTGTTTGGCAGGAGCCTTAGACTGAGAAGAGGATGCAGCTCTGCTCATCCTTCCTCTACCTCTAAAGAACCCCCTCTGCTGGAAGGAAGAGGAAGCCTGAGCTTGGTAAAAAGACCTATGAAAAGGCCTGCCCCTGCTAGCCCTAGACTGCTGCTTCTGAGAAGTGGCTTGCCTTTCCTTGGCCGCTGCACTCCTGTAGGTGGTCCTGTACTCATCCATCTTCTTCATAGAAGACTCTGTCTGCTCCCTGAACAGAGAATTACCAGTGACAGAAAAATCCATGGCCTTAGCCTAGGTATCCTGCGAAAGGCTAGTACACCTGAACCAAGCGTATCTCCTTAAGGAGAGAGATGTAGCCATGACTTTAGATGCCACATCATTAGAGTCCACAGCAGCATGAAACTGCACATTGAATGCCTCAATACCATCAGCAGCCACCTCCTCCAGCTCCTTGGCTAGCTGGGGGGAAGTCTTCTTAGCCAGCTCCAGAAACGTATCTCACCTGGACTTCTGGTACCTGGCTGTATAGGCCATACAGGCAGCCTGTCTGAGTCCCAAGGAGAATGTCACATATTGTTTTGTGGCCATGGCATCCACCTGCCTGGAATCCTTATCTGGGGTGTGTGAAGCCAAGGGAATATTAGCCTTGTCACAAGCTGCAGTCTGCACTACCCCAACACGGCTGCAATGATTATACAAGAAATCTGTACCAGAACCTGACGGCATATACCTCCTGTCCATCTTTTTATCCACAGGAGGTATAGAAGTGGGTATTTGCAAAATGTTTTGGGTCTGTTTCCCTAAGGACTTATGTAGTGGGATAGACAGCCTCTTGGACTCTGAGACATCCATCATTTCCACATAGTCAGGTTCTTCCTCCTCTTCAGCAGCTTCCACAACTGGAAGCTGGAGAGTTTCAGCCACTTTTTTGTAGAACAAAAAGTGGGAAGGAGACTCAGAAAGTCTGGGAGGGGAGACACTGGAAGGCCTGTCTGGGGAGATGTCAGGCTCTATAGGCTCATCTAGGCCTCCAAAATCGTTACCATCATCATCATCAGGATACTCTTCATCACCCTCCCACTCAACATCATAAAAACCTCTGGATCATAATCCGTTAGGGCTGGGACCATCCGAACTGACCGCCCGCCTGATGGCGTCGGTTCGGATGGAACCGGGCGAAGCAAACGTATGATGCTTATCGCTTTCGCAATCTCCTCAGTGGTTGGGATCTGTGGGGTTGGATCTGAACTGGCCGATTTCCTCTTTCTCTTAGATGGAACTGATCCCTCAGAATCGGGTCTCCCTTTGCCCGAGGAGGTATCGTCCGTGTCAGCAGGCACCTCCTCCGGTTCGGTCGGAACCGAACCGGGCTGGCCATCCAGATCAGCGGAATTCTCTGCCTCTTTTTCCTTCAGCCTACTTAACCTTTTTCCCAAAGTGGCTTTGGGAAAATTCTTGCATATATGGCAGTCTGTTTTGAGGTGGTCAAACCCCAGACAATAAACACATATGAGGTGGAGATCAGCTTTATCAAAAGCCTCCCCACACTCAGAACAGTGCTGAAACCCAGTGGGACCGGTTTTCTTCTTGGGTTTCTCAGACATAGCCTTTTTCAAAAAGTTACCCTTCTCAGCTTTCAAGCCAGGTAACACAAGCTTATCGGTTACCAACCGTATCATGGGTTGTGGAAAAAAACGAAGAAAGTTTGGTTTTTTGAAACCAATAAGAGCCGAACACCACAATTAAATGTAGAAATTAAAGAAAGAACAGATTTCTTTTGGTTCCCAACCGGACCGACCGATGGGAAACCGAAAAAAAAAAAAATTTCTAAACCAACAATTCCACTATCTACCTACTTACACTACCTGTACCGTAGACATAGACTTGATACCGAAAAATAAATGAAACAGTTGAGAAAACCGACCGATTTTTACTTTTACCGATGCGAAGGAGAGATCCCCAGAGTGACTTCACAGTTAGGCGGAGTAAAGAATCTGACGGTTACACTGATATGTACCAGAGACAGAGGTTTAAAAACCAAGCTCGAGCTCAACGTTCTGTGCTCCTGCATAGAGATAACCCTTTCCTCTCCGGAGCAGTTCAAGTGCTGGGGCTAACTGCATATAGTCAGAATACAGCAAGACTTCATGTTGTTTGAAGGCCACTCGCTGACGGCCTTTGGGCTGGTTAGTGTGGTACATAGAATGAACTGACCGAAGGGTGCAGCCAGAGGCCTGCAGGTTAGATAGGATGTCCTGCACATCTGCCCCACACAATTTACACCCTTGAAAGGGTCATTCAGAATGGATTGTTGTACATCCTGGGCAAAGCCTGATACTCTCAGTCAAGAATGTCATTGTAGGAAAATGTCCATTGTGGCCACGCGGGCCGAAGCATCCACGGCATCACAGGCAGAGCGAAGAAGATGCTTGCTGACATCAGCCCCTGACTGTATAGTCTGGAGCAGCTGTTGTCACAGGGGTTCTTCTGGGAGGGCTTTAGCAGCATCCTTGGTCTGATCCAAGAGTTGGTTCTGAAGCTGGACCATATCAGCAATACAGTTGAAGACCCTTATGGCCAACGTGACAGAGGCAAAGGTCCTCTTGCCAATGAGATCCAACCTCTGGGACTCCTTGTCTGTGGGAAGTGAACTGAGCCTGGGCCTCTTAGTACAGTCGTGGACAGCACTGATGGCCATGGAGTCCGCTTGAGGCTACTCAGTGAAACAAGATTTGCCAGCTGGAGCCTGGTAAAGTTTATCTACCTTACGAGGCATGGCTGGGACCAAACTGGGCCAATGCCAGGCAGCCATGGTGGCATCCTGAAAGTGTTCAATGAATGGAAGAATGATCAGAGGGGGAGCGTCTGGCAAGCCAAGGTACGTGGACAGATGATGCCGGGTGGGATCCTGCTCCTTTGTTTCAGACCCCATGGCTGCCTACAACTGTCTCAAGACCGATACAAAGGAAAGGTCATTGGGGGGACCACGGGATATACTTGGGGGTATCCTCCCCATCAGATGGCACCGTGGACATGGAGTGGGATGGGATAGCACCCCCATCATCTCTCTTATCCCCTTCCTCTACATCATCTGGGAGAAGAACGTCCAGACGATACTCATCCTCATCCCCTGTGTCCCGAGAGGGGTTAGACAGCTCCCTGTCTTGAGGAACATGCCACAGCCCAGCAGGGAGCAATGGTGCTGGGGTAGGCACCAGAGGCCCCTGCGGCATCGATCCAAGCAGGGGAGCAAGCCTAGCTTGCATGAAGTCCCACAAGCCAGAAAGCATAGCCTGAAAGTCAACTGTGACCTGCGTTGAGCCAAGCGGCATCGGCTAAGAAGGTACTAGGACCGGTACCGGCAGTGGGACTGGGGAGAGTGGCCTAGTGGGCCGAGGCCCATGGATCATCATCAGAGAGGGAGAGGACGACCAAAGAACTGACTTGGATGATGCCGGAACAGACAATGGCCCAGGGGAAGAGGTCGTAGCCAAAGAAACAGCCGAGAACGGCATCAGGGGAGTAGGCTGAGGCCCCGCAGACATCTGGCCAGCGCCAGTCGACGTTGAGCCAACACAGCCACCTAACTGTTGGCCCACGGAGAACAGAGGCCAAAACAGAAGTGACTGCGACATTGGTAGGGCACCTGAGCCCGAGGAACCAACACCCGCTGAAGACAGACTGACGGGAGGAGCTGCCAATGGTAGCCCTGAGGGAAAGACAGCATGCGAGGCAGAGGGAACTGCTCCCAAAGAGGAGGACAGGCACACCATGGTCGACACCCAAAGCAGTGACCACAAGGATGAGGGACGGGACCGGGGCTTGGAACAGTCCTTGGCCCTGTGTTTGTGCTCCCTGCTAGATTTGTCCCAGGCCTTGGAAGAAGCAGAGACCAAGGACAACACCAGGGAAGCAGAAGAACTCCTGGCCAGTAGCTCTTTCTCTATTTGGGTGACCTGCTGCTTGAGGAGAAAGGTTTCCAGCATCTTCTGGTGGCAGCGCTTGGTAGCCTGGTTGAAGCTGTGACAGATCCTACAGGCCTGGGTATGGTGGTCGAGGCCTAGGCAGCAGACGCAGACATTGTGGTCATCCTTTTCAGGGATCTTCTCACACACAGGCAGATCTTCTGAAGAGCTTAGCATAAAAGTTAATGAAGAAATCACTTCAAAAGTAAAGTGATACTACACTAGGGAGAGAGAAACAAAAGAAAATCCAAGAAATCCCAAGAAATGGCGGTTGACTGAAGCTGCGCATCACCGAGAGGTCAGACATGCAAAGGCCGATGGGAGGGGGTAAAGAACTGAGGAGGGCGCAAGGGCCACCCACTCTTATAGGACAGGATGACGTCAGTGTGTGATGTTGGAGTGGGCGGCCCCCAGTAGACTGCTAGCTAGAAAAGTTCCCAAGCGGTCCTGTTCCTGGTGGCTATAGTTCCATAGGTATGGCCTGCTGCAACAGATGCCCTCAAAGTAAGATCTGCTGGTTCAACGAATACAACTACATAACAAAGGAGGAGGTTTTGGGGCATGGGGAGGCAATGGCAGACCTGGGTAAATAACAGCTGGACTAGTGGAAATTACATCAGGAATCTGATAATGAGCTAAGCATGAGACAGAACAACTTAAAACAAAGGCATTCATTTCACCCAGTACCTGGTAGAGCCACATCTACGGCCTAGACACAGAAGAGTGCATTTCCAAAAGGAACATACACATATACAAATGCAGGTTCTGCCTGCATCTGCATCCATCCAATGGCACAAAAAACTCAAGAGCCCAATTTTTTAAGGGTTATGAGTTTTTGCTGCAGTTTCCACAATTTGCAGCGGCTTGTGTCAAATAAATGATGGATGGTGATGCACGTGTCACTGTTCTGATGCAAGCTCTGCATATTCAAGTCCAAACTATGGATGCTGTTAGAATAACACATGATCGGAGGGATCCGAATCAGATCCATTCTGAAAATCCTGCCCTGAGGGTTGATGAGTGAATAGATGCTCCGTGCAGTGCTGATCAGCACAAAGTGGATTTCTGCCATGACATTATGTGGCAGCCACACTAGTGCTGCAACAACCTTAAGTACTTCAGAAGGTGCCGCCTGTGCTGGCCTCATGCTCTCATGGCTCTGCCACATAGAAATGTAACCTCTGCTAATCTGAAACAGATACCAAGCTACATTTTATTTAATTAGTTTTTTTTTATATATAATGAGCAGTTGAGTCTCTCTCTAACTCACTTTTAGCTTGCATTAATCATTACTGCTGCCAGGAGAACAAACTAAGCTTTAAATTGTGGTTGCATAGGCAGTACTAGATGTATCTGTCACTTTAAATGATAGCCCTCCATATCCTATCCCATGCTTGAATCTCTGTTTAACTGTTACAACCCGTGCCAAAGCAGATTCTCAGTCTTGAAAGAGCTAATGTAGCAGTCTAAAATTAGACTGGTGCTTACTGCCTTGGAAGTAACCATCATATAAATTTATGGTGACAGACAGTTTTAAAAAATAAACATTGTTTTAAACTATTTAATTGCCTGACCTTCTCTCTCCCTTCCACCAGCAAACACTGGAAAGACTGGGCCATGAAGAATATTAATATGGAAGTAGTGTGCAATGTTGCTCAGACAGTATTCGACAAAATCAGATATCACTGGATACCACCAATTTTCTTGGATACTGGAAGCCATTGCATACTGTTGGTATCTGACTACTGGATCAGATCACCTAACATTCTATATAGGATACCAACTATCCAACATGACTATCCAGGTTCCAAGGAATCTGAGGCAGACATCCCACCTAGGATCCCAATATCTGACTGTGCATCCGAGGCAGACATCAGACCTCGGATCCTGTTATCTTACCTTGGAGTTCAAATCTGAATAGGATTGGGCAGGATCTTGGATCCGGAGTTGGATATATGGGCTATCCATCAGATACCACTAGGATAGTCATAAACACTACCTGAGCATCACTAGTAGGGAGTCATTTCTCTACCATCCTGATGACATGCCAGGGAGAGGGCGAGATACTGACAGAGCAGCCTGTAGTACGAAGGGGGACAGTCTAATGGTGCAGCAGCAAGGAGAATGTTTGACATGTGGACAACTTGCATTTGCGTCACTTATAAACCCAGACTGTCAATGCAGGCCAACAGGAGGTGGAGGACCATCCCACAGGACACTCTCCACCTCATCTGTTGGGGAGGGGGGTCCTGTTCATGACTGTCCTGTGCCAAAGACCAAAGGTAGTAGGGGATGTCACTGTCAGCAGGATATCTGAGAGGAGGGAATGACATTTAGGAGCCTTAGCATCAGAAGTGACTTCTCAGGATCACCAGAGATGGGGGTACAGGTCAAAAGACAAGGTGATAAGGGCTCTAGTGACAAATGGCCTATCTCCCTTCACTCCCCACCCTTACATTCAATCAGGTCTGATAAAGCCTTCGGTGCATGCCACCAAACCACAACTGGATTCAGTTTCCCAAATGAGCTGAGGGGGACATGATTAGCCCCGCCATGGGGCAAGCGGTACTGGCTTGCTCTGAATAAGCAAGGTCAGCCTGCAGAACTCCTTGGCCAAGTAGCTGGGAATGAATGCATGTGATGGAAGGAAGGTTCCTGAGGGATCAGGCATGGATGACTAAGAAATACATTTAGAGAAATGGTACAAGTATCAAAATTCTCAATTTTTGTCAGCATCGTGTTCTGTTTTCCCAGAGCAGACCTGTGTTATATTGACTTTTTGTAATTGCACCCTACAGCAGGAAAGAAGAAAGGAATTGGACTATATGTTTCCTCTTTCATACACTGCGTCCCAAAGTCCCTTACAACTGTGAATGTTGGCATTAGCCAGCAGGTAAGCACATAGGCTCAAAGAGTATCTGACAGTTCTTTGCTGCCCCCCGCCCCCACACACACACACACGAATACTGAGTAATTTTCCCTCTTCAAGGGTATTTGAGGAAAAATGTTCAGAATGAAAAATTAAAAACTCTAACCCTCCTCAGGTAGCCAGTGCTAGTCTCTTGGCCACTTGTCCCCAAAAGACAATAATTTCCTATCCTCTCAAAGGCAGACTTATAAAAGAAAATTCCAGCTCTCAGCACTGCAACAGCAACCAACACCATCTTTAGACTCAATCCCACCAGCCTCACTCCAGCATATCTGCATCTCTGCCTTCTGCACTTTGTGTCCATCTTTAATCTCATTTTTCTGTGCCCATCTTTTCTCCTTCTCTGACCCTTGTTGCTCTCTCCTCTCTCTCACAGGCCCCCTCCATATATTCTCCCCATCTTGAGTGTCACTACTCTATGTGTTAAAGGCGTGGCAGCCCTTTGCAGCCTGCCCTGGCGTGACAGCAGGAAAGTAAAATTGACAAGAATGCCTTAATCACCAGAACGTATTTTAATGCCTCTACCTCTGGAGCGCTACCACTCACATGGCACCGCATCACAGAGGCACTTGACCCCACCAACTGAGTTGCTTAAGTCTTTTACTCTCTTCAGTTCAATAAGAGGGTTGATTAGGTGAAAATGTCTGGGTGTTTTTACCCTGAAACTAACCGCCACTTACGCATTCTGCATGCCATGAGAATGCAGTTATTCAATGGGAATTTTGTACCCTGCTTTATAAACTGCATCACAACATTTAAGGGTGCTCTGTCACAATTTAAGGACCCTCTGAACAAATAGTATACAGCATTTGTATCTTAAAGGGCAACTGACACCTCTTGGAAAACACAACACTTCTGCAATCTCCCCTTTTACTCCTTGCCATGCCAAGTGACTGCGCGTGATGGGGGTGAGCATGGCCTAAGGCACTTCTGTGCCTAGTGATATTTCAGATGGAATGATGCTCACTAACTAGCAGCCCCTTACAAACAATCCCCAAACATGGTTCACACACTCCTCCCAAGGCTCACTGAGACAGGAATCAAACATTAATAGAAAATGACCACTCAGTTGCTTTTGCCTCTCCCTCTACTAGGCTCTGGTGGCAAAAGGTCCAACCGTTAATGCATTTGAGGCCTAAGGGACCCAATCAGACACATTCTTAATACATTATTTGTTACTCCGATGAGTATTCAGAGCACAGCTACATTACACTGCATTTCATCACACTGGCTGCTCTCTGTCCCCGTGATCCATTTCACATTTATTTATTTTATTTAAAATTTTGGTAACCAGGAAAGGCACACTGAGCCAAGGCTCGTCTCCAGGTGTGACCCGGGGTAGGGGATAGGGACAATAATATATCATATACTGGAGAATATATATACATAGAAAATGCCATAAATACAATGCTTACAAAGATGCAGAAACATTATGCCTAGTGTCTAATACATAGTGTGGTTAAAACAGCAATGAAAAAAATATTTACACTCAAGTGAAGGCATTGCACAATGTGACAATATGGCAATCAAGTATAGGCAATAAGTAGCATTAAAGTCAGGAGACAGCTATATGACAAAAGCACAGAGAAGCACAGGTAAGTATGTAGGAGGATTAATAATGGTTAGAACAGATTAGCAATCGGAAGACTCAGTGCGGCGGAGATGAAGTCTATCGATAGAAGGGGGGCAAAGCAAGGAAAGGCGGCTGAGGGGTGTATGAGGGAGGTAGGGCAAGTGGGCAAATGGTGTCTGAAAGAAGGTGGGGCATGCTGACTCAGATGCAAGGAGTAGGAGAAAATACACGGGGGGAGGGGGAGAAGTCTGAAGTGCTTTTTGAGGGATGCTGCGGTCAGCAGAATGCGGACCGGGAAAGGGAGGCTGTTCCAGAGGGCTGGGAGCCTATAAGCAAAGGACAGTTTCCCCCCGAGAGTAAGTGAGATTGGAGCAGAGCAAAGGAGGGGTGGTCGCAGTTGCACAGCGAGTATCTTGAGTTGAGGGCTGAGGCTATCAATGATGATAGGTAGGAGGGAAGGGTGCCAAACCAGTACTGGCAATGAAGGTGGCGCAATGAACAAAATGGCAGTTGGAGAGAGAGGGGAGAGCTACGGCGCGATAGAGGGAGCAGTGATGAGTGTTATAAGGGAGGTTAGTGGTAAAACGGCAGAAGGCATGGAAAAGAGGGTCCAACCTGGCAAGAAATGACTGAGGTGCCAAGCTGTATATTACAATAGTGTATTCAAAAGACAGGAGGATGAGCTTGGAGAAGAGTTCCTTTCTGATGGGGATCAAGAGGCTGTCCTTGTGTCTATACAGCATGCCTAATTTAGGATACAGCTTGCTGTGGATAGCATCAAGGTGGCGGGAGAAGTCCAGTTTAGGGTCTAGCCATACTCCCAAGTATTTACAGGAATCAACAGCCTCGATTTTGGAGGCATCTAGGGCAAGGAAGGAGGGGCGAGAAGGTAGTTTGGCCAGTTTCTGAGCAGAGACAAATGCCATGGCGACAGTTTTTTTTTTTTTGATGTTACACCTGAGCGAACTGGCTTCAGACCATTGCAGCATATTATCAAAGTCAGCCTGGAGGATGGGTTCGATATGGGGAAGGAAGGGAGGGACCAGATACATAGCTCACCATATCGTCAGCGTACATATGGACATGCGAGGCAAAGCTGACGGATAGGTGGTTGTTTACAAATATTGAGAAGAGTAAAGGCCCAAGGATCGATCCCTGCAGTACCCCAGCCAGGACTGGGGCGGGGGGGGAATTTGGTGTCACCCAGCTGCTCATACTGGAATCTGTCAGACAGACAGGCCTTGAACCAGTCTGTAGTTGAGGGTGATAGGCAGACAGAGGAGAGTTTATCCAGGAGGAGCCTATGGGAGACCGAATCAAAGGCCTTGGCTAAGTCAACAAAGATGACCAATGTCAGATGGCCTTTGTCCATAGCGGTATGGATATGATTGGTAAGACGGAGAAGGGAGGAGGAGGAGGAGTACAGAAGACTCCAAAAGCCGGATTGGTAAGGTGTCATGATGTCATTTGTGTCCAAGAAGGACTTTAACCTTTTAGAAATGAGGGATTCAAGAATTTTTGAGAGGGAGGGGAGATGGGAGGGAGATAGGTCTGTAGTTGCCTGGAATGGAGGGATCACTTTGGCTAGTTTCCAGGCCTTGGGCAGTGAGCAC
Source organism: Neoceratodus forsteri (assembly GCA_016271365.2). NCBI lineage: Eukaryota > Metazoa > Chordata > Ceratodontiformes > Ceratodontidae > Neoceratodus > Neoceratodus forsteri. The sequence goes on along the minus strand of CM057459.1, from coordinate 436,009,488 downwards.
GTAGAGAGTGATAGGTTGAAAAGATAGGTGAGTGGCAAGACTATTATTGCAGGCACAGAAATCTTAACATACTAACATACTATTTGCCAGCAGATTAGGCCTTACGGTCTATCGAGTCTGCTCGAGCCTAGATCCTTAGTTGGATGCCGAGACCCTCCCATCCCTTGATCTCCAGAAACCCCTATCATCCATCCCCACCCCCCCGGGACAGGCCATCATCTGATACATCCACTTTCTGTGTCTGTCCCACCCTCTCTTGAAGCCCTCCACTGTGGATCTCTGAACCAGCTCACCAGGCAGTGCATTCCAAGGGTCCACCACCCTCTCGGTGAAAACCTCCTCTCTTTTCCCCTCACCCTTCCACCTTCCAACTTCAAACCATGCCTCTGGTGATACCTCCTGCTTTAGTCTAAAGATCCCTCCATGTTTACCTATTTATTCCCTTGAGGTACTTGAAGACCTCAATCATGTCCCCCTGTCTCTCCTCTCCTCCAATGAAAACAGGCAGAGCTCCTCAAGTCTGTCCTCATAAGTCAAATCCCCTAGCCCTCGTATCATCTTTGTTGCCCTCCTCTGTACCCTCTCCAGGAGCTGTATGTCCCTCTTCAAGTGTGGTCTCCAGTACTGTACACAGTACTCAAGGTGTGGTCTAACCAGTCCATTATACAGCGGCAGAATCACTTCCTTGCTCCTAGAGGTGATCCCCCTTATGATGCATCCCAACATCCTGTTTGCCTTGCTAGCTGCTCTCCTGCACTGCTCAGAGTTATTCATACATGTATCCACCATGACCCCTAGGTCTTTTTCCCCTATTGAGGCCTCCAGCGCCTCCCTCCCAGGGTGTGTACCTGTGTTTAGGGTTTCCCGACCAAGATGCAACACCTTGCACTTGGTGATATTGAAATTTAATTTCCATGTGTGAGCCCAGCTTTCCAGGGTGTCCAGGTCCCCTTGCAGGGCCACCTTCCCCCTCTTCTCCCTCAACTACTGCTCCCATCTTGGAGTCATCCGCGAAGAGACTCATTTCACACCCTATACCCTCCCTGATGTCCGATATGTATGCATTAAACAGGATCAGACCCAGGACCGAGCCCTGTGGTACCCCACTACCAACCTCTCTAGGGTTCGAGAGCTCCTCACAGACCACTACTCTCTGAGTGCGTCCAGCTAGCCAGTTTTCAATCCATCTGACCATCAAAGGGCCTACTCCTAACCCCATCAGTTTCTCCACCAGACCATTGTGGGGGACAGAGTCAAACGCCTTGCTGAAGTCCAAGAATAATACATCCACAGGCTTACCCCTGTCCAGTTCTGATGTTACCCATTCATAGAACTCCACAAGGTTGGTTTGACATGATCTACCTGGCACAAACCCATGTTGCTGACTGTCCAGACCTCCCACCTCCTCCAAGTACACCCCCAACCGTTCCTTTAGTATACTCTCCATTAATTTTCCCACCACCGAGGTCAAACTGATGGGTCTATAGTTACCTGGTACTTCCCTCGACCCCCCTTTATGGATTGGTACCACATGTGCCTCTCGCCAATCCCTAGGTACCCTCCCTGTCTCAAGTGACCTGCTGAAAAGCTCCGCCAGGGGTGCAGCCAGTATATCCGCCAATTCCCATAGTACTCGGGATGAATGCCATCCGCCCAGGAGATTTGTTTTTCTTTAGGGCCTTGAGGGCTAACACACCCTTTTGGTGGAGATAGCATCATCCGTCCCTCCCCTTACTGGTCTTTTATCCTTATCCAGATGTGACACCCTGGTGCCTTTCCTCCCTCTTGCTCCATTTCTGTTGCTCCCCTGATCCCACTCCCTTCCGCTTCTATCCCCTTCATGCCTTGCTTTGTAGATATCCCATCCCCCTCCCTAGTGAACACAGAGGCAAACTACTCGTTAAATACCTCTGCCTGGTCCCTCGCCTCTTCCACCCACCCTCCTTCTGATCTCAATCTGCTGAGATGGCCCTTAGTTTTTCTCCACTCCCCAATGTACCGGAAGAACCCTTTTCCCCTCCATGTCCCTGTGCCAGCCGCTGCTCTTTCTGGACTTTGCTCCCTCACCATACTGGTGACTTTTCTAGATGCAAGCTGGTACATTTCTTATCCCTACCCCTCTTGTTGTTTTATATTTTTGTAGGCCTTCTTTTCTCTGACTGCTACCTGTACCTCACTGGACCACCAGCATGGTTTACGTGACCTTGCTCCTACGTTTCAACTTAAGCGCAGATCCTGACTGCCTCATGAAGTCCCGTTTATGACCTCCATCTCCTTTTCACACTTGTCGTTGAGGTAATCCCTTCAAGTGATCCTGAGAATATTTCCCATGCCCATAAAGTCTGCTCCCCTGAAGTCCACTGCCAGTGTCCTAGATCTCACCCCCACTCCCCCCATGCTTATTTGAAACCAGACAGTATTGTGGTCACTCCCAGTCAGGGGGTCCTGTACAACTATGTCCCTTACCAGATCCCCATCTGCCAGAACCACATCCAGGACATGCCCCTCCCTTGTGGGCTCCATCACATGCTGTGTTAAGAACACATCCTGGAAGCCATCCAGCAGCCTCTGCTCCTTGGCCACCTTAGAGGACATGGTTCCCCAGTTTGTACCTGGCATATTAAGGTCCCCCATCAACACCACTCCTTCCCCTTTTGGACCACACTGGGCAATGATGTTGTCCAGCAAACCATCCTCTAGAACATCACTCATCCCGGGGGGCCTATATGCTACTCCCAGCTTGACCTTATCTCCTGCTGGGGATCGTGAGGTGACCCATAAGGCCTCCACGTTTCCCTCTGCCTCTTCTACCATAGCAATTTCTATATCATCTCTAATGAACATAGCCACTCCACCCCCTCTGACCTCCTTTCTATCCTTCCTAAGCATAGTGTACCCCTGTACATTTAGGTCCCAGTCATGGTTTTTGTTGGCCCACGTCTCCGTGACCGCCGCCACATCCACCCCCCGAACAGCATGGCCTGGAACTCCGGCAACTTGTTTCCCAAGCTCCTGGCATTTACTAACACCAACCCCACCCTTATCCTGATCCTCTTTGTCGACCCACCCAGATTCCTTATACTTCCATCCTCCCCTGCTCCTCCTGAAACCTCCACCTCCAGTCTGTTTCCCCCCTCCCCTCTTGGACTTGGCTCTCCCCTCATCTGGAGGAGAGGCTTCTGATCAGCCCTCCCTCATCCCTTCCCCCCTTACAAGTTTAAACCCCACCTTTCTTGTATGTAGTCAGCCATCCCTGTTTAAGGACTTCCTTCCCTAATGGGGCAAGATGAAACCTGTCCTTGGCATATAGTCCCTTATCCTCCCAAACTCCATTCCAGTTCCCTAACACCCCAATCCATTCTCTTCACCCACTTCCTGAGCCAGTCATTAACCTCTGTAGCTTTTTTTTCTCCACTGAGGCCTTTGGTACTGGCAATATCTCCAAAAAGAAATGTTGCATCCATTATCCCGACAGACTCTGGCAAGTTCTTGGAACCTTGCTTGGATTTCCAAAATGCTATTTCTCTAGATCATTAGTTCCCAAATGCACAGAAACGGTTTCCTCCACAATCCTAACCATTTCATACACCATGAACTTTGCTCTGTGCACTGTCAGCCCAGAGATACTCACTACCTTCACCTGGCTATGGCATCCACCCCCTGTCCTCCAATGGATTCCCCTAATCATCGAGTCTCCCAGTAACAGAACCTTAACACCGCCATCATCCTTATGGTTACCTCCACTATGCCCCTCAGCCCCCTTTATTCATGATCTCAATTTCATGGGAGTCTTCCTGCCTTATTAGAGACCCCTTGTCACCCTCCCTTTCTGCCTCCCTTGCTTTTTGCCCATTAACTCAAACCCCTCTGAATAGGTGTCCCTTTAACCCTCTCTTATCTGAACCATTTATCCTGGCCCTGATGGTTTCCCCTTCCCCACACCACCATCCTCCCCCCTTGTAATAGTACCCCTGCCTCCAGAGGCTCTCTGTGGGTCCCCTTTAGCTAGGGCCCCATCCTTGGTACTGACCTCCCTGCTGAAGAGGGCTCCTCTCCCACCTCCTTGTCTCCCAGTTTCTTTCCAATCATGCTCTCCTCCCTCATGTCTGGAATATGTTGCATCTCCCCCATTTGCTTAACATATATGTTTCCCCTTCTCCCTCTGGGACTATGCCTGTCCTTTCCATAGCTGGTCTGTGATGCCCTATGGGTATCCGACTCCCTCCCCCCGGCCTCTGTATAAGTTTCCTCATTTCCACCAACCCCTTCCTCCCCCCTCTAGGTTAGCAGTAGCTCAAATTTATTGTGACACTCTGTAATAAGCCTCCATCAAATATCCGAGTTTCCCAGCTGCATCTCTAAAGTGACCCTCTTCTTCCTCTCTTGCACTGTTCACCTTAGGAGCTTCCTTCCCACAGTCTGCTGTTTTAGGCTTCCTTTCAACAGCCCTCCTGACTCTTCCCCTCCAGTCTCTTTGTATTCAGAATGTTCACCCCGTCGCTTTCCCCTTAGCATCAACTTCCCTATCTAAGGGTCCTCTGTCCCTAATATCCCCTCCTGCTTGCTGTAACATAGCGATCCTGTAATTTCAGGCGTTGCCCAGCCTCCCTCAGCCCCCACCCTTCTGCTTGCCCCATATCCACACCCCTTGTATCCTTGGACCCCCCCCAGCTCCCACAGCTTACTCCTTAACAATATACCTCACCCTGATACAAGATAGCTGTCTACAGAGTGGCAGCCTCCCTCTCTCAAGCCCAATTTAGAATTATGTTCCATCCCACAGCCTGTGCAGCCTACAACCCTTCACAAGATGCCTGCCATGGTGGAATATGGCCACCCTGATTATCCCTCTGTTTATAATAGCACACCCCCTTTTCTCAGTCCCTTTCCCCTGGAGTACAGTTTCTCTCTATACTGACTGTAGTTATTTACAAACCCAATTTCAACTCCACCAATAACGTTCCCAAGTCTCACAAACACATACAGTCCAGTGTGTGTTTGGTCCCACTAACAGTGTGTGTAAGCAGACATCAGGTACCATATGGTGTCACAGACCCACCAGCTCCTGTTGCTTCGAATTTCAGTCCCAAACAGAAATACTCAGCCCTTCAATCCCAATCCCGAGTGGCTTTTCAGTATTTAAGAAGGCATACAAAACAGGGTGGGTGGAGGGCTCTTACCAAACACCAGGCAAACAACACATTTAAATTTCCCTCTAAGTATCCCTGCCAAACAACTATCCCCAAGTCACCAAAGTTACAATGTAACAGTTCTAATTCAAGGTAATAATTTTTAACACATAAAACTAATTTCACTTACAAACTATTCAAATATTTCAGTTAAAACAGAATATAACTCCAGCCCTCTTTCCTACCTGCCTGCTGCTTAAGCTCCCAAAATCTTCAAGAGATTGGGATTGAGTCTGTCAGGACTCTGCTTCGATGAGTTTAGGGATTTGATGGCACGTAGAACCTCTGTAGGGGTAAAGGTGTGGCTGAACATGGGGGGCTGAAGAGTGTTGGTAGGTTCGGGGTTGGGGGTCCAGGAGGGAGAGTAGTAGTGAAGAAGTGGTTTATGGAGGAGAGAGCAGATCCAGAATCAACACCATCTGTGCTAGGAGCGGATGTGGAGGAGTAGGGGGAGTGGAGAGTCTTCCAGAACACCACGAGGGAAGGGCGGCAGTCTTTGAGCTGTCATTTTAAAAAGTTTGCTTTGGCAGTGCACACTGCCTTGGTGCAAGCATTTCTTAGGGATCTGTATGTTTGAAGGCCCGATGTGTTGGAGGAAGCCTTGTACACTCTCCAGGCGCGGTCTCTGGATTTGAAGAGCCTTACCAGATTGGGTGAGATCCAGGGAAGGAGCCTGCGGTGGAGCTAAAGCCTTTTGGGGGGGGTGGCCATTCCAGATATTTAAGATGGTAGAGTTGAATGCGGCCCGTGCAAAGTCAATGTCAGGTGCGGAGAAAACTACAGACCAGTCGACCAAATTGAAGTCTGCCAGGAGGGCTTGGGGGTTAAGTGACTTTAAGGGTCTGAACCATAGGTACATGGGCGGGAAGGGGAGGGCAGGATTTCCTAAGACAATGAGTGATGCAATGATCACTGAAAACATCGGGGAGGATCCCAGCTGAAGAGAATTTAAGGGGATTTGAAGCTAGGATCCAGTGTAGTAATGAATGGTTGGCAGAGAGGGGATTGAGCCTGGTGGGTTCAGAGATAAGTTGTGTAAGGTTGAGGACCTCAATCTCCTGGATGACTGATCTGGTTAGGGGGCAAGTCAACTGAGATTAAAATCTCCTAAAACTAGGAGCTCTGCTGATGCAGCATGGGAGACAATGGTGTCTAGGCTGGAGACAATAGTCACGGGATTAGCTTTAGGAGAGAAATAGCATACTCCAATGAAGAGGGGAGAGGGTGATGGGAGCACCAGCATGGTGAGCAGGAGCTCATGTGATTGGGGACAACCTCCTGATGGACGATGGAGGCACATAGGGACTCGTGGAAGTAAGCAGCAACTCTGCCACCCCGTTTGCCCCTGTCTTGACAAAATAGAGAGTAACCAGGAATCGCCATCATCAAGTCTGGGACCTTGGCGGAGAACCAAGTCTCGGAGACACATAGGATGTCACGGGTATTTTGAGTTATCCAGGCTTTATGTGATCCAACTTGGGTTGGAGACTTCTGGCATTTATGTGGTAACTGCCAAGGCTGCTAGTTGTTTCAATGTCTCCAGCGACAAGGAGAAGTAAGAGGCAGAGTGCAAGGTATTTGGAAAGGAGTTTCCTCCTAAGATGGCCAGAGGGGTGGGACCTCGGTTTTAGGGTAAGGTGGAGTAGCCTACTGCAAGGATTGAGAAGGGCAAGGGAGGGAAGGGGCAGGGAGCTGAGGGTAGATGGAAAGAGTTGGGGAGCCATGGGGAAGAGTGTCACGGACAAGGGGGGGGAAGGTGTAGTCTATGGGAGGAGATTTGGAGGGGGTGGAGAAAGAGGGATCAGAGATCTGAAAGGGGATTAGGGCCAAAAGAATGAAAAGAAGGAGCAGGGATAGCTGTGAGAAGGGGGCAGCATGATCGCAAGGATGATGGATTGGAGATGCTAATCAGGGGAGGAGATTATACAAGGGCATGAGGGGAAGGGGTCTGGGGGTGACTGTTTCTTTATACTCTACTTGGCAGGTGACTAGGAGCAATATGTACCTGCAGACCCCACTAGATCCCAAGGTGGGAGGAGAGGGACTGTAGGAGGTGGCTGAGCAAGTAGGAACACAGTGGGGGGGGGGAGACAGAGAGGAAAAGGGGTTTGACAAGTAAGGTGTAATTGTACCTCTGAGATGGCTCAGAGGGTAGGATCACCGCCTCTGGTGTGGAAGGTCGAAGGTTCGAAACCAGGGTAGAAGTACAGGGCAGGTGGTGGGGTGTTTCACTAGAGGTGGGCAGGGAAGTAGAGAGGAGCCTAGAAGAGGAGCACTATTCAGCACACGTAGAGTTAATTATACTACAGGTCTAGCAGGAGAAAGTCAGGCACAACAGTAATTCATAGTGGCCGTGTAGTATAAACTGCTAAAGGGAAACTTGGGTGATTATTTTAGGGACGACCAGTCACATGATTGATCACGTGACACAGGCTACCTATAACGATAAAGCCGGACCAGGGTGGAGGGGTGGGGCAGTCGCTGTGTAAGCAGCAGTGGGCTAACACAGTTCCACTGTTGCTCTGTACTTGGGCTGTGCTGGCTGCTTTCCTGGCTGTGGGAGGGAGTTATGAGCAACCTGTTCTGCCCCAGTACTCGTTGGTTCTATATCTAGGTTTTACATCACCTACAATACTGACCTATGGATCCGCTCACAGATTCTCTAAGCTACAAGCAGTTCCAGTATTCTCAACATTAGCTATTATCTGTATCAGAACTGGTAAGCTAATGCACAGCACCTAGCTGTAATAACACTTCTATTATGCTCACTTTTTGCCAATTTCGGTGCTAGAAGACTTGCAGCAACTCCTGATGTCTATACCAAATAGCACAAGTTCCTCACACTCACAGCTAGGAGCATATGGTATGAGCCTGGTATACTTGAACAAGCAAACACAAAGGAAGGCGCACTCAAACAGCACAAAAAAAATTAAAAAAATACCAGCAAGCACTGTGGTTATGCAGAAATCTCTGGATTTAATGCCATACTGAATGGTAAAACAGCGTGGCACAAACTGGCCTGGCGCTTCAGGTCTGACGTGATCGTTCACAGAGGGCGTGACTAGCTTGAGCACAGCTGTGATTTTTGTAGGCCATTTATTTAAATATTTTAATATTCAAATTCAACAATTCATTAGCATATCTATAACAAGACTGCCACAGCAAGAAGCGCATCAGATACTCTTATGTTATACATTTATAGGAAACTGAACAGTCGATAACAGTGGTGAAAAACTGGTGAACAAGGATTATTTGACAAATAACGTGACAGTACCCCAAAAATAACAAAAGAATTTATGATACAAAAGTGCACTTCAGTAGAGACTCACGAAAGGCAATATCTACAATTTGAAAACTGGAAACTGGTAAGGGAGTAAGGCATCTATCACCATACTCAGATAGTGTAGGATGGGTGCACATAAATGACAGCATTAATGCCATCAAACTACAACTTTCTTAAATAACAAAGAGACTGTACATAAGAGATGGGAACTCACTGAAAGAGAAGAAAAAAAGAAAGGATATATTTAATGACTGAAACCAGAGGCAAAAGAATTTACAAGGCAAGCCGGGGGTGACATGTGAACCTCAACAGCGAAGCTCAAGAGGTTCCAATATGTCTCCAAACCGCAAAATGGTATTATAGCTGAGAAATACGTACTATATGGATCAAAGAAAGTTTCACTTTTTTACTTTATTGTAAAAATTGCTGTACTAACCAGTAGGTCAGCCAAAGAGTCAAGGCTGAAAAGTGAAATTCGGAATATTGCTGACATAGACCCCTCCCCCATGAGCTTATTTTTATTTCATTTAAAACATTTATTTTTATGCAGAGGTTGGGGAACAGAGAGAGAGAAAGAGAGATGTCTGCAGCGAGGCCCACGAGAGAAAACCACCCTGCATGAGATTACAGAAAATATTGTACTTTTAGGAGATTTTAACCTTCCCGGTATTAATTGGTCTAGGAAAGCAGGGGAGACATCCTACGAGCTAAGGTATCTGGATTCCTTTTTATTAGCTGGATTTGATCAGTATATAGGGAATAACACTAGAGGGGATAAAATATTAGACCTTGTGCTAAGCAATTTGGGAGACCAAATAAAAAATTGTTGTACTTCATCACCACTCAGCTCAAGTGATCACTGTGTGATAAATTTTGATTTAAGCGGGGTATTTTCAAACACTTTTGGCTTAACCATGGTTCGAAATTTTAATAAAGCTAAATTTAATGATGTGAGAATGGAACTCTTGGATTGGGGATGGAAAAAGGTTTTTGAAAACAGATCGTTAGTGGAGAACGGGGATAGCTTGGAGAAAAAAATGATGGACTTAATTGATAGGTATGTCCCATTAAGAAAGAAGTACAATGCTTTAGGTAAAATTCACTTGTGGTTATCTCCCAAAATTAGAAAACTGATCAAAAAAAAAAAAGAGCTTATTTAAAAGCCAGAAAAAGTGAGTGTGCAACAAATTGGGCCTTGTATAAAAAATTATTAAAAGAAACTAAAAGTGCCATAAAACAGGCAACTCAAAAACATGAGCTAAACCTGGTTACAAAAGTGAAAGATAATCATAAATCTTTTTACACATATATCAATAACAAAAAGGGAAGTCAAACTACAGTGGGGCCCATTAAGGATCAGGATGGTATACTAGTTGAGGATTGCCAAGCTATGGCAGGGCTTTTCAATACTTTATTTCTCATCAGTATTTAATAATAAGTCAAAAAATAATAGAGATCATCTGACTAAAATAGATTATAAAATTGTTTTAAATAAAAATGATATTGAGGATAGACTAAAGCACCTGGACCCGAATAAATCTCAAGGACCAGATGGAATTCATCCTAGGGTCCTTAGGGAATTGGCAACAGAATTGGCAGAACCTATAACAGCACTGTTTCAGAAATCTTTGGATATCGGGGAGGTGATTGCGGTTTGGCGAAAGGCAAATGTGATCCTTATTTATAAAAAGGGATCTAGACAGGAGGTGGGCAACTATAGGCCTGTTGGCTTGACTGCTGTCCTGGGGAAAATTTTGGAATCTATTGTAAAGGATCAAATAGCGGAGTTTCAGAATATAGTAGGGGATTGTGATGATGCTCAGCATGGTTTTGAAAAGGGGTTATCATGTCAAACTAATCTCTTGGAGTTTTATGAGCATGTGAGCAGGGCATTGGACGAGGGTGTCTCTGTGGATGTGGTGTTCTTGGATTTTTCGAAGGCGTTTGACAAGGTCCCACATGGTGAATTGATTGATGCTCTGATTGAACATAAAATACCGGGGTATATTACAACCTGGGTTAAGGCATGGCTGAGTGAGAGAAAGCAGAGGGTTTGTTTAAAGGGAGTTTACTCAGATTGGTTGGGAGTGGAGAGTGGAGTCCCCCAGGGATCTGTTCTGGGGCCCTGCTTGTTTAATATCTATATACACTCATTATCTGAAGGAGAGGATGTCTGGGAAACCAAATTTGCAGACGACGCTAGAATTGGAATTACTATCAGAAATGGTGAGGATGTGGCAAAGTTGCAAAAAGCCTTACTCAAAATGGAAAGCTGGGCAAGGGATAGGAAGTTATCCTTTAACACCGACAAATGTGTAGTAATGCACTTTGGGAAAAAAAATAATCAAGCTGACTACTTGTTAAATGGACACAAATTGAGCTAAGTAGTGGAGGAAAGAGATATGGGTGTTAAAGTGACAAGCGATTTCAAGTTCCGCCAGCACTGCAGTCAGGTTATAAAATCTGCTAGTGGTACTCTTATAAATATCAAGAAACATATAAAGAGTAGGAAGAGGGAAGTGATTGTGCCTCTCTTCAGTGCACTGGTGAGGCCGCAGTTGGAGTATTGTGCGCAGTTCTGGTCACCTGGTTACAGGTTGGATGTAGGAAGATTGGAGAGGGTTCAGAGGAGGGCTACCAGGTTAGTAGCGGATGCTAGGGACCAGGACTACAAGGATAGATTGGATGACTTGGGGATGTTCACATTGGAATATAGGCGTCTGAGGGGGGACATGTGTAAGGTGTATAATGCACTTAAAAATACAAATCTAGGGTTAAATTAGGACTTACATTGAGGGAACAGCGATATGACACTAGGTCACATTCATGGCAACTTAAGGGGCAAAATTTTAAGACCACGAAAAGAAGGCACTGGTTTAGTGTTAGAGTCATTCCAGTGTGGAATAACCTACCTGAGGAGGAAGTCACTAGTAAGACTACAGTTGAGTTTAAGAGGAAACTAGATAAGAATTGCATAGCAAATAAAATAGGGGGGGTATCAAAATTAGAATTAACAGCGAGCACAATAGACGAAAGTCTTCTTTGCTCTGAAATTACCTGTGATACCTTTGAGCTTCTTTTTCTCTTTTTTTAATTTAAAAATGTGTATACTTTTTTCTGCGGGGGTTTGGTGACAGAGAGAGAGAGAGAGAGAGCAGTGTGAGCAAGATTGAGGTTGGAGGATTTCTGAGCCAGTGGTGAGCTGGCTTTTACTATATATGATGGTTACAGTGCAAGCCAGCTTATGCTTCAGCTGGATCAGAAAGTATAACGAGGAAACATTATTTCACGTAATATCATCATTCAGAGCTCAGAATGACAGTATTATTAAGAGGAACTAGAGCATTACAAAATCTCGTAATACTATCATTGATCTCTAACGATGGTATTATAGCAACTTTTTTGTATGGGTTTTGATGCTAGTATTAGCATCATCCATGTGTTACAAAGCAATATTATAGATAGACCGTGATACAACATTAAACTAACGGAGACATTATTGCTTTTTCTCATCATTTTTTTTTCTATTTTGGTAACCAGGAAAGGCACACTGGGCTAAGGCTCATTTCCAGGAGCGACTCAGGGAAGGGGGAGATGGAGCAAAACAGCAGTAGACAATAGCAAAACAATATCTGAACAGACAAGCAATGTGTTACAATAACAGAATAAAGAACATTTGCATGTACCACAATTTAACAAACTGCAGTGAAATTTAGCAGTGCTCAGAATCATGACCAAAACCTTGTATGGGTTAAAATCAAGACTTCAACGGTAACCAGAAGAAGGGTAGCAGCAGCGTGTGTGTGTGTGTGTGTGTGGGGTGGGGGGGTTGAAGTTTCAGCGGGTGTTTGAAGGAGTTAAAGGATGAGGAGAGACAGAGGGAGGAGGGGAATTTGTTCCAGACAGCGGTAAGCCTATAGAAGAATGCAGATTGTCCAGGAGAGCAGCATGGGTGAGGAATGGCAAAAGTGCGATGGTCCCTAGAGTTGAGGGAGTGGGAGGCGGGAGGGAGGGGGTTGGGACAGGAGTGAGGAGAGGTAGGAGGGAAGGGTGCTGAACCAATATTTGGAGATGAACATAGCACAATGGGCCTGTCGATGAGATGGCAGATGGAGGAGTAAAGCGAGCAATGCTATGTGCGTGGAGGAGAGTTAGAGGCAAAATGGCAGAAGAAGTTGAGGGGGGGTATTCAGTCTAGTGAGGGAAGTGGAGGGGACAGAACCATAGACAGCTTCCAGCGGTCATGTGGAGATAGGCAGTCTTTGTAATGATCGAGGGCACCAAGCTTGTGACAAAGCATGGCATGGATGGCATTAATGTGGGCTGAGGAGTCATGCTTACTGCCAAGTCACACCCCCAGGTACTTAAAGGACTGAACCACTTCAAGTGGGGTGCCATCCAGAGTGGTGAAGATGGGGAAGGGGGGGGACAGTGAGTCTGGCTAGTTTTTGACTGGTATCAAAGGTCATGGAGACTATCTTTTTAGTGTTAACTCTAAGTTGGTTAGAATGGAACTGGACATTGTTCAAGTCTTGCTGGAGCAAGTTTTCTACAGCTCCAGAGGAAGGTCCAGAGGAGAAGATGACTGTGTCATCTGCCTACACGTGTATATGTGAGTTGAGAGGTGGAAGGGAGGTCATTGAGGAAGACTGAAAAATGGAGGGGTCCAATGATGGATCCCTGTGGAACCCCAGATTGGAAAGGAAGGGGAGGTGACAGGGAACCACCAACCTGCATCAATTGTAGATGTAGTTAGGTAAGAGTTGAACCAAGCAACAATGGGAGTAGAGAGGCCAGCATTTCTCAGTTTATCGAAGAGAAACAGGTGGGACACAGAGTCGAAGGCTTTGGCCAGATCAATAGAAATTATTGTGGTAATGAGCCCCTGGTCCATTCCTGGAGAAGATGGCATCAGTGACATGGAACAGGCAGGAGGCTGTGGAATGGTGCTTCTGAAAACCAGGCTAGAAAGATGACAGGAAGTTGGCAAATCAGAAGAATTCAAGGAGTCTGTCATGTACAAGTTTCTCATGCAGTTTAGAGAGGGAAGGAAGGAGGGAGATGGGATCACCCCTTTTGTGAAGAGGAATAACTTTAGCCATCTTCCAAGACTGGGGAATAGTGCAGACAGTGAAGCAAAGGTTAAGCAGGTGAGTATGGGGAGCTGCAATAGCAGGAGCTGAGAGGTGTAACTTAGGGTCGAGCCCATCAAGACTGGACTTTGATGGGTTGAGGGAGGAAAGGGCAAATAGGATTTCCTGAATGTTGACAGGGGGGAAGTGGTAACCTGGAGGAGTATAGGTAAGGGTAGACGGATGGGGGAGTTAGTAGTGGAGGAGGATGGAAGAGCACAGGTTGTGAAGAACTTGTTAAAGAGAGCCACAACAGAGGTATGGTCAGACACAGGTGAACCATTTTCCACGAAAATATGGGGGAGGCAATTGGGCAGGGGATGAAAAAGGGAGTGTATAACCTTCCAAAATTTAGATGGGGAATTAAGGTTTGATTGGAGGTTGGCTTTGAAATACTGTACTGTCATTTAGCTGACCGGACAGCCTTAGTGCAACTGTTCCTCAGAGTCCAGCCAACACAAGATGTGATCAGAGGAGAAGCGGGGTAATTTGTAACAGGCCCAAGCATGGCCCCAGGACTTACACAAGTCTATGATATCAGAGGTAATCCAGGGATGGTGGGATGTTTTACTCCAGTTTCGGGGGCATGCCTGACCCAGACAGCATAAAATTTAGATTGAAAAGAGCATGGGCAACACTGATATCCGAGGCAGCGAGGATGTCAGACCAGTAGATAACAGTAAGGTCATTCAGTAGAACATTAATATTTAGCGACCGGAGAGACCTAGTCCAGATATATTTAGGTAGCAAAAGGGGGTGGGGGGCATTAGATTTTTCTGACACTGAAGGTCATACCCTTGTCCTGTCAGGAAAGAGGGTAATCAGAAAGTGACAGACGGACGGCCTGGTGGCGCTGAGGTTGGCGCTGGGCGCACACCTGGCTCTGCGACCGGGTTCGTGAATGAGCCGGGTGCTGGGGGTCGGCAGGGGAGGAGATGGATCGAGTGTCCGAGGACAGCTCTCTTCTCCCTGGGGTGGGTTCCAGCGAATCGACACAGCAGTGACCCTGAGTGGAGACTGGGGTTTCACCTGCAGGGGATCAAGCGGGGACGAGTGTGGTGGGCGTCTACGGGGCTTTGCCAGCGTGTTGATGCCATTGCATGCACGCGCTCGTAGGGGGAAAATAGCCACAAGGAAAAAAGCCTCCCAGACCACCGGTGAGATGATGGTGGCTCAAGGGGAATACCACATATCCCAAATGCTGGCTCAGACTCACCCGGATCTCTCCTAGCCAGACCCGTGCAGCTCCAGGTCAGCATTTCACACTTAGGAGTTTGATCGCCAGGGGGTAGGGCGGAACCAGCCTCAGAGGTGATACCAGGGGTCGAGCCTGCCTCTGGGTCATGCAGGAGGAGAGACCCAGGGAGATGCGAGGGGTTCAGGTCGAGAGTAGTGGTCTATCTGAGTGGGCACTCCTGAAGGATGCCTGGGGGTATGGGAGTACAAAGAAAGTTAAAAAAAAAAAAAAAAGAAAAAGAAAGTGACAGATTATGGTTGGGAATCCTGGAGGAGAGCCAAGAGTCAATGATACATAGGACATCAAGGGAGTGTAGCTACAGCTAAACAGAGAGAAGGTCAAGTTTCGGTAGCAGGCTCCTAGCATTTAGATGGAAGGCTCTGAGGCCCTTGGAGGTAGCAGGGTTGGGGGGAAGGGGGTCAGTATTGAGCTCCACATTACCAGACAGGAGTACGAGAATCAGAAGAAGGATGAGATGGGGCTTCTTACCCTTGGAGTGGGAAAGACAGCAAGGTTAGGCGAGGGGTGGCAAGAGAAAAGGAGGACACAGTGGAGAAACTCCAGGTTAAGGATGGGAAGGGCAGGAGACCAGGGTGAATAGGAAGGGAGGAAGAGAAAAAAGGAAGGTAGAGCATGGGGTGGGTGGAAAAGAGGATGAGCGAAAGGGAGTTGGATGGGGAGGGGGGAAGGACAGGTGGAAGAAGGAGAGGGGGAAATGGAGCAAGCAGAATAAGGCCAGGAACATTATGGCTGAAGGGGAGAGAAAGGTAACTGGCTATACCGAGACTACTGTGATTGAACAAAGCACAATGGTAAGCAGAATACCACTGCAGTACAGGACATCAAAACAGGCTAGTAAATCGCAATGCAACAACATTAAATGAAACAGCATATGAGGTGAATAAACTATGGTAATGAACCAAAACTGCAAATCAAACAGGTAGCAATACAGATGAAGCAGTAGGCTACAAGATAAAATAGTACATTACATGTAGCAGTTAAGCAGCAAGGACAAGGTTCAGCAAGTAGCAGACAACAGTTCAGTAAAACTTTTAAAAGTGACACCGCTGTAATGCACCAGTAATGAGTACATAGAGACAAATGGCAAGATGGAGTACGCCAAGTCTTGGGAACTGTGGCAGGAGGGAGTAAACAGAGGGAGCCTAAGAGTAACATACCATAACTGGATGTACAGTCACCTCGTAGCAGGGTGGTGGAGTAGTGTCGAGGTTTGCAGTGAGGTAGGAATCAGGTGGAACATGAAGGGAGCAGAGTGGGAGGCTGATAACTGACCTCAGGCTGACTCCATGCAGCACCTTGATGTCCTCAGCACTATGGTCCTTGACGAGGAAGGACCACTGAGCGGAAAGGCTGCTTGCACTATTCCAGAGAGGAAGAGGGCAGGAGGGGATGTCCCATCCTCAAACCCACCCGATTCGTGGATCAGGCTGCTGGTGAACAAAGGCAGTCAGGGCTCCGCTCAGGTTCAAGTCCGATGGCAGCGGGGAGGGAGAACAAAAGATGGTAGGCAGGCTCCCTCTGAAAGCCATGGTGTCCTGGAGAACAGCAGGTGAAGGTATGTGTGAAGCTGGAAGGACAGGCAGCAGTTGAAAATCATGCCCATACTCTATTACATAGAAACACAGAAACTGAAGGCAGATAGGGACCACTTGGCCCATCTAATCTGTCAGTTTTCCCTACCTACTGCAATACCGCAGATCCTACTTGATCTCCAGCTTTTACCCTCTCCTTCCTACTGCTAGGGTTCCTCTGTGCCTATCCCATGCATTCTTGAATTCCCCTACCATTTTTGCTCCCACCACCTCCTCCGCTGAGAGGCTGTTCCATGCATCCACCGCCCTTTCTGTGAAAAAATACTTCCTCATGTTACCCGAGTCTACCCCCCTCCAGCCTCATATCATGACCCCTTGTTCTTGAACATCCTTTTTTTTCTTTTAATATATTTTCTATTTATGCTCCACCCCATTTGGCACCCCCCCATCCGGCCACTCCTTCAGAGTGCCTAGGTCCCAGCCCCCATCTGATCCCTGCCATCAACCACCACCTCCTTCTGCAGCCCCCCCAGGTAACTAGATGTATCCCTTCGTCAGGTGGATCTCTCTCTTCCGAGTGGGAAGTGCCTTACTGGCCAAACAGCGTATCCTGGCTGCTGCGGAGCTGGTCCGGGCTGTCTCCAGGGCTTCGTGCTGGTGGGGCCATTACTTGTCATGCAGTTGGATGGGGAGCTCCTATTTTCCATTTTTGACCCCGCCCACAGTAATTCTTGACTGTGCGTGAGCACAGGCGATGCTTGTGGATATTGGAAGTGAGGCACCACGCCCCCCAAGCACACGCCCACCTTGCCCACGAGTGCTAAGGCCCCGACCCCCAGGAGGGAAGCCGCCCAATGGACACTCTGAATCCTCCCTGCTGGCCTCCGGCCCTGGTACCCGGGCTCGGGACGCAAACCCAGGTCACCAGCATGCCATCCTTTTTTCTGAAAGATGCTACCCTCTTGTACCTTATTTATGTCCTTGAGGTATTTGAACACTAGCCATAGTGTTTTTAACCTGTTTTTATTATTTATTATTATAATTAGCTTATTTATGTCTATATGTTCAAATTTTTGTATGACCTTTAAAGTTTTTATCTTATTTATTTATTTAAAAGTTTTACCAGGAAAGGCACCCTAAGCAGACTACAGCTCGATTCCAGATGCACCCTGGGGGTGTTGGGGACGGCAGGATACATACCAAATACATAATATAGAAATTACACAGAATATATACATACATATATACAGGAATATATACAGTAGGTACACGCAAGCAAAAACAGAAAATCAGAGTTAATACATCAGCAAGTTGTTAGAAGGTACAAATGACAACTAACAGGGTCAGAGATAAAAACACTGGAGTAACCACAGCTGGAACAAGTTGGAGAGCTAGGCCCTTGTCTAGTGTGAGCTTAAGCTGCATGAGCAGTTGGTGGAGAAGTGCCCTTTGAGGAGGTAGCTGAATTTCCGAGAGGAGGGAGCATGCCGAACGTCTTCAGGCAGGGAGTTCTATAGCTTTGGCAAGCGAGCTCTAAAGGCCAGTTGGCCGGCAGAGGTCGCCATGTAAGGGACTTGAACGAGCCGGGAGTCGAAGTTCCTGAATGAGTAAGCAGGGGGTGTTTGAGCAGTTAGGGTAGAAGTGAGGTGGGGGGGGCAATAACTGGGTCCAGAATTTAGCTGTGAATCTGTTGCAGTGGGACTGGCGCCTATCGACAAGCGAAGGGAGGTTAAGGGACTGGTAGAGGTCGCAGTGATGGGTGGAGGTGTACAGTCCAGAGCGAAACAACAGAAGGCGTGGAAAAGAGGATCCAGTCTAGCTAGGGTGGACTTAGGGACGGCACTGTAGACTACATCCCCGTAGTCAAAAATAGGGAGGATCATTTTCTGCACAATTGCTTTGTGGGCCGGCAGTAGGATACAGCCCCGGTTACGGTATAAGGCGCCCAGTCTGGGGTGCAGTTTTTTGTGGGTAGCATTGATATGTGCAGAAAAGTTGAGGTGCTGGTCCAGCCAGACCCCTAGATATCTGAAAGAGGTGCAAACTTCTAAGTATTCAATTGTTATTGCTTACCCTGCCTGCTGTTGATTATGTAAGGCGCCCAGAGCCTCTGGGATTGGGCACCATATGAATAACTCTTACTTTACCTTGAAGGTCTCTATCATATCCCCCCTCTCTCTCCTCTCTTCCAGGGTATACATATTGAAGTCCTCTAGTCTCTCCTTATATGACTTTTGGTACAGACCCTGCACCATTTTTGTTGACCTTCTCTGAGCTGGCTCTACTCTGTCTATGTCCTTCCAGAACTGGACACAATACAGTACTCCAGATGGCATCTCACCAATGATTTGTACAGTGGTATCACCACCTCCTTTTTTCTGCTGGTGATACCTCTCCCTATGCACCCCAACATTCCACTGGCTCTCCCTACAGCCTTTTCACAATGCTTGGTCACCTTTAGGTCATCAGATATGATTACCCCCACGTCCCTTTCCTGTTTAGTGGTCATCAGTACCTCCCCCCATCATGTACTCCTACCAAGGGATCGACAGATTTTAAAATTATATGCTAGTCCAGGACAACTGGCTTAGCAAAAAATGATAGTCCCAGTGTTTCGAGTGGTAGTCCATTGTCGGTAGGCTGTATTTCAAGGGAAATTTTAAAAAAAGTACGTGCCACCAAGGTACGTGGTGTGGGAGGTTGTATTATTAATACTACATAGATGCCAGCTTAGGTTATCACAAAACAGGAAAAATAAAGTATTTTTTTTTTTTTCTAGTAAATTAACACAGGTTCAAGTCTCAGTCAAGTATCATAACAAGAGAAATATTAGATAGAATTCAGAACTGCCAACAGGAGTAGGGCTAGGACAGGAGAACACACACACTGTTTTAGTTCCTTGGGCACCTTTTGTCTCTTTGTTTTGGTCAGTTATTGTAGAGTTAAGCTACCCTGGCAAAAAGAAATACAGGTGAGGGGGTATAGGCAAAGTGGGCAAGCATTAAGGATGCAATATTTAAAGCAACATCCCATTGTGTTAGAGAGAAAAGGAAGTGCAAAAGAAGAAGGAAACCATTTTGGTTCTCAAAAACAGTAGCAGAAAAGATCAGAGCCAAAAGGCTGGCCTTCAGGAAATATAAGTGAACGCAGCAGGATGAAGATAGGGAGGCATACCAAACTTCCCTAAGGGAAGAAGGGAAGGCAGTAAGGCAGGCAAAGGCCCAAACACTAGCACAAACAGTAAAAGAAGCTGACAAGACTTTCTATAGATACATTAGTGAAAGGAGAAAGTCCTGAGGGGGTACTGCTAAGATCAAAGGGGATAAGGGGGCATGTGAGGAGGAGGAGGACCATGTAAAAGCATCTATCCTAAATAGATACTTCTGCTCAGTATTTACTGAGGCCTACAGCTCAGCACCATGGACACAGAGGGGAGGGAGGTGTGCACTAGTCCCTTCACAAAAGAAAGGGTCCTATAAGAGCTCAATAAGCTCAGGGTGGACAAGGTAATGGGACCTGATGGCATACATCCCAGGGTATTAAAGGAGCTAAGGGTGGAACTAGTAGAGCCATTATCAGAACTGTTTAGTGAGTCTCTGAGCACAGGAGAGGTCCCTGAAGACTGGAGAAGGCTCATGTGATCCCACTTCACAAGAGTGGTAGCGGGAGGAGGCAGGGAACTACAGACCAGTGAGTCTTACCTCAGTAGTGGGCAAGATTATGGAGGCACTTCTTAAGGAAAGGACAGTGCAACACCTGGAATCCATAGGAATACAGCATCTAAGACAGCATAGGTTTACAAAAGGAAGGTCCTGTCAAACTAATTTCATAGATTTCTTTGACTGGGTAACTAGAGTGGTGGACCAAGGGGGTACAGTTGATGTCACCTACCTTGACTTCAGCAAAGCTTTTGATACTGTTCTACATAGATGATTGATTAATAAGCTGGGTAGGCTCAGGGTGGGTCAGAAGTTGGTCAACTGGGTGGCAAACTGCTTGACAGGCAGAAAACAGAGAGTGGTGGTAAATGGTATACAGTCAGAAGAGATGCAAGTCACAAGTGGGGTACCTCAGGGATCAGTACTGGGGCCAGTCCTCTTCAATATCTTCATCAGTGACATTGCAGATGGACTGGAGGGTAAGGTTTGTCTGTTTGCAGATGACACCAAGATCTGCAACAGAGTAGATGATCCAGATGGGGTGAGCAGAATGAGAAGAGATCTGGATAAACTAGCAAATTGGTCGGAAGAGTGGCAACTGGGGTTTAACACAAAGAAGTGCAACATCATGCACATAGGGAAGAGTAACCCTGAAGTCACCTATAGACTGGGAGGGGAGTTGCTGACAGTCACAAGGGAAGAAAGAGACTTGGGCATCATCATCACCGATGACCTGAAATCATCCAAGCAGACCACTGAAGCAGTAGGTAAGGCTAGGGGGATGTTGGAGTATATTAGTAAGGGTATCACAAGTCACAAGAGGGAGGTAATAATCCCTCTTTACAAGACACTGGTTAGTCCCCATCTGGAGTACTGCATGCAGTACTGGAGGCCACACCTTCACAAGGACATTAACCAAATTGAGACAGTCCAGAGAAGGGCAACCAAAATGGTGCAGGGACTGCATCAGAAAACATATGAGGACAGATTAATGGAGCTCAATATGTATACCCTAGAGAAAAGGAGGGAGAGAGGTGATATGATCGAAACATTCAAACACCTTAAGGGCATTAACAAGGTGAAAGAGTCTAACATGTTTCAATATAAGAAAAATAGCAGGACAAGAGGACACAGCATGAGATTAGAGGGAGGCCGATTAAGGGGTAATGTGAGGAAGTTCTTTTAAAAAAAAAAAGGGTGGTGGATGCCTACCTCAGGAAGTGGTGGATATGAATATAATGCAGGGCTTCAAACAGGTATGGGATAGGCATAAGGGAGCAATACAGATGAATATGAACAGATAGGCCATTAACAGAGCAAAGGCCAATGGCACATTCATAAGGTAGAAAAAGAAATAGGCAGACTGGATGGGCCTTGCAATCAATCAATTAAACTTTATTTAACCAGGCATTCACATCGTTGAGCAAGCTCATTTGCAAGATGGTCCTGGACACAAAGTACAAGTTCATTACTATAAGCAATGTCGAACCATAACAAAAAACGTACAGGGATCAGGCAAAAATCTTAGATTACAGCTGCAGCAAATAACAGACATAATTAATTACTGATTGTGTACATGCCCAGCCATGCTTTAGTGGTAGGTTTGGGGACTACTGTGAAGAGGGAAGGGGAGGATGTTGTACGTGGAGGGAGAAAAAGGAGGCAGGAGACAGTGGGGACAATGGGATGGGAGACACATAAGGGGAGAGAAGGGCAAACCTGTTAAGATGTAAACCCCCTGGAGGATCTCTGCAGGGGGAAGGGGGCCAAGGTGGAGGGAAGTTACGCTAGGAGGAAGCCTGCCGCAGGGGGAATAGGTGGCCAACAGGGTCCAAGAGCTGGGAGTATTTCATCTATATGTCCATGTTACCTAAAACAATCACATACAGTATTCAGGCACTGATAGAGCCACTGTCTGAATACATAGAGACTGGGCAGGAGGGAGCATTTAAGTACTTTCTGAGTGTTATTCCAGAGCGATGGAAGGAAAGAGCTGATGGCAGTATAACCAAGGCATGTCTTCATCCTCGGTAGGTTAAGGAGGACAAGGGTGGAATTTCTGAGTCCATAAGTGCCCACAGACCATTTAAACAGGTTACCGATGTAGGGTGGGAGCTTGTTTGAGAGTGCCCTGAAGAGCCACATGAGGGCATTTCTTTGCCTCCTCGTGGAGAGTGATGGCCAATCAATTGCCTGGTAAAGCAGACAGTGATGAGTCCACAAGGGCATGTCAAGTATGAATCTCAAGGCATGATGGTAAAGTGTATCAGGTTTTTGGAGCGCATTCTGGGGGCAGTGACTGTACAGAAAGTCAGCATAGTCAAGCAAGGGTAAAAAGGTAGTTTGGACCAGCCGCTTTCTAGCTTTGAAAGTGAGAAAGCGTCTTATGCAGTAGAATATGCCAAGTTGCTGTCTTAGTTTTTTTGAAAGTTCACTTAGGTGAACACTAATGCTAAGCTTGTTGTCCAAACAGACTCCCAGATACTTGAAATTATCAACTATTTCCAGGGATTCGCCAAGGAGGGTGAAGATGTGGGGGATACCAGGTGTCCCTGAAATGGGTGGGGAATGCAGGGAGATGATCATGGCTTTTGTTTTTTTGGCGTTGAGCAAGAGCTTAAGGCTCAGTAGATTATGCTGGAGCGTGACAAAGTCCAGCTGTACCTCCTTGTGCGCAAGATCAAGGGAGGGGTTAGTTGTGTAAAGGACTGTATCATCTGCGAAGAGATGAACATTCCCAGCAAGAAGGCCAGAGTCGATGCTATTAATATAGATAGCGAAAAGGATAGGCCCCAAGACAGATCCTTGCAGTACACCTCGGGGCAGGGTTTTAAGTGGGGACAGTTCCCCCTGTGCTTTGATTTGTTGTTGCTGCGGTCCTTAATTGCCGTCAACTTCTATGTTTCTATGTTTACATTTTCACTGTATTTGCTTGACTTTTTCTGGGCAAAACAAAGCCCAGCCCTCTCTCCTCTCAGTCAGTACTGCTTGGTCTGGTCTACCCTTCCCTTGCCTTTTTTTATAATATTTTCCTTTGGTCCCTTAGGCAGCTGTTGCCTTTTTATTATTTTGGTTAGTTCTTGCTCTTTTTATTTTCTTTGCTTTTACTTTTTCCTGGGCAAAACAAAGTCCAACCCTGATGACCCGCTCCTCCTCTCAGACAATACAGGTCAGAGTTGTCCCCCTTTCCTTACTGTAATGTACTGTTAATACCTTAGGCAGGTTTTGGCTATTTATTTTGTTTCTTGCTCAGCTGCATGTCCTTTCCCCTCCATGGAGATGTCCTTCTCCCTCTAGTACCCTTCAAACCCTGCCTTCCAAATCTCTCACACACACACACGCACTACACTTTTCTTTGTTTTGATTTTTTCACTTCTTTTTTTCTGTCCTTTTTGGTCAGTGTTGGAGAGGCAGTTGGCAGACCTGAGCTTACTGATGAGCGCACCTCGCGCTCCTGCCCCCGAGCTCGCCACCAGTCAGTCAGTCTCCATCACCAGCTTTCAGCTTTTTTTTTTTTTTTTTATCAGTAATTGTGTGCCCAGAATTGACTGCAGAGCAGCACAGGTCTCCCCTCAAATGGCAATAGCTAACACTGAAAATAAGTAGTGCCGTTCCCTTCCATCATAGACCAGACAGCCACCCACATCCTTTTCCCATGATGGAGTGAAAGAAAAAAGCGCCTTTGATGCTACTCACGAGCTGGCCCTCAAGGAATTGACACAGCCACTAGGTTCCCTCCCCTGCCACTCGACTCCCTGGTTCACGACTCTTCAACTTTGCCGGCTCCTCTCTCTCTCTCTCCCACATTCGTTCTCCTCCTGCACGACGGTACACCTGTTGCATTCCCGGGCTCCTCCTCACAACTCTGATATCCAGTGCTCTGGTCTGTCACATGACCCCAAGGAAGTCAGACTCGGCACACAGCACCCTACTAGTGAGAGAGAGAGAACAGCAGGCAGAAAAAATTTTTTTTTAATTTTAAACAGCACTACTTGTCCATGGACTACTGGCTCCACACAAAGTATTTGTCCTTGACTGTGCAGTGATAGCCCAGGATGTCGGGCTATTGGATTTGTCAAACCCTGGTCCTACCCTGGTTTTCTATGCCCCAAATGCATGATTTTTCACTTCTTTGCATTGAATCTTAACTCCCACACTCTTGACCACTCCTCAAGCCTGCTTAGGTCCCTCCTCATTTTTCCGCCCCCAACTGAGTGTCAACGCTGTTGCAGATCTTAGTGTCATCTGAAAAGAGGCATACCTTCCCTTCCTTCTATTGTCCAGCCCTTAAACCCATCCTACTGGTGGAACAGGCTGCCGGTGAACAAAGGCAGTCGGGGCTCTGCTCAGGTGAAAGTCCGGTGGCAGGGGGGAATGAGAACAAAAGATGGTAGGGAGGCTCCCTTCGAAAACCCTGGTGTCCTGGAAAGCAGCAGGTGAAGGTATATGTGAAGCCGGGAGGACGGGCGGCAGTTGAAAATCGCACTGATCCTCAACTGGTGGATCAGACTGCTGGTGAACAAAGGCAGTTCGGGCTCCACTCTGGTGAGAGTCCGGTGGCAAGGGGGATTGAGAACAAAAGATGGCAGGCAGACTCCCTCCGAAAGCCCTGGTGTCCTAGAGAGCAGCAGGTGAAGGTATGTATCACTGTATACAGGTATCACTTGGCAGAAGAAAGTAAAAAATAAACATACCCTAAACAGGGAATTACTATAAATCCAGATGTTGTTACTGTAGATCAAAGACACAGAATGTGTTAAATTCTTGAAGGTGATGAACTGTGGCCTGGGGCATATGCAGGATGTGAAAACCCTTTGTTTTCCAAAATGGTTGTGAACAGACCTCAAAGACAAGTACTGATCCTTTAGGAACAGGTCAGATGAAAATGTGGATTCAGTGCAAGACTCAACAACTCAGAGCCTGTCAAACTTAGCTGCTGGATTTAGTTTTGCTTGTGATGGCTTCCAAAAAGTTGATTTATGAGAATGCTAATACCTGGCGGTGTTGTTTTGCAGTAATTCAGTCCAGGAGACTTTAATAGATGTCATGTCCAAGAATGGCATACTTACTCCAAGCAGAAACACATGAAGTAAACTGCTGACCCAGCCAAACACAAACAGCCAAGCCACACGGGCCAGGAGGCAGGATTAGAAGATAATGACTCAAACACTAAGTTTCAAAAACAATCAAAAAGTACAATAGCTCTGAACAGCATTTAGTCCATAATGCGGAAATTAATATTACTGTCCCTATCACTAGAATGGGATTAAATCAATTTGATCATTGAGGCGCAAAGGAATTTTAGTTTGCAAAGTATAAATCCATCTGCATTCTTTCTGCAGATGGTTCCTGACCCTGTTTCTGCCTCTTGCAGGTAGGGAAACATGTTCCAACCTTATAAACATGAGGTGCTGTAGATTCTTATCATGGTGTCTTTCAAAGTGGGTATCCAAGGGGGTGTTAGGGGTAACAGCTTGTATGGATCTAACCTGTTCCTGAATACGTTTATGTAATAGTCTTATCATCCTGCCAATGTATTTATTTTGAGTCTAGTGCAAGTGATGGCATACACCACAAATGTTGCCGAACACAAAATAAATTGTTTAACGTTTCCTCTTTGAGAAGTTGTAGGATGTACATAACAATTGCAATAGAACTGCAATATCTGCATATTTTGCTTTTGCCACATCTGTGGCTACCTACAGGTGGCAGCAGAAGCCACGGAATGTGCATGTCCCTGGTTGGTGTACTACATAGGCTATGTGTGACCTTGTCACCTATGTTTTTACCTCTGCTGTACTTAATGCCTGGTCTGTCTCTGTCTCCTACTGAGTTAAATAGTGCACTGTCCCCCTGAAGGACAGACCAACGTTGCTTAAAGATGGCAGTTATTTGCAGTGACAGGCTGCTGACCTCTGTACTGAACATGACCCCTTCTGGGGGGACCTATAGGACAACTGCATGGTTGTAATAGCTGCGATCTTTCTAGATTTCTAGCCAAGTTTTTTTTCTATGGCTACCATCTGAAGAGGATACCCACCATTGTTCTTTTTCTGCTTTCATTGCCTATGTTTCTATGTTCCTAAATGTTTTCCTTGAGACAACAGCTGCTCTAAATCTGCGATTATAAAAGCAAAGTCAACAGATTGGGGAACAAAGGGTTCCTTCTCCATTGCCCCTGCACTGCCCCTTTAACACAAACCAATATGCCCCTGGAATTCCCTTTGCACATCCATAAATGATCTGGATTGACCCGCGTTTCAGAAAAATGCATTTTTGTCCATTACATATAAATCCTAATTTTGCTGGAAAGAAAACTGAGCTCCAATTTCTTTTCAACTGCTCCATAAATAGTGACATCTGGCCTATGTAGACTAGCTGGTATCTGGAAACATATGAATTCTTTTATCCATAAATGTGAGTACTTTTGATTCTTTTCACGGATATCAGAACACAGCTCATCAAAAACTACCTTGTTTCCTACCCCCATGCCAGTTATTGATTCATCTTGTGTTTGCCTTGTGTAATAACGTACTGGCGTACTTTGGGCAGAAGTTTATCATGTACTGTGTTCCCATTACACTTTAAATGACTATGTTGCTATGTTTTGTTACATGTTATAAAATGGGCATAGCAAAATAAGAGTATTGATTGGCTAGAAAATCAGTGCCATATATGTATTACACATAGAAAAAAAGTACAGGCAAACCAATCAATGCCCCTAAATAGAATGTTGACAAAAAAAATGGAATGTTCACAAATGTTAAGTTAGCCATCTTGTTTTCATGCTTAGCAAGAGCCATACAAGCAAACAGTGAAGCAAACAACAGCAGTACTTCTCCGTACCTTCGTTATCGGCCTCACAGTGCTCCCTCTTTTCTTTAAATGAAGTTACAAAGCTTTCACTCGCTCTGGACTGAGAGGAGGGAGGGTGGTGGGATAAAAAAGAACAAAAAACGGAGAGAAAGAAAACTGTAAACTGCACCGCTAGGTGAAGAGTACACCAAAAATCCCAGGTAAGGAGGGCTGGGGGAGCGGGTTTGCTTATTTTCAAAAGCCAAGAGGGTATATGAAAACAAGTGCAGTTTGGTGTCAGAAATGAACTGCGTGTTACAGAGAAAAGTGGCACCCCTGCTGTCCCCTCAGAAGCGTGAGACACTCTGATCTGCCCACGAGAGGGTGAGGGCACTTTTTGGCCGGGTTTCCACCTTCTGTAATTGCTGTTCCCAATCGTCAGGTGCGGCTGAAAGACAGTTTGTGATGCAGGTGAGTTGCCTGAGGAAACTGTCATTGGGGCCCTGCTCCTGCTGTCCCTGCAGAAGCACAAGACACTTGGATTTGCCCACGAGGGAGTGAGGGCGCTTTTTGGCTGGGTTTCCACCTTCTGTAATTGCTGTTCCCAATCGTCAGGTGTGGCTGAAAGACAGTTTGTGATGCGGGCGAGTTGTCTGAGGAAACTGTCGGTGGGGCCCCACTGAGCCATCGTGTCTCAGCGTCCAGTGTTGCAAGCCCCCTAACTGGTTTTTGTACTTCTATGGGTGTAGCCTGCCATTTTAGACTATCTGAAGCAGTTTACTGTGTCAATTAAAAGGCACTATTTTTCCTTGTGTAGGGACTCTGTTCAAATAAAGCTATATTTTAATTTTAATGTAAATGCAAATGGTCGTGCAGTAATATCTGTTCAACACACACCCTGTCGTGTCTTATTGCTTACATAGTCCTAGAGTCCCTTTCGACATTAAATTATGATGTTACTATGTTATGTTACATGATGCACTTAGAGTCCCTTCCTACCTTAAATTATTATGTTATGTTACATGATAGACCTAGAGTCCCTTCCTACACTGTGTTACTATATTATGTTACATACTTGTCCTAAAGTCCCATTCGACCCTAAATTACTATGTTATGTTACATGATGCACCTAGAGTCCCCTCCTACCTACTATGTTATGTTACAGGATGGACCTAGAGTTGCTTCCAACATTAAATTACTATGTCACTATGTTACATGATGGTCCTAGAATCCCATTCAACCATAAATTACTATGGTATGTTATATGATGGACCCCAAGTCCCTTCTGACATTAAATTACTCTGTGTTACTATGTTATGTTACATTATGGACCTAGAGATCCTTCCAACATTAAACTACTATGTTACGTTACATAATGGACTTAGATTCCCTCCCCACCTTAAATGACTATACTATGTTAAATGATGGACCTAAAGCCCTTTCCTACCTTAAATTACTATGTTACTGTGCTAATGTCACATGATGGACCTAGAGTCCTATTTAACCTTAAATTATTATTTAGCGAGAGATCGGAGGACTCGTTCCATCTTAGTCCTCCTTGATCTCTCTGCAGCATTTGACACCGTGGATCATGGTGTACTGATGAAGTGCCTGCGGGTTATCTGTAGACTGTAGGGAGAGTCCTCAGATAGTTCCACTCATTCCTCACTGGTACATTTCAGAGAGTTTTGTCAGGAATCTATTCCTCTGACGCATTCTCTCTACCATGTGGGGTACCCCAGGGCTCTGTGCTTTCACCTATGTTGTTTGCGCTTACATGCTGCCACTGGGAGACACTGTAAGGTGGTATGGCTTGAGTTTTCACTGCTATGCAGCTGATACTCAGCTATACATGTCCTTTGTGCCTGACCAGGACGATGCAGTCTCGGTGTTTAACAGCTGCCTCGCCGAGATCCAGGACTGGCTGAGTGCCAACTGGCTGAGACTGAATCCTGACAAAACTGAGGTTCTGGTGGTGGACCCAGGTCATCGGGTAGAGGATCCTCGGCTGGGCAGGCCTCTGGACTTCTGCTCGGCAGTCGCCAGCTGATGGCCTCTGAACTGGTGAGAAGTCTGGGCATTATTTTTCACGAGGGGTTGACCCTGAAGTCTCAGGTGTCATCTGTCATCAAGACCTCATTCTACCATCTGAGGAATATCACCCGGATTAAGCATCTGGTTCCGCCCAGTGATCTTCTGACACTGGTCCACGCCTTTGTGACCTCCCACCTTGACTATTGCAATGCCTTGTACCTAGGGCTTCTAGGGGTTGATATCCGCCACTTGCAGCTGGTGCAGAATGCTGCAGCCAGGTTGTTGACTGGTCTTTCTCAATCTAGACATGTCACACCTGTGCTGCGTGGCCTGCACTGGCTGCCGGTTCAGTGGCGGATCACCTTTAAGGTCGGCTTGCCGACCTATAAGGCCCTACACAGACAGGGACCGAGTTACCTGCAAGAGGTCCTTCGTCCCTACTGCCCCCTCCGACCACTCTGCTCTGCCAATGAGGGACTGCTGGAGATTCCCAGGGTTCATTTGAAGACCTCTGGAGCCTGTGCGTTTGCTTTTGCGGCTCCTACACTGGAATTCTCTACCTCATTGGATAAGGGGGTGCCTGACTGTGGAGAACTTTAAATCTGCTCTTAAAATATTTTTATTCTCTCTTCCTTATCCTGAAAATTAATTTATGGAATTCTGTCATTTAAATGGTTTTAGTACTTGCTGTTTTTAGGTTTTCTGTAAAAGTGCTTTGGTATTTATTGAACTGCGCTTGCAACAAATAAAGCTTATTATTATTATTATGAAACACTGAAACATAGACCGTGATGGCAGGAAAAAGAACAAAGGTCCATCCAGTCTGCCTGAGTGCCATATTAATCCCTGGGGCCTAATGTTCCTCCAGGATCGTAGCCCTCCCCACCCCCCTCCATTCTCCTATGATATGTTACATGATGGACCTAGAGTCCCATCTGACCTTAAATTACTATGTTAGTCTATTATGTTACATGATAGTCGTAGAGTCCCTTCATATCTTAAATTACTATGTTACTATGCTATGTTACTTGGTGGAACTAGAGTCCCTTCTGATATTAAAATACTATGTTACGTTACATGATGATCCTAGAGTTCCATTCGACCTTAAATTATTATGAACTTACTATGTTATGTTACAAGATTGACCTGGAGTCGTAAGATCACTTTAAGTTTTTCTAGAAGTCTGTTGTCCCTTACCCCTGACCTCCACGATTCCCTTATGTTTATCCCATGCATTCTTAAATCCTGTGATTGTTTCAGCCCCCACCACTTCCTCTGGCAGGGTGTTCCACGTGTCCACCACCCTTTCTGTGAAGAAATTCTTCATCACATTTCCTCTGAATCGTCCTCCCTCCAACTTCATCCCATGCTCTCTAGTCCTGGAACATCTTTTTTGCTGGAAAATAGTGTTTTCCTGCACCCTGTTACTCCCCATAAGGTACTTGTATGTCTGTATCATATCCCCTCTCTCCCTCCCTCCTCTCCTTCAGGGGTACACATTCAAGTCCTTCAGCCTGTCCTCACAGGACTTGTGATGGAATCCCTGTACTATCGTTGTTGCCCTCCTCTGAACCTTCTCTACCCTGTCTATGTCTTTATGTAGGTAAGGTCTCCAGAACTGTACACTGTCCTCCAGGTGGGGCCTCACTAGTGTCTTGTATAGTGGAATTATGACCTCCCTTTTCCTGCTGGTGATGCCCCTGCCTATGCATCCCAGCATCATATTTGCTTTACCTGCCGCCTTGTCGCACTGTTTCCTTACCTTGAGGTCATCAGAGATGATAACCCCAAGGTCCCTTTCCTGCTTGGTGCATGCTATATCCTAACCCTCCAACTGATACGTTGTTCCAGGGTTTTTGTGCCCCATTTGCATTATTTTGCACTTTTTTGCGTTAAATTTCAACTGCCAAACCCTTGACCATTCTTCTTACAGAGCTTCGTATCATTGGCGAACAGGGAGATTATGCCTTCTAGGTCCAGCGCAATGTTACCGATGAAGCTGTTGAATAGGACCGGTCTAAGCACTGATCCCTGCAGCACCCCACTGGTCATTCTTCCCTCTGTGGAGTGACAGCCATTTACCACCACCCTCTGTTTCCTGCCACCCAGCCAATTACCTATCCACTGCACTACTGTCCTGCCCACTCCCATATTCCTCAGTTTGTTTAACAGCATTCTATGCAGCACGGTGTCAAAGGCCTTGCTGAAGTCTAGATAGGCCACGTCCACTGCCCTCCCCTGATCCACTTCTCTTGTGACCCAGTCGAGAAATTCAATGACGTTGGTCTGGATTGACCTCCTCCTCCCCGGTGAAATCATGCTATCTTGGGTCCTGTAGTCCGTTGGCAACCAGATGTTCCACCAAACTCTCCTTCAGTAGTGTTTCCATGATCTTCCCCACTACTGAGGTCAGGCTGACTGGTCTGTAGTTCCCGGCTTCCTCTTTGTTCCTGCTTTTGTATAAGGGGATTACATCTGCTGTCCTCCAGTCTTTGGGTATCTCCCGTTTCCACTGATTGACTAAATAGGATTGCCAGAGGTTCAGTCACCACCTCTCTTAACTCCTTTAGGACCCTGGGGTGCACCCCATCTGGCCCCATTGCTTTATCGACTTTTATTCCTTCCAATTCCTCTAGAACCCTTTCCCGTTTAAAGGGACTTGTGTCCATTTCTGTACCCTTCCCATCCCTTGTACTCCCTTCAGGCCCATTACCCTCCCCTTCCTCAGTAAAGAATGAGCAGAGATATCTGTTCAGTATGTCAGCTTTACTGTTGTCATCCCCCACACTGCCCCCGTCCTCCTCCTTCAATCTCACTATACCTCCCTCCGCCCTTTTTTTTTTCACTTATGTACCTGTAAAAGGTTTTGTCCCCTCTAACCACTGATTTTGCGATGCACTCTTCTGTCTGAGCTTTATCTTCCCACTGCCGCTATTTGGCTTTCCTTACTGACCTCCCTGCCTCGCTTTGCTTTTCCTGGTACTTCTCCCTATCCCCTTCTGCCTGGGTTTTTTGTACTGCCTGAATGTGATCTTTTTGGCTTTCATTTTCTCCGCTACCATCTTGGAAAACCATACTGGCCTCCTCCTCCTTTTCCCCTTGCTAACCTGCTTAATGCATAATTGTGTTGCTCTTGTAATCCCTGTTTTAAATATTGCCCACTGTTCCTCCACCCCAATTTCCTCCCCATTCCTATTACTGCCTCTTTCAAGCATGTCCCTATTTTCCCCAAAATCTGCCCTTCTAAAATCCAGGATACGTATTTTTGTGCGGTTTAGTTCTGCTCCTTCTGTGATTTACCGCACTTGCGATCAATTTTACTATGTGACTTGCCATAATTTGCATTTTGCTAATTTTTGATGTGAAGTGCAGCAATTCACACAGTGAAATTCACCGCAAGGTGTGTAGTGCATGCAGAGTGCAGCAATTTGGGTAATAACATTTGTAAAATTGTGGGTATTTCACTACAAAAATTACGTCATTTTTTTTTCACTTCACTCGCAGCTAATGATGGATCTCGAGTCCCTTCTCACCTTAAAATACTATGTTATGTTGACTGCTGGAGTTAGAGTCCCATTCAGTGTTAAAGGGGGAACTCTTAAAGTGCCTGTAGTAACAGCGACCTAGAGGTCCTGATTAAGAAAATCACAATTAGAAATAATTTTTTCAGTACCAGCATTAAACGAATATGGAGTTTTTACCTGGTTGATCCTGCTGACTGCCACCGGCCTTTCACAGTACTTTAGAATTCCTAGGCTTCACTGTGGCTGAGCCTCTGACACACACGAGGGGCTTAGCTGCAGGGACCATCTAACTTAATAGTGTTCTAATACAGTAATGAGAAACTGCAGTTTTCTGCTAAAAGTGCAGGTACTAACCCTCACTACCCAGGGCTTGGTTACTATGTTCTGTTACATGATGGACCTGAAGTCCCTTCTGACCTTAAATACTATGTTACTGTGCACTGTTAACATAGAAACATAGAATTTGACGGCAGATAAGGACCGCTTGGCCCACCCAGTCTGCCCATTTCCCTACCTGATGGATAAGCTGCAGATCCTAGTTAACCAGCAGCCTACTTCTTCCTACCCCAACCCCCTAGAATTGCCTTATGACTGTCCCATGCATGCTTGAATTCCACCACTGTTTTTGACTCCACAACCTCCTCTGGAAGACTGTTCCATACATCCACAACCCTCTCTGTGAAAAAATACTTCCTTAAATTACCTCTGAGCCGCCCGGTTTCATGACTTATCTTTTTTTTTATTATAAAGGCAAACCCCACCCACCCATTTGTCACTGCATAAATGTCTGTGCCAGTCACTGCAACATTTCGGACTAGTGTATACAGTCATATGGTCCTGTGAATATGATTCTCCAATGACTGCAGCATTCTTCATCTGAAATCTTCAAACCCAACTTCCTGAACTTGCTGTCTGACAATCTTTCTCCCCTTCTGCTACAGAACTTACGCTTAGATGGATATAAAATAAGAAAGGAAAACACTAGAAAGAAGTTGTTACTTTCGACCGCCATGGCCTATTATATTTACTGTCATTTTATTTTATGAGCTCTGACTTTCTCATTGGATGTAAAGGAGCTGGCAGCCAGCACTAGACTTTCACTGCAGGAATCTACAGACCCTGCAGACAGCTACTAGATCAGCACACTTAGAACCAGAAAAAGCAGCCAACAGTAAAGAAAAATGAATGTCAAACTTTTAAGACATCAAATCAAATGAGAGTTTTTTTTTGGTTTGTTTTTTAAACAACAGGTCCTTTTTCTATTTGTAGCAGTCCCCTCAGCTGCTAAGACATGTGATTTGTCACAATGTTTTTTCTGTCCTGTTTTATTTTAACAAAAGGGACCAGCTGTCATGCAAGCATCAAGCAGCCCAATTAAGAATTGCTGTGGCTATGTATTTACAAAAGGATGTGGTAAATGGCACAGTTAAGTTCTCACTGCTGCTATTTCCTGCAGCAGAAACTCTGAATACAACTGTGTTTTTTTTTAATGTAGGGCCAGATACCCTTCTCCTGGTTTATCACTTTGTCCAATGCCACAGTTGCTGGGGCTGTAGCAGCTGTAGAAAGGCAGGTAACCCATGCTGCTCCATGGGAGGTCAGTATGGAACACATGACTGCTAGGCTGCCTGCACTCTACCCAAGGGTTTAATTTTAATCAAGATTTTTTTTACCTATGTAAGTCTGTTCCCTTTGTGCAGCTGCCAGCAACCTCCCACCTACAATAACTTTGACTCAAGCTTGGTAACACGAGGTCTGAGAAGCCCATTGGGTGTTACCTAAAGAGTAGTGGGGGGGGTTGCCAATGTTTCCTACCACCTCCTTCCACTCACTTTCCTCATGCCAGCCATCGGTGTCCCCAGTCTTGAGTACGGCACAGCACAGGGACCACCAGATGGTCCAGTGAAAGCAAATCATGCTTCCCATCCAGTGACCTCAGTTCGGGGAGTGAGCTGGGACTGGGGAAGCCGATGCTGCTAGTACAGCATGAGCCAGCCTTGGAGGAGATGTGAGGACCCAAGGTCACAGCGGCCGCACTGCTTCTGCATGATGGGCTTGGGGCATGCTCTCTCACAAGTGGTGGCATGTACACCCAGCATGTGCTGTGACATTCAAGGCCAATAGGGGCGCTGCCCGATATCAGGGGAGGCAGCAGGGAGAAAATGGGGTCAAAACCATGCTGCAGTCAAGATGACGTGCGGTGGCTGCCCTAGATGCAGCACCATGCATCCCCCACAATGGAGGAGGGTGCTAAAGGAGGTTGGGATTGGAGTGGTCACCATGAGAGTCCGCCCTCAGACAGAGGACAGTGGCAGAGAATAAAAAGCATGATGAAAAAAGTGGGGCCCACCACAAGAGTCGCTGCAGGTGCAGATGCAGGGAAGCCCACTCCCAGGCAGGAAAAAGCTGCTGCTGGCAGCACTCTCTACCACAGGGCCATATGACTGCAGGGAGTCGAGATGCCCCATAAACTGGCTTACCTGCATGGGAGGGCAACGTGAAACTTCTGGGCGACTGGAGAAGCTGCTGGAGATTTGACTAAAGCACGGTTTCCTTGTCCCGGTGCAACAACTTACTCAAAACATGGAGTTTTCAAAAACGTTAGCTTGTTTTTTTGTTGTTGCTGACCATAACACCACTTTCCAGACTCTTGCAAGACAATCATAAATTAGTTTAAATAACTGTGATGAAGAAGATTCTATGAAAATCACCTACAGTACATGCAGGCAAATATTTTGTATGTCTGGATCATCTGAAAATTCTCTGGAAATGTCCCACGTGGCAGCACAGGCAGGGCGCAACTGCCATGCCACTGGCCAAACACTTTTTTCATAGAACTGAGATGGAAAAATAGGAATTTTATTTATTTTATTTTTATTTATTTGTTCTAGGATTACAAATACCTTTGAGACAAGGCTCTTTTACAAAGGTTCCACGTCACTGGTACAATTGAGACAAGCGTAAGCAAAGATAACAGGAGAATGGAAAGGATATGAATAGGAACATGAAAAATAAATGATTAGGTATGAGAGGAAACGGAGGGAAGGAAGGGGGTGAACAAAACGTATTAAACCATATCAAATGATGTACATGAGATATACCTCCCAACAATCAGAGCAGCCTGACTGTAGCAGACAACCTATACTGAGGACATTTGACAGCTACTGGCATCGATAGTCGAAGAACTATAAAAATACAAAACAGAGGAATTAATCCACAACACTATCACAAGCCTGTCATATAGGTAACATGAAACTGGAGACCTAGCAGCATATCACAAAACAGCACTATGACACAGCACCATATTAGAAATTAATTACACAACAGATATCACAAAAGAAGAACGAATATTAAGGACCAATTGGTACACAGCATGACGGCACCTCAGAATCAGCAGCAATGAATTCCCTTCCCGCTGGCTCGCACAATGTGAAAACTGGGAGTTTTGTGAACATGTATTGAATTCCAAGATGTTTACCCATGCCACTACTTGCGGATACTTTTGAGGTATGAGATTTTATATCCTGCAGTACTCAGTTATTTACATTATGATTTGTTCCTACAATGCATTTTATGTAAGAAAGGCACTTAAAATGTTCAAAACTCACATACTTCTCAACTATCCCTGATTACGAAGGACATCTCTCATTTTACCCCCTAAAACTGCCCTCTCCCTCATTTGTCCCTCATGGAAAAGGTGCTTCTCACACAGAGAATGTGCTGTAAATTCAGAACTTCATAATATTACAAGATGCTAAATCAAAAATAAACTTTATGCAAGTAAACACAATAGTTTCCACAGTGTTTTGTTGTATCTCAATGTTTGACGATGTGTCCCTCATTTAGAGGGTCAGTGTCCCTCACTGGCCCTCATTTTGTTTTCAAAACCTTCATTTCAAGCCGGCCCACTGCTGCAGCAGTTGGATTTCCACTATGCGCGCCGCAACCGGGTTGAGAAACGGACGAGTAACGCTGGAGAGCTTGACCAGGGAGAAGGATGAAGCATCCTGGGGGCTGCTCTCCTTCTCCGGGGGGGAGGGTCGGGTTATTGCCCAGCGCCTGAAGGACCCCTGGTGGAGGCTGGGGGTACCGCAGCAACCAGCGTTCAACAGTACTTCGGAGGCAGGGCGGACGCAGGCCATCATTGCATGTCCCCGCCTCCCGTGTAAGGGGACAAAATTCACTCCTGCACCCGCTGGCACAATGAAGCCTGCTCCGGCTGCACTAGGTGCTCAGGCTAACTCCCGCCTCTCCCAAGTTGACGGCACCCTTGGTCAAGGTGCCGTGACTCCGCCCTGGGGGGTAAGCCAGGGGGTTCAAGGGAGGATGGCCAAATGTGAGCTGCCGCAGCCGGAGTCCGTGACCGGGCTGATGGTCTTGGCGTGGGAATGCAGGGGGCAGAAAGTATAAATAGAAAAAAAAAAGAAAAAAAAAACATTTCAGTGACAAATGGTTGAGAGCTATGAAGACTCGAAATCAAACAGCATTTAAGGAGCACAGACAAGTATGATGTGGAACATGCATTGGTGTCCCATGTGCATGAAAAAGGTGGAGGACAGATGTTCAAATTCATGGGAGTTGAAAGAGTATTCTTGAACATTTGTGAGGGGATATAGATAATAAATTCCTGAAATGGGAACCTTTATGGCATTTTAAACTGCGGGCAACTGATTTCCCAGGCTTAAATGATACTTTTCAGCTTAGCCCTTTTTTGGTATAATGTACGCTGATTTGAACATACTGCTGTGTCACAGTGCTGTTTTTTGATATGTTGCTAGGTCTGCAATTTCATGCTACCTACAGTATATGACAGGCTTGTAGTACTGTTGTGGATTAATTCCCATGTTTTGTACTTTTATAGTTTTTTTGACTATCGATGCCAGTAGCTGTCAAATGTCCTCAGTATAGGTTGTCTGCTGCAGTCAGGCTGCTCTGATTGTTGGCAGGTGTATCTCATGTACGTCATTTGATATTGTTTGATACGCTTTGTTCGCCCTCTTCCTTCCGTTTCCTTCCATACCAAATCCTTTGTTTTCTACCTTCCCATTCTATTTTCTGTCTCCGTCTTGGCCTATCCCCTCCCTTTTTTGTGGCATCCGAGTACATTATACATATTGCATGGTTTTGCACACAGTACTGCTCACCCTCTTAAGTACTTTAGATATGCACATTTTGTGACTATATTATAATATTCATTGCAAAACCTTTTTTAATGCACCAGTTAATATTAAACTAACACAAGAAGGGAAATGTGCTGTTAGGATTTCCAACCATAACACTCCACTCCCACCCTGCAGGTAGCAACACTAGAAATCATTACGGTTTACCCTCTCCTGCATCTTCACAAATCAGGTGTGGGGTGTGACTTTGGGTTGTCAACCCTATTTCTCACCCCATTCCATCATTAAAGAAACAGATGTGTAGAGTACGTGACACTGGGCTGAGCATTAGGGTTGACAACCCGAGGCACACCCACACCTGATTTGTGAAGATGCAGGAGACAGCAAACCATAATGGTTTCTCCTGTTGCTTCCTGCAGGGTGGGGTAAGAAGGAAACCCGAAAGCCACATTTCCCTACTTTTGTTGGTTTAACCCTAATTGGTGCATTGACAATGTTTTTTGCAATTGATTTCCTTACTTTTTGAGATAGTATATCGAATCCTTATTTGAGCCCTGTACTCCCATCCCTCCATAGATGCATACATGTATGCTGCTGTGGGCCCTGCTCTTCCATTTATGCCAAAACAGTAATTTATTTCCTTCGTTGTATGGCTTGTTAAACTTCAATGTTATCCTATGGGAAACTGCATTTTTTTTATTTTGTATGCATTTTTCCTATTCTTCCTTAAATCTTTGGGAGGGATATGTGTTATTCCTGTAGTACTCGTTCAGACCTTTGTAATGATATATAGATTGTCCCTTAATTCCAAATACTGAGGAAGTTATGGTTTCTGGAAGTTCCAATGTTATCCTATGAGCATTTGCATGTTGTAATTTTTGTGCTTTTCAATATGGCCCCTACGGTTTTGAGGAGGATTATGTGTTATTGTTGTAGTACTCATTAAGACCTTTGTTTTGATGTATAGATTGTCCCTCAAGTCCAAATATTGAGGGAGTTATGGGTTCTTAAACTTCCAATGTTATCCTGTCGGAATGTGCATTTTTTTATGTTTAGACCCTACATATTTTTTTTGAGGGGGGATTATGTCTTAGTCCTGCAGCACTCATTAAGGCCTTTGGTTTGATATATAAATTGTACATTAAATCCAAATACTGAGGGATTTACAGC
Organism: Neoceratodus forsteri; assembly: GCA_016271365.2. Taxonomy (NCBI): domain Eukaryota; kingdom Metazoa; phylum Chordata; order Ceratodontiformes; family Ceratodontidae; genus Neoceratodus; species Neoceratodus forsteri. The sequence goes on along the minus strand of CM057459.1, from coordinate 435,970,792 downwards.
TTGTTGGAAGTTCAAATCTGTAAAAAAACAAAAAGAAAAAATCCAAAATCCTTTTTCTTATGAAGGAATCCTTTTTTGTATGAAACAGAAAAAACATACAAAAAAAGATCCCTTCAAATAAAAAAAGAATGGGGAAAAAAACTAAGTCCAAAATAATTTTCCGTAGAAGGGATCCTTTTTTGTATGAAAAAATTAAGCATACAAAAAAGGATCCCTTCAAAGGAAAAAAGAACTGGGAAAAACTAAGAACACAATCTTTTTCCCTATGAAGGGATCCTTTATCCTATGAACGAAAAATGGCCATATGAAAAAAGTGAAAGTGAGTAAAGAAAAAGGATGTAAAAATGAAAAAGAAAAACAAAATAAACTTTGGGGGATCATTTTCCATCTGTTAAGTGTAGAATCTACCAACAGAGTCCCATGAGCAAGATACATGTGTGGGTGTCTCTGCAGGATGTCCTTTTTCTGGGTTTTGAAATTTATGTTTTTTTGGGGGGACAACAACAACAAAAAAAAACTGAAACAAGGACCCCCTGTGTCTATCCCATGTATGTTTGAAACCTGTTACCGTTTCACAGAAAACAGTTTTTTCCTCACGAAAAAGGTTTGGCCCCATACGGAAAAGGATCCCTTTTTGTATGGCCAAATTCTTTTATCGTTCTAAACACCTATCCTGAAGTGCCTACTGAGCATGCACAGAACTAAAATTTAGTAACTCTGGAACCGATTATTATTTTTTCACCAAATTAGCGAAAGGCACTACTATGGACCAATCCCTTTCTGCCCTGAAAATTTCAGACCAAAATTCCAAACCGTCTGGGCACTAGGAGCTGACAAAAGAAAACAGCAAAAAAAACCTGATGTTTACGCATATTGCACTGTCTGAATCTTGGAATCTGCACATCCAATCAGAACAAAGTTTGGCATATCAAGAGACACTGGGTTTACAAAGGTGCACACAAAATTTCATACAAATCTGTTAAACGGTTGTGAAGTTATTAAAGTACAAAAATCGGGGTTTAACATTAAACACCCTAACTCAATCCTAACTACTGCGCCACTATAATATAAATAATATTTTACACTACAGGCACCTATCACTTACAGTAGGAAGATAAAAAAAATTAAAAACAATTCAGCACCTAAGTGTCCATCTATCTAACCCACAGAAACCAACAACATATACTAAAATCCTGCCTCCCTCCTGCAAAGCATGTATTAACATGAAGAAAGGGCTAACCATAAGACTATTTCTCAGCACTCATTTCTCCTGTTTGGGTTCACCATTATGACCAAGCAATGGCTGAAGTGAAAATTAAACCATGTTGGTACTACAGAGTGCAGAACTGTGAACTAGGTCCACTGACACTGCGTGCGCCCGAGCATGTGCCTTGACCTCCCTGTGTTTCATTCCTCAGATGCACTATGAGCACTTCAATGAGGACCCTACTGAAAATGAGATTTTTGCATCTCAGCTGAGGTATCCTGGACAAACAGAATTCTGTGGATCTGCGACTGCAGAAATGGCCACAAAATGTGACCTGGCCAAAGAACTCATGTGTTGCTGGATGCAGCAGAATTCAGAATTTGTGATGATTTTCAGTTAAACAAATACTAGTTTTGGGCCCGCCCACTGGCCCAGTGGAAGCAAGTTGTGCTTCCTTAATGGCGAACCGGATTCAGGAGTGAACTCAGCGTGCATGCAGCAGGCGACCAGGTGGAAACAGTGCTGCTGGTGGCAGCAGTTTCCACATGGGAAGATGATGCTGCTGTAGCCGCTGTAGCAGTGGCTTAGTAACATAGAAGCTGATAGCAGAAAAGGACCTCCTGGCCCACCCAGTCTGCCCTATAGTCCCGACCTACTGTTTTACCATAGGCCCTAATTGATCTCAGGCCTTGCCTCCTCCCAGCCCTGTTACTAAGGTCCCCCTGTGTCTATCCCATGTATGTTTGAAACCTGTTACCGTTTCAGTACCCACCACCTCTGTTGGGAGACTGTGCTAGGGGTCTACCATCCTTTCCGTGAAGAAACAGTTCCTCTCATCTCCTGTAAGTCTCCCCCATTCCAGCTTCATATCATGCACCCTTGTCCTTGAGCATCTCCTTCTGTGCAGTGTGTCGCCCTCCTGTACCTTACTGATATCCTTAAGGAAGAGGCATAGTACTGAGACAGCTCTAGTTTGGGTACTTAATGATCTGATAGCGAGGGATCGGAGGAGCCGTTCGATCTTGGTTCTCCTTGATCTCTCTGCAGCATTTGAAACCGTGGATCATGGGGTGCTACTGGAATGCTTGCGGCTACTCTGTGGACTGTCAGGGACAGTCCTCAGTTGGTTCCATTCTTTCCTCATAGGCAGGACACAGAGGGTGGTATCGGGAATTTGTTCCTCAGCTCCCATCTGCCTGCCCTGTGGGGTGCTGTAGGGTTCTGTGCTGTTCCCCTTGTTGTTCACTGTGTACAGGCTGAGATTTCATTGCTATGCTAATGATACTCAGCTGTACCTGTCCTTTGTAGCCGAACAGAACAACGCGGTCTCAGTCTTCATTTATTTATTTATTTGTTTGCTTTTGGTAACCGGGTAAGTGCACTAGGCATAGAGATGCCTATTTTCAGGCACGACCCGGGAGAATACAGTGTTAGGAATACAAAATCGTATATGTGACGCAGCACATGAAACAGTACAATACATAGTCAAGTAAAATACTCACAGATGTGGGGAGACATAATCAGCAACAAGCGTGAGGAAGTTTAAAAGTATGATAAAATTGCAGAACAATATGACAGGTAACACAATAAATAAGAACATAAGTATTACAATAAGGGCATACAGATAGAATAATACGTAGAGTTACAAAGAGGTGATTGAAAAGGGAGGGGAAGAAGGGAGTGTGATAGGAGGGGAGAGAGAAGAGGAAGAGGGGAGGGAGCGGGAGAGATAAAGAGAGAAGATACGGGAGCGAGGGAGAGAGGATCGAGAGAAGGAGGGAGATGACCTGAAGGAGGGTGTAAGAGAGGTGGAGAAGAGAAACAACTAGAGAAGAAGACTAAAGCAGTGCAGGGGAAGAGGAGCTAAGGTGGGTTAAAGCAAGTGCAGGAGTTTATAGAGTGAAGGTGCTTTTTGTGAAGTTTCTTAAAAGTGTCATGGGTAGTTGCTTGTCGAATAGCTTGGGGTATGGAATTCCAGTATTTAGGAGCCACGTGAGAAAAGGAGCGTGAACCCAAATTAGTTCTGTGTCTAGGAAGGTGAAAAAGGGCTTGGTCTGTCGATCGCAGTCCATAGGAGAGAGGCTGTGTGACCAGTAGGGATGTGAGGGATGGTGGGAGGCCCGATCTGACAATGAAGTCAATTAATGAGCCAAAAGCCTGTACCCTGTGAGCGGAGGGACACAGCCAAATTAGGTCACTGCAGAGCTGGCAATGATTCTTGAAACGAGGAGATGCGGAGGCATAGCGGCAGATGCTGTTGTAGGTGGTATCCCACTTATGGAGGGATGATTTTGGAGGCAGAGAGGTAAGTGACTGAGCCATATGCAAGGGCTGGGAGAAGAAAGCCTTGTGCCACAGCAAGTCTAGCAGATGGGGTCAGGGCATATCTAGTTCAGTAGGCACTACCTATTTTGGCGTTTACTGATTTACAGGTGGTTGTAATGTGTAGATCAAAGTCAAGAGATTGATCGAGAGTGACACCTAGATATTTAAAGGAATTTGTGCTGTTCAGTGAGGAGCCGTCTGCCACACGGAATAATAAGGCAGTTTGATTCGCTAAGTCTGGCAGATGAGCCAAAGAGCATGGAGTAGGTTTTACTAGAGTTGAGAATAAGTCTGTTTTCAGTGAGCCATGATTGAATATTACAAAATCTTCAGCAAGAGGATGGTTTAAGTCGATAACAGATTTAGCACTGTGGTAGATAACTAGATCGTCCACGTATAGCAGAGATGAACAGCTAGGTGCAAGAAGTGGGATGTCATTAATAAAGACTGAGAAAAGTAAGGGCCCAAGGATAGAGCCCTGGGGCACTCCCACTTGAATAGCGGAAAGGTCTGATATAGCTGGGTTGAAAACTACAGCTTGCTTTCTGTCGGACAGATAGTTTCCAAACCAGGCCACTGTATCATTGGCGAAGCCTAGGGAGCGTAGTTTTGTAAGAAGAATTGTATGGTTGACCAGGTCAAATGCCTTAGTAAGGTCAATGAAGACGGCACCTGTTAGGAGGCCCGAGTCCATAGAGGCATATATGTCATTGGTGAGTTTGAGGAGGGCAGTGGAGGTGCTATGTCCTTTGCGAAAGCCATGCTGTGAGCTAGATAGAAGGTTATATCTTTGGAGGTATTCAATAGTTTGGATGGACACTAGTTTTTCCAAAAATTTGCTAAGTACAGAGAGGATTGCAATGGGACGGTAGTTCTGTATCTCTTTGGGGTTACCCTTTTTAGGGAAGGTGTGACTTTAGCTGATTTCCAAATTTTAGGTATTTTGCTATGGCATAGAGACAGGTTGAAAATTTTTGTTAGGGGAGAAGCAATGAGTGGAGCGGCGGCTTTTAGGAGCCGAGGTTCTAGCCCATCAGACCCTGTGCTGGTGCTGTCAGGAATAGTGCATAGCAGCTTTAACAACTTCCTTGCCAAAATTCAGGACTGGATGAGTGCTAGCTGGTTGTGATTCAATCCGGATAAGACCGAGGTGCTTTTGGTGGACCCTAGTCAATGCGTAGAGAGGTTGACTCCTGATCAGCCATCTGGCATTGTGCTAGGGGGCAATCAGTTGAGACCCTCTGAACAGGTGCGGAATCTGGGCGTCGTGCTTGACGGTGAGCTGATGCTAAAAGCCCAGGTGTCGGCAGTCGTTAAGTCCTCATTTTATCATCTGAGGAACATCGCCCGGATAAAACACCTTGTTCTCCCCGAGGACCTTCCTATACTGGTCCATGCCTTTGTGTCTTCCCGCCTTGCCTATGGCAATGCTCTATACCTACGGCTACCAGGAGTGGACCTCCATCGCCTGCAGCCGGTGCAGAACGCTGCAGCCAGGTTACTGACTGGCCTGTCTAGAACTAGCCATGTCACCCTTGTGCTCCACGAACTGCACTGGCTGCCTGTGCAATGGAGGATCACCTTCAAGGTTGCGTTGCTGACCTATAAGGCCTTACATGGACGGGGACCGGGTTACTTGCAAGACCTCCTTCGACCCTACTGTCCCCTCCGTCCTCTCCGCTCTGCCGACAAGGGATTGCTAGAGGTTCCCAGGGTCCATCTTCAGACTTCGGGCGCTAGGGCATTTTCATTTGCAGCCCCAACCCTGTGGAATTCTTTACCTCATCACAATAGAGAGTGCCTGTCCACTGAGACTTTTAAGTCTTCCCGAAGACATATTTATTTAGTCTATCCTTCAGGGATAATATTTAATTTATGAGACTGCTTGAGAATTGCATTCTCCTCCACTTGTTTCATTATCTGTATTTCTAAGTCATTATCCCATTTAAGTCTTTTATTATATCTAAGCTCTTCAAGAACTTCCTCCCCAAGATTCTTGCAAGTAGATTACAATCAGATGAAAAATTACCCCGTAACAAAACTGGGAGATGGTCACTTTCAGAGCGAGCAAGAATTTTAAGCTGGTTCTATTTTCTTGGATCACTTGACCAAAATATCCAGTCTAGTAAGGATGCTCCAGTAGCTTTGATATAGGTACAGCTCCCTGAGTAGTATCCATTTATTCTGCCATTCAGTGGATAGAGACTATACACGTCAAATAATTCAGTTTTTGACCAGACATTTCTTTTTAAATCCATAGTTGTTCTACTATAGTGTATTAGCTCCAAATAATTAAAAAATAAATAATTTAAAAGATCATCATAGTCACCCAACCTGGCATTCAGATCACCAACCAGGAGAATTTCAACATCTGGAAATCCCAGAGTAATATTTGATAGTTTCTTGTCCAGCTGCTCCCATATTTCATTGCTGCAGTAATTAGAAGATCTTGGAGGTACATATATATTAATTACTATCAAGCTCCTGCTTTGTTGAATTAACAATAAAGGAATAAAGTTTTTTTTCCATATATAAAGTGCAATGTTTTGTAAAAAGGTCCAGGCGTACATATGTTACCAGGCCACCAGATGTCCTACCAAGTTTATTACCCCTTCTAACTGGAGTGGAGAATGCACTAAATCATGACCATTAAGCATGATACTATCGTCTTTCCCATGCCATGTTCTCCGGCAACAAATTATATCACCTTTTCCAACAAATTCTACCCAATCATTATCACAAAACTTATTTGCAATCTTTGATATGTTCCAAGAGATTAAAAGGTTTCCACTTTCTGTCTCAATATTAGGCTCCGACTTCAGGATTATTGAACTACTGTGTATAATATTATGTCACAAGTCCCCTTGGGGGGCCTCTACCTGTCCCTCTCTGCATGGAGGTGCTTATCTGCTGATTTAGCAGAATTGACATTTTTCATGGTAGAGTCGGCAGCTGCCACCGACAACCAAAGAGAATTGTGCGTCGAGGGAGAGCTGAAGAGAGACAAAGCAGGAGACAATGACAAAGCCACTTGTGACGTGCACTGTTACTCCTCCATCGCATTGATTTTTTTTTTTATCACAACATTATTTGCACCACCTCTGTGGACCTGACAGGGGCTACGATCACTTCCCCTCTGAGGGGTATGTCCTCTGGCCCATCATGGGTCCTGCCAGGTTCTGGTATTTTTCCTCTGTTTTCTCCCCTGTGCTCTCGCCCATGCAGTGGGTGCAGCAGCTGTCTCCACCTCTGCGGAGGCAGCCAAGCACCCTGGGCATGGGCCGAACCCCTCTTGTTGTACTGACGCACGCAGCACAAACCCCCCACCCCGAGGAAGGAGAGCAGTCCTCCAGATGTTCAATCCTTACCTCCCCAGCTGACCCCCAAATGATCAGAGTCCGTTCCTGAACCCGGGTCGCCAGCCTGGCGTGAGGTGTGGCATCCAGTGCCTCAACCCTCAGTGCCACCGGGCCGGGCCATCGCATTGATTTTTAAATAAAGTTCTAAGGCTTCCTTGTGACATCTCCAAGTGGCCTGGTTAAAGCCCCGGACAATGCTGCAGGCCTTCACATTGTAAGCAAGGCCTAAGCAGTGAATGCACTTGGAGTAGTCATCGTCTTTGAAGATCTTAACTTTACCAAAATGACAATAACGGAACAGTAGTTCCTTTTCCTTCATCGGTGGCATAAACGATTAAGTAATTAAAATAACAAGCAGAGAAGTAGAAGCATTAGTGATCCTTGCAAAGTTCAATGGCATTCTTCAGCTGCAGTAGACCTATGAATGGTTGATGGCGGGAGAAAGAACTGAGGTATGATGGGGCCACCCACATTATACAGGTGGCGACAATGAATGTTGATGTGAGTGGCCCCAGCTAGCAAATGTTTCCGGGTGGTCCTGATGCTGACGGTTTACAGTTCCACAGTGTGGCTCAATGGAGGGAGATGTCCTTGAAGAAGATACAGCAATGGTGGTCCACCAACTGAGATCACAAGATTTGCTACAAGTGCCCAGGGTCTGCAAAACAACTTGAGAAAAGGACTTCTCCATGGCTGCTCCCATCAACTGAAACGCAATACCAGGCAACATCAAGGAGGCAAGAAATTTATCACATTTCAAAAGATCCACATTTGCACACCTGCACACCCCCAGCTCTTTTTTCTAATCACTAACACTGGCTGCAGTGCCTATTCCCTAACTCATCTCCTGCCTTCCTCATTTCTGCTTGCCTCCTGCTTTGCTTCTTCCTTTCGTATTGCAACAGACACCGAACAAAGACATCAGCGGAATGTACTGTATACCACATCTTTTACTTATGCACCCTATCATGGTTCATGGTTTATTATCATTTACATGTGTGTTTATTTACTCTGCAATATTTAACCTGCAGAATGTAAAAAGCTTTATTAAGTGCAACTGTCTTGACTTGCTGCTCTCAAGCCACCCCCCACCCTCTTGGAAGCTAAATGTTACACCTAAATGAGGCTATGCTGGGACGTGCAAGTTCTAAATAAATAAATATCTAAAACAGTCCCCCACTCAGTCATGTGCTTGTGCTCTCCTCCTGACCCTCACCCAGAGCTTCTTCACATCACATGGCACCAAGCAGGACATGCAAGCAAATATATACTGCGGTTGTGCACATGGGCACTGCAGCACATGATGCAAAGAGAGCACAACATTGAGCACAACCGTCTCTGAGTGCAGCACATGATCGCCCAGCAGACACCAAGATGTGTGGCACATGACGGAGTACACAGCAGTCGGTGCAGCATCAGTGGGTTTTAATAAAAAGGCTGAGCTTGAACCAAGGCTGCTTGGCTTCAGTTTCACATAAAGTGAGCCACACAAGTTTGGCAGGTGGGCGTTTTTTGCCCATTAGGTTTCAGCCCATCTCTACTGTCTATCATATTAGTGTTGCATGTCACAGTAAAACCTGTTTGTTTACTGCTCTTGAACTACTTACACTGCATACTTGCAATACACATCTTTTAGGGGTAGGGATGGCTAGTCTATGTTTCCCTGGCCATGTACTGTACAGAGCTGCCCATAAACAGATCAGGTTTCTGCCTGTCTGCTGCACCCACTGGAACAGGGCTGAAAAATTGCGTCCCCTTTTCTAGGAAACTCTCACATAAGTTTGCACATCTGCTGTGAAAGCAGAATTGGCCCCGTAGGTGAAGGTAATCCATCCCGTTTCCCACAGCCACTTATACTGTGTTAGGAGGAGGATCTGGTTTCTTGACAAAATACCATGGGGTCAGACTCTCGGAACTCCTCCTATTTTTACACAAACTACAGTTCAAGGACTAGCATCAGGAACTCCAACCCCTTTCACCTTCCTGGTAATGGTTTAAGCGATCGAATTTGGGCTCATGGTCCAATGTATTACTCTATCTTAGGGTGCAAACTGTTTCAATTACTGACATTTTCTTCATTTGTTTCCCATGTATCTGTAAATTGTCCAGGGGAAACTTTGGATTTGGGGGGTCTGTCACATACTATTGTGTGTTAATAGCAGCCTGTGGGCAGTACATGATTTATACAGTGTCTTTCATACACACTCTATGTGATGACATGATGGATGTTCTAGAAGATCACGAATACATTAACTATTAGTTTATGTTAGTTGCTTCTATATTTTATTCTTCAGTACTTCCTTTATCAAAATGATGTGAAACACCTGGCTGCTCTAATGGTCCATTTGAGTCATAAGCTGGACCAAACAGATGAGACGTGGGCTGGCTTGAGATGGAAATGCAGCAGCCCCTCCCAGCTCCACTCTATGCCCTTCCACATGTACCCCTTCCACCATATACCTGGGTGGAGGTTCCCTACCCATGGAAGAAGCACACTCTTCGTATGCTTTTAAAAGTCAAGAAAATATCACAGTCAAATTAACAGTTGGCCTCCATGAAAAGTTGGACGCCTGTAGCTTACAATGGCAAAAATGGGTATGGTGCATGGCCCAGATTGAGTCAGACTTTGTTCCCGAGAGGCTTCCTCATGTTCATTGGGGGGATACAGGGGGACTAAGGAAGACATAAAGGGAAGATTATACAAAATGAGATTATATTGAGGTTAATTAATGAGGTTTTAAATATCTCAGGCTCTGGCTAAACCGGAACCTAGATTTTGCTGGTCATGTGGATGCTATCCACAAAAAACTACATCCCAAACATGGTGCTCTCTACAGACACCGTGGCTGCATCCTCCTTCAAGCCCGCTGTAAGATCGTCCAGAAGATGATCCTCCCAATCTTTGACTTTGGAGATGTAGTTTACAAAGTTGCTCCTAAGTCCACCCTCACTAGACTGGACACCCTTTTCAACTCCTTCTGTCACTTTGACCTAAACTGTCCCCTATGTACACATCACTGTGACCTTTACTCTGCCCTCTTCTTCCCTCCTCTTGGGGCTAGACACCATGCCCATTGTGCCTCGTTACTTGTGAAGTTCTGGCTTGGCTCCCTTCCACCATACCTAAACGTCTTCCTCTCTACCTCCCATCTCCCACCTACACCCTCCGTAACTCCCCTTATAGGACTCATGCCCTTCCTGCCCATACTTCAACTTCAGGGCGGGCTGCCTTCTCCTACCATTTCACAAATACCTGCAACACCTGCCCCTTAAAATATCCGCTCTGCCTCGTCCTCTAACTCACTGTCCTATCTTCTCCGTAACCACATTTCCCCTTCCTGCTCCTGAACACATGCCTTTCCCTATCACTTACTTCTCTTAATTCTTCACCTTCTCCCCTGCCTAATCCCTCACCCTCTTCCCTATGTTATTTTCTTTCCCCTTTTTTATTCTATATCACCCCCCCCTCCACTTCCTCCACCTCCTTAGATAGAATCTTCCCCATGTACTGGCTAAGTGGGCTTTGTGTTGTTTACTCAATTGTGTGATTCTGGCCCTGAGTATCACGGTTTCCGTCCTCTATCACACAGTGAATGCATTTTGTCCTTAGCATTATTGACTCTCAGTGTATGTCATAATAATTGTTCATTAGCTGCAATTTGAGTTTGTTTATTGCCCTTCATGTTTTAATTTTTGTTTCATGTATGTGTAACCCCTTTGTTACCTGGGGATACTAGAATCCCAGTAAGACCTAGTGGTAGGCAGGGAAGGCAGCTTGTGAAACTCCAGTTAAATGGGTTTCACACTGTCTCACTCTGTCCTCAGTCACAGCTGAGACTTGAGAGATGACATCACTATAGAACTGTCACAGCTGCATGAGCCACATTGGAATCTACAGCTCAGGGAGTGAGTTTAGAACTTTGGGAATTTCAAAGTCAGTCTTCCGTTTGTCCTTAGCAAGAAGGAAGCATCAGTCTGCTGTTTGATCTCTCACTAAGAAAAGGAAGTGTTCCTGTGTTTTACCTTTTAAAGTGGTGGAGACCGCCCCTGTCCAGTGCCCTCCCTCGGAGTTCTCTGGGTTCCAGGGAATCTCTTCTCCCACCATGGAAGGAAGCTGCCTGATTTTGTTTTGTCTGTTCTTGTATAACAGCAAAGGTTACAGTACTTCGCCTGTGGGGCACCTGCAACGAATGGGTGAGTGTTTGGCTCCATTTGAAGGGGCAAACATATTGTTTTCTTCAGTTGGGAAATAAATGTGGACTGCTATTTGGGAGGACTATGTTCACTAGGACAAACAAATGGATCAGTCAAACAGTTTAAAGTTTTAAATGGATTTAAAGTTTGCTGTAGAGGGGGTGCTTCAGGTCATCCACCATTCAATCTACATTTTAAAGTCTAAAGTTTTCTGTGTGTCCAGAGAAATGGCCGGGTATGGGCTGTGGGAGCTGGAGGTGGGAAAACCCCCCATCTTTAGTAACCAGGTCCACCTCTACGGATTTCTTCTGTGTTTTTGCTACTTGCCTCATGCACTTGGCCAGTGATGGGGTGGGTACCCAGACGTGGGTCGCAACTTGAAAATCTCTCTAGGAGTCGCAGACTCTAAGTGGTGTGGGGAGCCACAGGATGGGAAAATTACTCCTTGTTGGATGGGAGTCTCCTTGTTTGATGGGAGTTCGATTGGAAGTATGAAAACAAATCTCTCTACAAGTCGCAGACTCTAAGTGGTGTGGGGAGCCACAGTTTGGGAGTCTCCTTGTTTGATGGGATGTCTTTCCAAGTAAAGTTTGGGTTCATTCTTCAAGTGGACCATCAGTCAAGTGGCCGTCAGGGGAGCCGGGCCAGTCGGGCTATGTATCCAATGTGCATGCAAAGTCCGGGCTGAGTGCCTGGTGTGTCCAAAGCCAGACAACTGTAGTAATGTGTTCATTCCTCAAATGGACCGCTGTGCTAACCTCTAATCTGCACATACAGTAACGTAGCCCTTTGGGGGACCATGCAATGCTTTGTTTATGTTCAGTTAGTTAATAAATAAAGCCACACTGAAAAATCCCAATTCTGGTTCTGGACATTACAGTTATTGCTTCCTGTAGTTGGATTTACTTGGGTGCCCCTGTGCAGAGTAGCCAAACCTAAGTCCCTTGTGCCAGGTAACCTCATCCTTCCCCGAACCCAGGTCCCCCACCAGGTATTGCTGCCAAATGTCAACAGCATGCCACCTGTTGTTTTAGTAAAAAGGCAGGGGTGGGGACCACGAGTGTTACAAAAATGGAGGCACCGCTTTGGATTTGTTCGGGAAGGAAGGTGCTTGGGCAAGTGGGCTAGCGTTTTGGCTATCTGGCAGTCGGTAGTCCAAAAAAGTTGAAGCAATTTCCCTAGTGTGTTGCTGCGTGCTGTGAATCTTGTGCTGCTGTTTAAAAAATGCCAACTGTTTACCAAGGAGCTGTAAAGCCAAAGTGTGTGTCCTTGTCCTGCATCAAAAAAAGTTTACAGCGTTTTTGTCAGTTTTAAAATGAATTTCTGTGAAGAAAAGTGTGGAAAACTAGGGGTAGCAACAGAGAAATTATGCCCTGGACGTTTGGAATGTTTTTAAAATGAATTTCTGTGAAGGAAAGTATGGAAGACTAGGGGTAGCAACAGAGAAATTATGCCCTGGACGTTGGAAATGCTTTCTGTGCAATGCTAGAGACTGCAGAGTTAATGGCAATGTTACATGGTTGAAATGGGCTCCCGCCGTGGAGTCAATTGAAGAAAAAAAAAAAAAGTGCATTTTTCAGTTTAAATTTGCCTGCTCGACGATCGCCGTGAGGAGAGGAGCCCTCGTGAGGAAGAAGAGGCTCATTTGCATGGCGTCGTGCGGTTGGTCAGTTTGCCATTAGTCCCGCCCCTCAGCCAGCTCTTCTGTGATTGCCTCAGCATTCGAGAGGGAGACAGAGAGTAGTGCGTGTACTGGCAGTGGAGGAGCGTTCGTGAAGTGTTCAAAGCGCTGTAAACAGTAAAAAGTGACTTTCTAGTTAAAAATCCGGCTCAACCCGCCAATCGATCGTGGGATCAGTGAATTGTGTGGTTAATACTACAATCGCGGAGACTGCCCGCCCGTTTGCATTCTGAGGCCTTCAAAAATCTGGCTGTAGGCTGTTTTACCCCATCGCAGCAATTTGCTACAATAACAGTGAGTAAAAAATTAAAACTGCTCAAAACAGTGATTTTCAGTAATGCCATATAAAATGTGTGTGCAGCTGTATAGTCGCTTTGCAAGTAGCGATTGTGTGATGTCCTGCTGGCAAGTGCAAGTCTGTAAAGCCATTAAATGTGTGCATAGCAATGAAAGTAGCCTCAGTTTAAAGTTTGCAGCCAGAGAGAGACTGTGGGTTGTAAAATAAGTGCAACACTAGCAGAAGCAGGCAATCCTGTGCTGAAACCTGAAGTTTTAAAGGGACTGTAATTAAATGAATGTTGCCAGCATGTGAAAAGTCCAAGGAAAATCCTGTAAATGTGTGAACAGCCAGAACAGAGCAAGTTGTGCAGTTTGAGTAAAAGTTATTAGTAGCTGATGTAAATCGGGTGCGCAGTGGCTTGACCCAGAGTCTGATTGTTGATGCACAGGAGTGCTGCCGCCGCCATTACAGGGTGGGGTGGTAAAGTAAACACAGCAGCACAGGAGCCATTTTAAAGCTACAGAGTGTGTTCATTAAAGTGGGACTTTCAGTTACAGTGAACTTTTGTTTATTTTTCTGCAGTTATGGCCTCAGGACCAGCTCGTTACCTGGATCATGCCCGGTTGCAGTAACAGCAGCAGTAAATAGATTGAGAGATATTGAAAATTGGTGCTATAGAGGGCAACCCTCCTGATGTGGCAATTCCTAATTATCCAGTGCATGTATGCCAGATGTGTGAGTGCTGGAAGGATGTCTTCATGATTCCTCACTGTGCTGGATGTCTACAAAAATATGGCTTGTATAAAGCCTCAAGTCGTTTGGCTCCACATGGACACAACTTCAAGAATCTGCAGTTGGCACACACAGCATCAGGCGGAGCCTGTGGAGGAAGGTCCTCGGGGAGTGTGGCACAAAGTTAGAGAGTGCAGAATTGAGACTGAATCTGAAATTGAAGCATTGGATGCTGGATCTCAGAAAGCAAGTTCAGATAAAGCATCCATAGTCCCCTGGGTGGGGGGGCCTAGCCCAAGTCTTGAAGGTGAAGATGAGATGCGGGAGGCCTTTGAATGGGAGGTGTCAACCTCCGCTCCCAGTGATGAATGGATAGTCTCGGGGGTGAGAACTACTGCTCACTCCTGGGCTCAGATCCTCAGTGAAGAGGAAGATGAGGGGGAACCTATGTGGCCTTGTGAGAAAGGAACGGGTACACAGCCTCAAGATCTTGCCTCGGAGGAATGTGTTCAAGAAGGTGGTGATGCCACTGCCCTGGCTTCACCAGAAGAAGAAGTAGTCAGGGATCCATTTTAATTTCATTGAGGATGCGGGTTACAGAACCAGGACTGGCCACCCCAAGCCAGGCCAGCGGTCTCAGATTGACCAAAGCAAGTAAAGAGGAGAGACTGGTTCAGTAGAAAGGCCAATGAAATCTTTGGTATGACCTTTCCTACCTTTCCTCGGAGAGTCTGGGAGGAGATTGAGAACTGCAGGAAATCCTGGATCTGGGATGAAGCAATGAAACATGTGCATCCTGGGGCTAACCAGCATGTAAAGAATAGACCGTTCCACCTAAAAGTATACACAGTGGAAGAGAGGCAGGACACTGTTTATGGACAGAGTGAGAATAGTGGACGGAGAGGGATGTGAAGTCTCCCACTGTGTGAATTATGTGCATCCAGACGGAGTAATAATTCAAGCCCCTGACCCCCTCTACTATTGGCCTCAGTGCAAGGACCTCCCAGTAATTAAGCCCGTGTCTACAAAATGGAGAGCCGAGCAGTGGTAGTCAATACTGCCACATTTAGGCTGTGAACTGCCCTTATTGAACTGCCAATATGAATAAACCAGGAATCAGGTGCCCCATATTCTTTAGTCCACAGTGTACTGTCTTGTTCAGCAACCATCTACTGGCACCACCAGATGACTTCAGATCCAGAGAGGACACCAGGCCAGCTGTTTCCTGTTCATCGCCTAGTAATCGGATGACGCCGGACCAGCTGCTTCTCTGTTTGTTCCTGTTTTAAGGTTCCTTCTCTAGTTATGACATCAGCCCAGCTGTTTCCAGATGTGCACTCCTGTGGGTTCCCGGAAGATGTCCACCCAGCTGTATCAGAAGAAATGCTGCCAGGGAGAGTCTTCGGAAGGGACCAGGTTTGTGAAATCCGAATACTTCAAGAGGCTGGTAAGTCCGAAAAAATCTTTTTATTCTATCTTTATGATACTGCAATACACACCCTACACTACAGACTTCAAAAGTGTGTGAACTGTCCACAAAGACTCTCCCCTTCGGGATTATTGCCTTAAAGAACTATGTTTCACGGGGCTCCGGCCCAGGAGAGACTCTTTAATGGACTGGCCTTCGGGCCTTGTGGTCACTAGTTGGGACTTTTAGGGCACTCCATCCCCCCCAAAGGTGTATTGTTACCAATGTCATTACTGTACTTTAATGTAAATACTGTGTTTTTCTACCTTTTTTCCTAAAAAAAAAAAAAAAATTCTTTTTTTGGGATTGTTCAGTGTTTTGTTTTTTCTGTATGGTAAGGGTTGTTGTTGTCGTTGTTGTTGTTTAGATAGACTGTGCATGCAGATTAGGATGTGTTTTTTTTTTGTGTGTGTTTTTGTCTTTTCTTACAGGTGTTCCTGGAAGACAGAAGAGAAGACAAGAAGAGGAGGAGGGGCTCATCGGAGTTCCTCGTCAGTGCTTATAGTGTAGAATTTAAATGTACCGTGTTATTATTGCTAATGGTTGTAGTTACAGGCTGCCCAAGGTCGGGGAGGTCCCCGGGTTTTGTTTTGTTTGGAATGTTATGTTAAGAGGCAGATAGGTTCTCCCTAGAGGGTTAGGGGCGATAGACAGGCTGTGGTCCTCAGTGGCCATAGGGACTGCAGTGCTGATCTATCAGGGCTATGCTCTGGACGGTTCTACCAGAGCCACTAGGTGTCCATAGTCAGGGCCCCTACTTTTCTGCGGCACAGTGGGACAAAGTTCTGCGGCAAGACTACCATTTGCCGCAGAACTTCTGCGACGGTGGTTTTTAATTTCTGCAGAAGTTCTGTGGCACTAACAAACTACCACATCACAGTGTCAGCTTGTCATCCTGACTTCACTTTCATGGCAGTGGTTACAGCAATCAGGATGGTGGAAAGCACAGTAACACTAGTTCAAAAAATAACTGACTTATAAAAATAATTTTATGCCTAAAAAGGCAAAACAGATGTCTCTCCCTTAAGGTCCTAGTCTGTTGCATAAATAACATATGCAGATGTGATAAATAAGGTATTTCTATATGCATGCTGTCAATCCCACTAATGAGGTCTCCACTGTCTGTCACTTATATATTTGTATGCAATCTGTAACATACATACACATATATGTGTGTGTGGGTGTCTGTGTGTGGGTGTGTGTGGTGAGACAGAGATACTGTGTGTGTGTAGATATTTATATTTTTTTAATTTCCATGAACTTGCATCCTCATTCATACAGGTCCCATTGGAAATGAAATAGTGGAGTTATTGCAAAACTAATTTTTCATGTCAACCTGCTTTCCCTGACAGACTGCGTAACACCATCAGGCCATGTCATGCATGTGAACAGATTGTGAGATAGAGCTCTCCGGCCCATCACAATGTGTCCACCATGTGACAGAACACTGCACCATACCTTCCCAGGCTCCGAGCAGTGATGTGTTCCACCAATCCTTGTGCTGCCCAGCCAGCTCCCAGAGCTAATCTCTGAACCTGACTTGCCGGCACGGAAACACAGCATGCTGCCCTCTGGCCCAACAGCTGTCTCTGCACACAACATTTCTCCATAACTTTTAGGTGATTCTATCAACCAATGACAATATGTAATCAATAACCCTGGCAAAAATGCGTACAGTGCAATTATTTATTTAACAGGTCTATTCTTTCAACAGGTCTACACATTAGTATATTCCACTTTTCTGGGCATAATTACTTTATTTTTTCTTAAAAATGACAGTTACATTCATTTTACCAGTTATTCATTTCAGATGGCATCTCTGTACCTTAAAGGCACAAATAGGTTTGTACAAAGTGAGGTATGGTCTTAACAGGTCTGTACTATTGACAAGGTTTTGTTTACGTTGGCCCTAGTGCAATAATGTAAGACTGAAAACTGTATTAGGCTGTAGTGCAGGTAGAGCAAATATCACCATGCAGTGCTGTGTCACCGTCTCTGGCAGTGGGAGCTGTGGTAGATAAGTGACTGCATTTCTGTTGCAGAATGCAGTTGTTTCATTAGCTAATGTATGATATAGCAATGATGACATCACATTCTGAGCATATGGGGGGTTTTGGACATAAAAAGAGGGGAAGGGAACCAGATTCTATGGATAAACAAAATATTAATAAAAATCACCAAAAGAGTGAATTTATGGCACCGCAGAAGTTCTCAAGTGTAGATTGTGTTCTATAAAATCTCATGCCGCAGAATTTAGGGCCTTGTCCATAGTAAGTGGATAGAGTAGAGGCTGATGTGTCAGCTATAGGCCTCTAGGCCCTTAGTGTTGCCTACTTGTGCTTGCACATGGTGGGAGGGGCAGTCACCCCCTCACTGAGTAGCACATAAGGTGCAGGATGGCCCTAGGGCGGGTGCACAATGACTGGGGACAGTCATTTTCCTGGTCAAGGGCGAGTGTAACCCCTTTGTTACCCAGGGTTACTAGAATCCCAGTAAGACCTAGTGGTAGGCAGGGAAGGCAGCTTGTGAAACTCCAGTTAAATGGGTTTCACACTATCTCACTCTGTCCTCAGTCACAGCTGAGACTTGAGAGATGACATCACTATAGAACTGTCGCAGCTGCATGAGCCACATTGGAATCTACAGCTCAGGGAGTGAGTTTAGAACTTTGGGAATTTCAAAGTCAGTCTTCTGTTTGTCCTTAAGCAAGAAGGAAGCATCAGTCTGCTGTTTGATCTCTCACTAAGAAAAAGGAAGTGTTCCTGTGTTTACCTTTTTTAAAGTGGTGGCGACCGCTCCCCCGGTCTCAGTGCGAGTTCTCTGTGGGTTCCAGGGCAATCCCCTTCTCCCACCATGGAAGGAAGCTGCCTGATTTTGTTTTGTCTGTTCTTGTATAACAGCAAAGGTTACAGTACTTCGCCTGTGGGGCACCTGCAACGAATGGGTGAGTGTTTGGCTCCATTTGAAGGGGCAAACAAATTGTTTTCTTCAGTTGGGAAATAAATGTGGACTATTTGGGAGGACTATGTTCACTAGGACAAACAAATGGAGCAGTCAAACAGTTTAAAGTTTTAAATGGATTTAAAGTTCGCTGTAGAGGGGGGTGCTTCAGGTCATCCACCGTTCAATCTACATTTTTAAGTTTAAAGTTTTCTGTGTGTCCAGAGAAATGGCCGGGTATGGGCTGTGGGAGCTGGAGGTGGGAAAACCCCCCATCTTTAGTAACCAGGTCCACCTCTACGGATTTCTTCTGTGTTTTTGCTACTTGACTCATGCACTTGGCCAGTGATGGGGTGGGTACCCAGACGTGGGTCGCAACTTAAAAATCTCTCTAGGAGTCGCAGACTCTAAGTGGTGTGGGGAGCCACAGGATGGGAAAATTACTCCTTGTTGGATGGGAGTCTCCTTGTTTGATGGAAGTTCGATTGGAAGTACGAAAACAAATCTCTCTACGAGTCGCAGACTCTAAGTGGTGTGGGGTGCCACAGTTTGGGAGTCTCCTTGATTGATGGGATGTCTTTCCAAGTAAAGTTTGGGTTAATTCTTCAAGTGGACCGTCAGTCAAGTGACCGGCAGGGGAGCTGGGCCAGTCGGGCTATGTATCCAATGCGCATGCAAAGTCCGGGCTGAGTGCCTGGTGTGTCCAAAGCCAGACAACTGTAGTAATGTGTTCATTCCTCAAATGGACCGCTGTGTTAACCTCTAATCTGCACATACAGTAACGTAGCCCTTTGGGGGACCATGCAATGCTTTATGTTCAGTTAGTTAATAAATAAAGCCACACTGAAAAATCCCAATTCTGGTTCTGGACATTACAGTTATTGCTTCCTGTAGTTGGATTTACTTGGGTGCCCCTGTGCAGAGTAGCCAAACCTAAGTCCCTTGTGCCAGGTAACCTCATCCTTCCCCGAACCCAGGTCCTACACCAGGTATTGCTGCCAAATGCCAACAGCATGCCACCTGTCGTTTTAGTAAAAAGGCAGGGGTGGGGACCACCAGTGTTACATATGATTTTCGTGTTAATTTTAGCTGTATTTGTGCAGTACGCGGACTCCTGAGACAGTATCTGTCTGGAGTCTGATAAATTTTAACGTTTTAACATTTTAACATTTAGACAAGAGGCATGAGGAGTAGGGTTTAAAAGAGTTAATGAGGGACTTGTTAGTCAACTTCAGGAGGCAATTTTTTATTTTTCAGTGTTAGGAAAATAGAGTGCTCTTACCAGTGCTGGAATGTTTTTGGAGGAGGAGAAGAAAAGCTGATTTGTGGCAGCCATCGGGAGTGCCACAGAGAGTCGGACTGGGACCTGTTTGAACTGTTGAACTGCCGTTTCCAAGGCCAGTCTATCTACTGCTACTGGCCGGTGCTGCCAAGTGGTCTGGATCATCATAGGACTTCTGGGGTTTCACTCGACATCCACGCTGTAAGGACTGTGGGCGACTGCTGGGGATTTTCCCATTTGCTCACCGCTGCTGGGAACCCGTGGAGCGTAGTCCGGGTTTCCACGTTCTGGAGGACCCTGTCTGTGACCGGACTGGCATTCAGGGCATCTAGCTGCCCTGCAGCATTGCAGAGGAACTGTTCTGCCAGGACCTAGTGGAAGGTTCTTGTTCTGGACATTCCTGTTTCGGCCCGGACTGTGGACTTGGATTGCTACCTGCTGCGGGAACTCCAGGTGCTGGTGAGAGGAGTGCCCGTTCAGTTCCTTAAACCATGGCCTGGTGAGTGTTGGCCTTCTACAAATCTTTGACTGTGACCTGGAGTGGGTTCTGGGCCTGACTGGAGTGAGAGTCCCACCAGGCCTGTCCACTTTTGCTCTAAACCATCCAGAAATCGGTCCCTCTACCTAGCACTGTTTCAACCAGCAAACTTTCTCCTGCATTTTGGGAGCAAGTGATTTTGCTGCGGCTCCCAGAACTAAGTCGGGTGCAGTTTGGTGAGAGCAAGCGGCAGGGCTCTGTCCTGGGAACAGACATTGCCTGTACTGCTCATCACTGGATACTGCTCTAAACAGGAGCATTTTTGATTCTTTGTAGCGCTCTATTTCTCTCCCGTGAACAAGATTTCTGCCAAAATATTTGTTTTAAAGTGGGTAGTGGGGGGCTTAAACTTTTGAGGGAGTGAGGATTTTAACTGTATAGTTGTCTGTATGTGGTGTGTGGTGGTGAGTGACTAGGCTTCTTATGTATTAGTTATGTGTATGGGTGTGAGTGGAAAGCAGTTTTAGTTTTTAGTAGGCATAAGTAGTGTGCCTGGGGAATTATTACAGGCAAGGAGGCCAGTTTTCTGGGACATGCAAAGGTCTGGAGCAGGCTCAGATTGCCTACGATGTGTCACAGCTGCTTGACCTTCGGCCTTTCACTGACCTCCCCGTATCAGCCACGACAGCGCGGCACTGTTGGGAGGTCGGCATCAGGAGGCGCCGTACTGATTAGCTCTGGCAGGGTACCGTAGGCTTGTCAGAGGTGAGCAGGATAGAAGTGGTTATGTGCAGGAGGCACCCTGGGTTTATACAGGACCCAGAGAAAGGTCAAGGTGTTTGTTCCCATCCCCAGGGGTCCCACCAGACCAAGTGGGCAGGTAGCTAGAGGGGCTGCGATGCCTACCAGTCCCCTTAGGGCTGTGCTTTGCAGATCGATCAGAAATAAGATTGCAATTATAGTGGACTTGATTTCAACGGTTGATCTGGCTTGCATCACGGAGACATGGGTGGGTGAAGATGCTGGGCCAGTTTTGGAGGCAGCCTCCCCCCCCCCAGGTACTCTGTAGTGCACTGCCCTAGGGTGGAATGTAGTGGTGGGGAAGTGGCCATCTGCTTTAGATCCAACCTAGGCTTCACCATGTACCCGGTGGGAGCTACCAGGTCCTTCAAATGTGTGGCCATGCGTGGGGGTCTAGGTGCAGGCTGCAGGATTCTTCTGGTTTACCGCCCCCTTGGGGCGGCGGGAGAATTCCTGCAGGATATGGCAGATCTCATCATTGGCAAGGTGTTGGAGGCCCCCAGATGTACAGTGCTGGGGGACTTCAATGCCTGGGCTAACGACGAATCCACAAGGCTTGCTTCCAACCTCCTCCAGATGATGCCATCTCTGGGCCTGTCACAAGAGGTTACTTCCGTGACCCATCACGGCAGCCACATGTTGGACCTGGTGTTCTCACTGAGGCTTGAGGTTGATAACCTCAAGACTGATTGGGTCAACTGGTCTGATCATTGCCCGGTGAGGTTCTCATTCAAAAGCCTTCCCCCTGCAGAGATGGTCAATTGCCACCCTTTGAGGGGACTGTCCCCCAAGGGATTTCTGGCGGTGGCTGATCTATCAAGTGTAGGTGATGCATGTGCGAAGGGTGTGAGTGATGCGGTTGCTGCCTATAATAGGGCAATGTCCAACGTGCTCGATACCCTCGCACCAATCCATGCATGACACAAATCATCTCACTTGAGGTCTCCCTGGTTTGATTGAGAGCTCAAGGCAATGAGGATTAAGGGTCAGTGGTTACAGTGCTGCTGGTGGAAGACCAGGCTAGTGGAGGACAAACTGGCCCTGCGTACTCACTACAGTGAGTATCAGGGGGCAATCAACCGTAAGAAGGCAGAGTTCCTGTCCAGGGAGATTGCTGCAGGGAGGAACTGACCTGCTGTGCTATTTCGGACTGTAGATAGGCTTTTACACCCAGCCTGTCTACAGCCGAAAAAACCTTTTCTGATTCTCTGTGTGAGGAGTTTGCTCAGTTCTTCTCTGACAGGGTGTCTTCCATCCAGCAGGGAACTCCATCAGTGAGCCCAACTACAGCCAGCAGTGATCACCATGGATGTCGCAGAGGAACTCCGCCTGTTTGGGGTGAGTTTAAACTGGTGGAGGTGGCTGAGGTCATTGAGGTCGCTTCCGGGCTGAAGCACACATGTGAACTGGACCCAGTGCAGAAACGTTTCTTGATGGGATGTGTCGGTTCTGTTGGCCCGGTGTTCGCCATGATTGTCCGGTGCTCTTTGTCGAAGGGGGGTCTTCCTGGACTCCTTGAAAGAGGCTTTGGTGAGACTCCTTCTGGGAAAAAACATCCTTAGACCCTGACATCTTGGCAAATTACTGCCCTATTTCCAACCTCCCTTTTTTGGGTAAGGTTGTAGAGAAGATTGTGGCACAACAGCTTGAGGAGTATCATGTGACCTCTGACATTTACAAGCCTCTCCAGTCTGGATTCAAACAACATGAAGTCTTGCTATATTATGACAGATGCAGTTTGTCCCACCATTAGAACTGCTCCGGAGGTGAAAGAGTTAACTTCCATGCAGTGCATGGAACTTAGAGCGCGAGCTCGGTTAGAGAAGTTCTGTTAGGGTGGTTTCAAACCGAAACCGTCAGATTCTTTACTCCGCCTCACTGAACAGTCGTTCCCGAGATTCCTCCTGCAGCTCGGTTCATTTCCTCGGTTTAAAGCGTCTTTTCTCGGTTAAATTCAACCGCGATATTATTTATTTTAACCGCAAACCGATCGGTTCAAGCTCTGTCTATGGTATTGTAAGTAATAGATAGGTTTCTGTGTGGAACTTGTAAATGTTTATCGGTTCGGTTTGAACCAATCGAATTGTATTTAAACTTTGTTTTGAAGCCTTTTAAGGCTTGTTAGAGGTCTGGGTTCCTGGTTCTTATCAGTTCTAAAAAAAACGGATTTCATTACGGTTTTTTCCACGACCCGTGACACGGTTGGGAACCGATAAGGGTGTCTTGCCTGGCACTGCCATCAAAAGGGCAAGTTTTTGGTTAGGCTGGCATTTTGTCTGAGAAACTCAAAAGAAAAACCGGGCCCACTGGGTTTCAACACTGTAGTGTCTGTGGGGAAGCCTTTGCCAAGGCTGACCCACACACCACATGTGTTTATTGTCTGGGGTTTTACCACCTCAATGCAGACTGCCAGATTTGCAAGATTTCCTGCAGCCACCCTAGATAAGAGAGTTGGCAGGCTCAGGGAATGAGAGGCCAAAAAGTCCGCTGACCCGGATGGCCAGCCCAGTTCGGTGCCAGCCGAACCGGAGGGAGTGCCCTCTGACCAGGGCCAGACTTTCTCGGGCAAACGTAAAGCTGACTCTGAGGAGCCAGTTCCAGCAAAGAGAACTAGAAAGTCAGCAGGTGTGGAGTCCAAAATCCCTTCTCCAACTGCTGCAGAGATAGCCAGGGCAATACAGATTGTCCAGTCACTGTCCCCGGTTCCCTCCGAACCGCCACTATCTGGCAAAAGGTCGGTTCGGTCGGTTCCACCGGTTCAAGAATATGATATAGAAGAGTTTTATGAACCAGAGGAGGGGGAAGGTGATTATGATCAGTGTGAATGTGACTTTGAAAGTCTGGATGTGCCCATTGAACCGGACATCTCCCCAGACAGACCTTTAGGTGAATCTCCCCCTAGGCTTGCTGAGTCCCCTTCTCATTTTTTGTTTTATAAAAAAGTTGCTGAGACCCTCCAGCTTCCTTTAGAGGAGGCTTTGGATGAGCAAGAGGAGCCTGACTATGTAGAGTTGATGGATATCCCAGAGTCCAGGAGATTGTCCATCCCTTACATAAATCTTTAGGAAACAAACAATAAAAATTTTAAAGCTCCTAATTCTGTGCCTCCTGTAGATAAAAAGATGGACAGAGGTACACTTTGTCAGGTCCTGATACAGATTTTCTTTCACAGCAAATGCAGTCATGTTAGTAGTTCAGGCTGCAGCCTGTGATAAAGCTAATATTCCCTGGCTTCACATCCTCCTGACAAGGACTCCAGGAAGATTGATGCCATGGCCAAAACAATACATGGCAGCATCTTTGGGACTCAGACAAGCAAACTATATGGCTTATGTTGCAAGATACCAGAAATCTAGATGGGATACTGTCATGGCCTTAGCCAAACAGGTCCCTGGCCAGCTTGCAAAGGTGCTGGAGCAGGTGGCTGTTGATGGTATTGAGGCATCTAAGGTGCAATTCCATGCTGCAGTGGATTCTAATGATGTATCCTCTAGAGTCATGGCTACATCTGTGGCTTTTCGTAGACTGGCCTGGCTCAGGTGTACTACTTTGTCACAGGATACCCAGTCTAAGGATATGGATTTTCCTGTGGTGGGAAATTCTCTGTTTGGGGAGCAGACAGAGAATTATATGAAGAAAATGGAAGAATATAGAACCACTTATAGGAGTGCACAAGCCAAGGAACGGCAAGCCACTCCTCAGAGGCAGCCCCCCCAGGGGTAGGGGCAGGCCTTTTTACCAGACCCAGGCCTCCTCTTCAGCCTATGCTCAGAGGGGTTCTTCAGAGAGGCAGACAGGGCACGAGCAGGCCTGCTCCCACCCCTCAGCCTAAAGCCCTGCCAAACAGGCACCCTGATGGGATGCCCAGGGTCGGCTCTCCATTACCTGTAGGGGCAGGCTGGCTTACTGTCCAGGACTGGAGTCTTTAACATCAGACAGGTGGGTCCTGGAAGTAGTGAGCCAGGGTCTGGTTCTCAGCTTCAAAAATTTCCAAAGATGAGAGCCAGATCTTTTCCACCTGCAAACCCGTTAGAATTCTTGCTTTGAAACAGAAGTCTCAACCTCCTGGCTCTCAGAGCTGTAGAAAGGGTTTCTCCCCACACCAGGGCAGGGTCTGTACTCCAGGTACTCCTTACCCCCAAAAAGACAGGAGAGTGGCGGCTCATCCTGGATCTAAGATATCTGAACAAGCACCTTTTAAAACCAAAATTCAAAATGGTGACTCTGGGAATGATTTTACCCTCCCAAGGCCAGGGACTGGCTAGCTTCCCTGGACCTCAAGGATGCCTACTTCCATGTTCTTATCAGAAGCTCCCATCGAAAGTACCTCAGATTCGAACTGCCCTCAGGCCATTATCAGTTCAGAGCAATGCCCTTCGGCCTTACCTCTGCCCCAAGGGTGTTCACAAAATGTCTGGCAGTAACAGTTGCTCATCTAAGAAGGAAAAAGATTGCCATTTTTCCCTACCTGGATGATTGGCTCATTGTGGGTCAGTCTCCAGACCAGGTCAAATCACACCTGCTAGTTACCCAGCAGCTGCTTACCTCTCTGGGCTTTCTTCTCAATCTTCCAAAGTCAGTTTTGGAACCTGTCCAGGTACTCATCTTTATAGGCGCAGAACTGGACACAAAACAGGTCAGAGCCTTCCTTCCCTGGAAAGGGTAAGGACCTTGGTGGCCCTGGCCTCGCCTCACTCTGCAGGTCTCGACCAGCAAGACATTTCCTGTAGCTCCTAGGACACATGGCTGCTTCCACAGCTGTAGTGCAAGGAGCAAGATTTCAGATGAGGGACATTCAGTTCCATTTGAGAGCTTTCTGGTCTCAAAGAAGAGATCCCTATCCAAGTTAATCCCAGTGACTGAACCCTGATCCAGGCCCTTCAGTGGTGGCAGGATCAGAGCAATCTGAGACAAGGGTGCCTTTCATCCCTCTGTCCCACCCTTGACCCTTTACAGATCGTCCCTCTTGGGATGGGGAGCTCACATGGGCGACCTCTCCACCCAGGGGTTATGGTCCCCTCAGGAATCTCTGCTCCACATCAACCTGTTGGAACTCAGAGCTGTTTTTCTAGCACTTCAGGTTTTTTCTGCATCTGTTCAGAACAAGGTGGTACAGGTCAGAACAGACAACACCACTACAATGTGGTACATCAACAAACAAGAGGGCACTTGGTATTCGGCCTTGTGCACCGAGGCGATGAAGTTGTGGTCTCTGGCTTATTCCCTGAACACTTCCCTCATAGCAGTTCACCTCCCAGGCAAGGACAATGTCCTGGCAGATGCTCTCAGCAGGACTTCCCAGGGCCATCACGAATGGTCACTGGATCCCCTAGTACTGGGGATAGTTTTTGCCAGATGGGGCACTCCTCAGATAGATCTTTTTGCAGCCCCAGACAATCATCAACTTCCACTTTTTTGTTGCAGGCCCCCAGTGTTGGGCTCAGTCCCCTGGATGCCTTTCTCGCGATTGGGAAGGAGTTTCTCTATGCCTTTCCCCCTTCCTCTCCTGTTCAAGGTGCTAGTCAAAATCAGGTCTCAGCCCTGCAAGATGATCCTGATTGCTCCAGACTGGGCCAGGCAGCCCTGGTACCCACTCCTTCTGTCCTTAGCAGTCTATCTTCCCTGTGTCTCCCAGGAACCACAATCTGTTAATCTGTGCTCAGGGGAGAGTTTGGTATCCGAATCTCAAATCCCTCAACCTCAAGGCCTGGCTCTTGAGCAGTTAGAGTTTCCTGATCTTCAACTTTCTCAAAGTGTTCTCGAAATCTTGAAAGCTACTAGTAAGCCTTCCACCAGGGCTACCTATAACTCCAAGTGGAAAAGGTTTTCCATATGGTGTTCTGGGAGGCATATTTCCCCGGAATCTGCTGATTTACCCACTGTATTGGATTATATGGTCCATCTTAATTCTTTGGAACTGAGACCAGCTACCACGAAAGTGCATTTGGCAGCTGTCTCTGCTTTCATTTCAGCAGGGAAGCCCTCTTCTCTTTCTGCTCACCCTGTATTTTCCAAGTTTTTTAAGGGATTGCTTCATACCAATCCTCCATTCAGGGATCCTGCCCCTGCTTGGGATCTTAATGTTTGCATTGCTCAGCTGATGCAACCCCCCTTTGAGCCTCTGTCTTTGGCAGAGCTTAAGTATTTGACTTGGAAAACTGTATTTTAGTAGCCATCACTTCTGCCAGGCGCATAAGTGAGTTACAGGCTTTATCAGTGGAGACTGACTTTATTTCCTTTCAGAGGGATAAGGTAGTCCTCAGGACTAACAGGAAGTTTTTGCCTAAGGTGGTTTCGGATTTCCACCTTAACCAATCTATTTCACTTCCAGTGTTCTTCACTGACCATTCCTCCTCTGGTGAGAGGAGGCTGCACAGCTTAGATGTTAAGAGGGCCCTACCAAGGGTCACAGGTTTGACTCCCAACTATTTCTCACTTATGGAGAGGTTGGGAAAGGGAGACCTGCCACTAAGAGATCCATTGCCAGGTGGATCGTCTCTTGTATCCAGTTTTGCTATCAAAAACTGGGTAAGGTTCCCCCCTCAGGCCTGAGGGCTCACTCTACCAGAGGTACAGCTGCATCTCTAGCTGCTGCTAGAGACATCCCTATCTTGGAGATATGTCAAGCAGCTACTTGGAAAACAGTACACACTTTCACCAAGCATTACTCCCTGGATATCCAGGCCAGGAGGGATGCTCGGTTTGGCACAGCCGTGCTTCAGAGCCTATTCCTTAAGTAGGTTCTGTCCCTCCTCCATGGAGGTACTGCTGTGTAGTCTGCATCTGTCATAATATAGCAAGACTTCATGTTGTTTGAAGAAAAAATTACTCACCTTAGTAATGTTGTTTCTTCTAATGGAGTCTTGCTATATTATGACCTCCCCCCCAGCCTGCCCCTCTCAGAACTTCTACTGGTATGGGTGGCAGTCCACTGTTGGCACTTATTGATGCCCCCTTTTATGTTTGGGTGTTGTGTTTTATTTAGTTATTTTATCTTATTTTTCTGGTCCCCTGACTTGAGTCTTGGTGTTGGGACCAGGAAAATGTGTGAATATTTTAGTAGCCAGTTGGCTAGTGTAGGTTACAGCTTCCACACAGAGCCTTAGTGAGTTTTTCTCAAAGATCTGATGGTTTCGGTTTGAAACCACCCTAACAGAGCTTCTCTAACCGAGCTCGCGCTCTAAGTTCCATGCACTGCATGGAAGTTAACTCTTTCACCTCCGGAGCAGTTCTAATGGTGGAACAAACTGCATCTGTCATAGTATAGCAAGACTCCATTAGAAGAAACAACATTACTAAGGTGAGTAATTTTTTCTTTCATGCCAGGCATAGCACCGAAACGGCATTAGTTCAGGTGCACAATGACCTCCTTAGGCCGAGAGATAGTGAAGATGGGTCAATTCTCATTCTCCTCAATCTCTCTCCTCAGCATTTGACATGGTGGACCATGTCGTGTTACTTGACCGTCTCTGGGAGTACTGTGGGCTTGCCGGCACTGTCATCTGCAGGTTCGAGTCCTACCTCGCGAACAGGAGGCAATGGGTAGTTATGGGGAATTTCTCCTCCTCTTTAAGCCTCCTGTCCTGAGGAGTACCCAAGGGTTCGGTCTTGTCACCGATGGTGTTCGTTGTGTACATGTTGCCCCTGGGTAAGCTCATTAGGAAGTACAATGTGGGTTTTCATTGATACACAGATGATACCCAGCTGTATCTTTCCTTTGCCCTGGGACATCCGATACTGTAGATGTGCTTAATAACTGCCTAGCCGAGATTAATGACTGGATGGCCTCCAGCTGGTTGCGACTGAACCCTGATAAGACAGAGGTACTGGTTGTGGAGTTGAACCATTGGTGTGATAGGACTGCCTCTGGTGTGGCAACTGGTCTCTTCCTAGGACCTACACCATTGATGGCTTCCTCTAGGGTGCGCAATCTGGGTATGTTCCTCGATGACAAGCTGACATCTGAATTTCAGGTGTCGTCCATTGTCCAAAGTAGTTTCTACCATCTGAGGAATATCACCAGGATCAAACCCCTAGTTCTGCCTGAGGACCTTCCTACCTTGGTACATGCCTTTGTGATGTCTAGGCTTGATTACTGTAATGCGCTCTACTTCGGAGTCTCTGGAGGGACCTTCCGACGGCTGCAGTTGTCGCAAAATGCAGCTGCGAGGTTGCTGACAGGACTTTCTAAGTTCAGTCATGTTACCTTAGTGTTGCACGAACTGCACTGGCCGCCAGTCAGGTGGAGGATTCTCTTCAAGGTGAGCTTGCTCACCTGTAAGGCCCTACATGGACTAGGCCCTGGCTATCTGGCTGACCTCCTTACACCTGCTGCTCCTGTCCGCTTCCCTTCGTTCCTCCTCTAGGGGCCGCCTTGTGATTCCCAGGATGAGGTTAAAAACTCCCCGTCCTGTGGAATTCGCTACCACCAGCTGTCAGGGAGGCCCTTTCAGTTGAGGTTTTTAAGAGCTGCTTAAAGACCTATCTGTTTGCTCTGGCACTGCCAGATACAGAGCCGTGAAGAACTTTTTTGATATATCAATCAATCAACGATTTATTAATAAAAGGCACTATTCACAAAGTATCAAAGCGTCTGTACAATGAAATATCAAATCAAAAATAAAAATCGATAAATCTTAAAATACACATCTGAAATATCAGGAAACATCAATGCTCAGGAAAGGCAAGATTAAAAAGGTGTGTCTTTAATGCAGATTTGAAGCTCTCCAGGGTCAAGCA
This sequence comes from Neoceratodus forsteri, assembly GCA_016271365.2. Classification (NCBI taxonomy): domain Eukaryota; kingdom Metazoa; phylum Chordata; order Ceratodontiformes; family Ceratodontidae; genus Neoceratodus; species Neoceratodus forsteri. Next base: position 435,941,306 of record CM057459.1, on the reverse strand, counting down.
CAGGCATATATCTGTAATGCTCACATTTTGCACTTCGTCTACTGATTCTATTATATTTTATCATTTTTAGCTCTATTTATGTATTCCTGACAGTCCTATCTCTTTGAACTGTCTATATTTGTAAGGCACCCAGAGCCTCTGGGATTGGGCGCCCAAGAAATAAAAGTTGCCTTGCCTCTTTGTTTATCATACTTCATATTCTGAATATATCCCATTTTCCCCTTTCCCCCAGGACACCTCTGGAAACGAGCTACTGCAGCTCTGTATGTCTTTCCAGGTGAAACTTTTTCAAATAAACAAATAAAATAAATTGTCTTCTGCGAAGATGTCTATAGTCTTCATAAGATGATGTTTAAAGAATAGAGACATCAAATGATATGTGTTCTTGTTCTGGTAACCTTGTACATGGTAAGCTGATATAAGTGTACCGCAGATGATTATTTTGTATAGGTGTGTTATGATGTGCCTCATATGAAAAATGTTAATAAAAATTATATTTACAAACCAAAAAAAAAAAGATTAGCCCTCTCTCCGTAATTATAGGGAACCCAGACTTCACTCCTCCTTGTACAGACCCAGGCTTCTGGCAAAGGACCAGGCTGGGCCTGACTCGGTATTGGCACTTCATTTGGGAGGGCACCTGTGTTCCCTTCTAAGACCTGTAGCAGAGGTTTGCACTCCTGCTGCAGGACCACTTAAGTACTTGCAGGTACATCACTGTTTAAAATCCCAAGCATTACCAGCATAAGTGGGAAGGGAGCTGTCGACTCGCAGGGATTTCCTCTACTGGGGAACCATGCTGGTTGGCAGAAGAGGCACAATATCCAGGGCTTACCAGACCCTGTTGGGGAGCATTGCTCCAGAATTCTCTCGGCTCTGAACCTAGTGGGGAAAAAAAGGCACTGGTAGTAATTTCCGAGGAAGTATGGGTCACATTTTGGGAGACAGTGTGCAAGTTAACAAGTCCTCTGGGATGGAAAGAGTTCTGGTGGAAATGCCTTACAAGATTCTGCCACACTCCCACTATCGCCCACCACTTTCAAGGGGAGAGGGGCTCCAATCTTTGCTGGAGAAAGTGTGGGGTGGTTGGATTCCACTGCCATACATTCTGGGTCTATCTAAGAGTGAGACCCTACTGGGACCAAGTGCACAAGACTCTTACTGACATCTGGGGAGTAGACATCTTGAACACTTTGTCTTGGGTCTGAAGGTCCCTGGGTTGGGGGAAGAGAAGCCCCAGCAAAGCTTGTTCCGGACCTTGTGCACAGTGGCCCTAAAGGGCATTACAGCCTGTTGACTGCAAGAGAGCCCACCTACCTGCAAGTGTAGGAAAAGCAGGTAGAGGAAATGTGTAAAATGGAAAGAATCACTGCGATCCTAGGTTTGTCCCCACAGAAACACACTACAGTGTGGACAATGTAGGAGGACCATGGGACTGCCCCCCTCTCGGGAGGCGGAGGAACTGAAAGCCTCTGAGATCCCTCTAAGATGGCAAATATGGTTGGTGGGGTTGGAGTGGAAGGAGAGGGAAATACGGCCAGTGCAGATGTCATGGTGTCACTGCCCCCAAAAAAGTAATGGTAATGGAATGCAATGTTCTATGGTTACAGTTCTGTGTTAAGGTTTTGGTTCCTTTTCATACTCATCAGTTCAATCTTATACTGCTGGACTGTCACACGTAACTGGACACTTGGCAGCTACATCAGCTAAGGACACTCAAATGGGCATTCTGCACCTAAACAGCTAATTTCTGGGGTCACTAACGCTGGATCTTCCTGACGCAGAATGTCATGCTGTGGTCACTGAAAGCATCCAACAGGATTCCTGCTGCTACAATACAGAGAACCCACCACAGGAGGGAGTGGTTATGAGAGGAGGGGGTTGAGCTGGGTGGGCTCAGTGGAATCTGCTTGAGATTTAGGGACTTAATCTTGTGGATTGTTGGCCTGGAAGATGGGGAAGAGCCAGCTGACACTGAAGTCCCCAAGCAAGATGAGCTCACCAGCAGAGAATTGAGAAGTGATGGTGCAGAGGATATCTACCAGGCAAGAGGGGAATATTCTCGGTGAGGCATAGAAAACCCCAACGAAAATGGGCACAGAGGAGGGGCATGACAGCCTGACCAGGAGGAATTCATCGGAGGAAGATATGACCTCACAGAAAGTTATTAAGCAAGAGAGGCTATGACAGGCATAGATGGCAACACCACCACATTTTTCCTGTCCTGCCTGAAAAGATGATAGTCAGGAAGGGGCAGGTTAGAATCTGGGACCCTGGAGGAGAGCCAAGACTCAGAGATACAGAGGGTGTCAGATGAATGTTGTGAAATCCAGAATGACAGGAGGTCGGGCTTTGGAGGATAGCTCTGAGCAGTGAGGTGAAATATGCTCAGGCCTTTAGCACTTTGGGAGTTGGAGAAGGAGAGAGGGAAGGGTCCAGGGTTGGACTACACATCACCAGACAGAAGAAGGACCAAAAGCAAGAGGACAGAATGAGATTGCCACCCCTTAAGCCGGGGGAAGGGGGCATGAGGGAGGGAGGTGAGGCAAAGCAAGAAGGGCACAGTGGAGAAACTCCAGGTTAAGGCAGGGGGAAGAGAGATAACCAGGGTGCATAGGAGGGAAGGACGGCAGAGGTGTGGAAGGTGGAAGGAGGGATAGATGTGTGGATGGGGAAGGGGGCACGCTGTGGAGCCCAAGTTTGTTGGCAGCAGATTTTGGCAGCTCCTCAACAGAGTGATAAAAAACATATCAAATCACCTATTTGGAGCACAGATCCTGCAAAACTTTTGATATCACTGGAAAGAGGACATTTTAAAACCTAGAATGGAAAATCCACGTAAAGATCAAGTTGGTGCTTCGGAAGGAAAAGTCTCTGGGTCTTCTCAGCACACGCAGTCGGGCCCTGAGACGAAGGCCATTTTGCAGCCTGACTCTGAGGAGACTATGGCTATCATCGGGATAAAATTACAGAGGCTAATTTCCTCTGTTTCTGATCTGAATACCAAAATAGATACATTTGGCACCAGAATGACAGCAGTGGAAAAAACGGTAGAGATATTGCAAACGGAGATGAGCGACCTTAAAAGGAGCTCCGATTCGGCATCGACAGCCACCATGCTGATAGTGAAAGAGAATACCCACCTCCGGGCTAGATTGGAGACTCTGGAGAAGCAGACCCGGTCCTCTCATGTGCGGATCCTGTGTCTACCCAAAGGGATTGTGGGCAATCATCCTCTCATGTTTCTGCAAGACTGGTTGGGGGATAAACTAGTGCCAGAAGGGCAAAACATAAAATTTGGCCTGCAAAAAGTATATCAGATCACATCAAGGGGATATCCTGAAGACTCGGATGTCACAAACCCACTGAGCAGGTCAGGCCCTCTACTCCCAGAGTGCCAACCTCTGAACGCAGTCTTGTGAACAGTTAACAGAAACAGGGTAACCCTCCTGTCTGTTTTGTGGGTTCGAATCAACCTTTGGTCTCAGTTCTGGAGGGATTCAAACTGTGAACCTCTTGCTAGCGTACCCAATGCACAGGCTCAGATAATTCTGTTTTTGGGGGTCCAGATATCTTTGCCTACAGGCACCTAACCAGGTGCACAGAAATGAACCCTTAAAAACTCTAATAAAGACTTCAGATTTTTCTTACCTTTTTTCAGTTTGGTATCACCATTCAAGCTTATGCACAGTGTCTGTTTTAACCATATATACTCCACTTGTTAAAGAAAAGAAATTCAAAGACAGACCAGTTAGGCTCTAAAAATAGTTTTACTAAAATAGATAAAAGTATATAAACCATAAAATACAGAACTATATAGCACAAGACCCATACAATCTTTTAAAAGAACAAGGTTTTAACAGTGCAATTCCTACTACAGTACTTAGATTTTGTCTCTCTCTACCTGTATACTTGCTTAAAGTGCTCAAAGATGTTTCTTTGTCAGAGCGTAGATAAAAGTCTCTGAAGGAAAACAGAATCTGTTTAAAAAACTGTCTTGGCCAACCCCTTTGTGTGAGGTCACCTAGCTCCTCCTCCTCTGTTTATGAAAAATCATACACCCAGGATATTTTATCATATTAGAAGTTAAGATAATTAAGGTTACATCAGCAGAAACTCCTTTCCCCATGTGACTTCCCCAATCAAGTCTGTAAATTTCCTTTCATCTATAAGCAGTATTCTCTCTCACACAGACATCAAAGCATTTATGATTTCGCACCAGGGTGCTACATAACCTGCACTCCTCCCCTAAACGCCATAAAAGTTTATGATTTCCCTCTCAGCAACTACAGCTATAATTAACTTAGATAAACAGGAGATCCTTGATTAAGGCCTGTTCTAGCCTGTAATTAGCTTCTGGCCTTCCAGGTAACACCTTGTATCTAAAACCTGTGTGTGTGTGTGTGTGTGTGTGAACTCACATGCTGTCTCAGCATCTCTCATGAGAGACAGTCCATAACACATTTTTATATTGCCAAAAAATCATAGTGTACCCAGAACTGGCTGTCCACGTGTCACATCCGACGCCCCATGTACTCTGCTTTTAGTTACCGATGGAGTAGGAACGCGTGATAAGATCCTGAGAATGGCAAGACAAGTAGGGCCCATTACTCAAGACGATCGCTCTATTTTTCTGTTTCCAGACATTAGCTATGCTACGCACATGAGGCGCAAGAAATTTGATGGTGTCAGAAAACATCTAAGGGAGGCATCATTAACGCATGCAGTGTTTTTTCCTGCTCGTCTCAGGGTAGTGCACAAAGATAAAGTGTGGGTATTTTCCAACCCAACTGAAGCGGGCAAGTGGGCTTCCAGATTTGTTGCAAGTCGCCGGAATTCATCTCAGGACTTTGGGGCTGAAGAAAGTGAGCCTGAAGAGATCGAGGACGATTGAATACACTTAAGTACTGTTAATTTTCTCACCCTCGGGCCTTTTTTTTTGCCTAGCCTGTAATGTGACATTAGTCCATATTCTAAGTAAACTTTGGCAGGGATGACTATTGCTTATACTATTCTTTGAGGTGACCAGGACACTAGTAATGCCTTAAAATGACTTTGTTTGGATGCCTTGATTTATTTCATGGACAATTTTGTGGACTCGCGCTGAAGTGGGACTGTGGTTGCACGGGGGCAATTGGAGTTTATTTTCTGTTCAGTCTACTACATACAATTTCGGAATAATTCCCAATGTAATAACTGTTCTCAGAGGTGGTTTTGTATAAAATGTTATAATCTAAAATCTGCTACCTTTAATGTTTATTGTAAAGATAATTTCTAACTTTTAGGAATATAGTATGATGCAGTTAACCCCGTTTGGGGTGCAACATGTTGAACTTTCAAGATATGGACTTTAGATACGTGAACTAGTCATACTGTGCATGGGTTTTTTGCCGCGGCTTACAACTGTTTTGCTTAAAGTATTTAATTTAGCGATCCCTCCATCTGAGGTATCGCAATATTTGGGATACACATATCCTTGTATTAAGGAGAAATTGTTAGTTTCTCTCAAATGTATTTTATTATGTAACTGGATTATTCCAGATATGGAATTATTTGTCTGATAACATCTGAAAATAATAAACATAAAGTTTAAAAAAAAAAAGATGTGTGGATGGGGGAAGACAGCTGGGGGGATATGGGCCCATACAGAGGTGATGGGTTGCATCCGTCTGGGAGAGGAGACCACAGTCCTCAGTGGACGGTTTAAATGTTAGTTTGAAGAACATTTAGTGGGGGAAGTGGCGAAAGAAAAAAGAGAGGCATAAACTGCCCCTCCCACAGACTGAAATGGTAAGAATGGAAGACCTAAGGGGAAGACACTCACCCAGGGAGCAGGAAAAATTAAAAAAACAATGTGGTAGAAGACAAGGAAAATGGGAACTAGAGTGGTAAATAGAGAGGCAAAATTGGGGTAAGGTAAAAGGGCGAAAAAGGGGAGTTGCAGGCAGACTGGGAACAAGATGTGGAAAGCCATGTGTGCACAAGCAAGGGTCTTGGAAAAAAATTCCAGACCTAGAGGCCATCACAGCGGAGGCAGACCTGAATATTGTGGCCATTATTGAGTTGTGGTACACAGGTAACCACGACTAGGACATGTCCATACCTGGTTATACTCAGTTCAGGAAGCACAGGATGGGGAGGAAGGGCGGAAGAGTGGTGCTGTATGTAAGAGTAATGGAGGGTATCAAAGCAACATAAACGTAGGCAAACTGGGGTGAATGAAAGGGTTGGAGGTATTGTGGGTTATCTTAGAGACAGAAGCTGGAGCCACTATTTGCACTGGTGCAATTTACAGACCTCCAACACAGGAGAAGAAACTAGACAAGGCAGTAGGGGAGGCCATTAGCAAAACGGCAGAAAAAGGGGAGGTGCTGCTGGTGGGGGACTTCAGTCTGCTGGATGTAGAGTGGAGCCTCCCAGCCGTAACCTCATCTAGAAGCAGGGAATCCTAGACTCCCTGAAGGGGGCATTTCTCAGGCAACTAGTCAGGGAGCCCACTCATGATGGGGCAATGCTGGACCTGGTGCTCACAAACAGGGACAGTACTGCAGACGTCAAAGTGAGAGGCTGCCTGGGGACCAGTGATCACTGTACAGTGTGGTTCAACATAAGGATGGCAGCAGAAGCAAACCACACAAGGACAATCGTCCTGAACTTCAGGAAGGCAAATTAAAAAAAAAAATAAAAAATTGGATAAATTCTTTGGAGATGACCTAGTGGAGGGGAAAACTTGGATGGAACGGAGGAACAGTGAGTCAAGTTAAGGGATGGTATAGTGAAGGCAACAAATCTATACGTAAAAAAAGAGAGCAAAACCAGGAGAAAAAAAGAGAACGCTATGGTTCTGAATGGAAGTGGCTGCAAAGGTTAAGGCTGAAAGGGTAGTACATCATCAACTCCCATTATGCCTTGTATGAGTGGTGTCATGACCTTTGCAATAGAGTCAAAACTGACTAGGGAACCACGCTCCTTGAGAAGGAGCGCAAAAGGGAGGGCTGGCAGTCTGCCAGGGCTTCTTAAATGGCGCAAACAGTGGTAAACAACCAAAGGAATAGAATCGCTGACAAGAAAAAAGCTTTAAAGCAGCCTTTACTCACACTGCCACCAATGCTGAATAACAGCTATACACTGACCGCAAATGAAAAGACCACTGAAAGCAAAATAAAGGGGATCTATGAGATTCTCCAACCAAAAAAAAAAAAACAGAGCAAGCTAGCTGAGGGCTGATAAATGACCCCTGCAGTCCTTAACAAAAATTCATACACACACCCAGCAAAGAAGAGAGGGACCGTGCCAGAGAAAACGCTAGGAGAAATAAACAATTAAAAAGCAAATCACACAGCACACAACACCTGCCTCACTCTCCAGCCTTATCTCACTAACTGAATCTCCCCCCCCTCCCCGAAATACAAAGATTACTTCCTTGAGGCACCAGGATAAGGAATGGAGGTAGAGAATGCAGTAAGGACACCCTACTAAGCCAGGCGAGTGGTCCTCATTCAAGTACTATAGGCACTAAATGAGAATTTAGCTAGCAGGTTAGTTAACTTGAAAGCCGCAGCTTAACAGACATGATTTCTAAATCTGAGGGTGCTCCCCGTCACCAGGTCACCCCAACCTGCTTCCCAGTTGCTTAAACCGACAACACAATTTTGAAAAAAAAAAAGGAAAACAACAAAAAGCAGTTGATGCAAAAAAAACTGCTTTTCTTCAGAGAGTTCCATCCGTGCAGGTTACCCTTCAATGGTACAGCCAAGACTGGGTAGCTATTGCCTTCAGAATCCTCATGACTCCAGGCTTCTATGCTTGACTGACAGCCTTGGGCTGAAATGACCACCCCAGAGGGGAGCACACAGATATGCATTAACTCCCTGTAGACAAGGTGGAGCAAATAGAGAAACGCTCTCATTATGTACAGTTTCAATAACCACCTGTGGGAGCATAATTAGTTGTGTGGTCAAGACACATCTTGCCTGCCACAAACAGTATCTGCAAACTGCAAAGATCACTTGTAGTGCGGGTATATTATAGCTGGACCAAGCTACTGAAAATAAACATAATGCCACCTCCTGATAAGAGGGGTTATCAAACAAGGATTTGTTCCATTTTTTACCCATCTCTTCCCAGAAGGCCTCAGCAAAGAGGCATGTTATTAACAAATGCTGCTGAGTTTCCAATATACTGCAGCAGGATTGTCTTGGACATTTCCTTTCCTCTACCCTTTCATGTTTAAGCAAATCGTTCACCATCATCTTCCCATGGAGTCCTAACCAGGAAATATTCCACATGTTCCTATCGGAAGAATGCGAGAAGTTTAAAAAAATAAAATGGACTTGTTACAAGCCACAATATTCTGATAGAACTATGACCCGATATCAATAATATAAACCTGGTGAAATGACAGTAATACTTGGGAGAAGGATCTAGAAGGTTATATACTATATAAAGAAAACTGGAGTCACAGGAGAGGGGGAAGAGTAGCAATGTATGTTTGGGAGGGTATCCAAAGCAAATAATTACATCGCGTGAGTAACATAAATGGTGTTGATCAGCAAGTTAAAACACCTGGGGGTAAAGTTAACTGGGAAAACTATGGCTGCCATCATCAACTCATGCTATAGACCACCAGACAATAGCGTGGAATATGCAGAGAGGTTGATGGAAATAATAATGGAAAAAGGTGATTTCCAGAAAGCAAGTTATTACCCTAGGTGACTTTAATATTAGTAACATAGATAGGGATAAATTAACATTAACTTGTAATACTGGTACTAACCTCATAGAATTAAAAAATTTAATATGATCTAGAGCATCTTGTATTAGCCCCAACGAGAGGCAGTAGAATACTCAAGCTTGCTCAAACTAAACTTATTGAAGACAGAGGTGTTACTGGTGAAACCAGCCATTTGGGAGCAGCAGTGATAGCGACAGTACCCTGTTGCCATTGTTAAATGGCACTACACGATGAGCGGCAGATAAAGTAAGAAATCTGGGCATCACTGTGGACAGCATATTGATTTTAGAACATGAGGTGTCGTGCTGTTTGCAGTGGCTTTTACCACCTGCATAGTATCGCCTGAACGCAAACCTATCTGGCACCCTCCGACTTGGAAACACTTGGAGACGCACTTGCCACCTACTGACTGGATTACTGCAATGTTCTCTACCTAGGGCTATCTTGGGGGGGTGGTACTGGTGCATTGCTTGCAGCGCTTACAAAACTCAGCAGCCCAGCTAACTGCAGGGACCTCTCAGTCTGGGAATAGCACTCTGGTTTTGCAGGGAATTGCACTGACTGCCAGTGAGGCGGTGCATCAGCTTCAAGATAAGCTTGTTAATCTGCAAAGCCTTGCATGATTCACGCCCTGGCTACCTGAAAGACCTGATATAATACACTCCCATCCGCCACCTCCATTTCTCTGAGGCAGAGATACTCAGGGTGCCACGTTTCTGTCTGTAATTATCAGGAGGTAGAGCTTTATGAGTTGCCATGCCTATCTTGTGGAACTCACTGCCTGGTATAATTAGCGGTGCCCAATCACTGGAGCATTTTAAGGGTTTGCTGAAAACTCGTTTGTTTGATCTGGCATTTGGGACTGCTTAGAACTAAGAACTGGGTGGTGTGTTTTCCTCTTGGTTGCTGCATGTATCCTGATCTGTTTTAATGTTACTGCTTTTTAAGATTTTGAATTATTGTTCTGTATAGCGCCCAGAGCTTTGGATGGGCACCTAACAAATAAACTGCCTTATCTTACTAGACTACACATCTCCGTGACGCGTGCTCACAGTACTGAGTTTAAAAAAACTACACTGTACTCCGCAATGCCCTCCTATCTGTTAACCTGCTTCTAACCCAATTCACCACTATGGTTCCCATCCACAAACTGTTCAGTTTCGTTATCAGCCTCCTGGGTGGCACAGTGTTGAAGGCTTTGCTGATGTCCAGATAGGCCATGTCCACTGCCTTCCCTTGATCCATTTCCCTGGTCACCCAGTCAAAGAAATCCATCAGAGTCATTTAGCATGATCTCCCCCCACCATGAATCCATGCAACCTATGGTCTTGTAGCCCACTGGAATCAAGATACTCAACCAGTCTTTTCTTCAGCAGTGTTTCCATTAATTTACCCACAACCGATGTAAGTCTGACTGACCTATAGTTGCTAGATTGATGAAACACTGACTGGCCAGTAGTTACTAGGTTCCTGTGTAACCAACTTAATTATACTCTACGAACCTTTTAGGTATACACTAGATCACTACATATCCAGTGACATCATATATTTAGGTTTCAGTAAAACTTTCGACAAGGCACACCTGGGAAACTAATACTGAAATTAAACACCATAGGATGGACTCAAGGACAACTAAACAGATACGTAACTGGCTTAAAGGTAGATATCAGAGACTGAGAATCAAGGGTACACTCTCGGGTGGTATTCAGGTTGGCGGTGGAGTACCTCAGGGATCCATTTTGGGACCAGTTTTATTCACACTGTGCTTAAGGAATATGCATGTGCGATTGTCAGGATACTCAACAAAATTCATGGATAATACCAAATTAGGGGGTCCAACATTGTGTACAGAAGACATGGAAAGCATTACCTAGACATGATCTAGATATGCTGAGAAGGTGGTCTACAAACTGGGGTATGAAATTCAAGACAGACAAATGTGTTGTACTACATCTGGGAAAGAACAGCAGCCATAAAGCTTATAAATTAGGGGGTATAAAACTGAAAGATGTTAAGTGAAGAAAAAGATCTGGGCATCCAAATTCAGTCTGATTTTAAATTTACTAACAACAAGATTGCCAAAACAAAGGCTTTAGAATTTTTTTTTGTAGTAAAAAGTTTATAACTAGAAGAAAAACACTTTTAAAGTCCACTCTTTATCAATCACTGGTGAGACCACATCATGATTATTGCTCCCAGTTCTGGTCACCATATCTAACGGGTGAGATTAACAACCTGGAGAAGTTACAGAAAGAGTTTACTAAAACAATATATGAGCAAAGGGATTTGGATTATAATACAAGACTGAGGACTCACTCTAGGTCTACAGAGCACTGAAAGGAGGTGTACTAGGGGAGATATGAACCTAGTGCTGCATGCGGGAATGGGACTGGAATATAAATGAGTGACCGAAACACTAGAGGGCATAGTCAACAACTCAAAGGAGGGCAATATAAAACACACAAGAGGGGAAGCTTCTACACACAAAGATTGGTCATCCTTAGGAACAACCTATCACAAAAGGTTGTTAGTGCAACTAGCCTCAATAATTTTTACATACTACTGGACAAAAATGTGGCTAGGACAGAAGTGTCGGAAATATCCACTATGTAGTAGGGAGGTTGTGCTGAAGGGCCTCTTGGCTTACTTCTACCTCTTTTAACCATGGAAAATATCAGCCTCTCATACAGAATGACCCCCCAGATTTTTCACCTTAGTTGAGGCTTCAAACCTAGAAGACCTGAGCGTAAGCCTTGTCACTTCTTCGGCAGTCACCACACCACACCTACAATCTGGCTCAATCACCAGTACCTCAGTCTTGTCCAGGTTGAGACTCAGAAAGTTAGACGTCATCCTGTCATGGATTTCAGCCAGACACAAATTCAGCACCTCAACTGTGTCAGGTGCCCTGGGTGCAAATGACAGATACAGCTAGGTATCATCTGCATAGCAGTTGAAACCCAGCCTGTAACATCTTGATGATCTTTTCTGGGGGTAGCACATACACTGCAAACAACATGGGTGAAAGGATTGATCCCTGGGGTACAAAGCAGGGCAGGGGGATTGGGAGCGAGAAGAAATTCCCCATCACTACCCTCTGCATCCTACCCTCTAAGGTAGGACTGAAACCAGCAGATGTCATTGCCAGAGAGTCCACCATCCTCTTTCAGTCAGTTTAACAGCAACCCATGGTCTACAGTGTCAAACCCTGAGCAGAGAGTGAGGATAATGAGTACTAACCTTTCTCCTCTATCCCTCACCCTAAGAAGGTCATTGTACACCCTGCCCAGTGCAGTCTAAGCGCTGATTCCAGACTTAAAACCAGACTGGAGAGGCTCTTAGATGTAGAAGGTTGTCAGGTGTGCATCAAGCCGCAGCGCCACAACATTCTCAGTAACCTTTCCCAAAAATGTCAGCTTAGAGATAGGTTAATAATTCGTTAAGCAATCTGGGTCCAGAGATGTTTTTTCAGAAGGGACCTCACCAGTGCATCTTTCAACACAGCCAGGAAAAAACCCTCTGACATGGAACACCAGACCCAAGAGCCTCTACAAGCACACTAGTAAATGCATTGGGCCTGGGTCCAGTTCACAGAAGGCGGGCTGCAGCTCAGAGCTCACACCCTACAACTTTCCCACCATAACTGGCCTAAACTCTTCCCAAGACAGAACAGCATGTCTGTGAGGTGCAGGCTCAACCTGCCGAGCTGCCACAGCCTGTTTGGTGAGATCTCAGCTTAAATAAAGGACACACTTTCTGAGAAGAATCAAGCAAACTCCTATCACTTCACAGATGAACCAGCCATCACCAACTGCAGACAAGTTGCACAAAGAAGCTGAGCCGATCAATTCCTCCTAGCAGCAATCTCCCTGGACAAAAAAGCTGCCTGCTTACGGTGATTGCCCACTGGTATTCACCATAGTGAACACACAAAGCCAGCTTATTATCTGCGGCCCTGGATCTCCTCCAACAGCATTCTAACCTCCAACCATTAGTCTTCAACTGCCTGAGCTACCCATCAAACCATGGGGAGCCTTGGCATAAGACCCGGGGTCATATATGAATAGGTGCAACAGTGTCGAAGGCTGCGGTGACTCACTGAATGGTCTGCTGCAAGATTTATGGGCCACTGTATTTTATGGGGAAGCACTAGTTAGAGGTATCCCATCAATTAGATTGCAGCATGTTTAAGTCCCCTGCCAACAGTTACATTCCTTTGACATTAGTTAATATATCTAGTAAACTCTTAATGTTAGAGCCTGGAGGTATGTGTACACTCATACGTGTCATTCAATGTCAAACATACTCCCTGAACCAGAATCAGACATCCCTCTTTATCCATTAGAACTTTCTGTTCCTGAAATTCGGTACGGTGAGGTAGCAAAACAGCAACTCCTCTGTGTTTTCTCCCTTCATAGAGGAGCCGCACACATGTGGCAATGCAAATTTTGACAATTTATCGTGCTCTACTTTGTCTAAATGGTTTCCTGAAAATAAATGTCTGGCTTTTCATTTTATTTCTGGCTAAAACTTTGGCTTGCTGAGGCCACTGAAATCCTCTATTTGTCCCCCAAGCTTTTCCTCCCCTCCTGTCTCTCTCATCACTATCTTTCAGGCTGTGGCCAGAAACCACACAAGCCCCATCAACCACTACTCCAATCTGGGCTGGTGGATTACCTTCCCCTAACCACCACTGCTCCCCTCCACATACACGCTGTTCCACTGCTTTTATGATTTATTACCATTCACACTGTAAACTGTTGCAAATCTGTATCACTGTTTTAATGTTTCCCTTTACTTAAATTATTTATTACAATTAACACAGTAAAGTTTTACACTTTTGCAAATTTCTTCACCTTGTCATCTGACATTTAAGCAATAATACACGACAGGGTGTGGTATATCATGAGATATTGTCACACTTCGGGTGCATTATGAGGCACAAGGCCACAGGCCTAGTGTCTCAAGCACCCAAGAAGTGATGATATCCCATGATATACCACACCCTGGAATGTATTATTGCAATTATAAAATGGCCCTAAGGTGTCTGTAAATGGCTGATCTTGGTAATCGGTTTTGGACCGTGACGATATTGTGAGATATCGTCACAGGTCAAAGTCTGCTTCAGCCAATCAATTTCTGGGATTTCTCCTCTCCATTTTATAGTCTGTGTTAATACACTACACATGTCACTTCATCTGATATTCTGTGTTAATACACTACATGTGTCACTTTTAGCTATTGTAAATTCTGGCAAGTTTGTTAATCTTGTACATTGTGCCATCTGATACTGTGTTTTGTACATTGCATGTGTCAATTCTTTTACTTTGTATTAGTCATTTTTTATTTACTGTACAGTACTTCTTACCATCTTGTACCCCCCCCCCCAAACACAGGGTCGCACCTAGAAACAAGCTCTGGCTCAATGTGCCTTTCCCCGCCAACAAATGTTACATAAATATACTTACCCCAGAGGTGTGATTACTGATGTTAAAGCACCCATTAAATGCCTTATGATACAAAAGATAAACCCCTTTTCTTCATTCCAAGGGTAGGCATCTATGGAGTTATCCCTGAGGCCACTAGGCTGAGCAATGTGCAAGTACAATGGACTGAATTGTGGAAATCAATTTGTTCAACATCACTAGACTCATGGCAACCCAATTAGAGTGTCATTACTGATAATGCTGGGAACACCATTAAAAAAAATCTCCCAATCCCATGTTTTAAAAATGGATTTTGACTTTTTTCTGTCACCATAAACCAGGGTAATTATTTTACACACACTGCTGGTTTGCAGGCACAATAATGCACCTACCTGCAGTCACTGCCACCAATTCCCCCTCCCACGCACCTTCTGTGGGATGGAAGGGGACAGTCAGGGTAGCTGAGCTGGACTGAGGGCATCCTGCTCCAAGAGAATATCCCAGCCTACACTCGGCAGTTGGCTTGGGAGGATTTGGGGATAAGGCAGCAAAAGCCATATATCTGATGCAGTGCCCAAATAAAGCACTGTGTTGTCTCAACCCACCTCCATCATCGCGCCCCCCCCCCCAATCTTCAATATATTAGCGTCAGTAGCTCAGTAGGTAGCACACTTACCTCTGGGTCCACAAGATCAGATGGCTGTGGGTTCTAGCCCCACACAAGGTACTTGGGGTAATACCCATAACTGGCACTGAAGTACAGTACAAGGGGGTGCTGCACTGGTGCGGTGCCATCCTTCGGATGAGACGTTAAACCAAGGTCGCTTCTGCCAATCTCTGGTCACTGCCTAGGTGGAAGTAAAAGATCCCATGGCACTTATCGACAAAAAACAGGGAAGTTCCGCCAGTGTCATGGCCAACATTCCCCCTATCAATAAAACTGATCCATGCAACCACTCCTCAGGATGCAGCTAGAAACAAGCTACATTAACTTAGTGGGCCTTTCCTGGTCAAAAATTACAAATAAATAAACATTAATAAATTGGTTTAAAATGTGGTGACCAGTACAGGCACACTAAACTGGATCTTGTTACCAGGTGCGACCCGGTTGCGGGGGAGAAACAGCAGGAAGTGAAACAGCAGTAGTAAATTAAATGATGATGATGTGCATGTACTTGAACAAAAAAAGCAAGACAAAAATAATAAATTCCAGAAACAAAAACAATATAGAAAATGTATTAAGTGCACCGATTATGGATGTAGCAAGGGTAAGGAACTAATATCATCTGTTGGCACCCCCAAGGGTAGGACTACTGACAAAACTGCAAGCAACCCCCAAAGTACTTTAGTATGACATCTTAAGTTAAATGCTGGTTTTGCCTCTTAAACTTCAGTATTCCTATATTTACAGTCAACCAACACCTTCTGCTAGGTAAACAGCATCTAGTTGGCCTCAACTGCCTAACTCTTACTTTGGTTTAAGGACTATCTCATGGGTAGAGCACAAAGGGTAAAATGGTCTGGATCTCGCTTATCCCTCAGACTTACTGTGCACGGCGTACTGCAGGGTTCAATTCTTGGACCGATACTATTCTCGCTCTTTATTAATGAACTCCCTAACTTCAGTGGCAGTGCGGCAGTACAGCTCTATTCAGATGATGCAATCTTATACCAGTCACTTAACAATATGGAGAAGCTTAACCAATCTCTCAACTCCGACTTCAATATGCTCGAATCTTGGTTCTCAGGTAATCATCTAATCCTGAATACGAAAAAAAAACAAAGCCATGTATTCCACAATCCCTCTCATAAAATAGTCAGTCCGCTCCTAATCAGTTCACTGTCTGGCGACACCATAGAAGTAGTTAAAACTTTGAAATATCTTGGATTACTCCTTGACGCCTCATTTTCGCTAGAACCTCATGTAGTACAGCTTACTAAGTCAATAAACCAAAAGCTAGTTCTCTTGTACCATCTCCACCCCCTACTAACAACTGGCACCTTTAAAAAAATTGCCTCAACATCACTCCTCCCTATTTTGTTATATGGTGCTCTACTCCTGCTCTCTGCATAACCCTCATCCCTTGCACAGCTGCATCAAATCTACCATAGGATAGGACGTCTTGCTCTAGGCGCTAACCCAAGACAGCATCACTGTGACACCCTGCATTTCCTCCAATGGCCTAGCTATGACTCTAGGCTACAGTACCTTACACTATGCTTTGTGTTTAAACTAGTTAATCTCTACAGCCCTCCGTATCTCAGAGATATCGTCTATCATAAAGCTTATGCCCGAACTCTTAGGTCCTCTTCTCTCCCATTATTAGCTGTCCTGAAACTGAAGCATCTTTCAGGCAAATGCTCGTTTGCCTTCTCTGCCACCTTTGCCTGAATTCCCTTCCTCCTATTTTGCTCTCCTGCTCCACCCTAACTCTTTTTTAAAGAAGAGCTTACCTCGTATCTCCTTAAACCTCCCCTCTGCATCCGTTTCAGCTAATCTACCTTCACTACTACTATTTGCTGCTTACTCATTCCTCCTGGTGCTGAAACAGTTGTGCATGTGTATTATAAACATGTGTACTGTAAATATGTACATACCAATGTGTTAAATTGTATTTATACTGTATCTGTATTGTTGTATTGCACTGTAATTACCTCTCGGGTCGTCACTGAAAAAGGGACTGTATGGTCTCAGTAGGCCTACCCGGATACCAAAATTCAAATAAAACAAATAAATAATAATAAACAGTAAAGAGAGAGCCTCATTTTGGTTAAGCCTGAATGTTCGAGGTGATTTGCATATATATCCCATGATGCTTTGCACAATGGGGTTGTGTGTGATTTTGGATATCTATGAAACCTGGCTTTGTTGCCAATGCCCTTTTTGGGTAACCCTTGCCTCTGTGCTTTTGTGCTGCGGTTCTTTATTATTTTGGTAGGTTCTTTCATATCCACAGTACCATGTAGATACCGTAGGCTAGGCATGGTTTTGCAGGATTGTTCTGAACCATGAGGTATACAAATGACAATCAGTTTTAGAAAGGCTATTAAACCTCTTTTTGTAGAGCAACTCCTGCTGCTCCAATGTCACCAGACACTGGTGGAACCTGAGTTTCCATATCTTAACAAAACCCAAACATAGTTATTAAAACTCTTCAATGGAACTGAGAGTGATTACATCACTACAATGCTCCAAAATCATTAACACCTCCACAGTGACACTTTTATGACATTTTAAACAGCAAACTCTAAAAATGCCCGCAAGGGTCTGAGATGCCAAGTGGTTTTATGTTCAGTGTTACTGGTTCTTTAACAAGAGATGAGCCTGGCAGCTGTAAATCAGTGTCTTTGCAGAGCTTTGTCTGCATTTCAGCGCTTGAACAGGTTTTCGGATGAACGCCAGTACAGTGTGCGAAACTGCCAAAACTGAGCTTTAGCTGAAATTACAAACTAAATCCCAAGCGGCTTGAAATAAGTGGTACAGTAAATACCATTGAGGTCATGCAAGAGAGGAAAAACAGGGCATCTGTCTTTGTTTCCTGCATTAGAGGAAGAGCAGAAGGAATGTCCACAGTAACTGAGCAGCTCACATACCAGAAATCCTTTCTGTTCCAATTGAGGACTGACGTTTCAAGAGAAGAGGAAAAATAAAAGACAGAAACCTAGGAAATACTAGTTGAAAAAAACCTAGGAGTCCAATCAGTTTGTCTCCTGCCATCAAGGCAACAGAAGCATTCAATGGTATAACATGTTGTTGCACACAATGCCACACTGGCGGCATTGCCAACAGTTTCTATGGATGCTGTCACTCAGAAGAGAAAAAAACTCCTGTGGGGAAAACTTCTGGGACCCCAAGGTGAAGCTGCTGTATATGAGAAAAGGCAGTCTGTGTAAAACATATACACAGATAAACAGAATCTGACAACAGATAAAGACCCATTAGTCTTTCCAGTCTGCCCATTTACTACCTACTCCTCTGACCAAACAGATCAGAGCTACTGGGCCTCTTGATCTTTCAGTGTCCCAATGCCCCCCTCTCCTGGCCTCCCTTCCTCCACCTCCACTGGCTGTCAATTCTCCACCATCCATTAGGTCTTACATGTTCAGGTTCTCAAGCCACTCCTCATATCTTCTCTTCTGCTACCCCTGTATCATTTTCTTAGCCCTCCTCTGAACCCCTCCCGCAAGTGTTTCTTATCCTTCCTGAGGTGGGAGCTCCAGAAGTGGGCACAGTACTTCAGATACAGTCTCATCATAGTCCTGTAGGGGGGCAGTATCACATCCTTCCTTCTACTGGAGAACACCCTACATATGCACCCCAGCATTCTGCTCCACTCCTATATGCCTTGTTTCATCGGGCGGAGGAATTAAAGATTAATGACAATGTTGCCATTTAACAGTCTTCTCGTTCTAGGTACAGCCTGTACAAACAAATACAGTCTATATAAACAAGTGTGTGTGGATGTGTGTGATTTTTTAAGTGTCTTTCATGAAATTTGAATACTACATATTTTTTTCACTATAGCTGGTACAGTCCTTCAGGCCTGTGTTTTTCTCTGCTCTTCACTGACCTTGGTTAGACTTTACATAATTCATGGAGTGGCATCTTTTCTCCACACATGTGGAGGCTCTGATCAGCAGGTTCATGTTAGTGGGTGCTGTCAAACAGCTGAGGGCATTCATAATAACTGAATACAAAGGCTGCATGTAATAAAAAGAACTAAAAAAAGGAATACTGTATGCAGTGTGCTAATGAGATACACAAAAATCAGCATTCCGGTCCACTCAGTGCCACACGGACATTTCAAATTTCACACTACGCACCGTGCAGACTGCAGTGTTTGTTAAACCTGTGAACAGTTACTCCCAATTTATGAACCCCATTCTGTAAGCATCCATCAAATATTAGTGAACAGTATCTGCATATCATAAGTAGTTCATTCTTTTTTCCTAATGCTAACATTGCCAGATAATCATGGCAGTTATTAGGCAAGAAGGAAACTGTCTCGTTTGCACAGCTGTGTCATAGGGGGCTGCTGGCTTCACAGTTTTACTTTGGTATCACTGAAAAGCCTATAGTGAACTTCATATCTTTCATGTTGTACTTTACAAAGTGCAATAGTCTGAAATGTCATCTGTTACACAGCGTTGTTGTTCTGCTGGACTTCTTGCCGGCTTTGATATTATTGACACTGAACAGCCTGTCACACCAGATCGCATAACCATTTTGTTTTTTCAATTATGCATTTAATCATTTATATACTGTATGCATGTGAAAGTGAGCAGAACTAGACCCATTTTGCACACATTCCTCTATAAGACTGCACTTGGCAATGCATTCGTGACTTGCACTCAGTGAGCCTTGATCCCCCACCCCACCCCCAACAACTAACGGCAACCGTACTGTATGTTTTTAATGTCACATTATGCAAACAGCCTCTTCAGTTCCATCAACTTGCCACTTATCAAGAATTTATCTATGAGGTTGCATTTGGAAATGTGCAGCTTCGGGCAACACCTCTGTTTTGGGTTTATCTGAGTGTTAAGCATCACAAGTAAATGAGGGTCAGTGTCAGCAATGCTTTTTTTTTGTTGTTCTGTAAACAGCTGTCATTTTTTCTTTGCTCAACAATTTACTAAACATTATGAAAAACACAAGAGCATTGCAAATCATTTACTGAGAATGCTCCTACAAGTTGTTAATCTTTGCTTTCAACAGCATCCTTTGCTACTGAAATAAGAATATCCAATTATCACAAACTACGATTTTGTTTTATTTGTGGTTTATGTTTTAATGGGAAGATGCACGTATATTCAAATATTACCCCCACTAAATATTGTGAATAACACTTATAAAAAATGAACTATACAACATATAACACAGAGAAAGATTAAACCACCATAGTTTATATGTTTCCAATTTTTTTTTTTTTGCTTTTCGATTGCTCTGCGTCTAGTCTCTCTGCATATTTTAACTCATGGTATCAAGTCTTTGTAACCTTTTCTAATTAAATCTGTCTTCGTTTTTTTGTTTGGTTTTGTTTTTTTTCTTTGTTTTTGTGTTATGGACCATCTGGTTAAGACTCGGTCTGAACTGATAACACAAAGTGGCAGGAAAGTGAGAGTGGCTAAAACTTAAAATGTATAACGAGCATCCATTTAAAAGACTGAATAAGATGTGAGGCCGTGAGTCAAATAATCAATGAAAAAAGGAACACGGAGTGATGAAAAAAGGAAACACATGTCATAGAAAACTACTTCACTTTCAACACACAAACACATTTAGTTATTGACATGAGCTCGTGTGGGCTCGCGCACACGTTGGGGGTTGTTACAGTTGTGATGAAATCAAATTAAGTTGGTGATGACACACACACACACACAGACACAGACACATATTTAAAAAAGGTTACAAAGCCTTGATACATAGGGCTGGATTTTCAAAGGGTCCTTAGACCGATGCAAGATGCATCAGACAACCACCTTGTGTCAAATCCATGTGCGCAAAATAGTGTGTGCCTATTTTGGGGGGAAAAAAAGCGTTCTCTGTGGCGAGGTCCACTCCGTCAAAAATATGTCACATGTGGAGAGAACGATGCAAGCTGAGCCAAAAGGATGAGTGATGTATAGAGCAAGAATGATGCAATCTGCATCAAAAAGACAATGCATGAGGTGAGAATTTGATGCAAGCTGCATCGAAAAGATCATGCACGGGGTGAGAATGACTCAAGCCGAGTCAAAAAATATGGTGGAAGAAATGTCCAAGATAATGGCATGTTAAACCCCCAAAATGCTCTAAACTACTGTAGTCCTGCAGGGAAATACTGGTCCTATAACCAACCCACTACATAATCTAACCTTTCCTTTATATGCTCCAGCGTCCATTAGACCAACTCTGGCTGGTCTAACAGTGACATGGATCTTCGGTGCAGTGTTAACAGCTTCCACTTTTGAAAATAAAAAAAAAAGGAGATGGTGAGTCATTTTATTGATTCAAGCCCCATTGCGACATGGCGCATCCATTTTTTTTTTTTTTTTTACACAAGCCTGACGTAAGCCACTTCGGTGCAGGCTGTTCTACTTCTGATGCAAACAGCAAAGAAAATCAGAACTGACGCAAGTTTTGATGCAGTGTGCTCCTTGTGTCATACTTTTCTGGCACAAGCACTTTGCGTCATTCTCTGACCTTTGAAAATCGAGCCTCATGATCAAAATATGCAAAGAGAGTGCATGTACAGTAGTCTAAAAGCAACAAGAAAAAAAACATTGGATAATGTTAGAAATAAGGAATAATGTATCGGTGACAATACAGAACAAGCCTGTGTGTCCACCATGGGGTAGAGATAACAGCATATGGACCTCTGGAGTGACACTCAAGAGGTCCATGGTGTTATCTCAGTACTGAGATGGCAACACAGGGTGAGTTCTGTATGGTCACCCATACTTCCTTTTTTATAGTATATGTTTTTTTTTTTTAAATTACTCTTTATTCTCCTCTCAGCCTGCCTCCTCCGACCCTTCAGTGAGGACCCCTGGACATCCCACTGCCCGGAACCCTGCCCACACAGACCACAGATCCCCATGGAGCCGCGGATTACCCCCGGGCGGGGACGAGGCGGGGGGTTCTAACCCCGTAACTTACGTTTCGTCGGTCTCATGGTCTGCTGGGCGGGCACGGGCACATCATGGGCACGTCCAAAGTCCTCCCATCTTCCCGGCTGAGGCAGGCTCGTTCCGCGTTTTCTCCTCCCGAGCAGCCAACGACCTCCCCTGACGTCATGACGTGCACGTCGACATCCGTGCTGCTCAACGGTCAGCCATCCCCTGGTGGGGCTTGCAGTTCCCGAGCCTCCGCTCGGGGTCGTGCAAGTGCCGGGCATCGGCCGAATCCTTCCCCGGGGCAGGCGAGCTGTCGTTGGATGCTCCAGCCTGTCTCCCCCCGGCCGACCCACCGACGACCCGAGTCCGCACCCGAACCCGGGTTGCCGGCGTGGAGCGAGGTGTGGCGTCCAGCGCCTCAACCCTCAGCGCCACTGGGCCGGCCCCAGTATATGTTTTTTGTGTGAGATCATAATCTTTGTGCAACTGGGGTGGAGTGAGTCAATGGAAGTGAAAGTGGGAGCAGGGAAGCAGCAGCAGTCAGCGCTAGAGGGAAAGTCGGATGCACTGATTACAGAATGTGCACAACATCTTTAGAATGTGCATTACAACTTTTCAACTGTGCACAACAAGCTTTCTGAACTGGCTGAATTCCATGCACAATAAGCCCTAACCATACACTATTCTTTGCAAAAAAACTTTGTTAATGTACTAGTCAGGGTTAAACCAACAAAAGTAGTGAAAAGTGGCATTAGGGTTTCCAACCCTAACACCCAACCCTCACCCACTTAAACCATTACAGTTTCACCTCTCCTGCGTCTTCACTAAACAGGCATGGGGTATGCCATGGGGTTGTCATCCCTAATGCTCAACCCATTCAATCATGAAAGAAGCTGAGATGTGTAGAGTATTTGAGAATGGGGTGAGCATTAGGGCTCACAACCCCAAGGCACACCCCATGCCTGATTCACAAAGACAAAGGAGATGTGAAACTGTAATGGTTTTTCCTGTTGCTGCCTAGTGAAGGGGGTGGGATGGGGTGTTAGGGTTGGAAACCCTAATGCCACATTTCCCTACTTTTGTCGGTTTAATCCTAACTAGTGCATTAACAAAGTTTTATTACAAAGAATTTCCTTACTTTTTGAGATAGTCTAATCGTATCCTCAATTGCCTGTGGGAGTGCAGGGCCTTCTGTTCTCTCCTTAGTTGTCACTTTGATCAGTCTGGTGACCCGACGTGACTGAGGCTAACTGACTACGGCTCTGGGCCTGTGTGTCGTGAGTGTCTCCTGGTGCTGCTTTCTTCATATACTGTAGCTGATCAGCATTTCTTTTGGCTTTATTTTTTGCCAGCATTTCTGTTGTTTTATATTCCTCTGCTTGTTCTGGTGTCACACTGCCAATTCAGGGCAGAAAGATGAGGATCTAAATCGTACAGGGTGGGAGCCAAGTTAACGCACATCTTCATGGAAGCTAGGCAGAACCAGAAGTTGACCTTCACTCTTTCTTTGAAAAGTGATTAAGACATCTTGCCTGAAATGTCATCCTGCTAGTTTCAGTGAATTCTCCCTCATACCAATGTTTCTCCTCAGGATGGGAATGAGAACCAGTGCATGCAAAAAGAGAGAACCAAAAACTAAGAGACAAAAAAACACCAAGATGCTTTTAAATATTTACTGTCAAACTGGCTAAACTTGGGAAAACAAAACATTAATTAGCTGCTGGGAAATGCCTCAAAGGCATTATCTAAAAGCATCTTGGCCGTTTTCTGCTGATAGGTTTTGGTTTTCTCTTTTTTTCATGCGATGGTTCTTGTTATTCCTGTAACTGTGGCCAGCACCAGACAAGCGTAGATCATCCTCTTGGTTTGTGAGTTCTTCCTCAAGAAGAACCAGTCTTTATAGTCCACACACTATTTACTCAGTTTCTTTCATGCCCTCCCTCTCCTTCCTAATCTCTAGGGTGAACATGTCAAGGTCTTGCAGCCTTTTCATGCACATCTTTTAAACTCCCCCATACCCTGGATAATTTTAGTCACTGTTTCTTGTACTGCCTCCACCTTCTCATAGTCCTTCTGCAAGTACGGACTCCAGAACCTAACACAATACTCCAGGTGTGGTTGCACCAATGATTTGTACAGTGGGAGGATCACTGACCAGCTTCTACTGATGAGTCCCCTCGCTATGCACCCTACCACCCTATTGTCTTCCCCATGATCTTGTTGCAGGGTGCTGGGGATTTTGGGTATTCCAATACTATAACCCCAACGTCCTTCTCCTCTGATGTGTCAGAAAGACACTGCATGCACCACAAGTCCCCTGAAGAAGCCTCATAAAGAGGTGAAACGTAGGGGTGGCTGGTCAGTAGTTTCTGATCTGTGCACCAAAAAAATCCATTAGCCTGCAAATATCCATCAAGGTAACAAATAGGGTTTTGTTGATATCTCTGATACCCACTGACCTGCAAGTACTTTATGTCCCTAGAGAGAATGTGATCACAGTCGCAGTTGCATGTAGAAATGACCACTGAAAAAATTCTTGGTGGGTCAAGTGAAACTAGGTTGATTTAAACTTAGAGAAGCAGGTAAACGAGCAGATTTACCTGCAAACTTCATCCTCCTGCTCCGTGGTCCTCGTACTCTGCAGTCCCTATCACTCTGCTGTCACTTGTACCTCTGGGGCCAGATATTCAAAACACTGTCCAGTGTGTAACGTGACTGTGCCCTGATTGCCTGGGGTTTGCACCCATGTGCAATATTTAAAGGGAGATTTTGTGTGCACTAACAGGGTTAGTGCATGCTAAAAAAAAAAATATGTGTTGGGTAAAGGGAGGAGCGGGGACAGGAAAACCAGTGCAGCATGATATTCAACTCATTTGCACCGTGCAAAGGGGTTAGCGCAAGTCACTGTGCAAAGCACAAATACCACAAATCAAAAGCCCAACTTACTTTAGGCAACCCTGGCAGTTGGTGGAGCATCTGAAGCGAACCACCAGGTTGGTGGTTGGGGGAGCACTCCTGCCCCGATGTCGAGTGCCCCGTGGTCTCCAGATCCCTATTCCCGTAGAATTAAAATATGTCCCTGGTGTCCAGTGGTCCCCCCCACCCTTCAGTTGTGATCCCTGTACATGTTAAGTTAATCCCTGGTGCCTAGTGGTCCCTCCCCACCCTCCGAGCGCTGGCCTGGTACATGTACAACCTTTCGCTGGTGTCTAGCTGTCCACCGCCAACAGATCATTGGCCCGGTGCATGCACAAACTTTCCCTGGCATCTAGTGGCACCTCACACACACTGATCCCAGCCCTGTACACAATCATGAGTCCCTAGTGTCTAGCATCCCCCCCCGTACTGCAGGCACTGACCACCCACCCTGCCAAACCCCCCCCCTACTTGAAGCATCAGTACCGTGGAAGACCATACAATGACCGGCACAGCCCTCCTCTCAACTCTTCCGCCGCTGCCGCTGTATATGGACAGACAGTGGGTGTGTGCCCTATGTACTGTATAGCGTGCATGTCCACTGTACTGTACAGGGTGGGGCAGCGCTACTCGGCTTAGCGCTGCACCAACATGCCACATCCAAGAGATGAGGTGCAGCTCACAAGTAGCATGCTCAAAGGGAGGTGCAGTCACTGTCTCCAAGACCAAATGAAAGCCCCACACTGGAACTGGATGGCAGACCAGGGTTGCAATAATAGAACACCTCTCAGGAATCTACAGGGAAACCTCCAGCTGGGCCACTGTCTTACCTTCTGTGAGGGCAGGAAAAGCCGACACTGCATCCAGGGGGACCTTAATAAAGGAATACCCCAGTCCTGAGTCCTTAAGGGACAAGAGGTAGTCCAGTACCATAGGAACTGGGCATGTAAAGGGATCCAGGGCATAGACAGTACACCAAACTGTAAAACGTTTCCATTTTTGCAAGTATGTGTACCATACAGGCAGCTTTCTAGCCACCAGCAGAACATCAGCAACTGCCATGGAGACTACAAAGCAGGAGACCTCTATGTCCTCAGGAGCCATGTGTAGGGATGCAAGGGTCACAGATCCGGTGCACTACAGCAGAAGTCCTGCCTGCAGGGGGATTGGAAGGGGGTCCACTGCCTGTTGCTGGAGCAGAAGAAACCAAATTTGTCTGGGTCAGTAAGGGGCCACCAGAATTAAGGAGCCCATTTCAACATGTAGCTTGACCAGAACCCTCTGTATCAGAAGGAATGGAGGAAATGCATACAGAACCTCCCTTTCCAGTGGAAAGGGACAATGTGTCTCGCCAGATATCTCCAGGTTCTGCAGTGAGCGAGCAGAAATGCATCAGTTTTACATTGTATGGAGATGCAAACAGGTCTATGTTTATATGACCTCATTTTCCAAAAAGGTTATCCACTACGGAGTCTGACAGTTCCCATTCATGGCACATCGCATGGGACCGACCGAGGCAATCTGCCAGTGCATTCAGGGTACCAGGCAGGAACAATGCAGACAGAAATATATTGTGTTCCACCACCCAGTGCCAAACTCTCATTGCCTCTCTGCAGAGGGTGCACGAATGTACTCTGCCCTGTCGGCTGATGTAGCACATCACCAAAATACTGTATGTATGGATCAACAACTGGTGCCCCAGAAGGAGGGCAATGAAGGCCTGTAGGCCATGCAGAACAGCCCTCATCTCCAGTGTGCTGCTGTGCAGGACTGTATCCAGAGGGGTCCAGTAGCCCTGAGTTCTGAAGGGGCCCAGATGGGCACCCCATTCCAAACCCAAGGCATCTGTGGTCTTCAAGGAAAGGTCCGCTTGTTTGCAGATAACACCATGATCTGCAACAGGGTGGGTACTCCAGAAGGGGTGCAGAAAATGAAGAGGGACCTGGAGAAACTTGAAAGATGGTTGGAGATGTGGTAACTGAGGTTCAATGCAAAAAACTGCAAAATAATGCACCTAGATAGAGGGAACCCTGGGGAGAGCTACAGGTTGGGGGGGGGGAGCTGACTGCAACCAAGGAGGAA
Organism: Neoceratodus forsteri; assembly: GCA_016271365.2. Taxonomy (NCBI): domain Eukaryota; kingdom Metazoa; phylum Chordata; order Ceratodontiformes; family Ceratodontidae; genus Neoceratodus; species Neoceratodus forsteri. The sequence continues at coordinate 435,914,549 of CM057459.1, read as the reverse complement.
AGGGACCTAGGGGCAATCATCTCTGATGACCTTAAGGTGTCAAAGCAGTGCGCAAAGGCAGCAGGGAGGGTCAGTGACATGCTGGGGTGTATAGGCAGGGGTATCACCAGCAGAAGGCGGTGATGCCATTGTATAAAACATTGGTAAGGCCTCACCTGGAGTACTGCGTGCAGTTCTGGAGGTCACACCTGCACAAGGACATAAACAAGAAGGCGACTGTCCAGCCTGGTGGCGCTGAGGGTTGAGGCACTGGATGCCACACCTTGCGCCACGCCGGCGACCCGGGTTCAGGAGCGAACTTGGGTGCCAGGGGTCGGCAGGGGAGGGAGAAGACTGAACGTCTGGTAAACTGCTCTCCTCTCCCGGGGGGAGGGCTGTGGGGAAGTCTAGCATCCTGGTGACCCCCGATGGAGACTGGGGGTACTACAGGATGCAAACTTGCAAGACAGGGAGAGCGCGGGTGATCGCCGCAGGTTGCCATGTGCCAGGCGCCATTGCACGCCACGCTGGGGATCCAGGAAAAAATCCTCCCTTGGACTGCAGAGATAAAGAGGGCATGAGTGGTCCTGCCCACATCCCACTGCCAACTCCCTCACATCGGACTCCTCCTCAGGCGCCACCCAGTGCTCAGGTAGGCCTTTGAGTTTGTAAGGTCGCCACGGGCGGGCGAGCCTTCCCTCGGGGGTGGGTTGCTGGGGGAATGACCTGCCTGGGGTCGGGGAGGAGGTCCGACTAGTGGGGAGTTCAGGCAGGGAGTGAGAGGCTTGACCGAGAGTGCACCTCGGAAGGATGCCCAGTCCATGGGTGCAATAAAACAGAGTTTAAAAAAAACACCAAGGAGGAGACTATCCAGAGAAGGCAACAAAGATGGTGTACCACAAAACATATTAGGAGAGACTAAGGAACCTCAATATGTACTCACTGGAGGAGCGGAGAGAGAAGTGGAACATGACTAAAACATTCCTCAAGGGCATAAACAAGGTGCAGGTGGGGGACTTTTTTCGATGTAGAAAAAAGTACTAGAACGATTGAAGGGGGATAGATTTAGAGGTAATATGAGGAAATTTTTCTACACATAAAGGGTAGTTGATGCTTGGAATAGTCTGCCACAGGAGGTAGTGGGGGCAAGCACAGTGGAGGGGTTTAAGCATGCCTGGGACAGGCACAAGGGAACCTTGAGAGGGGAGGGAGTGATGAAAAGCCATTGATCACATAGGGTCAGTGGCCACATACAATGTATGGGGCCTACGGGCAGACTGGATGGGGCCGACGGTCCTTCTCTGCTGACAATTTCTATGTTTCTATCACCAGGAGGGGGGAATGGCCAGAGGAACAGGGACCCTGTCTCTAGGTTGAAGCGGTTCAACCACCAGAGGGTGCGACAGAGTGGAGGAGTCGCTTGAATAAAACAACTCTAACTCATTGGAATGTTGTGCCCACTGTGCCCTGAGAAACCACTGAGAGATTCTCACGTGGAGTAGAGCTAGTGGGACAGTCAGTATGGCAGCTGCCATCAGGCCAATTAGCCTTAGAAGGCAACTGGCTGAGACATGGTTTCTGGATGATACCAGCAGTGTTTGGGCCACCAGTGCTGTAGCACTGTCAGAGGGCAGAAATGCCCAGGCCAGACCTTGCATCCAGAATTGACCCTATGTATTGGTGCCTCTGGCAAGGAGTAAGGACCGACTTTGGCTCACTGACCAGTATACCCAGTTGGTCAAACAGCTGTCGGGTCCAAAAGTGTATAGATTATGGCTTCCCAAGACAGGGCTTTCAACAGCTAATCATCTATGTACAGGAAGACATAGAGGCCCTCTCTGCGGAGGGCAGCTGCCACCGGGTTAAAAACTTTGGTAAATACATGAGGTGCAGACCATTAACCAACGGGTAAGACACAAAACTAGTAGTATAAGCCCTGGAGCATACCTTGACATGAAGGTGTGCACCCTTCATGTCCAGAGCAACCATCCAATCCTCTTTTTGCAAATAGGGGGAGAAGATACTGCAGAAAGACTATTTTTACTTTGTTATTTCCTGTGTTCATGTATTTATTTTGGGAGCACCTATTATACTGTGGAGTCAGTACACAGTTAAAGGCGTCCCCCACTATGGTGTAGCTCACAGGCAATCAAGCTACTTCTCCAAATACATCCTTCAAAAATGCTGAGGCTCTATTATTAGGGACATATACATTCAAGAGGTGTAGTTCTAGCCTTGTATCTGCCCCGAGACCAAAACCCATTATCCCTCCGAGTCAGATTTAATATTTTGTACCGCAAAGCCCAGACCCTTTCTGATTAAAATCGCTGTCCCATTTCTTTTGGCTACAGGGTGTGATGATGCTAGTATCTGGCCTACCCAATTCCTTTTCAGTTTCTGGTGTTCTTCCGCTGAGAGGTGTCTCCTGCAGGAAGGCTATATCGCTGTTATATTTATTAAGTTCTGTCAAAACCTTCGCTCTTTTGACTACTGAATTAATCCCTTTCACATTGAAAGATGTAATGTTAAGCTTCCCTGGTTTTGTCTTTGTGATTTTTGGTGTTATTATTTCGTTCGTCCCTACCTCTGAGCCTTGTTTCTACTAGTCACATTCCTAGTACTCTGCCTTTCCTAACTATGTCATGTCATAACAAGTAACTTTGAAAACATAAACTAGTTACAGTACGAATGCCATTCTTTAGAGTCATGTTTTCTCCTCCTCTGCTCCTGCCCCTGCCCAAAATGTTCTTTGACTGGTACTTCAAAGTGACTTTAAAGTTTTGACCAGCTCTGAGAGACCCCAGAATTGGTTTCCGCTTCCCCCAGGTGGCACTTTCAAACCCAGGTGATCCCTCAGTTGGTTGTGTGAGGTGTGACTCCTCAAATGAGAGGAAAGAGTCAGAGTTCCCCCACAAGCAAAACAGTGGCCAATCCACAGACAGTCCGTCTCTTCCTCCTTTCAAATTCTCACATTTAAAAGGGGGAGAATACTATTTTGTCTAGGGAGTCTTAATCTGTCACCCCTCTGCTATTCGTAAAACAACTACCATCTGATTATGGTTGAACATGTATCATCTTCCCTTCCTCCCTCTCCTCTTTTCCCCCCAGATTCAAGTATACAGTCTGTTACCCCATCAGTACTGTGCTTCCCCAAAACTATACTTCCATGATTGGCTGTCAGGGATCTCCTGCGTTCTCCTGTTAGTCATAACTATTAGTTACTCCCCTCCTTCGAATACTCCTCCTGTTGTGACTCTAGGGGAACAGTTGGAGAGTTTTACTGTTCTGAGCCTTCTTACAGTGCTTCTTTTCATACCCTGTTCGCCTATTGTTCCGATTCCACTATTTCTTTAGATTTTCCTCCCCACCCCACCCCCGGTTCCCCACCATACAATCCCCAATGATGTTCAGTGTTATCTCTAACTGTAATCTTTAATATTTTCCTCCTTCCCCTTGATGCTGCCCTCCACTCCCTTTCTTCTGTTCTTTTTCATAATTCTTAGAGGCTTCTATGTTCGTTTCTACTCCATGTGACTCTTCCTCTGATGGGACTTGCCCCCTGTTTTTGCAATTCTTCTCCCTGCTTTCAATTCCTACTGCTTCCTGACTTTTCCACTCCCGTCTCTTTCTCATTTATTGTTTAGACATCCTACCCACTGCTCGTCCTCCACTGTGATGAGTGAATCAGCTCTGCATGTCGCCTGTTGCAGCTGCCTTTGATCAATGTCAGGCTTATGTCACAGAGCAAAATGACAGCTGTCAGCAGTGACCCTTCCCCTGTCTTCTCTAGTCAGATTCCCGCTTCTAGTAATCTGTACAGGAGAACTGTGCTCAGATGCCATTTAAATTCAGTCTTATTTTCCTAGATCTTCTTTCTTTCAGCACCTCCTTCCCCTGACCCCATAGCCTAGCTCTTCCCGCCCCCTTTTTTCCTTTAAGCCCCCTCTCCCCGTCTTAGTTTTTAGCAAATATTTTAGAGAATACCTTGTGCATTTCTGAGTGCTTGGCAACCTCTTCACTGCAACCACTAGCCACAGTTCCTGTACAAAAGACAGGCATCAAGTCCCTTAAAATTTCACATCCCTTCGGGTTCCTTTCAGCCAGTCTTTTTTCTGCCATCAGATTTCTCAGGAGCAGCTTAGTCTGTTCAGATCTGTAGCAGAGAGTACACATCCTTTTTGAACTGCTTAGGAAAATCATCTTCTGTTCTCTGCCATTTTCTGCAACCTGCTACCTGTTGCCATGCGGTCTTTCTGAGGTCTTCCTCTAGTTCAGACATACATGTGTCTGGACATTTGATGCCCCACTCCTTCCTCAAATTCACCACTGCCAGGATATTCTTGAAGATCTATGGACCATTATCAGTAAAGATCTTCAATCTAGCTGGGTACAACACTTAAATCCATACATTCTTTTTCTCCCAGAGCTGTTTCCCCAGCCATCTGGCTTGCTGTTTTTTCGCCTGGAGTGCTTGGGAGAAATCTTGGTCAAAGTAAATCTGCTGACCCTCTAACACCACCCTTTGCTGGTTACATGCTGTTGATATCACCTACTTTGACTGACAATGCAGCATCCTCACAATGATGGATTGGGCCGCACATTTGCTTCTTTACGTTTTGGCCTTAATGATCTGTGTGCTCTCTCGATTTTGGTGGGAATCTCCAGTGGCAGTTTTAGGACATTTTGCAATAAATGGTTCACAAATTCATTCACTGAGGCAAAGGAGTCCTCTGCCCCTTCCCGAACCGCATGTATTCTGAAGCTATTGCGGCGGGCTCTGTTTTCGGCATCCTCCATACGATTTTGTACTTCACAATCTCTTTGAAGTAAATATAGGAGTACCCTGCCATGTGCCCCTTGGTTGTCCGAAAGCTCACCAACTTGTTTTTGTGCGTTCACAATTTTTTTATCGATATTCTTGAGGTGCATTTTTAAGTCGGCTAGAGCCAACTCAATTTTTTGTACCATACTGATGACCTTATGTAGTGCTGCATCCAGGAATGCCAACTTTTAGGAATGCATCTGTGGCTGTTATTGTTTTCCTGTCTTCATAGTATTCACCTTCTGGCTCTATAGAAGAAACTGATGTCAGGGACTGGGGGGTGGGCCACCCGAGGCCGGGAGACCCTTGTGTTCACTTTTTCTCCGTCCATCATTAGTTGTTTAAATTTGCTTCCTGGGGTTCCTGCACCCCCTTCGGTGTTTCGACTGACATTCTTCTGTCCTTCGTTTTTTTTTAAATCTTCGGATCGCAGGATTTAAATGCTAATTTCTCTAATTTTCAGGAGTTAGTTCATGGAGTTGTCAAAAACCCGCTGCCATTCAGCTCATGATGTCATCGGAAGTCCAAGACTAGTTTTATATTCGATGAAGAGCTTCAGTCCTCAAAGGTCTAATACAGGCCTTATATCCCAAGTCCACTTTGTGACCAGGAAGCACTGGGAATAATAATCCTGGTTCTGGAACCTGGACAAGTTCCACAGCCATCTTGCAGAGGAGGGTTTGAACTTCCTCCAGCAGATGTCCCAGAAGATATCTGTTGGGCCGTTGGTTTGGGGGTGGGGGTGTTCACTGGAGGAAAAGTAAGAAACTCTAAGGTGTGTCCTTGCTGAACCACCTTCAGGACCCAGGCATCCATAGTGAACTCCCTCCACTTTTTTAGGAAGACAGATATTTGGCCTCCCCCAAAAACGCCTGAGACAGTGCAGGGAGCGAAAATGTTTTTGCAAGCCTGTAAGTCCAGGACTTTAGGTACTTTTTTCCCCATAAGTCTGTGGCAGGTGTTGGCAAGTCGCATTGTTTTTCAACTAATTTTTTGAGCAAAGGAACAATGTTTTTTTCTTGTTTCTTATAACATTCTTAGGTCCTTTTAGGGCAGTGAGAACAAACTGTAAAATTATTTCTTTTTAGATCACTTAAGCACACACATGCAGAGCAATGGTGTTGTGCACTATTGTAGAGAAACTATTGCATAGCTGCCGTGTGTGATATATTTTTTTCAAGAAGAGAAATAGGGCACATGCAGTATAGCAGCTGCAGATTAATATTTTTTTGGCCCTTTACAGTCAGAGTGAACAGTACACTAACAACTAACAATGGAGTGTCTGGAATACATCCAAATTTCATCAAGTCTCTCCCAGTGTTTTTCAGACTTAAGTCAGTACTTAAAGTTTTAGCCAAACAGAAAAACTGTGACCCTCTTTATCACTGGCCCAATAAATCAGCAACTTGGCTTGGCTGAGTGTCTTGATGAGGTCTCAGGTCAGTCACTAACTGCAGACAGAAATATTCCCTCCCAGTACTTCCTAAAGAAATAAAACTTTGACCCCCAAAAGGTTCAGAACTTTTTTAGCTGTTTCCAGCAAGGAACATGGTCCTGGTGTGTATCACACTAAAACAGCCAGCCTGCACAGATTTATTTTTAATATCTCCCATTTTCTTTAGCAACTGAAAAAAAATACTAAGTATCTCTCAGTAATCCCCTGCCTAATGAACAATCTGCCTTAGTTTATGTGTTTCTTTTTTTTAATTCATCACACTCGGTGATCCAAGTGCCTGACACAAATGTGTCCTTCAGCTACCACAGCTTGAGAGAGATGGCACCCGATTCCTCCCCCACACATGCACAGTTTTCCCACCATACTAGGCATGCAATCACAGTTCTGCAACCATGCGATCTTCCTTCACGCTGGGCTCCGATTCCAGTCACCTCCTCCTCACATGATCCCAACTTCAGTGACTCTTGACTGCGTGACTGCACTCTGGCACCAGTTCTCGCAACTGCAGCAAAGTGTGGAATGTTCAGCTCCCAATCTCCCACATCCACACATGCATACAACAGCAGCTCTGGGGGAGGGGGAAGCCACACATGCGCACTACAGCTCCTCAGACAGCTAAGTCCATTGGGCCTGCAGGGGATTTAGAGTAAAAGTCCTGCTGCTTTATCAGAGGGCCTTGGACCTCAGACTTGGGGATTTTTCATGCCCTGACATGAAGCCAGAGGAAGGGAAGGGGAGTCAGAAAGTGCAGGTGATGGCAGGGGTGCTAGAAATGGTCTAACATTTTGTGAGGAGTCAGAAAGTGCTGGGGGTGGCGGGGGGTGCTGGTAATGGTCTAACCTTTTATAAGTCTGCCATGTGCACCAAGAAGCAGGTTTGCAGCTTGGGAAGTGGAAGGCTGGGGTCACTTAAAACTACGTCCTGGGCCTCCTGAATAACTATGGCCTTCACGGGCATACTGCCTGCGAAAAGAAACTCTACCACATCCCCGGGGTTTAGGGTTCAAAGTTTGTAGGGACCTTAAAGTCCTTTTTGAAGACTGTAAATCCCTCAATGCATTTTATACATCATTGCAAAAACTGCCCTTATAATTTTTTATTTTTATTTATTTGGATCTAGGATTACGACATACCTTTGAGCCAAGGCTCTTTTACAAAGTTTCCATGTCAGTAGTACAGGCAAAAGCATCAAAATGGTTACATGGTTATAGATTGATTACAAGGTACACAATAACATATAACAACTTAGGATGACATTAGGAATTAGTGGTGAGGAGTGAACAAACAGACACTAGGAGGCAGATAGTAGGCGGAAGGGCTGGGGAAGGGATGGGATATGTGTGAGAGGGCAGAGTGAGGCAGCCGATGGGCTTTGTCAGGACAGACACGGGGTTAAGTGCCTAAGAGGTGGCTGTGGACAGGTAAGTGCAGGTAGAGAGAGCAGAACAGAACTGGGGGTGGTCAGAGGCAGTATAGGGGCCACGTTAGGAGGTGCAACCACAGGTGTAGGTGCCTATAAGGGAGAGGCGTAGCTTAGTTTTGAAGACACCAAGCGTTGTTGCGGAGGAGACGTCTCCATGGAGACTGTTAAACCAACTAGGGGCCCTGTAAGAAAAAGATCTTTGGCCTTGTGATGTGCGGCAGAGGGGGATTTGCAGGATTTGTGGCTTAGTGCTCCTGGTGTTGACCATGTTGATTTTGGGTGTAAGGAGGGTGCTGACTCCAGGTGGTGCTTTACCCAGTAGGATTTTCTTAGCTGTGATGCAGGTTTGGTATTTGATACGGTTGTTTAGTTGAAGCCACCCTGTTTTAGAGTAGAGGTCACAGGTGTGGGTGAGATGGTGGGAACCAGTAATGAGATGGCAGGCTTGATTGAGGGCAGTTGAAACTCGTTTGAGAGAGGAAGTTGTGGCAGCTCCGTAGATAATGAGGCCGTAATCAATGATGCTGATGATGAACCTCTGGACGGCGACAGACAAAGCTTCATGGGTTAGATGTTTCCTATGTCGGAACAGAAGGCCCAGCCTAGTGTTTGCTACTTTTGCCACATTATTGATATGTGGAACATAGGAGAGGTTTGAGTCCAGGGTGAGACAGAGGTATTTAAATGTGTGGATTTGTTCAAGGGTGATTCCTTGTTTGGTTTTGATGGATAGTTGTCATTGTTTGAGTTTGTTGTGGGTGCTACAGAATATCATGGTCTTTCTTTTCTTCTGGTTAAGGATCAGTTTGTGTTTAGCGAACCAATTTTCGACTGCTGAGAAGGCCTGCTGGAAGTTTCCTTGGAGATGTACTGGATCATGGTGAGAGGCCAAGATGACAGTATCATCCGCATAGAGTAGAAGTTGTTCAGGAAAGGAATCTTGCAGTGAGTTCAAGAAGAGGCTGAAAAGGAGCAGGCCCAGGATTGAGCCCTGCGGGACACTGGACCGGACTGGTCTTGGGTCTGACAGTGTGTCCGCAATTCTGACTCTTCGGTACCAGTTGTGTAAATAGCTCTTGAACCAATCTACTGAGCTGGGTGAGAGCCCTGCTAGCCAAAGCTGGGCAAGAAGTAGATGATGGCTGATGGTATCAAAAGCTTTAGTTAAGTCAATGAAGGTGGACCCAGTTAGTTGACTGTTATCTAGTGAGTGATGGATTGCACCAGTAAATTCGAGTAAGGCCGTGGAGGTGCTATGACTTTTTCTAAAGCCATGCTGCTCCTTGCACATGATGCTGTACTTGTCAAGGTAGTCAGTGAGCTGGTCTGATACTATCCTTTCCAGGGCCTTGAAGAGTGGCGGTAGGATGGAAATTGGACAGTAGTTCTCATGTGCTGTTTTGTCCCCACTTTTGTGAATAGGTGTTACCGAGGCAGATTTCCATATGTCCAGGAACTGGCTGAGGTTGAGGGAGAGGCTAAAGATCTTTGTCAGTGGCCAGAGAACTTCATCAAGGGTGAGCGATAGTAGTTTGAGGTCAAGGGAGTCGTTGCTTGCTCTGGAGTTGCTGATGGCTTTGGTACTATAACTGCGAACCTGATGCAATTTTATTGCTTTAAAGTGGAAGGGAGGGTGACTGGTGGGGGCTGGGGAGGCAGTGGGATCCTCCTTATCGAAAAAACCTTTGGGGAGTACAGAGCTGAGGTCCGTGAAGGCAACACTGAAAGTATCAACAATGAGTTTCTTGTCAAGAGTGGTTACACCATTTATGCAGAGTACCGATGGGGGTGATTTAGACTGCTTCCTGGTGACTTCTTTTATGTTATTCCAGAAGTCCCTTCTGTTGCCCCATGTGTTAGTGAGGGCGCTATTATAATAGGTGATCTTCGTTTCCCAGATTTGTTTGGTGCAATCGTTTCGTGCACGTTTGTAGTTAGTGATATCACTTTGTCTCCCAGTGCTTCTGGCAGCCTCTCAGAGGTGGTCCTGAGCTTTTAGTCACCTCAGTAGGTCACAGGTGAGCCAAGGGTTGCAAAGTGCTTTGGCTTTGCGCTTTTTATAAAGGGAGCATTTAGCACTGATTGTTGTACATCAGAGGCACAGTCAGCCACCCTTAGCCAAGAGTGACAGTGAAGGCAGATTCCAGAGGCAGCAGCCCTGGCAGCAGCATCTGAGGCGTCATATGCAAACCGGAGCAGTTGCTTTCCAGCTTCCTGTCCATTAGCAACAGTCTGCTGGGCCAATATTCTGTCCTGGCCCTCTGGCACTGTATTAGCCAAGGAGGCCATAGTTTTTCACAGGCAATTCTGATATTTTATCATGGAAGCCTGATAATTTGCTATCCTTAACTCATCGGCTCAGACGCCATTCTGAATTAAAGTTAAGCAATAGAATCCTTGGACTTCAAAAAGCGCTGTTGGAGCCAGTGAGTTAAGGCAAGTGACACAAAAGCAAAAGCCCTCTTTCCCATCATATCCAGCTTCCTCGACTCCTTATCAGAAGAACAACTAACGTGCTTGGTTGCTTTGGATCTACCATGAGCAGCCACAATCAGCAATGAATCTGTTTCAGGCTGTGCTGAATGATAAGGCTGTGCTGTGGGAGCTGGATATTGTCTATCAGCCTTTCTGGGAACTGCTTGCAACTGAGCTGGCCTATGCCAAGTGGCCAAAGTGGCATCCTCCAATGTACAATGCACAGAAGGAATAATAACCGTACAGAGGCAGAGACCTCCAAGAATTCAGAGAGATTTCTCTCAGAGGAAAAATTTCCAGGTGGGCCTGACGCCAATGGCTTCAGTTCCATGATGCGGTTCAATGGGGAGGTAACCTCAAAGAAGATCTAATCTTACAACTGATGTGTCAACGGCATTACAGACTGTCGCTATGCACATCATCATGATCTCATAAATAGGCAACACACTAAAAGCTCAGACAAGCCTCTGTGAAACACTTATAAAGACACTTCACGGACAACTTGGTCAAGACTCAAGATGTATATGACACACACCCTGGCGAAAATGGGAAATTTACAACAGCATTTGGTCTATTACTCTATAACAGCTGAATAAATTATCAGAAGATAGCCCAATCAATATACAGCATCCCATTTTCAGTGGAGTTCAGCACCTGCTCTGTTTTAACAGCTAGGAAGACTGAAGTGCAGGGAGGTGAAAGCAGCAGTGACACAAACACAAAATGAAAACATTCTAGTCACTAGTCAAAGACACCAAGGTATCTATTTTCCTTTCCATTTTATTCCCCTCTCCAGCTGAGATGCATTTTTGAAGTTTTTAAAAACTCTTGCTCCCCTACAAGGCTTGCTACAATGATGACTTGATGTGAGTTGTGGCAGTGCTAGTTTGTCAGTCATCAGAAACCTGCAGACACCACCATGACATATCTCCATTACTGATGCAGTATACACAGCTGAAGAGTGACCTCAGGGGTAACACAATATTAGGAGGCAACGTGGTCTAGTGGTTTGAGCATCTGCCTGGGAAACTGAAGATTGAAAGGTCAAACTCCACTAGAGACAAATATTCACAGTGAGACCTTGGGCAAGTCACTTAATCTCCCAGTACTCCAGGACATCCAGCTACAGAAATGGGTAGAAGAAGGACCTCACTGGAACTGAGATGTTGCATCTCTGCTGGGCTACAATGGGCAAATAAACTGTAAAAAAAAGGGGTAACAGAATAGTACTTGGGTTAAAGGTTACCGTAATAACAAGTGCACTTATTGGCAAATATATATATATATATTAAAAATAATACCCCTGGAAAGCATATTAAAAATCCTGTAATATGTTAGTCAGTCCTGTAACAGTATACTTCCGGTCCTAGTAATATTATACTTCCAGACCAATAATACTATACTTCCGGTCCGCGTAATAGTATCATTTGGACCTCACTGCCTCGGCTAGTGTCTGAAACGTATTTGTTTTGGTTTTTTTCTTCCTGAGAAAAGAAGGGACAGGCGATGGACAGTGAATGGTGAGGAATGAGCAGCAGGAACCGTCTCCCAACTAATTCAGAAGTAAGACCTTGTCAGCATCTTGCACCCATATATTACAAAAAATAATAATAGATGGGTTCAGTGAATTACAAGGCTGTAATTCCAGCGAGTTCTGGGATATGGGATCCTCTCGGGCTTTGCTCTTGAGATTTACCATGTCCCAGAACCTCTCGATGGAATTACAGTTTTGTAATTCACTTGAACCTGTCTATATATATATACATATATATACACGTATTCATTTAAGGTTGGAAGGGACTCTAGGTCCATAATGTCCACCCCACCACCTTCATAAGCAGGGATGTTGTGCAAACATGTACTAATTTAAAGAGGTCCCCTACCCACTCTACTGTCCAGGGTGTCCAGTGGCTCCCTTGGCAAGCAGAAATTTGTCCCGGTTTCCACTGAAAGCCTCTACTGTCTTTACGTACACTCTCTGTGCTGGAAACTTGCTCCATAGGTTCACTGCCCCTGTAGAGAAAGAGCGTCTCCTAAAATTACCCACTAATTTGCCACCTCTAAACTTCAGGGCATGTCCCCGTATCCTGCTGGACGACACTAGATCAAACACCCCTTTCTGTTCAGTTTTGTTGATATCCTTGTATATGCAAATGATGGAGTTCAGCAGGTTTTCATCTTTATTGCTGTGCACCTCTAATTACAAAAGCTATGACAAAAAAAAGTTTCAGAAAGGATTACATATGTAGTCAGAATATCATAGAGTAGCCTAAGGATGTTCAGAATTGACAGCCATAAAAAATGTGTGATATTTTTTACTAAGCAATTACTACTGCATTACTTGACTTGCTCACGTTCACAGAGTAAGTCAGAGGCTTTGCTGGGGTTTGAACTGGAGAACTTTTGTTTTACTGTGCTATGTACAAAACATTAGACTACACGCAGTCTCCTCCCCTTTTCAGTGAAAAAGACTGTTTTTGGTTGGGAATGACATATATAAAAATTCTTATACTGCGGAGCAACACAATAACGTGTCAAAATATGTATGGTGAGTCACACAACAACATGCTGCCTATGTATGGAGAACACCACAATGGAAAGTTACTTAGTGCAACTTTTGTCTTTTGGAGTATCTTCTCCATACAGCTGCACTATGGTCTTAGTGCCTGAGGTGCTGGTACTCCACAGGAAAAAACTTTTGCAAGCCGATGTAAGACACCGTGACATGGCATGGCACTAACAAGGCACCACAGGCGCCCCCACCCCAACCACCTCCATTCCATATTGCCATATCTAGAAAGCCCAAAATAAAGGAAAAACAGAGAGGGATTCTCAAAAATCAGGAGCGTACCAAAACTGTGGAAAGCGAGCTTAAAAATTTCCTAAAAATAAAGTAAGGATTTAAAAAAATATATTTTGGTTCCTAATGAAATAAACAATGCACTGATAATCTGAACAGCCAGCACCCTTGGGAAGGGCTATTATAACAACCCTGTAAACAAAGCAAATTATCCAGTGTTAAAAAACTTATGACTCAGGACTACAAATTCCCACTATACTTAGACAGTATAGGTTGCATATGTAAGGTACATTGTAAATATATATGTTATTCTGGTTGACAATAATCAAAAGTATAAAATAAATATTCATATATTTTCCTGCAGGATGGGTGATCGACCCACTACCGACCCACATCTCCTAGGCCCTGTAGGGGAAAAAGATACCTGATGTAGACAACATGATTCCTCTAGAAGAAGAAAATACGAACAAATGAACATACGAAGAAGCCAAGAGAAAAAGGCCATTTGGTCTATCAAGTCTGCTCGTATTGCAGGGTCCACAGCTTGAGCTAATGTCCTTGCCCTCCCTCCCCTCTCCTCCAATCCTCCCTACCCATGATTCTTACCTTCCCCCTATGCCTATCCCAGCGCCTCTTAAAGCTGCCCACTGTCTTCAATGAGATGACCTCTTCCAGCAGCACATTCCAATTGTCCACCATCCTCTCTGTGAAGAAGTGCTTCCTGACCTCCCTCCTACACCTCCCACCTCCAGCTTAAGACTGTGCCCTCTTGTAATATGGTTGCCACTCAGCTTAAAGAGACCTTCCTTATCAACCTTATTTATCCCTTTCAAGTACTTGAATGTCCCAATCATGTCTCCTCTCTCTCCTGTCTTCCAGGGAGTACATGTTCAGTGCCCTCAACCTCTCCTCGTATGCCTTGCCCAGCTGACTGGCTATCATCTTTGTAGCCCTCCACTGTACCTGCTCCAGCAGGTTAATGTCCTTTTTTTGAGGTGTGGGCACAGTACTGAACTCCATACTCTAGATGCGGCCTCACCAGTGACCTGTACAAGGGCAGTATAACTTCCTCTCTCCTACTACTGATCCCCCTAGCTATGCATCCCAGCATCGTGTTTGCCTTTGCTGCTGCTTTCTTGTACTGTGTGGAGTGCTTCAGGTCACTAGTGATCATCACTCCCAGGTCCTTCTCCTCCTCTGATGCAGAGACTCGGACTCCACCCAGGTAATACTCAGTCCTGGGATTCTTGGCTCCAATATGCATAACTTTGTATTTCTTGGCATTGAAGCCATGCTGCCAGATCCTGGACCACCTCCCCAGCTTTTCCAGGTCTTCCTGAAGGTCCCGTATCCCTTCAGCTGTGTCCACTCTCCCACAGAGCTTGGCGTCATCTGCGAATAGGCACATTTTGCCTTTAATGCCATCCCTAATGTCACTGATGAAGACACTAAACAACACTGGCCCCAGCACAGAGCCCTGTGGGACCACACTGGTTACCTCTCTGGTGCCAGATAACTCTCCCCCTACCACCACCCTCTGGGTTCTGTCCCTCAGCCAGTTTTCCACTTAACTGACCATCTTTTCCCCAACTCCAAGATCCACCAACTTCCTGATCAACCTTTTGTGGGGAATAGAGTCAAAGACCTTGCTGAAATCAAGACGGAGGATGTCTACCACTTAGCCCCTGTCTACTGTCTTAGTGACACAGTCAAAGAAGTCAATCAGATTCGTTTGACATGATCTCCCCCCCCCATGAACCCATGCTGCCTCTCATCCTGGAGACCATGTTCCTCTAGATATTCCACCAACCTTTCCTTTAGTATGGTCTCCATGAGCTTGCCCACAATGGAGGTCAGACTGACTGGTCTGTAATCCTCTGGATCATCTTTGGGACCACTTTTGTGAAGGGGCACTACATGTGCTGTTCTCCAGTCCTGTGGTACCATGCCTGACTCTAGTAAACTACTAAATAAGTCTGCTAGTGGCCCCGCCAGCTCCTCAGCCAGTTCCTTTAGTACCCTTGGATGTACTCTGTCTGGGCCTGGTGATTTGTCCACTTTCAATGCCAGCAGACCCTTCCTCACTCAATCCTCCTCTATCACTATGTCTGTGTTCCCCTCCCCCCCTCTCCTCTTTTCCCTCCTGAACGCACTGGTCCGTCCTTCTCCCTGGTGAAAACAGAACAGAAGTATTCATTTAGTATCTCTGCTTTTCGTCCATTATCCTCCACTCACTCCACACCTTTCTTAAGCCTAACAATCCCTGCCTTCTTGTCTCTTTTCTCACTTATATAGTGAAAGAAAGCCTTCTCCCCCTTCTTAATATCTTCAGCTATTTGAAGCTCCTTCTCTGCCTTTGCTTGCTGGACTTACTTACTTGCCTCACTAGCCAACCTTAGGTAATTTTCCCTATCCACCTCCCACTTGGTCTTCCTGAATTTTCTATAGGCCAACCTCTTTTCCCTTACTGCCTTGGCAACCCTGGAACTGAACCAGCTGGGTTCACAATCTAATATGAAGGAAGAAAACGAGAGTTACCACAGTTACTGCAACTGCGGAATACAACATGTTACATATAAATATAAAAAACAACACTCATCCCAACAGTGATACGTCAGCAAGAACTAAAATGTTTCTGACCACCCATTATGGTAGAAGGAGGAAAGGGAGTGTGACTCTATGGAGAAGATACTCTAGATGATCAAGGATTAGGGTAAGTAATTTTTCTTTCTAGAGTCAATATTTTCCACAAAGCCCACTCTCGGTCAATATAAAGCAGTATCTGTCTTCCCTACTGGGCAGGATAGAGGAGGCACAAACACGAAACCAGGAACTGCATCCAGCTTAGGCACGCTAGAGTGGAAAAAAAGAAGCCAGCTGACCTCAAGGAGGGACTGTCCTCTAGGTCTCAGGGGCCTTAGGGAAGAAAGAGACTTCTGATGATGTGTGCTTATGG
This sequence comes from Neoceratodus forsteri, assembly GCA_016271365.2. Classification (NCBI taxonomy): domain Eukaryota; kingdom Metazoa; phylum Chordata; order Ceratodontiformes; family Ceratodontidae; genus Neoceratodus; species Neoceratodus forsteri. The sequence goes on along the minus strand of CM057459.1, from coordinate 435,898,639 downwards.
CGCTAATGAAGTATGCTTCTGTTCAAAGGAGTGGCATTAGTAAGGGAATGTGGGCAGGTCCTTAAAGAAGCCAACACTCCTTCCATGTTAGGGCTAAAGACTCTGACATCTGAAGAATGCATTAAGGTACTTCTGCCTAGCCAGTGGACCAGTGTTGGCTAGGCAATACCATGCGAGTCCAGGAACATAAAGCAAAATTACTGCCAAATAAGCTGCGACCTCAAAGGCAAATATGTAGTACACACAAGGTGTCCACTAGTTGTGTGAGCCAGAGGACCACCCCCTTTGGAAGAGGTTTGTTACCTCAAACAATAGGAATTTGCTTGCGCGTGCCTAGTCTGTACTTATTATGCTTATTTTGTTTGCCTTTTTTCAATAAACTCTGAACTTCGAGACATCTGCCTTAAGTGCTTCTCTTCTGTGCAACCAGCTGTGGTACCAGCCATGGCAATAACCAGCAAATCTTGCCATACCATTGCACTGATCCTCTGCCAGAGATGAAGATGGCAGTTTATCATGTGTGGCTGCCATCCTAAAATGCATAGCTTGTAGTTGTACCGCCAAAAATTTTTCTGCCAAGGGTGTCATGTCTCTTGGACCCCAGGGTGGACGGCAGGGACAGTAAGAACTCCAGTAGGAGTTGAAAGGTTTTAATTCTTTCCTGAGGTTAGTAAACAGTGTTCATGACAGCAGTCATGTATCTGAACCATACCTGAGAACATACTTCCAGACTGCCAAGGTCATCTCCATCAAGACCTACAGAGGCAAGGGAGGCATGAAAAATTACTTACCATAGTAATCTTGTTTCTTCTTCTTTTTTTTTTTTTTATTTTGCTTTTTACCTCCACGCCTCTCGTCTGCCCTTCTGCTCCGGTCACGGACCCCAGGACCCCCGGTCACCGGATATCGCCGACTCCCCCGGTCATCCCTGGCTTCCCAGAGAGCGGGGCCGCGGCTCGGACCCTCCCACACCAACTGCTGGCCCATTAACTGGTTGGGGGAACGCCCGTGACCAATCAGGCATCCCAGGGCAGAGCGTCATCTAGACGCTAGGCGTGGAATTTCGCCTTTATTCCACCCGAGGGAGGCGGGGCGTGCAATGGCGCCAGCGTCCGCCGCCTCTCCCGGCGTAAAAGCGTGGCAGCGTGAGTGTCCCCAGCCTCTGCTGGGTCCCCATCGCACGGTTGCCCGACCCTCCCCCCGGAGAAGGAGAGCAGTCCGTCGGACGCTCGATCCTTCTCCCACCGGCCAGCCCTCCGATGACTCGGGTCCATTCCTGAACCCGGGTCGCCGGCATCGCAAGCAGAAATCCCACCGCTGCGCCGACGGGCCGGCCTGCTGTCTTGTTTCTTCTAATGGAGTCTTGCTGCATTCTGTCAATATGCAGTATGACTGACCGGTTCAGCTGCCCCGGAAAGAAAATAATTAAACCCTATGCAAATGCACAGAATGTTGAGCTTGAGCTCAGTTTTCAAACCACTGTCCTCGGTACATTCTATGTAACTGACCAGATTCTTACGTAGCTACTAAAGAGAAACTAACTCAGATTAAACTACAACTATAACTAACTCCCCCAAAGGTAAATACACACACAATAGGGCATAAAGAAGACTCAAGTCACTGATAAAGAAAAAAACACCACCTACTGGTGGGTAAGGAATTAACAACTGGAGTACAGAGTCCCTGCTTCCCTAAGTTCCAGAGGGGAGACAGGGTGGGTTGCCAGAATACAGCAAGACTTGGGGGCATGGCAAGCAGCCAAGCTAGAAGCAGCACTCCAAGTCAGCTCCATACCTCCAAATTATATTTTGTTGATTTTTAGCAGTAAAATGATTGTAAATCGACTTAAAAATACTAAAATTAGCCTTGGCTACTGAAACGGACCAAAAGCATACCAGAATTGACTCCCTTAATAATATGGGTCGCACAAAAATGACTGCTGGAGGAGATGGAGGTAAATAGAAGGAAATGCGGCAAGGCCCAGATAAGGAGAAAGAAGCCGATGAGCCTACCTCGAGCCAGCCCTCGAATGCTGCGCTACTAAAAGCCATTCAAGGAATAGATCGGAAGATGGATGATTTCACCTCACGATTATCACTCGCAGAAACAAAGATGTCCATGGTAGAGGAGACAGCGCAGGAGGCCAGTAAAATGGTGGAGAAAGCGGCATTTACTACAATGGGATTGGTCAAAGAAAATACTCCACTCCGCCGATGCCTCAAAAATCTTGAGAATGGGACGCAGGTGTCTCATATATGGATACTGGCTTGCCAGAGACTGGAGAACATGAGGAGCTGCATACCTTTTTGGAGACATGGATCCCTGAACAAATGCAATTAGAGACTCCGATCTCAATTCAGCGGGTATATCGAGTGAATGTGAGAGGGGCCCGGCTGCATGTGGATTCAGCCCATCCCCTGACGTGCGCGGTGTTGCGCGTGTTGGGTTCCATGAAGGAACGGGACAGGATTTGCAAGTGACGAGGAAGCATGGCCCTATAAAGTGGCAGGGGGCTTCAGTTAATTTCTTCCCGGACCTCAGTTACGTCACCAGACAGCGGCATAAAGCATTTGATGGGGTTAGATCAAAGTTCCATCAACTGGGTGTCCACCACATCCTTCTGATGCCAGCTAGTCTAAAGGTGATACATGGAAATAAAACATTCCATTTTACGGATCCTGAGGATGCGAGCAAATTGCTGGGTAGAATCGAGCTGGATGTGCGGCACATCACTGGGACTCAGACTCCAATGGAAAGGAGGATACTTGAAGTTAAAAGGACTACTAGTTGTAAGTCTATATATGCTGTTAATGTTTAACAGATTTCGGGACTGATAAAGTATGGACTTTCTTACTCCACTGAACATCGGGAAATCTCTTTTAATATGTGCATTTAATCTTTAATAAAAAGTGGATCTCTTGATGTGTTTAAATGAGCACAGTTTTTCTAGTCTGTAATCTAAGCTCAAGGAATATTTCTTTAGCGTCCGTTATGACGCAGTTTATACCGAACTGTTAAGACACTTATTGCTAGCTAAGGCTCTAGAAGCAGAGTTCTCTCTCGCTAAGATCCTAGAGGGAATTCATCCAGTTCTTTCTGCGTGAAGTTCACAATGTAGATGTGTTTTATAAATCTACATAGATATAACTGTTGTATAACGGATTTAATTTTTTTTTTATTATTGTGTAAGCAATGGAGGTGGGTAATATGGAGCAGAAAGTGGTGTTCTGCTATTTCCTTTTCTTCTTTTTCCCTTATACTGGAGTAATGGGGATATATTTCACCTACCATAGGTGTGAGTTAACTGATTCTGTCTTTAACTGTTAAAGGATGTCCCCACTCAAGGCAGTAGACAGCCTACATATATTCCGTATAGTAAATAAACACGATGTTTTAGGAAACACCCCATATGTCGTATCAAGTTAGGTGTGCCCCAAATACTGAATGATCAAATCCTCTAAATTATTTAATGCTAGATTGTACTGTCCTACGGGAGATGCTAGTATTTTATTGCATAAAATCAATAAATATAAGTTAAAAAAAGAATACAGCAAGACTCCATTAGAAGAAACAAAACTGCTACGATAAGTAACTTTTTCTTCAAACAACATGAAGTCTTGCTGTATTCTTAAAATATGTAGACTACCAAGCAGTGCCCCATGCAGGTGGGCACAGAACCTACTTAGGGAATAGGCTCTGCAATACGGCTGTGCCAAACCTGGCATCACGTCTGGCCTGGGTGTCCAGGCAGTAGTGCTTGGTGAATGTGTAAACAGTTTTCCTGGTAGCTGCTTTACAGATGTCAAGCAGGGGGATATCCCTGGCAGCGAGCTGCTATGGAAGCAGCTGTCCCCCTAGTAGAGTAAGTCCTCAGGCCTGCTGGTGACTCCTTACCCAATCTGCCATAGCAGAACTGGATGCAAGCCACAATCCATCTGGAAATGGTCCTCTTTGTGACTGGCCTGCCTTTACCCACCTCACCATAGGTAAGGAACAACCCAGTGCAGTCCTTCCTATGGTCTTTTGTTCTGTCCATATAATAGCTGCTGGACCTCTTTAAAGCTACCAATAGTCCCAATTTTCCCAGGACAGTTCCTATTTTAGGCAGCATTTCCCAGTGCCCCCACAAGTTTTGCAAAATGTCACTTTTGTCCTGGTTTTTGCTTACGTTATCCCAGTTTTGTCCCTTTTTTTTTTGCTGACTGCTAATCTGAGAGTGACAGTTATTTCAGCACCACTGTGGCACTACTCAGGCTGGACAGCAGTTTGCAACTTCAAGCCTTGCGCCTGTGCTGTGCCACAAGCACGTCAGTGGGAGCAAAGTAAAGAATGTTCCTTCCTGTTAGATTAGACTGGGTAGTAGTGCAAACAAGCGCATGTTGACGTCTGCCTGCCAGTAGCTAAGAGGGACTCCAGACAGAGAAGAGACCGGCAGCAGTGAACTAAGGTACCCGAACCTGATCAGCTGTAGGGAAATGTGTGAAAACAATCTGGTGTGGTGGTGGGAGTCACTGAAGTGAAGTTTGCTCAGCAAATGAGGTGAGTATAAGCAGGCTGGATGGGACCGTCACGAGGAGCAATACGTGCAGTTTGAATGTCTGATCACAATTTAATGCAGGTTTGCTTCCAATGAACTTTCTGTACATCATTATTTGGAACTCGCTGCAACAGAATGATGTATTGTTTTAATTTGGATGTTTGCTACTGCTGTTACTGTGGGGTGGCATGGCCAGAGCAAGCAGCAAAATGCAATTGACTGTGTGCAGCGTTGTCTGCAGCGGTGCCCGTGGGAGTGACACGGTGGAGGGGGGGTGTCATGGTCAGGATGAACAATCCCAGTTTTAGGTCTTGGAAAGTTGGTAGCTTTATCTTTACATCCAGGCTATGCAGTCTGTGTTCACCTGAAAATGGAATGATCAGTGAAAAAGACAGGCAATGTTATGGACTGATTCAGGTGAAAATCCAAGACTACTTTGGGAGGAACTTCCTATTAGTTCGTAGAACAATCTTGTCCCTATGAGGGGCAATATAGTTGGGTTCTATTGACAGGACCCGAAGCTCACCGATTCTCCTGGTAGAGGTGATGGCCACCAAAAACACAGTCTTCCATGTCAGGAATTTGAGCTCTGCTGAGGACATGGGCTCAAAAGGGGGCTGCATAAGCTGAGCTATGCAGATGTTAAGGTACCAGGAAGGGGTAGGCTCCCTGTGAAGAGGGTGAAGATGGAGCAACCCCTTGAAGAACTTCTTAAAGATAGGATGGGCAGCTAGGGAAGGGCCCATTCCCAGCTGACCAATAGGCAGAAACAGCTGCCAAGTGTACCTTCAGGGTGGAGGGCTGCAGGCCCAAGGATTGAAGGTGAACCAAGTAATCCAGCAGGACTGCCAGGCCAGCTTCCTGTGGGATCCATGTCTTTCTGGGAACACCAAATGGAAAACCTCTTCCATTTGGAAGAGTAAGTCCTCCTGGTGGAAGGCTTCCTAGAAACCCTAAGGATGTCCAGGACTCCTTCTGAGAGATGCAGGCATTCATACTCTAAGTCTTCAAGAACCAAGCCTTGAGCCGGAGGGACTCAAGGTTGGGGGACAGAATCCTCCCTTGTGAGGATGTCAGAAGGTTGTGCCTCCTGGGGGAGGCAAATCGGATTGGCCACTGACAGGGACAACAGCACTGAGTACCAATGCTGCCTGTCCCAATCCGGAGCAATCAGAATCATAGTGGCTGACTGAGCCCTGAGTTTGACTAGAACTCTCAAGAATCAGAGGGAATGGAGGAAAGGCATACAAAAACATGCCTGACCAGTCCAGAAGCAAAGCATCGAAAGGCAATAAGCCCAGTGCTTGAGGTCTGCAACAGAACTGGGGAAGTTAATGATTGTCTGGGGGCTGCAAAGAGATCCATCTCTGGAGTGCCCCATCTTCTGAAGACTGTTGACAGGGTTTCTTCGTTCGGGGTCCATTCACGATGGTCCTGGTTGATCCTGCTGAGAGCATCTGCCAGGACATTGTCCTTCCCTGGCAGGTGGACTGCTGACAGGGAAATGTTTAAGGAAGAAGCCAGACTCCAGCTCTTCATGGCCTCCATGCACAGAACTGAAGATCTTGTTCCCCCTTGTTTGTTGATGTAGTACATAGTGGTGGTGTTGTCTGTTCTGACTTGCACCACCTTGCAATGTAGCACCTCGGCAAAGGACCGCTGCTCTGAGCTCCAACAGATTTATGTGCAAAAGAGACTCCTGATGGAGCCATGTTCCCTGAGCACTGTGATCCCCCAGGTGAGCTCCCCAACCCAGTAGGGGGGCATCCGTGGTCAGTACTACTGAAGGAGCTTGTTGCAGAGAGGGGACTCCTGCCTTGAGGTTGTCCCTCTCTTGCCACCACTGTAGTGCTTGCAGCAAAGTGGCAGTTACTGGTATCAGTTTGGACAGGGAATCCCTCCTCTGGGACCAAAAGTATCTCAGATGGAACTGGATGTCCTTCATCTGAAATCTGGCCCTGGGACTACTGCTGTGGTAGCAGCCATGTAGCCCAGGAGCTGTAGCAAGTACCTTGCAGGGAAAGGAACCTGAAGATGGAAGGACTCTGCCAACTGGAGCAGAGCGTCCACCCTTCCTGGAGGTAGAAAGGCCCTTGCCTGAACTGTATCCAGCTCTGCTCCTATGAAATCTAGGACCTGGACGGGTTTCAGAACTGATTTCTTGAGGTTCACCAGGAACCCCAGGGATTGGAGCGTATCCTGTGTGAGGGTCAGGGTTTCCCCTCTACCTGTTGGGGGGAGTGCCCCATTACCAACCAGTTATCCAGGTAGGGATTAACCGTGACTCCTTGCCTTCTCAGATGTGCCATGACCACTGCCATGCACTTTATGAAGGCCCTTGGAGCAGATGTCAGTCAAAAGGGCATGGCCCTGAACTGGTAATGACCTGAGAGCAGTCTGAATCTGAAGTATTTTCTGTGAGACTGCCGGATGGGAATGTGAAAGTAAGCATCCTTTAGATCTAGGGATGCTAGCCAATCCCCTTGTATGAGAGTATGTAAGATGATAGCCAGAGTGACCATCCTGAACTTTGGCTTTGTCACATGCTTGCTGAGGTATCTCAGCTCTAGTATGGGCCACCACTCCCCATTTTTCTTCAGGGTTAAGAAGTATAGAAACATAGAATTTGATGGTGTAGCAGGGCTGGGATAGACAGGATAACAAAGTAAGCAGACCAATAAATTCAGTGCATAAAAAATGCCAGGATGGCATTCATCATTTTATTGCTCACATAAAAGATGAGAAATTAAATATTTACAAAAATGAAGAAGCTTAGTATTTTCAATGAATAAATAAACAAAATCACTGCTGGAGCAGCAGGATCGCCAGGTTTTGCTCAACCTGCTCAAAGTGGTAGTGTAGGCCAACTCTCTCATCAAGTTTTTCACCTCTCACAGTCAGTCTCCAACTGACTCCCTATCTAAAATTTCTGTCCCTAGTGGAAGCTTTTATACCTTTGTCTAGGTGGTATCAGATGTCATGTGACTGGACAATTAAACCTTTTTCCCCTAATCACCTTCACTAAACATTCTGGATATCAGATAGCATTCATAGTACAGCAAGAATGACTAACTTTTATATTCAACATATCACATTATACATAAGAGGTGGCTAAGCACCCTTAAACATCTTTTTATCATGAGAGAGCTCATTAAACGGTGAGGCCCCTCCTACTTTGCTGACCTCATCAGCCACCATTTTGAATAAAAACATTCTGATTGTGGGCTGCCATCCCTATAGTAGTCCCTCTTCTGCAGCTCCACAGTAACAGGTACAACAGTTTTTATTCTGTATAGTTTTGTTCCTCAGGCATCTCGGAGCTGGCAAGGGGAAGGGTAGATTAAGGGTGCACTCCTTATCTTCCTTCTCCTGCCAGCTTGTGAGACCTGAATCCCATTACTTTGTTATTTTCCTGTATTTTCTTAAATTGCTTTCAAGAAACATCCAAAAGAGCTTTTAAATCTTTGGCCCTCCTTTAGCTGTACACTTTGTTTATCTGCAGGGGCTCCTGCAGTATTATTTGAGCCCCTGCTAATCTCAGCAAAATGCCAAGCAGCCTCCGGCTGAAATTGTAGCCATCGGAGTATATTTAATTTGGACCAATTTTTGACCCTTTTTATTTTTTTAAGGCAGACCCAGATTACATCATCTCTGGGCTGCCTAAATCACCTTTATACTATTTTCTGTATTTATGGGACACTACGAAGCTTATTGCCTCATGCCGTTAGTGTCCCTCTAGTCCATAAATACTTCTTAAATTTGTGCTGCCCTGCGCGGCAGTCTGGATTGCTTCTATAGAAGATGGAGCATCCTGCTCCCATCATGCTTTCATTCCTGAGTCGCACCTTGTGACTAGGGGAACAGGGCTTTTAAAAAGCAGTTGCATTCTGCAGCAATGGATCCAGTGCTAAGCTGTTTGCAGCAGGACTATTCTGCATTCAGGAGCACCAGAGAGACAGAGAGAGACAGCTAGGAACATGCATGCTCCTATTTTACTTTTAGCACCAGCTCTCTCTCTCTCTTCTAATACGGCTCTTTTTCTTTTTTGTTTTAGAAGCGGGCAGCTGTCTTTACCTAATGACAGCCTGCCGCTCGCTTTCTAATACCAGAGCTCCAGGTGGGAATCCTTAATCAAAACAGGATTCGGCCCCCGCTCCGCAAGATGCCTGTCCGTCCCCCTTTTTCTTATTGCAACAGGCGGTGTATCTAAGTGCCATGGAGCACACCCAGGCTCCAAAACACAAACGGAGCCTCTCCTGCTCCTGTCAATGATTAATTTCTTTATTTACTTTCTTCTATCTTGGGCGGCTGACCCAGTTCATCAGCATCCTGACAGCCACCTGCTCTGCCCAGCCAACAGAACAGCGAGAGAGAGAGATTTTAAGAGATGAACGTGATCCCATTTCAACACCACTTTTTCTCTCTCTCTCTCTCTCTCTCATTGCGGGGCTTTTTCTCTTTATTTTTTAAAAGCGGGGCAGCAGAAATGTTTATACAACAAAGAGGCATTTGTGTTTTCAACATCTAGCGCTACCTGCGTTACAGATATTTATTCAGACATATCTTTTTTGGCTAACCTGCTACCATGACTCGGGGTCACTATACATTGACCTCCCTATACTGGACCTTTGTTGAAAAGAGAAAATAAGAAAATGAGTCGGGTATAGAACAGAGAAGGGGAAGGGGGGTTTGCCCGGAGGTGGCCAACCTTCCAGACTAGAGTGTAGGAGAAAGGACAGTACATAGCAAAGAAAAGAACTGTTGCAACAGTAAGGCTTTTTTTTAGAGAAAGGTGTGGTCCATCTGCCGTGCCAGGGACTCTCCCCGTCACTTTTCTTAGCACATCCATTTTGTATATTCCACCAGGCACCTCCCTAATGGACATTACTCCAGTGCCCAAGTGCCACTTCATTTCCCAGTAAGGAATTACAGCATATAAATCTGGCACGTTAGCCATACTGCAGATATTACAAGCACCTATGCTCTTTTTGTAATCATCTGACATTGGCAGGGGATACATCTCAGCCTTCAGTACACCTTTCTTAACCATGGAGTTCGGGTTTAAACAGGAGACGGGTCACTCTGTGACAGATGGCAGATAAGGACTGCTTGGCTCACCTAGTCTGCCCATTTGCCTACCTAATGGATAAGCTGCAGATCCTAGTTAACCAACAGCCTACTTCCTCCTAACCCCCACAAGAACTGCCTTATGTCTGTCCCATGCATTCTTGAATGCCCCCATTGTTTTTGACTCCACGACCTCCTCAGGAATGCTGTTCCATGCATCCACAACTCTATTCGTGAAAAAATACTTCCTCATTTTACCTCTGAGCCGTCCGCCCTCTATCTTCAAATTGTGCCCCCTTGTTCTTGCACATCTCTTTTTCTGAAAGATGCTACCCTCTTGGACTTTGTTGATTCCCTTGAGGTACTTGAAAGTTTCTATCATGCCCCCCCTCCCTTCTTTCCTCAAGGGTATACATATTAAGCTCCTTTAGTCTCTCTTCGTATGTCTTCTGGTGCAGACCCTGCACCATTTTGGTGCCCTCCTCTGAACAGCCTCCACCCTGTCTATGTCCTTGCGGAGATGGGTTCTCCAGAACTGCATGCAGTACTCCAGATGGGGTCTAACCAACTGTCTGTACAGAGGGATAACAACTTCCTGTTTTCTACTGCTGATGCCTCTCCCTATGCATCCCAGTATCCCCCCCAGCCCTCCTTACTGCCTTCTCACACTGCTTGCCCACCTTTAGGTCATCTGATAACTACCCCCCAGGTCCGTTTCCATTTTTGTTGTTGTCAGTATCTCACCCCTACTGTGTACTCTTCCCCTGGGTTTTTGTTTCCCAGGTGCATTACTTTGCACTTCTTTGTACTGAATCTAAGCTGCCATACAGTTGACCATTCCTCCAACCTTGTCAAGTCCCTTCTGATCCTTTCCACCCCACCTTCTGCATCAACCCTGTTGCAGATCTTTGTGTCATCTGCAAAGAGACATACTTTTCCTTCCAGTCAGTCTGCAGTGTCACTTATAAAGACATTAAAAAGGACCTCAACTAGTACTGAACTCTGCGATACCCCACTATTAACCCCCTTTCTTCACTGTGGACTCCGTTTACTATTAACCTCTGTGTCCTGTTGTCCAGCTAATGTTTTACCCAGGCTACCACCCTGGGACCCATTCTCGAGCTGGCTAATTTGTTTATTAATCTTCTGTGCGAGACTGTGTCAAATGCCTTGCTAAAGTCTAGGTAGGCCATCTCCACAGCCCCTCCCTTGTCTACTACTCTGGTCACCCAGTCAAAGAAATTGATTAGATTCATATGACATGACCTTCCTGCTGTAAATCCATGCTGCCTTGGGTCCTGTGCCACATTGGCCTCTAAGTACTCAACAATTCTTTCCTTTAGAAGTGATTCCATCATTTTCCCTACCACTCAAGTACCTTGAGTACAACCTTTTTCCTTTGTGTTGAGAAGGAACAGGCTTTACTGCCCTGACTTGGAGTAGGGTGGAAACCTCTGCCTACAACAGGGCTGTTTCTGAGAGGGTGGCAGGTTTGAAAGCTCTTGCTCCTGTTTTTGGGAACAGTCTGAAACTGAGAGCAAGACCCTAGCCTATTACCTCCAGAACCCACCTGTCTGAAGTGATGGACTGCCAATCCTGAAGGTAATAGGCCAGCCTGCCCCTACTGGTAGTGGGGAGGCAGCCCGGACAGACACCTCAGGGTCTCTGTTTAGAGGGTGTAATGGAATAAGAGGTGGAACCAGCAGAGCCAGTGCCTCTTCTGCCTCTGCCTCTAAAGTAACCCCTAGGCTGCTGGTAGGAAGGGAAGGCTTGAGCCTGATGGAAAGGCCTGGAGTAAGGCCTGTCTCTGCCTCCTCTAGTCTGCTGCTTTTGAGGGATGGCAGCCTTTTCCTTGGCAGCCACATTCTTGTAAGCTACCCTGTACTCATTCATCTTTTTCATATATGCCTCTGTTTGCTCCCCAAACAAGGAATTTTGTGTCAGGGGAAAACCAATGGCACGATTCTGTGTGTCTTGGGAGAGATTTGTACATCTCAGCCATGAAAACCTCTTGAGGGAAATGGCAGAAGCCACTGAACGGGAGGCTGCATCACTGGCATTCACTGTCATGTGGAACTGGTGTTTGGATGATTGAACCCCTTTACTGGCAAGCTCCAGTAAATCTGCTGCCAGCTCAGGAGGAGCCTTTTTAGCTAACTGTCCCACTGATTCCCAGAGGGACTTCTGGTTTCTAGACACGTAGGCCATATAAGATGCCTGTCTGATACCCAGGGAGGCAGCCAGATACACTTTCTTTGCTAAGGAATCAATTTTACCTGAATCCTTCTCAGGAGGGTGAGAAGCAAGAGGGGTGCCAGCTTTCTCACAAGTTGCAGCCTGTACTAACCCCACATGACTGCAGTGGCTACTTAGGAATTGAGTGCCACTGCCAGCCAACACATATTTTCTATCCATTTTGTTGTCCATTGTTGGGACAGGACTTAGGGTCTGAAGGATTCTAGAGGTTTGTTTCTTGAGAGACTTACGGATAGGAATCGTAAGTCCCTGGGAGACCAGGAGATCCATCATCTCCTTATAGTCCTCTTCCTTCTCCTCCTCCACCTCTCTAGATTCCTGGACAGACAATTGTAATGTCTCTGCTACCATCCTCATAAAAGTAAAATGGGAGGTAATGTACTGTGTTATTTCAGCTGTATCTCCTGTAACCCTTTATGCACTTTCTGTATTATGTGGCTGGTGCCTTGGGGCTCAGTGAAATCTTACTTGGTCACCAATTTTTAAACAAATAAATGTTAGGAATGTGTACGAACAGCAGCATAATGTCTTGGGATGTGCATGGGGAGCAACACAACATCATGTTGGGTTGTGTATGGAGAACAGCACAACAAATGTATGAATGTGCATGGAAAGCAACACACCAGCATGGCAGGATGTATAGATTATAGCACAACTTATTGGGTTTTTGGAGAGCAACATAACAGTTTGTATGGATGTGCATGGAGAGCAACACAACAGCGCCAAGGATGTGTATGGAGAGCAACAGCAACATGTTGGGATATGCACAGAGAGCAACACAACAACATTTTGGGATGTGTATGGGGAGCAACACAACTGCATGTCAGGCTGTGTCTAGAGAGCAACATGTCAGGATATGCAAAGACAGCAACACAACATGTTGGGTTATATATGGATAACAACACAAAAGTATGCACAGATGTGAATATAAAGCAACAAAACAACATGACGAGATATTTAAAGAGAGTAACATAGCAACATGTTGGGCTACATATGGATAGCAACACAACAGCATGTCAGGCGTATAAAGAGCAACATAGCAACATGCCAGAATACGTAAAGAGATTAACGCAACATGTCTGATGTATATGGAGACAGCATGTCCATATGTACTGTATGTGGAGAGTAACACAACAACATGCTGGGATGTGTATGGAGAGCAACGCAAAAATATTTTGGGATCTGTATGGACAGCAACACAGTGTCATGTCAGATGTGTGTAAAGAACATGTCCGATGTGTGTGGAGAGTAATTTATAACAACATGCTGGGATGTGTACTACATGGAAAGTAACAAAGCGGTTGTCACAGCAGACATGGTATGACAGCTACCTTTTAGTCACTTGCCATGTCCACTCTGACTCGTCACAATTCTCTAGGTACAAATGACCTATGACAGCTAATTCAGAGACAAGGTCCCTCCACATTACAACTCAAATAAACTGAGAATGGCCCATTACCCTGTGTCCTTCCATAAGGAACAACAACTACAGGATGTAAAGATGTTCCTGAATGTCCTTGAAAAGGAATTTTAGATGCTTTCAAATTTAGTTAGTTAGTTCCAGGAAGACCCTTGAGCAACAAGTGCCTATATTCAAGGTCAAAATTAAACGCTTATAAAAGTTGTGTTATCTTTGATATAAAGATGTGTTTAGCACTACTATTAATATGGTGCTGAAAGTTGTTTAAAGGTGGATGAGTGACTGACAGGTCCTATTTTAGCTCAACTAGGCTTCCAGACTGTATCCATTACAGATGCGTCATGGTAACTACTGGCGGAAAACATACACACAGTCCTGAAATAGTAGCACTGCAGTTAGTACATCAAAGAGAAGAGTGTAAGCCTTAAAAAGGGAACATAGGTGCAAAAAGCAAAAAGCTGCAATGCTCAACCTGTGGCTATAGAAAAAGGGTAGCTTCCCATTAGTACACCTTCAACAAAGGCATGCTACAGCAAGTTCCCCATCAGTAGTGTGCTGCATCAGATGTTCACAAGTGGAAAATGCAACAAGAGATTGTTACAGAGGATCACCTAAAATGCACCTCACTTCAGTTGCTAACCTCCCCAAGCAGTAGCTTTTTTTTTCTCTCACAGAAACAGGTCAGAGGTCCCATTTCTAAGCGATCTGTTAATTCCAAAGGAACTACACAAGCAGAGAAACCACGGTTTTGCTCATGGGATGATTCAACCAACCATTACTGTGAAATCCAAGAATACCGTTCAACACATGCAATCATCTACAATCATGTAACTTGAGCTAGCTATAGGCCTAGAAATGGGGCGCAGCTATATAAATGAATTCAGATGAAGACTAGTACAGATATTTATTTGTGCCTATTCTAGGAAAGTCTGATATTGTGTTCTCAGCAAGCAGGATATAAATACTGTTTTCTGCTGCTTCACAGCCAAAGTATTAGACATGCTGATGAACTTTTTTTAATAAACTGATTCAGATTAATGAGTTTAGGAAATGGTCGAGACATATCATGCTAATCAAGTTAAAACAATCTTGCTGATCAGGTCCTAAAACATTTCACAGTTAGGGCTACTCAGTCTCCAGCTGTTACAGATGGAATTTTGGCAATTACTTACATTCATAAAATGGCCTATCAAATCCTGTGTCACTGGGGAAGAGATATCACATGATTGGGCACTATTTTATTACAACCGCACAGCTAACCTGGGCTACACAGCTTTTACTCATTTTGAAATAATATTAGTGCCCATTTTATAAGTGGGATAATGCAATTCAGGAGTATGATCATAGGACATACACGCAGTTCTCAAGTGGTTATCGGCAGCTGGCTGCACCCTGTGCATAACAACTAGCTGAGGTGTACATATATTCCCTTATGACCGCACACCCTGTCATGTGTTATCCCTTGCATATCTGGCTTCACAGAGATAGCCATGTATTTTGATGTAGATAACCCAGCAGCAAACAACTACGCAGAGAAAAGGATAAAGAGAGTCTTCTGTTTGGGAGGTGAAAGTACACCACTAGATAACACACTTCGATATGCCGATTCAGAGTAAATTTCATGACTGAAAAATATCTCTGTGTTAAAACTGAGCAAGACATACATAACAATTAACATACAAATGTGCAGAACAGTGTGCCTGGCACATGGGGGTCTAGTGACATCAAAGCACCACAATACCAAAGGTCAGGCAGTTCCCTGATGTCACAAGAACACTGAGGTGTCACAACTATGCCATTCTGCTCAGCAGCATGTTTTATTTTCTTACAATGGTATGACTAGCCCATTCAACCGTGGTACCCCGCAGTAGTTTGAAACTGCTTAACAGCAGCATTTTCGGTGTCTAATTAAACACTCAAAAAACTGCAAGCCTGAAGTGAGCAGGATGGCTTGCTTTTAGAGAGCATGCCAGGCAAGTAGGGGGCGTGCATAAAGATTGTAATTTTTTATTGTGATTCATCTGAGAGTCACAATTTGCTTTTCTTTCTTTTTTTTAACTATGCTTTTTCACCTGTGACCATCCCCTCAGCCCCTGGCTTCCACGGACAGACCCAGGAACTCCCACTACAGTGCCCCTGGATTACCCCCCAGGGTGGGGCCACCGGAGCCCTCCCCTGTTAACCCTGGCGGATCTGTGTCTGGGTTGATATGGGCACACCAGGTCCGCCATGGATTGGGGCATCATTGGCCTCGTTGGGGAGGAGTTTCTTAATGCATTTTTTTGGTGGGGGTGTCAGGTGGACACAGCGGCGTAACCACGCCATGCGTCCAACACACCCTCCCAGACAAGTGCTAACTGGTGCTCTGGCATCGGGCATCCCATGGTCACCCGGGAGCCCTAGGACTGGAGACACTGTACCCCCCCCTTGGAGGTGGAGAGCATGCAATGGCGGCTCAATCCACCTCCGCCTCGGCCGGCCCTCGAGCATCCCGAGTCTGTTCCCAAACCCGGGTCGCTCACGTTGCAGCAGTAAATCTTTCCACTGTGCCAGTGGCCACAATTTGCTTTTCAGTGGAATGTGTGGCTATGAAGTGGAAGTGAGCGGGTAAGTTAGTAAGTGAGTTGGGGAGAGTGGGGCCCCTGAATGGAGTGTGACCTAGAAAATGCAGAGTGACCAAGAGAGGAATAGTGAAGATTAGAAGGTGATTTAGGTCAGACCATGCAACTGCCATCAGGTATGTGTGGGTAAACTAGGTGAGGAGAGGTATTTATTTGCAGCTGTGTGGGCCTTCTAAAAAAAAGTCATTCTGCATGGCTGCCATTACAGAACGACTTCTGAAACCACCATCAAAACAAGCTCATCAACTACCGAAAGCCTGTTCATGGTAAGCATTGGGCTGTCAGTATAGCCTAGAGGTTACAGTAACAAGCTGTGAATGAGCTTGGTGCATCCAGCAGACCTGGGTTTGATTCCTACAACCTTTACTTGCATACTGCTTGACTCTAGGCAAGTCACTTAACCACCCTAGAGCTCTCGGATCAACCTTGAAAACAGGCACTTGTGCCTAGTAGTAAGCCTTACACTGTTACCAAAGAAAAAAAAACACCAGACAAAGCATTCCAATTAAAGACCACCCCCAACTCCCCCAGTCATCAAACACCAAATCAGACAAATGGGACCCACTTTTCAAAGGGTCATATTTGAGTAAGATGCAACTGTAGTCACATTTGTGCCTTACTTAAAAGTTGGTTACAGAACGGGAAAAAGTCAAGTCAGCAAATGACACTGTTACCTAACTTCTACACCACTTTTTGGTCTTTTTCAAACTACTGGAGGGAACATTCCCTTGAAAAGAAACATAGTGGCCCAAATCATCATGATTTAAATGATTGTATAAAAATCATCCACAAGGTCGGCCTGGTGGCGCTGAGGGTTGAGGCGCTGGACGTCACACCTCGCACCACACCGGCGACCCGGGTTCGGACGGACTCGGCAGGGTCGGGTAGGAGGAAGGAGGATCGAGCGCCCTCATCAGGATGCCTCTCCCTCCCTTCGGGAGGGATACCAGGGTGCTTAATTACACCCTGACGCCCGGGAGAAGCCGGGTGGAAGCACCGACTGGTAATGGCGGCTCCTATTGGGGAGCCGGGGAGGGGAGGACCATCTGGCACTTGGCAGGCGGCGTAAGCATGTTCCGCCCGAGCCGCATCCTCAGTGGAAGGGAGGAGGGACAGAAACCGAAAACGAACCGCTGCACTCTGGATGACGCCGCCCAGCCACCCAGTCTGCAACCACGGGCAGACCCCGCTGTGCAAGGTGCTCCACGGAGGAAGGAGGCAGGTAGGAGTCACCAGAGAAGGCACTCTAGGGGCAGACTCAGTGGAGACTGGAGGGCATTGAGCTGGCCCGAAGGAGTAGAGTGGCAAGGTACAAGAGGGATAAAAGAGATTTCAAAAAAAAAAATCATCCAGAAATGGGAAAATGTTTGCAACCACAAGACATCACAACTTCCATTTAGCTGCTGCTAGAGGTACTTTGAAACTGTTCTGCAAATATGTCGACATAAGCAGTCTTACATAAGTTATATTACGGAATTGTTAACCAAGAAAGGCACAAGTCACTACTAATCTCGAAAGCTACAATATCTTCATCAGTCCAGCTGATTAATAGTAATGTAGTTATTAGTATGAATACACAGACGATACAGGGCTGACTCAAAATATGCACTTCTCCAAGTGAGAGGGGGCAAGGTCATAACACATGTGAGGCGAAGCCACAAGTAAGTTATAAAAGGCCGCCCCCCTCACAAGTGGAGACAACAATTTGTGTACTTCATGTCACGCCATTCTGTATTTGTTTATATAACATCTGTTTCAAAGTTGTAACACTTAAAATCCGCCGTTTTTGTCAAGATTTAACTGTTTCTCTTGATTTCAACTGCTAGCTTCAGCATGTCAGGGCTACTACTACTACTACTACTACTACTACTACTGTGATGTTATCAGCATTGTAAAAGCAGTTTTGTAACTGAATGTTAGGTGGAGTATAACAATTGTGACATACCCATCCTCTAACATTTACTGAGTTGTCATCTAGTGAATTAGGCTTTCTCTGTGGCGGCCATGATTGTTTGGAACTCGCTGGCATACCATCTTGGGAGTTTGTCATGGCAAAGTGCTTCCTATTTGCAGAAGCTTTTGGTGCAGAATGGACTGTAACTGCTAGTTTCTTAAAGTAATACACTGTATTTATTATATAATTGGGCATAGTATATTTGATTGTATTTATGAATTCTGTCATGTTGTAACTGTGGAGCACCCTGAGCCCTAAAGATAGGGTGATGTACAAATAAAAGTAGCCCTGCCTTATGTGGAGGTTAGATAGAATCACAGAAATCTGATGGCAGAAAAGGACCATTCGGTCCATCGAGTCTGCCTTCCCCCCCCTTCCCCTAATCCTCTCCACTCTTTCGGGCCCCTCTCTTCCCCTCACTTCCCAATCCCATATGTCTGTCCCATGTCCTCTTGAATCCCTCCACTGTTTTGGCCTCCACCACCTCTTCAGGTAGTTTATTCCAGGCCTCCACCACCCTCTCTGTGAAGAAATGCCCCCCACATTGCCTCTATACCTTCCACCTTCCAATCTTAGTCTATGCCCCCTAGTTTTAACCCCCTTCTTCCTTCTGAACGAGCTCCCCTCCTTCACCCTGCTTATCCCCCTCACATATTTAAAAGTTTCAATCATGTCCCCCCCTCTCCCGTCTAGTCTCCAGTGGGTACAGGTCCAATTCCCTACACCTCTGTTTTTATGGTTTCCCCTGCATAGCATGCACCATCTTGGTTGCTCTTCTCTGAACCCTCTCCATCCCATCAATGTTCTTGCGTAGGTACAGTCTCCAGAATAGGACCCCATACTCCAGGTGTGGTCTCAACATGGCCTTGTAAAGAGGCAACAGCTCCTCCCTCCTTCTGCTAGTTATATCCCCCAAGGCATGCCAACATTCCATTTGCCTTCCCTACCACCTTGCTACACTGGCTACCCACCTTAAGATTGCTCGATACTATAATCCCCAAATCTCTCTCCTGCTCCGTTTTTCTGATTTCCTCCCCTCCTAAAGTGTAAGCTGCTCGCTTGTTTTTACACCCCAGCTGTATCACAGCACACTTTTTGGCACTGAATTTCAGTTACCAAGTTTCCGACCACTGCTCTAGAGTCCTCAACTCTTGCATCATGGCCTCTACCCCCACTAGGGTGTCCTCCCTATTACAGATTTCAGTATCATCAGCGAATAGGCACACTCTTCCCTCCAGACCTTCTGCTATATCACTGATGTATATAGATAATGTAGTAAACAATTAGTTTTTTGTACACTCTATTTCTGCACCAGAGGGCTAGGGCATCTCTCAGGTGTGTCGCATGGATAGACTTAGATCCCTTTATGTGGGTTCATATTGTATATGCTGTAATGTACATTAGAATTAAGACACTGTCCCTTTAACAGGTAACTAAAAAATAACTGGTATTTCTATAAAGGCTAGTGTGGACCTGTTATATTTCAAGATAAGGGAGACAGGTTTATGGCCCCAGGAAGGCATAAAACATCCCACTGTGGCTTTCCATGACAGGGAAGGGGTAATGTAATGAGTTAGGGGTCAGGGATCAAGCCAAATGCATGGACGAGATGTCACTGGGATTGACATGGAACCACAGTGACACCTACAGGGAAAGGTAAACTGTTGCACCCTAATATCTGTATTGTCCTGGAATCATTAACCCCACTCCAGAGAAAAATATAAGGTGGGTGTGTCTTAAAATGATCCTCAAGTATATCATCAGACACACACTTCAAATGCAGAGCAGTTGATAAACAGTTTAGCTGGTATGTAGATCGCCGGCTCCAACTGGCATATACTTGTTAGAACAGAAGTATATGTGTAAGCCTGGAAAAATCTCTAAAACCAGACCTGAGTGTGTGGAAAGTTTGACTTGCCACACACTGAACAGAAAATTCTGACTTTTAAGTCAGAATTTTGGAAACCAAGACTCTGCACCAATGCAACATCTGAAGGCTTTTTAAAAGGCCATCCAGAGACTTGGATCAAGGACTTGCTACACATTCTATTACCTAATGAACTTTCATCACTACCAGGACATTTGAAATCTTGTCTGAACTTTAACATCAAAACAAGGTATAGTTTAGGATACAGTATCTAGTGTTTTCTGTGAACTATCCAGTTTTACTTTTGTTATTGTCTGCATTTCAAAGTTCTTCCAAACTGTAGACTTTTCTGTAATGCTTTTATGTTAAGGAAACTTTTATGATTTCCTTATCAACTCTGCCTGGGGTCTGGTTGTGTGATTTAACATTTTAAACAGAAGAGTTTTGAAAAGACTGTGTGCTAAAAATAAATAGAACCGCTCGGCTATCGTATAAAACTACCTAGGAAAGACGTAGCCAGTGGCCGTGGTGGGATTCAAATATTGAAAATAGTGCAGAGTTAAGGGAAGTCAAAACTACAGAATCCGCCCTCCCACTGGGAAAAGGAATGCTGGGAAGTCTTCCTGAAACCTTGCTCCTGCTTATGAGTTCTTAAAAAGAGGGATCCTCTCTGCAAACAAGAGGTCCTGCTGGGCTGCCTGGGTTTAGGGCCCAGGGGCACATGACAAGGTGTACCCTCTCAGATTTGGCCTCCACTCCCTGCCTGAGACCCTTCCATCGGGAGTACAAGGGCTGAGCAACCCCCTTCCCAAGCCTACGGACGCGGCCAGCTGCGTGGATCTAAGCCCCCGTGGGCAGGACTGCATCTCCTACCTGTTGACCTTTCTGTGATCTAGACGGTCAGTCCATGACTGGATCAAAGGCTTGAAAGAGCCAGTGGAAAGGTGGTCTGGCGTTGGGATGTGGGCGTTGGCCTTTGGGGTCACTATTTCCTTCCTTCCTAGATCCTCCGGAGTTTTCCCTTGGTGTTTTCTACCCCAAGATGTGGTGTGCAATGAACCTATGCAGCTCTGCCTCTACCGTTGGCATCTCACCCTTGTCCAACATTCCTGCTCTTGTGCTGCCCCCGATCTCCATTGTGGGTCGCTACAGAGTGGGGATCCCCCGTAACCCACCCCGGGACAGAAAAGCAGTCTTCTGGATGCTCAATCTTCTCCCTCCCCTGCTGACCCCCAGTGTCCAGAGTCCATTCCCGAACCCGGGTCGCCGGCCTGGCACGAGGTGTGGTGTCCAGCGCCTCAACACTCAGTGCCACTAGACTGGCCTAGTAAACAAATTTATCTGTACAAATTTATCATTACTGGTCCATAAAATAGATTTCATACAAGGAACTGATACTGAACTCTTGGATCTTTGTGCAACAGTCAACTTCATAATGACCCCAACAACAAGGAACAGCATAGATAGGAAATAGCCACCTTTATCACAGAATTTCTGGACCAGAATAAACCTACAGACTCAAGCTGGGCAAACATATGAGAAACCCTGAAATGCGTCCTGAGACAGAAACTGATTGCTAAGTATGCAGCAAGGAAAATGTCAGCCAAAGCTTGCAGAACAAAGCTGCTAGAAGACAACACAGAAATGGGAAAAAAACTGGACACCTCATACACAGAGGATCTCTGGATGGAATGAATAAATGGCAGGAAAAAAAAAAACAGAACATGGAACTAATGGAGTCATCAGAAATTCTCTACAGAAAGATAAAATTAAACTGTGGTCAGTGGCCCAAAATCCACCAAGATTTTGATGCTAAGATTAAAACAGAAGCAGTAGAAACCACATAGCAGTCATCAAAGAAGGGACTACCTCGATTTTAGAAAAGCCTTCAACACCATCCCACATAAAAGGCTGCTCAACAAAATGAGTAGTCTGGGCATGGGGCACAAGGTGGTAAACTGGGTTAGGAACTGGCTAACAGACAGGAAGTAGAGGGTGGTTTGTGGTAAATGGGATCCAATCAGGGAAGGGGGTGACCAGTGGGGTATCACAGGGATCAGTCCTTGGGCCAGTCCTGTTTAATGTCTTCATTAGTGACACTGTGGTAGGGTCGGATGGAAAGGTCTGCCTGTTTGCAGATGACACCAAGCTCCGAATCAGGGTGAATACCCTGGATGGGGTGGAGAGAATGAGGAGGGACCTGGGGAAGCTTGAAAAATGGTCTGAGGTGTGGCAACTGAGGTTCAATTCAAAGAAGTGCAAAATAATGCACCTGGGAAGGGGGAACCGTGGTGAAAGCTACATGATGCGGGATAGTTGCTATTACCAAGGAAGAAATGGACCTGGAGGTTATCATTTCTGACTACCTAAACGTGTAAAAGCAGAGTATAAAGGCTGCAGAGAGGGCCAATGGTATGCTGGGGTGCATAGGCAGAGGTATCACTAGCAGAAGGCGAGAGGTTGTGATGCTATTGTACAAAACGCTAGTGAGGCCTCACCTAGAGTACTCTGTGCAATCCTGGAGGCCGCACCTTCATAAGGACATTGACAGGTTGGAGGCAGCCCAGAGAAGGGTGATTAAGATGGTACAAGGCTTGCACCAGAAAAAATATGAGGCAAGACGGAAGGACCTCAATAGGTACTCGCTGGAGGGGATGACGGATCGGGGGAACATGACAGAAACATTCAAGTACCTTCAGGATACAAACAAGGTGCAGGGGGGGCAACATCTTCTATTATAAGAGATGCACAAGAATGAGGGAGCATGATATACAATTGGAAGGTGGCAGGCTGAGGGAAAACGTGAGGAAGTTTTTCTTCACGGAGAGGGTGGTGGACACATGGAATAGACTGCCACAGGAGGTGCTGGGGCCGAGCACAGTGGAAGGTTTTAAACAGGCATAAGGGTACCTTAAAGGTGAGAAGGTGGGGTGAAAAGCAACTGACCAGTTAGAGTCAGAGGCCACAAACTAATGTAGGACTTTCAGGCAAACTGGATGGGCCTGGCAGTCCTTATCTGCCGACAATTTCTATGTTTCTATAAGTAATCCTCATGGATCAGCTGGAAATTAACAAAAAAAATTAATACATTTAACAGCAACATCTATACTTCAGAGGTATCAAATGACCAGAACCTTATGGAATTCATACAGAGAACCTGCAGTTGTCTTCATGATCTCAAGAGCAAGCATAATTCCTCAGAACAGAAATATCAGAGTCAGAAGTTCAAGGCATTCTATCATCTCTAACCCAAAGGAAAACATCTGGGAGTGATGGCTATTCCTCTGATTTTTATGCAACCTTTGCAGATTTACTGGGGCCAGTGCTGCATAAGGTCTCCTTGGAAGCCACAGTAAAAGGCTCACTACCTCAATCCATCAGGCATCATCATGCTGTTTCTAACACCAAACAAAGATCATTACTTCTGCTCTGGGTATCACCTGACTACCTTACTAACTATTGACGCAAAGGCCTTTGCGAAATTAATGGTGAACACAATCATTAAAGTGCTACTCATCAGTCCAACTCACACTGGTTTCATGCCTCATCATCACATCACAGACATCACAAGATTCTGCATGAGCAGAGGGACGAGATAGGGTTGCCCCCGTCCCCCACATTGTTCAACATGGCGCTGGAACCTCTCCTGAGAAAAAGTAAAGCTGAACCATTGATGCAAGGCATAGAGATAGGGAATTCCAAGCATAAATTGTTAACCTATGTGGATGATGTTCTCCTAACACTAAGCAACCCAGACAACTTTTTTTTTTTTATTATTATATCACTGTTTATCCTCCCCCTCTGCGGAGCGGGTGATGAGCCGTCTGGCTGCCGGCACCCACACCCCCAGACCAGGTCTGGCCAGCGACACACTCTTCTCCATGCAGGCTGGCACACTCAGAGTCCTGCCCCCCCCCCCCGGGTCCTGACACCTGGGGGGCACACCTCACGAGCCTGGGGGCGCAGGGCATGGCTATCAGCCTCTACGACTGCCCCGCAATTTTCCACCTTTTTCTATCCTGGGAGCCAGTTGTGCAATAGCGTACTGCACTACGTACTGACGCCTGCCGCGCTCCATCTCCATCCTGTGCCACTGTCTGCAGTGTCCCTGGCCTCTGCTAGGTGCCATTGCAGAGTGATGCACACTCCCTACCCTCCCAAGAGGAAGGAGAGCAGTAATGGGACGCTCAGTCCTTCCTCTCCCCTGCCAACCTCCAGCGACCCAAGTCCGTTCCCAAACCCGGGTCGCCAATGTAGCGCGAGGTGTGGTGTCCAGCGCCTCAACCCTCAGCGCCACCGTGCCCAGCTCAGACACCTTAATACCACAGGTGTGAGAATTATTCCACAGTTTGGAACTTTTTCCAGTTATAAACTGAATAGTGGGAAATCGGAGATTCTTCACCTCAATCACAAGTACAACAAGAACTTAGCAAGGAAACTCGGAAAGGTATGGAAACCAGACTCGATACACTAGTTGGGCATGGGAGTACACAAATCCACAGTGAAAATGGTGCACAGTAACATGAAAAAGATATCTGTCATTAAAACAGACCTTGTTCGATGGAATAGCATGCCTCTGTCTATGGGACGGCAAGTATAAAAACATAGAAACATAGAATTTGACGGCAGATAAGGACTGCTTGGCCCACCCAGTCTGCCCATTTCCCTACCTACTGGATAAGCTGCAGATCCTAGTTAACCAGCAGCCTACTTCTTCTTACCCCCACACCCTAGAATTGCCTTATGACTGTCCCATGCATGCTTGAATTCCACCATTGATTTTGACTCCACAACCTCCTCTGGAAGGCCGTTCCATGCATCCACAACCCTCTCTGTGAAAAAATACTTCCTTAAATTACCTCTGAGCCGCCCCCCCCTCTATCTTCAAATTGTGCCTCTTGTTCTTGCACACCTATTTTTTGAAAGATACCCTCTTGGACTTTGTTGATTCCTTGAGGTACTTGAAAGTTTCTATCATGTCCCCCCTCTCCCTCCTTTCCTCGAGGCTATACATGTTAAGCTCCTTAAGTCTCTCTTCATATGTCTTCTGGTGCAGACTCTGCACCATTGTAGTTGCCCTCCTCTGGACAGCTTCCATCCTGTCTATGTCTTTGCAGAGACTGGGTCTCCAGAACTGCACAAAGTACTCCAGATGGGGTCTCACCAGCTGTCTGTACAGAGGGATAATAACTTCCTGTTTTCTACTGGTGATGCCTCTCCCTATGCATCCCAGTAACCCCCCAGCCCTCCTTGCTGCCCTCTCACATTGCTTGCCCACCTTTAGGTCATCTGATATGACTACCCCCAGGTCCCTTTCCATTTTTGTTGTTGTTAGTATCTCACCCCCCATTGTGTACTCTTCCCTTGGGTTTTTGTTTCCCAGGTGCATTACCTTGCACTTCTTAGCATTGAATCTAAGCTGCCATACATTTGACCATTCCTCTAACCTTGCCAAGTCCCTTCTCATCCTTTCCACCCCACCCTGTGTATCAACTCTGTTGCAGATCTTAGTGTCATCTGCAAAGAGACATACTTTTCCTTCCAGTCCTTCTGCAATGTCGCTTATAAAGACATTGAAGGGGACCAGTCCTAATACCGAACCCTGCGGTACCCCACTAGTAACCCTTCTTTCTTCTGAGTGGACGCCATTTACTATTACTCTCTGTGTCCTATTCTCCAGCCAATTCTTTACCCAGGCTGTCATCTTGGGACCCACTCCCAGGCTGGCTAACTTGTATATTAATCTTTTGCGTAGGACTGTGTCAAATGCCTTGCTAAAGTCTAGGTAGGCCATGTCCACAGCCCCTCCCTGATCTACTACTTTGGTCACCCAGTCAAAGAAATCTATCAGATTCGTCTGGCATGACCTTCCCGCTGTGAAGCCATGCTGCCTAGGTCCTGTGCCCTCTGGCCTCTAGATACTAGACAATTCTTTCCTTCAGAAGTGATTCCATCATTTTCCCTACCACTGAGGTTAAACTAACAGGTCTGTAGTTTCCTGCTTCTGCCTTGCTCCCACTTTTGTGAAGGGGAATCACATCTGCCTTCCTCCAGTCCTCGGGTACCACCCCATCCTCCCATGATTTGTTAAAAAGGGTAGTCAGTGGTGTCACTAGTTCTACCTTTAGCTCTTTTAGAATTCTGGGATGAATCCCATCAGGCCCCATTGCTTTGTCCACCTTCAGTTTTAAGAGTTCTTTCAGAACCCTTTCTTCTGTAAATGGGCTGGTATCAACTTCTGTATCCAGAGTGTTACTACTGTTTGTTTTATGTACCTCCCTCTTCATTTGTAAATACTGAGCAAAAATATTTGTTTAGTATCTCTGCCTTTTCACAGTCTCCTTCTGCCCACCCTCCCTCCCCTTTATTAAGCCTCACTATCCCTCCCTTGGTCTTCCTTTGCTCCCTGATGTACATATAAAAGGTTTTATCCCCCTTCTTAACTGAGTTGGCTATCTTTTCCTCGGTTTGGGCCTTTGCTGTTCTGACTGCCTTCCCAGCTTCCTTTTGCTTTAACTGATACAGTTCTCTGTCCTGCTCCTTCTGTGATTCCTTGTACTTCCTGAATGCTTTTTCTCTTGAACCTTCACTGCCACTTCCTTTGAGAACCATAGTGGTTTCTTACATCGCCTTGTTTTGTTTATTTGCTTCACACAAAGGCTCGTTACCTCTGTGATGGCAGTTTTTATTATTCCCCATTGTTCTTCAACCCCTCCTCCCTGCCCATTTGCTAGTGCATTCCTTAGGCACTCACCCATTTTGGCAAAGTCAGCCCTCCTAAAGTCCAGTATCATCAATCAAAATGGATATTCTACCTTGAGTCCTCTTCACAGTACTGATCTTGGCAACAGATGCGCCCACACAGCACGGGCATACATCGGTACAGGTGAATACTGAGAAGAACCTACATGAGAACACGTAAGCTGACATATCCACTCTAATATTCAGCCTGCTCTCCCTTGTCCCCCCTCCTGCTTGATCCACCCTTTAATCTAGACTGTTTTGTGACTCTGCCCAAGGTCTGATCTGTACCCCACTAGCACTGTCGCCTACCTCAACAGACATTGCACACTTTATAGTATTTTCTCATGACTGTACACTTATCGTTGCATAGTTCCATGCAGTTAATATATCTGGTTTGCCACATGGAAACCTCATCTGTATTGCTGCCTATGTAACCACTTTATCATGCTTTGTAACTCTGTTCCCCCTGTACTCCCCTGCCCAGGGTTGCACCTGGAAACGAGCTTCGGATCAATGTGCCTTACCTGGTTACCAATTTTTTAAATCAATAAATAAATAAATCCCTTCTTCTTCATCTGATACACCGATAGGATGCACACATAAGGTCTTATTGAAAGTACTAAAGAAGCCACAAAGCATGCTGAATAAACGCACTAAGCAATCTATCTGGGGCAATGGTAATCTGATGGTGGGGGGGTGCCAGATTCCAATGGTCCCACTGGAAAAGAATGGCCATCCACACTACTGAAGACCTGTTGCAACCAACTGGTTTTATTCCTTTTCGGCTTCTTCAGCAGAAATATAATCTGAAACTAGCAGATATGCCTTCAGATATCTTCAGCTGCAGCAATTACCAAACCGTGCAAGAGATACACTCTTCATCAGGAGTCAGACTGGGAAACTGCTATTCTTTCCTTGCTCCAGGTGCCGAATTCCATTTCTTCTTGGTATCTCTCACTGGCCTCACAGATACACAGTGATGTTAAGAAAATGAAAGAATGGTGGGGTACAGAGCTTAATACAGGCACATCCAACTGGGACTGGCCAAAAACATATACTTCTGCAAGACAAGCTACATCCCTTGTTGATCTGAAAATGTATCAGTTTAAAACCCTCAGCACGATGTATTACACACCGAATAAACTCCACAAAATGAAGAAATTAGCGTCTCCAAATGCTACAATTGCAACGACTCAGATGGATCCTTAATACACCTTCCGTGGCAATGTCCCTTATTCCAAATGTTCTAGCAGGACACTCTACTAGAGCATGAACATCTCTACAAGACTGATAGATGCAGCACCGGAAATGCTGGACACTCCAGAGTCACATTAAGCAAATAACACAGATTCTACCAAGTGGCCAACACAACTAAAAGACAAGTACTTCGCCTGTGGCTAAATACTCAGCCACCAACATATAATAAGAGGCTAACAGATGCAGTGGAGTGCCTTAGACTTAAAAGACTGGCTCATAGCCTAAGAAATCCACATCAAGCATACCGTGAAAAAAGTTAAATTCCCTAGAAGCTTTCATTGTTATCCTTGAAGGCTGAGACCTCTTAAACATATTTTGTAGAATACAGAACGTCCCCCTTACCATCTTTATTTTTGTTAACTCTTTTTTTGCTTTCCCACACCCGGGCATCCTTCCGGGGAGTACCCTCGACGTCAGACTCTACTCCCTTGCCTGAACCCTGCTGTTGACCGGAGGGACTCCCCCAACCACCCAGGCAGAACTAGCCCCCCCCCCCGGGGCGGGCCTGTCCCCCCATGACAGCCTTTCTGAAATTAGAGAGGTCCTACCTTGAGTGGTGGGTCAGGTGTGGAGTCCTCCGTTCGCAGGGCCAACAGTTGGGATGTGGGCTGCGTCCCCAATACCCCCATCATCTCCGTGGTGTGTGGCAGGAATTTTTTTTGCTTGTTATCCCCCTGCGGAGTACGGCCAGCAAGGCGATGTGGTGCTGTAGCTCCTCCCCCTGGCATACGCCACATCACTATGCTGGCGCCTCCAGCCACCACCAGAGTTCACACAGTGAACGGACACTCCCCTGAACCCCTCCCTGGAAAGAAAGAGCAGTCCATTGGATGCTCGATCCCTGGTCCCCTTACCATCTTGACATAGAAGTGAACAGGTTATCTTATGCTGACAGTGTAGACTGGGTTTGCGGTTCATTAGGCCCATTCCCTTTGTGGATAACACTCTAGAGGCAGGTCACTAAATATACAAGTAACACCAGCTATTAACTGAACCAGGCCCAGTTGGCCATGTGGGATCATTATTATGAAATTCATATAT
This sequence comes from Neoceratodus forsteri, assembly GCA_016271365.2. Lineage (NCBI taxonomy): Eukaryota > Metazoa > Chordata > Ceratodontiformes > Ceratodontidae > Neoceratodus > Neoceratodus forsteri. Next base: position 435,869,875 of record CM057459.1, on the reverse strand, counting down.
ATGAATTCAGTGTTTATGAATGTTCTTTGTTATGTCTGTTTATCATTCTAAACCTGAAATCTATGTTGAATATTGGCCTGGTCATACCCCTAGCAGATGTAGTGAGAGAACATATAATGAAAGAGTCAGGGATGCCCGCCCAGGTAACCCTTCCACCCCTCTGGCTAAAAGCTGATTAATTCCAACATTTAGAGCAGTCAGTAAATGGTCATATGGGGTTCTATGATACTGGACATTTTGGTCACCAGGCAAGGCCCACTAGCCACAAGTGCCTGCTTTTTTTTTTTTTTTAATACAGTTTTATTGCAAAGTTGTCATTACAAATTATGCAAGAAGACATGGTATCACGTACAGTAATATGTTACCTTTTGGGTTTCAAGAAAACATACAAGCTCAAGTAATTACATTAAGAGACAACAAAGACCTCCCCCCAGAAGTGATAACCATTTGTAATGATATTTAAAATTGAGTTATTCTTTAAAGAGCATCTTCCTAATTGCTGCCCACCCCAACATATGTAATCGCTCACCTGCCCCAGAGCGGAGTGGCATAAATAATTTCTCCCGTTTCTGCACATAAAAGAAGTTATAACACTCGTAAAATTGAAACTGGACCTTGAGGAGGCGCTTCCTGAACCCTTCGATATGCCCCCACGCAGGCACACGCAGCACCGCTTTGTGAGGTCAGTAAGCAAAGGCTGCGTGTGCACACCCCACTAATTTCAATGGGGGTGGCTTTTCCTTACATTTTATCAACATTTAAAGTACAGATTTTAATAAATCAAAGCAACAACCCGACTAACAGAGTCCCTGTTAGTCAAGCAGTTGCTTTCACTTATTAAAATCTCAACCATAAATATTTATAGAATGTAAGGAAAAGTCACCCCCGTTGAAATCAATGGGGCATGCACATGCAGCCTTCACTCACTGACATCACAAAACGGGTCTGCGTGTGCCTGCGTGGGGGCATGTCGAAGGGTTCAGGAAGTGCCTCCATTTTTACCACAATGTCCAGTTTCAATTTTACGAGCGTTATAACTTCTTTTATGTGCATAAATGGGAGGAATTATTTATTTCACTCAGTTCTGGGGCAGGTGAGCGATTACATAAGTTGGAGTCGGCAACAACTAGGCAGCTGCTCTTTAACCTTTTAGTTTATCAAACAGATCAAACATTGGTATTCTTAAATTTGAAAAGAAAAAAGATCTGAAACATCTTAAGACTATGAAAAGGGTAACAACTTTTCATGTGTACTGTTACATTGTTATACTAGCTCCATAAGGCTCGAGTTCTGAAAGCTTGGTCATTGAGGACTTTTGAAAAGTTCTGAAAAGCTCTGAAGATGGCTGCAGTTCTGTTCGGTATCTCATTATGAGATCTGCTCCTTCCAGCCCTTCCATTGGGCCTCGAGGAGCCAGGACCCCCTCTCCCTTATTTGCCTGTGCTAAAAGCGGTGTGTCTCGTACGTCCCATCTGACCCATAAGTTCGTGTGCTTCTCTATGGTGAGCCTTAGCTTCGCCATCAGTTCCTCCATTCTTTTGATAGTCTCCATTCTGGAGAGCCAAGACTGAAAGGAAGGTGGTGATGCCTGCAGCCAGCTGGATGTGATTTTCTTCTATGCAGCGAGGTACAGGGTCTGTAGAAGCCCTTGTTCTTTATGGTTCCTAATTTCTGGCACCTTGAACCCTAGGATTAAGGTACTGAATTCCAGGGGTATCTGAGTCTGCCAGACCTTATTAATTTCCTTGCAGATTTTAGACCAGAAGTCCAAGATCACTGGCCATGCCCCAAAAGTGTGAAAGTGTGACCCTGTCTGTCCACACCCCAACCAACACAAGTCTGAGTTACCTTGTTTAAAATGATTAGTGATGGCAGGAGTGTGTAAACCCAAACCATACACTTCCATTTAAATTCTCTCTACCCCGACGAGGCAGTAACCCTCCAGCTTTTCTCCCAAGTCTGGTTCCATTTATTCTCTGGGATAGGCAAGCCCATCTCTGCTTCCCATCTTGCCCCGAATCTGTCAAGGTCTGGATTATCTTTCCCCAGCAGCATTTTGTAGGCGCCCATCACCAACCTACCTTTACCAGCCAACCTAACCGCTCAACACAGGAAGTTTTCTAGAGTTGTCAGGTCTCTACTGATTTTTGGAATGAGGTTATTGGATTGGAGGTAGTGCCTTACCTGCAGGAATTTGTGGAAATCTGCCTGGGGAAGGCCATATTTTTCTTGTAGCTCTCTAAAGGACAGGCTGGTATTGTTGCGGATTAAGGACTGATATCGAGCAAGGGAAAGTCTGTTCCACCTGACAAAACCTGGGTCGACAAGCGGCAGGTGGAAATGAGGGCCTCCAATAATAGAGGTGAAAGGATTCACCTCATTAGGGGATCTATGTGAGCTGTCTAGCTTTTGCCAGAATTTTCAAAGTATGTTGGGTCCATGGGTTCATAACCTCTCTCCAAATCTCTGGGGTGAAGGGGACATGTGGGAGAGAGAAAAGGGGGAAAGACCTCGAGTGGTGTGCTTCAATTTCTCTCCGGCCTGTATCTCCCCTTTGCTTAACCCAAGAAATCACAGGAACCAGTTGGACAGAGAGGTAATACAGTTTAAGATCCGGCAGGGCTAGTCCTCTCTTCTCCCGGGCCTGGTTAACAGTGTTTTATATACCCTGTGTCTGCCTTTCTGCCAAACAAAGGTCATGAGGGTGTAGTTGACCCTTTTCCAGAAGGACTTTGGGATGCTGACAGGGAGAGCCTTAAACAGGAACAGGAAGCAGGTAATACATTCATCTTACTAGTGGCAATCCTGCCCCCCAGGGACAGGTGGAGTAATTCCCAGCAGGAAAGATCTACCCTCACTTCTGACCACAGTTTTTCATAGTTGAGCTTAAAGAGACAGGAGAGGTGGGGGAGGGGAGTACTTTTAACTCCTAAATATCTTACAGTACCATTGGGAGCCAATTTGAAGGGAAAGTTCGTCAGAGGTTCCCTTGGAGGGGGACCTCCCAATCTGACTGCCTCTAATTTCTCGAGGTTGATTCTGTAGCCCAGGATTAGGCTATATTCCTCTAATTCTCACAGCAGAGCCGATATTGACTTTTGAGGGGATGTAAGGAAAAAGAGTGAGTCATGAACAGAAAGGGAGATCTTGTGTGATCTGTCCCCAGCCAGAATGCTTCTGATGTTATCATTGTCCCTGACTACTATAGCCAGTGGCTCAATACAGAGTGCAAATAACAAGGAGGACAAGGGGCATCCCTGCCTTGTCCCTCGGGTCAAGTGAATTTTTTTTCAACTTTATTTTTCTCTGGCACCTGGGAACTCTCTCTGGCAGACTTCTCTCACACCTATCGCTCTACCACCCTGCCTGGTGCTCACCTGTCAGGAAATCGTGGACAGACACACCCCACCTGCCCTGGACCGGTGGACCCCTTGGCTCTGAACCCCCCCCCCGAGGTGGGGCCATTGTCCACCCTGGTGCTCCATCTACAATATAATTCGCCAGATCCAGGGCAGGGCGAGCTGATGGGGCAAGCCCGGCATTGGGTGTGTGGTGATGATGTACCGGAGGCTGCCGTTGCCTATCCCAGGGCCAGGGTTTTTTCAATATAGTTTCCTCTGGAGCACGGACATGCAAGGACGTCTGCACAGGCATGCTGCTGACATCCGCCGCCACTCCACTCCTTACATGGTCAGCCCCTGATCTCCATTGGGCGATGCTAAAGAGCCAAGGAAACCCCACAATCCACTCCAGGACAGGACAGCAGTCCTACAGATGCTCAGTTCTCTCTCTCCCCTGCCAACCCTTGGCGGCCTAAGTCTGTTCCCGAACCCGGGTCGCTAGCGTGGCGCAAGGTATGGTGTCCAGCTTCTCAACCCTCAGTGTCACCGCGCCGGGTCAAGTGAAACTGAATAGCAGCAACTCCATTATCCCTTACTGTTGCTTGAGGACAGGCACAGAGTGCAGTCACACTTTCCATAAACTTAGGCCCCAGGCCCATCTCCTCCAGGGTCCTGTGCAGGAACCTCTAATCCACCCAGTCGAATGCCTTCTCTGCATCCATAAATATTACCAAAGCTGGTTCCGGTGATTGTTGCTGACACCATATAACACAGAAACATAGACTTTGACAGCAGATGAGGACAGCTTGGCCCACCCAGTTTGCCCATTTTCTACCTACTGGATAAGCTGCAGATCCTAGTTAACCAACAGCCTAATTCCTCCTACTTCCCACTAGAATTGCTTTATGTCTGTCCCCATGCATTCTTGAATTCCCCTACTACCTCCTCAGAAAGGTCATTCCATGCATCCACCACCCTCTCTGTGAAAAAAATACTTCCTCACATTGCCACTGAGCTGTCCCCCCTCTATCTTCAAATTGCGCCCCCTTGTTCTTGCACATCACTTTTTCTGAAAGATGCTACCCTCTTGGACTTTGTTGATTCCCTTGAGGTACTTGAAAGTTTCTAACATGTCCCCCCTCTCCCTCAAGGGTATACATATTAAGCTCCTTTAGTCTCTCTTCGTATGGCTTCTGGTGCAGACCTTGTACCATTCTAGTTGCCCTCCTCTGGACTGCCTCCATCCGGTCTATGTCTCTGTGGAGATGGCGTCTCCAGAACTGCATGCAGTACTCCAGATGGGGTCTCACCAACTGTCTGTATGGAGGGATAACAACTTCCTGTTTTCTACTGATGATGCCTCTCCCTATGCATCTGAGTATCCCCCAGCCCTCCATACTGCCTTCTCACATTGCTTGCCTACCTGTAGGTTGCTTGATATGACTACCCCCAGGTCCTTTTCCATTTTGTTGTTGTTAGTACCTCCCCCCCAATGTGCACTCTTCCCCTTGGTTTTTGTTTCCCAGATGCATTGCTTTGCACTTCTTTGCATTGAATCTAAGCTGCCATACATCTGACCATTCCTCCAACCTTGCTAAGTTGCTTCTCATCCTTTCCACATCCCCCTCCTTGTGTATCAACCCTGTTGCAGATCTTTGTGTCATCTGCAAAGAAGCATACTTTTCTTTCCAGCCCCGCCACAATGTTACCTATAAAAATATTAGAGAGGACCGGTCCCAGTACTGACCCTGCAGTACCCTGCTAGTAACCCCTTTCTTTGGAGTAGACTCCATTTACTATTACCCACTGTGTCCTGTTGTCCAGACAGTTTTTTACCCAGGCTACCACCCTGGGACCCACTCCCAGGCTGGCTAACATGTTAATTAATCTTTTGTGTGGGACTGTGTCAAATGCCTTGCTAAAGTCTAGGTAGGCCATATCCACAGCCCCTCCCTGATCTACTACTTTGGTCACCCAGTCAAAGAAATCTATTAGATTCATCTGACATGTCCTGACATGATAGAATCTTTCTTTCAGAAGTGATTCCATCATTTTCCCCACCACTAAGCTCAAACTAACAGGTCTGTAGTTTCCTGCCTCTGCCTTGCTCCCACTTTTGTGAAGGGGAATCTCATCCGCCCTCCTCCAGTCCTCAAGTACCACACCATCCTCCCATGATTTGTTAAATAGGGTAGTCAGATATATAAGATTAAGAAGGTGTCTTATATTAACATGGATTAATGTGCCGTTAATGAATCCTGTTTTATCTGGGTGGACCAGGGTCCCCACACAGTCCTGGAGTCTGTGAGCCAGGATGCAGGTGTAAATTTTTGGACGACATTTAATAGGGAAATTGGCCTGTAAGAGCAGCAAAGCATGGGATCCTTCCCTGGTTTGTGAATGACCGAAATTTGGGCATACTGCCAGGTTGGGGGTGCCCCCTCTCCTTCCTGGGCCCCCCCCCCAAACACCTAACCCAAGAGGGGCATCAACTGTTCTCTAAACATTTCATAAAATTCGGCTGATAGCCTGTCAGGGCCCAGAGCTTTCCCAGTCTTAAGCCCAGTTATTGCGGAGTCAATCTTCTCCTGGGTTATGGGGGCATTCAAGGCCTCCATATCTTCCTGTAAATGTCTACTCATCTGTACTCTGTTAAAGAAAGCATCATGTTTTCTTTGGTAATTGTTGACCTGTTCCTGATAAGTGCCTATTTTCAGGGGTGACCTGAGAGCACTAGGGTGGTTAAAGTGACTTGCTCAGAGTCACCCAGTATGCAAGTGGAGGTTGTGGGAATCAAACCCAGGTCTGCTGGATGTATCAAGCTCATTTACAGCTCATTACTCTAATTTCTAGGCTATACTGCCTGCTTGTCAATGTAAAAGAGGAAATGCTGTAATTAATGGAATGATGTACCTTGTTTGTGTTGTATGTCAACATAAAACCTCCAATAAAATCTAAGTGCCAAAAATTAAAAAGGACCCAACCTTTCTATTACTAAAATAACCTTTAATTACAAATCTCATCTGGTAGAAGCATTATTCTACAAGTGGTATGGAGCCCCAGGGACCCTTTAATTTTTTTCTTCTTTCCATATTATGAAAGGACTTGGACGTTACTACCATTACCATTACTGTACAGACTTTCATTACTCTGTTTAGGTCCCCCCCACAGGGACACAATGGAACAAAGAGCCATGACGGATAAAGTTATGTAAGCTGCTATTATTCTTGTTTTGTGCTCTTATGTCTGAATGCACCTTGTCTGCAATATGAAAACTCAATAAAAATTATTAATATAAAGAAAAAGAAATAACACTAACAAAGAGTTACAAAACTAAGCAACTCCAAACATGAAACACAACAGATGTTTAAAAAATCAAAATGCTCCATTAACTCCAGGCCCCACCCAAGTCGTATGTCTTCCGTATTATGAACTACAAATTGACTTCTTGTAACTTCACTGACATTATTTTCTTATTTTATTTCTTGCAACATTGTAATGTCTTTTAATCTAATTTGAATGTCACTGTTTATTGTATCTGATTAGCATCATAATGTATGTACTGCTTTGCATTACTGGGGTATGTGCAATTTGTGTTTTCTTTAAAATTTGGCTATATGGCCAATATCCTCCAGGATAACCCTTACCCCAGTGCATTTGCTGTTCTCTTTTCTCTCTACTTTGGGCTGCCCATGACCCAAACCAATAAGATCCCCTATAGGGTGGGCTGGCTATCTCTCCCCCTGGGCTGAGATACCGATATGGCACACTGATGAGTCCAAATGAGGACGAAACATGTGTCTCTGTCTACTGTTCTCAGCCTTTGCTGATTGTATTACGAGGCTTTCTGGCACCGTACAGTTCTGCTTAAAGTTGAGCTAGTCCAAATTAATTCATGGGCATTTGCATATGCTTCTAATGATGCTTTGCATTATCGGGGTATGTGCAATCTGTGTTTTCTTTATAATGTATATATTGCCATGTTTTTCATTCTATGAGCAGTCTCCCAGGTTGTGCCTGAAAATAGGCATGTGATTGCCTCGTGTACTTACCTGGTTATCAAAAAGTAAAAAAAAAGTAAACTGAGTCAAGAACATCCACTAAAACTTTATTACTTTAGTTTTGATGACCTAATTCAAATAACTGGGTAAAGGGTTACATGAAAAATTTATAAGCAGGAGCACCAAATTCTTAAAGAAGCATAAAATTACACCGTCACCTAGTATAATTTATCACGGGTAAATACATGCAACCACATGGCAGCACACAGATACGCATGCACTGACACACAGACACACACACACACTTGACCTGATGTCCTCAAGCAAGATGCGGGGACACACCCTGATGATCAGACATGGTAAATTCAGGGGTAATGTTGTAAGATACTTCTCCCAGAAGATGGTGAACATGTGGAACAGCTTACCACTGGAGACAGTAGACACGAAGGCAGTACAGACAATTAAGGTCAGCCTAGACGAATGTATGCTTATTAAGGGATTCACAAGGCACCCTAGTTAATAGCGTGGGTAGAGAAATTGCTAATAATCTATATTTGTTTGCAGAGCATATGCATTATCTCTGCTTATGAAGCCAGTGTGGTTTTTGGGGGAGGGGGCATGATGGACCTAGGGTCCCTTCTGATCTTGCATTTTCCTACAGTATGTCACTATGCATAGGCACAGTAACAAGCACACTCATGTGTATACTCTTACATTAACACACATGTAACCCCTAGATGGCGCTATCCAGGGGCTACTACCCTGCCTGATTTGCCACTAACAGGTTGAGGGGCCTGGATCCAATGGGGGTGCCTCCACCCAGAGGTCAAGGGTTGCAATAGTTAAACTAACTTGGTCATCAGCCCTCTGGGACACTGCAACCCCCCTTTCTTCCCACTAGTGGCCCACACAATATATCAGAATTACCTTCACAGTATACACTTACCCCCAGGTCTGGTTCCGGCACTGGGACCTCCTGTGAAATGAGATACAGTGCAACAATCACAGTACAGTACTTTAACATAGACAAATACCTCAGGCAGTATAACTTTGCTGAAACAAAGCAGCTCTGATTTATTTAGGGGGTATAACAAGGACAGGGAAATCAGGTTAATTAATTTATCACTCTAATAATCTACCTGTGGCTCTGTGTACAGGCCTATCCCTATCAGTTACTGTCCCTGGTACCCCAAGCCCTAGTGGCTAGTCCAAACCATGGCAGCTGGTAGGGCCCTTTCACACAGAGAAAGGAGAATTAAACAGTCAACAGTACAGTAATTCCATTTGGATTTAATGTGGCAATTCAACAGGGAGCAACCCTGAATTAGTACTCCACGACCTCCAATAAGATAGGGTCCTTCAATGTCAGCAGGGCTCACTTGAGGTACACAAACCTCTTCACACATCCATATAAAAGAAAGTACTATACCAAGGCAGGCTGCATCTGTATCCCGATCATGGTGCACAATACCGAAGGGAGAACACACAGCAGATTCAGTTCCTGACATGAACCCGAGTGCAATTTTCAGCAATTCTTCCAGTCTTCTACAGGGTGAGCCTGGTTTCTACTCTTCAGAGATCCTTTGATTCTTTTCACAGGACCAGTTCAGTCCTAACAAGCTGTTACACAAGCTGCAGACCGGAACTCTGGGCCTTACACGCTTTTTGACTAAAACTGCACACTGAAAAAGCACAGGGCCCTCCTTCCTTCTTCACTGCCAAAGCTCAACTGAAACTCCAAACTGACAAAACAGGCACTTCTTTGAGTTCCTCCCAGTTCTTGACTGGATTGGCTGTCACTCACAATAGACTGCTGCTGTTGGTCCAAAAGGCACTGAAGTCTAAACTTCATCTCCCAGAGTCACTGCCCATACAATCCTCTTGTGGCTGGCTCAGATTATAGGTCAAGTTCTGAGTTAGTCCAAGGCACCATTTTAGAGCTAGCTTACACACTGATTGGTCCAGTTCAGCAGTTCAAAACTAGAATGGGGAACTAGCAGACACCAGTTCTGACTGCAAGAAAGCAGGTTAGACAAACAGTAATTTCATTATTACTCTAAATAATTTCTGGCAAACAGTTACATCTTTCAGATAGGGTTCCCTTTGCACTCCTAGTGACTGCAAAAATGAAGTGAATTGGCAGCAGCTTGAGTGGTACTCAATCAAAAGAAACACACAGTCCCCCATACAAACTAATTATGTCTGCAAGCAGACAGCTCTTAAGAGACAGTACCAAGGGTTCTAAAAACACTCACTGATAAATGGCTTAAATGCCAAACACCATTCAGGCTTGGAGCATTCAAGCAAGCTCCTGGAAGTCTTTTGGGAACCCCCATTTGCAGGGGGGTTACACACACATAAGCATAGTAGCAGACACACAGACACACATACAGCGGCACACGGCAGGATCAGATGCTTGATCCTGCAGAGTTCAGTAGGAAACACTGCAATTCAATGGCAGATGTCATGCAGGAAACTGTAACACACTGTAACACTGTGTTTGATCCTGATGGACACCACTGCTGTAACACACATACTACACAGAGCAACACACATGTACACACATCTACTCGCAGTAGCACACACGTCTGTTAACACAATAAAACACCTATATTCACAGGAAGACATACATGTATACTCACACTGCGATACATAATACAGATTAGTTGAGTGGCTCAGGGTCACACATGAAACCTAATACTGTGGTGGGATCTGAACCTGGACTCCCCTGTGTTACAGCGGAGTACGCCATGTTATAAACCAGTTTGCATTTCCCGAGACAGGAAGGCAGCGGGACCAATAACTCTAAATTATATAAACTAACTATAAACTGAACACGTCTGCCGCTTCTTAATCTTTAATAAAAAGAGACAAAATGGGACACAGTTTGGCCTGCTCTGATTTACAGCTGCCATGCACTATACTGTCGCATTATAACACCTAACATCTTGTCCTATTCTCAAAACAGATGTAGACTGACAGACCTCAGTAATAAATCCTCTGCACTTGGCAGTGACCTTTTTATGTATCCTTATGCAACTGTGTGGACACATTACCCACTCCTCGTCACTCTAAGATCTTAAAAGCTTTCTTATGACTTCCCCTGTCCTGGCTCAGCTGTCACACTGAATTTATGACACTCCACTAATGGCAAAGTTATGTCAGCTGAGAACCTGGAAAGATGGCTTCTCACATGCTTAATTCTTCTGAACAAGTTTCAGTGGGACAATACATTAAATTTCCTCAGTTGTAAGCATAAGACATTTAGGCAGCTTTTTGAAAGGCCACTTTCAAAGAACTGCAGAAGAGAACTATTTTCCGTTATTCCTATTTTGTTCCCTGGTGGCATCCTATCTTCAGAACAGACTCTCAGTTCTGCAACCCTCCCTCTTTACCATCCAAAGATTTCCCTTTCTTCCTTCATTAACCTTCCTCTCTCCCTTCCCCACTCCCACTTTCTTCACAAAACTTCCTCTCTCCCTTCCCCAACTTTCCATTCTCCCTTCCCCCTCCATCTCATCCCCACCTTGCTGTCTCCATTCCTCACCTCCCTCTCCCTTCCCCAACATCCATTTCTCCCTTCTCCTTCCTTTCTCTCCCCTTCCCAATTTTCCTCATTTCATTCCCCAAACTTCCCTCTCTCTCTCTCTCTTTCCCCAACCTTCCTCTTATCCTTCTCCAACCCCTATCTTAACTCTGTCCCTTCCTCAACCCCACCTCAGTTCCCTAGTCATGCTCTCATCCTTTCCCAAGCTCACTCTTTACCTTTCTCACTCCCTTTCCCTTCACCAACCTTCTTTTACCCTTCCCCACCTCCCTCTATCCCTTCCCCAAACTTCCTCTCCCTTCTCCACGTCCCTGTCCCTTCCCCAGCCTTCTTCCCTCCTTCCCCACCTCCCTCTTTCCCTTCTCCATATCCCTCTCCCTTCACCAATCTTCCATCTCTCCTTTCCCCCAACGGTGCTGTCATCTTTCCCCAGCCTCCCTCCCTCTCCGAGCTGTCCTCCCTCCCTTCCCAAACCTACCTCTTATCCTTCCTGACCTACATCCCTCTTCCCCAACCTCCACCTCCCTTCCCCACCCTCCCATTCTGCCTTTTCCAACCTTCCTGTTTCCCTTCCACAACCTTCCTCTCCCTTCCCCACCTTCCCCCCTTCTTTCCTTCTCAACCTTCCTCTCCCCTTCCCCACCATTCCTTCTTCCCTTCCCCACATCCCTCCCCTACCCCAATCTTCCTTCACTAACCTTCCCTCCCTTCCTCTCCCCACCTTTCCTTCTTTCCTTCCCCAACCTTCTTTTCTCCTTTCCCCTCCCTCTATCCCTTCTCCAAGCTTATTATCTCCCTTCCCCACATGCCTATTCCTTCCTCACTTCCTTCACCAACCTTCTCTCTCTCCCTTCCACAACCATGCTCTCATCCTTTCCCAACCTCCCTCTCTCCCATGCTGAACTGTTCTCCTTCCCATCCTAAACTTTTCTCTCATTCTTCCCAACCTCCATCCCTCTCTTCCCCAACCTCCATCTCCCTTCCCCACCATCTCTTTCTGCCTCTCCCAGCCTTCCGTTTTCCCTTCCACAACCTTCTTCTCTCCCTTCCCCAACCTCCCTAATACTTCCTAACTTCCTTCTCCAACCTTCCACTCTCCTTTCCTGAACCATCCTCTCCCTTCCCCACCTTCCCAATCTCCTTCCCACCCTTCCCAATCTCCCTTCCCAATATTCCTCTCATCCTTCCCCAAACTCCCTCTTTTCCTTACCAAACCTCCCTCTCTTCTTTCCCCAACCTTCCTTTCTCTCCCCAACCTCCCTCCCTCTTCCCCACTCTCCTCTCTCCCTTCCCCAATCTTTCTCTCTCCCGTTCCCAGCCTTCCACTCATCCTTTCCTAACCTGTCTTTTCACCAACCATCTCCCCTTACCTCTCTTCCTTTCCCAACGTTCTTGCTCTCCTGTCCCCCCACCTGTCTGTTCCTTTCTCCTTTCCCCAACCATGTTGCTCTCCTTTACCCATTCTTCACTCTCTCTCCCTTCCTCAACTTTCACTCTCTCCCTTCACAACATTCCATCTCTCCTCTCTGCATCCTTCCTTTTTTTCCTTCTGAAACCTTCTCTCTCCACTTCACATCCTTCCTCTCTTCAGTCCACATTTACTTTTCCTTCTACAAGTTTATCACATCCATTCAACATTACTGTGCTGCCTTCCACATCCTTTCCTCACTCCCTTCCACACCCTTTCCTCTCTCTCAACCACAACCTCTCTACTCACCCTCCCACAGTCCTTACTCTCTCCCATCACAACCTTCCTACTCCCTCTTTCACAGTATTCCCATTCTCCCTCTCTCACCATTCCACAACCTTCCTTCTGCAATCTTCCCTCTCACTTCCACAACCTTCACAACCTCCCTTCAACAAATTCCCACTCTCCAGTCTACAACCTTGCCACTTTCCCTTCCCCATTACTGATCTCCCTTCCAGAATCTTGCTGTTCTTTTTTCTGCAACCATCCCTGCTCTCTGTTCCACATTCTTCCCTCTCTCCCTTCTACAACCATCTGGCTCTCCATTTCACAACTTTTCATCTCTTCCAGCCACAACATTCCCTCTCTCCCTTATGTAACCTTCCATTCCTTTTGCCAATTTCCCACTGTCCCTTCCACAACCTTTTCTCCCTCTGTCCTCTCTCCTTTTCACAATCTTTTTTCTCTCTTTCTTCCATAACCTTCACTCTCCTTTTCACAACTCACTCTCTCTTTCTTCCACAGCCTTCACTCTCCCTTTCACAACTCCATCTCTTCTGCAACCTTCACTCTCCCTTTCAAGCAGGCTTTCAAGAACTGAGCAAAGGCCTGTTGTCCTTATTCATAATCACTGCTGTATGAGTAGCAGTGGATGTCATTACTCTAACCTCCACTGCCTGAGTTGCATGGGCCGCCTTGGGATCTCTTGCAGCCTTTTCTGTCATCCAGGTTTGAGGTGGCCAGGTCTATCATAAATAAAACTAGAAAAGTGCATGGTTCTCTGTCAGAATACCACTAGTATCGTCCAGTACAATAGCCAATATTAAGCACTGTCTACCTCCTTGAAGCATTTAGAGGCATGCCTTTTCAATATATTTAAAGTGTACCAATTCATTTTAAACTAAATAATGTTATGCTAAAAGTGTTTTGATACAACTTAATGTGCATCATTGTACAATTATACATAGAAACTCATCACCGGATACAGCCATGTCAACCTGACTTCTAGCTTTGAAATTCCTATCACTAAAGTTTTCAAAGTTGGCCCTTTTTAAACACATTATCTTTAGAAAGGCCTTTCCTTGGAAACAACTGTTAGGCTGGAAACTCAGTTCTTTAAAATGAAACCTTCTGGTCAGGTCAATATAGATGTTTTCAAATTTTGATTAAAAAAATGTCCAACATTTTCTTATTTAATACTTGATACTTTTTTCTGAAACTACCTTTATTTTTATTACGAGCGGCAACATAATAAAAAACATTACAAGGTATCAAGTAAGAAAAGGGACAACAGTAATGAAAAAAACATGTCCATAAGAAAAGATGGACAGATGTTGGGACCTAATCAACAATTATCCAAAAGAAATCTTATAACACTCAAGAGAAATAGAAGCTTTGAACATTACACAACAGAGCTATGTGGATCTGCCTCTTTGTAATGATTAAATGTGAATATAAACATTGTGAAATTCCATGAGGACACTTGATATAAGACAAATAAGAAAAACTGACATCAGTTAAGTATAAAGCCATCTATAATACAGCACACTGTAATATAATGATCCACATAATCACACTATATATATTAAGAAAGCAACAGAAGGGTGTGTAGCTTCTCCCATCGCTGTTGATATACTTTTAAAGAATGTCTAAGGTTAGCTATAGATTTCTCCAATTATAGCACTGAGAGCACTTCCTCATACCATTCCTTATATAAGGGAGGCTGTGGATCCCTCCAATGGTGGAAAATAACCAACTTCACCACAGCAGTAATAAGGGCCATGTGGTAGTGCTGAGGACCCAGTAGGGAGTACACACCTATACGAAGGAGACAAACTTCTAGGAAAGATGCATTATCTAAACCCAATAGAGGATCCAAGTATGTCTTAATCTGATGTCAAAAGGACTGACAAACAGAACAATCCCACAAAACATGGCGAAGAGAGCCCTCTTGGGTATTACGTCTACCACAAAGGGGACTAGGAAGTCAGCAGAACTTATTTAATTTTTGTGGAGACAAATGTAAGTTATGCACTATTTTGTATTGCATAAGAAGCAGTTTGTCTAGTTTGAGGTATCAGTGTATGTAATCCCACGGGGAGGACGTTTCAAAAAAAAGCAGCATGGGTGGGAATTTCCTTCTCCCAGTAAAAACATTTAGGTTGTACTTTCTCACCTACAAGGTCCCTCAGGGCTTTACACAATACAGAGATAGTGTAGTCTCCAGTGACGAGACAAGCCAGATTACTGTAGGAAGTACCATCAGTAAAATGCCAAGGGCGAGGACCTAGAGTAGTTTGTAATATGTGGGTAAGTGGAGAAAAGAGAAGATGTAGTTCTGGGTGAGGTTATAAGCATGTTGAAACTCATTAAAAGTGATGAGGTGGTCTTTCCAAATGAAATGGACGCTTGATCCTTTTGTTTTTTGTGTTAAATTGTTTTTTGTTTTAATTGGGTTCACTACAACATAACCCAGATAGACCGTTTTAGGGTAGATGGTTCATTCCTCTAGGGTGTCAAACAGATGAGGCATACTGATGAGTCCTGGTAGGATGAAACACATGTCTATGTCTTCTGTTGGCACCCTTTGCAAACTGTGTGAGAGGCCTCTCGGCACCATACATTTCTGCTTAAAGTTGAACTAGCATAATATTATGTGGTGATTTGCATATGCAGCCCATAATGCGTTGCATTGTGGGGGCATGTGTGATTTTGTATTGACTTGATCTAAACTGGCTTGGGGTAAAAAGGAAGTAGGGATCGGTATGTGACAGAGTTTAAAGTTGGGATTAAGACGGCATGGTTGGGAAGGATTCTTCTGGGGAATACAATCCAGGACTTTACAAAGTTGAAGATTAATCCAACAGAACAGCCTGTAGGGTTATGGCGTAGGTACCTTTGTAGAATAGCCTTCCTTGAGAGGTGGTGGAGGTTAATACCTTCCTGACCTTCAAAAGAACGCTAGACAAACATCTCTTAGATTCAGACTGGGCACATATACCTCGCTAGTGCGGGAGACAGGCGTTATGGGCTTGGAGCCTTCTGCCTGTCTTACAATCCTAGTACACATCCTAGTACAGGGTGAGAAGAAGTTTGAACCAAGAAAAATGAGATAAGGCCTGAGGAGTAATGCCATTAATTATACATAGATGTACTTCAATATCTTTCCAAGGTGGATAGTATTGAGTAGGACCCATATCCTGCAAGCTTCAAGCTAAAAATTTACTGGCCTGGGCAACCAGATAGTATCAGTGTATGTAGAAGCTGGAGACAACCATGTTTTTTTGCCAAGGTCAGTTTTAAATATGATATACAAGCAGGGGTGTAGCAAGGGATTTCAGATCTGCACACCAAGTGCATTCACTGCCACCCCCAACCCCCTTATTAGGGTGAGCTACCCCACCCCCCGCGTAGCCAGACAATATACGAATGTACACCAGGACTGTGTTTGTTGCCTCATTTGGCACAATAAATACAACTTTTGTATCTCATGACAATGGTTGTTGCCATGCATGGGTAAATACAAATGCCATGCATTGTTTCCTAAGACACCCACATACCAGCCCAGAGCCTGTAAAGTTGTATTGTCCTTGGGATGCAAAGAGAGTATTAGTGACCAGTTATTCTAGTTTTGACTCCTATGAATAAAATTACAGAAAGGTTCAGTATTTTCTTTGTTAGTTTTCATGAAAAAAGAAAGCAGTTCAGAGCCGATTTGTTACCCCCTTAAGTAAAATTGCACACCATGGAGTGCTTGGAGTATGCCTGCCTACACCAATATATACAAGGCTTTTTACCCTTCCATAAAGATTCAGAAAGAAACTTTTGAAGATTAAGGAACCACGTTTGCGAAAGGGGAATTAATACTTAACTCTATGTATGTAACTAGCCAGACCGAGTAGACCAATGGGCCTTCTTTTGACATCAGTTTTCTATGTTTCTATTTTCAGATTTTTTGGTCACATAAAAGCAAAACAAATAATGGTGTTATTTTTTTATCTTTACTCCTTCTGCATCAGAGGGAACCCCATCCACCAGGTCACATTGTGACAGGGCTAACTCCCTGCCCGTGTTTTCCTGTTGTCCTGAAAGAAATAAAGCAAGGAAACCTCAAGTGGAATAAAGAGAAACCTTTCTGTAGCATATTTTCTGTACCTTGGAGTCTCCTTCTCGCAACAGTAATTTTCTCTTTTCTGTCCACACAATGACCATCGTTGGGTAATCATTCTAATCTTGCATAACAGTACTATTTATTTATTTGTCTTGGATAGCAACCTTTGAGCTTGGAGCTCATTTACAAAGGTTCCACATCAGAAAAAAAGAAACATGGCTGGACTGCCGGTGCAGTGGCTGTATTTCTGCTTGCAACGCCAGCGATCCGGGATTGGGCACAGACCCGGGGAGCCGGAGGGCTGGCCGGGGAGAGGGATCGAGCGCCCTCAGGGCTGCTCTCCTTCTGCCGGGAGGGAGGAGGGTCAGGTGACTGTCCAGTGCGTGTATAACTCCTGGCGGAGGCCAGGGAGAATCGCAAGCGCCGGTGCCAATCTAAGAGAGGGCCGGGGCAGACGCAGGACATAACTGCACGTCCCTGCCCCTGGGGCAATCTAAAAATCATGCTTGCAGCCACCATGGAAGAAGCCTGCCCATGGCTTTGATTAGCTTCCAGGCCGGCTCCCGATCCAGTCCCACAACTGTGGCATAGGCCCGGTGCCGCAACCCCACCCTGGTGGGTACTCTAAGGGTGTCTGAGGAGCCGAGGCCGATATGGAAGTGGAAGTGCAAGGGTCTGTGACCGGGCAGATGCTCTGGCAATCGCAGGCAAGAAAAAAAAGTAAATTTAAAAAAAAAAAAAAAAAACATTTTTTACAAACGCACAAAGGCAAGAGCAATATACAGAAAGAATGCAAAGTGGCTAGATTAGATAGATACATATAATATACAGAGCATTTTACAAGACAGCTAAGTTTTACTAGCTGAATTAACAACCATGCTTAGGTGGAGATTACTAGGCAAAGAGGTGAAGTATGGAGTGCAGCCAGGAGTTAGCATTGTCAAGAGGCTGAGGGATATCGACAAGAAACCGAAGTCAGGGAAAAGCTAGAAGAAACAGTGGAAAGAACTATCCCAGCTGAGGAAACTTGTATAAACTTAACAGATAGATTTCAAGTCATAATAACTTCCACTCAGACAAAGGCTACTGATAGCCCACCAACAGAGCTGGATAAATGTATATATAACCTGCCCAGTAGGGCAGGTATAGTTAGGGTTGTGCAGCAACTTCTGTTAAACCCACAATTTTGCACTTTAACAACTTTGCAACGGTTTGTCCGATCTGCCTGAAATTTTGCATGTGCAGTGTGGTACCGTAGATCTCTGGATCTGGCAATTGTTGTTTGGGTCAGATTTTCGATTGCAGAGCTGTGGAGCATTGAAAAGTGTGAAAAACCCTCAACTTTTTTGAATTCTTTGCTCACCTCTACAGCCTGGTTTGTCTAACTGGTCTGAAATTTTCAGGGTATATGGGGACTGGGTCAAGGAAGTGCCTTTTGAAGATTTGGTGAAAACATACTAATCCATTCAAAAGTTATGAACGTTCAAAGTTTCCCATTATAGCCTATGTGGAAAAAATATATGTGCAGCGAAAGTAAGAAAAAGCTGACAAGCTATGCCAATTTATTTTCGAGCAGTCGCCATCTTGTTTTCAGTTAGCGACGGATAGAAATGGTTGTAGTTCAAATTTGGCTGTGCCTAGGAAAACATTGACAGTTGTGTTTACCTAGTCGGGGCCTGAGCTACAAAGCACAATCTTTTCTTGGGGGTTAACCCCCCAGAAATGTTTTTTTTTTTTGAGAATGGTTCCCCATAGTGTCGCAAAATTGCAACGGAACGGATGTGACACTTTTGTGAAAGTGTTGCAATTTCGTGACACTACCACATCCCAAAACAGAGGAATTCTTTGTCACTCCACTGTACCTAAACGGTTGGGCCTTTTGGACTGAAATCTGCAGAGTGGTAAGCCCTGGGCCCACTGATGTGCCTTTTGTTGATTTGGTCCCAAATCATTCAACACTGCCTTACTTAGAGTGTTCCAAAGTTGAAAAATTTCCCATAGGGTAACACGGTAGCGTCCGCATCGCGTTTTGGCACCCATATCTCCAAAATGATTCGAGATACGGATTTTTCTCTCCGGGCAACTTAGTTCACCTTTAGGTGAACAAAGCATGCGTAGACGTTTCAAAGTCTTGATTACAACTGCAGTGGAATTTTTTTCATAGCTGCAACAGTTACTGAGATATTGCCAAATTAGTGTTCATGGGTGCACTGTCATGTCTGTAGGCTTGCGTTATGTTCCCGTAGTTATGTGTGAGTGGAAGCGCAGGGCCCAGACAGCTTGTGCTCTCACATTCACATACCACTACGCAAATATTTTAAGCATTAGGGAAGCGGAGGGCCCGTGCTCCACAACCACATACCAGTTACATCTCACTATATTTACAAAGGTAGCACTGTAAATGTTTTTTTTTTCATATATATTTTATTTATTTTTCAGTTTTTCTCCCACCCTTCCCCGAGGCCACAGGCTACACATGTGTGTACGCGCATGGAGGCACACGCCAGGATCAGGTGGCCCCTTCCACCCCTCCCCTGACTTTCATCACCACACTGTGTCGCCTACTCGCCCACCAGACCTCCACCTGGTGGAAGCGGGACTATGGATGGGCAGACGTCCACCCCTTTGGAGGAGAAAGCCGCGGCTCAATCCCACTCCAACCCCAACCCCCAAGCTGGCTCCCCAGCGACTCCCTGTCGTTCCTGAACTCAGGTTGCCGGCGTAGCATGAGGTAAGGTGCCAGCGCCTCAGCCCTCTACGCTACCAGGCTGGCAGCATTGTAAATTTTTTCAGTAAAGTAGTGAAAGGCAACCATGGAACATATTACTGAGATATCGGTGTCTGCACCGCCTTTCGTCGTCCATATCTGGGAAGTGGGTTAGGTAAGTGCTAGTGGTGTTGCAACACTACCTTTACTTTACAGAAAGTACTAGTAGTGTTGTGACACTACCGTTACTTTCACAAAAAATATCACTAGTGTTGCGACATTATCATTTGTTTCATGAAAGTGCCATTAGTGTTGCAACACAACCCTTTGTTTTGTGAAAATGGCAGTGGTGTTGTGACACTACTTTTCAGTTTCACAAAAGCACCATTAGTGTTGCGACACTACTCTTTACTTTTGTGAAAGTCACATACATTAACCTATGGGAGTTTTGTGAAAGTAGCGGAAATTCGTACAATTAAAGTGCAAATGAGCCAGTTTCTCTGGCATTTCATAGCAAACAAACAGCTAGCACTTTCTTTACTGAAATGTGCAGTGTGGCAAGGCCTAGACCCACATATGCATATTATTAGGAAAAAAAAAAATCGCACTGTGAAAGGAGCGCACAAACACATACCAGTTACATTACACTTCCTCAAAAAGAAGGGAAATTGCATGGGTTTCTTTTCATGACTATAGGAGTGTGGTACGTCTCCGGACTTGTGTGTAAGTGGGAGCATAGGGCCCGCGCTCCCACATCTGCATACCATTATGCAAACAAATGGGCAGTGTGAGGGAGTGCAGGTCCTGAGTGGGAGCGCAGGGCCCGGAGGGACCGCACTCCCAGATATGGATATCAATCAGTATGCAAAAATGGGCAGTGTGAGGGGAGCGCAGGGCCCAGAGGGCCCACACTCCCACAAGCACATACCAGTCACATCACACTTTCTCAAAAAAAAGAGAAATTTATTGCAAAAAATTCCATTAATGTGTCAGTTAGGGTTGATGGTACACCAACAAAAGTTTGGAAATTCGATGTTAGGGTTACCACCCATACCACCCCACCCACCCTCCAAACACCACTTGATGTTACGGTGTACCATGGGGTCATCAGGCCTAACTCTCAAGCATGGGGTGGTGTGCATACTGTAATTTAATGCATACCTTCAGTGTGGTATGCTTATGTAAACCCCTCGAGCTTCACTCTCAGAGTTTATGTAACATCCCATGCCTTGAGTGTGCATTAAATATAGAATAACACACGGGTGGGTATGTGTAACCAGAATTTTACACATACCCAAGGTATGGGATGCTACATAAACCCTGAAAGTGAAGCTCAAGGGATTTATACAACTATCCCACGCCTAGGATGTGTGTAAAATTCTGGTTCTGCAAACATCCTCCCATGTTTTATTTTTTATGATTACTGATGATCATTTTTAATCAGCGTGGGTTCACATGTTTGAGAAAGTGAAAGCAGCAGTTGTTTTGGTAGTGCTCGTGTCTAAGTGATAGTGAGAGTGATTGACAGCTGATAATTACAACCACCAGTTATTACACAAAATAACAACTGGGTGGTTGTATTTAAATTTTCTGAGATCTGGTTATCGAGATATTGAAAATGATCACCACCCCTGCCCAGTGGTGCTGAGAACTGAGGCAGCTGCCTTACCGTGTGCCACGCTGGTGACCCGGGGTCGGCCAGGGAGGAGAGGATTGAGTGTCCAGTCCAGAAGACTGCTCTCCTCTCCTGGGGGGGGGCTGTGGATCCTTGGCATCTAACATTTTCCAGTGGAGACTGGGAGCGCTGAAACCAGGGAACACTCGGGTAGGGTGGAGGTGACGGTGGACGTCCTGTGTGCTGGTGCAGAAGCGTGCCCATGTGCTGGACATCACTGCACGTCCGTGCCTCTGGGGACATGAACAAGGAAAACCCCGGCTCCTGGGAGGAAGACGACAGGCCCTGCAGTGGGCCCCCCACACCCATTGCTGGGTCAAGGCCTCTGAATAATCCTCTTCCACACCCCGCCTGCTGACTAGATTTCATAGAGCGACAAGATAAGGAAGTGACAGCCCTGTCTCGGGGGGCAGAAGCTGGGGGTGGACAGGCTGGGGTGTAGGTAGGAGCTCCGTAAGGAGGCCTGATCTGGGAGGGTCTCAGGCTGGGCAGGAGAAAGACGGGTTGACAGATGGCCACATCCGAGGGAGATCCCAGTGGGGCTTGTGACTGGAGGGAAAAAGAGTTATAAAAAAATGATCACCAGTAATTATATTCTTGTAATGCACACCACCCCATGCATTATTCTCTATATAATGGAAAAAATCCTTTTGTCGAGTTCTACTTACTGTACACACTAGTTGAGGAGATTGCTGATTACTAATTCTGGATGCTGGTGCACAACCTCTTTGACCCTCCTCCTTGAAATCCCTCACCTTTTCTAAGACAAACTAACTTACAGGGGCGTAGCCAGGATTTCATAATAGGGGGTTTCCACCAAGGAAATTCCATTATTTAGTCCCTGTGTACATACACATTTTTTTATAAAAACATAATCAAAGCAAGACTGGACGGGGTTTCTGAGCACCCAGGAACCCCCCCGGGTATGCCTATGATATACCATTTCTTAGCCATTAGAAGTGGCCTCCCTTTTTAACAAATATTTCATAAGCTAGGCTAAAACCCTCCTGATTTGTCCACCACCTGTCTCCTCTCCCACCTACGCCTCCCAGGTCTTCACCCCCATTTTTTTTATCTAGCTTTTTATGTTCCCCATGGTCGTCTCCCCAGCTAGGTGATAGCCACTCAGTCCAGACACAACTTACTGGCATCATGTTCCTCCACAACTTGCTATCTAGGCACTTCCTCTGAGCCACAGGATAGCTCCATTTCTCTCCCCTTTTTGTCTTTTCTCCTGCTCCACAGTCCCAATACATACACACCTCCCTTCTCTCACAGCTAGGTTAAAAGCCAGAACTTGAATGGGAATGCCCCCCCCCCGGCCTGATAGCCTCAGACATTAACTCTCCTAATACTGATCTCATACGCCTCTACCTCCACACTAACACAGTACCAAATACCTGAAAAACTGCTAAGTTCATTCCCCTCTGCACAAAGGAAGAAATACTTTGCAACCTGGCAACTATTGGCTTATCTCCCTGCTCCCCCCATCACCTCCACTCGTCATGTTATTGGAACATGTAATACAAGCTCCTCTAATGGCTTTCCTATAGGCCTCAAACTTCCACAGCTCTTTCCAATCTGGTTTAAAGGGACACTGGCAGCTTCCGACACTAATTTTATGGTGTCAGAACTTAATACACCTAGAGGAAGCATTGTCAGTATGCAAAGCAGTGGTGGCATTACATTTTAAAATTACATTGAGAATATGCATTATTCTTTCTAAATTGTACCAGAAGCGGTCTGATTAAAATCTGCGCAGCACACACCCACTAGCAGGAATGGAGCAGAGTACAAGGTCGTTGTAGATATGAATGTCAGTTTAGTGTCCTGTATCAGTAAATATTGCGTACCTACACCTTGTATAACACTGATCACGAGGAAAACAGAAAAAGGCACTCAACACATTTAACTTTAGCTTCCAGAAAGTTGAAGTCAGGTCCAGGCATGCCAGCGACAGCTCTACGCGCATGCCTGGAATCCCAAATGTTTCTTTAACAAATTAAATCTGTTCGCGCGCGTTTTTCACGGTAGTTCACTTCCTCTTGACTAGTGCGCAGTGGGCGGCACCGCAAGTTTATTGTACCGGATACAGGACACTGGAATAACAAACCCTGCTCATGAACGAGTGCACCGCAGCTCAGCACCATTCCTGCTCGTAGGGGCGAGTGGTCCCGAATTTTAATCAAACCGTTCCTAATACAGATTAGGAAGAATAATGCATATTATTGATGTAATCTGAAAATGTAATGCCACCACTGCTTTGCATACTGACAATGCTTCCTCTAGGTGTATTGAGTGCGGACACCATAAAATTAGCTTCGGAAGCTGACAGTGTCCCTTTAAGAGAAAACTACCCTACTGTCACTGCCCTCCTGAAACTCACAGATTACATATTTAAAGTAGCAGTGCAATGAAATTGGGCAATAAAAATTACCCTAACATAGAACATAGAAACATAGAATTTGATGGCAGATAAGGACCGCTTGGCCCACCCAGTGTCCCCATTTCCCTACCTAATGGATAAGCTGCAGATCCTAGTTAACCAGCAGCCTACTTCTTCCTACCCCAACCCCCTAGAATTGCCTTATGACTGTCCCATGCATGCTTGAATTCCACCACTGTTTTTGACACCACACCTACTCCGGAAGGCTGCTCCATGCATCCACAACCTCTCTGTGAAAAAATACTTCCTTAAATTACCTCTGAGCTGCCCCACTATCTTCAAATTGTGCCCCTTGTTCTTGCACACTTTTTTTGAAAGATGCTACCCTCTTGGACTTTGTTGATTCCCTTGAGGTGCTTGAAGTTTCTATCATGTCCCCTCTCCCTCCTTTCCTCGAGGCTATACATATTAAGCTCCTTTAGTCTCTCTTCATATGTCTTCCAGTGCAGACCCTGCACCATTTTAGTTCCCTCCTCTGGACAGCTTCCATCCTGTCTATGTCTTTATGAAGATTGGGTCTCCAGAACTGCACACAGTACTCCAGATGGGGTCTCACCAGCTGTCTGTACAGAGGGATAATAACTTCCTGTT
The DNA here is from genome assembly GCA_016271365.2 of Neoceratodus forsteri. Lineage (NCBI taxonomy): Eukaryota > Metazoa > Chordata > Ceratodontiformes > Ceratodontidae > Neoceratodus > Neoceratodus forsteri. Next base: position 435,845,769 of record CM057459.1, on the reverse strand, counting down.
TTCTACTGGTGATGCCTCTCCCTATGCATCCCAGTATCCCCCAACCCTCCTTGCTGCCCTCTCACATTGCTTGCCCACCTTTAGGTCATCTGATATGACTACCCCCAGGTCCCTTTCCATTTTTGTTGTTGTTAGTATCTCACCCCCACATTGTGTACTCTTCCCCTGGGTTTTTGATTCCCAGGTGCATTACCTTGCACTTCTTAGCATTGAATCTAAGCTGCCATACATTTGACAATTCCTCTAACCTTGCCAAGTCCCTTCTCATCCTTTCCACCCCACCTTGTGCATCAACTCTGTTGCAGATCTTTGTGTCATCTGCAAAGAGACATACTTTTCCTTCTCTACCTTTTTATCACTAAAAAAGATGCCAGTTGTCTTCCTGTTTTATTTGGTGTTCAAATTTTCTAGTTCTACCAACCTTTGGGTATTTTATAAATGTTTTAATTAAGGTTTTGCTTAAGAAAAAAAGATGGCCACCACATTTGGAGTAGAAAACTGCACTGTTGACCTGGCAAGGATTAGGATTGAGAAAATAAAAAACTCTTGTGTGTGCAGCGTAGGAGGTACCTAGAAAAGCATTTGTCAGGTATGCTGTTTATTTTATTCACTGCAGCTGAAACTAGCTTTTTGGAAAAACATTTTTCAATCCACTGTTGCTTTAAGTAATGGACCAAGAAAACCTCACTGTTGGCATTTTTATTATCTTGGTCATAGCCTTTAACATTAACAGGGTGGCACACCCTCTTTTCCTGTCTTAAAGGGAAACTGTCACCATCCCAGAAGGAAAGCATTGGGACCTACAGTCCTGATTAGCAAAATCACAGGTAAAGTGAATTTTTTACTCACTCACTCATCTGTAATCATTACAGTTATCTGGTTTATCCTGCAACCACCCACCCCCCTCTAGACATTTCTCTCCCAGAGTCCACCACAGCTAGCCCTCTGATGACGTGCATGACAGGCTAAGCCATGAGAGACGTCTATATACTTGTACAGGCATACTGTAAATACTACCTTTGTATACTACACATTATCATGCTTACATTACCAGTACTGACCAGCCGAGGAAAGCGTTTTCCTCCAAGGATATGCCCCATCAGGAGAATAGGCGATTCACTACCTCCTGATGCAGGGACCACTCGAGCGACATCTCTCCCACCTGACTGAGAGTGTCCGCCAGCTGACTGAACTGCTAGGAGATCTGCACCCAGGCTGTGCATGAGTCTGGGTGCGGAGAGCCTCCCAACACTAGGGAAGGGAGTGAGTTCCACCCTACTTGTTCAGGCAGAATACAACACAGTGGATGCACTCCTTCAAGCATAAATTAACTTCAAACTCCAGTAGTAAGTAAATGACAATTTATTTCAGCCAAGCAGCATAGTACAGCACAAACTTGCCCCAACAGCATCGTACAGCACAAACTTGTTCAGGCAGAACATGGTCATGGTGTTGTCCATCTGGACCTGCATAACTTGATCCTTGACTAGTGGAGCAAATTCTGTTAGAGCTAGATGCACTGCATGGAGCTCTAGCAGGTTTATGTGGTGATGGGACTCCCAGGGTGACAAGAACCCATGGGCTCTGTAGTCCCAGAGGTGTGCTCCACATCCCACCAGAGACATGTCCGTCATGAGTGTGATGGTCGGTTCTCGGCGGACAAATGGGATTCCTTCCACCAGATGTTCTGGGATCAGCCACCACTGGATGGCATCCCACATTGGCTGGGTCACTGTGATTGACTGACTGGTCCAAGTGGCCAATGCGCTGGAACCACCAACAGTCCAACTCCTGCTGGAGGTGGTGCATCTGCCAGCAAGACCAGAAGACCATGCTGATGCAAGAATCCATGTGCCCCAGCAGCCTCAGGAAATCCCAGGCAAAGTGCGAGAGCCGAACCTGAAATGACTGGACAAATGATGCAAGATCCAGTGCCCGGTCTGCTTGGAGGTGGGCCTTGGCTCACAGGGAGTCTAGCTCTTCTCCGATTAACCTAGTTACTTGCTTTGGTATCAGTAAGGACTTGTCTGGATTGACCAACAGGCCCAAGTCTCAGCAGGTCTGGACAGGCAGATCTCTGGACCTCTCCATGGCCTCTCTGGATGGCCCTGCTAACAGCCAGTCATCCAGGTAGGGGTACACTCAGACCCCCAGGCACCGTAGGTGGGCCACCACCACTGCCATGCTTTGGTGAAGACCCTGGATGCTAAGGAAAGGTTGAAGGGCATGACCTGGAACTGCTACAGGACCTCCCCCCCTTCCGCTCAGAACCGGAGGTACTTATGTAGATAAGGGTGAATTTTTTTTTTATTATTATTTATTTATTTCAAATTCAGATTGATACATTTGAGCCGGGGGCTCGTTTGCAAAGGCTCCAAGTCAACAAGTAATACAAGACATTTACAGGTGATGAACCACTGCAGAACAGAAAGACATCAACTAACAAGTAGTATCAGTGTGCAGTTACAACATAAAGCAGGGTACAAGAAGTAAGGAGAAATAGGACCACACTTGCAGAGAAACATATTAATGCAGCACTAATTAAGTGCAGTACTCTGATCTTACAAACTATACATCATCCTTCCCAGCTTCTCTTAACTCTCATGCACAGCCCAATGACTCTGGGCCCGTATTTCATTTCAAGTCAGTCACCCATCTCGATGTACTCAGACTGTTCAATAACATTTCCGACTTTTCTGCTGCTGGCTCTGACAATATTGAACCTAAACTGCTAAAACTTGCTGCCCCTTACATAGCCGCACCACTAGCGAGGATTTTTACCCTCTCCCTGTGTCATAGCTATGTTCACACCCTCTGGAAGACAGCCAGGATTACACCTATCTTCAAAAAGGGTAACCACAAAATCCCCTCCAACTATAGGCCCATAGCCATACTGTCAGTCCTCAGTAAAATCCTTGAGAAGCTCATAGCCACCCAGACCATACACTTTCTTCAGAAATATGACCTTCTTATGACTGCGAAGCATGGTTTCCGCAAGGGCCATAGCATCACCACTGCATTACTCAAATTTACATCTGATACCCTATCTGCCATGGACTCTGGTCTCCTAACAGGGGCAATTTTTGTAGATATGACAAAAGCATTCGACCTGGTCAGACCATCCTATCGTCCTTGCCATTCTCAGATCCCTAGGTTTCTCACCACATGTCACAGCTTGGTTTGGCAGCTATCTATCAGATCGCACCCAGATAGTTAAATACAACTCCACCTTGTCTGACTTGGTGACCATAAACATTGGTGTACCATAAGGTTCTATTCTTGGTCCACTGCTTTTCTCCATTTTTATAAATGATATCACCTCTAACCTTCTCCAGACTGTCTCCCTATTATATGCCGATGATATTGTCCTTCACTCCAGTGCTAAAAGCATTACAGATGTTAATGATAAACTTTCACTTGACTTTCAAAGGATCCAGCAATGGCTTTTCAGCCACAAACTCCTGCTGAATGTATCTAAGACTCAAGCCATGCTATCTGGTTCAAACACCAAGCTCAAACTCTCACAACCCGCTTTCAAAGTTACTACCTTAAATGGTTCTTCTGTTGATACTGTACCCTCATTTAAATACCTTGGTCTCACACTTGACCCAACTCTCACTTTTTATCTCCATATTCAAAAATCCTGCAAGCTGGCTAACATAAAACTTGCTTTGGCCTATCGTTCTACTTATATGCTCACACCTTCAGCGAGACTTGCCATAGCCTGTGGCATACTCCTTCCGTCACTCACCTATGGAGTTGTAGTGTATGCCTCTGCAAATAACACTATTCTCAGGAAATGGGATGTCACCTACAACAATATCTGTAGGTTTGCGTCCTCCTCGCCACGCTTGAAACACCGTTGCCTACTATACTCAGAACTCAGTTGGCTTTCTCCGAATGCATCAAGAGACTTTGCATATGGCTCAGTCATAGATAAAGTCATCCGTAACCAAACACCTAAGCCCCTGGAGGACCTATTCCTCTTCCAGCCATCCAAATACGGTCTTCACTCGACTGCTAATGCCCCCGTACTTACTCCTTGACACCACTCCACCAAAGGTGCTAGTGCTTTCTCCTGTTATGCCCCCCCGCCAATCACTGGAATTCCATTCCGCTAGCCATAAGGATAGCACCATCCCATGCCTCTTTCAAGAAAATGCTTAGAGCTCATCTTGCCGTTTCCTGTCCATGCTCCTGCTTCAAACCACCCTAGCCCATTATCTCTCTCTTGATCTATGCACCCTCTCTCCTCAGGTAAGCACTTTACTCTCCTCTAGTCGTCTGCTTGCACTTAGACTATACCTAGTTACTATCCTCCTAATTTTACTTCTCTCTCTCCACACTATCCCATCCTCCCCCATTTTTCTACATCTCATCCCTAGTCATATCCAGGCTCTGCTATATCCTTTATGTATAATGTCTAACTTCTGGGTGTTTCTGTTATTACACCATTTTCTCTACCTGGATTACTGCGTGATAGGTTTTTGATTGTATTTGTTCTCTTATTCATTCCGTGTTACTTGCTGATGTAGCTTGTATTATGTTTCTTTGCTTACTGCTTTATATTGCTACTGTATATCCTTTTACATTTGTACTTTAACTGTTTTGTTGTGTTTCTGCCTCGGTGGATCAAATGTTAAGTCAATTGTTTTGTATCTGTAATCTCCTGGGTCGTACCTGAAAATAGTCATTGCTATGGCTAGCGCACCTTACCCAGTCAACAAAAACTAAATAAAAATAAATAAAGATGTCTGGCTAATCAGACCATTCCAATAGAATTGCCAGAGTGTGGACAGTGAACATATCCACACCCCTAGAAAGAATGCCTCATTGACAAATTCCTTTTTATATCACAGAAATTCAGAAAAAAAATAAATAGTGGTTGTGAGGACGCATTACAACAAGGCAGGGTTATCTCCATAGGACAAGGCAAGAACATGGTGCACACTGTTTGAAACCGAATAAACTGATATGGATACTCAAAACAGTGGCTGATTCATTTACTGAGCAAATGGCTCGGGCAGGTGAAAACCAAGATACATACCTCACTGCAGGTACCCCTAAGGTGAGTTATGTATCTTGTTTTTCACAAGTTGCCAAGCAGTTTGCTTGATACATTTATCAGCTACTGATTTGAACATCAGTATCAGTTTGTTCAGTTTACAACAGTTTGTACCATGTTCTTGCCTTGGTTTATATTCGTGGGGCTAGCTAGCCCCTGTAGTGGCACCTGCACACTGCTTATGTAAGTGCCAGCTTTGTTTTGGCTTTTATCACCACAGAGGATAAACTGATTCAGCTCCTTTCTTGTTAGACTTTCATTTTAAAAATGAATGCGCTTGTACTGGAGAAGTGTTCTGCACATTACTGTATATGGCGGTTCCTTTTTACGTAATTGCATATTTTGTTGTAACTTTGTACTCCAGGACTTCCTTGAAAATGAACATGTGCTCAATGCAAGTTATCCAGGTAAAACAATTAAATCAGTCAATCAAATCAAATCATCTTGCAGGTCATCTCCACCCTGTGCATACCAGAAAGTTCATATCCTCTCTACTCCTGAATGAAACTGGGGTTCCCCACCGCTCCATCCTGTGATCTACTTTGGTCACTGTTTCCCTCAGTGACCTATGCATGCATCTTGTTCTAAAGACACAGGTATGCTGATGACTCAGTCCTCTTTACCTCTGTCAACTATGTATTTTCTTTTTTCCCCTTGCTGAAAAAGATTTTCATGACATTAGTGGTTCCAATCCAATTGTTTTAGCATCAATCCTAGCAAAACTGTTGTCATGACATTTGACAGAAAGTGAGTGCAAACTATTCTTATTTACCACCTGGGTTTCAAAATAAGAACCCCTAATAATGGGACACAAAACAGTGCTGGGTACTGAGGATTTTCTCATCTCCAGTAGCTACACAGGCAACCCACAGCTACATGTTTCGTGCACTGCAGATACGGTTTTCATACACTGGAAGAATCCTGTTGTGGTTCTACTGCTTAATCTTTTTTAACGCATCCGTTTATTCTCTTTGGCTTCAGCTACAGGATATATCCCACATCGGGTCGGCTGGCTCCCAGCAAGGATACAGGACTTTATGCTGCTTTGTTGTCTAGGGGGTATTTCCTGCTGTGTGGTTTCCCCCATGGCCCTCCCTTGATGGAGGCGGACGTGCAATGATCTCAGCACATGGCTGGGTTCACTCCTACTCCAACATACAGATATCAACTGCCTCCACCAATCCGGTCTCAGTACTGATCTCAGGCTCACCTACCCCTAGCCATCGCCAGAGGTAAGTATGCTGCCGAGCACCAGATCCCTTCCCTCTCCAGAGAAGGCAAGCAGTGTGACGGGCGTGCAGCCTTCTCCCCCTGGCCGACCCTTCGACAGCCCAAGTTTGCTCCCAAACTTGGGTTGCTGGCACCACAAGTGGCAGCACTACCACTGTGCCGGTAGGCCGGCCCTGCTTACAGTCTTTTTGACTAGGTTAACCCTTGCCTTTTTGGTACGAATGAAAACTGCATTATGATTATTACAGTTATTGTATTTCTTTTCTTATTTTCATCTTCTGCAAGTCAGAATACGAGCAGCAGTAGACAAGGCTCACCGGGGATGCCCAACAAATGGCTTCTAGAAGTTACTTGAGCAAGGGTCAGGGAGTGCAGGAAGGCCTGACAGATGCTCTGCAGAATCAAACTGATTCCCAACTCCCCTTTATTTGGACCCTGCCTCTACCCTTTCCCTAAATGTTTCCCCCCTGTGCCAGGATAGCCATGTCAAGAACCTAGGCATCTGGCTGGATCAACACCTGGAATTCACATATCACATCATGTCCACCTGCTCAATATTCCTCCTGCCTTAGTGCCCTTATTCTGCCAGAAATCCTATCTTCTGCTTGTAGCACATCAAGAGATCACATGATTTACCTGTAATTTATTATGGTGATTTGGTTTAAGGCACTGTCCCGAATCCCCTCCCTTTCCAAACTGGATGTCCTCCTTAATCAACAGCTGTACACTATACAGTCACCTTACATGGCCTGGCCATTACTAGAGGAGTGTCAGAAATTGCACTGGCCAACATTCCTTTTTAAATTCTGCACAGCTGAACTCCCCTACCTTCTTTTTTCTTACATCATCAGCTTTCCCATCTGCTTAAACCCTAGGAAGCCAGCTCCGGCAGTCCTTCCTAACCCCTAAATACAACAAGGCCACAGACTCAGCAGAATTTTCTTACAGATTTACTAAATCCATAAAAAAAAAATGTCCTTGCAGAAATCTGTTGCACCATCATGGAACACACAAAGCACATGGTACTGCGTCCAGTTCTGTACTGTGCTGTCTGCTACTACTACACTTCTATTTAGCTTTGATATTTGGGAGGCAGTTTTGCCTGGGACAAGAGCCATACAGTTGTTAATCTGAAAACTGGGTTTTAATTCCACAAAAGTGATTTCCTCACTGTGTGATACTGAGCGAATCCTACATGCGCTTAAACTCTAATTCCTCTGTACTACAGTATGGTACATTTCATTGTTTAAGGTACCAAAACAGTATGGCAAAAGAAAATAAATATAATAGACATTATTACAATGTGGGTTTTTTTTTAGCTGAAAAGAGCAACTCTTTTTCAGGTAAGAGAAAAAGCAGAATGCAGCCGGCTTAAATGGGGAAGCAAGCGAGAGAGAGAGAGAGAGAGAGACAGACAGAGACAGCAGTTGTTTAAAGCATAAGTTCTAATATGGTTCCCAGAAAGAATGCAGATTTGTAATTAGGTATGGATGAATAAGACAATAAGGCAGAGGAAATGAGGTAGTCGGCAACGTGAGAGACCAGGAGATTTAAAAAAAAAAAAAAAAACAGGAAGGAGAGAAACCAAAAATGCCTAAATACAGGGAGGATAAGACAACATTTCTAAATTAAGGAAAACGGGTGTTGGTCTGCTGGTGCAGAGGCACGATCGCCATCTGTGACGCCAACGACCTGGGTTCAGGAACAGACTCGGGAGTCGGAGGGCCGGCCGGGGGGAGTAGGACTGAGCATCCAGAGGACCGCTATTCTACTCTGGGAGGAGGTGGGGTTGAGTGTCCGATTCATGACGGATCCCTGGCGGAGGCCGGGAGTTCAGCGGCAGTCGGTGCCTGTACGTTTGAGGGTGGGATGGGCGCAGGTCATCATTGCGTCCCGCCCTTAAGATTCAGAGTCTTCAAAAATGCTGGTCTCACTAATGAGCCAGCTCTTTGTTGGCCCACTCTGGCCACGTAGAGCTCGCTTATCTGGTGGCCCCACTTGGGGGCAAGCCCAGATGAGGAGGCGGTTGCTGGAGTCTGGTGAGCCGTCTGGGCTTGGGGGTGCCAGCACAGAAAACAATCAATGATTACAAAAAAATTTTTAAAAAAGGAAACAGGTGTTACAGGACCATTCTTAAGCAAACTGAGTTTCTTTCAGTCCAGTTTGTTCTTATTAAATGGCTCCAAATACTTTAGCTGGATAATTCAAAAACATCTCACTCGAGAAATGATATTTTTGATCTCCAACTATCTGAATAGCAATTTTGCAGATGCCAACAACTTGGCAATGAGGATGTTCTCCTCCTCCGGGGAGGGTGGGCTGCTTCCTCCGCCACTACACTGCTACCTGGGTGACCACAGGAGGCAGTGCAGTGCAGGAACACAACGGGAAAGGGGCGGATGCAGACGTCAACATGCAGCATGCTCTGTCAAGCACATGACATGACGTCACCACCAACGCTGCTTCAGGACTGGGGGCAGGAAGAAAAAGGGTGTAAATTGGCACTGGCACGGGGGGTTTCACAGCCCTGGTATATCCAGCCCCTAATCTTCATCAGGATGTCTTGAAGCAAGGGGCTGAAATTACGTATACTGCCAGAGAGGGCTCCCTGCTTCCCCCTCCATCCCAGCCAAGGGGTGACCATGGCTACACTGCGGCCCTGAAGATGTCTGACTGGTAACACCAAACCAAAATGATTCAGGGCCAACAGGGCAGATTCTATAAGGACTGTCTTAGGGGCATGTAACATGTTCTGTGGCTGCTATTCTGAGCAGTGTCCCTCAAGGCTCGGTCTTGACCCCTACATTGTTTGCAGTGTAAATGCTGCCCTTGGAGGACATCATGGGATGGTATAATCTAAGCTTCCACTGCTACTCAGATGATACCCAGCTGTACTTATCCTTCACACCTAACAAGAGTAACTCGGTAACTATGATTAATTGATGTCTGAGTGACTGGATAGCTACCAACTTTGAGCTTTAATCAGAGCAAGACAGAGTTCTTTTTCACAGAGTCCAGTTCCCAGAAAACAGCGATTAACAGGAATGATATCACCATGTCGTCCTTTGGGGGCAACTTAGTCAGAGCTGTGTATAGGGCTAAAAATCGGGGAGTCATAGTGGGTGACCAACTGTCACCTGAAGCTCATGTGTCAGCTCTTGTTCGCTGTATTTTTTTTCATCTTAGAAATATCACCCGGCTGACGCCCTTTCTTAAACCTCAGGATCTGGTGACTGATTCATGCATTTGTGACCTTTCAGCTTCATTACTGTAATGCTCTATATCTAGGGCTTTCTGGAGGGTTGGTGCACCGTCTCCAGCTGGTGCAGAATGATCCGGCCAGGCTGACTTCTGGTAGAAGCACTATACAATATATCACGCCTGTGCTACAGAGCCCACACTTGCTACTGGTTAGTCTTTCCCATGTCCTCTCCCTTTTCTTAGGTTGTTTCTGACCTCTGTGCAGCTTCACCTAATTTATAATTGCAACCCGAAAATCTACCCTGGTCTGGATAATTCCTAAAATACCTTTTTCTAACCGGTCCGTCGGTGCAGCAGCAGGGCATCCACTTGCGATGCCAACGACCCGGTGTCACAGCATTTGGGAATAAACTTCAGACAAGACAAATTTATAGTTTTAAAACACGCTGTGGTGTGATGTTTATTTTTCAAAAGTTAGACAAATAATAAATGAAAACAAAACAAAAAAAATGCAAAGAAAATCACTACTTAACATCAGTAGTTTCTCAGATAATACAGTCCTGGATCTCAGAGCTCCTAAGACCCTTCTCATCTGCATTCAACAGCTTGTCTGCCTCTCTCCTCCTCCTCCTCCTCCTCTCAGGGCTGAGCCCCACTGGACTGACTCAACTGAACTCAGAGGAGAGCTTTTTATATCTTGTTTGGGTCACCTGACTGAGCATTTTTTTATTTACATGTCTGAACATGTTTCAAAACCAAGGGCGGGGGGGGTTGTTTCAGGGGACCTCCTGGTACAGTGTATATATTCACAGATACTGACCCTCTATATCTCTGATCCACAGGGACTAAGCACTTTTATAAAGTATACCATATTCTTTTATACAGTAACAGGTTTGTAGTGTGAATTTATTAAAATACCTTAAGGATTTCTTATAACTGTACTAATCATGAAATTATTATTGTTTTCTATGGCTTCTGAATCCTTTTTATTTAAAAAGACTTTATTAACTGTATTTCTATTTAAAATAGCCTTCATGACTGTGTACACAAATTGCACTTAAGCACTATACACAACACCTCTCCGGGTGTTTGGCATTATTCCAGGGACTGAATGGACAGAAATAGAAAAAGAATGAAGAGAGAGAACTAGTAGGAAGTTTAGTAGGGATAGTAAAGAGCTAGGGTGGGGGGGGAGAAGAAAAGCAAAGAAAAAAGCGTTAACTGTTGCCCAACAGAAGTTATGGTAGCTAGGAAATGAGGTAGAAAAGTGGTCCATCAGTCACAGCCGAGAGTGTAGCCTAACTCTGCCATACCCGGGTTCAGAAATGGACTCAGGAGTCAGAGGGCCAGCCGTGGTAGAGAAGGATCGAGTGCCGTCTGGCAACTCTCCTCCGGGGGGAGCTCTCGGCACATTAGTGGATCCTGGCGGAGGCTGGGAAGCTGCAAGGTACCAAGGCCACACGTCATGGGAGGTTGGACAGACATTGAGTGTGCCCGTTGAAGTCACTGCATGTCCCACCCTAGGGGAAAGTCAAGCATCCACAAAAATCTGGCCCCACGGGTGACGCTCCTGCCTCCACTCCTGTGTGATAAAGGTCCGATGGGGGAGTCCTGCTCCCGTGGCCCTGTCCTTGGGGTTAAGCCAGGGCTGGGAGGTAGCGAGCGGGGGCAAGGGCTGAAGAGCCTCTGCCTAACTGGGCAGAGATGGTGGGGTACCAGACAAAAAAAATTAAAATACTCTTTCCTAATTGCATCACAATTGTTGCATATCTCATTGATTTTATTGCCGTTAGACCCTCACTGCACACACTGTCTGTTAATGTCCCACTTTTTTACGGCTACAGTCAGCGGAGCCTGCAGCCATCTTGCTATAGGTCAAAAAGGAGATCTCAAAGAACACATTTGGATCTGGAGTTGCAGTACTTCCTTCCACAACTCCAAATCATTGCGCTGACCCCTCCCCCGTGGGTGCACTACTGCATCTGCCTTTGCCTGCCGAGCTCGCTGAACTCATGGCGGAACATGGCACAGTCTGCCATGTCCAAGATGTTCCGGAGCTTAGTGCACATGTGGGACTTCACTGCGTGATGACTTGCGCATGTGCACTGAGCTCTGGTGGCCATCTTGAACACAGCAACCTGTGCCATGTTCCGCTGTGAGTTCAGTGAGCTCAGCTGCATCTGTACCAGCTCTGGCCAGAGTTTGTTTACATTGCCATGAACAGCACATTTTGTCTGCTCTTTTTTACTGTATATTTTTGACCCTTCAACTTTCTCCATGCACATCAATAACACCTGGCGGTGGATCAACCAAAAACTGGTGGTGGGCTTCCAACTAAAACACTGCTTGACCCCCTGAGGCCAGGCTTGCCATAGCGGAAGGCAACCTCCCTCCTCTTATGGACTACTGTGCCCCCATCTATACTCATACATCCTCCCAACTTCTTGCAAGGCTTACTACCGCCTACAATAACATCTGTAGGTTTGTGCTGATGGAGCCCTACTCCACACACCACTGCTCCCTATTCCAGTCCCTAGGCTAGCAGCCAAGGCCAGAAACAGCTACTTCCTTGGCTGCACCATAGATAAGGCTATCAGAAGTGGTAGTAGTAGTAAAAACTTTTAATCAATAAATGAATCGGTAGCTCAGCTGAGACAAGTTCATTTTCAGTGAGGTCCTGATTTCACAATGCTGACACAAGTTCATTTTCAGTGAGGTCCTGATTTCACAATGGTTACTTCAGTTGTTATTGGTGGTGACTTGTCCCTCTTTTTTTCCCTTGATCAAACTAAAAAACTACCTCCATAACCTTTGGACCTCTAGCGTTCCTCCCTCAGAGATACCCACTTGCCTGGGGAATGAAGCCTTCTCCTTTGTAGTACCCAAACTGTGGAACAGTCTACCTGCCCCCCTCCACTCTCTAGACTAGCACCTAGCATTCTAATCACACTATAAAGCTGTCTTGATGGCCACCGCCTCGTGTACCTACCCCCATGGGTGAAATATGCTGCTTCACAGTCCTGATGCGGACTCCTTAAGCAATAAGGCATGACAGGGCATTGGCTGTACGAGGTTTAAACCTCGGTCAGGGGCGCTGTAAGGCACGAGGCGAACAGCCCCTGACCGTGGGGTAAACCTAGTACAACCAAAATCCCTGAAGTGCGTTATTGCTTATATAAAATGGACCTAGAGGCAACTTTTAAATAATAAACACTCTAAAAGTTTTCAAACCCACAAATTTTTATTTTTTAAACTCTATTTCTCAGGATAACATTCCATATATCACACAATATAAAACTGCATGGTACAGTTACAATACAAAAATAAATCAAAAGCAGAACTCAGAGAGATACAAATCTGAATAATAGGAGCAAACACCATAATATCACATATCTAATAATCAGGAGCAGAAAAGCAAACTATAGAGATATAATAGTGACGTGATATAATCAAAATTAATGAAGGGGAGAACCAAAGGAAAATTTCCACTGAAGTCAGCCATCGGCCTAGCTATTCAGGGGTCCTTAAATCTCCATCACCTTCATCCCAAGGAACCCCCACTGGTCAATTAAATATTACGATCAAGGAGATATTGCCTTATAATTCATGGGACAAAGGATGAGTCCCGTTCCATAATAAAAAATACTCACGGCTGCCAATGCAAATCAAAATGAGACACCCTTCCCACACTGCTAGCAATCAAGCGTTCTAGATGGTACATGTCAAGCAGGATAGAATGCCACTGGGCAAGCGTCGGGGGAGAGGCCTGGCACCAAAGACGAGTGATGGCCTTTTTGGCTGTTAAAATGTAGGTGTATATCATGTCACAGGGGGCCAATCTGAGACCTGTGGGAGGAACAGATAGTAAAACCAGTTTGGGAGTTAAGACTACTGACTGGCTTACTAAGACCCGAAGAGCATCGGCAATCTGTGTCCAAAAGGGGACTAAAACAGGGCAGGATCAAAATATATGTGTGTGTGGCTTTAAGTTCACCACATTCCCTCCAACAAAAACCATATTGCAAGGGAAGGAACTTAGTTTAGAGGGGACGCTAAAAAATCTAGAACGGCATTTCCAAGCAAATTCCTTCCATCACACCCACAAAAATTATAATAAAATGTTGCTAAATAATGTAAAATAGTCCCTCCACAGATGTTTTTCATCTGTCAGCCATCTTTCTTCATATTTAGTACACTGTGTGATTGTTTACCATGGAAGAGAAGAATTCAAAACTCTGCATTATTCCAGTAGTAGAATGCTCCGCCTCCCCACACACACACGGAATGGTAACATGGAATATATGAATTCAAACTTCATACACAGACAAGGAAGACTCGCACTGGGTCGGGGTGCTCATGGTGGAAATAGAAGTAAACTGCTAGAAAAATGGGCACTCTCCACCTCATTAAGAATTAGCAAACACCAAAAATAAAGTTAAAAAAGCATATTATTTATTTGCCACAAGGCCAAACAGGTAAATAAATACCTGACGCATTTTGGACGCGAGGTCCTTTATCAAAGATATGATAAAGGACCTCACATCTGAAACACATCAGGTACTTACCTGTTGGGCCTTGTGACAAATAAATAATACGCTTTTTTTAACTTTATTTTTGGTGTTGGGTAATTCTTACTGAAGTGGAGAGTGCCCGTTTCTTTATCAGTTTAGGATGAATTCAAAATTCTTCAGAGTTTCACTGGCATACACACAGGCACACACACACAGGTCTCAAGTGGAGCCAGAACCTCAATTTTATCTGTTGCCAGGTAAGGAGCAGGGAGTTCTCTGGCAAACTAGTGGGGATAGGAGGGGAATTTTTCATGGTCTTCAAAGAAATGCCAGCAATGGAAACTCTGAATAGTACTCGATTTTCTAAATGAGTGTATGTGTTTAAGTAGGGGCTCCTTAGTGAAAATAACATTAAATTTACTTTCTTTAGTTAATTTTATGGACGTTCATTTTTAGGGCCTAGTTGAAGGTTTCTATATATTTTTTTTTACTTAGTATTTTTATCCCTCCTACTGCCCCCTCTCACCACTCAATCGGACTTCCTCTGTTGCGCAGCCCATCATCACACTGGAGTCTGCTCCTAGAGCACCTTGGTCCATATATGACTTTGATACCGGATTACCCCGGTGGGAGGAGCCCCCTCCCCTCCCGACCATTGATTTTTTTTTTTATGGACACTATGCAGGTAGTCTGCCTGATGATCCGACGGCTCGCAGTGAGGAGTCGCCACCTAGGTGAGGAAGGTGTTTTCCTCGTTATTTTCATCCTCCAACGCCGGCGTGCAATGAGGGCCAATGAGCAAGGAGGCGCGATGAGAACTCCTCCTGCTCCGCCCTCTACCGACGTCTGTCCCGGAACCACGCTGCTACCTCCTCTGCACCTACCTCCCGAGCTCCCAGGAGGCGGTATTGTAACGAGGGCTTACAGGCTGACCCTCCCAGAGAAGGAGAGCAGCCATGGAGCTCGATCCTTCTCTTCCAGCCGACCCCTGGTCTGTGCTCGCTCCCGAACACAGGTCGCCGGCAGCGAGGTAAGGCGTCCGGCGCCTCAGCCCTCAGCGCCACTGGGCCAAGGTTTCTATATTTGAGTAAAGGTTGCAGCCATGTTTGTGATGGAGATTAGCAAGCAAGTGGCTTATGAATACTGTGAGTTGCCCCAATTGGCAGGGATTTGTTTTTAGCCATTGGTAGTGCTCTCTTAAGACAATGGCTAGAACCAAGTCTCAGCCAATCAGGACACAGGGATTTCCTTGACCATTTTATATTCAATGTTATTCCTGATGTATATGTGTCCATTTTAATCCTGATGTACTGCACTGAATATTTTTTGCTGTTAGTCCCACATTTCTGTATTTGCTTCTCTGTAACACTGCTGTATTTTGTACATGCACTTTGTATTTATTGTCCTATTTCTGTACCATTTGTACCTGTGTAATTATATTTCCTAGCTATATTACCCATGTGCCATCTTTATGGCCTGGATCGCACCGGAAAATGGTCCCTTGGATCTGCACACTCAGCAGTAAACAAATACATACATAAATAAATACATTTTGTCTGTACCTGCCTACTGTTTATTTTGACTTCTGGTCATTCATTTTCCAGCACACCATTTTGTTACTGTTTTTTTTTTTTTTTTTTATACACCCTTCCGAGGAGCCCGCTCAGCGGTGGCCTCTCACTCCCTGCCTGAACCCCCTGCTGCCAGTACACTCCCCACCCAGCCACCCCGGTAAGGCCCAGTCCCCCGGCAACTGGGTACCTCTGGGGGAGGGCTTGCCCACCCTTGACAACTTTGCAAACTCAAGGGGCCTACCTGGTACCTGGGTTGGTGCCTGGGGAGTTTCCTGGTGCGCTTGAGCCAGCGTTGGGATGTGGGCCAAGCCCCTGGAGCCCTCTTCATTTCCACTGGCCGGTGGGGGATTTTCTTAGTAGTGCTTCCCATCCCTCCCGTGAGCGTGGCATGCAATGACACCATGGCGTGCGGCAACCCTGCCGGCGTCTGTCACACTCACCCCTCCTATTTTGTCTGCCCTTCTGTAATACCCCCGATCTCCATCGGGGGCCGCCAGGATGCTGGACAATCCCATAGCCCTCCCCCAGGAGAAGAAAGTAGTCTTCCAGATGCTCAATCCTCTCCTGCCCCTGCCGACCACCGGTGCCCGAGTTCACTCCAGAACCTGGGTCACCGGTGATGTTTTGTGACTACTGACTGCACTATTCCACTGAATGCATTTTTCTCCCTGTACCCCTCTCCCCGGTTTTGTACCTGGAAACAAACCTTGGCTCTATGTGTCCTTCCCAGTTACCAATTTTCAATAAATAAACAAACGTAGATGGCATACCACCTTCAAGATTAGCTTGATGGTATTCAAGGCCCTACATGATTTGGGTCCTGGCTACATTGAAGACCTCCTTCATCCTTACACTCCCTTTCATTCTCTCTGTTCAGCCAGGGAGCCTCAGATCCCTTGGAGATAGGATTTTGGTGATGTGGTGTTCTGGCTTTGGAATGCTCTCCCTTCAGACTCTGAAGTATCTCCTTGATGGAGGTTCTTAATAAAATCCCATTTGTTTACCTTGTCTTTTTTTTGTACCATATTTTTATCAGAATTTTCAGATAAACCATACAAACACATACACACAGAAAATAGAAAGACAAAAAAGAACACTACATTAAATAGGTCCAAAATAAATACCACAGTTCCTATACATTCAAATTGACCTATATAAAAAAGATTAACTTACGTGTTAATCTCAACAGAGAAATTCATTCTGCTCAGTACTCAGATTTATTTGAGCTCAGACAAGAATAGATAACTAAAACCAAGTTATAGTAATGTTGTACTGTAACAATCTCGTGCTCCTATGTAAAGAAAATTGTCTCCCCCCATCGTATTACTCCATGGTTATTATAAGGCCCATTGTATGGGATGGGTTATGAGTACACTTCCATTCATCTAGCTCCCTCCACCTGTCCTTAATAATAAAGCTTCTCCCGTTGTAAGAGTGTCAAGAAATCTACCCCAATCAGACTTCCGGTTGGGTTTCCAAGCAGCATGGCGGTGTAAAAGTAGAGCTCCGCTACACCCCCCGCTAATCTTCCTGATTTGACGCTTTCAATGACAAACAATTTAAAATAAACAAGAACTAGATATCGGGGACAAATGTAAGGAGCATTGCAAAGAAGAAAAATATAAGAAATTGAACAACTACAGGCAGCAGTGAGCAGAATTAAATCGAGCAGCAATGTCGGCCCAGGAGCCCTCCGACTCGGAACACTCTCAAGCACCAGCAGAACGGCAGGACCAAACAATCACACCAAATAATAAAGCAAGAAACAAACGCATAAAGTTAGATACTATATACAAGGAGCTATTATTGTTTTGTGCAGAAATTAAAGATGTTTACGGAGAGCTTCGCAGAGATGTAGTGAGCCTGGAACAACGAGCTGATGCATCGGAGAGACAGATAACAGCAGTGAAGAACAGAGTAGACGACATGGAGAATACAATTCAACTCTTACAAGATCACTGTGTACAACTGCAAGAAAAACAAGAAGATATGGAGAATAGAGCTCGCAGAAAGAACCTAAGATTATATCGCATCCCTGAAGGCTCAGAAAGTCAGGCGATTACTGAGTTTACTATTGCTTTGCTCAAAACAGCTCTTGAATTGCCCTCTATTCAATTAACTTTAGAGAGAGTTCATCGTGCGCTGGGCCCACAGCCTACAGATCCAAATGCTAGGCCTCGATCTATTATCATGCGTTTTCTTAGCTACGCAGTCAAGGAGACAGTATTAACAGCAGCATGGCGAAAGGGCAAGGTCTTTTACGGGCAAACTCGTTTCTATGTTGATAACGACTACGCTCCACAAACTATGCATAATCGTAGAGCATATGCAGACATTTTACCAGCTTTGAAGGAGGCAGCCATTAGATTCACAACACCATACCCAGCTAGACTTGTGGTGCAACTTTCATCGGGAAGGAAGGAATTTCATACTGCGGAGGAGGCCAGAGAGGAGCTCCTTAAAGCGGGAATTCAAATTAAAACAAAATCCACACTAGGATTACAGAAATCTGACCCACCGCGCTGGCATATGGTGAATCTTGGCAGAACACAAAATGGCAGAGAAGTAACAAAGAGGGGGAACATTTCTAATCGTTTGGCAGCTTTACGCCAATCGGCAAGGGGAAGAACCTGACTGACAGAAGCTGAAGCTTGGCTTGTGATTTCTTGATGGCCCTCTGGCTAGAGGACCCTGAAAGCTCATGACTGATGTGAGGGACTGGGAATTCAGTTGTCTGAACTGGGATCTTTATAAGACGACGACTCTCTCACACGATGTTGGACAGAGAAAGGAACGCTAATAACTTTACCTGAAGAAAATTTTGCTATAACAAAGAAACATGTAAAACATTTGGTTTAGCTGTTTGAACTGGCCCTGACGGTTGCTTTGAAGGAGCAACGGATATAACTTAAAGAGCAGATTATAGTGCTCTGCTTGATTTAGTTTAAGGATAAACTGATATAAGGGTCTGAGAAAAGTTGCCCTAGTTGTATACTACAGAATTTATTTAATTATAAAATAAACAATTTACACTGGGGGAGCATCTCCAGACGTTACAGGGAAGCCCATTTCAAACCAAAGACAGACAGGCAGGGTACTTTGAGTTAACATTTGGATTTTTATTTAGCTTGTCTGCATATTTCTCTTAATTTTCCATTTGGGGAGCAGGATATCGACATATACTGATAATTTGTTTCAGATTTCAAAAGGTTAGATAAGATCGCAGCAGGAGATGTTTAAGAATAATTTGGATGGAAAAGGCATAAAATGTTTCAAAAAAAGTGACGATCTGAAGGATGGCTCTGGGGGGGAACATCAGTATGGTGATCCCCAGAAATTAGATTATTAAGATGGGGACAACAGGAGAGAATATGTTTCCATAAGGGAATAAGATGGCTACTCAGATAGTAAAAGCACTCTTGCTTAATATAAATGGGCTTAACAACCCCATTAAAAGGGCCAGACTGTTCCAATATATCAAGAAACACCCCAGTGATTTTTATTATCTCCAGAAAACATATTTAACAGACACGAGCATGCAAAATTGAACTGAGGGGGCAGGTTTCTGGTATATGCGTCGTCCTTTCCTAAAGGGAAATGGCGAGGAGTAGCCATTTTAATACCTAGGACCTCTCCTTTTCATTTAGAAACACAGTGCATAGCTTCAGAGGGAAGGTATGTAATTTTAAAAGGTACCCTTTATGGGACAAAGGTCACGTTAGTGAACGTGTATTCTCCCCTCTTACATCTGTTTGTCTTTTTAAAAGATTTTTTGCAAAGCTCCTAGACACTATGCACAGATGTCTTATTATAGGGGGAGATATCAATTTAACTTTGACACCTCAGTTGGACTTCTCTGCACCTTCCAAATATAGGTTAACATCAGCTCAAAGATTATTCATCTCTCAACTTGGAGCATTGGGTCTAATCGACGTATGGAGACATTTTTATCCTCTTTCTGGGAGATGTACGTTTTTCTCCCCTAGACACAACTCTTACTCAAGACTGAACTACTTTTTTATTTCAAAAGAACATTTGGACTGCTTACAGGATTTAACTATAGAACCTAGATTTCTTTCTGATCATTCTCCCCTATTTTTGAGGCTAGATTTTAAAATACCAAGGAAATCCACTGGGTGGTGCTTGAATACATCTTTTCTTAAGGATACAGTTTTTAGGGACAGCTTTAACTCAAAAATAGCTCAGGTTATTGCAGACAATTCATCCCAGGAGACATCCAACACAATAGTTTGGAATACTGTGAAGGCTGTGATCGGGGAGAGATAACTGCATAGTCAGCATACAAGAAAAGATATTGGGAAACACGATATGGTAAACTATATGAGAAACTAAGGGAAATGCAAACAAAGTTTATACCTATTACCACAGAGGCCCAAACCCAGATTAATCAGACAAAGGCTGAGCTCCAGAAACTTTTAGATGAAAAAACACAACAGGCGCTATTTTATTTGAAAACATGTAAGTATGAAGGAGGGCCAAAAGGGGCTAGAAATTTAGCCCAGAGGCTTAGGGGACATAGGACAGCCACAATCATAATACATTTAGTGGATCCGGAGAGAAAAATGAGAGCTCTTAACTCACAGCAGATACTGCAACTGTTCCAGAAATATTATAGGCAGCTATATGAGAAACCACAAGGTCCAGAATTTAATAAAGTTGAGGAATTTTTATACCCCCTTATATTAAGAAAGCTAACTAAGGAAATGGAAACGAGATTAAAAGCCCCTATCAGATCAGAGGAAGTCAGATGTGCCATAAAAGAAAGCAAATCGTTAAAAACCCCTGGCCCAGATGGATTTCTGACCAAGTGGTACAAGACTTTTAATAAACAACTGTCTCCTTTACTACTAAACAACTTTTTAGAAATTCAACGGGAGGGTTCCCCTCCTCCATCATGGGATTAGACTAATATTTCACCTATCCTAAAAGTAGGCAAACCAGCAGATTTAACTACTTCATATAGGCCAATATCCATATTAAACATGGACTACAAGTTATTTATGTCCATATGGGCACATAGATTAGAGGAAATGTTACCATATTTGATTAATTCAGATCAATCTGGGTTCACTCGAGCCAGAGAAACTACAGATAATATACGCAGAACGATCCATTTGTTGGACCACTTAAATCAGAGACAGATACAGGCAGTGTTGCTCAGCCTTGACGCAGACAGGGCTTTTGATCAAGTCAGTTGGCCTTTTTTATGGGAAACTTTATGCAAGTTTGGATTCCCTGAGGATTTCTCTAGCATGATACAGAGAATTGATGCCTCTCCGAAGGCATATGTTAAAGTGAATGGACAGTTATCTTCAATGTTACAGCTGGGAAGGGGAACTAGGCAGGGCTGCCCACTTTCCCCCTTACTGTTTGCCATATACATTGAGCCATTGGCTAAAGCCATAAGGCAACATCCTAATATTCAGGGGGTCCCTTTAGGAGGGAGGAATTTTACCATATCATTATATGCAGATGACGTTTTACTAACACTCCTAGACCCTGAAAAGTCCATTCCTGGCTACAAGTGATAGATACGTTTTCAGAAATAGCCGGATACAAAATAAATATACAAAAAACAGAATTATTATCTTTAAATTTCACCCCTCGTAGTCTCTGAAGAACCAGATCCCTCTGAAATGGAGAAATAATAAGATTAAATATTTGGGTGTAAATATTCCCCAGAAACTGGAACATTTGGAAATGTTTAATTTAGAACCCCTATCCATAGAGATAGAGAATTTAGTTGGGAATTGGACACGTCAGGTATTATCTTTTTCAGCTCGAATACAAGCTATTTGGATGACCTTGTTTACTAAGATATTATATTATTTCCAGACTTTATCGATTATTCCATCACAATTCTACTTCGCATCCTGGGCTAGAATTTTTTCACGGTTTGTATGGGCTGGGCAGCAGCCAAGGGTCAGATGGTCTCTGTTATAGCTACCAGTGGCAAAGGGGGGGTTGTAATCTTCCAAACCTTAGAGATTACCATAAGGCAGTAACATGTAAAATAGTGATGACATGGATGAACTCTCAGGTAGAGAAACCATGGAAATATACTGAATTTATACTAAATGACCTTGTAAACATTATCCCTATTGTATTTGCCCCCAAAATTCTTATCCACAGTTACAAAACTTCACAATTTGAACCCGTTATACGTTAAAGGCTTGGTATAAGCTAAGGGTGTCTACTACATTAACTGAAGTTTTTGGTTATTTTAAACTAATCAGTACAGAAAGTGTATCTTTGGATATGGGTGCTGTTTGGGTCCATCAAGAATGGCAGAAAAAAGGTTTGCTTTCGTTATATCAAAATCTGGATGTAAATGGAGTATTGCCTTTTGCCACACTACAGGCAAAATATCAATTCCCCCATACACAACATTATAGATATTTGCAGATTTGGACATTTATACAGAAAGAATTAGCATTAAATACTCTGCCCTCTCTCATACCTATGTTGATGTCCCTTTTAATGGATGCTATAGAAGGCAGGGAACAAATTCATTTAATTGGACAAATACATAAAGCAATAAGAGACTTTTGGAAGGAATACACTGAGGATATCTTGGGGAGATGGAATAGAGAATTAGGGACTCAGATAACTTATGAAAAATGGCTGGAACCTATTCCTCATTCGATGAGAGTACCACAGTCATCATACTGGTCAGAATATATATGGAAATGTCATAGTAGATATTTTTATACCCCTGACAAAATTGCTAAATTTGTATCTGTGAGGCATGGCCTCTGTTGGAGAGTGTGTGGAGAAAAAATGGCAAATGTAACACATATTTTTTGTGCCTGTCCGAAAGTTACATAATACTGGATAGATATAGAAAAGAGCATACAGAATATTGTGGGACCAGAAATTCAATTATCCAATCAGATGATTCTGCTTTATATTGGGGAAGATGGAAAAGTTCCACCAAGTAGAAGTAAGTTATACTTGTACTTGGCAGCAGCTAAAAAGGTTATAACTTGCCTATGGCGAACAGCTAAAGTACCCACCCTCTCTCACTGGCATTCATTGATGACTGAGATATATTATCTAGAGAGAATAGTAGCTTCTAGAGCTGGAAGGATGTCACAATTTGAGCTCCAATGGAGGCCATGGGTTTTCTATATCTCGCCTCTGGATGAAGCATTTATTCCCTGATAGAGCCATATGAAAGTTACCAATTTTTGTAGGATATGAATTTTGATCTAGTGTCATTTGATATATAACAGAATGATGTTGTAGAAACATGAATTGCCATCCCGAAGAACATTCCATGTATTGTAAGACAAAAGAGCAATACTGTATAGATGAACTGTCAGATATATAACTATATAAAAAACAATAAAAATAAAGAATATTAAAAAAATAATAAAAAATCTACCGCAATCAGTCAAGAACCACTCCTCTCTGCTTTTTAAAACATAGGTGAGCCAGTCCGCCGTCAACCCCTGGATAACTAATTTTCTCCATTGCTCCAGTGTAGGTACTGTACCAGCCACCCAACTGATCTGGATACCTTGGCACACAACAACTAGGAGGATCCTAATCCACTTGGGGTAGAGACTCCACTCCTCCCTGTCTACCCTCTCCACATCAAAGAGAAGCAATAAGGGAGACACCTCTATATCTCCACCCCCATCACTAAAATCTCTCTGGCTATCCCATTCAAGTATGCAGCTAGGCATGGGCACTCCCAATAGTAATGATTGTAAGTTCCTCCACCCACCTTACATCTCCCACAGTTCGGATATGTTCCTGGGTAGAATCGATGAACAACACTAGGATGGTAATATAACCAGTGTATAAACTTACATTGCATTTCCTTAAATTTATTACAGATAAGGAGACCCATGTGTGAACCTAGAATTAGTTCCCAGTTACCCTCAGTAATTTGAATACCAAGACCTTGTCCCCACCAATGTTTATTTTTGTGGGAGCTACTGGGGAAAAACGTCCCTATCCTGTTTGGCGGCTCTCCCAATTAGCCATTTCTCCTTTATTCTAGCACCAAAGATTTCTTGTTCTAGGCTAGCGAGAGGCAAGTTAGCAATGGACACCCTTTCCATGTCCCTAATATAATTCCTTATTTGCAAAAAATCGGAAAAGATGGGACTGAGGGACCCTCAACCCCAGCTGGACTTCCTCAAAATTACGCATTCCATCCTGGGAGATTAGGTCCCCTAAACATGGGACACCTCTATCTTACAATATCTTTTTTTTTCCAGCTCTCTTTATCTCTGCCGCCTGTAACTCTCTCAGGCAGACCTTGCTCACCGCCACCTGCGCTACCACCTGCCTAAAACCCGCCCCCACTGGACAGACACTCCCCACCTACTGTACCTCAGCCCATCGAGTCTCATCCCACTCACCGGAGCCAAGGTAGGGCAGGGGATCAGGAGAGCCAGTGAATCGAGCCCGGCTTTGGGTGTGTGGCGGTGGAGCACGGGAGGTTGCCGTTGCCTATCTAGGGAACAGGGCTTTTTCATGTTGTGCAGATTCCCACTGGAGTGAGGACGTGCAAAGACGTCTGTGCACCATCGTGCTGACGTTCGCTGCTGCTCCACCCCATGATACAACATCACTTCTGCAGTGCTCCCGATCTCCATTGGGTGCCGCTGTGGAGTGATTCGAGGCCCACTACCCATCCCAGGAGAGGAAAGCATTCCTCCGGACACTCAATCCTCTCCCTCCTCAGTCAACCCCTGGCAGCCCGAGTCTGTTCCCGGATTCGGGTTGCCGGCGTGGTGCAAGGTGTGGCGTCCAGTGCCTCAACCCTCAGCACCACCGGGCCAGCTTTATCTTGCCACATCTTAAACCCCTGATCCTCCAGCCCTGGTAAAAAAAAAACAGGATTGCCCACCACTGGAAGCAATAAAGTATTTGCATATTCAGCACCCCTCCTTTTCTTAATGGTCTCTCGTGCCTCTAATACATTAATTACCAAAGGGTTCGGATTTTGTAATTGGCAGTAAGCCCTAAGACCTCCCTTAGCTAAGCAGGCCGAAACCCTACCCAGAAATCCATCCTCCTCTAGATCTAACCAAAAGGCTACCTTACTTCTATTTACCCAATTATGTATACAGCGGTATTGGACAGCTAAATAATAACCTTTAACATCGGGGAAATCTAACCCACCCTTGTCCTTTTTAGCTTTAAGTTTAGATAAACTAATCCTCAGCCTTTTGCCTTGCCAAATAAATGTTGAGAAACTGCGTTCCAGTCTTCTGATGTTCTTGTTTAATGGGCACATAGGAACCACCTGTAGGACATAGAGAAGTCACTGGAGTATAGTCATTTTAAGTAAATTAATTCTCCCCATCTAAGAAATGGGGAGTAACCCCACCTATTCAAATCTTTGACAACTGAATCAAATATCAGGGTATAATTCAATTGATACATCCCCCCGAGCTCCAAGCCCACATGGATTCCCAAATAGATAAAGGCTTTCTCAACCTTCTTCAGGCCCCAAGTACACTGATCTTTCCTTTATCCAAAAATAGAATTTCGGATTTATGATATTAAGTTTATACCCTGAGAAGGAAGCAAATTGGTCTATAATCTATAGCAAGGGCTGCACCGACTCCTCAGGCCTAGTGACAAAAAGCAGAATATCATCAGCATATAGTGTGATGGTATGCCGGCGTCCATCCCTACCAGGGATCCCATGGATTAAGGGACTGCTCTGCACTCTAATTGCCAGCGGTTAAACAGCTAGTGTTAACAAGAGTGGAGAGAGGGCACTCCTGTCTCTTGTCCCTCAGAGGTGGAACTCCTCCAAAGTGTGCCATTTACAAACACCGGGCTGTTGGGGCACAACAGAAGGCACTGACCAGCTCCACAAACCCATCTCCCAGTCCAAATCTGCACAAAACGGCCATCATGTAGGCCCATTGTATCCTATCGAAGGCTTTCTCGGCATCCATGGACAGCACGCACGCCTGACCAGGACACCGAGAGCCCCACCAGACAACATTCAACAATCTTTTCATATTGTAACAGGACAGTTTTCCTTGAATGAAACTGGTTTGACCTGGATGCACTATAGATGGCAACAGCTTTTCCAATCGAAAAGCCAAAACTTCAGTCATAATTTTACAATTGTAATTTAGAAAGGAGATGGGTCTATACGATGCACATTTGGTACCGTCCTTACCCGGCTTTGGTAATACACAGATGTTGGCTTCACAGCAGGTCCTAGTAGCCCCCTCACCTCCTCCATGAGATTTCTTAGTGGTCCGGACAGCTCTTTCTTTAATTCCTTATAATATTCGGCACCGAAGTCTTCTGGGCCAGCCGCCTTGCCCCTTCACAATGTCCCTATGGCTTTTAGCACCTCCTCTCTTGTAACTTGTGTGGCAAGTGCCTCTCTTTGCACTTCATCCACTGTTGGGATGAGTAACCCCTCCAAAAATCCTTCCATTAACCTCTCCAGTCCCCCACATTCCGCCCGATACAGCTGTTCATAAAAATCTTTAAAACACTGACAAATCTGGGTATCACCATGTTACTAGTGTATCAAACCTGTCTTTAATACCTACAACCTTTTAAGTTGTTCTTCCCCCATTCATTAAGCAAACCAAGAGTGGGCCTTACTTGTTGCCCTATTCATAAATCTTTTGTTCAGCAAACAGCAACCGCGACGTTGCATCCTCTGTGAGGCTAAGGTTTAAAGCTTCATGGGCAATCAAAAGCTCTCTCATCACTCCCACCCCCCACCCCACTCCTGACACCTTTTTCTCTAAGTCTCTGATTTTCTGCTCCAAAGCATCTATCTTTTTCTTCTGTGCCTTCTTACTTCTAGCCATATAGCTTATTATGACCCCACGCATAAAGGCTTTTCCCGCCTCCCAAAATGCACCCACAGTATCCACAGAGCTCTGGTTTGTTTCTACATATCCTTTCCATTGCTCCTTCAGATAATCCTGGAATTCCTTCCTAGTTAACAGATAATTTGGGAACCTCCGTCCTCCCTGGCCTCTGGTTTGTGGCCTTAAACTAATATCTAACTAAAGCTAGCATGGTTCGAGATGACAATTGGACTATGGTTCACATCTCCTTCTCTCCCGTATCATTCCCTCTGTATATTAATATAGTCTAATCAAGACCATGAGGCACGTGGGTGCGAAAAAAAAACGTATATTCTCTCGCCTTGAGATCTGCGGCATGCTATTTTAAAAGTAAAAGCAAAAATGCTAACATGCCTGTTATTTATGAGTTTGTAAAATTGTGATGTATTGTTTTTTGTACCTTTTTTGTAACTTGTGTTGTCATAAACGTATATTGTAATAATTTTGTATAATGTAAACAGGTAAGCCTTGTGAACAGCGATTTTCAGAACCCTAATGGCTATATCACTGTATAAATAAAATTTTACCATACCATACCATGTGTCCACAAAATCGAAGTCAGCCAATCCCAGATTCCATTAAGACGTTGCTTTCACTGCCCTATGCCTTGCACCAGATTAGCCCAGTTTGGGATCTACCACACAGTTGAAGTTACCCCCCCATAATTAAATTGGTAAACTGTTCCCTATTCAAAATGTCCAAGATTTTCTGATAAAACTAGGGTCAAATAGGGTTGTAGACACTTCCAAAAGTAACCTGCTGGCCCTGTACTTCACCTACTACAAACACAAATCTGCCCTCCGTGGGGTCTTTCACTATCCTGTGGAAAGAAAACAGAAAATTCTTGTGTATTAATATAGCTAACTCCTCTTTTGTGGGATGATTAAGAGGACATGTGGCATTCACTACCCCCCCACCCTCCACGAACTTAGAGTATTCCCGTGGGGTCAGATGCGTTTCCTGTAATAATGCTACCATGGTATTTTTTCTTTTGAGAGCCACCAGAATTTTAGAATGCTTTGCAGGAGTAGCAAACCCTTTCACATTCCATGATATAATTCTATCCCCTCTGATATTATCCATAGTCAGTGCATTGAACTTCCCTTACCATCCACCTGTACATTAAGAATATGCATATTACATACGTACATTGAGCACATCAATATTAGGCCTCCATATCTGAGCAGAAAGAAGTACAACCCAGAACAAGCTAACTTGCCAACAGACAAATCCTATGGTTAGTAGAAACAAATAAAACAGATAAACACTGAACAGTCTCCTCTTCCCTACATATCCCTCCCTTACCACCCACCCCCAAACTCGGATGATGATCTTCCAAATAAAAGACTCAGGTTTATCCAAGTTTTCCCCCTTTCTCCCATCCATTTATTGGTAAAAGGAAAAGAGAACAAACCATAATCGGATCCCGTACGCCCCCCCCTACCTTTACTAAACCCAAAATTGCATACTCTATGCTAATAATGCAGTTCTAATCATCAGCTACCCTGTTTTACAGCAGAACACCAACACAATTATATTGAACATAGTAAACAGAACCCCCAGTATCCTCCTCTGCACTCCTTCGAGTATGTGGGAGGTGGTCAACCAACCCACTGTATGGCCCAGCCCCCCCCAAAAGGGACCCCCATCTAGTCACCCACTAATCGGAGGCAATCAGGACCCCAGACCTCATTAACATTTCTGCACTAATTTATAAAGCCAAAAGGATCATCCTCGGCCTCCATAAGGACCATTTCACACACAGACCAGGGAGAGCCACAAGCTTCATCATATATGGTCCCTTTTTTGAAAGCAGATTAATTATTGTGAGACTCCACCACCACCCCATGACCATCCTACTATACGGGGCCGAAAATACCTTTTGTTCCACACCGCTCCCCAGCTGAGAAAGAAAGAAAGAAAAGAAAAAAAAAAGAGAAACCTATCACATCCCTCTCTTAACCCCACCTCTTATTTTTTCCTCACAAATGACCCTTGTAAATCCAATAATCCTGGCAGGGCCCAGGACTAGAGAAAGGAGGCAGCCAGCACCATCACCATCACATGCAAGCCCCCACCCCCTACTGACCTGGTCGTCATCTTCCGAGTCTTCATCTGCTTGTTCAGGCATCATCTGTCCTTCCATTCAACGGGCACCAGGGCCCTTCTAATATTTAGCCTTCTCCCTGCAGACAATTCCTAAGTCCACTGAAGATAGACAAAAGATTCTCTGAGAACTAAAGCTGCACATTTTGAGACTCGTCAGCGCCCCAGCCAAGCCCAACTGTATAAAGAGAGGGCAAAGAAGTCTTTGTCCGCTGGGAAGTAAACCAAGTCAGTGCCGGGAGGACCAATGCCCCATATCGTGGTGAACCATGTGCTGTGGGGTAGCCAAAACACACTTACTCCTCCATAGGGCGCTGTGAGTAGCAGACAATCTACAGTCAATGAACCAGGCAGTGCAGTAGACAGATGATCCCCCGGCAACTACGGCCACATCGGAAGAAGTGCCACACTAAGGCAGAAACAGTCAAAAAACAGCATCCAGATGCTCACTTGTCCATGTTCTTCCAATCCCATTCTTCAGTGAACATTCTGAGTTTCTCTGGCACCCAGATTGAATAAGTAGCTCCTTCTGATTTTACTTTTACCACCACTGGGTATGCCATAAAGAAGACCACATTCTCTGAGTATGTTCATGTGAGCACTGAATTACTCTCTTTCTTTTGGATTTGGGCAGACAAGTCCTGATGTATAGTGATTTTGGCCCCTCCATAAATTATCTCTTTCTTTTTCCTGTAGGCCACCATTACAGCCTGGCGGTCTCCAAAGTGGTGCAGGTGAAAAATTATCTGTTGGGGAGGCTGATCCACAGTCGGACGCATTGCCAAAGCTCGATGAGCGTGCTCAATTTTCAGCTTTCCATTTTTTGGGTTCTATCCCTAAAAGCTTCGGTAGTCTCTCAGTGCAAAACATCAGGGACACTACTACCTTCCTTGCCTTCGGAAGACCTCGGATGCGGAGGTTACTCCTTCTGTTATAGTTCTCCTGATAGTCCAGGGCCTCTTTGAGCTCCTCAAGGTCACTTTCGAACCACGCCAGTTTGTCCACAACAGACCTCGTGGAATCTTCCTCCTCTGAAACTCTTTGCTCTAGCTCAGAGATTCTCTTGGAGTGCTGATCCAGTTCTGCGGCTAAAGCTGCAATCTGTTCTTCTAAATGATCAAGTCTTGGATTCAGCCCAATCAATATTTGCTCTGTGACTGCTTTGCTGATGAGTGCTATTTCCGACGCTGATAAGGAGATCAGGGCTATATTGCTGCTGCCTGCACCACATTGTTGGGCCATTTTCTTGATGTTTTTGACTGTTTGTCTGGTCAGTTTGCCAGGAACTCGGTACTCTTCCATTTTGTGTATGATCCTCTGCAATTTGAATTATTTAAATGCTGCTTAAAAAGTTGCTGAAAATAACTTTATATTCAGCGTGGAGTGGAGCACTGGAGGTTTGCGTGTTTCTCGGTTAGCCGCTCATGAGCACCTCTCTACCTTTTTTTTTTTTAGTCTTTGGTAACCGGGTAAGGCCCACTAGGCAAAAGTACCCATTTTCAGGGGTGACCTGGGAGCACTAGGCAGTTAAGTGACTTGCTCAGTCACACAGTGTGCAAGTGGAGGTTGTGAGAATCAAACCCAGGTCTGGTCTGCTGGATGTATCAAGCTTGTTCACAGCTCATTACTCTAACCTCCAGGCTATACTGCCAAGACCTTGTCTTTTAATGAATATGGCTGCACCCCGCCTTGATTGCTTTTTAATGAATACTGAATTGTGGATTACATTTTTTGTTTTCTGTTTATATTGTCACGTTTTTATGTACAGTGCCTACAGCCTCTGGGATGGGGTGCTTTGAAAAAAAAAACTTACTGTCTAATTAGCAACCAGGTACTGTATATATCAATAAATAAGAAGAGAAGTCCTTTTTACAGACTGCAATTTGCTGGCCAGCATTTAAGCAACTGCTGAGCACCCTCTTCAAACCCCAGCTTATGGCTCAGCGAGCTGCAGGTTTTTTAGCAGCAAAAAAGCATGGAGCTATTGACTGGCAGGAGCAGCTGGTTTGAATTTTCCAGGACTTCAGCAACGCATCAAGGATGCAAAGGAAGGGCTTTGTTGCTATGTGGCATCAACCCCGAGAACTTGGAATCTATCACGTTCTTTTGATGCTGGCTCGGATTAAAACTGCCTATGGGGGGAGGCGTGGCTTAGCAGCTGAATGGAGCAGATGCTCCTTTACTGAGCTCCGTGGGAGTTGAACCCTAAATTATATATAATAGTTATTTTTTGGCTGCTTAACTGTAATATTTCTTCTCCTTCTATATGCTGGAGACCTGGGAGCTACAGAGATGGGTAAACTGAAAAAGTTAGTGACTTCCGCTGACTTTTTTAACCCTAAACCAGCTTAGCAATGGGATGGACAGCCTATACAGCCTGAAGAAGCCTCGGGTGCCAATAGTGTTAGCAGCAACGAGGTATCCCTTGCAACAGTCCACTCAACTTTGATTCTGCTCATTAGATATGGACAAGAAACTTGATACTCTCTCACCTAGTGTTAGCTCCCTAGAAAAGCAAGTGGACATTGTGGAGCAGAACCTTCAACGAGTTGATGGCTTAGCTCTTAAATCTGCGAACATTGCAGCTAAACTGATTAAAGAAAACTCCCTGCTCCACTCACGTCTGGAGAATGTGAAAAACCAGACTAGGGAGCGGAATCTCCGAATCATTGGGCTTCCAGAAGATGTAGAAGGCAAGGATCCTCTGAAATTCGCACAGACTTTTTTGCAGCAAATCCTAGGGTTGTCTGAAGAGGAACCTGCAAGTGCCCTTGAGAAAGCCTATCGGATTACCCCCCACAGAACTGTTGAGGGTTCTACGGGCCCTAGAATCTTTTTGGTGGTATGTAACGGGGTGGGAGTTCGGGATCGCATACTGGGCAGAGCCAGAAGGAGGAGGCACCTTCACTATGAAGATGTGGATATTTCAATATTTCCGGACTTTTCCTTCTCGACAAGGCAAAGAAGGAAGGCTTTTGATCGGGTGCGTTCTGTGTTCTGACAGCTGAAAATTCAACATCAGCTCATTTTCCTAGCCAAGCTTAAGGTCCACTTGAATGAGCGCACCTATCTTTTCAATGAGCCCTCAGATGCGGATAAATTGGTTGCACTGATTGGAAAGGATATTGCTGAAGGTGAGAGGTCCTCGTCTGAGGGAGGAAATGAAGAAGTGGATTGATGTTATTATAGTCTCAATGGTTTGGAATTTTCTCTGAGTGTGTGTGTGTGTGTGTGCAGGGGCCCTTCCCTGGAGGGATCAGCTGGACTATTACTGCCATTCATGAAGTCACTGTGCTGAACTAAGCTGTGATTTTGGCAGACTGAACTTTCTCTACCCTTGCCCCCTTGATGGTGAGCTGTCGTGGGGGGGGGTATTTTTGGCATGTCTACTCACTGTTAGTGTGGACTGTAGCTTTGGACATTGCTTTGATATTTTATTTTTACTTCACAATTCTGCTCATGTTGCTGCTCAGCTTCTGGGGGAGGATTGGAGGATTGTTTTGCCTTGGGAGCAGGGCGGCAGTGCATAGTTCTGCAATTGTTTATAATGTATTAAATGCAGCCTAATCGTTCTCATGACTGCTATATATAGTGACAGTCACTGTTCTAAATGTTATTCAGTTTTACTTTTGGGTTCATATTCGTGGATATCCTATGCTATAGCGTTTTACTATAGCCTAGTTTTTCAGGGACACTGCAGGGTGCTTCACCTGTTCGTAAACATTTAGCATTACCTCTCTGTTATTGTATAATTTTGTCCCTGTATTGCTCTGTGCTGCGATTAGCCTTCATATAACTGAGTGTTAACTCTTGTGTGTATGGACTTTCATTGTTGTACTTCCCCCAATGATCTACCGCATGGGAGGGAAATCTAGTTTATCCTAAATGTGAGACATAATTATCCTGTTTATTTCATGTATCCCTCTATATTTGAATGCTATTGTAAGTGTTCAGTCTGAAACTTATAAATAAATACAAAAAAAAACTGCCTATGGTGGGAAAACTTCCATTTATTCTGACCTGACAAAGACAGGCAAATGTTTGTTTAAAATTTGCATTCAGATTCTGAGTGAAACTGGGACTTTAAGGATGCTAAGTGGTATTATGGAGAGGTATGGCAATTAGTGCTGCAGTGTTGTTGTTGTTTTTTTTTGTTTATGTATTTATTTAGGGGCATAAAACATGCTGCATTGCTGTATGGGTATAACTGCACACCATCGACCCCATGGCCACGTTTAAGATGGTGATCTGTCTGGTTATGTTTCCCTGATGTCTAAAAAGACTGGAAAAGTTGCTCTGCATACTCTTTCTTTATGCCAGCAGGCTCCAGAACATCGATTCTGGGTGCACAATGAAAGGAAAGGGGCCACAATGCATGTTTTATTTCAGCACATGGGGGGTACTGATCTGCTGACTGGACTACTTCGGCACAAGTTTCAGACTTGTTGCTTGGACGCATTGCTAATCTGTAATCGGGGGATTCCCCATGCACTGACCACTCATAATATCAAATGCTTTCTCCTTTGTCAGGATGGATAAATTATGGTTACAGTGGCTGTAACAGTTCTGTAACTGTAGCTGTGATTTATTTTTTGTAAAGAACAGTTCAGTGTTATTAGTGAGCAATTTCTAATACTGCAACAGTTCTGCTATTTGCAGATTCATTACATTTTACATTTCTGTTGAAAACTGTATCTTGAAGATGCACACTTAATTTCTCACAGCTGAAGGAAAACAACATTGCATCCGTGATACATGGGCTTCTTTGTGCGCTAATAAAATTTAATGGCACGTTCTAGGTTGCGGGCTACAGTTCCAGTTCCTATGTTGCATAAATGCGGTTCCTAATATCTGGTTTTCTCCCATATGTACAGTAGTTGAGAAACCAGAGAGCTAATGAAATCCTACCACTGAATGATGTGTGTACATAATGTATGCATGAATGTATTCTTTGCATTTCTGAGATACTTGCATTGTCTTTGATGTCATCAATAAATTACGTTTAAAAGAATCTAAGTATCTATATCAATATAAAAACCTTCTTCCACTACATAAGTGAGAAAAGGAAGTCTAAGGGAGGTATAGAGAAAATGATTGGTGGTAGTGGTGGTGGTGGTGGGGAGGTAACTGTACAGGACATCACTGAAAAGGCAAACATCCCACATGAATTTTTCAGCTCAGTCTTCACAGTGGAAACATGAGGTCCACGATCTGAGAGCAGGGTTAGGTTCAAGGGGAAATGGAGCAAACGTTGGTGTGGGAGAGGTTACCGAGGTTCATCCTAAAAGGCTGCAGGGCCTGAATGCAAACAAATCCCCAGGCCAGAAGGTTTTCACCCGGGTACTAAAGGAGGTGGCACTAGTTCTGGCACGGCCACTGTTGCACCTACTCAATTGCTCCCTGCAATCGGAGGTGGTGCTTGAGGACTAAACAGTGGCAGATGTGGTACCACTGTATTGCAGCGGAGCGTGGGCTGACCTTGGGAACTATAGCCCACCAAGTCTGACAGCCATAATTTAGGTGTGGTCAGTGCAGTGGATTTCCTGGAGTTGCTTGGCTTGCAAGACAAAGGGCAGCATGGTTTCATTCAAGGACAGTCGTGTAAAACTAATATGATCAGCTCCTTTAAATCAGTGACACAGGTGGTGGACAACATGAGGCAGACGGTAGTGGATATACTTTATCTGGACATCAGTAAAGCCTTTAAATCTGTGCTGCATCAGAGACTGTTTAGGAAGTTGGGGGACATGGGGATAGGGGAAGAACTGGCAGGGTGGATCCGGAGCTAGCTTAAGGGGAGGACCCAGAGGATAGTCCTAAATGGAAAATTCTCAGGGTCAGGCAAGCCACAAGTGGGGTTCCCCAGGGCTCTGTCCTGGGACCTACACGTTTTAACATTAGATATAATGGTAGGGGAAAACGATAAGGTGTGTCTGTTTGTGGATGACACCAAACTTTGCAGAAGAGTGGACAGTGCAAAGGAGTCAAGAATATGGAAAGGCTGGAATGCTGCTCAAAGATATGGCAGCTCAGGTTTAGTGCCTAAGATGTGCAAGTCCATAGTGGCCAGTGAGGAGGGGGTCAAAATCAATCATGAAAGAGAACCTGGCTAAACTTGAAAGGTGGTCGAAGGTATGGCAATTAAAATGTAATGCCAAAAAATGCAAGGTGAAGCACAAGGGGCAAAAAATCCATGCACTGAATATAGGATGGGGGAAGACAGTAGTGGAATACACTGTAGAGAAAAAAAAGACTTGAGAGTAATATCAGACAGTCTGAAGGCATCAACATAATGCAACCGGGCAGTGGGCAGGGCAAATAGGATGCGTGGGTGCACAGGGAGTGAAGCTGCTAGCAGAAGGGAGGTGCCACTGCCACTTTATAGGTCACTGGTTCGGCCTCAGCTGGAGTACTGTGTGCAGTTTTGGAGTCTGCATCTGAAGGACAGAACAGGGCAGAGGCAGTGCAGAGAAGGGTAACCGAGATAATCCAGAGACAGCTGGAAAGGATATGCAAAGAGTTTAGCTGCTCTGAACATGTGAATGCTTGAGACAAGAAGGGAAGGAGGGGATATGACAGAAACATACAAATACCTCCCGGGGAGCAGAACTTTTGCAGCTGGAGGCACTATGCATGTGCACAGAGGCGGGTTCTGGTGCCATGCGTTTTTTTTGGGTTTTTTTGCAGTTAATTTATTATGTAAAAGAAAAAAACAAACATTATACATTTATGTACATATACAATACAAATTCAATGATCCAATGAATTAATACAGTAAAAAAATATGCAGATGAAACTTAATTGGCAATGCATACTGTATAGCAATATAGAAATGGATTGCAATGCATTAGTCTTTGTATTACTTACTGACATAGTCAGTCAATGCATAAAACATATAGATGTACTGTATTGTAGAAAAGGAAAATAAAATAAAGAAAAGGAAACCTAGTTTTGTATATAAACTACTAAACACTATAATACAGGAGAGAATTGCAACAATAAGAAAACAATAATATGAAAAGAAGTTTTGGTTATGAAGGGTGAATAAGTCTGAGAAAACCTATTATACTGAGTTTTGTATGTAATTTAAAAAGTCCTGCCAACAGAGCCTAAACTCATTCAGTCAGTCTTGTGCTAGATATGAGCAGCACTCCAAGGCAGCAGCATGTGTAAGATTATTTAGAATGACTGTCAATGTGGGTGTTATCTGGGATTTCCAGCGCATTAAAATTAATCTTTTGGCTTGCATGAATAATATGTGTAACCAACTATGCTAATGTTTAGATAATTTTATGTTCTCATTATTAACACCTAGCAAAAAGCATCTAGGTGCGAATGGAATGGAGTGTCCAATAATACTGGAAGCTACCTGGTGGATGGACTGCCATAGTTTGGAGACTGGATTACATAGCCAGAGTATATGAAGCAGGTCTCCATCAGGTGAATTACAACACCAACAGTGGTGATCAGGGAGTAAACCCATTTTATAAAGAAGCGATGGAGTTCTGTACCAAAAATGAAGAATTGTATACTGAATAAGCATGCTACATGCATCTATGAAAGTATTGTGGCAGAGTCTCCAACATTCATCCCATTAAGAATCTGTAATATTATCTTTTTGACACTGTAATCCATTTATTTTTGGCAGAGAGGGACTGATTCAGTAATGAATCTCTAATTTGTTTGTAAATTCTACTAATCAAGCCTGAAGAAATATTGGTCCATATCTTGATATAGGAGGAAGCAGAGGGGGACCTATTAGATTGTTGTATAACAGGAGGAATAGCAGAACATATTTGTAAATATTTCCAGAATTCTTGTCTTGGTATATCC
Organism: Neoceratodus forsteri; assembly: GCA_016271365.2. Lineage (NCBI taxonomy): Eukaryota > Metazoa > Chordata > Ceratodontiformes > Ceratodontidae > Neoceratodus > Neoceratodus forsteri. The sequence continues at coordinate 435,809,375 of CM057459.1, read as the reverse complement.
CATTTAGTTTGTAGGTTACTGTAGGAGTCTATTGTGTTATAGTTTACAGATAGGATATCTCCCAAAAAGAAAATGTTTCTATGTTTCTATAATGTGCTGAATAGTGGTTTTCCTTCAAGGGAAATTTTTGGGTTCCCCCAGATAGGGATACAAGGCATAGGGGGTAGGACTGGTTTTAAGCCATTTATGCATTTTGAACCAGTAGTGTGTTGACGTGGAGACAGTGGGATGCTTCCTTAAATTTGAAGTAGGGGTTAAAAATATAAAGCTGGTGGGAATCTGTCCTGAAGCCGAAGAGGCTTCCATGTCGAGCCATAAATACAGGTTACTCACCTGTAACAGGAGTTCTAGGAATGGTATATGTTGTTCATCCACACTTATTGACAGGTTCCTTGCCGCTTTAAATCTTGCCGGAAGGTCTTCAAGCTGGCTCCTCCCACCCACCCGGGTGGTAAAACTCGGCCCGCCTTACGACGCGAGATCTGGCCCGCTGGAAGCTCAGGGTTGTTACTGGCCGGAGAAACAGAGTCAGGATGAACAATATACAACATTCTAGAACCCTGTTACAGGTGAGTAACCTGTACTTAGGACATGGATATGTTGTTCATCCACACTTATTGGCAGACTCCTAGCAGTTCTCCGGGAGGAGGGAGGCAAGGCGCACACCCCGATACTTACTTAGGGAATAAAGACTGGAGAACCGAGGCCCCAAAACCAGCATCCCGGCGTGACTCAAGGTCGATGTGGTAATGGGTAATAAAGGTGTGTGCTGACTTCCAGGTAGCAGCCCTGCAGATATCCTGGATAGGGACGCCCTGAAGCAGCCACTGATGCAGCAGTATGACGGGTAGAATGAGCTCTTATCCCTCTGGGAGGCTCCCATGCCCGCCAACTTATAGCAGCGATCTATGCAGGAGGTGACCCACCTGCCTATCGTCCGCTTGGCTGCAGGTCTGCCAGATCGGCTTCAGCGTAGGTGACAAACAGCTGGCGAACCTCTCCCAATTTCAGCCGTGCGCTCCTTATAGTTGCGCGCGCCTTCTAGGGTCCAGAGTATGGAGCCTATATTCGGCCCGAGGTGTGATTGGGGTAGAACACCGGCAGAGTCAGCACCTGGTTAAGGTGAAACTCCCACACCACCTTCTCGGAAGGAATTTCGGTGGGGGCGGGACAACCTTGTCCCTGTGGAAGACCAGGTAAGGAGACTCGGGCAAAGCGCCTGGAGCTCTCCCATCCTTCTGGCTGACTGGATAGCCACCAAGAAGGCGGTCTTCCACGACAGGTGAGCGAGATCACACCTGTGCATTGGTTCGAATGGCTTGCCCATGAGCTTTGCCAGTACCAGCAGTAAATCCCACGGAGGTGGAGGTTCTCGCACCGGAGGGGAAATGTGATCAAGGCCTTGAAAAGCATCCGACCACCTTTTCCTGCACCACCGACTGCTCCTCGCCCGCGCCTGGTAGGCAGAGATGGCTGCCAGTGCACCTTTTAGGGTCGCCGACCTAAGCCCTTGACTAGAAAGGGACTATAAATAGTCCAAAATGCTTGCCACAGAACAGGAGGAAGGGTCTAAGCCCTGCCCTGACACCAAATGGAGAATCTCTTCCATTTGAAGGCCGCGATTTTTCTGGTCGACTTACGGGACGCCTCAACAACATTGAGGACCTCGCCGGAAAGACCCAAGGCCTGGAACTCTAGCCGCTCAGGAACCAGGCCATCAGGTGCAGGGATTGAAGGTCCGGATGGAACACCTTCCCCTGATTGACTGAGAGCAGGTCCGGGCGAGCTGGAAGCTGCCTCGGGAGCCTGGAGCTGAGGCTGAGGAGATCTGGGTACCAGAACTGGCGGGGCCAGTCTGGGGCTATCAGGATCACCTGCGCCTTGTCCCTCCTTGCTTTGAGAAGCACCTTGTGAATCAAGGGAAATGGGGGAAAGGCGTAGAAGAGGCCCGGGGTCCACAGCCTCGAGAAGGCATCCCCCTGCAGCGAGCCCTGCTGAGGGGGGCGGGCATGAAACAGCCTCAGCTTCGCGTTCTCCCTGGAGGCAAACAGGTCCACCTGAGGTGTGCCCCAGTGGGAGAACAGATCTTGTACTACCTCCAGCAGGAGAGACCACTCGTGAGATGAAGCCCCTATCTGGCTCAGGGCATCGGCCAGGGTGTTGGAGGCTCCTGCCACATGAATGGCTAGGAGATCCACCTCCAGGCTGCGCACGAGTGACCAAATGCGGAGAGCTTCCTTGCATAGAAGCATGGAGCGCGTCCCGCCCTGGCGGTTCAGGTAGTACATGGTCGTGGTATTGTCCACCTGGACTCGGACCACTTGACCCCGGAGAAACGAACAAAGGCGGTGAGAGCTAGGCGGACCACTCGGAGCTCCAGCAGGCTGATGTGGCATCGGGACTCCTGCGGGGACCAGAGGCCGTGCACTCGGTGTTCCCCCAGATGGGCACCCCAACCCATCAGAGAGGCATCGGTCGACAGAGAGACCATCGGCTCGGGGCGGACAAATGGGATGCCCTCCTGCAGATGGAATGGAACGGTCCACCACTGGAGAGCGTTCCACATCTCCTGGGTCACTATCACTAGCTGGTCCAAAGGATCGCAGCGTTCTGACCACTGGCTGGCCAGTCCCCACTGAAGGGGACGCATGTGCCAGCGCGCCCAACGGACCACGCTGGTATAGGCCGCCATCAGACCCAGAAGGCGCAGGAAGTCCCGGGCAGGGCGCGATTGCCCAACCAGAAATGACTGGGCAAAGGAGGTAAGAACCTCGGCCCTGTCCGCCGGGAGCCGTGCTCTGGCTCGAAGAGAGTCGAGCTGTGCCCTGATGAACAGGATCACCTGCTTCAGCTCGAGTTCCGACTTGGCCTCGTTGATGAGAAGGCCAACTTGAGAGCAAACCTGGAGGGCCAGATCTCTGGACCGCTCCACCTCCCGTCTGGAGGAGGCTGCTATCAGCCAATCGTCCAGGTAAGGGTACACCCGGACCCCTCGGCACCGCAGGAATGCTGTCACCACTGCCATGCATTTGGTGAAGACCCTGGGAGCTGGAGATAAGCCAAAGGGCATGGCTTGGAACTCGAAGAGGGATCCCTCCGCCCGAAAGCGGAGGAATCTCTGTATGTGACGGACGGATAGGGACGTGAAAGAACGCGTCCTGTAGGTCCAGAGAGCAGAACCACACGCCATGTTCCAGAGATGGTATTATCTGCACCAGAGTGACCATCCTGAAGGTTCGAGACCTTAGGAACTTGTTCAGGTCATGTAGGTCGAGAATGGGGCGCCAGCCCCCCGTCCGTTTCGGAACCAGGAAATACCTGGACACGAACCCCGGGTCTGAAGGGGGGTCCTCCACCTCCGTGATCACCTCCTTTTGGAGGAGGAGAGCGATGTCGGCTCGGCGAGCCGCCAGTGAGGCTGCGGACCCCGAGGCCCCCCAAGGAGCGACGGCTCTGAAGGGCGGGGCCTGCTCGAATTCCAGAGGTAGGCCTTTTCCCACCACCTCCAGTACCCACCTGTCTGTGGTAACAGCGGACCAGGCGGAAAGGAAGTGTCTGAGCCATCTCCACGGGGAAACAGGGTGAGGTGACAGGGATGGGGGCGACACCCCTCAGCCCTGTCACTGGGCAGGCTTGGAGGAGGGACCGGCCGAGGGACCTCCTGGGCCTTTACCTCCCTGCTTCCTGTTGGAGGAAGCCGATGGCTTGGGTTTGGGATACCAAGGTCGAGCCTGCTGGCCCTGAAGTTGCTGGCCGGGCGCTGGGCGCAGAAGGATGAAAGGGCTTAGGCTGTGGCTTGCGGCCTTTGTCCTTCTGAGCGGAAGAGACCGAGTCCAGGGTAGCATTGGACTTCTCGATCCTCTGCAGGTGACCTTCCACCCCAGGGCCGAAGAGGTCAGTCCCCAAAAAGGGAACATCCGCCAACTTGTGCTGGGTATCCGAGGTAAAGGTGGATATCCTCAGCCAAGCCCAACAACGCATGGCCACTGCGGCCGCCACAGACCTGGCACATGAGTCCCCGATGTCTAACGCAGTCTGGAGCTGCTGTTTGGCCACTGCCCTGCTCTGGTCCCGCACCTGCCTGACCGTAGTCTGCAGATCTGTGGGAAGATGAGGGACAACCTCATCCAGGGAGCCCAACAGGGCGTGAGAAAAGTGTGCCATGAGGATGGCAGAACTGGCCTGACAAAGGCCGAGAGAGGACGCAGCATAGACTTTTCGCCCGGCATAATCCAATTTCTTGGATTCCTTGTCGGGAGGTTTGTCCACATCCCTGGTGTTCCCGCACGGAAAACGCTGTCGGTATCCAACCTCGGCCGAGGGGTGTTCCGAAAAACCGGACAGGGAACCAGTAGGGACCGCATACTTCCTGGCCAACCTGGCCGAAGGCGCAGGGCAGGAAGCAGGACGCTGCCAAAGTTCCAAAGCCGGACCCACTATGGCTTCGGCCACCGAAAGGCCTCCGTAGGAGAATCCCCTCGGTCCAGAATCTCCGTGAGGGGATACCTGGCCCGTTTTGAAACGGGTTCGAGCTTCATCCCGGTGGACTCCGAGATGAGTCGACGCAACCCTAAGAAGGACGAAGGGCTATCGTCCATTGACTGCCCTCCTAGGACTCCAAGTCCATGCGCTTGGAGAAGAGGAGGAACCATCATCGGACTCAGAAGAGTCCTCAAAGAGCTGCTCGGCCTGAGCCACCCTTCACCTGCCGAGGTTTATTGGGAGTGAGGGTGACAGACAGCATGGGCAAGCAACCCAAAGCACTCAAGAATTTTGGTCGGAGCCCCAACTAATGGCTGTGGAGGTGGAGGTTCCACCAGAATTGGTGGGGCTATGGAATTGGCCGAACAACCGGCCTGAGAACAGGCTCCTCGACTACAACGAGGGGTTGTTTCGGCTGCTCCGGTGACAGCCACTTAATGGCCGGGGAAGACGACTGGGTCGGCTTATTCCCAGTCAAAAGGAGCTGTTGCCACATAAGTTCCTCGTACCTCCAACGCAACTTGCGCCGAAGCCTCCCCTCGTCCGAGGAAGAGCGGGCCCGCTTGCCGTGGTGCCGAGACCGAGACCGCCTATGGCGGCGGGATCGGTTGGACCGCGAGGATGTCCGAGACCGAGAGTCTCGACTAGGCCGAGGAAGGCGAGGAGAAGTGTCGGAAATCAGCACTCCCCTCGGCTCGGACGATCCCACCGAAGGCTCCGGAACCGGAGGCACAGACGAGCAGACGGGATCCTCAACTCGCACCGGGGGAACCGGGGAGAGGGGATTCTCAGCTTCTCCAGCCGACAATCCGTCTAACGGGTCGAGAAAAATCTCGACCGCGTCGACGGGAGTCTCGGTCAACTGGCCTGACGGGGACACCGTGAAGCCAGTGGCCGAAGCTGAGGGGTCGACCGAAGTCGACTGTCGACAAGGGGAGGGGGATCTTTCCCGCTCCCAAGAGCGTCGACAGAGAGACTTACTTTTGCTCTTTTTGGACCTGGAAAAAGGTCCCGAAGATATTGGACCCTCACCCTTGGTCGAGAGGGTCAGACAAAGCTCCTTAAAAGATGCCGAGTACGAGGCACCGAGAGAGACCGGGACAAATGCCGCAGCCGAGGTAGAAGCAACCCGCGCCGCCTCCTCTTCAAGGGCGATCATCTGCTCTAGCTGATCCACCGAGCCCGCCGCCGCGGACACCGCCAATCGGGCCTCTTTAGATTTCACCGGTGGAATTCTTTTCTCGGGGCGCCCCAGTTGTAATCGGGCAGCACGGTCTTCGAGGACATAGGCCGGAAAGGAAGAGCACAAGCCGCCCGCTAGCGCAGCAGTGGGATTTCCGCCAGACGCCGGGCGACCCGGTTCGTGGAACGGACCGGGTCGCTGGGAAGGGTCGGCTAGGGGCAGAAGGATTGAGCGCCCCTGCGGCTGCCTCTCCAGGGGAGGGGGCTTGATGCTCGGAGCACGAGCGATCCCCGGGCGGAGGCTGGGAGCGCGACAGCCACCGCACACGAAAAGACACTTTGGAGGTGGGACAGGACGCCAGGCGCCATTGCACGCCCCGCCTCCTGGAAAAACGGAAAATGGCTGCCGTCGTCTCTATGAAGCCCGGGCCAAGGCTTCACTCAGCCCCCAGCCGCCTCCGACTCCAATACAGGTCCTGCGGGTGCTGGCTCCTCGCATCCCGGGTAGCCCCGCCGTGGGGGCTAAGCCACGGGGCTTCGGAGGGCTCGAGGCCGTTCTGGGGGGTGGAAGCTGTCGGCCCGTGACCGGGCGGATATCCTGGACGACCAGGCAGGAGGAGAGAAAAAAAGAAAATAGAAAAAAAAAAGAAGAGCACAAGTCGCAGGCCTGCGGGTCGTGCTCAAGGCCCAGGCAGTAGACGCACGTGGAGTGCGGATCCGTCCCAGACATCTTCTTCCGGCAGGCACCTCCAAACCGAGTCGACGTCCATCGCGAGCCAGAGGAGAAGAAGACCAAGTCTCTTTAGCAAAAACTTTTTGATTTCAACTTTCGAGTATTAGGAACAGTCTTAAACGCAGCGTTAAGGAGGGAACCTGAGCTTCAAGCGGTAAGGAAGATACTGGCCATGATGCGAGCTAAGAGTTTTACCACCCGGTTGGGTGGGAGGAGCCAGCTTGAAGACCTTCCGGCAAGATTTAAAGCGGCAAGGAACCTGCCAATAAGTGTGGATGAACAACATATCCACGTCCCTAGAAAAGAGAGTTATAACTGGGTTTGGAAAACCATTTAATAGTTTGTGAAGCTCTAAACACCCAGAGGTAAGCTAGAAACCAGGGTAGGCCAAAACCACCTTGGGACCAATAACAGCGTAGTTTTATACAATTAAACCTAGTGATATTGCCTTCCCACAGAAAATCTCCTATAATCTTGTCGATTCTGGAAATAAGAAAGGAAGAGATTTTTAACATGATATTAGTGAATAAGTATATCATCTTCGGAGTGATATTCATTTTAACAGCCGTGATTTTACCTGAAAGAGACAAGTTTAAGGTTTTCCACCTCTCTAAGCTTGTTTTAATATCTGATAATAGAGGAGAGAGGTTTATGTCCCAGATTTTATCAAAATTAGGTGATATTTTTATCCCTAAATAGGTGATACCCTGCGAGGCCCAACGGTAGTCGAGAAAATTGTTCACAGTAGGTTTACAGTGATCATTTAATGGTAATACCTCAGTTTTTTGATGGTTAACTGCCAACCCAGAAAGCTTAGTAAATGTATTAAATATATGGGTAACTGGTTGAACAGCTGGCTCTAAGTTTTCAAGTAGTATAAGCACATCATCTGCATAGGAAAGTGAGGTATATTGTGTATTACCTATAGAGATGCCTTTGATTTCACTGGTGTGACGTAAAGCAGCGGCTAAAGGTTCAAGGGCTGAGATGAAAAGAGATGGGGACTGTGGGCATCCTTGCCTAGTGCCTCTTGCTAATTTGAAAGGTTGGGATAGTGTGGAGTTTGTGAGCACCCTGGCTGAAGGAGAAGTATAAAGAAGTTTAATCCAAGAGCAAAAAGCGTTACTAATACCAAAACGGGAAAGCATAAGATAGAGAAAGTTCCATTGTAAGGAACTGAAAGCTTTTTCTAAATCCACAGCTACAGCGGTCACAGGGGATTTAAGGTGTTTGGCTTTGTGCATTAAGTTTAGTAAGGAACGAAGATAGTTGGAGCCTACCCTCCCTTTAACAAAAACAACTTGGGATCGATGGACTAGTTTAGGAATAAGTGGTTCTAATCAGGCAGCCAAAAGCTTTGCAAAGATTTTTCCGTCCGTATTCAGAAGAAATATAGGACGGTAGTTAAAGGGAAGGGTAGTATCCTTATCTTTCTTCGTGAGCACTGTAATGACTGCCTCTGTCATAGTTTGGGGAAGTTTACCTACATTAGAGGATTCGTGAAACACTCTACATAACATAGGACAGAGTAGGTCAGCTAAAGATTTGTAGAATTCAATTGGGAATCCCGTCACCCCCGGGGGAACAACCAGATTTAAGAGAGAGAAGCTCCTGTTGGATCTCCTCAGTAGTGAAGGGTTTATCAAGAGAGTCTGCCACATCACGAGAAAGACGGGAGTGTTAACATATCAATAAAAGTGTTTATGTTCAGGGGCGATGAGGAGGAAGGGGAGAAATATAAGTTATTATAAAACAACGTCATGATTTTGTTGATAGAGGAATTATCTGTATGGATTGTCCCTGATGCATCTTTTAAGGCAGCAATATATCTTTCCATTTGTTGTGCTCTAAGCCAGTATGCTAGTATTTTACTCCCTTTTTCCCCCACCCTCCCAATACTTGTGCTTAATTCTTAATAATGCTACTTCAGTTTTGTGAGAAAGTAGCTAACTGATTTGCATACGCAGCTGAAGGATTTCATGATGCAGGGGGGAGGAAGGGTCGGGGGGAGGGTTGGCTAGGTATTGTGATGGTTTGGTTTCAAGTAAGTTTTCAAGATTATGGAGTTGTTGTTCCCTCATCTTTCTCCTATGTGCTGAGAAGCTAATAATTTTACTATGGAGGGTGGCTTTAAGAGCTTCCCGGGTTGTGCCCATGGAGGTGACTTTAGGGTCATTATGGAAAACAAAATCTTGCATTTGGCTTCTGATGTAGGGAAGGAATTCAGGGTCTTTTAGTAGTAAGGGATCTAGACGCCAAGAGGGAGATTTTAAAGGGGGGGGGTCCCAGGTCAATTGAAGTTTAACTGGGGAGTGGTCTGAGATAAGTAAAGGGAGAATAGAGGAATCCTCTATATTGGCCATGACTGTGGGGGATGCTAACCAGTAGTCCAATCTACTGTATGATTGGTGGTGTGAGGATTAAAATGTATACTCCCTATCTCTGGAGTGAAAAGGCCTCCAGATATCTGGCAGCCCCAAAATATTTCATTAGAAGGGATAATGCAACTATACTTTTTGGGTGGGCATCTTGTGAAGAATTGCTTCTACCTAAGTAAGCATCAAGTGTAAGGTTAAAATCACCTCCGATCAGTACAGGGGAATTAGCCAAGTTTTGTGAAGTTAAAAGTTGAGCCAAATTATGAAAATATAGAGGGTCGTCAGTATCTGGGGCATATACATTAACTAAGTTTAATGGTCCCGCAGAGGTATCAAAGGATGTGATCTGCCATCTGGGTCATTTGAAATGCTAGAAAGTTTCCACCTTAAATTTTTATGTATTAAAATTGTCACACCTCTTATTTTGGAGGGAGCCGAGGCCGCATATACTTGACCGACCCAATCACGTTTTAGTCTATCATTATCTGCATCAAGTAATTTAGTCTCTTGCAAAACAGCAATTTGCGCCTTATGTTTTTTGAAGTGATTAAGAACTTGTTTACGCTTACTAGGCACATTGAGTCCCTTGACATTCCATGTATAAAGTATTAAGTTAGCCATATAAGCTCAGTTTTATAAAACAGAGGTTGGTATGGCAAGGGACCCCAATTGCCAGATATCCTAAACAGATGCATGCAGATCAGATTGACACATTCAGTAATTGTAAATTGTCTGTAGGCAGGATTATGAAGAGTTTTAAGAAAAGCATAGTATATAGGGGAAACTCAGACTCCATATGTTGCAGCTCTCTATTAACATATTAACTACACTCATTTTTAGCATCAAAACTATTAAACAGTGTGAATTTAAAGCTATCTGAGATAAAGAGAGAATAAAAGGTCAGTCCTAGTAATAAAAAAGGACCTAGACCACTTCTCTATTCTCTAGAGCGTGAAGTACAAATCTAAGGAGGTCGGATACTACTATAAGTAAAATCCGGTACTCCTACTTATTTAATCATTGTCGTAAAGCTGTCTATAACAGCGGAGAGAATGTTAATACAATTTAACCAGAAAGTAAGTCTAGATCAACAAGAAGAATTACAAAGATGGCAATATTATCATATGCTTGTTAAACTAGGATTAATTATCAGACAATTAAACATACTAATCCGTCATCATCTGAATTATGAAAAGAAAATAAGATTTATTTATCTGAGTACCATACTACTGCATAAGGGAAAACAACAGAGGAAAAGAAAGGTTTTCACAGTCTATAAATGAATTTATGTTATAACCCTATTTAACAGTAAAGTGTACGGTGAATCTAATACAACACATTGTAAGAAATGTAACAAAATGGATCGTCTGAGTTAGCAGCAGTCTAGCTGTTTAAGCTGGTAATGTTTAAAGAACATAGCGGGTCCATTATCCCCAATGTGTAAGTATGCCTGCTGTGACTCATTTAAATATATGGATGCAACAAAAATACCTCCACAGATTTTTAGGCATATCGTACCAATGGAGGATAGTATTGGCCCACTCTTATAACACCAAAGAAAGCCATTTGGAAAAGAGTTCAGCAGCTGGGTTGCAACCTGCTATGCGGTATATCAACCATAGCAAGACAGGCAGAAAACAGTATGCCCTGTAATATGTAACATTCCAGTTCTGATTATCACTTTGCCATACCCTGTTACCATTAATTTTTATATTATTAATATGCCAGTATGTTAAACGATTTGTGATCATGTGCTGGTAGTCTCACACTATTAAATATTATTAAGGCAACATTATTACCGCCATTCAAAGCTAAGCACACCATAGTGTGCAGTATATAGCTTGACTAATATCCGGATGATTAAGCTGTGCCTTTAAGAGGCTGAGATTACACCACTGAGTATTTACAAACAAATGCTATCTATATGCTGGGTCTAGACGCACCATCCTGAGTTAGCTGACCAGAGCTTTATTTTGTAGGTAGATGTAGTGCAGCATTAGTAAATACCATATATAACTTAAGGAGACATACACTAAATGTTACTAAAGTGATTGTGGTTATTTAACTCTACCTCAAGGCTTTTCGCAGTACTGTGACTCAATAGAAGAAAAGCATCTGGAAACCAGAGGGTGAGAGGGCGCCCCGGGTGTGAGGAGTGCCAGTAGCGAGAAAATAGCCTACACAGAAGTGTTAATAAGGTTACACAGTAAGATATTTAAATATTTGTAACCCATCCAGACTACACAGAAGAGTCTCCAGTCCAACCTACATTGCTAAAAGCATTCAACCCGCAGTCGACCCATAGTACCTCTTCGATGAGCTACATGCATTAAGCTTGTGAATAAAAGTATATAAAACAATGGTAAACTTAACTAGGGCCTGATGAGGTTAGCTGAGCTCCAACACTGAACTGATTAAGCTACGAGATCTTTATTGGGCAATTTCTCCCTTTTTTTTTTATATTTTAACCGCTTTTATTTAGACCTACCTTAATTGGAAGCTCCTAAAATTATCTGGTGGGGAGATCTTGTAAGATTCTGGGGGATGCCATGATGAAATTAAAGATCACCTCGTCAATGCTTTTATTAAGTGATCGTAGTTGTTTAACATGACCGCCGGGCTTCCTGCAAGTACTGGAATTCAACATAAATATGTTTAGATGCTAGAAAGCAGCAGACATCCTTGTTATATTATGAGCTGCCAGTGAAGGAAAATTGCCTGCACGTTAGTGTTAAAATGGGCCACATAGCATAATTTTCTAATATTAACGACCATCCCAATCAGCACAGAAGAGTTGCAAACCTGCCTATACACCAGAATTTATGTAGCCCACAGCCATCCCATGATATCGCAGCCCTGGGAACCACATACATTTAAACTATGGAGAATACTAAAGGTACGCGAAGCATAGTTACAGTTAGTTCGGGGCTGAGGGAGTAAGCAGTGTCCCCACTTTAAACTAGTTTAGCTACAGTCTGATAGGCAGGAGACCAGCATATAGTACATTGAATGAAGAGATATGCCAAGATGACTTTTCAAGTGTTTTACAGGAGTACAGTCCCTTCATTTTTTCCTTTGCTCCGGCACTTCTCCTTTGGTGGTTCACTGGCCTTAAAGGACATGCTTGCCACTATGTCTGCCCACAAAGAGTGTGCTGAGGCACAGTCCATTTCGGGAGCCACAGAAGCATTTTTCTTCAATTAAAATGCAGCAACTGGGGTTTTGTGAAGCTGGAAGGTCTTGAAGCAGGGCATATTTGTTATGAAGAGGGATGTGTGCAATTATTGATTCTGTATCATTCTACTTCAGGATACTTCTTAGTGTTTTTTTCAGGGCTACAGCAACGGGGTTTTAAGTGATTAGAAATAGAGACTGACCTTTCTTGGATCCGACTGGACTGCCATCTTTGTGGCTCAGTCGGGTTCTCGGAAACAACAGGTGCAAGCGCATCAGAGGCAGAGTTGATGTAAAGCACATCAGTCACTTTGGCGACTGCGATCGAGGAGGATGATATCGGGTGTTCCCCAAAGGCAGCAGGCTCATTAAGGTGAGTTGAATTGTACTTATGCAGGAAGCTCATTGGGGACTCCGGGGTATTAAAGTCTTTGTAGGAGCTTCCAGTGAAGACCTGCATAATCGCAGGGTATCTGAGTGAGAAGCAGAGGTCCTTTTGATGCATTAACTGTCTGGCTGGAGTGAAAGCTTTCCTTTTTAGTGATAGCTCTTTAGAGAAGTCACGATAAGTGTAAATCCTGTGTTCTTGTCATGTAAGTTGGCCAATTTCTCTAGATTTTTGTAGTATAAGCTCTGTATCAGCAAAACTGAGAAATCTGGCAATAAATTGGTCTGGGTCTTTGTCCAGGAGGTGGTTTGGGGCCTAAAGAGAGATGGGAGTGCTCTATAGTTAGGCCTTTGTCTGTCAGGAGTTTTAGAATTTGTGGTAGAATGTGAAGAAGAAAATCAGTGATATTTTTAAGCTCCACTTCTTCTGTGAAACCAAATATATGAAGGTTATTTTTCCTACTTCTGTTTTCTATACTGTATCGTCAATTTTGTTTTGAAGGTCCTTAATGATACGGTCTTGCTGTCTTATTGTGGCTTTTAGGTCCTGTACTGTTGCTTCATTTATCCGAATTTTATTTTCTGTAGAGGCTAGATGAGAGTCAGTGGTTTTCAAAGTTGAAGTATATTGTTGAGAGGTAATCTTCAAGTCATTCACGTCTGTTGTAAGCTTATTAAATATAACTTCTGTTTTGTCCAAAGAGCTTGAATGGTTAAGAGGTACAGCCATGGTGCAGGGCCTGCAGACAGTAATCCAGGAGGTTTAGAAACAGCCTACAATCAGTAAATAGGTTAATTCTAAACAGGGAAAACCTTATAAAGTTGCTGTACATCGTCTCATAAGTCTGAATTCATCCTTAGATTTCCATTATCAGCTTTAGATGGCTGCAGATGATACTAGATTGCAGTAAGTGTTGAAGAGCTGTAAGATCAGACATCCATGCTGTTCGGTGCCAGGCCACCCCAGCAGTGCCATGCGTTCTGACAGCATAAATAATGCCCCTGATTCAAGCCATCATCATTCCCTTTTTCCCTGCTGGCAAGAGTGCTACTTTGCTGGCGGATCGTCGGAACTTTGAGTTTCCCCATTATGGATCTGGGTTTCATCCACATAGGCCTAGAAATAGTTCCTTTGACATTTTTTCACTTCAAGTATGCCTAATTTTAGTCACTTTTCAATTACCATTATTTATTTTCCTCAGTTCTTTGATGTCTGTTCAATGACAATTTGGCAACCATTCGACCATTATATCAGAAATAAAGGTTTATTTTTCTGCATTATCCTTTCTCACATCATTCTTGACCACTGATTTATAATATGTTTCTATGGCTAGTGCTGTGTGTCTCTTACTGAATGAGAACATTATCTCATGTTGTTTAGGGCTGACAAAATCACTCAGCTTTGTGGCACTCTCGCCAAAACACCAGGAGACATCATTCTTAATCAGTACAAGACACACAGGACTAGTCATATAAACACATAAACCACTGCTTGTGTCATGGGGTCTGTCTGTTTTTGGGTCAGGAACAGAATTAATTGTTGAAACCCCCCAGCCATTTGGCAGGTACTGTTGACTCTCCTGATGGAAGGGAAATAAATGGATTTGCAGCTGACAGAAGTGGCAGAGCAGAAGATATTTTAACTATAAAGGTACAATGTTATTTCGGTGGGGTTGTGACTTAGTACCAGAAGATGAATCGGCTGTGTGAGAGGTAACATTGACATTATGTAATGTTGGCAGTCATGACAACTTCAGCTCAGCATCACAGTGCTTTTGTCCTTTATCAAAAGGAGAGGAAAAATGTGAAAGAACAATTTGGATGGAGGACTTTTTATGTGCAGCATAAACAGTATGTGTGTGTTGGGTGGTGCAGCTGATCAAAAATTATAATAAAAATGTTCTATTTACAAGTAGTAGAGATTGGGTCCCAGCAAACTGTTTCCTGTATTAACACGGCTGCCAGAATTTCAAAATAAGATGTCTCTGGGAGGCCGAGATAGCTGAGTATACTGTGTCCTTGCTGCTGAAAAGGATACTGGACTGGAGGTTTTTGCCTTATAAGGACTATGGTTCCGAACACTCTCAGCCAATCGGGAAGCAGAATGTTTAAACACGAGAATGCAACACATTTACCAGATATTTATTCACTGATTTATTTGGTGACTGGGGAAGTCCTTTTACAGGAATGACCCAGGCCACTGCAGAACTTTATTTATTTATTTAAATCTAGGATTACATAATACCTTTGAGCTGAGGCTCTTTTACAAAGGTTCCATGTCAGAAGAACGGACAATACAGTTTATGAAATTACAGAGTAAGACAGTCATAATGCCAAGTGTATATAAGAACTTGATTTCAAGTACAAATAACACGACATATTACAATAACAATAGGAGGTGTATTACAACATAAGTGAGTGGAAAGGGAGAGAGTGGGGTGGAACAGAGTATAGCAGCCTAGAGGGCTTTGTCAGGACAGAGTATTTGAGTATAAGGTTGAGCAAGGGAACGAGTAGGGGATAAAGAAGTGCAAGGAGCAGGGTTAGCATGGACAGCGGTGGGTAGGGGAGCTGCCGAAATGATTGTGCCCAGCTAAGGCAGTCACAGGTACTAGAAGCTACCAGATATTTATGGAGCTTCTTTTTGAAGGCGCCCAGAGTTGGCAAGGCATTGATGTCACTGGCAAGGTTACTGAGCCAGCTGGGGGCCCTGTAAGAGAAAGACCTTTGACACTGAGTGGTACGACAATGAGGGATTTGCAGTAGCTGTGGTTTTGAGCTCCTGGTGTTGCAGTTGTTTACTCTAGTTTTAAGAAGGGAGCAGACTCCTGGGGGGGCAATGCCCATCATTATTTTCTTGGCCGTGATGCAGGTTTGATACTGAATTCGTTTTTTTAATTGAAGCCATCCAGTTGGGAGTAGAGATCGCAGGTATGGATGAGATGGTGAGCTCCGGTGGTGAGACGACATGCTTTATTTAGGGAGGTGGCAATTCGTTGGAGTGTGGAGGCAGTGGCAGAGCCATAGACTACGAGTCCATAGTCAATAACACTCACAACTGAGCTTTGAACGGCCATAGACAATCCTTCAGAGGTTAGGTGTTTTTGGTGACGGTACAGTATGCCCAGTCTGGTGTTGGCCATCTTGGCGACATTATTGACATGGGTGGCATAGGAGAGTTTGGAGTCAAGGGTGATGCCAAGATATTTGAAAGTATCAACTTGATCAATGGTGGCTCCAAGTTTGGTGTTGATTGTGAGGCGGTACTGTTTATTTTTGTTCTGCGAGCTGCTGAAGAGCATGGTCTTAGTTTTTTTCTGATTTAGTAACAGCTTGTGTTGCAAGAGCCAGTTTTCAATTGATGTGAAACCCCACTGGAGGTTTCCTTGCAGTTCTACAGGATCGTGATGGGAGGCAAGGATAACTGCATCGTCTGCATAGGGTATGATTTGTTCTGGATTTGAGTCTGCAATTGTGTTCAGGAATAGGCTAAAGAGGAAGGGGCCTAGGATAGACCCTTGTGGAACACCAGAGAGGACTGGTCTGGCATCAGAGAGTGTTTCAGCTATTTTTACTCTTTGGGTCCAGTTGCCTAGATAGCTACTGAACCAGTCGACTGAATCAGGTGAGAGCCCAGCCTTCCGAAGTTGGACAAGTAGGAGACGGTGGTTGACAGTATCAAAGGCCTTAGTTAGATCGATGAACACACCCCCTGTTAGTTTACCGGTATCCAATAAGTGGTGAATGGCTCCGGTGAATTCGAGTAATGCTGTGGAAGTGCTGTGACCCTTTCTAAAGCTGTGTTGTTGCTTGCAAAGGATGTTGTGTATGTCCAGGAATTCTGTGAGCTGGTCAGCCACAATATGTTCAAGCGCCTTAGAGACAGAAGAGGTAGGATGGAGATTGGGCAGAAAATTTTCATGGGCAGTTTTTACACCACTTTTGAATATAGGGGTCACAGTGGCCAGCTTCCATTTGTCCAGGAATTGGCTGAGGCTGAGGGAGAGGTTAAAGATCTTGGTCAGTGGTCTCAGTACTTCTTCAAGCGTGAGGGATAGAAGTTTGAGGTCAAGAGAGTTGCTGCTGGATCTAGACTTGGCGATAGCTTTTGTGACATAGCTACGGACCTAGTGTATCTTGACCAATTTAAAGTAGAAAGGAGGGCGGTTTGAGGAGGCAGAGGAGATAAGATGCATTGGAGTATCCTCTTTGCTAAAGAAATCGGGGGGAAGTACAGAACCAAGGTCAGTGAAAGCAGTATTGAATGTATCTGCAATAATTTTCAGATCAAGTGTGGTAACCCCGTTTATACAGAGCATGGATGGGGGGGGGATTTGACTGCTTCCCGGTAACTTCTTTAATGTTGTTCCAGAAATTTCTTCCATTTCCCCAGGAATTTGTGAGAGCACTCTTAAAATAGGCAGATTTTGATTGCCGGATGGCTTTGGTGCAGTCATTTCGAGAATGTTTATAGTTATAAGTGTCAATTTGCCTCCCAAAGTTTCTAGCTAGTTCTCATAGTTGGTCCCTTTCTTTTAGGTGCCTTAGGAGGTCTCCTGTGAGCCACGGGTTAGAGATGGCATTTACTTTATGCTTTTTGAGCGGAGCGAATTTGTTGCAGGCTCCATTAAAGGTATTGATAAAGTGGTCAAGGGCGGTGTCTACATCTGTTGCATTAAAAATTGGTGACCAGCCCAGTTGAAGAAAGTGGGTTTTGAGATAATTGAGATGGCCACGGGGCAAGACTCTGCTGGTTATGGTTCTCGGGGGTGGCTTGTTGAATTTATTTGTTCAGGTGCAACTGACAGGGGAGTGGTCACTGATTATGTCAGGGTGGACAGTGGTGTTGGAGATTCGGGTGGGGCGACTGGTAAGTATCCAATCCAGAAGGGTGCTGGTGCCCGTTTTATAGTTTTTCCTGGTTGGTGAGTCAACCATCTGGGTGAGGTTTGCCACTGCTATAGAATCCCTGTAGGCCACAGCCTCTGCAGCAGACCTGTTTATATTAAAGTCCCCAATAAGGATAGACTCAGAGTCTGGCGGGAGAGACCTGACAAAGTCCAACAACAAGTATAAAGTATAAGTAAAAGAACAATAAGTATACAGTAAGTTAAGACATTGTGAGATAAAAATCGACTACATAATGTGAGATATCAGCATTTAATGGTTGAGGCATTATTATATAGCAGTAATCAAGCGGTACACTGATAGGAAGAATCATTCATTAGCTAGTTATGCAAGTCTCAATTTGTGACTTGGCACGTCTCACACGGAGAGTGGAGAAAACTGTTCCACATCCCAGATCAACTCTGGACAACAGCTGAGGAAGCAAGAGGCTGGGCAAGGAAATATTGATCAGTAGATTTTAGGGTCTTGACACTGACATTAGAGGATAAACACTTGGCTCATGGAAAGTTTTGTGGGTCACAACGTGTTTTATCAATAAAACAGCCTAAAAAATAAACTCGCCTAACATCCAGGTGTAGCAAATCAAGTTTGGAATATGGATTACAGTGATGGGGTCTAGACTGGGCAAGCAAGACAACAGCAGATATTATGATAAGCCATATTTAGCCGCTTCAGATCTGCTGCAGCAGCTTTCAGAAAGATGGAGGAACCACAGCCAAGAAGAGGGAGTAGACTGTGCCAAAGCAGTAAGGAATGCTTTTGCCTAGAAACAGCCCCTAACTTTTGGCTGGCGAGTTTACAGACATACCATGCAGACCCAAGATAGTATCCATATTGGAACTTAGCCTCTGGAGTCTGGGATGGGATCCAAATAATAATGATTTAGTTTTGCTACAATTGAGCAACAGGTGACTGTTACTCTTACATGGACCTGAAGTCCTGATTTAGGAAAGCTGAGATAACATTAAAGGACTTACAGCTGCGATAAAGGATCGCATCATGAGCATATAATAATGAAATGCAAGAAGTGATAGACTCAGAGATAGTACTGAACTGAGAAAATAGTAAGGGATCCAAAACTGACCCCCTGCGGGACACCGCTAGTAACTTGCAGACAGTTGGGAACAGTATTACCTAAACAGACTTGCTGGGACCTCCCAGAGAGGTAGCTTTGAAACCAGTTGAGATAGTTTAACAAGATACCCAAAGAATGTAACCTCTACAGTAAGAGGCCACGAGTAATTAGGTCAAAAGCCTTCATTAAGTCCACAAATCTAGCACCAGTCAAGCTGCCACTATCCATGGCCTTACATACATGATTAGTGAACTTGACCAACACAGTGAGGGTGCTACAGTATGACCACCTCTGAACCCATACTGTAGAGGTGTAAATAAGCTGTATTAATACATATATTCATTTAACAGAGTAAACACAGTTTTGTCATGAAACTGATTTAATGATGAGAGAATGGATAGGAATATAGTTATTAATGGGAGACAGGAGAGTCTCCTTTGGGAAATGGACCAACCCTTTCAGATTTCTATGCAGCAGGCAAAGGGGACATAGTAAGAGACAAGTTAAATATCTTGGTTCAGGGGAGAGCAATTTTACTAGTTACCAACCTTTTTTTTTTCTTAATTTGTTTGTCCTTCCCTGGCTAGGCCTCTATCAGGCCCGACCCTTCCAGCCCCGTCACCTGGTATCCCATGGACTTACCATTGGCTACCTTTGTCCCGTCGGCTTTGGGCCGTCAGCTGGAAGGTGGGCCATGTCATTGGGTGCAAGGCCTGCAGGAGGGTCAGCTCCTTCACCTTGCCCAGCAACTATTTCCCCTCCTGGTTTTCTGCCCATGAGGAGAGGAAGTGCATTGCAACCCAAGACAGTCCTGTGCATGCTTCTGCAGGTCTGATACTGGTAGCCACTGATCCTCCAATTCTCAGTGCAGTGGTCCCTGGCTGCCTAGCTTCCTACTGCCACTAGGAGCCAAGCATGCACTCACCTCTCCAGCGGAGGAGAGCAGTCCACTGGGCACTCAATCCTCCTCCTGTCCTGGCCGACCCTCCAATGTTCCGAGTTCACTCCTGAACACAGGTCACTGGTGCCACAGGCTGTAGTGCTATAGATGTGCCGACAGGACAGCCAACTAGCTACCAACCTGAGGAATCTGGGATTAAGTTAATCTCTACCAGCACCCAAACAGGGAGCCAAGGAAAGTCATAGTTTATAGGTGTCACTCTGAGACAAGGTAAAGTAAAAAGGAGTGTAGCTAGAACTATGAGTTGGGATGCTGGAGGAAATGCTAGAGGGAGAGGAAACAAAGTCTCTTATGTGGGCAAGTCAGTAAACACTGAACACATTAAACAATGAGCATTGGATCTTTGATAATTTCATCATTAAGAAGAAGATGTTCAAGTTTAACCCTTTAACATGAGTTAATGACAGTGTTAACTGCAGCCCAGAATTTAAGATTCCCAACATTCTGAATCTGTGTTTTCTTACTGGATCGATTTTCTGCTCTGTGACTGGGAGCTCCTGCCACTCTTGAGGACCGACCTTTTCTTAAATCTGTTGCAACAGTTCTTCTATTTCTAAGCCTAATCTATCCTTTACAATTTCTAGTCCATAAGGTTGGCCACCTGTGGGCACCCCCTTCTCCCTCTCTTGACTATGCTATAGTGTCCTCTTTGATTTTCCTTTTCCCTCTCAGGTCCTCATACAGGGAGGTTATTGTGGTGACTCCAGATGCATGTAAAAAAGGTTGTGTTTATTGTTGTTGGATTTAGTATGTAATAGCACTATGTTATAAAATACCTTAATGTATATACCTTATGTTTATGAAACCTGTAAATGTTTAAAATGCCATGGCACTAGGTGTTTTTGATAATGGTAAAAAGTACTAGAGGTCTATTATAGAAATTAAGCTAGTTATGCTATTTAAAATGCATGTAAATTGTTGTAAACTGAAAAAGTCTAAATGTCATGGTGATTTGCATATATCCCATGATGCATTGCATTATGGAAGTATGTATGATGTTGTATTTCTTTGAAACTTGATTTGATGCGAATGCCCTTTGTGGTAACCCTTCTTTCAGTGATTCTGCATTTAGGTTTTTTTTTATGGCTTGTTTTTTTTTTTTTTTTTTTTTGAGCCCCCACTACGCAAGCAAATGGGGCTTGCATATGGGTGGTCGCTACATCTCTGCTAGTGAAATGAATCAGAGATCAGTGTCAGTAGGTTCTGGCTAAGTGCAGAGAAAGAACATTCATAGTCTGTTGCTGCAAACTGATGCACTGAAGAAGGAATATGGCATTGCAGAAGCTTATTTCTTGTATTTTGAATAAACATCACACAGAGATTGTGTGTTGAACCTGAAGTTCGGTGTCTGGTCCATCTGTTATCCCACAACCCCTCCAAAGACTTGGTGTCAGAGGTGGGATAACTTGCTGGAAGCGTCTGGACTGGCCGAAGAGGGACGTTTTCTGGTGGATATCGCCCAGATATGCCAGGTGGACCGATGCACCAGGAGTTGCTAGAGGAGAACCTGGAGAAGAAAGTCCACAGAGTTCTGACCAGAACCATGGTTGACAGACAGAGAGAAGCTGCTGCCTGGCCTGGACCCGAGAGCTCGGAGGAAGGCCAAGCCTGAAGAAGACGAAGAGATGCAGGTCGAGGCAGACTGAAGGTGCAAGAGACAATGCCCAGGAGGTGGAGACCCTGATGAGGATGGCCCACTGGATGAGTGGGCAATGGCTAGAGGCAGACTGACTACACAGAGAGGCGGAACACTGGTGCCAGGTGCTCGAGAAGTTCCTGTTAGAGAGCTTGGACAAAGAGTCAGAGGAGGATTTTTCGTGGGCTCAGTTTGAGGAGGACCCCCTGACTGAGCAGGATATTCCTTTGTTTCCTGTGTTCCCAGGATGTTACCTGTTGGAGGTCGGAGATGTAAGTATGGAACTTAAATGTGAGACCCCATGTAGGCCTGTGCCTAGTAATATTGTGCTGGGGTTGAAGACTCCAAGCAAGCAAGAAGAAGCCTATGAGGCTGAAGGGACTTTTTCTTGTATTGATGCAGCTAAATCTATTAACAGTATTGACTGAGGTATACTGCATACTAAAAATGCTAATGTTGTCAAACTGTTACAGTACGTTAAAGTTAAGGAGGGTAGAGGTAATTTAAAGAAATGTCACCCTTGTAAAAAGGGAAACTCTCACATAGGTTACAAGGTATTAGATGGTAACAGATGGCTGAAAATAGCACCGTGATTAAAAGAATGTTTACTAAGACACCCCAGAGTTAAAAGGTTTAGTAACCTGCTGTTTACCATTTCAGGATATTCAGCATGGGAGGCTCCTTGAAGTCCTGTAGGTTTCTGTAGAGACCTGCCTGGGGATAAGATGACCAAGGATTTGGGGTCATAGTTTATAAAAGGTAGAAATAGGAGAGTTGAAACTACAATAGCTCATTCCATATTCCCGCAGGCACTTTGTGTAAGACAGAGGGGTCAAGTTAGTTGCAGGTAAGGCCAGAGTTGGCTCTGCAATGGTCCCTTTCTGTAGGCAAAAGTGTAGCATATTTGATCAGGAGGCGGGCCTGATGTCAAAGAAAGAGGTACAAAAGGGCAGACAAGGAGTCTGAGGTGGTACATGTGTTTTATTCTTTTGTGAGTGAAAACCTACAAAGGAGAAGTGGGTGGAAAATGGATTGGAACCTGTGCTGGGGTAACACCTTGAGTGTATACCCTCAGGTGTCTATATCTGTAAAAAGTGAAATGAATCAAGAGTCATAGTGGGTTTATGTAGAGGGGTTGAACTTAGGAATGGGCCCTGCTTAAAACTGACTTGTCTGGTGGGGTTGGAGCAGGTAGTTACTCACCCCAGAGAAAGTCTTTCTGTGGTACTGGACTTTACAGCCGTCCAGATTTTTGGTTAAGAAATATAACGGACTTTCTCTAAAAGGAGATGAGAAGGTGCCGTTAGTCTCTGTTGAGAAATATATTAATGCCTCAGGGTAAAAAATGATGATATCCTCTATGTTTAAGGTGGAATGTTTACCATTAATAAAGGCCCTGAGACAGAGCTTCTGAAGATGGATGGGTGGAAGCTCCATCCCTTCCTGGGACAAGAAGGTGGTAAGCAGTCTGCAATAACTGCTTCCCTCTTAAGGTGGGGGATATGTGACCGGGAGCTCCTGCCACTCTTGAGGACCGACCTTTTCTTAAATCTGTTGCAACAGTTCTTCTATTTCTAAGCCTAATCTATCCTTTACAATTTCTAGTCTATAAGTTTGGCCACCTGTGGGCACCCCCTTCTCCCTCTCTTGACTATGCTATAGTGTCCTTTTTGATTTTCCTTTTCCCTCTCAGGTCCTCGTACAGGGAGATTATTGTGGTGACTCCAGATGTATGTAAAAAGGTTGTGTTTATTGTTGTTGGATTTAGTATGTAATAGCACTATGTTATAAAAAACCTTAATGTATGTACCTTATGTTTAGGAAACCTGTAAATGTTTAAAATGCCATGGCACTAGGTGTTTTTGATAATGGTAAAAAGTACTAGGTGTCTATTATAGAAATTAAGCTAGTTGTGCTATTTAAAATGCATGTAAATTGTTGTAAACTGAAAATGTCTAAATGTCATGGTGATTTGCATATATCCCATGATGCAGTGCATTGTGGAAGCATGTATGATGTTGTATTTCTTTGAAACTTGATTTGTTGCCAATGCCCTTTGGGGTAACCCTTCTTTCAGTGATTCTGCATTGATGTTCTTTGTTTATAGCTTTTGGTTTTTTTCTTTTTGAGCCCCCACTACGCAAGCAAATGGGGCTTGCATAGGGGTGGTTGCTACAATTCTACTAGTGAATTGGATCAGAGATCAGTGTCAATAGGTTCTGGCTAAGAGCAGAGAAAGGACATTCATAGTCTGTTGCTGCAAACTGATGTACTGAAGAAGGAATATGGCATTGCAGAACCTTATTTCTTGTATTTTGAATAAACATCACACAGAGATTGTGTGTTGAACATGAAGTTCGGTGTCTGGTCCATCTGTTATCCCACAATCCCTCCACATGCTCTACACTGGTCCCTTACGTTAATTTATTTCACTTTTCTTTACCAGGTGAGTACACTAGGTAAATTAATGCCTATTTACAGGTCCTACCTGGGACAGTACAAGGGAAGGCATGTAACAAGTAGCTCCTGGAGGACCAGGCAAACAGCATAAAGACAGTGCAGTGGCAAAGAAATACAAATTACAAGGCACTGACAGCGAAATGCAAATATAGTTATAATGCACTTATAGAAAATGCAAAACAGAAACATCGGGAGTTAAGAATAAAGTCCACGTTACAATAAACTGAGGCACACCATGCCAATGATGGCTCTCACTGCTATGCACAGACATGCTGCTGCACCAGGAATATGAGTAAGTAAAGTTTTAACAACCCCAGGGCTTGTATTAGCACTAGTAAAGTTGGGGTCAGCTTGACCCTGGGCTTCAAATGCTGGGGGTCCGGCCAGAAAATCTTGAGGTCAGAAATTTTTCTAGTGGCTTTGTACAACATTATCAGATACTTTTTCTGCTAACAATATTGGTTAAGAATGTAAGAACATAGCTGGCCCGGTGGCGCTGAGGGCTGAGGCGCTGGATGCCACACCTAGCGCTGCCCCGGCGACCCGGGTTCGGGAACGGACTCAGGTGGCCGGGGGTCGGCAGGGGGGAGGGAGGATTGAGCATCCCAAGGGATGCTCTCCTCCCTCAGGGGTGGGAACCGAGAACGCGGCCTGGCTGCTTCTACATCACTTCTCGTGAGCGGTGGAAGCACCGACAACAGAGGGATGGAGGCAGCCCGCTCAACGGAGTCGGGAGGGGCGGCCGCCAACGCATGAGTGTTTGGCGTGCGTTAGCACGCCACCACCGGGACGACGCTCCCAGCTGCCATGCCCCAGAGGGTAGGGGAAACCAGGGAGAAAGGCAAAACACCTCTCGGTAAGCCCTAGATGATAGCCTCTCGGTAGCATCCAGGACCACCAGAAGAGGGACAGACCCCACTGTGCAGGAGGAGGAGGAGGCACTCTAGGGGCAGAATCCCCCCCCCCCGAGGTGGAATCGGAGGTTGAGAGAAAGGAAGGAGGTGGCTTCGAGAGCAGGAAGGAGGATAAAGAAATAAAGTAAAAAAATAAAATTAAAAAAAAAGAATGTAAGAACATAAAAAAAAGTGTCGGCAGATGGGAACCACGTGGTCCATCTAGTCTGTTCAAGGTGGCTACCCCTCAATTATATTTTCTTTCCTAAGTTGCCCACATTGCCTGTCCCAAGTGAGTGTGAATTCCCTTACTATCTTTGATGCCACCACTTCTGGTTGCAGGCTGTTCCGTGGGTCTATTACTCTCTCTCGGTGAAAAAGTACTTTCTAGAGTTGCTTTTAAACTTGCCTCCCACCAGATGCAAGTTGTGCCTTCTTGTACGTGCCGCCCTGTTTTCCTGGAAGAGGTTTTCCTTTTGAGTTGTGCTAATTCCCTTCACGTACTTAAAGGGACACTGTTAGCCTGTCGGTGAAATTTCTTCACATGAAAAGGAAGGTGTCTGGAGGAAGCTTTCCTAATGTAAAATGCAGGAATGCTGGCATGATCTCCACTCTGTGGCTGCTGTGTATGAGGTCCAATCCACATCTGGCAGACTGAAATGACGTCCAAGAGCTCTTTGTTGATTCCACTTTCCTGGGTTGGGGATATATAGATAACTCCCATCCCTTTTCCCCTGCTCGCAGGGTGACCCATAGGGCCTCTGCTTTACTGTGCTTCCCTTGGACCTCTGTTGCACAGATTCCGTCCCTGACATACATACAAAGCCACACACCCCTCCTTTCTTTCCCTCCCAGTCTTTTCTGAAGAGTGTGTAACCTGGGATAGTAGCATCCCAGGTGTAGTTGGTGATGAACTAAGTTTCTGTAACCAAAACCTAGTCCAGTTGTGCCTCTGCCACCAAGGCTGTAAGTTCAGGGATTTTGTTTGGTAGACTATGAGCACTGATGCACACAGCCTTCCACCCCTGGTAGTCCTTTTGCTGTGTACCATTTCCTTGTTCCGATTCATTTTTTTTGTGTCTTAATCGCTTTATGCCTCTCTCTAGTGGATCAGGCTGGGCAGTGCCTTTACTATCACTGCTGCTGGTATCTTTGTGGTATCTAGGCGCTGCAGTAGCTGATGCTAGAGGAGGGGTATTTGGTGACCCTTGCAATGTGAGGGTTGCCTGCAACTCCTCCCCCTCCTCTAGTTTAACTGATCGATATGGACGTCGAATTTCTGTCTAAGCGCTCAAATCCCCTCCTTAGTGAGGTGCAGCCCATCAAATTTAAAGAAGTCCCTTTCCTAGAAGGTCTGCCAGTTCCCTAGAAAGTGATGCCCTCTTTCTTTACACCAGTTTTCTAGCCAGCAGTTAAGTTTGGCGATGTCCTTCTCTCTGATCTTCTGCCTACTGTGCCCTTTTTCCCAGAAGGAGATAGTGGATGAAAGAGAAGCTAGTTTGTCGCCTAGCCTGGTAAGATTTTGGTTTGTTTCTTCCATGGATTGGCTGCCTAGGTCACTTGTACCTATGTGGAGGATGACCCGCGTGTCTTGTTCCACACTGCGTGCAGTTTTCTCGATGCGATCCATGTCCCTCCATGCTAATGTGCCAGGGAAGCACTGGATCACAACTCTGGCCTCATCGTAATGCTGAAGTTGAGACTCTACTTCCCATATCATGGAGTCTCTGACTATCAGTACTGGATTTTTAATGTCTTTTTTAGTGATCTTTTTAGTGCAGCGCACATCCTTGTGCTGCGTTGGGCTCCTACTGCCCTCAATGTATGATGCTTTAGTAGTCCTGGAGGATAGTGGCGTGTATTTATTTGACATGTATATAGGTGTGCTTCCCTCCTTCATTATGGGTTTAGGATTTGTCCTACAGGTTCCCACCATTTGCCAGCCCCCCGGCTGGTTTGTCCTTTGGGATAGGGGTAGCTGTCAGAGCGGTTTCCTGATTGTTGATGTTATATTGTTGCCCTTTGAGGACTGATGTTGGTGGAGGTAGCTTATCTCCGTCCATGCTGCCTGGAGCTGAGACCTTAGGTCCTTGAGGGCGAAGCATGTAGGACAGTGTCACACCCTGAGGACAAATGCTCTGGCGAAGAGTGTTCCACAGTTGATGCAGACCTTTCAATATTCAGGGTCGGTGCTAAAGCACTGCTTTTCCTTTTGTGTTTCAAAATTCCAAAAATCCCATTTGGGGACTTCAGTAGGGAGTTAACACAAGCCCTACAACACTGTTCAAGAAATAAAGTGTGCAGCTTCTTTAAATCATCATTGGCCTGGTGCGACCCAAGCTGATATAAAGTGGACTTGTGTGGCTGGATTCAGGATTAGCACCACTCATTTTAAGTGGATTTGGAAGCCTCTTTTTTCAGAAATGGTTGTGGTTTAAGAATAAAGTACATGTATTTTAGCCATAGCACAGAAGAATTAGTTTGCTTACAAGAGCACCATACCTCTCAGAGCTTCACGGAAGATGTTTTTGAAAAGCCAACTCTTGCTACTACAGCGCCTCAAGGCATCTTCTTGAAAGGGGGAAATGAGAAGCCGGCCCGATGTCACTGAAGGTTGAGGTGCTGGATGCCACACCTTGTGCCACGCCATCGACCCGGGTTCAGGAACGAGCTCTGGCCATCCGGGGTTGGCAGGGGAAGAGAGGATTGAGCATCCAGAGGACTGCTGTCCTCTCCTGGGGAGGGTGGGTGGATGATTTCCTGCACTGGCGACTCCCAGCGGAGCCTGAGGGTGCAACAGTCGAGGGATCATGTTGGCAACTGGTAGGAGTGTCGGTGGACATCCGTGGGAAGGGCATGGGAGCACACCCAGCCCTCTCTGGACGTCATTGCATGTCCATGCTTGGGGGGGGGGTTCACGCTCACGAAAACAGGAAAACTCCCATTGGTTGGGAGGAAGACGTTGTCTGTCCCCACATCCAACACCGGATCCTGCCCACTGGAACCTCATCTCACCAATCACCTCTGCCCGAGGAGCATTAGAAGGGGGAGTGCCGAGGAGTAGAAGGCGGCCCCATTCCGGGGGGGGGCATGGACCGGGGAATACTCCAGAGGTGTGTTGTAGGTGAAGGGAGACTGAGGATACAGACTGGGAGGCTCTCAGGTAGGAGGGGAAAAGGCAGGTCGACCGATGGAGCCCCAGCCAACGGTGACAGGACGGAAAAATGATGGTAACAAAAAGGGGGATGTTTATGTTGGACGGCTAACAACTGCAAAAATATGTGCAAGGTATATCCAATGTCAGGGATGGAGCCTAGATAGGTGCAATCGATCCTTAGCACATCACTTAGCAAGGAGTCAGTATTAAACCTAGAAAAGTGCCTAAATGTAGAAATCTTGGGAGGGGTTTTAGGGGGTCATGCATGACCAAATACAGTGCACAGGGAAACGGTCACTTATTGAGTCAGCCAGGATTCCAGAACAAGTGATCCTGTCTTCCATACTGGGGATAATCCAGTCTAAGGTAGTGTGGGTGGAGCTTTTAATGCTTAAGCAAGCTGGTACAGAAATTGGCTGGGTTATATTTAGTTGCTTTAGTATATCATTGTACCCTTCCTTACTAGGTAGGGACCTATTTAAGTCAAAGTCACCTACTATCACCATATCATGTTGCATCACACAGCCAGCTACAACATTTTTATGTCTGCATGTATGTATGTATTTATTCATTCAAATGTGTTTACCAGGTAAGGAGCTCTGGACCAAGGGTCCTTTTTCAGGCCCAACCCATGCCGAAGGTACAAAAAGACAAGACATAATATTACAAGAAAAAAACAGCATGATACACAACCCCACAAATAGTACATTATTTACATATGATACAAAAGGACAAACAAAAGTCAGCCACAAGTACAACAAACACTGAAGTGATGTACTCCAAGTAGTCAAACAAGGCTTGGTGATTGCAAAAAATGTTTAATATAACAAAAGGCTCACATATATTGTGCAAGTTGAGCAGCAATACCCCGGCACTTCACATCTTGGAGTGTGACGCTGGAATGCACTTGTGTTTGTTGCCCTGTTGCTGTTTTTACCTAGTAAGCGTGCGACCCTTGTGTTCTTTCAAGTACCAAGTACAAGCCTCCAAGAAATACGGACTCAAATGAAACTTGAATGATCCAAATGAGGGTATTAGCTCCTCACTGGTGATCTTAGTAGGGCAGTTATGCCGTATGAC
The DNA here is from genome assembly GCA_016271365.2 of Neoceratodus forsteri. NCBI lineage: Eukaryota > Metazoa > Chordata > Ceratodontiformes > Ceratodontidae > Neoceratodus > Neoceratodus forsteri. The sequence continues at coordinate 435,780,869 of CM057459.1, read as the reverse complement.
TGTAGGCACAGCACATACATATTTTTCTGAGGACCCCAGAGTATGTTCAGTTATCAGCAACTCACTCAAGAATGACGTATGGTGTACTCTATTGTAAAAGAGGGCTCCATCCCCCCTTTTTGAGCCTACCCCGTCCTTATGAAGGACAAATAGCCTTTGAAGTAACATGCAGCATTATTTTCTATGTTTCAGATATACCTGTAACGTCAAGGTTATAGATGCAGTCCATGATTCCAGATCAGGTAATTTAGACTGCAGGCAACACATATTTAAAAGAGCAATTTGCAGACCCCTGACTGACACTCCATGATGGATCACTGTGGTACAGAGGGCTTGCAGAGGAAAGTACAGTTACATAGGTACTCACCGTAACAGTAGATCTTTGAGACAATCTCTTGCAGCAGGTCACACAAGTAGGGACTTCCAGCCGCAGGCATCCATGACAACGTCATGTTCTGTTCCATAGGGTATATATGCGTGGGTGGTCCCAGGTCCTCCTTGGTTCTTTTTTCATTGGCAATCAGTTGTCACTTGGAGTTTGTGTTAGGCCTCTGAGGGGAATGGAGGAGGATTTGGGAGTGCCCTGCTTTATTAGGAGCAGGAACTAGTCTCCCCCCTAGAGCAGGAGTTTTATATGTGAAGTAAGAGGGAAGGTGGGAGGGCAGCATGACCTGCTGCAAAATATTCTCTTGAAGATCTACTGTTACAGTGAGCACCTACATAACCATACTGTCTTCTTCGAAGATATCTCTTGCAGCAGGTCACACAATTAGGAATGAGTCCCTAGCGGTTGGGAGGAGAAGGGTGGTTAGTCATGATAAGAGACCCTGTAGAACTGCATGGCCAAAGTTGGCCCGTCTTGAAAATTATGTCCCGGCTATAATATTTGGTGAAAGTTTGGACTTTAGACCAGGTAGCCACCTTGCAAATTTCCATGGCTGAGACTCCTTTAAAGCAAGCCACTGAAGCTGCCATCCCTCATGTGGAATGAGGTTTAATGACTCCGGGGAGTTCTCTGCCATATTTTCTGTAACAAAATATAATGCAGTTTTCCAGCCATCTGTGTAAGCACTGCTTAGAAACTGGATTGCCCTCTTTACCCAGGGAGAAGGGAAAAAAAAGCTGCACTGTCTTGCACGTATCCTTGGTACAAGATAAATAGTATCTCAGTATTCTGTACATCCAAGGTGTGGAGCAATGCTTCCCCTGGTTTGGCATACTCCACATAATACACCGGTATTTGGATCGACTGGTTCAGAGTGAACTCAGAAACCACTTTAGGCAGAAAATGGGGGTTCATTCATAAGGAAACCCCATCTTTGAGAAAGATTAAGAAAGGTTCCTTACACAATAGCACTTGTAATTCAGTAATACACCTGGCCGACGTAATTGCCACTAGACATAGTGCTTTCCAGGACAGGTACTGCAACTTATATGTAGCTGCAGGTTCGAATGGGGGTAGTGTGAGTTTCTCCAAGATGAAATTTAGATTTCACGGAGGTAGGGGGTTTCTCACCGGTGGCTTAAGGTACAGTACACCCCTCAAAAAGGTCTTCATGACCTCCAATTGGGTCAGAAGCGATCCGCAACTAGGGCGTGGAAGCGAAGATACATGTCCATTGTACAGGGAAAAGTACTTTAGATACGGCATCTGAGAGCCACAGCAGGTAGTCAAGGACACGTTATGGAGGGCAGGTGTATGGGTCCACCCCCTTGGTCAGCCACCCACAATGCAAACCGCTTCCACTTCATGGAATATGTAGCCCTGGTTGCTGGTTTTCGGGCTGCTCGCAGGACCTATGCCACTTGGGGTGATACATGGAACCTTGCTAGAGCTACATCCTCAGGAGCTATGCATGAAGATGTAGTGAGTGGGGGTTGGGATGCACCAATGTTCCCCGAACTTGTGTGAGCAGGGTGGGACATGTGGGGAGGGGAACTGGATCCTGGACTGCTAACTGCTGCAGCAGCAGGAACCATACCTGTCAAGGCAAGAGAGGTGCTGTGAGGATCATGGTCACATGATCCTGCAGAAGTTTGAGTAGCACTCTCTGTATATGAGGGAATGGAGGAAAGGCGTAAAGAAATCTTCCTGTCCAAGAGTGTGATAATGCGTCTAGCCAGACAACTCCAAGTCCGGGCTCTAGTGAGCAGCATTGTGGCAGTTTTACACTGTGGGGGAAGGCGAAAAGATCTAGTTCTGGATGATCCCACCGGTTGAAGAGGTCTTCGGCCACCACCTGAAGGAGCCCCAATTCGTGTGTCTGGGCCTTGGAGTGACAAAGTAACTGCCAGTGTGTTCCTGTTACTTGGAACATGTACTGCAATTAGGTGTAATCCATGCTGTCACGCCCAGTACCAAACTCTCATTGCTTCCCTGCATAACGGGTAAGAGTGGCTGCCCCCATGTTTGTTCAGGTAGTGGATTGCTGTAGAGTTGTCTGTCTGCACGTGAAGGTTGCCAGGTGGTAGTAGATGTTGGAAGACTTGTAAGTCATAGCGAACCGCACGTACCTGTTATGGTCCTCTGCGGCTGGGCTCATCTAGCTGCTTACATCCTTCTGCAGTTTATGATGCTCTCATTATGCACCTGCAAAATGTATTATATGGGCCTAATGTATGTAAGGCACTTAATTTCTTGTAAGAGTTGAAGTGTTAATCTCCTGCTTATCACTCTGATCTCCCATTTACCATGTAACCTTTTGGGACATCGGCTCTGTAGCCTTTTGTATTGTAGTTTCCTCTACTTATTTTTATTGTATTGTATTGTATTATTCCCTTCTTCCCTTCCCCTAGGACGCATCTGGAATCGAGTGGCTCTCTGCTCAGTATGCCTTCCTGGTAAAACTCTTAAATAAATAAATAAATCTCCAAGATGTTGATGTGGAGACAGGTCTCTGTTGGATGCCATGTACCCTGGGTCTGTATGGTGTCTAGATAAGTGCCTCAGCCCCGGGCAGATGCATCGGTGGTTAGGGTTTGTTGTGGGGGGGGGATGTGAAACTGGATGCCCCATAGCAAGTTGTCCAGGGTCATCCACCACTGGAGAACTCATGTTGCCGGGGTTGAGACCATGACCTCCACATCTAGGCCATCTGTTTTCTGGTCTCACTGCACTTGCAGAGTCCAGTGTAGGACACACATGTGTAAGCAGGTGTGGGGGACTGTGGGTATCATTGCAGCCATGTGTCCCAGTAATTTGAAGTAGCAGTGGGCAGAGACACACCTGCTGTTGGCAAGTTGTGATGCCAGGTTGATGAGCTTTTCAGCCCGATCCCAAGGCAGGAATGCAGAGCCTTTGGAAGTATCCAGTATGGCCCTGATGTACTGGAGACACTGACAATAATCCATCTTGGATTTTGGAATGTTGACTGTTATGCCCAATGAGAAAAATAGGGCAAGTGTTTGAGAGAAAGTCGTTGCTAATTGGCGTTTGGAAGAGGCCTTCAGAAGCCAGTCATCCAGGTATGGGAAAACGTAATGCCCTGCTCTGCGTAAGGCTGCCGCCACCACTGCCAGGCACTTCATGAACACCCATGAGGCTGAAGACAGGCCGAATGGGAGTGCATGAAACTGGTAGTGGTGATGGTTGAACCAGAAGTGAAAGTATTTTCTGTGAGCTGGATGTATCATTTTGTGCAGGTATGTGTCCTTCATGTCTAGTGAGCACAGTCAGTCTCTCGTGTTCAACAGGGGTAGGAGAGTTGGTAGAGTTACCATCCTGAATTTTCTGTACTGTACGAAATAATTTAATTGTCTGAGATCTGAAACTGGTCTGAGGTCTCCCGTTGCTTTCAGGTCGAGAAGAAATGAGGGTAGAACCCTCGACCCTCTTGAAGAGGGGGAAACCAGTTCTATAACTTTTTTGCTTAAGAGTGCCTGGATCTGTGCTTGTAGCACTGCCTCGTGATTGGGAGGGTAGGTGAATAGCTTTGGCAGTATATCGGTGGGGGGCAGGCTGGTCATATCTAATGTGTGACTGAATTCTATTAGCTAAAGTACCCATGCATCTGTCGTTATTGACTGCCATCTTGAAAATACAGGGAGAATCTTCTCCCTACCTCTGTGGGTTGAGGCCCTAGAACCACAGGTTCGGGGAAATCCTCACGCTGTGGCAGGTCCCTAGGGAGGGACTGCCAGGGCTAGACAGGTGGACTTAGTGTCTGGGGTAGGTTCCAGCAAAGAGAAAGTGGCATTTTGTTTGGCAGGCTGCTTAGAGGTGGGTTTTTGTGTGGTGTTTGATTTCAGAAATGTAGCTTTATAAAAAAGGTTTCGGTTGAGTGTGGTACTCGAAGTGTACTGACTTCAAGGTGCGCCCCAACAGTTGTAGGGACGTTAAGATATCCTGAGTTGGGGCACCAAACAGTTTATTACCCTTAAGGGGGGCTTTGAGTAGGGATTGTTGGACATCCAGTGCAAATCTGAAGACTTGTAGCTACGAGTGTCTTCTCAAACAGATGCCCATAGTAGACGCCCTAGCTGTGGAGTCCACCACGTCATAGGCAGCTCACAGGAGGTGTCATTTGACTGCTGATGAAGTCTTTAAGGTGTTAGTCAGTTCTTGCTTGGGCACAGTATCTGGTAAGGCCTGTGTGAAGGTCTTGGCTGCCTTCCACAATTCCTCCTGATACTCAGAAGGTGTCCCATATAATTCAGGATTCGTAAGGTCAGGGTTGAAGAGGAAACATCAGTTTTCCCAGTGCTTCGGTTGTACAGATCTATCATGGGCTGCATTGATCACCACAGAGTCTGCTTGTGTCAGTGCAGTGAAGTAAGGGTGTCCTGACTGTGCTTGAAAGATCCTAATCATTGTTGCCAGGCTGCGAGGTTACCATCAACCACTGCAAACTGAGGAGGCACTGTTGTCATAGGAACAGTATGAGCAGGTCCTATTGGTATTACAGAGGAGATTGGTGTTGGCTGTGGCACCAGACCACTCGTCGACAAAAGAGTCTGCCAAGGCAGCGACTGCACATCAAGAGTGTGTATTGTCAATGAGGGAAGTCCCATCGACAAGGCAGGACAATATGAACCCTGGAGATAATGTCCATCACCGGGTGTGACAGTCGTCGATGACCAGGTATGGCCAATAGGGGGATTGTATAAGGGCCCCCAAGATGGTGATGGCAGCCGTGGCAGCTGCAGTTTTGGAGTTCCCAGAGGTTTCTTCGTCGACAGGCCTGGAGAAGTAGACGGGCCATTAGCTGTCAAACAGAGCCTAGAAGACTGTGTGATGTCCGCCAGCACCAATAGGGCCGAAAGTACGGCCCTGGTGTTTAAGACCACCTGTGGTACAGTGGTAGGCAGTGTTGTTGTAGACAGAGATGACGGCCACGGAGAATGATGTTTTCTGTTATCATGGGAGTGCTTGTGTTTATCCCTTTTCTCCGACTTCTCCATCGACAAGTGTTCTCGTTTTGAATGGTGGGAACCAAAGGATGATGACAACAAAGTGCAGGGCGGTTTAGATTGAAGCTTCAGCTCTAGGAGGGTGACTTTTTGTTTCATCAATTGCTCCCTCAGTTGTTGCAACCATTGTAGTTTAGTGGCTTTACTGAACTGTTTGCACAGAGTACAAGCACAGGTGTCATGTGAGGGTCCCAGCAATGGACACACAGCTCGTGGAGATCTTCTGTAGTGAGTTTTTGACCACAGGTACACAGCCTAAAGAGCGAGTCCAAAGATGACATAGAGTGAGAGAAAACACAACAGTACTACACAACGTGCCTGCCACAGCGAAAAAGTAAATTACTCTGTTCGTTGACTGTGGCTATACTCCATCTTGGAAGTGTAGTGTTAACCCCCACCACCACCACCACTTTGGGGTTTACCTTAATGTCTTCCTGCATGCCTCCCATGCCCACTGCCAGGCTGATGTCCTGTAGAGGTGACAGATCACAGGTTATCTGTCTGCTTCTGTTTATTTACCGTGAGAGTGCCATGTAGTGCCTCTGCGCCTGACCCTTTAAGAATCTAGCCAGTATGTGTATAGTAAATGGTCTGGGCTGGGTCCTAGTGCTTTAAGGTTTGTGACTGGCTAGACACTGCTTTGATTAGCTCCACTCTACAGTCGATAACAGAGATGAGGGAGCCTGAATGGGAATTGTACTTATTTACCTCTAACATACTGTTATATTTGAATTAGAGCATTTGTTTGAAATGCTTTCCTTGCAGCTCTGCCCCTCAGAATGGGAGCCACCATGTTTGGTCTGGGACTTCCAGTGAGTGGACCAATAGGACTCAGGGGATCTCAAAGGGTCCTTGGCCCAAGTGACTCGTGTGAAGGAAAAACTGTAGTTTTTAGGTTGGCACCTAAACTGAACTGAAGGGGGAGTCCAACTTGTGACTGGCAGCTTCCCCAGCCAACCCGAATGCAGGAATCCAAGAGAAACGCCCAGAACTGCTAGAGACAGTGGATCAGTTAGTGTTGGAGTTTGGAGAGTGAGCAGCTTGAGTTTTTGAGCAGCGGCTCCCTGAAATGGAGCTTAGGGGAAATCGACGGGAAGAGGCCAGACCTGCCTCCCTGCCACCATTCTCCTGCATTGGACTGCCTGATTGCAGAAGTTGGAATAATCCGATCGATGACTGAAACTGTGACAGAAAGCACAGGAGACATTTGAAATCACTGTTTGAGAGTTGGACCGAAGACTGGCTCCTGTGAAACGTTCGGCCCAGCTAATGTGCGAGACTGATACTGGATCGAGAGGTTTGCTCATTGAATCTACTGCAATAGCAACTAGACTCTATCCGATCTGTGGAAAAGTTAATGCTGTTTGATTTAAATGTGCTGAGTGTTCCTTGTGGGTCAAGGCCTGCCTGTTTGCAACTCAATATGTTACGCCAGCTGGAGGCTTCACCAGCAACACAAACTGAACTTTGCCAACGTGCGCCACATGCCTGGGCCTTTGCCAGCCAGGCTCAGACTGACTGCCTTGCACCAGAGACTGTCCTCAGCGAGAGACCCAGCTCTGGGGATCCAGCCCCTGTGTAAAAACAACTCACAGGTTGCGGCCACTTGGAGGGAAAGGCCGTGAAGAGGAGGTGTGTTGTGATAGCCTTGCTTCCTCATGCTTATCGGTGATCAACACAAGGTCTTCATATCGCCAGCCACATCACAGCCAACTGGTAGCGTGAGTACAACCAGGGTAGCTCCCTGCAACAAGTCACTCAATTATCTGTGGTATCATCTGATTTCTACTTTAAATTTCTGGGTTTCACAAGACTGGGCCAACCGGCCAGGATTACAAATGTTAACCTTGTTGTTGTGCATGCTAACTGCCTTTTCTTTCCACCAAGGGCCCTAACAACAGCTGCCATGCCGGCAACCCCCAGGCAATGCCTTTGGCTACCCAGCATTCCATCCTGGGTACCCAGAGTTGTAGAACTATATTTGGGACTAGAAAGTGCATGCAAGAACCTGAACTTAATCAGAATACCAATCATTTAACTCAATTCATGCCTCTTCCTTGCTCCCCTGAATAAATCTGATTGTTGTTTCACATTTAACCTGGCCTATGTGCATATTATAGTGGGTCACAGTATTAGAAGTGTATATTTGTTTGCTAACTTTGCCTTTGCAGGGGTGTCCAGGGATATTGCTGAATGCCAGATCCTGGTGGCAAGTGTGAAGGGTGTATGCACATTATTACTGCTACCTACTGACTGTGTGTGTTAACTGCTGTTAAAGGTTTAAAGCCACTAGGAGGGTTGGTGGGTGGTTATAGCTTCCCAGATGGCTATAACAGGTTAGACAAATATCCCCACGACTGTTACTCTGGGTGGAGGCACCTTAATACTGAATCCAGGCCCCTCAACCTGTGGTCAGACATACAAGCAGGAATAGTAACCTTAGGGATAGTGCAGCCTAGGGATTACAGTAGCATGCAGGGTGGCAGTGGGAAAAGAACTGAGGAGGATCTGGGACCATCCCATGCGTATATGTCCTATGGCACAGCACGTGACGTTGTTGTGGGCGGTCCCAGGCCAACTGCTGGTGAAATCCTCCGGCTGGACTCGATGCCTGTGGCAGAAAGTTCCTACTTGTGTGACCTGCTGCAAGAGATATCCTCAAAGAAGATCCTGGGTTTCTCTCCACATCACCTGAAATAAGCAGAAGCAGCAAAGGGGGCATACTTCTGTGAAACAATGCCAAAAAGTAGGAGGTTGGTGACATATGCAAAAGGAATGTGGACTGAGACCCAGGCTATACAACATCAGATATTGTACCTTTCATAGTAGAATATAGTACAGTAAGTGCCCCTGGGATATGACTTATGCAGAAGAGCATTAGACATGGTAGGGTCCATATTGAGGACACAACCTTCAAACCCAGTAGGGAAACACAGCTCCATTACAGAAACTATAAGCAGTAGTGTTGATCCCAACAGCATTGCACATAGCACACCCATATCTGTAAGAAGAGGCAGAACCTTTATAATAATGTGTTGGATACCCATCTACAGAACAGGCAGACTTACCATACTTCCAATTTTTTTTTAACTTTATTTTTTTCAGTTTATCATATGCAAGACATGACTATTACATATAGCAGACCGACCATAAAAGTATTGCTTTACATCATGGGAGGAGAGAAACAATATCCCCTTACCCTTAATCAAAGTATAACCATGCATCTACTATATACAGGTACCACATTGGGAGGATCCTAGAACTAATACAATCAAGAAATAATACAACATTATGAGCTGTTTTATATAGCCCATGAGCTACATGGCTATCCGGATGATATTAAATTGTCCAGCAATTTGTCCATGTAAAGCTTTGGCGCTGAAAAGGGTAATTTGGTGCCATGTGTTAAAGCCTAATGTTAGATCCGTTACAAACGAACAAACTTAGCAGCACTATATTAAGATACGAACAGGGAGAGCAGGTCCACCCGTCTTCCTCTTACTCAATCCCCAACTAATCATAAAAATTACATTCGTAAAACTAGTGAGAATCGAGTGTCTCAGATTCAGATAAACATTAAAGTACTAGAAAGTACAATTAAATAAAATTTACCCTTCTATTATAACAGTTTTAAATTGAGGATCCAAAGTCCTCAAATTAACGTTTTTTAGTGGGTAATTTAAAAGGCAGTCTTACTGTAACCCGCGAAAAGAAAATGTTCAATGTGATGGAGATTTAGCATTCAAATTCAGGTATTTGCCTCAACGTCTTCATTATCTGAATCCTCTGGGCACCGTCGAGATTCAGCAGCTCTCCGCTCCGTCCAGTTACAGGCCTCAATAGGATCCGAGAAGATATATGTTCTGCTACTGAACACGATCCGAAGCTGAGCAGGAAAGATAATCGAGTGAGGCACTCCCAGATATCTTAAGGCCTGCTTTACCCCCTCGAATTTCTTACGGCGCTGCCTTGTCGTGTAACTTATGTCCAGAAAGAAGTGGACTTGCTGATCTTCTTGGAATAAAAGTGCTGCTCTCCTGGCATATCGGAGGATTCTGTCTCAAGCTGCGACCCCTGAGGTTACTAGCATCAAGGTACGAGATGCTTCCTGATTCTGTATGTGACCACGTGAGGTAACTCTGTAACTTTTTTTGATTTCCCAGTCCAAATCATTTGACTCTGGTGACAGTTTTTCAGTTAGCCATTCTTTAATGGCTAGGGTCAGGTGATCTCCTTCTGTCCCTTCAGGGAGTCCGACTATTCGAATGTTGGCCGCACGTACTTGGTTTTCGAGGGCCTCCAACCTGGCCCTCATATGTTGGCTTTCTTTAACCAGCAAGGTGGTTGCCCCGGAGGAGGTTTCAGCCTGCCTTCGAATGTCCTGGATATCACTTTTAAGGCCATCCACTGTGGTTTCCAAGATGATAACCCTGCCATTAAAATCATCCACCTTTTGATTGAAGGTGGACATAGATGGTATCAGGGTCTGCAGCTTGTGTCCCAAGGTGGCGATAGTTTCTCCTGAGTCAGGCCTAGCTTCCTCTAACAGGGCTGGTTCTGAACTCCCTACGCCACTGGTTATTCTGGATTTCCCGACTCCTCTGGACCCCTTGTCTTTTTTAGGGTTGCCCATTTTGGACATTTTTGAGTCGCTCTTTCTGCTGGTGAGGTCAGAATTATATTTCTGAGGCGTCAAATAGGTGAAAATTAAGTAGATTCGCTCTCCCCTTCTGTGAACTAATAAAAATTAATGCTCATTGCTTGGGCTCCATAGCGCCTCCTACTTCCAATTTTTAACAAACAGCCTTCTCACCTACCTCCCTCACTTGACTCCCGAATTAGACTCCTGCTGTACCACTCATGCTGGTCTGATCTTGTTAGTCCACTAGACACGGAAACAGTTAAATGAGCAGAGTGTCTCACCACCCTGGTTGGCTCTGCTCCTAACTGGTCAAACAGCTAGGCAGCAGCTCCAGCTGCTACCCTGGTGATGGAAGGATTCATCAGCACTGTGGTACTGGAGGAGCCTATTGTAGGCTTGGTGACCCCTCTCAAGTCTGGTATGTGTGTGGCTCCTGCCTGTATGGTGAAGAAACAGAGAATTTATTTTTTAATTCTTCTTCCCTCCAGTCACTGCCCCCATAGGAACTCCCTTGGATGTGGCCGACCATCAGTGGGGCTTTCTGCCGCCCAGCCTGAGACCCCCCCAGATCAGGCCTTTCCTTCAGAGCCCCATTCTTCACTCCAGCCCTGCCGACCCCCTGGCTTCTACCCCCCCAAGGCAGGGCCACCACCACTTTATCTTGGTGCTCTATGAAATCCAGACAATAGACAGAGTGAGGAGGAGGAAATTTCAAAGGTCCTGATTGGTCAGGGTCCGGTGGTGGGTGTGGGGGCTGACTGCAGGGCCTGTAGTCGTCCTCCCAGGTGCCTGGAGTTTTCTTTTGTTCCCCCCCCCAAGAGGCATGGACATGTAGTGACGTTCAGCACGCGATGGGCATGCTCCCGCACCCGCCTGCAGGACATCTGCCATCACCTTCCCCCTATGCTGAGTGTCCCTGGCTGCAGTGCTCCCAGTCTCCACTGGGAGCCACAAGTTCCGGGATCCACAGCCACCCACCCCCACCCCCAGGAGGGAGAACAGTCCTCCGGATGCTCAATCCTCTACTCCCTGGCCGACCCCAGGTCACCGGCGTGGCGTGAGGTGAGGCGGATGCCTCATCCCTCGGCGCCACCGGGTCAGTCCATGAAACAGAGATTGGTGTGGATTGTAAACTGTGGTTATAATGGGCTTCTGAAGAGTTAAGCCCCCTTTGTCCCATCTCCTCAGTCAGCAACACTCCTAACTGATAAAACAGCTAGGCAGCAGCTCCAGCTGCTGCTTCCCAGCGATGTCAGGATTCAACAGCACTGTGGTGCTGTGGAAGCCTGGTGCATGGCTCTTGTATGCATGGTAAAGAAACTGAGATTGTGTGGGAGGGAAACTGCATGGTGTCCCCCAAGGTTCAGTCCTGGGACCACTGCTCTTCTCCATTTTTCTAAACGACCTCCCATCAGCATGCTCCCACTCATCCATCCAGATGTATGTGGATGACACAGTCCTGTATGCCTCTGGCCCCACAACACGCAGTGTGGCAACTCTCCTACAGGAGGATTTCTACGCCATCCAGGAATGGTTCAGGTCAAACCAGTTATTTCTAAACCCCCAAAAAACTATGTCACTAACTTTCAGCTCCCAACAAAGACTCTCCCGCCAAGCACCCTGCCCCCCTTTCAAAACCTTGGACGGGACTTTTCTAGAGCGATGCACCAGCTTCAGATATCTAGGTGTCTGGCTAGATCAGCACCTGGATTTTACCACTCACATCAACTCTTTACATAAGAGGCTGCTCCCCAAACTTGGTGCACTATACAGAAACAAAAGCTGCCTCCCCTCACCTACGAGGCACGCCATTGTCCAAAAAATGATACTACCTGTACTTGACTATGGTGACATAGTGTACACTATCGCCCCCGCATCTGCCTTGGCCAGCCTCGACACTCTGTTCCACTCATTCTGTCGCTTCATCCTCGATTGCCCACAATCCACCCATCACTGCATCTTATATAGCTCCCTAACCCTGCCGTCCCTCCATGATCGTAGACTAATCCACTGTGCTAGGTTCGCGGCCAAATTTTGGTCTCTCTCCCTACCCCCTTACCTGGCCTCTACCCTCTCCCAACAACCTCCACCTGCTTACTCCCTCAGAAGCACTGACCCCAGGCTACTCCACGTCCCATTTATGTGCACAACCAAAGGTCAGGCTGCTTTTAACTACCGAATCCCACAGATTTGGAATGCCCTACCAGCCCCCATAAGACATGCACCAAATCCCAGCCATCGCAACCTATTACTCAGTACACATTTCTCCTCCAGCTGCTCCTGTTTTAACTAACAATTTACTACTGTGTTCCTGAAGCTTAGTCGCATTTCTAATTGTATCATGTATTCAGTCATCCCACTGTATGTATCTATCTGCCTGTCTGTAGCTTTCTGCTGAAATATATGCTGGGCAGTAAGCCATTTCATTCCACTATTGAATGTCTATGTTTTAAATATCATGCTCTGTATTGGGTCTCAGCCCCAGGTCGCATCTGGAATCGAGCATCACTGCTCAGTAAGCCTTCCTGGTAAAACTCGGAAATAAATAAATAAATAAATAAAAAGGGCTACTAAGAAGTTTAACTCCCTTTGTTCTGCCTCCTCGGTGGCTCAACTCCTAACTGATTAGACAGCCAGTTACAATCCCCAAGGGATAGCAGGACTGAGCAGCACTATGACGTTAGGTGAGCACTTTGAGGGTTCAGCGACACTCTCTCAAGTCTGGTGTACAGATGGTTTTGAACTCTGTATTCAATGTACATTTCTCAAAAAAATACCAATTTGACTGAAAAAAAGAATTCAAGATGTTATTCCCGTCTGTGACACTGACTGAAGTTTACTGTTTACGGGATAAAATGCAACCAAGATGTGCAGTATACATTTGGGGAAGATAGCATTGTCCAGTGTTCAGAGAGCACAAATGTGAACCAAGTCTGCCCGGGGTTCCAAACATAATTTTAATAATTTGTTCCCAAGGGGATAAAATCCCAAATATTCAGTCAATTTTTTGAGTCCTTAATGAAAACCCCCCAAAATGTGGGGGCTTACCTGGCTTGGTGAAACCCAGCTAAACTGCTGCCACCCTTGTTTGCTCTCTCTGGCCCCCAAGGACTGCTGTTTGTGGTGTGTAACCAGAGGAGCGCCGCTGCAGGAGTGGAAGACCTTATTTGGACTGCGGCTCCAAACCACACATCAAAGGCTGCCCACTGATGATGGAGCCATGTAATTAGCGCTTCTGATTGACGTCAGTGAAATCCTCAACTGATCGCCCGGTCCAACTGGACACCAGCACGGACCATGCCAACCACCTCAGAGGCACCAAAACAAACATTGAGGGCAGGGGCCCTTCTAAAAATAGACCATTTGGGGCCAGTGCCTCACAGACTGCTGCCACCTTTTGTACTTGACCCTCATCAATTTGGCAACAGGATTCAGTGGTTGCACCAGCGACCAATCAAGATGCAGAGCCTGAAAAAGGAGCCAGAAGGAGCACTGGGATACTGGAAGACTGCAGGTCACTGGGCACGAATCTGGTGCCAATTCACTGTCAAGTGACGGACCTTCTGCCGGCCTACAGATTGACTGACAGCTGCAAGGACCAGTGGTGAGCTGACTTTCCCCAGTCAATAGCAGGGGCTGTGCCAGGACCCAGTCAGTCTGTATCTGACAGCTGTAGGAGGTAGATTGAGTCTGCATGTGACTACAGTGGAAAGCAGACCAGTGGAGTATGTGTCTGCCCTTGGAGAGACAAATGGAGCAGTGAGAGGCAGAACACCTGCTACAAGAAGGCATTCACATGCTAGAGGAACAAAAAAAGGCACAAACTGAAAGCTAGGAGCTTGACTGAGAGACTTTACTGAAGCTACAGCTGTGGTAAGACTGACCTGAGGGCTCTGCAGTCAGTTTGAAAAACTGTCTGGCCAGTGCTACAGCCAAGCACTGGTTATCGCCACACACTGGGGACTGCATGCCAAGACGTGGTGTGATAGACATGTGGCCCCTGGGTTCCTAGACTGAGCTACATTACAAAAGGAAGACAAGGAAGTCATCAAATGACTGTTGAAGCCAGAAGAGTCCCTGAACAGCACTGGAAGGACAAAAGAGCCTCTGCCTGTCTCGCAACTGCAGACAAAAGGACACTGCTGAGCACACTGCTGAGCACTCACCAGGAGATGGGTGCTGCTATAGGACAAACTAGTTACTGGAACCACAACGCAGCACCCACAAACTGCATAAAGTGCAAATGCTATTTTTTATTTGAAATGCTAATGCAGGAAGTGCAAATTTTTTTTTTTTGAAATGCTAATGCAGGAAAACCAACAGCCACATCCCATGTGACTGTCCTCTGCATCAGCATTCTGAATAATTAAAAAAAAAAGATATAATTTGCTCTTTATTTTTGCAGTTTGTGTGCACTAGTTTGTGGTACCACTAGCTATTGCAAATGCCAATGACAGAAGAAGTGGGAGATCAGAGACACAACCCATCTGACCAAGCAGAGCTCCTGATGCAAAGCCTACAGGGCCTGCACAGCGAGAGAAGATCCCATATGTCTTACAACCATGAGTAAGCTCAGGCATCGGCCCTGCAACCGATGAACAACAGTTGGTAATTGTTCAACTGCATACGGCCATCAGGCCAGGAATTTACAAGTACCTCTGGGCTGAGGTTAAGCCATTTTTGCAACTGCAAGACCTGTGGGTTTGGGGCTGACTGAGCATTACTACTGTTTAATTTACAGTGCATCACTGCCAGCTAATCATGTGTAGCATCATCAAGCCGACAACGTTTTCATGGCAGAACGCCCAGTAAAGAACCTGCAGCTCCCTAGTAGTTCCTAAGGGTTTAACACTGGTAACAGTAGGGAGAGGGTAGTGCCCCCAGTAGAGGAGGGCATAAGAAAGGTACTGCACTGCGCATTGTGGTGTGGCGCCGGCAACGCTTTGAGGATTGTGCCTGAATAGACATTTTTCATTACAGCCCGGGAGAAATATTTGTTTGGCTGCACTTGCTCAGGGCATGAAAAGAAGCTGCATGTGTTATCAGTTTAGACCTACACAGGGCAACTGAAGACCAGCCCCTTCTGAAATGTCTATCTCATTTTGCCACTGACCCCCTTTTTCCCCCCAATTTAGCGTCCTGGTCCCTCAGTAAAGTTAGACTGAGCAATTACTGTTTAAAGAGCAAGTTACATGCTTATTTGGATAACTGTTTTTGCACTTCTTGTACATGGGTGGGTGATACTGTGGGGAGATCCTGCACCCCTGAGGACTGTACCATACTGACACACTTACACTTTTTTCTGGGTGGAGGCACCACACAATTCATTTAAATCTTTGAAACAAACCCCCCAATCCGGAGTTTATCAACCCAGGCCCCTCAACCTTATTTGGGCCCACAAGTCAGGAGCAATAACCACAACATCCGCAGCGACCTGGTTACATTAATCTAATGCGACACATCACAAAGATCTTTCAAATTCCCTTATTTCATGTTCAGCTAATGGCGTCAGGGTGAGACCAGTGGAGGCCACAGAGGCCAGTACATTACACAGTCCAAGCCAATCAAGCATTTAGTATTGGCAGTATCCATCTGGTCAGACAGATTGTCTCAGCTAAAGGGCAAGAGTTTCATCAGCGAGCCGTCTCTTATTACTCTGTTATGTTTCCTGCCGATACTGCTGCCTTGAAAGGTACCCATTTACTTCCCAGAAATTCACATCGGTTGATACCTTCCTGAGGGACCATTTATCACTGACAAAGAGCATGCCCAGATGAACTGAGTGACACTCCTTTGCGGTTCAGGTTACTGTTGCTTTACAAAGCCAGAAAATTCTGTCTCCATGCTGTTGGGATGGGAGATTAGAAAGAAGAAGGATATGAGGATCAGGGATGAATGGGTGTATAAGGGTTCGTCTAAGATCTGGCAACAAACTACCATTAACAGGTTGCCATGGGATTAATCTGAGGAACAAGGAATGCAGAACATGGCAACAGAAAAAAGATGCTGCACACAAGGACTGACTTTAACTGTTAAATTTCCTGCGCAACATATTTACTATGCAACATACAGAATCAGCGTGCTACTTCTTACCTAGAAACTGCAGTAAAGGCAAACTCCCCTAAGTAGCAGCCCTGATGCAGCAACAGAGCATCCTACTGTGTAGGGGAGTTTGCCTTCACTGTTGTTTTTAGACAAGAAGTACCACAATGATGCTGTATGCGGAACTATGCTGCATAGTAA
The DNA here is from genome assembly GCA_016271365.2 of Neoceratodus forsteri. Lineage (NCBI taxonomy): Eukaryota > Metazoa > Chordata > Ceratodontiformes > Ceratodontidae > Neoceratodus > Neoceratodus forsteri. The sequence goes on along the minus strand of CM057459.1, from coordinate 435,764,575 downwards.
ATTTGTTTACTACTTAAGTCTGTCCTTGTGTGCCTGTCTTTTTTTTCCAACAGCAGTTTGCATAGATGGAAACATAGAATTTGTCAGCAGAAATGGACCACTTGGCCCACCCAATCTGCCCAGATGTTTCCTTATTCAGCTGTCTCCGAGACCTTAACTGATCTCCTGTGACCCTCCCTCCTTTCTTACTTATTTCTAATATGCCCCTATGTTTATCTCATTCATGCTTGAAGTCTGCCACTGCTTTCCCTCCTCCACTTCCGCTGACATTCTGTTCCAGGCATCCACCACCCTTTCAGTGAAGAAGTACTTCCTCACATCCACCTTAACCCCCCCTATATAGCATGCCCCTGGCCCTGGTTCTCATTTGAAAGAGACTCCACTCCAGCACCTGTTTGCCCCGTGAGGTACTTGTAGGTCTCTATCATCTACCCCCCTCTCACTCGCCTCTTTTCCAGGGTGTACATGTTGAGATGCCTCAGTCTATCCTTGTAGGGCTTCTTGTGCAACCCATGCATCATTTTAGTTGCTCTCCTCTGAACTGCCTCCACACTGTCTATGTCCCTACTCAGATGCAACCTCCAAAACTGTCCACAGTACTCCAGGTGGGGATCTCACAGCAAGATTTAACTGAAATTTCATTTTAAATAACAACCCCCATTCATGTCTATAGGCGTGCGCCCCCATGCTCTTCATATACTGATGTCACAAAATGTGGTAGCGCAGGGGCAGAGTGCACTCTGCAGAGCTACAAGAAAGTGGAAGGGATCGGTGCCATGGGGCTCCTCTGAGCAAAAATACGGTCCCTTCCCTTCCTAAATTGGGGCACCTAAAAAAGAAAAATTTACATGGTTTGGATTTGGGGGCAGTTAAGGGTTCTTTGGGTTTCTCGGGGGGACAATGTAACAGTTGCTCTTTAAGTTAGGTGGAGGTAGAAGTACATACCAGTCAGCAGCCAGCATTCTTAGTACCCATTTTATAATTCTCAGTAAGAGACACTCCAAACTGTACTTCAAAAATGTATAGTACTAGCCAACAAAGTAGCCTTGGATAGTAGTGCACGGCACTCCCATGCAGAGAGATCCAGGACTGAATCTCAGTCTTGACTTTCACACTTTGGGCTGGTGTGGGTATGCTGTGGAAGCAGTGTGTAGAGGCCCAAGGGAGGGAGGAGCTAAAATGTACAGTTACACAAGACCTTATCGTAACAGTAGATCTTTGAGGAGTGTCTCTTGTAGCAGGTAATACACTTGGGTCATCACCAGAGGTCGCTGTGGTGCACGACAGCTCTTCTAGAAGTCTTTTCCAGGGGCCACCCACACATAACATCAGCTTCCCATTTCCTATATAAGTGTGGGCGGTCCCTGGTTTCCTCAGTTTCCCCCGCCAGACTCAGCTCACTAAGCCAGAACCAAGGGGAAGCCGAGGTACCATAGGTATCCCAACCCATAAGTCACTGGATCAGAATTTGTTCTCCTAGAGAAGGAGGGGGATGGAGGGCAGGACTGTACCTGCTGAAAGAGACACTCCTCAAAGATCTACTTTTACAGTAAGGTCTTACGTAACTGTACTATCTTCAACGGAGTGGTCTCTTGCAGCAGGTAATACACTTGGGATGAATCCCAAGCAGTAAACCCAAGAAGGATGGTCATTATGACAGGCGGCCTTGTAGAACAGCTCAGCCAAAGGCCGTCCTATGGTGTGAAGCAACATCTAAGTTGTAATGCTTCGTGAAAGTATGAATTGTGGACCAGGTAGCTGCGTTGAAGATATCTGTGATAGAGGCTCCTTTAAAGCAGGCCGCTGTGGTGGCCATAGCTCTGGTAGAATGGGCTTGGATAGGTCCTGGTAATGGCTTGTTGTATTTTGTGTAACAAAATGTTATACAGTGTGCTAGCCAATTGGAAATGGTCCATTTAGTGACCAGGACACCTTCTCTGCTTGAGGCTAAGGTAACAAAAAGTTGAGAGATCTTCCTAATCAATTTAGTTGGATTAGTATAGTATTGTAATAAACGATGGACATCTAGAGTATGTAAGCGGTATTCACCTCGACTGGAGTGTTCAGGATAATATACTGGTAACTCCAGGGACTGATTTAAGGTGTGTTCAGACACTACCTTAGGTAGGAAGGAAGGGTTGGTACAAAGTGTCACTCTGTCTTTGTGAAAAATCAAGTAAGGTTCCCTACACATGAGGGCATGAAGCTCGTAAATACACCGAGCCGAAGTGACAGCCACTAAGAATAGTGTTTTCCAAGAAAGAAAACGGAGGTCACAAGTGGCCACCAGCTCAAAGGGCTCAAGAGTTAATTTCTCCATTAGAAAACTGAGATCCCACGGAGGAGTGGGTCTTCTGATAGGAGGCTTAATATGTAACATTCCTCTCAGAAACATTTTAGCTAGAAGATGTTGATACAGTAATCTGCCATCTAGAGGTTCATGGAAGGTCAAAATAGAGGCCAAACGGACTTTGATGGAGGAATAGCTTAATCCTGTCTCAGCAATCAAGGCCAGGTAATCCAAGACTTTCGTCAGTGGACAGGAATAGGGATCCGGTGACCGGGAAGCAGCTCAAATGGAAAAGCATTTCCATTTGGTATTATATGTTTTCCTGGTCGCTGGTTTACGTGAGGCCAGTAATATAGTGGCAACAGGGGAGGACACTTGTAAATGTGATATGAAAGCATCCTCAGGAGCCACACATGAAGATGTAGGGCCTTCAGGTTGGGATGCAGAAGGGTCCCTTAATTCTGAGTCAAGAGATCTAGTCCAGTTGGCAACAGAACAGGTTCCTCCACTGATAACTGTCGAAGGAGGGGGAACCACACCTGCCGAGGCCACAGAGAGGCAATGAGAATCATGGTGGCAAGTCTGAGTTGTAATTTTAGCAGAATCCGTTGCAGAAGTGGGACGGGGTTGGGGAGCATATAAGAAGAGTCCTGTCCATGCTTGGGACAGGGCATCTATAGACCATCCCTTTTTGCTCGAGATAATGGAACAGTATCTGGAGAGATGGTGGTTGACTGGGGAGGCAAACAGGTCCAGCTGTGGGGTCCCCCACAGATGAAAGATTTTCTGAAGCACTCCGTGATGAAGTGTCCATTCATGTGTGGACAACTGACGACTGAGAAAGTTGGCCAGAAGATTGTGATGTCCTGGTAGAAGTACGGCTGTTAGTACAAGGTGTTGCTGAATGGCCTCCTGCCAGACTACAAGCGTCTCGTTGCATAGATTACGGGATTTCATACCTCCTTGTTTATTGAGGCAGAATACTACTGTGGTGTTGTCGGATTGAAACAGCAACGGTCCCGGAGACAAGTGAGGTTGAAAGGCTTGGAGGGCTAAGTAAACCGTCCTCATCTCCAGGAGACTGATGTGGGGATGAGGGACAGAACTGGTCAACTTGCCTTGTGTCCTGTGAGGACCCAGGTGCACACCCCACCCTTCCAGGGATACATCCGTAGTCAACGTCTGTTGGGGTGGGGGTACTGGAAGGGCATGCCTTGACATAGGTTGGCCCGGAGGGTCCACCATACTAGGGCGGACCACAACGTGGGAGGGACTCTGATTTTGTCTTCATAATTTCCTGTTCTTTGAGACCACTGGTTCTGGAGAACCCACTGAACTGGTCTCATGTGAAGACGAGCACATGCTACTGTAGGGATGGTAGCTGCCATGTGTCCTAGGAGGCATAACATGCGTCTGGCTTTGACTACTTTCTGGGTTTGTATCTGAAAAGCCAGAGACAGAAGCTTGTCTTTTCTTTGGCTGGGAAGTAGGCCCTGTCAGACACAATGTCTAGGACCGCTCCTATATATTGGGAGTGTCTGTGTAGGGGTCGGATTGGACTTTGGCTAATTGACCGTAATCCCTAGAGCTTGGAACAGAGTTAGGGTTGCTTCTAGGGAGAAAAGCAGAGAGGCTTTGGACTCTGCCTTGATGAGGCAGTCGTCCAGATATGGGAAGAAAAAGTGCCCGTCCCATCATAGGGCTGCTGCTACTAACACTAGGCACTTGGTAAACACTCTTGGGGCAGAGTTTAGAAACTGGTAGTGTTGACCCAACAGGTGAAAATGAAGGAACCTGTGGTGGGCAGGATGGATAGCGATATGTAGGTAAGCATCCTTCATATCTAGGGCACATAGCCAATCCTTGTTTTAACATTGTCATGATGGAATTTAGGGTGATCATGTGGAATCTTTTGTACTGGATGTATAGGTTCAGTTGTCTGAGGTCCAGTATTGGTCTGAGATCTCTAGTTCGTTTGGGTACCAAGAAGAAGTGGGAGTAAAACCCCTTTTGGCGTTCTGTAGGGGGTACCGGGTAAACGGCCTTCTTGGTTAGAAGAACCTGTAGTTCCTCCTGGAGAATGGGAATATGGTTGGGTGGATAATGGACAGAGCGGGAAGGATAAGGGGGAGGTTTTGAAAGTAGTTGCAGAGTGTGACCGCTCTGAATAATCTGAAGTGCCCACTCATCCAAAGTGATTGTTTTCCAGGCCTTTGAGTGAAGGGCAAAATGACCGCACACGGCTTCCAAGGCCTGGTTGAGGAAGCACGGACAGAGCTCCAGTTGGTCACTGGGAGTCGGGCTGACCAGCCCCACCAGGAGGGTGGGAGCGGGAGCCCCTGATGGCAGAGATGATAGTTCTGGTAGACTGGGAACGACCTCGGAATCTGCCCCTATGTGAGCCTCTGTATTTTCCACCTCTTTTGGAATAAAAGGAGGACTGAGGAAGGTATGATGGCTGGGAGGTATGGTACATGCCATGCACCATATGTAGAATTCTTCCTGAAGACTGGGGATCATCTATCAGTGTTTGGGTACCTGACCAAATAGTTTGGACCCATTAAAGGTGGCATTAACCACTCTATGCTGTACATCAGGTGTAAAACCTGAGATGCAAAGCCAAACATGGTGACACAAGGTAATGCCAGTTGCTGACATGTGGGCCAAAGTATTAACCACATCATATCCCAAATGAAGTAGGTGTTGAGAAATGGAGTTGCCAGTAGATATGGTAGCCAGTAATTGTTCCCTTTCCTGTGAAGGAGGGAGTTTATTGACTAATTCAGTGGCCGAGGACCAGAGTGTACATTGGCATTTGACCAAATGTCCCATATAATTTAGGATTCTGAGCTTCATGATACCTGCTATACCTTTTTTCCCCCAGATAGTCTATCCTGCGGGAATCGTTATCCGGAGGTAAGGCACTCATGTGTTTCGGTCGTTTAGTACGATCATGAGCGGCAGCCATCACCACTGAATCCACTTCAGGAGCGGTAGATAGAAAAGGATGATCTAGAGGAGCCTGGTAGAGGCAATCCGCCTTGCAGGGAACAGCCGGAACAGTGGAAGGCTGGTTCCAGGCTGCAAGAATAGCATTTTGGCAGGTTTGGATTAGTGGGGGTACCACTAAAACCGGATCCTCTGGTAACTCTAGATAGTCTGCCATATCCTTACGTTGTTTGTCATGTTCGGTAGTAGACAATCCCATGACTTTCTGAATTTGGACCATCATCTCATGGAAGGATGGGTCATCTGGAGGAGAGGCAGCCGCACGCCTGGATAAATCCTCATTCAGAGAGGAGGAAATCTCTGACAGGGGATACTGGGGCTAGAAATCCATGTCCTGGAATTCTCCATCCTCCAGATCTCCAGTAAAATCTACCGGACATTCAGCCTCATCTGACAGGTAGTCATCCACGTTCAAGGGAGGTGACTAGGGTGGTGAAGGGTCTCTGTCACCCTGGAAGTGTTTAGGCGGTGGAGTAGGGGAACAGGAAGGGTGGCTGAGCAATCCTGGATCAGAGGGCTGGGCATGCTGCATGGCATGCAAGACCTGAACTACTGGAGTAACGTCCAGTTGGGAATTGGGGAGTAGGAAGGGGGGGTTCTGGGAAACCAGGGGGATTGTGGAGGTGATCGGACATGTAGCCTGAGTAGGTCTTTCCCCTGGGTGGTAAAGTCCAGGGTCCTGATCCCTGTCCGCCTGGCCCCTGTGAGTGTACACCTGTGAGGGTAGAGGGACGATATGCATGGCAAATGCAGTCGGTTTCCCCAGTGGAATGCGGTTCCTTGTCAATGGAGCTGCCTGGGAAATGGTAGTATGAAGTGAAAAAGATGGCCCCGTTGATGGGAGAGGAGCCCCCGTCGACGGGACATCGAAGGAATCCACCAGAGGTTCATAATAGACTGCCGTCAATGCGCTGGGGAAGCGCTGTTGACGAGAGGGTTTAACCTCTCATCAGTGAGGAGACAGGCTGAAAACACATCGTCGACGGTGGGGCACCTGTAACTGTGACCGTCGATGAGTGTTTAGGCATAGAGTTTGAGGAGGGGCTTCTCCTTTTCCTTTTTGTGCCATTTATGAGAATCAGTGGAGGGGGAGCATTTGGGACGAGCCCCCAGATTCTCCATGAGAGACAACTTCTGCTCCATTAAATGGTTTTTGATTTGCTGCAGCCATTGTCGACGAGTTGCCTGGTTGAAATCTTGGCAATGTATGCAGGAAGTGGTGCCGTGTGTGGGTCCAAGACACCTTACACAAGTGGTATGGTTGTCGAAGCAGTAGATCTTTCTACCACAACGGCAGGAATGAAACAGTGCTATCTTGTTTAAGATTTTTTTGGACATTCGTTGTTTGCTCAAATTCTCGTTGATGACTGTTGTTGAAGTTGCTCTAGCTGCTGCGTGCGAGTTGAAGACGGAGGGAAAAGGAACTGAGGATACCAGGAACCACCCACACTTACACAGAAAACAGGAAGTTGATTGTCAGGTATGGGTAGCCCTTGGAAAACACTGCTAGAAAAGCTGCCGTGCACCACCCAAGTGTATTACCCGCTGCAAGAGACCACTCTGTGGAAGATCTGCCCATTCTGTGGCAACTCTTGTGGACTGCGTGCAGCCTTGACATTTTGGGTGCCTATGCAACATCAGCTCCTCTCGTGGAAGCCGGCACAAGTGCAGCAGTCGGCACTTGCTGTCATGGAGAGAAGGGAGGGGTCTACATTGACAGGAAATTCCCCCTTTCTTGCTTCAGTGATGTGATGGCCAGCTTCACACCCACATCGTTGGGCCCTTCTCCGCCTGCCCCTTCCTTCCAGCATGAGCGCAAGCAAATGCATGTTCCTGAGCCGGTTCCAGATGCTGGTCTGGACCCCGCCACAGAGGGGTAAGTACGTGAGGCCACAGTCGAGTGCTGGAGGTCAGGACTCGAAGGCTATAGTGGTGGCCAGAGGGAGAACATGCTAAGCCGATGTGGCCTGACAGCATGATGCAGGGAAGACACCATGGGAAGTACAAAAGTGTATGTTAAAAATAATTAAAAAAAAAGAACATAGTACAGATTTAAAGCCACTCAGTAAATGCACTGAAGCAGTTTAAGTGGCATTTCATTCCCTTGTTTCTTTTGAGGTAAAGCAGTTTCCCTTTATCAACTGACTATAAAGAATAAACACTTCATTTGAAAGTAAAGACATTTTTGAATAATTTTTGCAGCAAGACCACAGTAGCTGCTGCGGGTCAGCAAGGGCCATTCTGGTCACACGCATACTGTAAGTCAATAGTTTGCATTTCCTGCAAATGAAACTGAATGTTTTAACGACTCTCTGCTCAGGCTTCAGTACAATAAAATACATATAAAAGATCAAGTTATTAAGAATAACTCCAAATATTCACAAGAAGGAACAGCCCACTAGAACCCGTTCTAAACAGTATTATTTTCAGTGAATATCCAAAAAAACTGTGGCTTTAGTTTATGTCATCATAAAATAGATTCTGTTGATTTGTAAAGTAATTACTACTATTAGAACTAGCTGGTATCAGCTTCTGAACAGCATCTGTTGCACTGACTCGACAAATTCCAAACATGTTCCACAGTTATAGTGACAACATGGAGTTTGAAAAAAGTGACTGTTCCCATTTTCTGTGAACTTTAAACCAGGGATCTCCAACATTGTTAATATCTAGCCTTTCCATAACAGGACTAGCTGATATAACAGGTTACTGGCCAGTAAGCCCAACATACTAACATACTATTTGCCAGCAGATTAGGCCTTACGGTCTATCGAGTCTGCTCGAACTTTAGATCCTTAGTTGGATGCCGAGACCCTCCCATCCCTTGTGCTCCAGAAACCCGTATCATCCATCCCCACCCCTGGGACAGGACATCATCTGATACATCCACTTTCTGTGTCTGTCCCATCCTCTCTTGAAGCCCTCCACTGCGGATCTCTGAACTAGCTCACCAGGCAGTGCATTCCAAGGGTCCACCACCCTCTCAGTGAAAAACCTCCTCCTCTTTCCCCCCCTTACCCTTACCCTTCCACCTTCCAAGTTCAAACCATGCCCTCTGGTGATACTCCCCTGCTTTAGTCTAAAGATCCCCTCCATGTTTACCCTATTTATTCCCTTGAGGTACTTGAAGACCTCAATCATGTCCCCCCTGTCTCTCCTCTCCTCCAGTGAAAACAGGCAGAGCTCCTTAAGTCTGTCCTCATACGTCAAATCCCCTAGCCCTCGTATCATCTTTGTTGCCCTCCTTTGTACCCTGTCTAGGAGATGTATGTCCCTCTTTAAGTGTGGTCTCCAGTACTGTACACAGTACTCAAGGAGTGGTCTAACCAGTCCATTGTACAGCGGCAGAATCACTTCCTTGCTCCTAGAAGTGATCCCCCTTACGATGCATCCCAACATCCTGTTTGCCTTGCTAGCCGCTCTCCTGCACTGCTCAGAGTTATTCATACATGCATCCACCATGACCCCTAGGTCTTTTTCCCCTATTGAGGCCTCCAGCGCCTCCCCTCCCAGGGTGTACCTGTGTTTAGGGTTTCCCCGACCAAGATGCAACACCTTGCACTTGGTGATACTGAAATTTAACACTACTGCACAACTAGCTTGCTCTAGCTACTGACACAACTAATAAGCTATAAGTTATTTATTTAGTAAAAAGTAAAATTTTACCTTACTGGTGCAAAGTGTCATGTCACTAGATAAAGTATTCAAAAATGAAGACAAGCAACAGGTTAATGAACTGTGACCTTGTTGAGTTCTACTGAAAGACATTAATAAATGTTGCTTAGAGAGACTTGTAGCCAGGGTACATTAACCAAAAGGTTTAGACACTAACATATAGCCAACAAGCCCTCTGGAAACAGAAGAAAAAATTACTCACCATAGTAATGTTGTTTCTTCTAATGAAGTCTTGCTGTATTCAGACACAATACAGTTAGCCCCAGCGCTTGAACTGCCCCAGAGAGGAAAGGGTTAACGCCATGCAGACACATGGAACGTTGAGCTCGAGCTCGGTTTTCAAACCTTTGTCTGTGGTACTTCCCAATGTAACCGTCAGATTCTTACGAGCAACTAACTTAGCACTATAACATGGAAATTGTTTGAAACATATAGCCAAAAGGCAAAATATTTTTGGGGTCCAAAAAAGACTCAAGTCGAGGACCCAAGAAGAAACACGGTAGTGACAAATTAAGCTATAGAACACAAGAAGGATAAACATAACAGCTACCCCACCAAGAGGGTGGGTACAAGGTACACCCCTGAGGTGCAACAATGTACCTGCCAGGCCACTTCCCAAAAACAGGTTCTAAGGGGAGGTCTGAATACAGCAAGACTCCATTAGAAGAAACAACATTACTATGGTGAGTAATTTTTTCTTCAAACAACATGAAGTCTTGCTGTATTCATACATAATGCAGACTACCAAGCAGTTCCCTATGGAGGAGGGAATGCAGAACCTACTTTGGGAACAAGCTCTGCAGTACTGCTGTGACAAACCTAGCATCACTCCTAGCCTGGATGTCCAGGGAGTAATGCTTGGTGAATGTATGTACTGTTTTCCAGGTGGCTGCTTAACATATTTCTAACAAGGGTATATCTCTGGCCGCAGCTAGAGTAGCAGCTGTACCCCTTGCGGAGTGAGCCCTCAGGCTTGAAGGAGGTGTTCTACCCAATTTGTCATAGCAGAATTGTATACAAGAAACACTCCATCTGGCAAAAGATCTTTTAGTGGCAGGCTTACCTTTCCCCACTTCACCATAAGTGAGAAACAACTGAAGACAGTCATTCCTGTGTTCCTTAGTATGCTCTATGTAGTAGCTAAGAGCCCTTTTAACATCCAAACTGTGTAATCTTCTTTCCCCTGAAGAAGAATGGTCAGTGAAAAACACAGGGAGAGATACAAACTGGTTTAGGTGAAAATCCGATACCACTTTAAGCAAGAACCTCCTATTATTTCTTAGGACCACTTTATCCCTATGGAAGGATATGAAGTCAGGTTCAACTGACAGGGCCTGTAATTCACTAATCTGCCTGGCAAAAGTAATAGCTACCAGGAACACAGTTTTCCAGGTCAAGTACTTCAATTCAGCTGAAGCCATAGGCTCAAAGGGTGGCTGCATAAGCTGAGCAATGCAGACATTAAGATCCCAAGGCGGAGTAGGCTCCCTAAAGGGAGGGTTGATGTGAACCAGGCCTTTGAAAAACTTCCTGGAAACAGGATGAGATGCCAGCGAAGAGCCCTTCCCTGCTGAAAGGAATGCAGAGACAGCTGCTAGATGAACCTTCAACGTGGAAGGCCTAAGGCCTAGACTATTCAGATGAACTAGATAATCTAAGGTTGTGGAAATGTCTGCAGAATCAGGCACAATACCTTTCTGAGAGCACCAAATACTGAACCCCTTCCATTTGGAATTCTAAGTTTTTCTAGTGGAAGGTTTCCTGGAGACCTTCAGAATATCCAGAACTCCCTGAGAGAGATGTAGTGCTGCATATTCTAACTCTTCAAGAGCCAGACCTTGAGGTTGAGAGACAGGAGAATGGGGTACCAGATCTGCCCCTGGGAGGAGGAGAGAACATTGTATCTCCTGGGAAGAGACAGGGGACGTGACACAGCCAAGGACAGCAGTAGAGGATACCAGGGTTGTCTGGCCCAATCTGGAGCCACCAGTATCACTGTGCAGGGTTGAGTTCTTATCTTGATCAGAACTCTGAACACGAGAGGGAAAGGAGGGAAGGCATAGAGAAACCTACCCTTCCAGTCCAGAATGAGGGCATCCTGGGGAACTGTCCCCGGGACTAGAGGTCTGCAACAAAACAGAGGAAGTTGATGATTGTCTGGTGCTGCAAATAGATCTATCACTGGAGTGCCCCACCTGGAGAAAATGATCCTCAGAATGTGAGGATTCAGGGACCATTCGTGATGTCCCTGTGAAATCCTGCTCAGGGCATCTGCTAACACATTGTCTTTCCCTGGAAGGTGAACTGCTACCAGGGAAGTCTGAAGGGAAGAGGCCAGAGACCAAATGTTCGTGGCCTCTGTGCACAAGCCCATGAACCAAGTGCTTCCCTGCTTGTTGATGTACCATACTGTGGTAGTGTTGTCCGTCCTGACTTGGACCACCTTGCCCTTGACTGAATCTGAGAAGGTCTGAAGGGCTAGAAAAACTGCCCTGAGTTCCAGGAGGTTGATATGAAGAAGAGACTCCTGCGGGGACCAGATCCCCTGAGCTGTTAGGGCTCCCAGGTGGGCTCCCCGGCCTAGGAGAGAAGCATCTGTAGTCAGAACTACTGATGGAACTTGAGGGAGAAATGGAACCCCTTGTCTGAGGTTGTCCTGGTCCAGCCATCACTGGAGAGCTTGTACCAGAGTTTGGGTCACTGGAATCAATTTGGTAAGAGAGCCCCTTCTCTGGGACCAAAAGGACCTTAGGTGGAACTGAATGTCCCGCATCTAAAATCTGGCTCCCTGAACCACTGCAGTGGAAGCTGCCATGTGGCCCAAGAGTTGGAGGAACTCTCTCGCTGGAAGAGAAACCTCAGGTCGAAAGGAGGAAGCAAGGTCTACTAAGGCCTTCACCCTTGCCAGAGGAAGGAAAGCTTTTGCTTGGATAATATCCAATTCCACCCCATGAAGGTGAGAAGCTGTACTGGTTCGAGGACAGATTTTGGCAGATTTAGAAGAAACCCCAGAGAACTGAGCAAGTCCTGAGTGGTTTGCAGAGCTGACCTGACCTGGTCTGATGACTGTCCTACTAGGAGCCAGTCGTCCAGATATGGAAAAATGGTGATACTGACACCCTGTCTTCTGAGGTAAGCCACCACTACTGCAAGGCACTTTGTGAACACCCTTGGAGCTGATGTCAGGCCAATAGGCATGGCCTTGAACTGATAATGGCCTGAAGGCAACTCGAACCTGAGGTATTTTCTGTGGGAGCACCTGATAGGGACAGGGATATTGAAGTAGGCATCCTTGACGTCCAGTAATGCTAGCCAATCTCCTGGCCTTAAAGAGGGAAGGATTATTCCCAGAGTTACAATTTTGAATTTGGGTTTTGATATGTGTTTGTTCAAATACCTTAGATCCAGGATGGGTCACCACTCCCCTGTTTTCTTTGGGGTAAGGAAGTATCTAGAGTACAGGCCTTTTCCCCTGTGTTGAGTAGGAACCTTCTCTATGGCTCTGAGAGCCAGGAGAGATGAAACCTCTGCCTCTAGGGCAAGGGTTTCCGAAATTGATGCAGGTGGAAAAGACTTGGCCCTCCTTTTTGGGTACCTTTTGAAGCTGAGGGCCAGTCCCTGGCTTACTATGTCCAGGACCCACTTGTCTGAAGTAACCTACTTCCAGGCCTGAAAGTAGTAAGCCAGCCTGCCTCCTGCTGGGATTGGGGGTCGACCCAGGCTGACACCTCAGGGTGTCTGCTTGGCAGAAACCTTAGACTGGGAGGAGGAAGCAGCCCTGCTCATCCCCCTTCTACCCCTCCCTCAGAAAAAAACCCTTTGTGGGTAAGAAGAGGAGGCCTGAGCTTGGTAAAAAGGCCTGTGAAAGGGCCTGCCCCTGACCCTGGACTGTTGCTTTTGAGGAGTGGCTTGCCTTTCCTTGGCCTGTGCACTCCTGTAAGTGGTCCTATATTCTTCCATTTTCTTCATGTAAGTTTCTGTCTGCTCCCCAAACAGAGAGTTACCAACTACAGGAAAATCCATAGCCTTAGACTGGGTGTCCTGTGATAGGCTAGTACATCTGAGCCAAGCATGCCTTCTGAGAGACACAGATGTAGCCATGACTCTGGATGCCACATCGTTGGAGTCCACAGCAGCTGAAATTGTACTTTGGATGCCTCAGTTCCATTTGCAGCCATCTCCTCCAGCTCTTTAGCTAGCTGGGGGGAGGCCTTTCTAGCCAGTTCCAGAACCATATCCCACCTGGACTTCCGGTACCTGGCTGTATAGGCCATATAGTTTGCCTGCCTGAGTCCCAAAGAGGATGCCAAGTATAGTTTTTTGGCGATGGCATCAACTTTCCTGGACTCCTTGTCTGGGGTGTGTGAAGCCAAAGGAATGTTTGGCCTGTCACAGGCTGCAGCATGCACTACCCCAACATGGCTGCAATGTGAATAAAGAAACTTCGCAGCTGAACCTGACAACATGTATCTCCTGTCCGTTCTTTATCTACAGGAGGTAAAGAGTTAGGAGTCTGTAGAATCTTTTGTGTCTGTTTCCCCATGGACTCATGAAGAGGGATAGACAACCTTTTGGACTCTGGGATGTCCATCATCTCCACAAAATCAGGCTCTTCATCCTCCTCATCAGCTTCAACCATAGGGAGCTGGAGGGTTTTGGACACCTTCTTGTAAAACAAGAAGTGTGAAGGGGACTCAGAAAGCCTGGGAGGGGAGACACCCGAGGGCCTGTCTGAGGAGATGTCTGGTTCAATGGGCACATCCAGACCCCCCTGGTCGTAGTCATCGTCATCATCAGGATAATCTTCGTCTCCTTCCCACTCCTCATCGAAAGCATCCGGATCATAATCCGAAGGAGCCGGTTCAGACTGAACCGCCCGCCTAACCGATGGTGCCGGTTCAGACGGAACTGGACGAAGCAATTGGACAATACTAATCGCTTTGGCTATCTCGTCCGCGGTTGGAGTATGCGGTACTGGATCCAAACCAGCAGACTTTCGTTTCTTTTTTGACGGAACCGACCCCTCAGAGTTGGCTCTCCTTTTGCCTGAGGAGGTATCACCTAGGTCAGTAGGCACCTCCTCATGTTCGGCCACAACCGAACCGGGCTGGCCATCCGGATCCACGGACTTCTCGGCCTCCCTTTCCTTCAACCTACTCAATCTTTTTTCTAGAGTGGTTTTGGGAAAGTTTTTACAAAATTGGCAGTCTGACTGGAGGTGTTCAAACCCCAGACAATAAACACAGATGAGGTGGGGGTCTGCCTTGGCAAAGACCTCCCCACACTCAGTACAGTGTTGAAACCCAGTGGGACCGGTTTTCTTTTTGGGTTTCTCAGACATGGCCAACCTACCAAAATTACCCTATAGAAGCTTTCAAGCCAGGTAATGCCAACCGATCGGTAACAACCATATCATGGGTTTGGAAAAGAACCGAGAAAAGGCCCGGTTCTTTTGAGACCGATCGGTACCGGAACACCACTCTAATCCCAGAAAATTTTACTTAAAATGAGAAGAAAACACAAGGTCGGTTCCTAACCAGACCAAATGAAAAGAAACCGAAGAAGCAAACAATTTCCACAAGTTGTTTAAAATAAATACGGTCACTACCTATCTACAACGCTACCTGTACTGCAGACAGAGGCTGGAAATCTGAAAATACAATAAAAGAACTGGTTTTAAACCGAACGCTTCACTTTTACCGAACCAAGCAGAGGAAATCTCGGGAGCGACTTCACTGTTAGGCGGAGTAAAGAATCTGAAGGTTACATTGGGAAGTACCACAGACAGAGGTTTGAAAACCGAGCTCGAGCTCAACGTTCCATGCTTCTGCATGGAGTTAACCCTTTCCTCTCCGAGGCAGCTCAAGTGCTGGGGCTAACTGCATTATGTCTGAATACAGCAAGACTTCATGTTGTTTGAATTACTTTTATAAAGTTCTTATACCGCAGATTGGATAATTATGGTACAGCGTGCTCCCAGTGATAAACTTCAAGCGGCATGCATGAGCCACTTTTACTGTATATGAACTAGTGGATTACGAAAGAGTTTACAAAATGACTCCAAAAAATGTCTGCCTCGTCAAAGTAAATATTTACTAAACAAAGAAATTGTCCAGGGTACAGACAGCAGGAAATTAAACTATCAGTGCTGGTGCTAAAGAACACACGGTCCCATTAAAACGGGCCAAGAATGGCCTTATACTGTATGTGGCAATGCCTCATGAAAACGTTTATTCTAACGAGGAACAGAAAAAGACTACACTTAACAATTGCTTGGGACATCCAAAAAGTCCAGCGCCTGTGAAAACTGAAGCCTAAGGAAACTCAAAGCTAGATACTGGTTGCCTTGGGGCAATGGAAGGGGGGAGGTCTGGGTATGGCGGACAGACTGGCTATGCTCTATGTGTATGATTTTTACCTGCAGTTTTTGTTGAGGGGGAATATTGGAGGGTTATAGATACATACAGACATTCTTTTTTTTTTTTTGTGAACTCTTTTTCCCTCCTGGTCGTTGACTGCCAGTGCACCTCTCAGGTGGAGACCCACTGGCCCAGCCTGTTACCGCCTGCCTGAACCCCCTCCCTCAACCGAGGAATCGGGTGCTGGGTCCCCCCTCTCCCACCAGCCCCATACGGGAGGAGGCGGGGAACATGGAGAGTCAAGTTGGGTTGGAGACTGGCACTAGTCTGGGTGTATGGGCTGGACGCTCGAGTCTCGCCATCGCCTCCATGGCAGCCAGGGTTTTACCTACTTTGCTTCCCCCTGCCCCCGAGGTGTGGACATGCAATGACATCACTGCATGGAGGGTGCGCTCCCACCCCCTCTCGCAGACGTCCGCTGTCACCTCCTCCCTTGCAGGTTCCTGTCAGCATGTAGTGCTCGCAGTCTCCACCAGGAGCCGATACATGGCAGGGAAGCCCCAGGAACCCTCCCAGCGAGAGGAGGGCAGTCCTTTGGACACACAATCCTCTCCTCCTCCGTCCGACCCTGGCATACAGACAGATTCTGATGGTAGATACAGGCTCATTAGTCTATCCAGTCTGCTCATTTCCTGCCTAACTCAGTTTCCAGCCTGACACTGGACTGGAGTCACTTGGCCTCTTGCCCTTTCAGTGCCCCACTGTGCCCTTCCAGTGCACCACTGCCCCTTCCCTTAGGTACTGCTATCCCTGTGTGTGTAGCGTGTCTATCCCATCCATGTCTGATGCTGGTGACTTACTATATCTGGCTTCTATCACCGGCTTCAGTAGACTATTCAAGGTGTCTATCATCCTCTCTGAGAAAAAGTACTTTATAAGATCCCTTCTGAATCTCCCTAACAATCTTCACCCATGTTTCTTGGTTACTGTGTTTTCTTTCGTCGTGATGAGATCTTTACAGTCTGCTCTCTAACTCCCTCTCAAGGACTTGTAAATCCAAGGGTACGAGAAAGTTTCAAGGGGGTTGACATGTGAAAGGCCAAAAACATATAATGGCAGGCTAAAATTTTGAAAGGGCACTCAATGCTTGAAAAGCTTAAAGGGCACAAGTGTAAAATAGTGGGGCACACCCCACTTAACCCTATGGTTCGGCATGCATGTGTAGATCTCAATTACGTGCCCCCAATGTGGAAGGAACTCAGCGGGACCTGTACGGACGGGACACAAGTCCTGTATTTCTTTTCTGAGCACCGGGATTATATCCTGAGCTTTGTCAATGGCCACCAAACACAAGCAGTGAATACTGGAAACCGAGACCCAGGAGGCTAGATGGTATTTAAGTCTCTGTGTGAACTTATTTCCTTCCAGTCATACGTGGCTCAAATTATGACATTTTCTTTCTTCCCTATCTTGTAACT
Organism: Neoceratodus forsteri; assembly: GCA_016271365.2. Lineage (NCBI taxonomy): Eukaryota > Metazoa > Chordata > Ceratodontiformes > Ceratodontidae > Neoceratodus > Neoceratodus forsteri. Next base: position 435,747,764 of record CM057459.1, on the reverse strand, counting down.
ACTTGAGGATTCTGTTCTGTATCACTTTTTTTTCCATGATAAAGACTATTCTCATCTGTAATTCAGTTAATTTCTCTCTTTGACCGCTCAACATTAGTACTAAAAAATAGACACTCAAACCTATCTTTGCAAAACAGTAAAGCCTTTTTCCACTGAGCACAAGTCTTTGTTTACTGTATGTTCTCACACATGAATAAGAACACTGCTGCTGAAAAAGTTACCAGCCTAAAACTTGGTTTCTAGTCTGCAACATAATTAAATATATTACAGCAGAAGCAGACTTTAAACAAATCTTACGTGCCCCTCATGCAAACACTAGAAACAAAGGCATCACCTGGTTCCAACTCCCCAAAAGCAGCAACTCTGCTTGCTCTGAAAGAGAACAAGCTTTGTGTCCTGATCACAGGCCTTCCACCTTGCACTAGTAGAGGCAGGGAAAGGAATTCCCATGAGACATCTGCGTGCTTGAGTCCCGTTTGTACATGGCTGCCTTACGTGGCTTTAAATGGGGGAAGGGAGCCAAAAGGGAAGGGGTACTCTGTACAGTACTTATCCCAGATAAGAACAGGGCCGTTGGTCATTGACGTGGTACATGGAGATGGCGCATGTCCAGTCAGCAATCAGCATCATATTCTTAGGGTCAGAGATGTGAGTAGTCTGGGTCTAAATCCAGTGGTGGTGGGGGAAGGGGCAGTGGAACACATAAGGGGAGTAAAGGAGTGTTTTACTACCATTTTTGCATGATTTACTCCCACTTTTTGATTTTAGGAATTTGTTTCCAACCCTACACATTTACAGTATGTTGGTATATGTTCATATTTGGCAGCACCATGCAATGCTAACAGCTATGTATTCACATACTCACAGAGTGTACATAGTAGAGGTGGTGAAAGAAACAGCATCAGCATCAGTTCTGTACAGTGCAGGAGACCGTTCCAGAAGTGTCCCAACTGCTGGCCAGAAGGGCACTTGCAACACAGAAAAATGTTCTAAATAGGGTCATAGCACTACATGCAGTAAGTACGGGAGTATGTTGTGAAGATACCACAGCAGTATCAGACAAAAAGAGTCAGTGACTGCAGGCACTCAGTAAGTATGAAATTATACTTATAGGTGGGGTGGGGGAAGAGTCTGAGGCAGGTTAATGAATGGTATGTTATTATCATTTAAGTGAAAATACTACCAGGTGCATGACGTTAGAAGTAAATATATCCCAGTTCAAAACATTGTGTGGACCGCTGGTGGGGGGGTGGTGTGACAGGCCACCAGGCTCTGAGAAAGGAAAGGACATCTGGGAGCATGGAATACACTACAAGAAACAGGAACTCAGTCCTGGCTAGTCCAAGAACCAAAAAGAGATCTATACAGCCACAGCAAGAATGGAGGAACCGTACGAACTGGGGTTGTCTGCAGGCCTCCAGACCAGAGGGAGGACATAGACACATTACTGTTAGAAGATATACAAAACATGACAGCTAAAGGGGAGGTTCTGATAATGGGAGACTTCAACATGCCAGATACAGACTGGTCAATACCAGCAGGAACATCTGGCAGAACTAGACACATGGTGGATTCCCTGCAGGGGGAGGGACTCACACAACTGGTGCAACAACCCACAAGGGCCATCCTAGATCTAGTACTGACTAGCAGGGAAAGAATCACAGATCTCCAGGTAGAAGGTCACCTGGGGGCCGGTGACCATCACATGTATGGTTCAATTTGGCCACTAGAACTAAATCATCCCATTCCAAGGCAAAAATATGGGACTTCAGAGGAGCTGACTTTGATAAGATGGCCAACAGAGTTAAGCTAGCCCTGGCAAAAAGAAATACAGAAGAGGGGGTACAGGCAAAGTGGGCAAGCTTTAAAGATGCAATACTTGAAGCAACATCCCATTGTGTTAGAAAAGAGTTTGAGAGAAAAGGAAGTGCAAAAGAAGAAGGAAACCACTTTGGTTCTCAAAAACAGTAGCAGAAGAGGTCAGAGCCAAAAGACTGGCCTTCAGGAAATATAAGGGAACGCAGCAAGATGAAGATAGAGAGGCATACCAAACTTCCCTAAGGGAAGCAGGGATGGCAGTAAGGCAGGCAAAGGCCCAAACCGAAGAAACACTAGCACAAACAGTAAAAGAAGGTGACAAGACTTTCTATGGATACATTAGTGAAAGGAGAAAGTCCAGAGGGGATATTGCTAAGATCAAAGGGGATAAGGGGGCATGTGAGGAGGGTAGGACCATGTAAAAGCATCTATCCTAAATAGATACTTCTGCTCAGTATTTACTGAAGAGAAGGTAGGGCAGGGCCCACAGTTCAGCACCATGGACACAGGGGAGAGGGAAGTGTGCACTAGTTCCTTCACAAAAGAAAGGGTTCTACAAGAGCTCGATAAGCTCAGAGTGGACAAGGCAATGGCATCTGATGGCATACATCCCAGGGTACTAAAGGAGCTAAGGGTGGAACTAGCAAAGCCATTATCAGAACTGTTTAGTGAGTCTCTGAGCACAGAAGAGGTCCCAGAAGACTGGAGAAGGGCTCATGTGATCCCGCTCCACAAGAGTGGCAGCAGGGAGAAGGCAGGGAACCACAGACCAGTCAGTCTTACCTCAGTAGTGGGCAAGATTATGGAGGCACTCCTTAAGGAAAGGACAGTGCAACACCTGGAATCCATAGGAGCACAGGATCCAAGACAGCATGGGTTTACAACAGGAAGGTCCTATCAAACTGATCTCATAGATTTCTTTGACTGAGTAACCAGAGTGATGGACCAAGGGGGAGCAGTTGATGTCACCTACCTTGACTTCAGCAAAGCTTTCGATACTGTTCCACATAGAAGATTGATTAATAAGCTGGGTAGGCTCGGGGTGGGTCAGCAGTTGGACAACTGGGTGGCAAAGTGGCTGACGGGCAGAAAACAGAGAGTGGTGGTAAACGGTATACAGTCAGAAGAGATGCAAGTCACAAGTGGGGTAACTCAGGGATCAGTCCTGGGACCAGTCCTCTTCAATATCTTCATCAGTGACATTGCAGATGGAGTGGAGGGTAAGGTTTGTCTGTTTGCAGATGACACCAAGATCTGCAACAGAGTAGATGATCCAGATGGGGTGGGCAAAATGAGAAGAGATATGGATAAACTAGCAAAATGGTCAGAAGAGTGCCAACTGGAGTTTAACGCAAAAAAGTGCAAGATCATGCACATAGGGAAGAGAAACGCAGAAGCCACCTATAGGCTGGGAGGGGAGTTGCTGGCAGTCACAAGGGAAGAAAGAGACTTGGGCGCCATCATCACCGATGACCTGAAATCATCCAACCAGACCACTAAAGCAGTAGGTAAGTCTAGAGGGATGTTGGAGGGTATTAGTAGGGGTATCACAAGTTGGAAGAGGGAGGTAATAATCCCTCTTTACAAGACACTGGTTAGGCCTCATCTGGAGTACTGCGTGCAGTACTAGAGGCCACATCCTCACAAGGACATTAACCAAACTGAGGCAGTCCAGAGAAGGGCAACCAAGATGGTGCAGGAACTGCATCAGAAAAAACATGAGGACAGATTAACGGAGCGCAATATGTAGAGCAAAGGAGGGAGAGAGGTGATATGATAAAACATTCAGACACCTTAAGGGCACTAACAAGGTAAAAAAGTATCACATGTTTCAATATAAGAAAAATAGCAGGACAAGAGGACACAGCATGAGACTGGAGGGAGGCCGATTAAGGGGTAATGTGAGGAAGTTCTTTTTCACAGAAAGGGTGGCGGATGCATGGAACAGACTACCTCAGGAAGTGGTGGATATGAATGCAGTGCAGGGCTTTAAACAGGCATGGGATAGGCATAAGGGAGCAATACAGATGAGTATGAATAGATAGGCCATTGACAGAGCAAAGGCCAATGGCATATTCATAAGGCAGAAAAAGAAATGGGCAGACTGGATGGGCCTTGTGGTCCTTATCTGCCGTCAACTTCTATGTTTCTATGAGGAGGATCCCAACGTTATCTGTATTCCTGTCTCGGTGTGTCAGAATGGCCTAACTTATAGGTCTAACAGAGGAGGATAAAAATGGTTGCAGAGTCCAGATTCAAAACACAGGCTCTGGGATCAGTGCAAAAAAAATACAAAAAGAGAAAAAGGCAGCATGGCTTCATATCAAAAGATAACTGAAAAAGTAATGGGAATGGAATACTTGTGCAGTTCTGGAGACCCCATCTCCGCAAGGACATAGACAGGATGGAGGTAGTCCAGAGCAGGCCAACTAAAATGGTGCAGGGTCTGCAACAGAAGCCATACCAAGAGAGAGACAAAAAGAGATTAATATGTACACCCTTGAGGAAAGGGGGGGGGCATGATAGAAACTTTCAAGTACCTCAAGGGAATCAACAAAGTCCAGAGGGTAGCATCTTTCCAGAGAAAGCGAGGTGGGCTGCCCATCAGCGCAGTGGCTGAATTTCCACTTCAGGACGCCAAGCACTCCGGTACAGGAACAGACCCGGACGCCAGAGGGTCGGCTAGGGGGAAGAAGGATGGAGCGTCCTGTGGACTGCTCTCCTTCTCCGGTGGGGGGGGAGTGCCCAGCGCATGGTAGACCCCTGGCAGAGGCCAACAGTTGCGCAGCTACCGGCGCTAGTATACAAAGGAGGCAGGGTGGACGCTGGACGTCATTGCACGTCCCTGATTCCCAGAAAACTGGAAAAAGGACAGCCTCGATGAAGCCCACCATGGCTTCAATTAGCCCCTCAAGCCGGCCCTCCAACCTATCCCGATGTCTGCATCGTGTAGAGGCGCTGCAGCCCGCTATGGGGGAAAGCCGGGGTACTGGAGGGTCGCGGCTGATGTGAGGGGTGGAAGTCCGTGGCCTGTGACTGGGCTGAAAATACCGGGCGGCTGGCAGCTTGGGGGACAAAAAGAAGATAAAATAAAAAAAAAGAAAAAGAGATGTGCAAGAACAAGGGGTCACAAATTGAAGACAGAGGGGGGACGACTCAGGGGCAACATGAAGAAGTATTTTTTTCATGGACAGGGTGGTGAATGCATGGAACGGCCTTCCTGAGGAGGTCGTGGAGTCAAAAACAGTGGGGGGAATTTAAGAATGCATGGGACAGACATAAAGCAGTTCTAGTGGGTGGTAGGAAGAAGTAGGCTGTTAGTAAAACTAGGAACTGCACCTTATCCAGTAAGTAGGGAAATGGGCAGACTGAGTGGGCCAAGCAGTCCTTATCTGCCGTCAAAGTCTGTATTTCTATGGAACAAAGCACACACAGTAGTGGGAGGCTGAAAAGCACCTTAGAAAGGAGTTGCCACATGTCCAACACTAAATAGAATAGATTATAACAGAATTCAACAGAAGTGAAGTAAAACTTTGTTCTTTATAAACGGAACTGAAGTAGAATTTTGTTTTTTTTATATACAGAATAAAGCATGAGTCACTGTGTGTAACGAGAAGTTTACACACACACGAGGAGTTAAATGCTACATAAACCCCGAGAGTGAAGCCACGTATGACTACTAAGTATCAGGGGGTGCCAAGTACAAATACTCGAGTATCTGGGGTGCCAGTACAAATACCCATGTATCTGGGGTGCCAAGAATGAATACTAAGCATCTGGGAGTGCTAAGTATGACTACCTAAGTATGTAGGGGTGTCAAGTATAAATACTCAAGTATCTTTGGGTGCTAATTACGAATACCTGAGTATCTGGTCATGTCAAGCATAAATACCAGAGTATCTGGGGAAGCATCGTACCCAATTAGCCAAATATATGGGCCACCCCGTATGAATACCTTCCAAATATGAATACTCAAGTATCTGGGGATGCCAAGTATGAATACCGAAGTATCTTGGAGTGCCAAGTATGAGTATTCAAGTACCTAAGGGTGCCAACTATGAATATCTGAGTATCTGGGCTGCCAAGTGTGAATACTCAAGTATCTGGGGGTACAAAGTTTAAATACTGGAGTATCTGGGATATCTGGGGTCGCTAAGTATGAATACTCAAGTATCTGGGGGTGCCAAGTACAAACACTCAAGTATCTAGGGGTGCCAAGTATGAATACCTAAGGATCTTGGAGTGCCAAGTACAAATTTCCAAGGATATGGTGGTGCCAAGTATGAATACAAGAGTATCTAGGAGTGCCAAGTACGAATATTCAAGTATATGGGGTGCCAAATATGAATACCTGTATATTTGGGGGTGCCAAGTATGAACAATAAAGTATCTGGGGGGCCAAGTATGAATACCGTTGGTGTCAAGTATGAATGTTTGAGTATCTGGGGGTGCCAAGTATGAATGCACAAATATCAGGGGTACCAAGCATGAATACTTTAGTGTCAGGGGTGAGTACCAACTATAAATATTTGAATAGCTGGAGGTGTCAAAGAAGAACACTCAGCAAGTATTCGAAAAAAGGAACTCACACACCCCAAGTCAATTAAGCTGTAAGGCATGACAGGGTGTGGATTACTGGGGGAATTGCCTAAGCCTCGTATAGTGTGTCACGACGCACAACCGAATGACTCACTTAACCACATAAGAAGTGGGTAATCCCCCAATTACCCATATCCTTGATGCCTTATTGTGATTATACAATGGATCCATGTGTAAGATCAAATTAAAATTGTGATCCATGTGTAAAATCAATTTAAAATTGTGCTTCATTATGTTTTGTTTTGCTTTTTATAAGTGTCCTTCCTGAGCTGTGAGTTATGATATGAACACAGGAAACAGCCTGCAGAAAAAGTCCTTAAGGTCTATCAAGTATGCTCACTGCAGATCTTCTTATCCAGCAATTACTATGGCGCCCCCCCCACCAACGCTTACCCCCCTTTCACTGTGTCCCACCTGCTTCTAAACCCTTCCCATGGTCTTCTAGGGATGACCTCTGATGGAAGTTCATTCCACCATGTTACCACTTGCTCTGTAAAGAAATGTCTTGACATTCTTGAAACTTTCCCCCGCCAGCTTATAGCAGTGCCCCCTTGTGGTCCTGTTCCCCCTAAAACAAAAGAGGCCCCCATTTCCACCTTGATGATACCTTTCAGGTACATGAAGGTTTCAATTACATCCCCTCTGTCCCTCCTCTACACTAGCAGGTACATACTGAGTTCACATGGCTTGTCCTCATATGCCTTGCCCTGCTGCCCCTGGATCATTTTCATCGCTCTCGTCTGGACTGCTTTGAGCTGCTTGACATCCTTTTTCAAGTAGAGGCTCCAGTATTGCATGCTGCACACCAATGATCTGAACAGTGGCAGTATAACCTGCACCCTTCTGCTCAAGGACCCCTTGCAATACAGCAAAGCATAGAAACATAGACTTTGACGGCAGATAAGGACCGCTCGGTCCACCTAGTCTGACCATTTCCCTACCTACAGGATAAGCTGCAGATCCTAGTTAACCAGCAGCCTATTTCTTCCTACCTCCCACAAGAATTGCCTTATGTCTGTCCCATACATTCTTGAATTCTCCCACAGTTTTAGACCCCACAACCTCCTTAGGAAGGCTGTTCCATGCATCCACCACCCTCTCTGTGAAAAATACTTCCTCACATTGCCCCTGAGTCGCCCCCTCTATCTTCAATTTGTGTCCCCTTGTTCTTGCACATCTCTTTTTCTGAAAGATGCTACTCTCTTGGACTTTGTTGATTCCACTGAAGTACTTAAAAGTTTCTATCATGTCCCCCCTCTCCCTCCTTTCCTCAAGGGTATACATATTAAGCTCCTTTAGTCTCTCCTCGTATGGCTTCTCTTGCAGACCCTGCACCATTTTAGTTGCCCTCCTCTGGACTGCTTCCATCCTGTCTATGTCCTTGCGGAGATAGGATCTCCAGAACTGGATGTAGTACTTCAGATGGGGTCTCACCAACTGTCTGTATAGAGGGATAACAATTTCATGTTTTCTGCTGGTGATGCCCTCCTATACATCCCAGTATCCCCCAGCCCTCCTTACTGCCTTCTCATATTGCTTGCCAACCTTAAGGTCATCTGATATGATTACCCCATGTCCCTTTCCATTTTTGTTGATGTTACTACCTCCCCCCATTGTGTACTCTTCCCCTGGGTTTTTGTTTCCCAGGTGCATTATTTTGCACTTCTTTGCACTGAATCCAAGCTGCCATACTTCTGACCAGTCCTCCAACCTTACCAAGTCCTTTCTCATCCTTTCCACACCTCCTTGTGTATCAACCCTGTTGCACATCTTTGTGTCATTTGCAAAGAGGCATACTTTTCTTTCCAGTCCCTCTGCAATGTGACTTATAAAGACATTAAAAAGGACTGGACCCAGTAGTGAACCCTGCGGTACCCCACTAGTAACTCCCCTTTCTTCAGAGTGGACTCTGTTTACAATTACCTTCTGTGTCCTGTTGTCTAGCCAATGTTTAACCCAGGATAACACCCTGGGACCCACTCCCAGGCTGTTTAATTTGTTTATTAATCTTTTGTGTGGGACTGTGTCAAATGCCTTGCTAAAGTCTAGGTAGACCATGTCCACAGCCCCTCCCTGGTCTACTGCTTTGGTCACCCAGTCAAAGAAATCGACTAGATTCGTCTGACATGACCTTCCCACTGTGAACCCATGCTGCCTTGGGTCCTATGCCCCGCTGGCCTCTAGGTACTCAACAATTCTTTCCTTCAGAAGCAATTCTATCACTTTCCCTACCACAGAGGTCAAACTGACAGGTTTGTAGTTTCCTGCCTCTGTCTTGCTTCCACTTTTGTGAAGGGGAATCACATCCTCCTTCCTCCAGTCCTCAGGTACCACGCCATCCTCCCATGATTTGTTAAAAAGGGTAGTCAGTGGTGTCACTAGTCCTCCCCTTAATTCTTTTAGAATTCTGAGGTGAATCCCATCAGGCCCCATTGCTTTGTCCACTTTCAGTTTTAGGAGTTCTTTCAGAACCCTTTCTTCTGTGAAAGGACTGGGATCAACCTTCCTATCCAGAGTGCTTCTGTTAACTGGATTAGGCACCTCCCCCTTCTCCTCTTTTGTGAATACTGAGCAGAAGTATTCGTTCAGTATCCCTGCTTTTTCACTGTCCCTCTCTGCCCACCCACTGTCCATTCTATTCGGCCTCACTATACCTCCCTTTGTCTTTCTACACTCCCTGATGTACCTATAAAAGGTTTTATCCCCCTTCTTAACCAAGTTGGCTATCTTTTCCTTATTTTGGGCCTTTGCTATTCTGACTTCCTTCTGCCTTAACTGGCACAGTTCTCTGTCCTGCTCCTTCTGTGTTTCCTTATACTTCCTAAATGCTATCTTTTTCTCCCTAACCTTCCCTGCCATCTCTTTTGAGAACCATAGTGGCTTTTTCTTTCATTTTGATTTATTTGCTTCACACAAAGGCTTGTTGCCTCTGTGATGGCAGTTTTTGATGTTTCCCCATTGTTGCTCCACCCCTCCTTCTTGCCTGTTTGCTAGTGCTTTTCTAAGGCACTCTCCCATCTTGCCAAAGTCAGCCCTCCTGAAGTCCAGTACCCTCACTTTTGTATGGCTTGACTCTGTAGCTGAGTTTATCGTGACGCACACTGTTTGGTGGTCACTTGTTCCTCGATGGCTACCCATTTCTAGATCTGAGATCCCCTCACTGTCCCCATTTGAGAGTATGAGGTCTAAGATTGCTCCCTCATGAGTGGGTTCCAAAACTAGCTGTCTGAGGCATGACCCCTGCAGGGCATAGAGAATGGCCCTGCTCTTGGATGTGGCTGCAGCAAAGGTGCTCCAGTTAACATTTGGCATATTCAGGTCCCCCATCAACAGTATCTCCCCTTTCTCTGCCATCCTAAGGATGCCTTCTATCATATCCTTATCCATTCCCTCCACTGGGGGGGGGTGGGTCTGTATACAACCCCTGTGCAGACTGTGGTGCCATTTCCAGTCTCTAAGGTGGCCCACAGTGCCTCCTCTCCTCCCTGTTTACGCTTTTGTTCCGTTGCTTTTATCCCTTCCCTTACATAGAGAGCTACTCCTCCCCCTCTTCTCCCCTCCCTGTCTCTCCTGTAGGTTGTGTATCTTGGTATGTTAACATCCCAGTCATGGTTCTCTATGTACCATGTTTCTGTGACTGCCACAATATCCAGGCATCCCTGTTCCATCAAGGGCACCAGTTCAGGGAGCTTGTTGCCCAGACTACAGGCATTGGTACTCATAACCCTCCATTTCTTGATGGCCTTACCCCTTTTTGCCCCATCCGGTCCTTACTGCCTTTGTCGTTTACTCCATTTACCTCTGCCTTTCTCCCTATCAATGTCTCTATCTTGGTGTTTACCTCACTTACTACCCTGATTTTTTGGGGAGGGCTAGGATTTCCCTGCTCCTTAACAGTGCCTCCCCCCTTGGTTAGTTTAAAATCTTGCCAATGAAGCATTTAAACCTATCACCTAGGATCCTGGTTCCCCTCCTGGACAGATGCATACCATTGCACCAGTATAGGCCTGCATCATTCCAGGGTGGAACCCCAGTCCCCAATGAAGCCAAACCCCTGAGCGCTGCACCAGTTTTTTAACCACTGATTGAATCCCATGGTGTGAAGCACCCTAACCTCACCCATGCCATAGACAGGCAGCACCTCCGAGAAGGTTACCGTGCATGCTACTTGTCAAAGGCCCCTCCCCAACTCCAGAAACTCTTCCTGCACTGCTCCGATCCCTTTCTCAGCCAGGTCATTTGTCCCTAGGTGGAAAATGACATCCAGCTCCCTCCCTCGTGCAGCTGCTCCGGCAATCCTAAAGATTCACTCCCTGGCCCTCCAAGCCATGGCACTGGGCAGGCACCTTACCTCCCCTTCCTCCCCCAGTTCTACCCTCCTAACAATGGAGTCCCTCACCAGTAGTTGTTTCCTTCCCCTGTGGGGTCCCATGCCACCCTCCTGTGGGTCTCCTTTGTAGAGGTTCCCAGCATCCTCCTTGGTCTTCACTGCAGGTGCCTCTATAAAGGAACCACACTTTGCCAGAACGGCACATGAATTGTGGAGAGGTATAACTGGAGGGATGTGCCTCTGTTCCACCACCATCACCCTCCCTGAGCCCACTGTGGTCCAACCACTCCTCTTTCTTGGCAACCTCTGAGGCACCGGCAGTGGTCCTGGTGGTCCCTGGATGGGAGAGGAGGTCCCTCAAATCCTGGCCAACTCAGCCTGGAGATGAGCAACCTCCTCCCTCAGCCCAGAGAGGTGCCTGCAGATGGGACAACACCGCATCCTCCAGAACGTCTCCAAGAAGACTGCTGCTCCACAGCCACTGCACTGCACCACTCCCATCATGTCTTATTTCTGGCCCCTTAACTATTATTTTGGATACTTATTCTTTCCTCTGTGTATTGATTTATTTTTATTCTTTCTCCCTACTTACTTACTGCCTCTGTGCCCTTTAAGCTCCAGATCTTCCTGTTCTGAGACAAGAAGTTCCTATATTTCTCAGCAGTTTCCTTACTTTCTCAGAGTCAGACCTCCAGCTTCTGGGAGGGGGGGGACGGAGAGCTACTCTTTTCCTTCTAGGATGGTGAGTCTTTTGTGGCTCTGTGATCACTCACTTCCTGCTCCCAAACAGGAAGTTCCTGTTGTCAGTCAAATCCTGTGCCTATAAAAGTAGAACTGGCTTCCAGTGGGTGGGGGCAATATAGTCCCAGTAGAGAAGTATAGTTATAAGAGCAGCTCCTTCCTCTTGCTTTTCTCTGCCTGTTCTCTGACAGAAGTTATCTAGGGCAGTTTTTAAATCTGGCTTTAACCTGGCTTCCTTCTAGCTAAGCCACTCCCTCTACTTTACAGCTCTTTCTATACCTAGATAACTGCACAGATAACAAATCACTTCAACCAACTGAGACAAACACCTAGATAACTGCACAGATAACAATTCACTTCAGCCAACTCAGACAAACACACTAACTCTTGTTTTTTGGTTTTTACCCTAAATTGAAGGTACAAGTAGTAGAGTTCTAGTTCTTTAGTCCAATAGAGAAGTATAGTTATAATAGTAGCTCCTTCCTCTTGCTGTTCTCTGTCTGTTCTCTGCTGCTGCCTTAATACACTGTGTAGCCTGTTTTAGATCACTGGTGATAGCTATCCCTGAAGTCCTTTTCTTCCTCAGATTCGGTGACCTGGACCCCTAGGCTGTACTCGTTCCTCGGGTTCTTTCCTCCTATGTGCATGACTTTGCACTTCTTTGCATTAAACCCTTTGCATGGGACTGAGCTGCCATATGCCAGACGATTTTCCAGCTTCACTTAGTCTTCTTGAAGGTCCCATACCCCCTCATGTATGACCGCCCTCCCACACAGCTTGGTGTCGTTTGCAAAGAGGCAGATTTTTCCTTAAATGCCATCTCCAATACCATTTATGAACACATTAAATAACATCAAGCCGAGCACTGACCCCTTGCGTGTGCCACTGTTCAAGAATGCATGGGACAGACATAAGGCAATTCTAGAGGGGGGCAGGAGGAAGTAGGCTGTTGGTTAACTAGGATCTGCAGCTTATCCAATAGGTAGGGAAATGGGCAGACTAAGTGGGCCAAGCGGTCCTTATCTGCTGTCAAAGTCTATGTTTCTATGTCACTGGTGACTTCCCTCATACCAGAGAGCTCCCTCCCACCACCAGCCTTTGTGTCCTACCTCTAAGCCAATCTGCCACCACTTTGTTCATTTACTTACCACCTCCAACTCCTCCAATGTCCTGAAAGACCTCTTGTGGGGACACAGAGTCAAAGGCCTTGCTGAAATCCAAGTATAGTATGTCAGCCGCTTGACCCTTGTCTACTGCCTTCGTTACCCAGTTAAAGAAGTTGATCAGGTTGGTGTCACAGGCGATCCCTGACATGAACCTGTACTGTCTCGCATCCTGGAACCCATCTGCCTCCAGGAACCCTACTAGTCTTTCCTCCCGAATGATCTCCACTAGTTTGCAACAATGGAGGTCAGACTGACTGGCCTGTAGTTTCCAGGGTAATCTCTGGGTCCACTTTAGTGCAGCAGTACCACATGTGTGGTTCTTCACTTCTATGGTACCATCCATGTGTCTAGTCAGTTGTTGAACAGATATGAGAGTGGATCTGCCAGTTCCCCCGCCAGCTCCCTCAAACCCTTTGGGCGCATTCCATTGGACCGGTGTACTTATTTACCTGCAGGGCCATGGGTTCTTTCCTCACCATGTCCCCCAGCATCCTATCCTCAGCCCCATACCCTTCCCCCAGACTCCCTTGTGGTGCTGGTCCATCTTTCTGTTTAGTAAAGACAAAGCAAAGTATTCACTCAATACCTTTGTCTTTTCAGTACTGCTTTTCACCCATTCCTCCCCCTTTTTAACTTCACTATTCCTTCTTTCTTGTCCCTCTTGTCATTTGTATACCAGAAAATTAGGTAATTCATCTGTAAGGGTAGTTCTAGGAGAGGTATATGGTTCACGTACACACAATGGCAGTTCCTCTGGAAGGTGGGCAGGGCTCTTCTGCTGACACCAATCACAGAATTTTATTCCAGCTTCTGTTGCTCCATCATCAATCATAGAGGGGAGTCAAAAGAAATGAGATAGAAGCTTCAATAAGACAAAACACTTTGAAAAGATAGTTCACCAATAGAGCACTATAATCTAAGGGGGGAGCCAGGAAGGAAGTGATCTCTTTTTCTAGCAGTAAGATATGACGTCATGGGGTGGAGTCGGGGATATACTGCCGAGGTGGTGGGAGGAGCTTCGCTTAAAGACCTCCAGCCAATCAGACCATTCCAGAGGAACTGCCAGTGTGTGGATAATGCACCATATCCACACCCCTAGAAGAAGGCTTTCCCCCTCCTTAATCCCTTCTGCAATTTGTAACTCCTTTCTAGCCTTGGCTTGCTTGGCCATCCTACTTGCATCTTTAGGTTTCTCCAAGTAGTTTCTCCCTTTCTTCATCCTGGTCCAGGGCCAGTTCCAGGTTTGACTCGTCCTTCCCTTCCCTATGCCTTACCCCAACCTCTCTCCTGCCCCCCTCTCTACCTCCCTGCACTTAATCAAAGGAATTAGTTCACTTGAGCTAATAATTTGTATTTTTTGTTCTGTAAGAGGTGCTCCCAGATTGCACTAGCCCTGTGTTAACCTGCCCCTCGCAACTGATTTTTTTTGCTCACTCCCCCCCCCCATCTTTCTCCTCTCCTTCCCCCAGCTGGTTTCCCCTGTCTACCCCTCTACCCTCCTTGATGTTCCTCCACTGGACCTCATTCATTCAATAACTGCTAAATAATCTGCCTATTAACCATGATCCATTCCTGCAAGGAGTTGGCTCCAAGGCTACATTAAATTTCTGTACTATGTTCCTCAGATATGCCACTTGTAATTAAATGCATATTCCACAGGTATGTTTAATTGTATGTTATGTCACAAATGCGACTGTATGATTATTTATACTTTTTAACTGTATGTCTTGTTACAAATGTAACTGAATGTTTAATTTCTCAGATATGTTAAATGTTAAACTGTATGTCTAATTCTTCATTCAATTGTACCCCCCCCTCCACCACCACCAAAGTAGCACCGGGAGACGAGCAACTTGTTGTTCAGTGTGCCTTCCTGGTAAAACATTTCAATAAATAAATCCTTTTGAGACTTCACAAGCTTCCTGTACATGGCTCTTTTTTGTCTCATTGCCTGGTTCATGTCCTCATCGAACCATCTTGGCCTGGCTTTGGAATTTTTCCCTTTCTGTCTAATACCAGTACTAATGGCAGCTGCTATCCCCTCCTTGATCACTGTCCACTTTAGGTCCACTCTCACACAATCCTTGAGGCTAGCTAGATGCCCCCCTCAGTATCTCTCCCACCATCTTATAATCAGCCTTTCCAAAGTCCAACACTTTTGTCTTAGTACTTATGGATTCCTCACCCATATCCACTCATAACTACACCATTCGGTGGTCGCAGCTCCCCAAGGGCTCCTATACCTTGATCTCCCAGACATGTTCCCCTGTTAATACCAGGTCCAAGATGACCCCCTCTCGTGTAGGCTCAGTCACTCCCTGAACCAGGAATCCATCCTGAACTGCATCCAGGATCAACTGGCTCCTGGCACAGGCAGTGGACAGCATGCTAGGTAAATCGAAGTCCCCAACTACCACCTCACCCCCGTCCGCGGTCATCCTGATCACGATACGCAACTCCATGCCCTTGTCATGATTTTGTGGCCGGTAAATTACACTCAGCCTCAGTTTCCTTCAAATTACTATTTGAAGCTGTACCCACATCATCTCTACTTTCTCTTCCCCAGTCTCCTCTCTGGTGGAAGTGATACCTTCCCCCTTTATTTTTTTTTAAATACTTCTTTATTGAAGAAAAAGTGAGGTATAATCCCAGTAGCATTCAGAATCAGAATCAAAGGACCTTGTTGGCAGTAAGTTGTTTTACAGTACCATATTATCTAAACGAGGAAACTGAAAGAGAACCTTAGTAAACAACAAATAAATAACCAACACTGGAGTACTAGTGTCCAGAGAACTAAATAGGGGACAAAGGCTCAGTAGTATATCTGCCAATTACACAAATCATGTGTAATCATTAGAAAGAAGGGAAACAGGAGGGGAGTAGGTATAAAATTACCGTGTCAATTTGCTGTTGAAACCCCTAACTAGGTTACTGTCGGTAGACAGGTTCCTCCCTACACCGGGGCCATTTCCCAACTTGTCCAACGGTTAATGTAAGCAGGTATCCTACGCTGAACTGCAAAAGTTAACCTTTCCATTTCCTGGATCTGAGAGACAACCCTAACCCAGTCCTCATACTCTGGTGCTATAGCAGTGATACCCTCCCCAACGTAAAGTGCCACCCCACTTCCCCTTCTCCTTGCCCCATCTGTAGAGACCAAACCCTGGAATGGAGAGGTCACAGTTGTGGTTCAGGGTAGCTCATGTCCAGGGCCACTGGAAAATTGCTTCCACAATTTTTTTGTGGAATCCTCAATTTTCACCATTCTTGGCAAAAACTGACAAGTTCTTATATTGAGCTGTGTAAAAAGTATTAACATTTTTAATAAAATACTCTCAAATATATTGACAATTTTGCATGCAGACTTAGGTTTGGCCGAAACAATGGAGTGCAAGGTAGGGCAAGGGTTTTATGTGACACTGCTTTCTTTTGAATCTTTAGGCGCTTTTACACACAGGTTTGTAAGACGAAATAAACGTTACCTGTGTGGCACCGATGTACTCTGTTGCGTTCGGGTTTCCTTTTACACCCCTGCGAGTATTCCGGCTAATCCCGCCTCCATTTGTTTCGGCTCCCCCAGAGTTTGCTGCTCTAATGGCAGTTTCTGCAGTGGTACTGGAATGGCTATTTTACACAGCCAGATCAAACGAAACACGTTCGTGCAAACTGCAAGAAGCAGAGATTGCGGTATGAATGAATGTTCACTAAGGGAACGAAACAAATGCTTTTTACACACAAGGGAGGTAATGGAATACTGTTTCCATAACAGTTATTCTGTTACATAGATCTGTGTGTAAAAGCGCCTTTTGTCTTGTTTGGTTTCAAAATCCACTGGCCAAGCATAAGTACACTTAAACACTTAACATCTGTTTTGTGTTGAAGGAGTCTATCAGAAAAATGTTGTTGCCACAGAGACTGAAACAAAGATGGGAGGAAAGGTGCAAATGATCCCATTCACCTAAATGGGGTGCTAACTACAGTATGAAGCCTTTTTGCAAGTGGAAGGATAGGTTTTTCCTTATGAGCATACTTTCATTCAGACTAGTTTTGATTCAAACAGCTGAGGATTTTTGGATGGCCCTGGTGATTTTAAACTTGAATAAGCTAGTTGGTAACAGTGATCTCGCTCTTAGCAAACTACCACCAAGATGCTGATATGCAAAGACTAATAAAAACCTGACTAAAGTCTAAAAACAAGCTTATAAAACATAAAATGTATGTGGACATTTATATTTAACTAAACAAAATCATTGCAGCCAGAGTAAAACAAAGGTAAATTACAGGGTTCCCTGACTACTGTATGATGCAGTAAAAATATATTGGTACTTTCTAGGGACATGGATATGTTGTTCATCCACACTATCTGGCAGGTTCCTTGCCGCTTTAAATCTTGCGGAAGGTCTTCAAGCTAGCTCCTCCCACCCACCCACCGGGTGGTAAAACTCGGCTCGCCCCATGGCGTAGATTTTCCTTACTGCTTGGAAGCTCAGGTTCCTCCTTAACGCTCTGCGTTTAAACAGAGCCCAAAATCTTGGTTTGAAACTTTCAAAATTAAAACTTTTACCTCTTCGTCTTCTTCCTCGCGGCTGCGATGGACAAATCGACTCCCGGATTTCGGAGATGTCCCTGTGGGCAGAAGATGTCTTGGACGGACCCGCACTCCACGTGCGTTTACTGCCTTGGCCAGGAGCACGACCTGCAGGCTTGCGATCTGTGTTCCTCCTTTTCGGTCTACGTCCTCAAGGACCGCGCTGCCCGTCTCCAACTAGGGCGCCCGGAAAGGAGATTTCCTCCAGTTAAATCCAAGGAGGCTCGACTGGCGGTTTCCGCGGCTGCGGGATCCGCTGAACAACTAGAACAGTTGGTTGCCCTCGAGGAAGAGGCGGCTCAGGCCGCGACTTTGTCTACTGCAGCTTTCGTTCCGCTTTCTCTTGGGGCCTCCTACTCAGCTTCGTTTAAGGAGCTTTGCCTGACCCTCTCAACTAAGGGCGAGGGTCCAACTTCTTCGGTACCGTTTCATCGGTCGAAGAAAAGTAAGGGTAAATCCCATAAATCGATGCTCCTGGGAAATGGGAAGATCTCCCTCCCTTATCGACAATCGACTTGGTCGAATTTTTTCGGCTTCGGCCACTGGCTTCACGGTGACCCGGTCAGGCCAGGTGACCGAGACACCCGCCGACATGGTCGAGATTTTTCTCGACCCGTTAGATGGATTGTCGGCTGGAGAAGCAGAGAATCCCTCCTCCCCGTTTCCCCCGGCAAGGACTGTGGATACCGTCGGCTCATCTGCGCCTCCGGCCCTAGAGCCGTCGGTTTTGTCGACCGAGCCGAGGGGATTGCCGATCCTCGGCTCCCCGCCTCACCGACCTCGGCCTGGCCGAGATTTTCGGTCTCAGTCTCGGACATCTTTGAGGTCCAGCTGCTCCCGTCGACAAAGACGGTCTCGGTCTCGGCACCGTGGGAAGCGGCGTCGCCGCTCTTCCTCATCTTCCTCCTCCTCGGACGAGGGGAGGCTTCGGCGTAAGTTGCGCTGAAAATATGAGGATCTCATGTGGCAACAACTTTTACTGGCTGGCAGTAAGCCGGCTCAGGCCTCTTCCCCGGCCACTAAATGGTTGCCACCGGACCAGTCGAATCAACCCCTCGTGGTGGTCGAGGAGCCTGTTTCCAGGCCGGTTGTTCGACCTATTCCAGCTGCCCCACCAATTTTGGTGGAACTGCCTCCGCCTCGGCAGACAGTTGGGGCACCGTCGAAAGATTCACGGTTGGCCCATGGCCTTCCCCGCAGGCTGTTGGTCACTCTCACACCCGATAAGCCTCGGCAAGTGGAGAGTGGCTCAGGCTCCAGGCAGCTCTTCGACAATTCGTCGGAATCGAATGACTCCTCCCTATTCTCCAAGCGTCTCGACTTGGAGTCCTCTGGGGGGCAGTCAGCGGACGATAGCCCTTCGTCCTTCCTCGGGCTTCTTAGGCTCATCTCAGAATCCACTGGGATGAAGCTTGAACCCGTATCCAAACGGGCTAGATATCCCCTCACTGAGATTCTGGACCGAGGGGATTCTCCTACGGAGGCCTTTCCGGTGGCCGAAGCCATTGTCAGCCCGGCCCTGGAATTATGGCAGCATCCGGTTTCCTGTCCTGCGCCTTCGGCCAGGATGGCCAGGAAGTATGCGGTCCCTACGGGCTCTCTGTCCGGCTTTTCGAACACCCTTGACTGAAGGGTTGGTTCAGGATCAGCGTTTCCGCGTGCGGCAATGCCAGGGATGTGGACAAACCGCCCGACAAAGAGTCCAAGAAGTTGGACCATGCGGGCGGAAAGTGTATGCTGCCTCTCACTTGTCTTCGCCAGGCCAGTCCGGCCGTCCTCATGGCGCACTTCTCCCATGCCCTGTTGGGCTCCCTGGATGAGGTTGTCCATCATCTTCCCGCCGACCTGCAGACCACGGTCAAGCAGGTGCGGGACCAGGGCAAGGCAGTAGCCAAGCAGCAGCTCCAGACTGCCTTGGATATTGGGGATTCTTGCACCCGGTCAGTGGCGGCCGCTGTGGCCATGCGTCGGCGGGCGTGGCTGAGGATATCCACTTTCACCTCGGATACCCAGCACAAGCTTGCGGACATTCCCTTCTTGGGAACAGACCTCTTCGGCCCTGGAGGAAGGCCACCTCCAGAGGATCGAGAAGTCCAATGCCACCTTGGACTCGGTCTCATCCGCGCAGAGAGACAAGGGTCGTAAGCCTCAGCCTAAACCCTTTCGCCCCTCTGCTCCCGCTGCACGTCCGGCCCAACATCAGCGTCAGGGCCAGCAGGCTAGACCTTGGTATTCCAAGCCCAAGCCACCAGCTCCCTCAAATAGGAAGCAAGGAGGAAAAGGCCCTGGTGGTCCCTCAGCCGGTCCTTCCTCCAAGCCTGCAAAGCGACAGGCTGAGGGGTGTCGCCCCCATCCCCGTCACCTCGCCCCTGGTTCCCCCCGTGGGGGGACGGCTTCGACACTTCCTTTCCGCCTGGTCCACTGTTACCACGGACAGGTGGGTTTTGGAGGTGGTGGGAAGAGGCCTGCCTCTCGGACCCGAGCGGCTCGCTCTTCAGGGGATGCCGCTTCATGGGGCTTCGGGGTCCCCAGAATCTCTACAGGCTCGTCGAGCCGACATCGCCCTACTCCTTCTAAAGGGGGTGATAAGAGAGATAGAGGACCCACCATCAGAACCGGGGTTCGTGTCCAGGTACTTCCTGGTCCCGAAACGGACGGGGCGCTGGCGCCCCATCCTGGACCTACACGACCTGAACAAGTTCCTAAGGTCTCAAACCTTCAGAATGGTCACTCTGGCTCAGATAATACCATCTCTGGAACACGGCGTGTGGTTCTGTTCTCTGGACTTCCAGGACGCGTTCTTTCACGTCCCTATCCGTCCGTCTCATCAGAGATTCCTCCGCTTCAGGGCGGAGGGATCCCTCTTAGAGTTCCAGGCCATGCCCTTCGGCCTTTCTTCAGCTCCCAGGGTCTTCACCAAATGCATCGCAGCAGTGACAGCTTTCCTGCGGCGCCGAGGGGTCCGGGTGTACCCTTACCTGGACGATTGGCTGATAGCAGCCCCCTCCAGGTTGGAGGTGGAGCGGTCCAGAGATCTGGCCCTCCGGGTTTGCTCTCAACTTGGCCTCCTGGTCAACGAGGCCAAGTCAGAACTCGAGCCGAAGCAGGTGATATCTTTCATCGGGGCAGAGCTCGACTCTCTTCAAGCCAGAGCACAGCTCCCGGCGGACAGGGCCGATGTTCTTACCTCCTTTGCCCAATCATTTCTGGTTGGGCACTCGCGCCCTGCCCGGGACTTCCTCCGACTCCTGGGTCTCATGGCAGCCTGTACCAGCGTAGTCCGTTGGGCACGCTGGCACATGCGCCCCCTCCAGTGGGGACTGGCCAGTCAGTGGTCACAGCGTTGTGATCCTCTGGACCAGCGTGTGTGGACGACCCAGGAGATGTGGAATGCTCTCCAGTGGTGGACCGTTCCGGCTCATCTGCAGGAGGGTATCCCGTTTGTCCGCCCCGAGCCGACGGTCTCTCTAACGACCGACGCCTCTTTGATGGGTTGGGGTGCCCATCTGGGGGAACACCGAGTGCATGGCCTCTGGTCCCCGCGGGAGTCCCGATGCCATATCAACCTGCTGGAGCTCCGTGCGGTCCACCTAGCTCTCACCGCCTTTGCTCCGTTTCTCCGGGGTCAAGTGGTCCGAGTCCAGACGGACAATACCACGACCATGTACTATCTAAACCGCCAGGGCGGGACGCGCTCCTTGCCTCTATGCAAGGAAGCTCTCCGCATCTGGTCACTAGTGCACAGCCTGGAGGTGGATCTCCTGGCCATTCATGTGGCAGGAGCCTCCAACACCCTGGCCGATGCCCTGAGCCGGATAGGGGCTGCATCGCATGAGTGGTCTCTCCTGCCGGAGATAGTACAAGACCTGTTCTCCCGCTGGGGCACACCTCTGGTGGATCTGTTTGCCTCCAGGGAGAACGCGAAGCTGAGGCTGTTTCATGCCCGCCCCCCTCAGCAGGGCTCACTGCAGGGGGATGCCTTCTCAAGGCCGTGGACCCCGGGCCTCTTTACGCCTTTCCCGTTCCCCTGATTCACAGGGTCCTGCTGAAGCGAGGAGGGACAGGCGCAGGTGATTCTGATAGCCCCAGACTGGCCTCGCCAGTTCTGGTACCAGATCTCCTCAGTCTCAGCTCCAGGACTCTCGGCAGCTTCCAGCTCGCCGGACCTGCTCTCAGTCAATCAGGGAAGGTGTTCCATCCAGACCTTCAATCCCTGCACCACGGCCTGGTTCCTGAGCAGCTAGAGTTCCAGGCCTTGGGTCTTTTCCGACGAGGTCCTCAACGTCGTTGAGGCGTCCCGTAAGGAGTCGACCAGAAAATGCTATGCCTTCAAATGGAAGAGGTTCTCCATCTGGTGTCGGGAAAAAGGGTTGGACCCTTTCTCGTGTCCTGTGGCAAGCATTTTGGACTATCTATGGTCCCTATCTAGTCAAGGGCTTAGGTCGACGACCCTTAAGGTGCACCTGGCAGCCATTTCTGCTTACCGGGCGTGGGCCGGTCAGCAGTCAGTGGCGCAGGAAAAAGTGGTTAGGCGCTTTTTCAAAGGCCTTGATCACATTTCCCCTCCAGTGCGGGAACCCCCACCTCCGTGGGATTTACTGCTGGTACTGGCAAAGCTCATGGGCAAGCCATTCGAACCAATGCACAGGTGTGGTCTCCCCCACCTGTCGTGGAAGACCGCCTTCTTGGTGGCTATCACGTCAGCCAGAAGGATGGGAGAACTCCAGGCGCTTAGCATCGAGTCTCCTTACCTGGTCTTCCACAGGGACAAGGTTGTCCTATGCCCCCACCCGAAATTCCTTCCGAAGGTGGTGTCGGAGTTTCACCTTAATCAGGTGTTGACTCTGCCGGTGTTCTACCCCAATCACACCTCGGAGGCCGAATATAGGCTCCATACTCTGGACCCTAGAAGGGCGCTCGCTTATTAGAAGGAGCGCACGGCTGAAATTCGGGGAGAGGTTCGCCAGCTGTTTGTCACCTACGCTGAAGCCGCACTCTGGCAGACTCTGCAGCCAAGCGGACGATAGGAGATGGGTCACCTCCTGCATAAATCTCTGCTATGAGTTGGCGGGCATGGAGCCTCCCAGAGGGATAAGAGCTCATTCTACCCGCCATACTGCTGCATCGGTGGCTGCTTCCAGGGATGTCCCTATCCAGGAAATCTGCAGGGCTGCTACCTGGAAGTCAGCACACACCTTTATTTCCCACTACCACATCGACCTTGAGTCACACTGGGATACTGGTTTTGGGGCCTCGGTTCTCCAATCTTTGTTCCCCAAGTAAGTATTTAGGGGTGTGCGCCTTGCCTCCCTCCTCCCGGAGAACTGCTAGGAGTCTGCCAGATAGTGTGGATGAACAACATATCCATGTCCCTAGAAATACAGGTTACTCACCTGTAACAGGAGTTCTAGGAATGGTATATGTTGTTCATCCACACGAACCCACCCGACCTCCCCGGCTTCGACGCACAACCTGAGCTTCCAGCGGGCCAGATCTGGCGTCATGGGGCGGAGCCGAGAGTTTTACCACCCGGGTGGGTGGGAGGAGCTAGCTTGAAGACCTTCCGGCAAGATTTAAAGCGGCAAGGAACCTGCCAGATAGTGTGGATGAACAACATATACCATTCCTAGAACTCCTGTTACAGGTGAGTAACCTGTATTTTTTTTATATTTTTGGGTAACCGGGTAAGACCAACTAGGTACAAGTGCCTGTTTTCAGGGGCAACCCAAGAGCAATAAGGAGGTTAAGTGACTTGCTCAGAGTTGCACAGTATGCAAGTGGAAGTTGTGAGAATCAATCCCAGGTCTACTTGATGTCCCCAGCTCATTCACAGTTTGTTACTTTAACCTCTAGTCTATACTGCCAGCTCCAATAACCCTCAGATTTAATATTTAAATATGTGATTTGATTTCAAAAACAGTGTACAGCACCTACAGTGCAAATTATGAACATTAAACACTTTAACAACATTTTACTAAAACTCAGTTATTCACCACTCTATCTGCTTATTTTTTTTGGTACCAAAGTGGGTGAATAGCTGGCCGAGCATTGTTTTATTTTTTGTTTTTATTTAGTTTTTGTTGACCGGGTAAGTGCACTAGACAAATCCTGCCTATTTTCAGGCACGACACGGGGGAGGGGGATACAGATGAATGCCAACTGACCTTGAACCAGATTAAGCTGTTGGTGGTATTTTTAGTGAATGAGGGAAATTTCGCCAGGACACCAAGGAAATCCCCTACTCTTTTCGAGAAGTGCCATGGGATCTTTAACATCCACCCGAACTACCACCAATCCAGGCAGATGGGACCTTGGTTTAATGTCTCATCTGAAAGATGGCACCTCAGAAGTGCAGAATCCCTCTCATGCTGCACCAGTGTCAGCACTGGGATATTAACCCAAGTGCCAGATGTGGGAACTGAACCCACAGCCCTCTGATCTCCCGGCCTCAGAGGCGAGTGTGCTACCTACTGAGCCACTGACACTACACATTGTAAACAGCTGTTGATTAGGCTTCATTATTCTACATCCAGAAACAGAAAAAATGATTTCTTCTGGATTCATCTAATACTGATTTGCTGTGGCTCACTTTGTAGAATCTATTTAGCACTGTATGAGGTAGATGATTTTTAAATCTTGGAAGATAGGCAATGCTTACGATAGCTTATCACTTTAGTATTCATTTTAGGAACATTAACTTTTCTTTATGTTTTAAACATATTCAAGTGGCAGTGTATTCATTTAGCAGTTTATATTGACTAATACATGCAGCAGAAAACATTGGAAGATTTATTGTGAAGCACTCGGGTCTATAGTTGAACTCCCGCAATTTTGGGCAACTTTTTCAGCAGTTTTCCAGTGGCCCTGCTCATGTCTCTGTGACTGACACCAGATCTACCTTCCCCTCTGCCATCATGGCCTGCAGGTCATCCATTTTGTTCCGAGACTTCTAGCATTGAGGGACACCATCCTCCACCACTGCTGATTCCCTCCCTTCTTATCTCACCATGTGCCTCCCCTCTCCTCTGCCTGACTACTCTCCTCTCCTCTTCCTTCTTCCCTTGGTCCTACCCTTAATATCTTTGTCTCCCAGCCCTCCTCTGTTCCCACCACTCCCTCCTTTTTCTGACCCCCGGGTGCCAGTTACCCGTATGCTGCATCCTTTAGAACCCCCTCATCCTATGCTCCATTATGCTATCCCAGCTCCTTCCCTTCCCTCTCCCCTCCACGATTTCTAGCTGGTGGGGGGCTGGCTGCCCCTTTCTCTGGGAAACCCTAGCTGTTATGACTCACTCGGCCCCCTCCCCCCTTCAGTTTAAATTCAAGCTCCTGCTAATAAATTCCTATCTAGTTCCCCAAACTGCAGGACTTACCCACAAGAAAATACTCTAGCTGTCCAATCAGATCACAGGACTTTTTTTTATGCTGATTTATATGCTCTTTCCACTGCTGCTCCGTTCCTGCTCTCTCTCAGGTTCGCAATCCTTTGATGGTGTCATTTTAGTCCTTAGTCTTTAATTACTGCCACCAAAGCCCTTTCAGAGGGCAGACTGGTCAGATTCCGGTCTTTATCCTCGACTATCTGTGTGTCCTCAATACGTATTACCCCAAAGTGTTCAACATACCCTTGTAGAGCAGGAGGAAAACTGCGCGGAGACTCAAATGTTTTACGGTCACAAGTTTACAAACTGAACCGATGCAGCTGCACAGAAATGCTACAGTTTTACATCAAAGCATATTCTTGGGGTGGGTGGGTCAATTTGTCAGTTAGAAAAACAATCTTTTTTTTAGCCACTTTTGAGTATCGACTCAAATAATCTATGAGTGATGGCTTTTTAAGGACAAAAACAAAATCATCACTGCAGCATGCAGAGGGGTGAAACTGTGATCTAAAGATTTCCCCATCTGGGCCCCATCTGGAGTACTGCGTGCAGTATTGGAGGTCACACCTTCACAAGGACATTAACCAAATTGAGGCAGTCCAGAGAAGGGCAACCAAAATGGTGCAGGGACTGCATCAGAAGACATATGAGGACAGATTAACAGATCTCAATATGTATACCCTTGAGCAAAGGAGGGAGAGAGGTGATATGATCGAGGCATTCAAACACCTTAAGGGCATTAACAAGGTGAAAGAGTCTAACATGTTTAAATATAAGAAAAATAGCAGGACAAGAGGACACAGCATGAGATTAGAGGGGGGCCGATTAAGGGGGAATGTGAGGAAATTCTTTTTCACAGAAAGGGTGGTGGATGCATGGAATGGCCTACCTCAAGAAGTGGTGGCTATGAATACAGTGCAGGGCTTCAAACAGGCATGGGATAGGCATAAGGGAGCAATACAAATGGTTATGAATAGATAGGCCACTGACAGAGCAAAGGCTGATGGCACATTTATGAGGTAGAAAAAGAAATGAGCAGACTGGATGGGCCTTGCAGTCCTTATCTGCCGTCAACTTCTATGTTTCTATGTCTTTAAAATGCCAGCACTCAAACATTTAAGTCTGTTAACTCAAAAGTGAAAAAAAAAAAAACTTTGAAAATATTGATTATCCTGTCAACCTGCACTGCAGTAAAGTTATAGTGCTATTTTTTTATTTCTCTGTAGCTGCAACTTACAGTTTAGTTTCTAAAAGAAAACAGCAGTGCAATAAACAGGAGGTTTATGGGGCCGGCCTGTCGATGCACCGGTAGTGTACCATTCGTGATGTTGGCAACCTGAAGTTGGCAACGAGCTTGAGTTGCCAGGGGACGGCCAGGTGGGGAGGGGAGGAAGAACAAGCATCCCAGGGGGAGGGGGGACTGCTGCTACAGCTGCAAGCCTGACACATGGGTGATCACAGGTGGCAGTGCAGTCGGGTAGAAGATGTGGGAGGGAAAATGTCAGCCAAGGCCTGTGGACACACGCGCAGCACGCTCACACTTGAGCCTCCTTGTGGACTGATGTCCTGAGGGTGGGGCTTAAGTCCGGCACACTTGGGCCCAGACCCCAGCTACTATCTGCCTTGGGGGCACCCAGGGAACCTCTAAGTCACTGAAGGAGGAGGTGGTGGTGGGTCAGTACCACGTGGGGGCAAGCTCGTGAGGTTCAAAGTCCCTGAGGGTAAGAAGCAGAGACACTAGGGAACGGGGCTGGGTCCGCCTGGAAATGGAAAGCAAGGCACACTTTACAAAATATAAATAAAGAAAAGGAAGTCCATGGGGTGTCTCTGCGATTACACCTTCCTCACTGCACAGCCATATTTAACACTGGCAGATATATTGTAAATTTGTCGAGTAAGTCAGCTACTAGGGTGCAAAGAATGCGCCTACTGAAATTTGACCTCATGACCTTCCCTCTTGTAGCATCTTTTTTTTTTTACACCAAGATTTTGTTTTTCTCCCAACTATCTGCACATCAAGGCCCTGCCTTCAGCCAGGCAACCACTGAGCCCTATCTGCCCATTAACCTCTCTTCTTCTGCTGTCATCTGGCATCATGCCCATCCAACAGGGTCTCACGAGGAGAGACATCCCCCCTGTGGACTCAAGGATCCATGCAGAAGGTGGACTTCATGGTGTGGGGCCTCAATGTTGTTTGCAGCTATCAGGGAGATAGCAGGCAAGCTTTTCTCTTCTGTTTTCATTCCTCCACCCACTTGCTCAACGCAACGCAACCCCAACAAGGTAGTCGGCTCTTCAGCCCACCATGATCTGCTCCCATGTCTCCCTCCCTTGGCTAAGTCACACTGTGGTCAGCTGCACTCCCCAACTCCTGCTGTTCCAACCACAGAACCCCCAAGTGCCCTTCCAAACCTGCGTCACCTGCACGGAAGCACAAAAGGTGGACCCTAGTCCCATACCTTCTAATGAAATTGTGCACAAGCAGGCAGGAATGTAATTGGGTTAAAGGTCAGCACACATATTTATCATATGCAGGGCAACTAATTAGGTTTTCTGAAGTAGTTAGGTTGTGGTGCAGTTGTTGCGCTACTGATCGCGACATTGATGATGTGGATTCGGGAATGAGGCTGGGTCATCGGAGGGCCAGCTGGGGAAGGATGGTTGAGTGCCCATTGTACACTCACCTCCTCAGGGTTGGGAGGGAGTAAGGTCTCTGTTGCAGCACTGCCACCTGGGTAACTACATGAGGAGGTGCAGCCAAAGCCATGGACTGGGGGGATGTAAGCAACATGACGCTAAGCATCAGCAAGGCCTTGCCGATGTCACGAAGTGGGGCAGAAAACAAGAAAAACCCCGACTGAACGCAGGATGCCATCCATTGTCTGCTGCAGGCCCCGCACCACTGACTGGGTGCTCTGCCTCACCAACCGACACTTCAACTCTGCTAGAGAAGTAAGGGCCTGACCTCCTGCAGCCCTTCCCATGGTGGGGTTATTTATGGAGGACACAGTGAGGTAGTGGTAAGTCTCAGAGATAGCGGGTGACAGGCGGCTGGACTAATTGGGGCCAGTCGGAGACATCTGGGATAAAGTACAGTAAACTAACAAAAAATAAATAAACAGTAGTAGTTACACACTGGATCTATGTTGCAGAATGATGAGATTGTTCTGCAGGCTGCCGATCATGGTTCACACCCTGAGCCTGGGATATCAAGTGCAGAAGCTAGCTGGGAATGCTCCTCGGGGTGGGGGGGAGATTACCATGCACTGCTGTAGCAGAAGCTCCCGGCACTGGTGATAATGGCAGTAGATATGCATGTGAATGACCACACAACACTGCAAATTCCCCCCAGGTCAACTGCAAATGTAGCCATCTTTGTGGGAGAAAACAGTAGCAGAAAACCAACAATCCAGGTTGTTCCAGATGATGGTCTCTGTGCTCACTCCCTCATGCCACTCAACCCCTCTCCCCACCAATTAGGGACAGCCTTGGAACTCGGGACCATGCTACCCTGATGCAGGGGAAGCCATGAGTAAGTCCAGCAAGTAGATGGAGCTGGGCTAGGAAGACCTGAAGTTGAGTGCCAAGGGGCACTGGAGTTGATGATACAAAAATGGGGCACAGAACGGGTCCGATTGACACAAGAACCAAAGAACCTCCATTTGCAGAAATGCAGCTTTAAAAAGGACTGGTCCACATTCTTTGACCTCTGCTGCAGCTTATCAAATAAGCACACTATCCCAGAATAACTAACCATTGTCCCTACTCCCAGTATATTTTTCCTCTGTGGGTGGGGTGGGTGGGCAGGTGCTCAGCCCCTCACGACCTCTCTCTCGCGCACCTGCTGCACGGGCCACCATGCCCAAGATTCCCCATGGACTGCCCCGTGGTGGGACTGGGAAGGGGGTCCTTCCCCCCGCCCAGTGACATACATCCAAATTGGGCAGGGAGATCAGCTTCCGCTGCGGGATAGAGGTAGATACACGGGCAGGGATTCATGTAGCCCACACCAACTTGTTGGTTTCTTCCCTGGTTCCCCTGCCATGACAGCATGTCAGGATATATGCGTGGAGGTGCACACACCCTGTGGGATCACAGCCTGTACCTTCAAGCTGCTCGTGCCTGCACCACCAGTGGGCCTCCACCTAGTGACAGTCAAGGGCAGAGTTGGCTGGCCACCCCTCTCTGGGAAAGGAGAGCAGTCACTGGGACGCTCGATCCTCTCCCACTCCGCTGAACCCCCATAACCCATGGTCGTTCCTGAACACAGGTCCGCCAACACGGCAATAGGTAAGGCAATCAATGCCTCAGCCTTCCACACCACTGGGCCAGCTCTGCTCCCAGTATATTTGTACGTGAACATTCAAACAGCCCTTTTTTTTTTTTTTTTATATACATACATTTTATCTCCTAGTCTCCCTGGTAGTCCCCTTCTGACAAACCCTCCCAGCTCCATCACCCTGCCCCTCCAGGACTTACCTTCACCATTGTCCTCTGCCACCGGGCGTGTGGTTGTGCCCAGCCTCCAGTGCGGGGCCTGCAGAGGGTCAGTCAACATCCTGCTGCTTGGGGTGTTTTTCCTCTGATTTTCTCCCTGGGTCCACGGACGTGTAATGGGTGCAATGTCTGAGCTCTGCTTCTACAGAGACAGCCCTGGCATCCTGAATGTGGAATCCCTTCCCAACGTGGTGGCGTGTGTGTGCTGACACCTAGCCACCACTGATTGTCAGGCAAACAGTGCGCCACACTAAACCCCCTCCCTGATGAAGGAGTGTCTAAGGATGCTTGATCCTTCCTCTCCCCGCCGGCCCCCAAGTAACCCTAGTCTGTTCCCGACAACAGGTCACCGACGTGGCACGAGGTAAGTCGCCTAGCGCCTCAGCCCTCCATGCCACTGGGTCGGCTTCAAGTGCTCACTTTTAATTAGCACACCTATGATTCCTCCTGAATAGGAGGCAGTGAAGTAACTTCAAACGGGAGTTTTTTAAATAGTAAAAGAAAGCCTGTCCTCATCTGAAAATTCTGCTTTCAGCACTAAATCCGCATTCAGTTGTTTTGACAGGGCATCTGATGTGACATTTTCCCCATGATTTCATGCAGGAGAGATGATCAAAGATAACAGAACAGGCTAAATATGCTGCAGAAAAGGCGTACCGGAAAAAGTCACATCTGCCAATGTAACCATTTCCCAAAGTAAACCTGATGCTTATGTGACATGGCAGTCATTATGTTATGTTTGGAGAACGTGGTCTTTGTAACTTCCTAACATTACCTGGCACAGAGTGCTAGTATTCTAAACCAACTCGAAAGATTAAATTATGCAATGTGTTCTGAAGAAAACAAAGAGCCTGGAGATATAGGAGAGTAGTAGTTTGTCTCGGACACGAGAGAAACCATTTGTGTTGCACTTCACATTGCACAAATGTTTGTATGAAACAGCAGAGGGAAGGGTACCTCTGGGATCTGCTGTATGGACTCGCATTCAGCATGCCTTTCAATATCACAGACAACATGCCAGCCCGGTGGCGCTGAGGCACTGGACACCACACCTCGTGCCACGCCGGTGACCCGGGTTCGGGAATGGACTTGGGCCGACGGGGTTGGCAGGGAAGGGATGGGACTGAGCATCTGAGGAGGGACTTGGGGATTGCACCACTCCAGAGCGGCTCCTGGCGGTGGCTAGGGGCTGTGTGGTACACGCGGGGCAAGCAGATGCCGAGGGGGGCGGAGCGACAGCGGCCACTGGTGCTTCTCACCAGGACGCCAATGCACGTCTGTGCTCTGCAGGGGGAGAAAACAAGGAAAAAGACTCTGTGCTGCTCCAGTGAGATGATGGAAGCTT
Source organism: Neoceratodus forsteri (assembly GCA_016271365.2). Taxonomy (NCBI): domain Eukaryota; kingdom Metazoa; phylum Chordata; order Ceratodontiformes; family Ceratodontidae; genus Neoceratodus; species Neoceratodus forsteri. The sequence continues at coordinate 435,717,298 of CM057459.1, read as the reverse complement.
CGGGAGCATGCCCACATACCACTGCTGGCCCAGCGCACCCAGGACTCCCCACGGCCGACCCGACAACAGAGGTAGGTCCTTCTAATTTCAGACAGTGCCGCCATGGGAGGGCGGGGCCTCTCCCAGAGGGTGATCCGGGGGGGGGCTGGATCTACTGAGTTAATCGGGGGGAGCCTAGGAAGAGCTGGGGTTCAGGGAGTGAGAGGCACAGCCGAGTAGGCACTCCTGAAGGATGCTCGGGACTCACAGCAAAGAAATAAAGTTGAAAAAAAAAATCACAGACAACAACAATCAAATCATCCTAAAAATCATGTGGTCTGCCCAAACTACTCCATATTAGACTGCTTTCCGTTCTATATCTCTTATTGCAATACCTCTCCTTTCAGCTAACCCCCAGCCCTGTTTTTGGCATATCTGCTCGAACACTCCACCCACCGCTCCTTCCTTACCCCAAGGTACTGCAGTTCACTTGGGAAAGAAGCTTTCCCTCTGAAGCTCCTCTTTACATGTAACTCCCTACCGGCCCTCCTTCAAGCCCCCTCCTTACACTGGTCACTGAATTGGCACTTAAGGCATCCACTCCCCATCTCCTCTGCCTGCTTCTCCATTCCTCCCTAGAGTGGCAGACACTCACTAACTGCTGTCCACTTACTTGACTTCTGTTCCTGATACTTGCTGCAATGGCTCCCTTTAGGGTGCTTGTTTCTTTGGCTGTAATGATCTCTTTTACAGGCTCTGTTTGACTCATGGATGTTCTGTACTTATTCTGTACCCATTGCCTTGACTTGCTTTGTGTTGCACACCTTGTGGTTTTGCAATTATTGTTACTTATACTTTTTTTTATTAATTTGGTAATCGGGAAAGGCCCACAGGGCACAAGGAGGTTAAGTGACTTGCTCAAGGTCACACAGTATGCAAGTGGAAGTTGTGGGAATCAGAGAGATCTCTGCTGGAAATATCAAGCTTGTTCAGAACTGAGTGCTCTAACCTCTAGGCTATAATGCCAGCCCCTATTTATATTTGCTGTATTTTTTGTGTGTATTTGTATTATTCCAGTGCCTTTCTCCTCTAGGATGCACTTGACAACAAGCTACGTATCTTAGTGTGCCTTCCTGACCAACTCTTTTAAAAAATACAATAATTAAACTCTCACTTATTGTTACTACCTCAAGAGCTGAGCATGGCAGTCACAGTCTTTGCATGGGGGGGGCCTACCAAAATTCTCACTATTACTACAAGAGCTGAGAATGGCAGTCCGTCTTTGCATTGGGGAGAGGGGGGTAGTGGTGGGCTACCAAAATTCTCACTTACTATTACCACCACAAGAGCTGAGCAGGGCAGTCACAGTCTTTGCATGGGGTGGTGTTGGTGGTGGGGTACTAAAATTCTCACTTACTATTACTACTACAAGAGCTGAGCATGGCAGCCACGGTCTTTGCATGGGGGGGGTGTTGGTGGTGGGGTACCAAAATTCTCACTTACTATTACTACTACAAGAGCTGAGCATGGCAGCCACGGTCTTTGCATGGGGGGGGTACCAAACTTCTCACTTACTATTACTACTACAAGAGCTGAGCATGACAGCCACGGTCTTTGCATGGGATGGTGGTGGTGGTGGGGTACCAAGATTCTCACTTACTAGTACTACTACAAGAGCTGAGCATGGCAGCCACAGTCTTTGCATGGGGGGTGTTGGTGGTGGGGTACCAAATTCTCATTTACTATTACTACTACAGGAGCTGAGCATGGCAGCCACGGTCTTTGCATGGGGGGGTACCAAACTTCTCACTTACTATTACTACTACAAGAGCTGAACATGACAGCCACGGTCTTTGCATGGGATGGTGGTGGTGGTGGGGTACCAAGATTCTCACTTACTAGTACTACTACAAGAGCTGAGCATGGCAGCCACAGTCTTTGCATGGGGGATGTTGGTGGTGGGGTACCAAATTCTCATTTACTATTACTACTACAGGAGCTGAGCATGGCAGCCACGGTCTTTGCATGGGGGGGGTACCAAACTTCTCACTTACTATTACTACTACAAGAGCTGAGCATGGCAGCCACAGTCTTTGCATGGGATGGTGGTGGTTGTGGGATACCAAAATTCTCACTTACTATTACTACTACAAGAGCTGAGCATGGCAGCCACGGTCTTTGCATGGGGGGGTACCAAAATTCTCACTTACTATTACTACTACTACAAGAGCTGAGCATGGCAGCCACAGTCTTTGCATGGGGGGTGGTGGTGGTGGTGGGGTACCAAAATTCTCACTTACTATTACCACCACAAGAGCTGAGCATGGCAGCCACGGTCTTTGAATGGGATGGTGGTGGTGGTGGGGTACCAAAATTCTCACTATTACTACTACAAGCGCTGAGCATAACAGCCACAGTCTTTTCATGGGGTGGTGGTGGTGGTGGGGTACCAAAATTCTCACTTACTATTACCACCACAAGAGCTGAGCATGGTAACCACGGTCTTTGCATGGGATGGTGGTGGGATACCAAAATTCTCACTTACTGTTACTACTACAAGAGCTGAGCATGACAGCCACGGTCTTTGCATGGGGGGGGGGGCACCAAACTTCTCACTTACTATTACTACTACAAGAGCTGAGCATGGCAGCCACAGTCTTTGCATGGGATGGTGGTGGGGTACCAAAATTTTCACTTACTATTACTACTACAAGAGCTGAGCATGGCAGCCACGGTCTTTGCATGGGGGGGGTACCAAAATTCTCACTTACTATTACTACTACAAGAGCTGAGCATGGCAGCCACGGTCTTTGCATGGGGGGGTGGTGGAGTACCAAAATTCTCACTTACTATTACTACTGCAAGAGCTGAGCAGGGCAGTTACAGTCTTTGCATGGGTGGTGGGGTACCAAAATTCCAACTTACTATTACTACTACAAGAACTGAGCATGGCAGCCACGGTTTTTGCATGGGATGGTGGTGGTGGTGGGGTACCAAAATTCTCACTTACTATTACTACTACAAGAGCTGAGCATGGCAGCCACGGTCTTTGCATGGGGGGGGTGGTCTACCAAAATTCTCACTATTACTACCACAAGAGCTGAGCCATGGCAGTCACAATCTTTGCATGGGGGTTGGAGGTGGTGGGGTACCGCAGGCTAAAATATAATACTAATTTAATGTTTAAAAAAGCAATACAATTTCTTTAATATGCAGCAAAGCGTACCCTCTGCTTTCCATGGATAGTTCGCTCCTTATGAGCCCAAAACGAAGGAAGTTTGCTTTTATGCAGCCTTTCCTGTGAAAGTATGTTCCTAATACATGCAAAGCCACAAAGGAAACAACAGGAAATTCTATGGACTCAACCAGAATGAGGGCATGCTTATGTGGTTGCCTATAGCAGCAAATTCTGCGATGAAAGAGGAAGACTGATGCACTTTTGCCCACGCTGAGCACAGCTTGTACATTTTTTCTGCATAATTACTTGCTTCATACATTCGAGGGCATGTCAGCCTGTTTTAATAACAATCCTGCAGAGTAGTTACAGTATGTAAGCAGTCTGTCCAGAAAAGGCCTATTGAGCAAAACGCAATTTTCTATTAATAACATAAGAACAATCTTTTTTTTTCTTTCAAAAATCAGATATGGGCAGGACTTGTATGTTCAATAAAAGCTGAAATCTTCTCTGCATTTTCAGACTGGGGTGGGGGTTATGGATGTGGTAAAATTCCATAAACATTCTACACCCATTTAATCATAAAGGGATAATTATACTTAAACAAACGGAACAAACAGATTGGGGCCCACCTACAGTACCATAGAAGGCACGGTGGTCTACCGGATAGAGCAAAGGCTTCAGAACCAGGAGATGGGGTCAATAACCCCATAAGAGCCAAATACTCACCGTGTGATGTTGAGCAGGTCACTTAACCACTCAGCGCTCCAGTCAACCCATGCAGTGGAACTGGGTAGAAGAAGGACCCCACTGGAAATGAGATGCATCTCAGCTGGGCTATCCTATGTAAATTAACTATACCCTTCCCCCAAGCAAAAAAAAAATCACATTAGACCACCTGACTCCGGCTGCATACTGTAGGCCCCTGAGGTTTATAAATCAGTGGCTGCAAGCTTCTCCCCCTGCCTGACTCCCTGCTGTTGGAGGTAGAGCTCATTCATGTGGTGCCACCCTGGACTGCGGAGTACATTGGCATCACGTATCAGAGCTGCGCCATCAGTGAAGTCATTTAGGTCGAAATTTACCATACATAACCGCGTACAAAATTTAGTTTTTCATCCCCAATATTAGCTGTCAAAAAGGGTGACGACTTGCATTCGAAGTCAACCAATACATGGACTTCTACTTGCTCTGTCAGTGTCCCTCTCTGCTTAGTATCCCTACTTCCACAGGTTACTCACCACCACATCCCAGCTGCTCCAACACATCCCACTACCCTTAACTCTCATACTACACAAATGGAATTTAGTTTCAGGACCCCCAGGCTCACTTGAAAAGTTCTATATTTACTCTGTCCCATCACGATCAACTGCGAGTACCACCACGGACAGAACATACAAGGTCCAGCAGCACTCACCATTGACATACATTCTCCAATGCATGCCTGCTCATTAGCGAATCAAGTGGTGTAAATCATGAGCTGGTTAGCTTCTGTAGCCCTCGTGGCTCATCACCTTTGAGCTAGGCACAAACAGAGATTTTCAAATGGGCTTGTGGGCCCTGAAACTAATTTTAATTTATATTACGGGATTTAAGGGAAGTAGACTAGTTTAGGGCAGCTAGGAAGTAGGGTTGGGTCTCTACAAACACTAGGATGCCTTTTTATGATAGTAGGGATCGAAAGTAGAGAGGGACGCCAGCAGGCAGTTGTGCTTGATTGTCATGGGGCCAGAGAAGGAGACATGTGGAGTGAGACCTACAACTGATTATGAGCCCCTGAATCTGCATTAGATCCCAATGGGAAGTACCAATGTAGTTTATTAGAGAGTTGACTTTAAAATGCCGAGTATTTTTTACTTAAATTTTTTTTGGGGCAAACTCATATGTGTGGTTGTCTGTTTAACTTTTTTTAGAATTTTTTGCCAGAAGAGACGTAATGAGCAAAGCTCACTTCCAGGTGCATCCTGGGTGCACAGGCAAGATAAGTGACTTGGTCAGAGTCAAACAGTATGCAAGTGGCAGCTGTGGGTTTCAAACCCAGGTCTCTGCTGGGTGTCCAGGTTCACCGCTTGGCACTGTAACTTCCAGACTGCTTGCTATATACTTTATATACTGTATGTCCCTTATATAACCAGCCTGAAGGTCAGAGCTGCAGGGTGGTCTAAATTGTGTCAACTAAAAGGTAACACAAATAAGTCAAAAGGTATGCACACAGGGCAAAAAAAGAATACAGGATGGGGAGTGGTGGTGGTAGGTAACACAGCTCAGGAAAAGATCTGGGGTAATGATCATGGCTAATTTATATAAAATAAATTTGTAAGAAAACCTACTAGGATACTGGGATGCATGGTGGGGATCACTAGCAGATGGCAGAGAGGTGATAATGGCCCTATACAGGTCTCTGGTTCAGCCTCACTTGAAGTACTGTGTGCAGTTTTGGAACCTGAACCTTAAGAAGGACTGGGACAGCCAGACTGAAAGAGGTGCACAAGAGGACTACCAAGATTATCCAGGGCAGCAGGGGAGGTCGAATAAGGGATATCGGAAGGATATGAACATGTATACCCTGGAGAACAGGAGGAAACAAAGAGACATGACTGAGACATATAAGATCCTCCATGGTATCAACAGGGTGGACACTAGGGATGTGATCAGTTTAAGGGGTTAATAATTCCACCAGAGGCAACTCCATGAGATGGATGGAAGGGAGGGTTAAAATAGATGTCAGAAAGTGCTTTCTACTAAAAGGGTGGTAAGAGAATGGAACAAACTTCCAGACTAAGTCATATGTGCGGAGAAGGTGGTGGTGGGGTCAAGAGGTGATGGGACAGGCATACTGGAATAGTGAGGTTAGATATGCTTGAGGGGGGCAAGAGAACTGACAGAGACTTAGTCTGGTAGACAGGCAGGCAAGGGCAGGCTCGATTGGCTGCTGGGCCTTTTTATGCCCATAGTTGCTATGTAAGCAAATAACACACGACGGGGTGTGGTTCATTCTGGATGAACGCACACATAGGGGTGTAGTGAGGCACGAGGCCGCAGCCCAAATGCCTTACTGCTCCTAAAAGTGTGTTTATCCAAAACAAACCACACCCTGGAGTGTGTTATCATGCTTAAGGCCAAACACCAGGTAGATTCACTGGCAAAGGAATACAGAGATTCCCCCGACATACTGGTGAACCTGGGCACAAACGACATAAAGGGGAATAGTGAATTAGAGATACAGGCAAGGTTTCGGGAACTAGCTAGGGTTTGCCATACCATAGCATGCTCAGTCTCCTTCTCGGAAATCCTGCCAGTGCCGAGGTCTAGTGTGGGGAACAAGCAAAAAATCAGAGTGGTGAATCAGTGGCTTAGGAAGTGGTGTGAGATTAGTGGGTATGGGCTTGTGGGGGACTGGGGTGCAACCTGGGAGGATAAGAGGCTGTATGCTAGGGACAGGCTCCACCTCAGTTTGGAAAGGAGGGAAATTCTAAAGCTGAAAATAGCTGGATTCATCCATGAAAGGTGGGGTTTAAACTTGTGAAAGGGGAGGGATAGAAGGAGGGGCTGATCCAGGAGGTCTGATAAAAGAAGAACTCGATCTCCACTCCCCTAAGGGGATGGAGGGATATGGAAAAAGGCTAATGGGTAGGGTATGAGGGGAGGGCATGCGGCCACACAGGAGCACGAGGAGGGAGATGGGAGGAGTGGAAAGGGGTGGAGGGTGGTCCTGATCAATGCCAGGAGCTTAGGAAATAAGATGTCTGAGCTCCAGGTGATGCCAGTTGAGGGGCAGTGGATGTGGCAGTTGTTACTAAGACCTGGGCCACCCAAGAGCATGACTGGGACCTAAACCTGGAGGGCTACACTATGTTCAGGAGGTATAGTGGGAAGGGAAGGGGGAGGTTGCACTGATAGTCAAAAATGGCATTGGTATAGGCTGGGTGAAGGAGGCAGAGGGAGGCGTGGAGGCGATTTGGGTCACCTTGCAAATGCAGGGGAGGGGGCAAGAGAGTGAAAACAGGCATAGTATACAGACTCCCTGCACTGGCACAGGATCTGGAAGAGAGTCTGGTGGCAAATGTTATGGGCCACTGTAGACTGAGCAAAGGAAGGGCAGTGGTGATGGGCGACCTAAACATGCCAGGGACAGACTTGGGGATTATGACGTCCCCAGTGGCCAAGGAGCAGAGATTACTGGATGTCTTCCAGAACGCGTTCCTAACCCAGCAGATGGGGGAGCTAACTAGGGAGGCCCGGACACTGGACGTGGTCCTGGCAGACAGTGACCAGATTAGGGGCCTGGAGGTGAGGGACTCGTTGGCAGGGAGTGATCATGCCACAGTCTGCTTTTTCCTGAACCTGGGGGGATGAAAACAGCACAAAGATGGTGGTAATTGACTTTAGTGGTGTGGATTTCAGGGGGATGGGAAGGATCCTTAAGGGTTATCTGGACAAGATAAGGCCAGGCATGGATGCTGACAGTAGGAGGGAGACCATTAGGAGGGGGGTTCAGGAGGCTACCAAGTACTGTGCAAGGGTGAGGCTGCAAATTCGGTAGGGCCAGGAAACCGTGTTGGTGGACCCGGGAGGTTCAGGAGGCAGTGAGGGGAAAGAAGACTGCCTATAGGTGCTTCAAGAGCTCAAGGAATGAGAGGGATCAGGGAGCGTATGAACTGATGTCCAGAAGGGTCACCAGGGTGGTGAGATCAGCTAAGGCAAGGAAGGAGCAGAACTTGGCCAGAGAAATCAGGAGGGGGTACAAGGGGTTCTTTAGATATACTGGGGAAAAAAAAGGAAAGTGAGAGGGCAGATTAGCAGAATTAGAACGGGGGATGGATGGGCACAGGATGCAATGGAGCAGGCTGCGTATTAAACAAGTATTTTCCCTCAGTTTTTACCAGGGAGCATGGGGGCACGCTATTTGGGGGATGGGATGGTAAACCTGCGAGGGTGCCAGGCACAAGGATATCCTGGGTGAGTAAGTCACATGAGGTGTCTCTTATTTTTTTCCTGTGGTATTATATCCAGAATAAAAGACATAGCTGGCAAGAGGTGCCAGCCAATCAGATTTCTTTACTGTCTCTACCAATTTTATAAGTTTCCCCATATCACCCATCTCTCCCACTACTGCAGTGTCTGCTGCAAGGTATGTTTGGTCCAATGGTTCCAATATTAAATGCAGGATTCGCCACAGCAGACCAACAAGACTTGCTTTAGTTGCACTGGTACGGAGAGGGTTAGTTTGATCCCTGGTCCTAAATACGAGGGGCTGCTCAGAAACTCTGGGTGCCAGACATTTACAGAGAATCTTTATGCAACATTCTGCATACATTTGCTGTTTATGATACAGGTGTGAACCTATCAAAGTTCTTTGCCAGTTTGATTTCTGTGCTTCAGCATCCATTATGTGCACTTCTTCCTCTTTTTGAGGGGCGTGCTAAGGGTGGCACTCACTATCATTAATTAAAAAAAAACTCTTACTTTACCTACTGTATATTAGGAGTCCCCCCTTTGAGTGTTTTAACCTTTATGCAGACAGCTATTCCTTTTAGTGTCTGCATGCAGTTGCTCCCTTTACTAGTGTTTTGCTAGCAACAGCAGAGCGAGAGGAGGTGGAACAAAGCCGTCTCTGTCACTAAGCCCTTAGTGGCCTTTTCCCCATTTTTCCCCACCTCTTGACATAGGAATGTCATCTGTGTGTGTGAAGGTGCATACGCCTAACTTTATGCTCTGGTACCCTTCCATTCTTGCCACTTGTACTGCACTGCCATCAGGCCTCCGCATGGTGGCAGTCGAATGCCAGGCTGACATGCCTCCCACCATGGAAGAGGACAGCAGTCCCTCAGATACTCAATCTTCTCCCACCCTGGACGACCTCCAACAACCTGAGTCCATTCCCGAACCCAGGTTGCTGGCGTGGTATGAGGTAAGGCGCTAAAGCCTCAACCTTCCACCCCACCAGGCTGGCCATGGGGGTTTATTTTTAATTTTTTTATATTCATCTTATTTATTTGCCTGCTGCGGCGACAACTGGCGGGGGCATCCAGCCACTGGCTCTCCCCGCCGGGAGAGCACCAGGCTCAATCACATTATGGGGGATCCAGCACGGCTGTCACCGATCTGCTGGAGGGTCTCCTCATACCCTATCCAGCCAGACCGGCTCCGGACCCCCCCAGTACAATTCCACACGAGTCCTCCCAGCAGCACTCACCATTGACATACATTCTACAATGCATGCCTGCTCATTAGCGAATCAAGTGGTGTAAATCATGAGCTGGTTAGCTTCTGTAGCCCTCGTGGCTCATCACCTTTGAGCTGGGCACAAACAGAGATTTTCAAATGGGCTGGTGGGCCCTGAAACTAATTTTAATTTATATTACGGGATTTAAGGGAAGTAGACTAGTTTAGGGCAGCTAGGAAGTAGGGTTGGTCTCTACAAAAACTAGGATGCCTTTTATGATAGTAGGGATCGAAGTAGAGAGGGACGCCAGCAGGCAGTTGTGCTTGATTGTCATGGGGCCAGAGAAGGAGACATGTGGAGGAGACCTACAACTGATTATGAGCCCTGAATCTGCATTAGATCCCAATGGGAAGTACCAATGTAGTTTATTAGAGAGTTGACTTTAAAATGCAGAGTATTTTTTACTTAAATTTTTTTTTTGGGGGAACTCATATGTGTGGTTGTCTGTTTAACTTTTTTTAGAATTTTTTGCCAGAAGAGACGTAATGAGCAAAGCTCACTTCCAGGTGCATCCTGGGTGCACAGGCAAGATAAGTGACTTGGTCAGAGTCAAACAGTATGCAAGTGGCAGCTGTGGGTTTCAAACCCAGGTCTCTGCTGAGTGTCCAGGTTCACCGCTTGGCACTGTAACTTCCAGACTGCTTGCTATATACTTTATATACTGTATGTCCCTTATATAACCAGCCTGAAGGTCAGAGCTGCAGGGGTGGTCTAAATTGTGTCAACTAAAAGGTAACACAAATAAGTCAAAAGGTATGCACACAGGGCCAAAAAAAAAGAATACAGGATGGGGAGTGGTGGTGGTAGGTAACACAGCTCAGGAAAAAGATCTGGGGGTAATGATCATGGCTAATTTATATAAAATAAATTTGTAAGAAAACCTACTAGGATACTGGGATGCATGGGTGGGGGGATCACTAGCAGATGGCAGAGAGGTGATAATGGCCCCATACAGGTCTCTGGTTCAGCCTCACTTGAAGTACTGTGTGCAGTTTTGGAACCTGAACCTTAAGAAGGACTGGGACAGCCAGACTGAAAGAGGTGCACAAGAGGACTACCAAGATTATCCAGGGCAGCAGGGGAGGTCGAATAAGGGATATCGGAAGGATATGAACATGTATACCCTGGAGAACAGGAGGAAACAAAGAGACATGACTGAGACATATAAGATCCTCCATGGTATCAACAGGGTGGACACTAGGGATGTGATCAGTTTAAGGGGTTAATAATTCCACCAGAGGCAACTCCATGAGATGGATGGAAGGGAGGGTTAAAATAGATGTCAGAAAGTGCTTTCTACTAAAAGGGTGGTAAGAGAATGGAACAAACTTCCAGACTAAGTCATATGTGCGGAGAAGGTGGTGGTGGGGTCAAGAGGTGATGGGAGAGGCATACTGGAATAGTGAGGTTAGATATGCTTGTGGGGGAGGGCAAGGGAACTGACAAAGACTTAGTCTGGTAGACAGGCAGGCAAGGGCAGGCTCGATTGGCTGCTGGGCCTTTTTATGCCCATGGCTGCTATGTAAGCAAATAACACACAACGGGGTGTGGTTCATTCTGGATGAACGCACACGTAGGGGTGTAGTGAGGCACGAGGCCGCAGCCCAAATGCCTTACTGCTCCTAAAAGTGTGTGTATCCAAAACAAACCACACCCTGGAGTGTGTTATTGTGCTTAAGGCCAAACACCAGGTAGATTCACTGGCAAAGGAATACAGAGATTCCCCCGACATACTGGTGCACCTGGGCACAAACGACATAGAGGGAATAGTGAATTAGAGATACAGGCAAGGTTTCGGGAACTAGCTAGGGTTTGCCATACCATAGCATGCTCAGTCTCCTTCTCGGAAATCCTGCCAGTGCCGAGGTCTAGTGTGGGGAACAAGCAAAAAATCAGAGTGGTGAATCAGTGGCTTAGGGAGTGGTGTGAGATTAGTGGGTATGGGCTTGTGGGGGACTGGGGTGCAACCTGGGAGGATAAGAGGCTGTATGCTAGGGACAGGCTCCACCTCAATTTGGAAAGGAGGGAAATTCTAAAGCTGAAAATAGCTGGATTCATCCATGAAAGGTGGGGTTTAAACTTGTGAAAGGGGAGGGATAGAAGGAGGGGCTGATCCAGGAGGTCTGATAAAAGAAGGACTCGGTCTCCACTCCCCTAAGGGGATGGAGGGATACGGAAAAAGGCCAATGGGTAGGGTATGGGGGGAGGGCATGCGGCCACACAGGAGCACGAGGAGGGAGATGGGAGGAGGGTGGTCCTGATCAATGCCAGGAGCTTAGGAAATAAGATGTCTGAGCTCCAGGCGATGCTAGCTGTGGGGCAGTGGATGTGGCAGTTGTCACTAAGACCTGGGCCACCAAAGGGCATGACTGGGACCTAAACCTGGAGGGCTACATTATGTTCAGGAGGTGTAGTGGGAAGAGAAGGGGCCGGGTAGCACTGATAGTCAAAAATGGCATTGGTATAGGCTGGGTGAAGGAGGCAGAGGGGGGCGTGGAGGCGATTTGGGTCACCTTGCAAATGCGGGGGCAGGGGGCAAGAGAGTGAAAATAGGCAAAGTATACAGACCCCCTGCGCTGGCACAGGATCTGGAAGAGAGTCTGGTGGCAAATGTTATGGGCCACTGTAGACTGAGCAAAGGAAGGGCAGTGGTGATGGGCGACCTAAACATGCCAGGGACAGACTTGGGGACTATGACGTCCCCAGTGGCCAAGGAGCAGAGATTACTGGATGTCTTCCAGGACGCGTTCCTAACCCAGCAGATGGGGGAGCTGACTAGGGAGGCCCGGACACTGGATGTGGTCCTGGCGGACAGTGACCAAATTAGGGGCCTGGAGGTGAGGGACTCGTTGGCAGGAAGTGATCATGCCACAGTCTGCTTTTTCCTGAACCTGGGGGGATGAAAACAGCACAAAGATGGTGGTAATTGACTTTAGTGGTGTGGATTTCAGGGGGATGGGAAGGATCCTTAAGGGTTAGCTGGATGAGATAAGGCCAGGCATGGATGCTGACAGTAGGTGGGAGATCATTAGGAGGGGGGTTCAGGAGGCTACCGAGTACTGTGCAAGGGTGAGGCTGCAAATTCGGTAGGGCCAGGAAACCGTGTTGGTGGACCCGGGAGGTTCAGGAGGCAGTGAGGGGAAAGAAGGCTGCCTATAGGTGCTTCAAGAGCTCAAGGAATGAGAGGGATCAGGGAGCGTATGAACTGATGTCCAGGAGGGTCACCAGGGTGGTGAGATTGGCTAAGGCAAGGAAGGAGCAGAACTTGGCCAGAGATATCAGGAGGGGGTACAAGGGGTTCTTTAGATATACTGGGGAAAAAAAGGAAAGTGAGAGGGCAGATTAGCAGAATTAGAACGGGGGATTGATGGGCACAGGATGCAGGGGAGCAGGCTGCGGTATTAAACAAGTATTTTCCCTCAGGTTTTACCAGGGAGCATGGGGGGGGGGCACGCTATTTGGGGGATGGGATGAGGAACCTGCGAGGGTGCCAGGCACAAGGATATCCTGGGTGAGTAGGTCACTTGAGGTGTCTCTTGTTTTTTCCCTGTGGTATTATATCCAAAATAAAAGACATAGCTGGCAAGGGGTGCCAGCCAATCACATTTCTTTACCGTCTCTACCAATTTTATAAGTTTCCCCATATCACTCATCTCTCCCACTACTGCAGTGTCTGCTGCAAGGTATGTTTGGTCCAATGGTTCCAATATTAAATGCAGGATTCGCCACAGCAGACCAACAAGACTTGCTTTAGTTGCACTGGTACGGAGAGGGTTAGTTTGATCCCTGGTCCTAAATACGAGGGGCTGCTCAGAAACTCTGGGTGCCAGACATTTACAGAGAATCTTTATGCAACATTCTGCATACATTTGCTGTTTATGATACAGGTGTGAACCTATCAAAGTTCTTTGCCAGTTTGATTTCTGTGCTTCAGCATCCATTATGTGCAATTCTTCCTCTTTTTGAGGGGGGTGCTAAGGGTGGCACTCACTATCATTAATTAAAAAAAAAAACTCTTACTTTACCTACTGTATATTAGGAGTCCCCCCTTTGAGTGTTTTAACCTTTATGCAGACAGCTATTCCTTTTAGTGTCTGCATGCAGTTGCTCCCTTTACTAGTGTTTTGCTAGCAACAGCAGAGGGAGAGGAGGTGGAACAAAGCCATCTTTGTCACTAAGCCCTTAGTGGCCTTTTCCCCATTTTTCCCCACCTCTTGACATAGGAATGTCATCTGTGTGCGTAAAGGTGCATATGCCTAACTTTATGCTCTGGTACCCTTCCATTCTTGTCACTTGTGCTGCACTGCCATCAGGCCTCCGCATAGTGGCAGTCAAATGCCGGGCTGACATGCCTCCCACCATGGAAGAGGACAGCAGTCCCTCAGACACTCAATCTTCTCCCACCCTGGATGACCTCCAACAACCTGAGTCCATTCCCGAACCCTGGTTGCTGGCGTGGTATGAGGTAAGGCGCTAATGCCTCAACCTTCCACCCCACCGGGCTGGCCGGGGGGGGGGTGAATTTTTATTTTTTTTATATTCATCTTATTTATTCGCCTGCTGCGGCGACAACTGGCGGGGGCATCCAGCCACTGGCCCTGCCCGCCGGGAGAGCACCAGGCTCACTCACATTATGGGGGATCCGGCACGGCCGTCGCCGATCTGCTGGAGGGTCTCCTCATACCCTATCCAGCCAGACCAGGTCCGGACCCGCCTAGTGCAATTCCACGCGAGTCCTCCCGGCGAGGCAGGGCACGGCCATCAGGCTGCATGGTTGCGCCCAGCCACTTTCCACCTTTTTCTCCCACTGGGAGCGCAGACTTGCAGTGACGTCTGTGCACATACGTGCCGACATCCGCCACGCTCCCCACCCCAGTCACACCAGCGCAAGTGGTACCTCTGGGCATCCCCAGGGGTTACTGCAGCACGGTGTGGTTTTCCCAGCCCACCGCAGGACTAGGAGAGCTGTCTTCCGACGCTCAATCCTAGTCTTCCCCTGCTGACCCCCGACGACCCAGGCTAGTTCCCGAACCCGGGACACCAGCATAGCGAGAGGTGTGGCGTCCAGCGCCTCAACCTTCAGCGCCACTGGGCTGGCGGGGGGGTGATTTTTAAAAACTTTATTGCCCCTGTGCACATTTTCCTTACCTTTCTCTCAGATATCCTGTCAGTGACCTCTTATAGGGCAAAATATTCTTCCACTCTGAGTGAGTTCAAAGAGCTGCTCTGGACTACTTATGGCTGATGAGTACTATTCTAAACAGTATACCATTTATGTCATTTCATGAACACTTTATTTCATAGTTTTAAAATTCATGATTAAGGCTAATATTTTGAAGAGTGTGGGGTTTCTTTTTCTACTCCGGTAGCTTGTTACACTCAGTCTGCTCTCTTTGGGTGTGAATTCCTGCCCATCGGACCCACTTAACGATGCTGGGAGGTCCTGAGGAGAGCTTCCGAACCGACGGCCCCTGGAGCTATTTGCCATCCTGCCATTTAGGAGGCAGTATGGCAGTAGAGACCAGAGGAGACCAGTGGTTGTAGGGGAGCTAGGAGACAGTCAGGAGCCAGTGTCAGGAACTGGGAGGCCAGATGTTGGTGGAGCAAAGATGGAAGAAAAGCAGACGTGGGGTCGCAGATTTTGATCTCGGAGCCAGAGATCACCAAGAACTTCGGAATTAGACAGGGCTGCATTTTTAGAGTAGCAGTGCAGATTAAAAGCAGCAAGCATGACAAACTGGGACACAAGGTCGAATAAGATCAAGACAAAGTTCCCTCTTTCTATTTCAAAGACTTTATTGATTCACAGGGGTTACTTCTTTCCATTCCGAGCCTGCTGCTCAAGTCACATAAGCAAAAACAACCTTTTTAGAGCCTAAAACATTTTATTAGATACCTGACTGACATGCATTTCTCCTTTTTTTGTTTTTAGGCGAAAGCATTTTTTTTTTTTAATTAGGTTAAGTAAATTTCTTTTATTGTTTGAATTTGCACCACATTACATGACGTGGGCAGGTGAAGGTATACCTACTCATACTTCTATGGACTAAACTCATCGGCAATAATCAGCTCGGCTTTGCAGCTGCTGCTGTGTAGGTGAGTGCTCTGCAGGCAGATTGATACATTTGTCTGAGAAATTAGAGAATATAATACATTTATAAAATGGGCATGAAAAAATAAGCTCAGTGATTGGCTAGAAAACCAGTGTAATACCTGTATTACACATAGGAAAAAAAAAAAAGAACAGTCATAGAAATCAACGCTCCAAATTAGAATGCTGAGTGCTGAACATGCTAAACATAGAATGTTCAGAAAGGTTCAGTTAGCCATCTTGTTATCACGCTAAGCCCCTGACAGCAACACGTCCTGAATCTGCTCCGTGGCAAAAAGCAAACATCAGCCCTGGAAATACTGCTTACCCCCCTCTCCCGACAGCAACAGGTCCTTAATCTGCTCCGTGGCAAAAAGCGAAACATCAGCCCAAGAAATGCTACTTACTCGACCATGACAGCAATTCACCCAGATCCTCAATCTCTTCCGTGGCAAGAAGCAATAAAGTGTGCGAGTAGCGGCTGCGCTTCATTACAGGCAACGGATTCAAACGAACGCCCTATAAACTTTCCTTGTACCGGTTTAGATTTCAAAGCTCCGGTACATTTCAGTGGCACTGTCAATTTCATAAACATGCCTAAATAATTCGAGTGTCCTGTGTCAGTTCAGTCTAAGCTTCTCTGTCATTGTTACTGCCTGATTAATTATTAAAAAAGTAAACATTTTACAGCAGATATTTTTACTGCCTGATTAACTGTTAAAAAAGTAAAGGTTTTACAGCAGATTTTACTGCCTTATTAATTGTTTACAAAGTGTCAGTTAAAAGGGACTATTTCCCCTTGCGTATGGACACTGTTCCAATAAAGCAATATTTTAATGGAAAAACTGAATTTCCTCGCTTTTTTTTTCATTTATATTGCAATTTCTCCATTTTATAAGCGCAATAAGACCCTCGTGACTTACTACGCCCCAGCCGTGCAGTAATATACATACTCAACTCATCCCCCATTGTGTCTTATTGCTTACTTAGCAAAGGTAAAAAACTTTTTTCTTCAACACCACCTGACAAGGGTGTTGCCACTGAAAGCAACAAGGTTCTTTGCCTACTTCTGGTCTGAGTGCTTTTTATCTCTATTTTACATTTAGATTGTTCATACATTATACTGCTCAGGAAATCCAGATTTATGCTTGGTTTTAAAAGTATATGATGTAAGTCAATCGTTTGCTTTTCTAAGCTGCATATACTAGCAGCTCAGTGTCAGTTTTAATGATGGCATTTAGTAGGACAAGGATTCTTTCTTAAGGTTTTTTTG
This sequence comes from Neoceratodus forsteri, assembly GCA_016271365.2. Classification (NCBI taxonomy): domain Eukaryota; kingdom Metazoa; phylum Chordata; order Ceratodontiformes; family Ceratodontidae; genus Neoceratodus; species Neoceratodus forsteri. The sequence continues at coordinate 435,700,554 of CM057459.1, read as the reverse complement.
TTTTGCATGTCAGGAGTTGTGATCAATAACTTGGCTGAGAATTACTAATCTATCGTGCTTTTACTTTTTACCAATGGAGCAGCACTCTTCTGTACCAAAGAATGCACTGCAGGACAACACTTCAGCTGGGGGATTAGCACAATCTGAAAGATCCTCGGGGAAGGCATACAATTCATGGATAGCCAAAGATTTTGTCTTTACAAAGAAATAGAGAATAATGCATGGGGAAGAGTGGTTTATGAGGATTTTATGCACACCTGAGGTATGTGATGCCCCATAAACCCCGAGGTCGAAGCCGGAGGGGTTTATCTGGGCATTACACATCGAGGGTGTGCATAAAATCCAAATTTCCCATTCCCCTGTTTTATTTTTTATATCTACTGGTTAATAGTGCGCCTGGCTTTTTTTTAACTGTTCTCCGAGAAATGTTTTTTTTTTGCGCTGGCGATTTTCTGTCAGCAGTGCGAGCGGACCGCCAGCGCGAGGACAGCTTCTCGGAGAGGTGATGAGAAAGACTTGTGGCTGTTTCTGCCAACCGTGGTTTACGGAACTCCATAATTCCCAAATATGAATTACGGAGTTTGTAGGGGTCTGCCAGTAGTGGTTTATTGACCCTAACCAGTAAATATAAAGTACAGCTACACTGCAAAGAACACAGAAACACAGAATTTGTCAGCAGAAGAGGACCACGTGGCCCAAATAGTCCCTGCCTATCTGTCTCCAGTAACCCTCCCCTCCTCCTTGCTTAATTACTACTACCCTGTGTCTGTCCCATGCATGCTTGAGACCCCCTACTACTTTCACCTCACCACTTCCACTGGCAGTCTGTTCTAGGCATCCACCGCTCTTTTGGTGAAGTGGTATTTTCTCATATACCTTGAATCCCAAGATGCAAGGACTTTAATTTCTGGCAACAGTTACTAGCCAGGTTTGAAGTTCATCTTTGTGTGCGCAAAATTTTTGATATACTGTATATAATTCACTTTGCCCATTACTATACATCAGCAAAATTCAAAGTATCTCTAGTTCTTCTGTTTTCTAACCTTAGTGTTTTGTCTCGTTATTCTGTCAACTGTATCTGTATTTATTATCAAATTTTAGCACCGAGAGGGACATTGATAGTTTCTGCCTTAACGAGTATCCCTAATGTAATTTTGACTATCTCCGATTTAATAACTATTTCTGAAGCTGATTATAATGGTAAGTACTAAGAAAAAAAGCAAAACTGTGACAAACAACAACAATAAGGAAACCGAATCCAAAAAACAGAAATTTACTTATTTCCTGAGAGGCTCTTTGAGGCAGAAAATGGAATGCCAGCATACAAAGAACACATGTGTTCTGACGGAGAAGCAGGACCCCAGTGGCTTATTATTTAAAATAAAAAAAATAGAAGAATGAACTCCAGCCCATGCAAACACAAATTAAACAGCTAGAGAGGGATAGTAAGTGAAAATTAAAACAAGAATGCCAGTGAGGTCATTGTATGTGTTATAAACCCCATAGAGAGTAAAATAAAAGCTAGCTGGGAAGGCTATTCATGTACGAGGTAACAGCAAAGCGGAAGCAGAAGAACCTAGAAATTTTAAAATTAATCTGGGTAAGAAAGATCTGATTTTTTTTTTCTGCTTAAGCCATGCTGAGCAATACCTGAAAAGGTTATATGTGACATGGGCAAAACAAAAGTGGCAAGGAAGAAAAGAGTGACCAGGAATATACGGCGATGGCAGAAAGGGCAACAAGACTGTTTTACGTTTTAGTGGGAGCTTCACCCCACTCCCATCTTCTTTCTATAGAGAATCAACTCCGGTGAGAGGGAGACAAAACTTGGAGTGGGGAGAAAGCCAACAGTCACCTTTTCTGTTCAGTCGCCATTATTCCCGGTCGCTCTTTTGCACTTGCTGTTTTTTCCATCACCATAATTACAGTTGCCGTTTTTGTTTCGCCTATGTTAAGGATACCAGAAATATAATTACCTAGAAGATTTTGAAACATTCCTAACCCCCCTCCCCTCATTTTTAGATAAAAACAGACCCAGACCCCAGTAGAAAAGTGATTATTATCCCTCTTACATGGCTGGAGGAGGAACAGGTACCTCCGACCTCATTAACAAAAGGGTCTGCTGTGACTACATAGGATCTAACTAATGCCAGAAAGGCAAAAGGGGTCTACTGAAGATCAATAAGGAAGGGAAGCATTTTAGCATTCCAAACAGCAAGAGCATAGAGGACTGTGTATGAGCAATAAAGGAATAATGCACGACAGGGTGTGTGTCGTGCTGGGATAACGCCACACCTGGGGGGGTTGGGCGCGAGGCCGCGGGCGAGGAGTCGTTCAATACTTGAAGTGGCGTTCTCCCCAAGCGACACACACCTTGGAGTCCATTATTCCTATTATACAATGGTTTGTTGTTATACATAAAATAAAAAAAGAATTTTAAAGAATGTTTTTATTAGAGTGGAAAAATATTTTTGTTTCTTAAGAGGAGATGCAAAGAAAGAGAGAGCACGGCATCCATAATGTCCATAATGATGAAGTAGACCTGTGGCGTCGTGCTGGGATGACGCCATGGGTCCATCCCCAAACTGACCAATCACAGTCCAAGATTCTTTCTTGCCATTGCATAATCATACATAACAACATAATCATACATAACAACACTGTTTTTTGATCAAGTAGTTTCCGTGGTAACAATAAACCTTGGGAGCGCAGCTCGAGAGATCTCGTTACCACGGAAACCACAAGATCAATAAACAGCATTGTTTGTGTATGGTTGTTCATACATGATCTTTTATAGTGTATGGGCAACCATTAATGTGCCCAATGTCCCCCCAAAGAACTTTAAAGTGCATTACTGTGGCATTTTCTCTCTATTGCCAGTCACTTTCTTGCCAACTCTTACCTCCGCGGCCACTTCACTGCGCATGTGTAACCATGTTCGATGTTGTTGTGCTGCACTAGTGATGTACTCAGTGCAGCACAACAACATCATGACACACACAGTGTAGCACAGCAAGGCTGTTCTAAGCATGGCTTTCCATGCAGAACAGCGTTCTACCGTACAGTTATAAATGTATTGCTGGAGAGAATTCTGAATGTACTCGCATGGGAGTGCAGATCAGCTAACAGAGAATACTGCCCTACAGAAATGCTGCTGCCTAAATTAACATAAATATCAGTTAGTAATGTCCAGCAGGATATAAAAGAACAGACAGCAAAACAGCAGACAGGCTGACACTCACCATCTAAAGAATAACAACACAATCAAAATAATTACAGAGCAAACTGCTGTGCAGGAACACAAGACAATCCAACAGCGAGTGACAGAACTTAGACAAAGCAATCAGGATAAGGGCAGTAGGAGTAAAGAAAACAGTAACACTAAGGCAGCAGAAGAAATAAGAAAGAAACAAAGAATGTGAGAGTTGGGACAGAGGTAATAACTACGAGTTCAGCTAAGGACAAGAAGAACAACTTGGAGAATAAGGGGAAAGTTGCCGACAGGAGAATTCCAGCCGACAGGGCAATGGAGAAGACTGTAACAGAACAAAACAGAAAAGATGGCTTACTCTGAACAAATCTGAAAGGGGTTACACAATCAGCTCAGCAGAACAGAATGTCTCACAAGAGTATTAGTGTACAACATTCCTGCTGATCTTTGTGGTAAATTTTCTTTGGGAGAATGTTAAAGCATGCTACAGATACAGAGTAAGACCTAAAAGGGGGTGGATATGCGCACACCACTCAGAAATTAAAAAGTCTGGAATAAAAGCTTAAAATACAGGAATTTTTTGGAATAAATGCAGAGTGGCAGAAATTATCTCCGCCTCCAAACAGAGGAACAAAAGCAGGCAGGAAACAGCAAGTAAATATAGTCAGAGTATCATACAAAAAGGTAAAAAAGTCTGATAACACAAAACAAAAGAAACTTACAGAATAGGGATGTCATGGTATCACAGTGTTATGGTACACTGCAGTACCGAAAGTCACGGTATTGATACTGTGGGCAATTTCTGAAAACACGATAACTACAGTCCATGGTATACTGCAGTATTCAGAACTTTCACATTTTTTTTTTATTATTATTCTTTTTATACCCCAGGAGCTGGCAGGTGGGCTCCGGCCCTCCCTCGGAGGGCTCGCATCCAGTCCGACTTGTGACCCCATCACCGGGACCGCTGCTGGAGCTTCACGGAGCCTGCCAGCTCAGTTTTTTCAGATTTTCTCCCCACCCATGCCACAGCCACGTGTACGTATGTGAAGGCACGCACACGCAATGGTACTGCAGTGCCCTCCCTGCGTGTCGCCCGCCCACCTGCACTACCTTCAGGCCTCCACCAGGGGGCAGTGGGACTGCGGGGGGTGACTAGATCCCACCCTGGACAGGAGAGCTGCCCAGTGGCTGCTCAATCCTGTTCCCTCCCTACCTCCCTCCTCCTAGGCCGACCCCCAACGACCCAGGCTGATTCCCGAACCCAAGTCGCCAGCATAGCACAAGGTGTGGCGTACAGTGTCTCACCTCTCAGTGCCACCAGGCCGACACTTTTCTAATTTTTTTATATTTTCAGGGACAACTGTCCCTTCCATGCCAACTCTCCCTGATGCAAGAGTCTGAGAAACCTTTGTATTTGTACAAAAATTATTTCTTCTGTAATACTGCAGTATAACGGTAACCACGGTATTAGATGTGATGGTTACTATACCGTCAGAATTTCATATCATGACTTCCCTATAACAGAATATGTGATAACAGATCAACAGCCTCAAGTTGAAGTCATATCAGTGGAGGACTGGAAAGAACATAGAAGTTGTCGGCAGAAAAGGACCGGCAGGCCCATTCAGTCTACCCGTTTGCCCTAGTTGTACTAGCAGCCTATGACCCTAGTTTGACCCTAGCTGGTCACTGGCTTAGCTAGTCCTTCCCATCACTATGGTTCCCTTATTCCTATCCCATGCATGTTTGAATCCCACCACAGTGCGTGCTCCCACCACTTTCTGGGACAGTCCATTCCATGCATCCACCACCCTCTCAGTTAAATAGAACTTTCTCCCATTTCAACTTAAACAGCCCCCCTCCAGGCTCATGTCATGTCCCCTTGTTCTAGTACTCTTTTTGTCCTGGGAAATGTTTTCCCCTCTCACCTTATGTATGCCTTTGAGGTACTTGAATGTCTCAATCATATCCTCCCCTTCCCTCCTCTCCTCCAGTGTGCACATATTGAGGTCCTCCAACCTTTCCTCATACGGCTTAGGCTGTAAACCCTGCACTATCTTAGTCGCTCTCCTCTGCACCATCTCTACCCTGTTGATGTCCTTACAAAGGTGCAGCCTCCAGAACTATACGGCGTACTCCAGATGAAGCCTCACCAGTGTTTTGTACAGTGGGACCAGCATCTCCCTTCTTTGGCTTGTGATACCCCTTCCTATACAACGCAACACCCCACTGACCTTCCCCACTGCCTCTGCTGCCTGCTTGGTGGCCTTTAGGTCATCTGTGATAATGACCCCCAGATCTCTTTCCTCCTTGCCGACTGCCAGCAGCTCCCCACCCCCCACCCCAATCCTGTAGCTCTCACTCGGGTTCCTACTCCCCACATGCATGATTTTACACTTATTTACGTTAAACCTCAGCTGCCACATCTCCAACCCTCTTTCCAACCTTTCTATGTCTGCTCTCATCCTTATCGCTGCCTCTCGAGTAACTAGTCTGTTGCAGATCTTGGTGTCATCTGCAAACAGGCAAACCTTCCCCTCCAGCCCCTTTGCAATGTCGCTAAAGAGATCTTGATTAGAGAGAGAAGGAATCTGGTCGAGAGGATCAATGAGACTGATGTCTTGGAGTCCTCTGACTCAGAATCTGAGAAATACGTACTAGTAGATTGCATGGTTGAGACAAGCAATAGGTTTAAGGCCCTAAATGACACTGCTTCAGGAAGTGAAGATTGACGCCACCTGAAAACTAAAAGTGACATCAAAATTCTAACCTGGAATATTCATGGTATAAAAGTTATGCCTGAAGACTGGTGTTGGTTACAACTTCTTGCCACTTGTGATATTATTATGCCACAGGAAACGTGGTCTGTGATAGCCACATAAACTCTGTGAATGGATTTGCCCAGTTTATACACCCAGCAACTAAAGAAAAACAAATCTGACAGAGCTAAGGGAGGCGTATGACTTTGGTTGCCACTCATTTAAACTTTGTTTGTGAACTACTACATTTGGAAACCCCCAACCTTTTAGTTATTATGGTGAATTATGACAACAAACCAGGGTGGGGCAAATCAGTTTGTGTGGTGGTGGTCAGTTTGGCCACTAGCTGTTAGAATCTGGTAGCCAAATCAATATTTTAAGTGCCCATGATTATTAAGGGCTCAAAGACCATTAAATGGGCAGGTAGCCAGCTAGCCAGTAACTTTAAAAATCTGGTATCCAAACTAAGCTTTTTAGTGGCCATTGGCCACCTGGCTTCCCCAATCTGTCTCATCCTGTAACAAACCATGTTTCTGTTTAGTAAATATGTATTACCTACCCAAGCCAAAAAAAGAATGTAACAGATTTAATAATCATCTAAAAAAAACCTAGACTATGTCCTGGAGCTGCAGTAATCATAGCTGGGAACTGCAGTGCTAGGGTTGGTACAGAAATAGAACTAAAATCTAATAATTGCACAATCTATGACTGTTATGATATTCTACTAAGGACCACCTGTGATTAAAAAAAAAAAGGGTACACTGCAGTGGAGAACAACTTTTGGACTTTGCAGCAGTGTATCATTTCAGGATTTTAAATGGGAGGTACTATGGGGAACACAATAGATGGCTTAACTTGTCCCCTCTGCAGCCAGGGAAAGTGTTCTTAATCTCTTCATGATAGATGTGTTCCACTTTAACTGTGCAAAAAAAACCTGAAATCTTCATAAGAGAAGAAAGTGATCATCTCCCAGTCCTTTGCACAATAAAATTTGACAACATACAGTTTAATCCATTAGCTGGGCAGTAGGCCATCCATGACGACTGTACCATGATGGTCAGAAACAGCAAAAACAATACCTGGTGTCCGTACTCTGAGGAAATGCCAACATGAATCACTAATGAAAATGCAGTTAACAGATTCACACTTCTCAATAACAGACCATCTGAGGTGGGGGAAACTGTACAGCAGGAGACCAAGAAAAAGCTGACATCTTAAATAAGTACTTCTGGTCAGTCTTCACAGTGGAGGGTGGAGGGAACAGACCACCAGGGAGAAGCAGGGATAGAGTGGGAAGGGTGGTGGACAAATATTTATTTGCAGAGAAAAGAGTCACAGGTGGCGCTACACGAGAGCACATGCCCTGGTCAAAAAATACTGTGCCCCAGTGTTCTGAGTCCCTGCTGCAGTGCTGCATGTTGCAGCATAAAACTTGCTTACTTGCTGCCAGCTGCATCCGGGTCCCAAATCATTCATGTCCCAACTCCCGACACTGAGTGGACCATCACCCTCCACCACCCCTGCACCAACCAATCCCTTGGGCTGTCCCGCACTTAAATTCTGTGATACAGTCCCTGGCCCTGTTTCTGTTAGTTTGTGGTCAGAGTTGGAATTCTGCAGCTGTGACACTGATGTGCACAGTATCTGACATCAGCGCACCAATACAGCCAATCAGCTGTGCTGCCACTCAACTGAGCTCCATCTGTATTTTGCCACCTCCACCCTTAACAGTCAGCTATTCTGGTGGTCGGTCCACTCTGTGACCTGAGCAATCCCCTCCCAGCCTATGGGTGCTCTTGGACACACCGCAGTAGTCATCCACTGAGTGAGTAGTGTTAGCACCGGTCCATGATTAAAGCCACCATAGGATCACACAATGGTGCTTCAGATGAGTCCAAGGACTGCAGTAAAAAAAAAAAAAAATCAGGCACTGTCTCACTATCACCTATCTGAATCCGGAACAGCTTGGCTGTCTGTGCCCACTAAAACCAGAACCGTTTTGGCATTGCTTGCAGACAGCAGCACAGAAGACTGCCCCCCAAGATCCAGCAGTACAGCCAACCTTAAAAAGAGCTGTACTCTGTTGTGCTTGTTTCCCAAAAAGACCAGAGCATGGTTCGGTCTGTAACGGGAGAGAGTAGCAACAGCTAGCCACCCTGCCCAGCAAGTAGCTTCAGCACAGAGCTAGCCCTTGAGTAAAAGTTCAGCCAGCAGTAACAACAGCCAAGAGAGAAGCTGCCTGCAGAACCAAAGAGACAGGGTCCTGACTGCTTGTGCTTTTCACTGAGGTATGTGGTTGGGGTTATTTGAAATGTCTCAGTACTGTAGAGAGGGACTCGGGGGAGAAAGAGAACACATGGCCCTCTATCTTCTGGCAGGTGGGAAGTCCATGGGGGACCAGTTTAAGAGGTGGATACCTGCTGGAAAGAGGCAGCATGTCCTTGCTTCTTCTGGCTCGGAGGGGGGTGCCACGCTTCCCCTGGCTGGTGGGAGGTGGCCCTATTTCTCCTAGCTTAGGGGGGATGGCCCTGCTTCTCCTGGCTTGGGGGAGGGGCCCTGCTTCATCTGGCTCAGGGGGAGGATGACCCTACCTTTCCTGGCTTGGGTGGCCCCGCTTCTCCTAACAGGAGAGACAGGGCCGTTCCCCCCAGCCCCCAAGACAAGAGAGGCAGGGTCATCCCCTCCCCCTCCCATGCCAGCAGAAGCAGGGCCATCCCCCATGAAAAATAAAATGGGAATGGCATTTTTATTTCAGAAATATAACATTCATCATTTGGCCAAATACCCCAAGAGGTAGGCTCACATGAATATGCACGCAGTATTTCCATTCAGGTTTCTATAGGTGCCCTGGCTTCCAACTGTAGTGCCTGGCCAGTGCCCTGGTAACCAACAAAAGCTGGAGCCGCCACTGGAAAGAGTGCTGAAATGTCAAAAACATGACAGCTGGGGTTCAGTGCAAAATAATGTGCCTAGGACATTGAAACCCTGATGCTGAGTATAGGATGATGGGGGGAGGGGACACTAACAGCCACCAGGCAGGAATGTGACTTTGGGGTTATAATACCTGAGAACCTTGAGGTAGCAGTGCAGTGTGACAAGGCAGTGGGTAGGGCTAGTGGAATGCTGCCTTGCACAGGGAGGAGTATCTCCAGCAGGAGAAGGGAAGTGGTGTTGCCATTTTATCGCTTGCTGGTGTGGCCACACCTGGAGTACTGTGTTCAGTTTTGTAGACCACACCTCAGAAAGGACACAGACAGAGCGGAGATGATCCAGAGGAGGGCAACTAAAGTGGTGCATTATTTGCAAGAGAAGCCCTATGAGGAGAGACTGCAGGAACGCAACATGTACACTCTAGAAGAAAAGAGAGAACGGGGATATGATAGAGAACTACATGCATCTCAAAGGGGTGAACAGGATACAGGTGGGAAGTCTCTTTCAATTGAGAAAAGTACCATGACCTGGGGCATGCAATGGAAGCTGTAGAGGGGAAATGGACAAGTGATGTGAGGAAAAATTTCTTCACTGAAAGGGTAGTGGATGCCTGGAACAGATTGCCAGCAAAGTGGTAGAGGCTAGAACAGTGTGTGTGTGTGGGGGGAAGGGGGGCTTTAAACATGCATGGGATAAACATAGGGTTATATTAGATAGAATGCACGAAGGTGGCAGGGTTGAAAGACACCGGACAGGGTCTTCAGAAACAGAGTAGGTAGAGAATATCTGGGCAAACTAGGTGGCTAAGCAGTCATTTTCCATTGTCAAATTCTATGTTTCTGTTTCTATCTGGAAACAGATTAGAATTTGGCTCTAGAATAGGAAATGCTGATTAAAGCCACTGAACTGGCTCTAGAAAAGGAGTCAATGAGGTCACACAATGCTCTTAAACCAAGCAACAAATGATGGTTTGATTGTGATTGTGTGGAAAAGAGGAAATATGTGCAAAGTTAATTGCCTTGATTCATAAAACGCCTAACGCATCCAATACTACAGCATTAAGATCCTTAAAGAAAGAGTATAATATTGTTAAAAGCAGAGAAAAAGAGGGGGCATTTCCCCCTCAAATGTGTGAGGATCTTGAAATGACTATCCTACAGAAAAATTCAAAATAATTCTAGGACTTAGTAGCCTTTGGTTGCAAACAGACATGGTTAATGCTTAACACAGTGACTGCTCTTACCTGAAGCAACCTGGGTACAACATTTTGAGAATTTATATAAAGCCCCTTTCTCGCTGAAGTCTATAGAAAACATAACATCCTTACTGAACTATTGATACTTTCCTGGTAAATCAAGACTGGCTATTTATCTCCCTTCCCCAGGTTAAGATGTTTATACTGCAACAAAAAAGGAATAAATCCCCCGGCGCAGACATGATCGCTGCAAAGTATTATAATGCAACACAGATAATTGGGTGCAGATTTTGACTACTGCCTTCAGGGAGATACCTTACACTTAATACTCCTGCGGACTGGACGACTAGCATCATAGTACCTCTCTCTAGAAAAGGCAACATACTTGACCCATTGTGTTACAGAATTTCTCTACGAAAGCATTCCCATGGAAATTTACATATGCCTTTGATTCAGAAAATCGTGACACTTTGTGAGAAAGTTTGCACTCCGCTACCAAGATAAAAAGGATGAAATCCATAATTAAAACTGTGTTGCAATAATACAACATGGGTCAGGTACAACAGAGATGGTCAGCTATCAAAGCTGATCAGAATTGAGCAGGGGGTCAAACAGCGCTGCCTCCTTGCCCAGTCTGTATTTAATGTGTACTTCAAGTATATCACAGTCCTAAATACAACCCTTGTAACCACCCCCCAACAGATAATACACTGGTCTGTATATGCTCATCTATGGTGATGACACTATCATTTTGTTACTTACCCCAGCAGGGCTACAAAGGGTTCTTAATGTTTTAGCATCAGAACTCAGTTATCTTAGCTTAAAAATCAATATTGATAAATCAAAAAGATTCTTATCTTTGGTAACTGAGACGTCAACAAAAGAAACTGAACAATAGGTGGTCAAGAACTAGAATTTGTAAAAAGTTGATTTGGAAGCGGCAGCACAGCCACCAAGCTCTGAGTCTGCCAGACCTCTCCGCCCCACAGAAACTAGCGAACTGTTTTGCTCCCATAAAATGAATGCTACCTCTTACACTGGCTGATGCTAGCCCTGGCAGAGCCCCATGAACAGTGCAACCAGCAGCAGTGCAGAAAGAGCAGCACTTCTGACTAGCAAGAGATCAAGGTGGCACGGGGGCCTGAGGGGTGCGCAGGGGGCATTCGGAGTGGTTGGGCGTGATGGGACCAGGTGTGTCCCCGGGGGGGGGCAGGATGTACTGGAGACAGGAGAGCCCTGAATCACTTGGGCTACATTCTGTTCCAGTGTCTGGAAGACCATAAAACTGATACACAGTACTCCCTTCCTATTATTGGCCTACTGGACTCAGTCCCCCTCCATGCTGATGTTAACATAGGCTCTTGTACCTGAACACTTTTCTCCACTGTTATATACAGAGGTAGGGACTACTGCTGATTTAGACATCCTTTCCTCGCTGCCTGCTGCAAGTGCTTTTCGGGGGAACCATGGCAATACGGATGGTTCTCACGAGGTTTTCTGTACCTTGGGGTGGGGGGGCTGGGAAGGAGTGGGGGTTGGACAGGGGCTGGCAGCCCCCTGTTGTTCAAATTAGTGGCTTCACTACTTTTATCTACTCTACTGAGTTCGGGGCCAGCTGAACTACACAATGTTTTTGGGGCGGGGAATCTGAGTACTGTTTAACCACTGTTTTCCCCATACACCGCTTCTCGGAATGTGTGTTTGGTCTGAGTTGGGCTTCCCTCCACGGCTTCCTTCTGGATCAGTTGAATTTACCCACTCCACCCACATCTCTTGCTTCTAGGAGCTGTGGGGTACTGGTTTCATGGGAGGGGGTTGAAGTCCTGGGGAGGGGACCTGATAGGGGTCCATGCCTTTTATTATGTAGTTCTAGCATCCTCAGCCATATTTTACTTGTCCTCTTTCTGGACTGGATATGTTTTCTCCCGCCAGTACACCCTGGGCAGGGAAACCCCACCTTGCAGTTACTTCCAACATCTTCCATGCCCTGCAATACCTTATCTACCTGACCAGTCTAGTGGCCGAATATATTGCAATACATTGAAAAATATGCCTTAATGTATGTCGATACACTGAGAAATACATTTTCACAATGTAATATATTATATTTTATTAAATATATTTTAAATATACTGACATAATATATTTCTAACTCATAGTATGCAAAAATATATGTCACTATATTGAGAAATACATTGACACAATGAAATGTAATACACAGTGTATTTCAGCATAAACTGAAACCATACATTTCTAATTAAAAGAAATTGTAAATGATCTAATGTATGTTAAATGTATTGAAAGAACATATTTTATTACAAAAATGAAATACATTTCAATATACTGGAAATTATGTTAAGTATGCCAATACACTGAACTGATGAAATACATAAAACAATATATTTCAGAAATATATATTCATAATGTATTTCTGCCTCATGCATTGTTTGAAAGCATGTCGATCTATTTAGTAATACATTGTCTGAAAAATATTAGTATATTTCAAAATATATATTGTATTCTCTGAATGTTACATATATTTTTATATGTTACATGTATTTTATATATGTGTATACGTTACATATATTTTATATATAACATATTTTTATACGTTACATATATATTTTATATATGTTACGTATATTTTGTATACATATGTTTATACATGTTACATGTCTTTATGCATGTTACAAAATTTTTTATGTCACATACATTTTATGCATGTTACACACTGTACATATTTATATATATGTTACATTTATTTTATGTTACATATATATTTTATATATGCTATATGTTTATACATGTTACATACATTTTTATACATGTTACATATATTTTACTGCATGTTACATATAATTGTATGCATGTTACATATAGGTTATGTATGCTATATGTTACATATAATTATTATATATGTTACATATATTTTATATGTTACACATATATGAACGTACGAAATTTGCCAGCAGAAAAAGGCCATCCAATCTATCGAGTCTGCTCAATTATGCAGCTAGCAGCTCTATTATGCAGCTACCCCTCCCTCCTTCTACGTTCCAGCACCTTTTGAAGCAGCCCATCGTTTTACAGGCTACTACCTCTGCTGGTAATGCATTCCACCCTGCCACCACCCTCTGCGTAAAAAAGTGTCTCCGCAATTCCCTCCTGAACCTTCCTCCCTCTAATTTCATGTCATGGCCTCGAGTGTCCCTCCCCACCCTTGCCCTGAACAGCCTCCCTGTTCCAGTCATGTTTATCCCTCTCATATAGTTGAAAGTCTCAATCATATGCCCTCTGTCCTTCGTCTCCTTCAGCGAGTACATGTTTAACTCCTTAAGCCTTCTCTCCTACGGTAGGTCCCCCAGCCCCTGGATCATCTTAGTTGCTCTGCGCTGCACTCCTTCCAGTAATTTAATGTCCCTTTTCAGGTCCGGGCGCCAGTACAGCACGCAGTATTCGGGATAAGGTCTTACCAGTGATCTATACAGCAGAAGAATCACCTCCCCCCTCTTTGACATTATTCCCCTTGCTATGCAACCCAGTATTTTGTTGCCCATTGCTGCTGCCATCCTACACTGTGCCAAGTTGTTCATTGATCCCATGATGACCACCCCCAGATACTTCTCCTCCTCCGTCTCTGCCAGCTGCACCCCCCAGCTGGTAGTTTCTTCTTGGATTCTTTGCTCCAAAATACAGTACCTTACATTTTCTGGCATTGACCCCCAGCTGCCAAGTGTCCAACCAAGTCTCCAGCTTATTCAGATCTTCCTGCAGACCCCGCCACCCTTCTATGTCGTCCACCACTGTCCCTATTTGGTGTCATCGGCAAACAAGCTGATCCTGCTCTTAATGCCCATGGAAATGTCTGCAATAAATATCCCAAATAACAGTGGCCCAGCACCAAGCCCTGTGGAACCCTGCTCGTTATTGCCCTTGGGGATGAGAGTTCCCCTTCCACCACCTTCTGCTGCCTTCCCTTCAGTCAGTTTGTCACCCATCCCACCATTTTTGGTCCCGCCCCTGTTCCTTCTAGTTTTATTCCAAGTCTCCCATGTGGCATTGAATCGAATGCCTTGCTGACGTCCAGGTACAGGACATCCACTGCATGGCCCTTGTCCATCTGCCCAGTCACCCAGTCATAGTAATCTACCAGGCTGGTTTGGCAGGATCTGCCCACGACAAAGCCATGCTGTCTACTGTCCTGCAGCCCACTGTACTTCAGCAGTGACACTAGCCTCTATACAGTATATTTTATATATGTTACATATATATTTTATATATATGCTACATATATGTTTATACATGGTACATATATTTTATTTTTTTATTTGCTTTTGGTAACCGGGTAGGTGCACTAGGCAAACAAACCTGCCTATTTTCAGGCACGACCCGAGAGAGTACAATAGAACATACAACAGTGACAACAATAGGTACATGAAGAAGATAAACAGTAAATGCAAACAATTACATCAGCTGAGTAAGTTACATTAGATCAGCAGCAAGCTAACATCAAGAATAGAGAAGATGTGGTAGAAATACAAGTACATAGCATCATAGCTCATCAGTATCATAATAGTGAAAAATACACTAGTAGTAACCATGCTAGGGGAGACAAAGGCAAGTAGACACACATTCACATAAAGGCATACATAAGGATGAGCATGATAGCCTGTAATTGAGAGACAAGCAAAAGTTAAGTGCAGTTGCAGGTATCTACAGCATTAAGGTGAGAGGACAGAGCTTGCTTAAATGCAAGGTGAGAAGAGGAGTTCTTAACATTGGGGGGGGAGTGAGTTTCAGAACCTGGGAGCAAAATAGGAAAAAGCTTGCTCCCCCATTTTAGTGGAGCAGTGCTGAACAGTGAGCAAGGGGGAGGTGTAGGACCTAAGAGAACAGAAGTACGAGGCCAGGGTGAGCATATCACCTAGTGAGGAGGGGCGTGGGGTTCTGGTTAGGGAGTCAACAAAACAACCAAGTGTATAAGACCAGAGGGCAGTGGGAGACAGCCAGTTCAAGGCAGAATAGAGTTGGCAGTGATGTGCAAGGCAAGGATCTGATAAGGCAAATCTACAGATATTGTTATAAGATATGTCAGTTGTGGGAGTAGATCTCCTCTCGCTACAAAGATCCGAGCAGCTGGAGTGAGTGAGTGATGTACTCGGTAGGCCGCACCAATCTTGGCTTTGACCAAGCGGCAAACCTCCTTGATGTGTGCAGTAAAATCAAGTACCAGATCAAGGATAACCCCAAGATATTTGAAGGATAATGTGTTAGAGACAGTTGATCCATCACAGCAGTGGATCAAGAGCTTAGGGGACTCAGGGGGGCACCTTTTTAGAGGACTTAAAGAGCATAGCCTGGGTCTTAGATATATTCAGGATTTGATAGTTGGAGGAAAACCAAGCTTGGAGAATCTGAAAGGCTGATGAGAGATGTAGATTGATGTCATCAATAGACTCGGAGGCTGAGTAAAGAACCAAGTCATCGGCATACATGATAAGACTGCAGTGAGTAGACGGAGTAGGGATGTCATTGAGAAAGAGAGAAAACAGTAGAGGGCCGAGAATAGATCCCTGAGGGACTCCACAGGAGATAGTAGCCAGAGATGAGAGAACTTTACAGAAAGAGACAGCCTGATTCTAGATAGCTGTCAAACAGGATAGGGTCGTATCAGAGGCACCGAGAGAGTGCAGTTTGGCCAGCAGAAGGGGGTGGTGCACCATGTTGAAAGCTTTAGGAAGGTCTATGAACACTGGTCCCGTGAGTAGTCCCCTGTCCATGTTGCATTTAACTTCACTGGTAAACTGGGTTAGAGCAGTAGTTGTGCTGTGTCCAGCCCTAAAGCCATGTTGCACAGGAGATTGATTGTAAGTTAGAATTAAGAAGGTGTGCAGAGACCTGCCGATGAATCAATTTTTCAAGCAACTTCCTAAGCGAGGGCAGAAGTGAGATGAGACAGTAGTTCGATAAGTTTTTGATGTCACATTTCTTGTACACAGGGATGGTTCTGGCAACTTTCCAGACCAAAGGGACTGAGGATGAGCAGATTGAAAGGTTGAAAAGCTGGATACAGGCGCTGCCAAACACGAGGCAAACTGTCTAAGGATCCTAGGATGGATACCATCAGGGCCAACAGTACCGTTAGCTGGCAAAGATTTTAGTAGCTTAAGGACCTCTAGACGTGTGATCGGAGCCAACACAAGAGCAGGTGGAGAAGTACCTAGTGGGGTAGGGGACACCATGGAAAAGTTGGGTGAGGGAGCTGAGGGGGAGGAAGAGAGGGAGTTAAAGGCATTGGCGATGGTTAGAGGGTTATTGCAGTGTGTGTTGTTTATTAACATTTCATTTGGGAACATGGGATTGTTGTTCCCAAGGATTTCTTTAATTTGTGACCAGTACCGTTTATTTATTTATTTATTAGCTTTTGGTAACCGGGTAAGTGCGCTAGGCAACAGACCTGCCTATTTTCAGGCACGACCCGGGAGACCATAGGACATTGGTTACAATACTCAGAAATGCACAGACATAATATAGGTGTACAGGAGCAAAACAAGATATACATTGGGTACCACAGTAATAGTTACATAAGGGTACATTTTAGGCATAGATCATAATAAGGATGTAAAATAAAGCAATTAGAGTAAACATAAGACAGCTGAGGACAGTAAAGACATCAAGGTTCATAGCCACCTAGACAAGCGTATTGCATGGGAGAACATTAGTGTAGTACTCAGGGTCAGACCCAACAGCCTGCAGTGGGACAAAGCAAATTAAGAGCATTTGCATTGGCCAGAGGCTAGGAGGTGGGTGAACAGCGAGTTTTTGAATTCTCGATGGGAGGCTGAAGTTTTCACCATAAGGGGGAGTGAGTTCCAGAATTTGGGAGCAAAATGGGCAAATGCCTGTCAACCCATTTTTGTCATGCAAGGTCTAGTGGAGAGCATGGGGACAGAGGAAGACCTGAGGGCACGGTGTGTGAGGCAGGAGTCAGGAGGTTGGCAAGATAGACAGGGCAGAGAGGTCTAGACAGGGAGTCAATAAAGCAGCCCAGGAGTAGGCTCGAATATCCTTAGGTGACAGCCAATTTAAGCCAGCGTAAGGAGACAATGATGGGTAAGACGTGGAAGCAAGTTAAGGCGAATCTACATATGTTGTTGTAGACAGTGTCCCATTTGTGGAGTGTAGCAGAGTTTGCAGCAAGAGGAGGGGAGAGCATATTGGAGCTGGGGTAAGAGAATACTCTCACAACAGAAAGTCTAGCGGAAGGAGTGAGGGAGTGGCGACGCGATAAGCTCCGCCAATTTAGCATTGACGGCACGGCACACCATACTGACATGTTGAGACAGGTCAAGTGTGGGATCCAAAGTGACCCCAAAGGTACTTAAAGGACTCAGTGTTTGAGATGAGGGAGCCATCAAGGCATTGAACCCGGAGCCTGTTCGCAGGGCAGACAGTTTCTTAGAGGATCCGAATAGCATAGCACAGGTTTTTTCTAGGTTCAGGACTTGGTGGTTGCTAGAGAGCCAGGTCCGAGGAATTGAAGTCATAGTGAGAGTGGAGTTGATGGCAGCAACCGATTTTGACCCAGAGTAGAGAACAAGGTCATCTGCGTACATAAGAGTGCAGCTATGTCGGACATGGTGGGAATATCATTTAGGAAGAGGGAGAAGAGAGGTCCAAGAGTGGATCCCTGGGGAACTCACGGAGATGTTTAGGGGAGAAAGGTCTTTGTGAAATGCTACCGCCCCTGAACCTGGATTAAGTCAAGATAGCTATGGAACCAGGAGAGGGCTTGGTCAGATGCTCCAAATGGATTGGAGCTTTTAGCATGAGAGGATGGTGTACCATGTCAAGGCTTTTAGACAGGTCGATAAAGACGGGCCAGTGAGTAGGCCACGGTCCATATTATTTCTGATGTCATTTGTAAGTTGTGTAAGTGCAGAGGTGGTACTGTGACTGGGCCGGAAACCATGTTGGCACGGGGTTTGAAGATTAAACATGTCAAGGTGAGCAGCAAGCTGGCGGTGGACTATTTTTTCAAGCAGCTTACTGAGAGTGGGCAGAAGAGATCTAGGGCGGTAGTTGGACATGAGTTTGACATCGCCCTTTTTGTGTATAGGGATGGTTCTGGCAGTTTTCCAGGTGGATGGGACAGTAGACGTACAAATCGAGAGGTTAAAAAGCCAGGTCATAGGTCTAGTCAGCCAAGGTGCATACTGCTTAAGTATGCAAGGATGGATGCCCTCAGGCCCTTGACCGCCGTGTGCCGGAAGGGAGTTAAGTAGCTTGCGAACTTCAAGGTATGTGGTTGGAGCCAGAACGAAAGGGAGGGGTGGAGGGGCGAGGGAGGAGAAGAGGGACAGTCAGGGTTGTGGGCTGTTAGAGTAGCGACTGGTGGAGAAGAAAAAAGGCATTGAAGGCGCTAAGTATGGTGTCATGGTTGGTGCAGTGAACACTCTGAATGTTCATGTCAGCTGGATTCTGTTGCTTGTCGCTGCCGAGAATGTACTTAATTTTGGAACAGTACCTCATGGATTTGTAGAGGATGTTATTAGTAGGTTCCATAGTAGGTGCTTTTGGCAATCATGAATTTGTCTTTGCAGTTGTTACGTAATGCATGATAGTCTTCAAAGTCTGCAGAGGTGGAGATCTTCCACCTGGACCAAAGTTTGTCCCTAGATTTGAGAAGTTGAAGCAGGGGGCGTGTTAGCCACTTGTTACTTTCCTGCTATCCTAATGTGTGGACCGGGATGTGAAGGTTTTGGAAGAGAGAGGAAGACGGAGTTGAAATATTCTGTGGCTATGTTAATGTCCTCTGTTTGGTAGAGAGGGACCAGTCAACCTGGTTAAGGTCAGTTAAGAAGTCCTCATGACTTAGGTGGAGAGATTAGGAAAGGTTACAGTTTTAGCAGGGAGGGAGGAATGACGGTGTTCCAGACACAGTAGATGGGATAGTGGTCACTAATTGTGTCAGGTAGCACAATCGCTGAGGCAACATATTCCTCGGCCCTGTTAGTAAGCATCCAGTCAAGGAGGGTGGCACAGTTGCTCCCCACGGAGACCCTTGTGGGTTCATGATGAGCTGGGATAGATTTGCCTTTGCTAGCTAAGGAGGATAGGTTAGCTGAGTTTTCTCGGACCAGTCAAGGTTAAAATCACCAAGGCAGATAATGTCATTCTTGCCTGTAACTGAAGGCAGAAACCCTAGGAGTTCAGTGATGCCTTGTGCAGCATTTTTGGGGGATATAAGTACAAAAAATATGGAGTTTCTTTACACCCCAAGAAGCAGTAGGGAGTGTAGGATTTCAGAGTTTGGTAGAAGGGGTCCTGCAGAAGGTAATGTTTAGGTGAGTTTTGAAGTAGGAAGGCCACCTCCTTTTAGGGCCAGGACGGTCGATATGAGGCATGTTGTATCCAGGAAAGTGGCACTGAGAGTCAGGCACTGTGGGCTTAGCCAGGTTTCGTGATGGCGAGGACGTCCGGGACGTTAGTATAGATCCAAGCCTGGAGGTCAGGAGGTTGGCCGTAAGGTTCCCTAGCATTCAGGTGGGCGAAAGTTAGTCCATCGGTTTTAGGGAGAGTGGTGGTGGCCGGGGGGGGGGCAAGGTTATGACGGGACGCAGAGATGGACCAGGGTCAATCTCAATGTCGCCGGATAGTGTAAGAGATAGGGTTAGTAACCATAGCGGGGTGATGAGGTACGCCCTGATAGAGATGCAGGGTGGCGGCTTCAGATGAAGGTGAAGGTATCTGACTATTGGGCTAATACGCTTGCTGATGAGAGCAGAGGGGGGGTAGAGGTAGTGGAGTGGCAGTAGCAAGCATGTTGGAGTAGTAGAAGTCAAACTGAGAATAAGTATTGGCAGAAGCTGTTGATGTGTTCAAGCAGTAAAGCTCAGAGAGGATAGGAAGGCAAAGTATTCCCATGAGGAGCGCTAGGAGGGGAGGAGGGGACATTTTTGACTAGAGAAAGGAGTGAGGTAGAGAGGAAAGAGACAGCAGAGGGCTCCTTTAATATAAATCACCAAGTGAAAACAGCTACTAGAGAGCAGTAAAATGTGACAAGTGAGGTATTGGGAGCAAATTGCTCGAACTTAATTAGGCTCCCTCTAGTGGCAAAACAATATAAGAAGCTAATGGAGAAGTTGGGTGTTAAACAAAAAAAAATGATCAAGGTAGAAATTACCTGGTGTGTCTCGGGTGCAGTGACTCTAAGCTTTTAAATACAGTTACAGGCAAATGCAAATAGTTTTAGCTGGTTCATTTTAAAAGTTTTAAAATCAGGCACAAAAGTAACAGTTCTGCTCTGTTTGAGCCTGGGCAGCAACTCGAGGTGCTACTCTGGCCGGGATTCATGCGCTGAGCAGGGGAGCTTGTGGCCGTTTCAGAAAAGGCGCCAGATGGCCAATGGTGGTGGCAGCAGCCTGGATCAAGGTAGAAATTACCTGGTGTGTCTCGGGTTCGGGGCTTCTACGGGCAGGGAGGGCTTCAGGGCAGGCCCTCGCGACCTCCGGTCCCCTCGGGGTCTCTGTGGGAGAATGGAGAGGGGGGATTAAATATGCAGCACAGGCAAAAAGATTAACTTGTTGGGGCGGGCTGGTAGTGGTGTGGGAGAAGAGCAAATGGGCTGTGGGCTATCAGGTACTATTGTGATTCAAAAGAAGGTGATTACTAGCAGGGCAAACTGAAATTCTGCACACTGAAATGTACTTAGAAGTTAACAAACAGTCCCCAAATGAGTTTTTCATAGGGGGTATTTGAGTTACAACTGAAATGCACTTTACAAATTAATAAACAGTCCCTGTGAGATTTGCACAGGGGGGATTAGATAGAACACAGGTCCTGGGCTTGCAGTGACTCTAAGCTTTTAAATACAGTTACAGGCAAATGCAAATAGTTTTAGCTGGTTCATTTTAAAAGTTTCAAAATCAGGCACAAAAGTAACAGTTCTGCTCCGTTTGAGCCTGGGCAGCAACTCGAGGTGCTGCTCTGGCCGTGATTCATGCGCTGAGCAGGGGAGCTTGTGGCCGTTTCAGAAAAGGCGCCAGATGGCCAACGGTGGTGGCAGCAGCCTGGATCAAGGTAGAAATTAGGTAGAAATTTAGGACAGAGGAACAGAGGAACCAAGAAGGTTCCAATAGTATTTGCTTTTAGCCAAACGAATCTCCTTCTTACAGGTGTTGCATAAGGACCTGTAAGCCTCAAAGTCAGCTTGGAGGACGGAGGACTTCCATATGGCCCAGAGTTTATCCCTACGTTTTAGCAGTTGGAGTAGGGGACGCTTGAGCCATTTGGTGATTTTCCCTTTTACCCTGCGAGTGGAGACAGGGATATGTTGGTCCTGAAGAGAGAGTAGGGCAGCATTGAAATATTCAGCTGCTAAGTTAATATCATCAGTTGTGTAGAGGGGCGACCAGTCAACCAGTTTTGGGTCATGAAGGAATGCAACAGGGTTAAGCATAGATAGGTTGGAAAAAGATAAGACTTTGGAGGCAAATGAAAGGGAGGTGGTGTCCCAAACACAATACACTGGACTGTGATCACTTAGGGAGTCCAGTAGTACTCCAGCAGAGGGGAAGTTCTCCTTCCTGTTAGTCAGGGTCCAGTCAATGAGGGTGAAGCAGGAATCTCGACGGGAGATCCTTGTGGGGGCCTGGATGAGTTGGGAGAGGTTTACCTTACTAGTAATGGATGATAGGAGAGAGGAGCTAGGCCTGGCCCAGTCCTGATTAAAATCACCCAAGCAGATGACTTCATTTTTCCCAGACACAGACGGCAATAGCTCAATAAATTCTTCCAGGCCTAGCATGGAGGTTTTAGGAGGTATGTAAACATAGAAGATGTGTATTTTTTGTTTTGCACCCCCAAACAACAGAAGGGCATGAAGCACTTCATAGTAAGCAAAAGGGTGACCATATAGGTGAGTCACATTGAGATGAGACTTGAAATACAGAGTCAAACCCCCTCCTCGTTTGGAGGTAGAGCGATCCGCTCAAAGCATATTATAGCCCGGGAGGGAGCAGTGGGAGTCAGCAATGGAGGGTTTTAGCCACGTTTCAGATAAGGCAAGAATATCAGGTTTATTAGAACATACCCATGCCTCAAGTTCGGGGAAGTTGGCAGTAAGGCTCCTTATGTTAAGGTGAGCAAAGGTGAAATGGGAGGATTGAGGCAAGCAATTGGAGGAGTGAGCCTGGGAGGTATCATTAGCTAGAGTTGGACCCGGATTAGACTCGATATCCCCAGCCAGGGTGAGCGAAAGGGAAATTATCCATAGAGATGCAGACAAAAAAGCCAGAGAGGCTCCCCTAGGGGAGATCGAGTACCTTCGCAAGATAAGCCTAAGTAATACCCCAAGGTGTTTAAAATTAAGCCTCAACAGAGGTGATGGATAAGGGGATGGGTCAGTCAGTAAGCTGGAGTAGCAGAAGTTATCAAGTGAGTATATTAGTCGAGCCGAGGGATACTCATTCGGTCCTGTAGCGACTTCCTGAAAAACATTGTTCCAAATAATAGCAGGAGAGGGTATACAGCCCAAGAATTCATGGAGAGAGGAAAAGAAGGAGAAGGGTACTAGGGAGGCAACAGAAATAGAGAGCGAAGTGGGAAGAGAGAGAACAGCATAAAAATGGAACGGAGAGAATAACTGAGCAAGGAATCAGGGGACAAGGAAGGGGACATGAGGCAGGGAAGGAGGGGAAAGTAACAGGGTAAAATGAGGAAAAGGGCTCAATCGGATCAGACAGTAGGAGAACTTGCTAACAGTATAGGGCTACTCAGAGGAGAACATTAGGGCAGAGAATTGAAAGCTTTGAATCAGGCATAGAGCACAGGAGACCTCCGGTGGAGAACTGCTATAACGAGCAAGCGAGAAACCAGGGAGATAAAAAAAAAAAATGCAAGTCTCACGAGAGCACAGCACTTAAATTTAACACCAGCTAAGGATGGGAGGGTATTGGGGGTGGTGGAGAGCAGTCGCAAAGCGACTGCGGGGGTTAAGCAGGCACCAGAATACTAGCAGCCCCCCAGGATGAGCTCCGTTTTTAAACTGGAGCTGAAAATGCACAATTGAGTATGCGTTTCAAGTTTTCAATCGCCCCTGCCAGACTGAGCTCCAAATTAGGCAGCAGAAAGTGCACCGAGGTAAACTGGAGCAGAAATGCATATGAGCCCAGCCTTTTAGCGTAGCCGGAGCACATTAAAAAAATCTAAAAAGGTCCCAGAGAAGTTTTTAACAATCAGGTCCCCTTGCCTATAAGCTCCGAGAGCCAGCAGGGGGCACAGACTGGAAAAAGGCGGCAAGTACGAATGCAGAGAACAAAGGAGAGGGCGCGCGGTCACAGCGTCCTCAGCAGCATACCTAGCAGGATCAGTCGGTCGGGCGAGTGGGAGATGCTCCACGGGAGTCCGAGCTGAGATTTAGGGAAGGCAAATGGAAGCTTCTGATAAAGGAAGATGAAGCTGTCACAAAGCCTTTGTCATGTGATAGCGACTTAGGGAAGGCAAATGGAAGTTTCTGATAAAGGAAGATGAAGTTATCACAAAGCCTTTGTCATGTGATAGCGACATGACCTGATCGCCATAGCAAATGATCACAGGTGCACTGTGCGCAAGGCAGCGAGCAACATTGCCCACCGTCCCAGGTACAGCCGGACCCACCGCAAACATAAAAATACCACCAACAGCTTAATCTGGTTCAAGGTCAGTTGGCATTCATCTGTATCCCCCTCCCCCGGGTCGTGCCTGAAAATAGGCAGGATTTGCCTAGTGCACTTACCCGGTCAACAAAAACAAAATAAAAAAAATAAAAAAATGTATTTTATATATGTTATGTATATTTTATACATTACATATATTTTATACGTTACATATATTTTCTATATATTGTATAGATTTTTATACCTGTAACACATATTTTATGTTACATATATTTTACATATATGTTACATATATTATATATATTACCTATGTTTATATGTTAGATACATTTTTATGTGTTACATATGTTTCTACATGTTTCATAAACGTAAAACATGTTACATGTTTATGCATGTTAGTTTGATATATGTTACATATTTTATATGTTACATATATTTTATATATGTTACATATATTTTATACATGTCACATATATATGTTACATATATTTTATACATGCCACATATATTAAATATGTTACATTTATACGTTACATGTTACATATATTTTATATATGTCACATATATTTATATATGTTATGTATATATTACATATATTTATATATATATTACATATATTGTATATATTACGTTGTAATATATGGAGATGGCCAAATAATAGTATCCTATCACATACAAAAAAATCATGGTAATACAACACTCCCGGAAGTGATAACACCATCGTTGACAAGTGATAATACTATTGTTCAGAGCTGATAATACTATAGTTTCAGCTCTCAACGATAGTATTATCACTATAATCCAGCGCATGATGTCCAAATCTGCCTGCCAACAAACCCAGTTGCCATGGTGCCATTGCCTTGTTGCACAACCCTACTAACAGCGTGCATCTCGATTAGTAGCTTTTTCTGTACTAGAAGCGGGCTCAGCAGCTTAGAAAACATGGCGGCTTTTTCCTCTCTTCATGAGAGGAATGTCTTAAGTTCGTTGTTTCAATTTATATAATATTTTGAAACAAATAGTGGACTACATCGCTCATCCTGCATTTGCCAAGTGGACGAAAATGTCTGAAAGGTAGGACTGCCTACTAAATTAAAAGAAACAAAGTTTTTAAGCAGCGATGAGACACTTTCGTTAAGCGCTGTGTGCAGCTCAGAACAGCAGCGTGCTCAATGCGGAGGCTGGCCAGCGGTTTCACTAAATCCACAAAAAGGAATGTTCACAATGGGGTCCATATATTACAAAAATAACAAATAAAGCAGTATGTATTATAAGGCGGCCAGACCATCTCGAGGTTTGGGGACTATGAAACCTCTGAAGTTTCGCCTGAGGTTCCAAGTCCCCAAAACTCTCGATGGTCTTACTGCCTTATAATACATACTTCTCTATCTATTATTCTATTTTTTATATATGTTACATATATTTTATACATGTTACATATATTGTTTATATACGTTACATATATTTTTGTAAATGCTTAGTTTAGACCCAAGTTTACATTTGCATAACTAATTTGCATATTTCAAAAATGTAGTTTAGCAGCCAAAATCATGATAATTACTAGTACTACAAATATTTCAAATTCACGACATTAGCTTTCAGACTGAAAGGAAAGGTACAAGTTATAAAGCAAGTACATGTAGGATTTCACCCTGACCTAAAAGACAAACAAAATGGGGTGCCCTTAAAAAGCATGAGTTTGTGAGGTAAGTCCTATGTGTAAGTATAAAATGTATGTTTGAGTTAAAGCTACACTGTAAAACAATAATTCCAAAGTACATATATGTCCATGGTGACTAAAAAAATGAACTCCAGTTGTACATATAAAGGTACATTGAAAACAATAATTTCACTGTATATATCTCCATGGTGACTAACAAGATGAACTCCAGTTGTACATTAAATCATAAATAATTCCCTTTGTTTTTGTCTGGTTAATAGTTATATTAATATTATACATATTTGTAAATACAGGAAACAAAATTTGAGAGAGTGTGTGTGTGTATATATACATATATATAGGCAACATACCAATAACATACATTTACCATCCTTATTTCAATATATTTGGAATTGAATCAATATATTTTGCAATATACGTACTATGCTAAAGCGGCCATAAAATGAATATTTACAGTATATTACAATATATTTGCAAATTTTAAAATATATAGAAATATATTGATTTTCCAATACATTACAATATATTATCAAACAAGAAGATTGGAATATATTTCAATATATGTACTGTAAATATATTAATAATAATATACGTTAAAATATATTTCATTTTCGTAAGCAGTGGCTCACTAGTACTTTAAGAAATTTCTGTATGACATAAGCTGGGTGGACACTAGGCGCCGTCTTCACCCCCGCAGACAAGGGTGCACGCATTATGCCTCGGGATGCCACACATATACGCGTACTGACCTCTGTTACACTCAAGTTGAACACCTAGATATGTTGTGGAGAGAATCTTGGGCCTTATCGCACATTCTGATCATGCCCGTTTCACATCTGTGGAACTTTGGTCTAGAAATATGTAATACTAAATGACGACTAAACTCCTTCCGCCTTAAATCCCTCAAATTTTGGACTTCATAAAGGAAAAAGTCAATGATTGTGTGCTAGATAACCCACAGGGTACAACCAAAAAACCCATCTATTGAGAAGCTTTGAAAGTTGTACTTAGGGGCCATATTATTCAATACACCTCCTCTCAGAAAAAAAGCCCATGAAGAGCAACAACATAACATGGAGGATACCCTTCAATTTTTACAGCACATTCACCACACTAGAGACCAGTTGGTCTTACAACAATTAAAAAAGTGTGGGCAGACTTCAATGCCCTCTACCTCCAGAAGACACAGATAGTCTTGGCCTTTCTAGGGCAGTGCTTCTATGAGATGGGGCCACATGCATCTCGCCTCCTAGCATATCAGCTGCATCAGCAATGGAAATAAGCTATTATATCATCCAGTCTCCACCTGGAGTTGGGGGAGGAGGTCAAACAAAACTACATGATGTTACCCAGGTGTTCTCCCAATACTACTAAAACCCTTACACACCTGAACACCAACCCTATCAAAGGAAACTCAATTTCTTTGCCCCCCTTGTTCTCCCTCGTCTCTTGGACGACCAGGGTGCTCGACTGGTTACCCCGGTCACAACTGAGGAACTGGAGACTGTGCTCTGAGAAGCTAAAATGCTAAAGGCCCGGGCTCTGACGGTTACTGTACTGAGTTTTACAAAAGTCCCAGGCAGCAGATTGTCCCACACTTCTTAGCGCCACACACGCTGTGCAGAAATGGGAGACCCCGCCACCATCCTCGTTATAAGGAGATATATAAGTTATCCAAAAACTAGGCAAAAACACCCAGCTCTGCTCCTTATTTAGATCAATCTTATACTTAACATGGACTACAAACTGTTCATGGCAGTTGCTACCCGGCGTCTGGATGCTGTGCTCCCTGGACTAATAGGGCTGGAGCAGATGAGCTTCATTCACTGCTGCACAACTACTGACAACACAAGAAGGACCCCGCACATTGTGCACGAAATGCGGGAGGCACTCAGTCCTTCCCTCCTGTTGAACCTTGATGTGAAGGCGGCCTTTGACCAGGGGCAGCTGGGATTCCTGGTCTGATTCAACTCTCTTATTCAGAGCATTTATTTTTATTCACAAGCTTGTGTCAAGATTAATGGTCATTATTCCTGCAACTTCCACCTCCAACATGGCACTTGGCAGGGTTGTCCCTCATCTCCCCTGCTCACCCTTTACACTGAACCCCCAGCCCAGGCCATCAGAGTGGACCCTTGGATTTCGGGCGTTTCAGCGGGAAGGGAGGAACATGGCATAGCACTCTAGGCAGATGATATCCTTTTATATCTGTACTAACCAGATACATCTATTCTGGTGGTGGTTGAAGTTATCCACCAGCTTGGTCGGGTCACTGGCTATAAAATCAACACTGCAAAGACTGAAACCCTTAGCTTTGGCTTTACCCTGTCCCCACACATAAAGGAAACCTACCTGTTCTGCTGTGACCTGTCTAAGCTTAAATACTTAGAGATCTATATTACATGTAACTCGGAACACTAGCTCAAAGAAAACTATCTCCCCTTTACTGTGCAACTCACCCAGGATTTGAAGAGCTGAAACACACTTCCCCCACAGCCTCTTGAGATGCATCGAGGTAATTTGTATGGTAACCTTGCCAAGGGCTTTATATTTGTTCCAAAATCTTACCCTCTTCCTTTTTGCAGATTCTCTTTTGTCAGTGGAACATGGAACTATGAGGGTTACTCACCTGTAACCATAGTTCTAGGAGTGGTATATGGTGCACATCCACACTTCTGGCAGTCTTCCTTTCAAGGGTTAAACTTGCCAAACGACTTTAAGCTAAGCTCCTCCCACCCATCTGGGTGGCATACTCCTTAGCTCCGCCCCATGATGTCAGCTCTTGCATGCTGGAAGCTGGGACCTTTGTGCCACATGCCAGGGGAGGTCAGGTGGGTTGTGTGGATGTGAACCATACACCTCTTCTAGAACTACAGTTATAGGTGAGTAACCCTCATTTCTAGGGAAGTGGATATGGTGCATTATACAATGGCAAGGAAATTTCCTGTATTCTGATTGGCCAGTGTATGCCTGAGACAGTGATGTTATTACACAATAACATCACTGCACTGATTTGTTGGATGATTGTTTGCTCTTCTCTTAAGAAACAAAGATATACTGTCTAACAAAAAATCTACTAAAAACATTTAACATTTTTTTTTAATTTTGTATAACCGAGCCATTGTATAATTGCAATAAGACACTCCAAGGTGTGTGATATCGTGTAATAATGTCACTCCTGGGGTGGTGAAAGCACTCGGCTTCGCCTCGTGCTTCAACCCACCCCAGGAGTGACGTTATTACACGATAACACACACTTTGTCATGCCTTACTGCTTAATTATCTACACTTCTGGCAGACTCCTAGCAGTTCCCTGGGAGGAGGGTGCAAGGTGCACACCCCTACTTGGCAAACATAGATTGGAGAACTGAGGTCCCAAAAGCAGCATCCCGGTGTGACTCAAGGTCGATGCTGTAATAGGAGATGAAGGTGTGTGCTGACTTCCAGGAAGCAGACCTGCAGATTTCATGGACAGGGATGTCCCTGGAAGCAGCCACTAAGGCAACAGTATGTATGGGAGACTCCCTAGCAGCCAACCTATAGCAGAGGTCAAGCTGTCGGCTGCCAGGTGCAGCTTTAGCATATGTTATGAAGAGCTGGCAAACCTCTTCCCAAACTCCAGCAGTGTGCTTCTTACAGTAAGCAAGGCTCACCTCAGGTTCAATGAATGGAGCCTGTGCTCGGCCTTCGAGGTTGGACTGGTGAAGTACACCAGGAGATTCATCACCTGATTAAGGTGGAAATCCAAAACTACCTTCATGAGGAACTTCGGGCTGGGGCTGAGGACTACCTTGTCTTTGTTGAACACCAAGTATGGAGACCCTTCAAGAGCGCCTGGAGCTCACTGATCCTTCTGGCAGAGCTGATAGCTACCAAGAAGGCAGTCTTCTACAACAGGTGTGACATCTCACACCTGCGCATCAGCTCTAAAGGCTTGCCCATGAGCACTGCAGCAAGTCTCAATGTGGTGGTGGTTCACACACTAGCAGGGACAAGTGCTCAAGGCCTCTGAAGAAGCACCTGACTATCTTCTCCTATGCCACTGTTGGCATACCAGCCCATGTCTGGTATGCAGAGATGGCTGCCAGGTGCACCTTGAGGGCCATCACTCCCAACTGAGAAAAGGACAAGTAGTCTAAAATACTAGCCAAAGGGCAGGCCAGGGAGTCATGCTCCCTGCCCTGACATCAACTGGCATTCCTGCACTAGCCCAATCGGGCGGTGACCACAGCCGAAGTCGGGAATGGAACCCCATAGCGCCCTACGGTGCTGAAGACCTCGGCTCCACACTTCCTCCAGAAGCCCCCCTTCCCTAAGCAATAAGGCATTCCTGCACTAGCCCAATCGGGTGGTGGTTGCAGCCACGGTCGGGAACGGAACCCCATAGTGCCCTACAGCGCTGAAGACCTCGTCTCCACACTTCCTCCAGAAGCCCCCCTTCCTGAAGCAATAAGTCATTCCTGCACTAGCCCAATCGGGCAGTGACCGCAGCCGCGGTCAGGAACGGAAACCCATAGCGCCCTACGGTGCTGAAGACCTCGGCTCCACACTTCCTCCAGAAGCCCCCCTTCCCTAAGCAATAAGGCATTCCTGCACTAGCCCAATCAGGCAGTGACCGCAGCCGTGGTCGGGAACGGAACCCCATAGCGCCCTATGGTGCTGAAGACCTCAGCTCCATACTTCCTCCAGAAGCCCCCTTCCCCAAGCAATAAGGTACAGACAGCTCAGGTCTTCGGATTTTCGATTCGAACTCTAGGCGCCTTCTTGGGGCTGAAACTTATTGGCTGCCCTTGAATCTTAACTTCCTAGTTGGTTAGCACTTCTCCCGGGCTTCATTTGAAATGTTATATACACAGGCAGTGTTAAAAATGCTTAGTCTGGGTTTGCAAATGTCTTAACTATAGGCATTTTTTTCCTCTTCTTTTTAAACGTTAATTTAGGTTTACAACTCTTGAATGCAATCAGCTAACCTGTGTTAGGGAATCAACTGTGTGAAGTGTGTAATTGTGCACTTTCTCTGTCTAGCCCTAAGCCTGATTGGGTCTACGAGTTAGCTACGAGCCTTAGAATCAGTATTAGAAGCATAAAAAAAAAAAGGCTTAAAAAGAACATACAGATTTTAATAATATATACTATCTAGGAGTGCAGTTTCTGGGCTTAAGTGAAGCATTCAACAGCTGATGTAGATTACTGTGCTCCCAGACCTGTCTGGACCCTGTCCCGCCCCCTTTGCTTTTGTTCCTATTATTTAATTCACTTGGCCCTTTCTTACCTCCAGCGCCAGCCACTGGCTGGTCCACCCTCCGATTCTTGGACTCAGTCTGAGTTCCTTTGTCTGCCTGAGCACCTGCTTCACTGCGGACTGTATGTAAACCTGGCTTTCTGCTCTCTCCCCAGGCATTCCTGCACTAGCCCAATCGGGCGGTGACCACAGCTGCAGTCGTGAACGGAACCCCATAGCGCCCTACGGTGCTGAAGACCTCGGCTCCACACTTCCTCCAGAAGCCCCCCCTTCCCCAAGCAATAAGGTACGGACAGCTCAGGATTTCGGATTTTTGGCCCACCCCTCGCCTCCCTAGGCCACCTTAAATGCTCCTTAGCCCCACCTACAGCATGCTCATTGGACCATACCCCTAGCCCTCTCTCTGGCTCAGTTTGCTAGCTACTATCCTCTTTGTCCTCTTCTGCCTTCTTGTGGCCCTCAATTGTTCCTTCACCTTAGGAAAAAAAATAAATAAATAAATAAATAAATAAACAAATGAAAACAATCCAACTCCATGATATTATTGATCATGTTTCTCCACTTAACCCTCATTCTACTTTGCCCTATTCCTCTCTACTTGTCTCCTCAAATCTCTCGTTTGTCTGGAGACTATATCACTACAGTTAATCATGCAGACATCACGCACTTTGTCGAGCTCCTTATATGTGCCACCCTGTATGACTCGCTGGTCTTGGACCCTGAACCAACTTGGCATGCTGGCACCCAAGTTGGGACCTGGGCAAAAATCCTGTACCCATCTGCCAATTCTGGCTGCTTTCCCAAACTTGTTGCTGCCAAGATCCTCCTATAATTAGCTCTAAACATCCTTGGCCTTAACATTAAGGTGCCCCCTTGCTATAACCGCACCCCATGCAAGGGTGAAAGAAAAAAGTTACTAAAGCTTCTGCTGGTTATTTCTAGGAAACTCTTGCTTCTCCTCTTGCTGTGTTCTGGCAATGTTGAGCTTAATCCCAGACCCAGCATTGGCTCGCCTGCAGATCTCCCTAACCTGAAAGGACTTAGCTTTATGCACATTAATGCATGCAGCCTTTTAAAAAAAATATCTCTTATCTAGGCCTGGACAAGTCATACCTCCCCAGATATCCTGGTGATTTCTGAATCGTGGCTCCGCCCCTCCACCAGTAACCATTCTGTTCACCTCCCCTCCTACTCACTATTCCGTACTGACAGACAGACTAGGGGTGCTGGGGTGGCTATTTACGTCATGGAAAAGTACTCTGTCTCCATCCTGGACTCGACCTCGGTCCTAAATGAATTCGAAATTCAATCTCTCCAAGTGGAGATCGCTGCTGGAGTCTCGGTTAGTGTAACAGGCTGTTATAGGCCCCTTTCAGCGGGACTGCAGCTCTTAAACATTTAAGCAACCTCCTGGGGCATAACTCACTAGAAACAGTAATACTTGGGGAGCTAAACTTAGACTGGCATTCCAATGCCTCTTCTCCCCTTAAATCCCTGTGACTCCTTGGGACTGTACCAGCTCATCAACGAAGCTACACGACCAAACAAGAGTAACCCTGCCAAAAGCACCCTGTTGGGCCTTATCATAGTTAGTAAGCCTCATCTGTATTCCCACACTGGAGTCTTCTTCTCAGACATCAGCGATCACTGCTTTATCGCTTGCGTTAGGTCTTACCATACCCCTACCCTCCCTCTTAAATTCACTAAAAAAAGAAGTAGATGCAACTTTGACCCTTGATCATTCACCACTGAGCTAAATCACTCTCCTCAATGGCAGGACTTCTACCTAGCAGAATCCGTGGCTCTTGCCTATGACACTTTCCAAGTGATTGTGGTAAATGCTTTGAACAAGCATGCCCCCCTAGTTACATCCCGAGTCAGAAGCAAATCTTGCCGTTGGTTCTCTCCTGAACTAAAGAGCGCACTACGGAATAGGGACAGACTATGGAAAACTGCTCACAGAACAAAGTTACGTAATGACTGGAATCTTTTTTAGGAGAGCAAGAAAGCTCTGTACTAAACTGGTCAGACAGACTAAGGCTAATTACTACCGCCCACAACTTGAAGTTTCCTCCATATGTTCATCCAAATTCTGGAGGACCATTAGAGATTTTGAAGGTCATTCCTCTGGTAACTCCTTGCCTGCAAATATCTGATTTGGTGCTTCACTGACAAACCTACTATCCTGGACTCGTTCAGTGACCATTTTGCCACTGCTGGCTTAGCTTTCGATTCCTCCCCAGCTAGTACTCTTCAGGCACAACTTGGTCTTGATACCCCTGACTCCCCCACAATTAACACATCCTTCTCTCTCCAAGCCACATCCTTGAAGGAAGTGGAGGATCTCTTGCTCCAGCTGGATGATAGGAAAAGCCCCAGTGCTGACCTCATTGATCCCTTCCTTCTAAAGGCTGGCTCCCATGCTCTAGCCGTGCCTATTACACATTTGTTCAATTTATCCATCTCCTTCCTACCATTTGGAAAACCACCCATATTATTCCAGTATTCAAGAATGGGGATCCTTGCGATCTGAATAATTACAGGCCCATCTCTCTCCTCCCTGTACTGTCTAAAATGCTGGAAAACATCGTTAACTCCCAACTCAGGTTCTACCTGGAATCAGCGAACCTCCTGAACCCGCTCCATTCAGGGTTCAGGGCTCAACACAGCACTATTTCTGCCCTTGCCAAAGTTAGTAATGACTGGCTGGGCGAGCTGGACAACAAGAATTTTGTCGGTGCAGTCTTCCTGGACCTCAGGAAGGCTTTCAACACTGTCAACCACTCCTTGCTCCTTTCATCCCTCTGGAATATTGGCCTGGATGCTCCCTCACTTAAGTGGTTCCATAATTACCTATCTGACTGCTTCCAGCAAGTTAAGGCTGATGGTGAGGTCTCGCCCCTCAAACCTCTTACTCAGGGTGTTTCGCAAGGTTCCATCTTGGGACCCCTGCTTTTTGCAATCTGTATTAACAGAATTAATGCCACCATTAATAAGGCCCACATACATCTCTTCGCGGATGACACAGTGCTCTATACTAGTGGGCCATCTCTCGACGCAGTACTCTCAACTCTCCAGAGTGAATTCAATCTGCTGCAACTCCAGCTCCTAAAACAGAAGTTGCTCCTGAACACGAAGAAAACTAAAACTATGCTCTTCCTTCCCGTGTCCAACTCTCCTATCCTGCTCTCCCACGGTTCACTATCCCCCATCTCCACTATCCTGGGGGATCAGTTGGAATATGTGTCTACCTTCAAATACCTGGGGGCCTGGATCGACAGCTCTCTCTCCTTCCAGGGACATACTGAAGAGCTAATAAAGAAACTCTGACAGAGGCTAGGACTATTCTTTAGGATAAAAAACCTTCTACCTAGGGAGGCCAAAAAGTGGCTAGTCCAAACAACATTTCTTCCCTTGTTAGACTATGCCGACTTCCTATATAACCAAGGCCCTGCTGGTACTCTTGCCAAACTCGATACACTCTACCACAGAGCCTTAAGGTTCATAACAGAGCTCCCCTACTCCACACATCACTGTCTCCTACATACTGCTGTGGGCTGGCCTTCCCTTACTCTTAGGCGACAGAGAAATGTGGCACTTGGACCTACAGAGCCATTACGAATAATCTGCCCAGCTATATTACAGCTTGTCTGCCATTAAGCACCCAATCTAATTATGCTCTGAGAAGTGCATCTTATGTAACGCTGAAAACACCTAAGGTTAAATCCTGCTTTGACAGGGCGTCTATTAGCCATGTACTTCCCTTGCTGTGGAACAAGCTTAAAAAAAACCCTGAAAATAAACCTCCCCATTAGGCTTGCTGCATTTAAAGCTTTAATCATCTGCCAACTCAAGGAATCCTGCGACTGCTTCCTTTAATCCCTTGGACTGCAGCCGTTGTGCTTACTCCTGCTCCTTCTCTGTCCCCTCTTGGCCCATGCCTTGCCCCCACTCTTCTAAGCATTCTCTTGCCCTTCTGCTCCTTTAAAAAACAAAAACAAACTTGATGTCTCCCCAGTGAAGACCGTAACTAGTTTATTCCAGTTCTGTGTATTACACTATACCATGCTTTTAACCTGTACATATCTATTGCTGTACTTTATTTTGTATTCCTTGTGTGTGTTGGCTCTGTGCTAGCCTGTTTATACCTGATATTATGTATACTGCTGTGTCTGGCAGCAAGTTCAATCCTGTTGTTTCCTTCTGTACCACTGTATTGTTCTCCCAGGTCCACCTCGAAAATGAGCTTGCTCAATGGTGTCCACCTGGCTAAATAAAGATTTTGATTGATCGATTGATTGATTGAAATGGAAAATCTATTCCATTTAAAGGCATAGCACTGGCAGGTCAACTCTTTCTGGGAAGCCTCCACAATGTGAAGCACATCTTTTGAAAGATCCAATGCCTGGAACTCTAGCCAATCAGGAACTAGGCTGTTAGGTGCAAGGACTGAAGATCTGGATGAAGGATCTTACCCTTGTGACAAGAGAGCAGATCCAGGCACAGAGGAAACAGTCACAGAGTCCTGCTGCTGAGGCCGAGGAGATCCGGGGTAACAACACTGGTGGGGCCAGTTCGGGGCCACCGAGATCATCTGTACCTTGTCCCTCCAGACCTTAAGCAACACTATGTAGATTGGGGGAAAGGGAGGGAAGATGTAGAGGAGGCCTGGGGTCCAGGGTCTCACGAAGGCATCCCACACTGTGGCAGGCAGGCACAGAACAGCCTCAGCTTTGCATTCTCCCAGGGGCCAAAGAGATTGACCAGAGTAGTGCTCCAAAGGCAGAACAGGTGAGTCACCACCTCCTGATGCACAGACCACTCATGTGGCAACTCACCCACCTGGCTGAGGGTGTCTGCTAGCTGGCTGGAGGCTCCTGCTACAAGGATTGCCAGGAGATTTGCATCCAAGCTGAGCACAAGGGTCAAGGTGCAGAGAGCTTCCCAATATAGATGAAGGGAGTGCGTACTGCCCCGCTTGTTCAGGAAGTAAATGGTTGTGGTATTGTCTGGACCAGCATGACCTAACCTCAGACAAATGGAGTGAATTCCGTCAAAGGGAGCTGCACTGCAGGGAGCTCCAGCAGGTTGATGTGGTGACAGGACTCCCTGGGGATCCAGAACCCATGCATCCTGTGGTTCCCCAAGTGTGCTTCCCATCCCACCAGAGATGTGTCGGTTGTCAGGGTGACTGTTGGCTCTGGGCAGACAAATGGGACTCCATCCAGCAGATGTTCCATGATGAGCCACCACTGGATGGTATCCCACGTCAGCTGGGTCACTGTGACCGGCCGGTCCAGGTAACATAGGCACTGCGACCACTGGCAGTCCAGCTCCCACTGCAGGTGACGCATCTGCTGGCTGGCCCATATGACCATGCTGGTGCAGGGTGCTATGTACCCCAGCAGCTGCAGGAAGTCCCGGAAAGGACACGAGCACCCAACCTGAAACGATCAGGCAAAGGAGGTAAGATCCAATGACTGTCTGCAGGGAGTCGGGCCTTGACCTGTAGGGAGTCTAGCTCTGCCCCGATGAAGTGAATCATCAGTGAGGGGTTGAGTTTGAACTTGGCCGAGTTGACCTGAAGGCCTAAGTTTCTGCAGGTCTATAGGGCCAGGTCCCTTGAACGCTCCACAGCCTCCTTGGATGGCCTGGCTATCAGCCAGTCATACAGGTAGCAGTAGAAAAGACCCTAGGAGCAGACAGGAGGTCAAAAGACATGACCTGGAACTCTTATAGAACCCTTTCTTCGTGGAACTGGAGGTACGCCAGTGGGACAGACGGACTGCAATGTTGAAGAATCCATTCTGGAGGTCCTTGGAGCAGAACCACATGCCTTGCTCCAGAGATGAGATTATCTGGTTCAGAGTGACCATCCTGAACTTACACTTCCTCAGAAATTGGTTCAGATCGTGATCCAGTATGGGGTGCCAGCCTCCCATCTGTTTCAGAACCAGGAAGTACCGGAACATGAAACCCAGACCTGACATGGAGTCTGGGACATGGGCTATGGCTTCCTTCTCCGGGAGCTGAGCAGTGTCCTCCCTGAATGCAGACAGCATGTCCTTCGACACCACAGACTGCCTTGGTGTGTGGCATCAGCATGGCGGGACAGCCTCGAAGTCGAGAGACAACCCTCTGCCCATCACTTCTAACACCCATTTGTTTGAAGTAATGCTAGATCAATTGTGCCAGAAATGGTGAAGCCGACCCCCCCACGGGAGCTGAGGCAGGAACTAGAAGGGCGGGAGGTAGACAATCCCTGACCCATCACTGGGAAGCTTTGGAGGGAGCACCGGCACCTGCTGCCAGATGGAGGACCACCACCCTTACCCCCTGCTCTTTCTGGTGCCCTGACCGCCAAACTTGGTCTTGGGGTGCCAAGCTTGAGACTGCCGCTGCTAGGGCTTCTGCTGCTTTGGCTGCTGTAACTGAAAGGGCTTCCTTTTTGGCTTCTGCCAGGAAGTTACAGAGTCTAAGGTGGTGTTGGACTTCTCAGTACTAGGGAGATGCCCCTCAACCCCTGAACTGAAAAACTTGGTGCCCAAGAAGGGAACATCTACAAATGTGTGCTGTGAATCCACCATAAAGTGAAGATCTGCAGCCAGGCCCTGAGACGCATCGTGATAGCTGCTGCCATGGAACAGGCACAAGAGTTGCCAGTATCCAAGGCCATCTGGAGTTGGTGCTTGGCTGGTGCCTGACTCTGGTCTCTGACCATCTTCACTACTGTCTGCAAGGCAGCAGGTACACTAGGGAGGACATGTCTAGCACTCCCATCAGGAAGTGATCAAAGTTGGCAATCATCAAGGTGTATCTCACTTACGGAGCCCCAGGGAGGACGCAGCATACACATTTTTCACTGCATGGTCAAGCTTTTTGGGACTCCTTGTCAGGGGCTTGTCAAGTCCCCAACATTGCCAGTTTTCCTGAAGATGGAGTCGGCCACCAATCTATCAACCAAGGAGTGGTCCGAGAAACCAGGCAAGGTGCCAGTAGGGACCGCATATTTGCAGTACATATGGGCCATGGGTACTGCACAGGATGCTAGATGCTGCCAAAGCTCCACAGCCAGTCCCAGGATGGCCTTAGCCATTGGGAAGGTGATCCTTGGGGATTCATCCCTGTCCAAAATTTCAGTGAAAGGATATTTAGCCCTTTTGTGAACTGGTTCCACAGGGGCCTCCATACTCAGCTAACAATCTGAAAAGAGCCTCAAAGGACAGCGGCCCATGGTTAGTACTCAGTTCGTTGGTCGATTCACAGTTGAATCTGTGGATCCTCCAGGACTGCATGGAAAACCCACTGGAGTTGTATTAGGATTCTTCTAACACGTTCCTCAGCCATTTCTTAACAGTCACCACTTGGGGTTCATCCAAGTGTGAGATCTCCATGGATAACCAGCCTGGCAAGCCAGTAGCTGGACAGGCGTCTCTGGTAGGGGCTCCCTGAAATGGGTGCTGTGGCAGCGGTTCCACCTGGATCGGGGAGAGATGCGGTGACACTTGTCTCGGCAGGACTGGAAGGGGCTGGACTGCTGGCGACCAGCGGATCACTGTGGTTGTGGGTAGAGCCCTACCCTGTCCAATCAAGACCCACTGCTGCCACAGCATGTCCTCACAGCATCAAGCCTCGCTTTATTGGATGACACAGAGGATGAGGAACATTGTGGCAGCACCTCCCACATGACTGAGACTGGGAGCATGAAAAATCTCTTGACCAAGATCTGGCCCACGAACTGGACCTCAACCAATGATCTGGCCATCGACAGTGAGGAGAGGTAGGCAGAGGGGCCGTGTAGACCACATGGACCTGCTCCTGCTGCATGACCCCAGTGTGAGGCAGTTGCTGAGAGGAGACAGCCAGGTCCGCCGACTGCTCCTGATCCTCCTGAGTGAGGGCCAAAAGAACCAGGGTCCAAGAGATCAAGTCTTCCTCAATCCCTTCCGATAGTGGGGCAACCGAGTTGAGAAAAATCTTGACCACCTGATCAGCCTGTGTCAAGGCTAACAAGCCCAAAGGGGATACCATGGAGTGGTGTGCTGACCATAGGTCGGCACTGCGATGACCAGCACAGCGACAGATTTTGCCCGAAATCGTCGGGTCATTGTGCTGGTCCCTGCAGACACCGGCGGTGCATCTCCTGGTGTTGTGCCCTTCCCCCAATATTTAGAGACCAGGGGTGTGGTGGACAGAGCCCCCCATATTGAGGGTTCGAACACTTGCACATCCTTGACAGTACAATGCCGACATTTGGCACTGTGTCTGTCACTGTCAGGGATGTCGCCGCACTGTAGTAAAACCACATAGAGCTAGTGGCATGGCCCTTAACCAAGGCAGGCTCAGCCAAAGCTAAGGAGCTCGACAGCCATCGAGCAGTCAAGAGAATCATGGCAGTGGGAGGAGTGTGCTCTTTCCTGGTCCCATGACCAACACTGGGATTTCTTCAATCTCTTCTTGCTGGGCGGGAGAGGCTCTCTCCGAAGGTCTGGAGGGACTTGCACATTTCTCAAAAGGTTCTGGAGAATGACACCCCATCATTGGCCCTGGCCGGGAGCAGTGTTGTGACCGAAGAGGCACCCACCACAGCTTTTGCTGCCGTCTCTTCCATTGCTGTGAGCCGGGCTGTAGATCCCGCAACTACAGAGATCACCTTACGTGCATCCTTAGATCTCAGCGGAGGGTACCGTTCGGCCAGCTGGCCAAGGAGAAGACACGCATAACAGTCTTCAACAGATGAAGGGAGTAAGGTTTTGCAAAGGCCACAGGCAGGGACATCATGTTCTGCCCCAAGGCAGTAGATGCATGAGTACTGTGGGTCTCTTGGAGACATTTTCCAGTTGCACTGGATGCAACACTTGTAGCCTGGACCCGATTTGGATTCCTCGCATTCCACCATGAATGTTGAACAACTGGAGTGGAACCAAGGAGATATTCACTAGTTTGGAAAAAAGAACAAAGTTTGCCAGTGGCGCACTTAGAAAGGCCTATATCTTGCATGGAGCTGTGATGGAGGAGACCTGACATCCACAGAAAGAAGCATCTGATGTCACTGGGTAAAGCCGAGGAATATACCACCCAGGTGGGTGGGAGAAATGTAGCTTCTAGGACATATAGCATGTTTAACCCTTGAAAGGAAGACTTCCAGAAGTGTGGATAGGGTAACATATCCATGTCCCTAGAACTCATGTCTCATCTGGGACAGGTCAGACAGAGGCCACAAATAACTGCAGACTTTGCACCTCCCTATAGATAGTGGTGGTCTGGCACTCCCACACCTGCAAACTATACTAATGTGCCTCACACTTACGTTTTCTTGTTTCCCGGCACTTAGCGGGCTTCTCTACAATATGGCTTAGGATGAAGCGTTGAGATTTTCTCAACCATTCCTTTTTTGTTTCCATATACCAGCGACACATATAAGGTGCTGACCCTCTCCCTACTAATTTAGGGGTGAGAGATCAAATAAAAATCTGGTGTATCATTAGGAATAAACGTCTCCTATTTGACTGTTTCCCCCTTTGGTGTCCCATCTCGTACCTGGAGTCCTTCCATCTGAACCAAACTGATCCGACATTTCAGAAGTGGGAGAGAACTTCCCTTCTCTACTTATACCAATTCCTAACTGTGGAGGTCACGTGCCCTTTCCCCGACTTAAGACCACCTTTGGGCTCCGACAAGCTGACTTTTTCAGTTACCTCCAAATATGACACTATGTTGGCAGTCTCCCCTTCTGTCTCCATTCACCTCAGAACTATCCGCCCATAATACAATCACTGACCAGCCCATCTGGGCCCGGTTCCACATATCCTCTCTATCCTTTGTAAGTCATTACTGGATGCTTCTGGTCTCTCACCTTTAGATACAGTTATAAGCTGAGTTAGATATTCCTCACTCAGACCAACTGTGGCACAATGCTTGTCACCACGCATCTAGAATAACCAGTTCACAGCAGTGAAGACAGTATGCTTGGAAGCATCTTTTACAGTATTTTAGAACCCCAGTGATAACCCCTCATTACTCCATGACACGATTATTCATCATGCTGGAGGGGATGTGGTGAACCTAGAGCACACCTCACCGTCATCATGTGTCCCCTCCAATTCTGACTCCCTTTTTTAAAGACTTGGAGAGGGAACTTGAGGGCCTTCTGGGGGCACTTTACAGTGGAGAGATATCTTTTAGATTACCCTATTGGACTGCGTGACCCTCTCACCCGCTATCATTTGGGCATCTGGCTCACAGCAGCCAACAAGACGATCACTAAACTCTAGCTTACCTCGGAACTCCCTTCACTTAAAACACAGTGGAATATAATAAACCAAATCTATTCTATGGAGATTACACACTCCCTTAATGACAGGGTGGGCCTGTTTTACGCTGGAACAGTTAGGTAATATATATCATGACTATGGACCCACATTTTGCACCCCGAAAATGCTCAGGGTGTGGCCTTTGGTTCATATGCTGCTTAGGTCCCTTTTCTTTTTCAATCGAACACACACCTTGTTGGTCTAAACTGGAACAGTTTTCATATCAGGCTGTAGCTGAGAACACTTAGTTGGTGCTACGGCCCCTCCGACCTTTAAGTGTATACTGCTAATGTATAGTATTCCACAGTACAGATCACATTTTCAGTTGTAGAGATTTTGACTCTGGGCCGTGACCATGCTATGGTTCCCTGTTATGCTTTTAGTCGTGATGTTATTTTCTTCAGTTACTTGAATACCCCACTCTGTGATTTGCTTGAACTGCTTTCATTGCCTTCTGACTGTATGCACATTAATTTCAATATAAATATAATTACAAAAAAAGAATCTGTAAAAAGTTATAAATATTTGGGGATAACGTTTGATGCCAGTGGCCTCTGGAATCAGCACTGGGGCATAAGTGACAAAAATCAAAGAAGGAAAACAAAGGAATAATGAAGTTCTATAATGACTTTGCTGGCTATTCCTTTTCCAGCATTATGAGAGTGTTCATACTAAAGTAAATTCATTAAGCATACCTTATGGGGCAAAAGTATGGGGACTAGTTCTCTAACAGCCCACACTAGAAAAAATCTAGAATTATTTTTTAAAAAGGATATTGGGCCTCCTTCAGTATATCCCTGGAGCTCACCTTAGAGTGGAGATAGGACCTCTATCTATTGGCACACTTGCTGCTCTACAAAGAGTAGTTTATAAAAATTTTAAAGATGAGTAATGACAGACTGCCAAAAAGATGCTCACTGAAGCCTTAAATCAGAGCAGTAGGTCACACCCATCTTAGATCTGGCTTAAGAAGCTATGGAAAATTAGGCAATTAATGGGCAGTGATGTCAACAAAGACTGGCTATCCATGCAGCAGTCTGACATAAACCTGTTCCATGCAGAACTGTGAACAAGACTACAAGATACACAATTTCAGTCAGACATGTCAAGAATTAATGAGTCCTCTATGTTAATGGGATAAAAGATTTTTAAAACCTTATTAGGTAAAGAGCATTACCTAAACTTCTGTTAAAAAAAACAAAAAACAAAAACATACCAAGGCCATTGCCACGTTTGTATTAAAAATTACACCCATTACGTTTTATAATCTCTATTTAAAGTTTAGCATTTTAAGAAAGTGTAATAATTCTATTCCCTCTGAAGAATTTTTAAAACATTACTTGTTGTTTTGTAACTCACAGCTGCTAGGGAAAAATGGTTATTTTATTTATTTACTAAAATTTCGGATTACAAATACCTTTGAGCAGGAAGCTCTTTTACAAAGGTTCCACGTTATAATAAAACACACTAAGCATTTGGAGTCGAGAGCAGCACAGGGCAAGGAAGATGTACAGTTACAATTGAGTAATAGGTCTGGAGTGGTGGATTAGTTACACAGCATTCTAATACAAAATAGGATGGCTACCAGTACAATTGAAGGTGCAAAAGCAACATTATTACAGTAGAGCACGGTAGACCTAATTGGTTACCCAGTGAAGTCAACAAGGAATCAGCCCAGGAGGCCTTGTCCAGATTTAAGGCAACAGAATAAGAGGGAGATGGGTGAAGGTGAGAGAAGTGGTGGGTAGATTAGGGTGGGTGTAAGTGGGTAGGGGAATGAAGTGGGGGGGAATTAGAAAGAGTGGGTACTAGAGGGTGAGGGGAAAGAGATAAGGGGTAGGCAGACTGGCTGCTAAGTGTTACAACGGACAGAGAGTTGGGTGTGGTGATGAGGCTTGGGGCAGTACTAGAATAGCTTGCTATGTAGGGCAGTCACAGTAACAGAGTGCAGTGTGTTCCCACAGCTTGTGTTTGAAAGGTCCTAATTTGGATTCAGTCAGGAGGTTCCAATGGTGGGAGGTTAGCCCATTGGGGGCACGGTATGCAAATTAACTTTGTCCCTGTGAGGTATGACAAAAGGGGACTTTAAACAGCTGACTGTTCATTCCTCTGGTACGATGGGGGTTGGACGTGTAACTCAGAAGGTTCTGGACACACTGGGGAGTTAGGCCTAAGGATGCTTTTTTGGCTAGCGGGCAA
This sequence comes from Neoceratodus forsteri, assembly GCA_016271365.2. Classification (NCBI taxonomy): domain Eukaryota; kingdom Metazoa; phylum Chordata; order Ceratodontiformes; family Ceratodontidae; genus Neoceratodus; species Neoceratodus forsteri. Next base: position 435,657,362 of record CM057459.1, on the reverse strand, counting down.
GTCTGGTACTTCATTCTGCCTTTTAGATGAAGCCACCCAGTTTGGGCATACAGATCACACGTATGTGTGAGCCGGTGGGCACCTGTGGTTAGCCTCTATGCTTTATTTAAGGCAGCTATGACCCTTGGGTTGTGTCTGCCAGGGCCGGCATCGGGGGGTGCAAGGCATGTGACTGCACCAGGGCCCAGAGCACCGGTGGGGCCCATGGCCCCTTAAGTCTGAAGTCACTCAGAATAATCCTTTTTTTGTTTGTTTTAAACTGCTCACACCTCACTGAGTGCCGGAGATCAGCCTGCTGCCAGCCCAGCCTCCTCCTGAGACCTGCGCCGTCAGTCCCCATCCGTCCCCTCCCACCCCACCTGTCTGAGAGTCTGAGACAACAGTGTGTGGCTGTGTGTGGACTGAGGTCCGGAGTCAGGTCGGTGACATTTTAAAAATGAAATCCCCTCCCTGCACAGGCTCGCATCCTCCTCAGACATACCTGGTGTGTGTGGGGCAGTCGCAGCTGCTCTGCCTTCTCGATCCTATCCAACCATCACGCTTGATGTCTTCGGTGGCTCCTCCTCCATGTTGGCAGTGGCAAGTGGCAATGCTACTCCGAATCCGATCCTCGGCACTGGCAAGTCGACCCCACAGCTCATTGGTCTGTCTGTTCCTCTCTGCTCCTGTCGTCGCCCCTCCCGGCGCTGCTACGCTGGCTCAGCGGCTCACTCGGACTTGCTCCTCCCCATGCTCCTGCCTCCCTCCTAGCCTCTGACTAGTCCGATTTGCTGCCTGGAGTGCTCACTCAAAAGGCTGCAGCTCTCACAGGTCACTCATTCATTAATATTAAAATATTCTGTTGCTGTGGGCGGGGGCCCAGGGCTGGGGAGGAGGAGGCGGAGCATCTCGCACAAAATCCTGTCTGTCTGATTCTCTCTCACTGTGGCAGCTGGCGGGCGGGGCAGATGAACGAGCGGATGTGGCTGGTAGATCGGATCGGGCAGAATTTGCAGCGCTGCACAGCAAGCAGCACTCGTGGAGGAGTTGAACTTGTCTTGTTGTAAACTAGACACAACTCAAGTCACACACATTAAAAAATACACACTTGGCGGGGGCGGGGCTGATTTGAAAGAAATTTAAAAAACTCAGGAAAAAATAGCTAACTAGCAGGCAGCAAGCTGCCACAGAAAGGAGTGAGTACTGTGGCTGCCTAGGGCTAGGCCCAGCGGGTGGCAGCGGCCTGGGCCGGGTCAATCAAGTCTCAAGAAGAAGAACTAGAAGTCGAAAATTCATATTAAATATATAAATCAAATCCCAGAGAGTTGTGACACTGACTGCTGAGGGGCTACTCTACTCTCTGTGACTACTCCCTCTCCCTCAAACATGATGAAGAACTTTAGGCAGGCAGGTTAGGCAGGGAGTCACTAGTCAGGGAGAACTTGAGGGAAGAAGTAAAATAAAAAAAGATATTATTCAATCCTCTTGTCTCATCATTATGCATAATGCTGCTGCAGGCTGGCATTTGTTTTATTTGTGAAGATAACAAGAATTCAGACAGGAGGAGGATCAACTGAATGAGCAGTGATTGAGTCAGTGAGTGAAGTTAGTGACGTTAGTGTGAACAAGTAATTAGTCAGTCTGGTCTGTACTGTCTGACCAAGAATAAAAGATCTTAAGTTTTCAATTTCTTCTGAGTGAGTTACTGTATTAGCATCAAAATAACAAGATATTCTCTGGCTCTGCTGTGCCTGCGGCCTGACTAGTCTTCTTCAGAGTACGCCAGTAGCAAGCATCGTAGCCAGCCTAGTACTGTGTCTGTAGGAATCACTGTTTGGCATTAAAATAACAAGATATTTAATTCTCTGACTCTGCTGCTGCGGCATGCCTAGTCTTCTTCAGAGTACGCCAGCAGCAAGCATTGTAGCCAGCCTAGTACTGTGTCTGTAGGAGTCACTGTTTGGCATTAAAATAAGATATTCTTTGGCTCTGCTGCTGCAGCCTGCCTAGTCGTCTTCAGAGTACGCCAGCAGCAAGCATTGTAGCCGGCCTAGTACTGTGTCTGTAGAAGTCACTGTTTGGCATTAAAATAACAAGATATTCTCTGGCTCTGCTGCTGCAGCCTGCCTAGTCTTCTTCAGAGTACGCCAGCAGCAAGCACTGTAGCCAGCCTAGTACTGACTATGTAGGAGTCACTGTATGACATTAAAATAACAAAATATTCTCTGGCTCTGCTGCTGCAGCCTGCCTAGTCTTCTTCAGAGTAAGCTAGCAGCAAGCACTGTAGCTAGTTTAGTACTGACTATGTAGGAGTCGCTGTTTGACATTAAAATAACAAGATATTCTCTCTGGCTCTGCTGCTACGGCCTGCCTAGTCGACTTCAGAGTAAGCTAGCAGCAAGCATTGTAGCCAGCCTAGTACTGTGCCATTAATTCTGGCATTGTTATAGATCTCATATTCATTCAACAAAAGTCCTCCTTCTGTGACTGTCTCTGCACTGTGTGTGAACTTTACTTGTACTGGAAATAACGTTTTTTTTGTTAGGTGAGAGAAATTAACCTTTAATTTCTGACAAGAAAGAAAGGCAACACAGCAGATTATTACTGCAAAAAATACTTTATTTTGCGGAATCAGTAAAGAACAGCAATACATTCTCGTCTGGCTCTGTTTTCATGCTCGCTGCTTCAAAGTTAGACTTAGGCAGAGACTGCAAGCATAGGACTCCGGAGCAGCACATCTATACATTTTTCTACACAAATGAGCCGGCTCTTGCGCCTGTCTGCTAGTGCTAAGTGAGCCACCTGCTGCAGCTCAAAGATATTATTGAACTTTAACTAAACTAGTCTAGTTAAAAGTACATTTTGTATTCATAAAATAAAATAATAAACATAGCTTAGCTAGCAAGGCAAACCTTACACAACAGAAACAAAAGGAAAGAAAAAAAACTGACAAGATGTAGAATCCTGTAGCACCACCAAAGTACAAGTCTGGTTCTGCAAAATGTAAAGAACAAAAAAGACAGCTAGAGTTGACTCAGAAAAAAACAGAAAATGCTAACAAAATATCTTGTAAATGGTGAAGTTGTCCACCGGCAACTGTGGCAACAGTGTCCGCATCTGGAGAAAGCACAAGTGAGCAAGAACCATCAACCTCATCACATGAAACAGCTGTAGAGACAGTAGTAGAGGGGGAGACGTCTGGGGTGGAGTTGGGGAACTATGATGAATCGGACTCCGACTCAGAAAGAAATGTACAGCTAGACCTAGAAGAAATATATGATGATGAAAGAAATGTACAGCAAGAAGAAATACAACAATGTATTGAACTGGAATCAGGTTGTGACATAAACCCTGAACCCAGTCAACCACCTTTCATGTATAATTTTTACGACCCAGCTACCTGACCTGCTGGGTTCATTAGGTGGGGTAATAAGAAGACTATGCTGAAAAGTTGGTGTATAAATACGGTAAAATGCCCAGGTTATGACTAAACATTACACTATTTCAGCGTTCACTCATAACTTCGCTAATTTTCAATATTGTAACTCCAAACTTTCAACATAGCCATTATTACACACCAGTGCCATAGGAAGGCATTTTGGTGCACTGGAAAAGAGATTAATTTTGCACCCCCCAAGAAAATAGCCAGGGGTTGTGGCCCCCAGAAGCTCTGAGGGGATTATATGCTCTGTGGTGAGTTTGGGGGCTTTTCTTGAAGAAAAAACATACTTTTGTTACATGTTCCCTACCCCTGATTTCAGGGAATGATTTGCTTCCATGCATGGAATATGAGATGTGGGAGACTCTGTCTGGCTTCCTGTCACTCATGCACAGGTTGGGGATGGGGTTTCCTCTCACTCTTGCAAAGCTTAGGAAAAGATCTCCCAGTCACTTGTGTAAGCAGTGTGTGTGTGTGTGTGTGGGGGGGGGGGTTGGGGAGCTGCCTGCTTGTGACTTATAGAAGTGAGGGGCATCTTAGTTCCTTGTAACTCCCACCCTTGAAATAGAAACAACACATTCATTGTGATAAGGAGGACTGACTGGCTCTTATAGTTGCAAGATGCCAGCTGACAGCAAGTCATCATCACAGACTGACTCAGTAGTTACTACTAGTAACAGACTGCTGACTGAGTCTAGTAAATTCCAAAGAGTCTGTAAGTCCGTCCTCAGTGTCTGTGGAGAATGGAGGGAGGACGGGAGCTCCGGCCCATGGAGCAGACTGGAGGTCCTGCGGTGTCAGCAACAGTTGCACTGATATTTTACATGAAGTCCTGGCTGCTTCCCAGCTTTACATCCTGATCACAGAATTTTGGTTTGTGCTTCCAAGGTACTCACTTGCCTATGGGGAGACGGGGAGTTTTACCTGTGAAGGTAATAAGGAGGTTAAAGGTGCAGAGTACGAGTGATAGACAATGGCGTCACCCAGCAGCACATGTAAAAGAGGTTAAAGGAAAGGGAGACTGAAAGATTTGAGATACACTGGCGACTAAACAGGAAAATTAACTGAATAAAAATAATTCTCACATCTGGTACAACCTCAGAGGTTGTACCAGATGTGAAAATTATTTTTATTCAGTCAACACTTTGTGGCAGCACTATCTGAAGCTTTGAATAATATCTAGTCCTGTTTGAGGAACAATTACAAGTTACCGTCGTGACAGGATGATTAAAATTTATCACAAATATCACTTACAGTATATCAGTCACTGTTTAATTTTTTTCAATCGAACGCCCACCTTCCCGTGCCCCCATCATGTTGTTGTCACATAGACAGAGACAGATGAACGATTACGGTTGAAAACAAAGAAAGACCCTACGTGAACGTCCGATGACAATGAATGAACGATCACACACAAAAAAAAAAAAAAAACATCCAGGCACACACACACAACAAGGAACTAACTGAACTTAAAGTCTTTAAGGAATGAAGCCAGTTAGCCAGGAAATGTTATTTTATCTCAGGTGGCATGGCAGCAGCTCACCAAGTCTCTCTCTCAACTCCAGCAGCACATGTAAAAGGTTAAGGGAAAGGGTTGGGGAGACTGAAAAAAAGATTTGAGATACGCTAGCGACTGACGAGTAACAGTAAACAGGAAAATTAACTGAATGAATAAAAATAATTCTCACGTCTGGTACAACCTCAGAGGTTGTACCAGATGAAAGAAATATTTTTATTCAGTCACACTTTGTGGCAGCACTGAAGCTTTGAATGTCCGCTGTCCAGTCCTGGTTGCGGATGCGGAACAATTAACATACGAACAATCACAAACAAAACAGCCAGGCACACACACACAAGGAACCAACTGAACTTTAAGGAATTAAGCCAGTTAGCCAGGAATTTGGAAATGTTATTTTATCCATTCTCAGCCGGTGCTGCGGCGGCTCAGCTGCAAGTCTCTCTCTCAGTCACTAATAGGACAGACGAATAATATAAAATAAATAAAAAAGAAAGCAAAGCAAGATGGAGGATTCGGAAGAGTGCACTTGTGTGTTTGCTTGCCAATGCTTACATTAAATTAAGATTACGTTTTTAATTTCAGAATCGCTCTCTCTCGCTATCAAGTCTCTAGTCTCTCGCTCCTCTGCTAATCACCTCTCACAACAACCATGCGCTCCGGCTCCCTGCCCCTACCTTTATACTGGCGCTGCTGGCAGCTGGTCTGCCCAGTTACCACCAGTCCACATGACTTTTTCTGCCTTCAGACAGCATGACCATGTGACCCCTCCCCCCAAAAACACTTGCTGGTCCTTCCACGGATGCGCCCCTGCTGGAAGCCACTGTAATTACAGTAAAAAAAAAAAGAAAAAAAAATGTTTCAAAAGTTACCAAAACTGCGCCCCTCAGAGGCATGCGCCCGGGGTGGGTGCACCATCCGCCCCACCCTTCCTACAGTACTGTTACACACCACCTCATAAATGTGTTTTTGCATCTCTGGTAAGAAAATACAGGTTACTCACCTGTAACAGGAGTTCTAGGAATGGTATATGTTGTTCATCCATACTGTCTGGCAGGTTCCTTGCCGCTTTAAATCTTGCCGGAAGGTCTTCAAGCTGGCTCCTCCCACACACCCGGGTGGTAAAACGCTCGGTTCCGCCCTATGACGCCAGATCTAGCCCACTGGAAGCCAGGCTGTGCGTCGAAGCCGGGGAGGCAGGGTGGGTCGTATGGATGAACAACATATACCATTCCTAGAACTCCTGTTACAGGTGAGTAACCTGTATTTCTAGGGACATGGATATGTTGTTCATCCACACCATCTGGCAGACTCCTAGCAGTTCTCCGGGAGGAGCGAGCAAGGCGACACCCCTACTTATGAAATAAAGACTGGAGAACGAGGCCCCAACCAGCATCCCGGCGTGACCCAAGGTCGATGTGGTAGGGGTAAACGGTATGTGCCGACTTCCAGGTAGGAGCCCTGCAGATATCCTGGACAGGAGTATCCTTGGAAGCAGCCACCGATGCAGCGGAAGGGCGGGTAAAATGAGCACTTATCCCTCTGGGAGGCTCCATGCCCACCCGCCTATAGCGGAGACCTATGCAGGAGGTGACCCACCCTCTCGTCGTCCGCTTGGCTGCAGGTCTGCCAGGTGCGGCTTCAGCGTAGATGACAAACAGCTGGTGACCCTCTCCCGAACTTCAGCCCTAAGCTCCCTGGGAAGGCAAGCATAAAATAGGGTCCCAATGGATCCTATATAAGGCCTCTGAGGCGTGAAAGGGGATGAACCCCGGCAGAGACAATACCCGGTAGGGAAGAGACTCCGCCACCACCTATGGAAGGAACTTCGGGTGGGGCGCAGGACAACCTTGTCCCTGTGGAAGACCAGCTAGGGAGAATCAAGGAGCGCCTGGAATTCCCCCATCCTTCTGGTTGGCGTGGAAGCCCCAAGAATGTGTTCTTCCACAACAGGTGGGGAAATTCACACCTGTGCAAAGGTTCGAACGGCTTGCCCGTGAGCTAAGCCCATACCAGCGAAGATCCCACAGAAAAGGGGATACTCTCCCCAGAGGGGAGGTGTGATTGAGGTCTAAGAAAGCACCAGACCACCTTTTCTGCGCCACCAACTGCATTCCGGCCCGCGCCCGGAAGACAGGGGTGACCAACAGAAGCACCTAGAGGGTCATCGACCAAAGCCCTTGTTCAACCAAGAAACGGACCGCAGATGGTCCGGAATGCTCGCCCAGGAACAGGAGAGGGGACCAGGCCCCATCCCAACACCAAATGGAGAACTCTTCCATTTGAAGGCCAGCATGTTTGTCCGACTCCTGGCAGGACGCCTCGAAACGTCGAGGACCTTGCCGAAGGACCCAAGGCCTGGCCCCTAGCCGCACAGGGGCCAGGCCTTCAGGTGCAGGGATTGAAGGTCCGGATGGAATACCTTCCCCTGAAAACAACGATCAGGACCGGGCGGGCTGGAAGCCACCTCGGGAGCCTGGGGCTGAGACTGAGGAGAGCTGGATACCAGAGCTGACAAACCAGTCTGGGGCTACCAGCATCACCTGCGCCTGGTCCCTCCTCGCCTTGCCCATGGGTCAAGGGAAATGGGGGAGAGGCGTAGAAGAGGCCCAGGGTCCATGGCCTTGACGGCATCCCCTACAGTGAACCTTGCTGAGGGGGTGGGCATGAAACAGTCTCGGCCTCGTATTCTCCCTGGAGGGAAGGAGGGAGAAGATCCTGTGCTACCTCCGGCAGGGGAGACCACTCGTGAGGCGCAGCCTATGTCCGGCTTAGGGCATCAGCCAGGGTGCTGGGGGCTCCTGCCATCAAATGGCTAGGAAACCGCCTCCCGGCTGCGCGAAAGACCCAATGCAGAGAACCTCCTTACGCAAAGGCAAGGGGCTCGTCCGAACCTGGTGGGGTAGGTAGCACATGGTCGTGGTGTTGTCCGCCTGGACTTAAACCACTAGACCCCGCACAAACGGAGCGAGTGGTGCAAGCAAAGTGGACCGCCTGGAGCTCCAGTGGGTAGGAAAGACATCGGGACTCCCAAGAGGACCAGAGGCGGAGCACTCTGTATTCCCCTAGATGGGTACCCCCACCCATCTGAGAAGCATCGGTCGGAGAAGACCGTCGACTCAGGGCGGACGAACAGGATGTTCTCCTGCAAGAACTGGAACGGTCAGAGGGAGAGCATTCCCCCAACTCCTGGGCTGTAGTCACAAACTGGTCCGAAGGAACGCAGCACTGTGACCGCTGGCTGGCCAGTCCCCACTAGGGGGACGCATGAACCAGCGGGTCCAACAGACCACGCTGGAGCCGGCCGCCGCGAGGCCCAGGAGGTGCAGAAGGTCCCGGCAGGGCGCAATTGCCCAGTCAGACCTAACTAGGCAAGGGAGGAAGAACCTCAGCCCTGTCCGCTAGGAGCCGAGCTCGGACTCAAGAGTCGAGCCTCGTCCCAAAGAAGAATCACCCGCTAAGACATGAGTTCCAACGTGGCTCCGATAAAAGGAGACCAGCCTGAGAGCCTGAACTCTGGATCATCCCTTCCCGCCTGGAAGGGTTGCAGTCAGGCCGCCATCCGGGTGGGGTTACGCCCGACCCCTCGATGCTGCAGAAAGCTGCTGAGCAGAGACCGAAGGGCCTGGCCTGGAACTCGTAAGGAGATCCCCCGCTTAAGAAAGGGAGGAGTCTCCCAAGAAACGGACGGAACGAAGAGTAAGTACGTCCTGGAGGTCCAGGAAAGAAGCCACACGCCTCGTTCTGAGGATGGGATATCTGAGGCAGAGAGACCATCCGGACGTGCGGAAGAATGGGGCACAAGCCCCCCATCCATTTGAGACCAGGAATACCTGGACACGAACCCAAGGTCTGAAGGAGGATCCGCAACCTTCCTGATCACCTCTAATTAGAAGGCCAGGCAAGTCGGCTCAGCGGGCCGACAACGAGGCTGTGGACCCCAAGACCCCCGTGGGGAAACTGCACGAGAGGCAGGTGCCTGCTCGCAATCCCGAGGCAGGGCCTTCCCCTAGCATCTCTGACACCCAAAGGTCCGGGAAAGCAGACCAGGTGGAGGAGGGGCGGAGCCGTCTCCCCACGGGGGAACCCGGGTAGGAGCGACGGGGCCGGGGACAGCGCCCCAAGCCCGTCACTGAGCAGGCTTGGAGGAGGAATTGGCCAAGGAGCTCTGGCCTTTACCTCCTGCTTCCTTTTAGAGGAAGATGCTGGCTTGGAGTCAGGATGCCTAGCACCAGCCTGCTGGCCTCGTGTTGGGCCGGTCGAGCCAGAGGGGCAAAGGCTTACACAAAGGCTGCCGGTTGCCCTGGTCCCTCCGGGCGGGAGTGACTGAGTCCAGAGTGGCATCGGACTTCTCAGTCCCTTGGAGGTGTCCCCCTACTCCAGGGCCGAAAAGGTCAGTCCCCAGGAAGGGGATGTCCGCCAACTTGTGCTGGGTTTCTGGTAGTAAAGAGGATAACCTCAGCCACACCCTGCGGCGCCTGGCCACTGCGGCCACCACCGACCTGGCACAGGAATCACCTAAGTCCAGAGCAGTCTGGAGCTGCTGCTTCGCCACCGCCCTACCCTGGTCCCGCACCCGCCGGACCATGGTCCGCAGGTCGGCCGGGAGATGAGGGAGTACCTCATCCAGGGAGCCCAAAAGGGTGTGGGAAAAATGTGCCATCAGTGCAGCCGAGCTGGCCTGTCGGAGGCCTAGGGAGGACGCAGCGTAAACCTTGCGCCTGACGTAGTCCATCCTTTTGGACTCTTTGTCGGGGCCTATCCACATCCCGAGCGCTCCCTGAACACTGGAAAACATTGTCGGTAATTAACCCTCAGCCAGGGTGCTCTGAGAAACCGGCAAAGAACCGACAGGGACAGAGTACTTCCAGGCCATCCTGGCCGAAAGCGAGGGCAGGAAGTAGGCCGCCACCAGAGCTCCAAGGCCGGCTTTACGGTGGCCTCGCCCACCGGAAGGCCTCCGAGGTGAACCCTTCGGCTCCAGAATCGGGCTGGGATAAGGGGCCCGTTTGGACACGGGTTCGAGCTGCATCCCGTGAACTCCGAGATGAGCTGAAGCAGACCCATGAAGAACGATGGGCTGTCGTCCACAGATCGTTCCGGAGAGGACCCCGGGTCTTCCCGACTGGGGAACATAGAGAAGTCGACTTCGGACTCCGAGGGGTCTGCAAAGAGCTGCCTCAGGCCTGAGTCACTCTTCATCTGCCGAGGGCTGGCGGGAGTGAGGGGGACAGACAACCTGCGGGACAGGTCGTGACCCGACTGAGGTTCCACCGAAGGCGGTGGGGCAGCGAGGATCGGACGAACAACCGCCCCGAGAGGGCACCTCGACTGCAGCGAGCGGTTGAGTCGGCCGATCGGGCGGCAGCTGCTTGCTGGACGGGGAATGAATCGGTGTCGATTGATTCCCGGACAACAACAACTGCTGCCACATGAACTCCTCGTAACGTCGACGCCATCTGCATCGGAGTCACTCCTCATCCAAGGAGGGAGACGAGGAAGAACGGTAATGCCACTTAACTCGGTGCCCCGACCGAGAACGCCGAAGTCGGCGTGAGCGGCTTGACCAAGTGGAGGACCGAGACCGAAACCCGAATCCTCGGGGAAACCGAGGGCGGGCCTGGGAAGGAGCGGGCGCGCCTGGCCTCCTGCCTTGGCTCGGAAGAAAGGGCCGAGGCCTGTCAATTCAAGGTACAGGCAGAACTCAGCCTCCGCCGGGGGAACCGGCGAAGGGATGGCGGCTCCAGCAGAAGACAGCCCGGATGACGGGTCAAGAGACTCGACAACGTCGACGGGAGTCCTGGCCGGCTGACCTGACGGGGACACTCGGAAGCCAGCGGCCTGAGCCGCACTTTGACCAAAGTCTAACGACGGCCGACAGGAGGGGAACCTCCCGCCTCCCTCCAGCGCTCGGCGATGGACTTAGCCCGCGACCCTTGGACTTGGGCTGTGAGGCAGGTCCCAAGGTCCCTCCCTTCGAGGAAAGGGACTGGCTAAGCCCTTGAACGGCTGAATGAGGAGAACTCAAGGAGAGCGGATAAGCGCCGCGACCGAGGAGGAGGGAGCAGGGCAGCGGCCCCCTCCCCAGAGGAAAGAAGATCGAACTGCTCAACCGAGACAGCTGACGCGGACACTGCCCGACGAGTCCAAGGAATTTTCCGGAGCGGGAAAAATTTCAGGGCTGCACGATCCTCCAGAGAGCTGGTCGAAAGGGCACAGCAAAAATCGCAAAGTTGCGGATCATGATCCAAGTCAAGGCAGCAGACGCACGTGGAGTGTGGATCTTTCCTGGAGGAATTAACCAGGCGCCTCCAAGAGCTGGAAAACGAATGAGACATCGCCGCAGCGAGAGAAGAAGATCGAAGTTTAGAAAACTTCCAATAAAATTCAGAGAGACCGAAAATTTCAGGAACCAGTCGAAAACGCAGAGCGCTAAGGAGGGAACCTGAGCTTCCAAGCAGTAAGGAAGATCTGGCATCATGGGGCGGAGCCAAGAGTTTTACCACCCGGGTGGGTGGGAGGAGCCAGCTTGAAGACCTTCCAGCAAGATTTAAAGTGGCAAGGAACCTGCCAGATAGTGTGGATGAACAACATATCCATGTCCCTAGAATGACATTTTGGCCAATTACAAATCGTACATGTCGTGTCTATGAGGCGAATCCTAAAACAAGGATCTTCAGAAGTTGGGGTCAAAATTAACAAAAGCAACTTGTTTACCATGCATCAAACGTTCGGCATTGACAAATTCTTGTTTTATATAGTGGGGAGTAAGACCCGGAAGAGCTTTTTTCCCTTGAATGCAGGTCTGGAACTTCATTCTGCTTGCTAGCAGTAGCTAGCCGACTTGTGTGTATAAATCACAAGTCTGGGTAACCTTGTCTACACCCAAGACAAATCTGCAGGTTTTATCGCAGGTGACTCTAACTCCATTACGAACTCACTAGCTGCACTGTAGATAAGACCATGGTCAATAAGTGCTAGGATGGAGCCTAATAAATTTTCCATTTTCACAAATGGGCAATTCCGTTTTACAAAATCATAACTACTACCTTCCAGAAAACTAAGTCCTAATCAATATGTTTTGCACAAAAAATGTGACATCCATGGTGGTTTTACACAAATTTGGCACCATGTGTTGTCGTAAATATGGTGCAAACAGGTATTTTTCATGAAAACTTGACTCCAAGCGTTGTTTACAAATGGTAAATTCCAGTTTTAATCCCAGATTTTCCATTTTTACAGAAAAAGGGGTGGCCTTACCTCCCAACACCATCTACTGCTTCCCCTGCTATCGAACCAACAAGAGATCCACATGACTTAATGCCCGAGAGTGCCAGAGACCAGACTGCTGCAGTTGGGAGTTTTCTGCATTTTCTTTCTCACAGACCCTCCTTTGACATAGGGCAGCTCCCCAACAGGTGACACACACTGAGATGTCCCTGCAGAGGAGCAAAGTAAAGGAAATAAAACAGTGAGCGCCAAGCAGAGATAGGGGTTGGGTGCAGCTGCAAGGGTCTCTAGCCCCAAACAACCAGTCCAATGTGATGCTGCACTCCTAAGGAGTTTCATGGAAAGCCTGTAAGAAACATCTAACTGACTTATGCTGGAGCCAGCGCTACTGACTCCAGGCTCCCTGAAGAAGATCTAGTAATCAAAGCGCTAGGGCACCTGTTCTTCCTGGAGTCAGGCGCTCTGGCCCCAACACAAATCAGATGTTTTTGACAAGCTTTCTGTAATATATTTCATGGTTTGCACAATAAGAGCACAAATTGAGAGCCTGCCTGTGGATTCTATTTCTTGTCTAACATGGGCCACAACTCCATTGCAAAGCAGTGCAGCCGCATATTGGATTGTATGGAGGAGCAAAGTCCCCTGGCCAATCACAGGGTACACTGTGGTTGTAGAATCTGGCACCAACTCTCCCTTGGGTGGGAGTGCTGCTGCACGGCAGGGGCCACCACAGCCAGCTTCTAAATCCTTTCCCAAATCTGGGTAACTGGCATCAGTCATGGCATGCTACCCACGGGCCATCAGGCAGTCCTCCATTTATTTTTCCGGGCAAGTTTTTTTCTCACCGGCCCCGCTCAATGATCAGAAATATACCCTGTTCAGGCCTGCATCCTTCTACCCCTCTGGGTCCCAGTGACCCACTGGCTACCCATATGGCTTCTCTTTAATAGTAGGGGTTGTGTGGGTCACCCCCCCCCCCCGAGACAGCCCACCTTGTGGACTTGGATTCAATGCGGGCAGGCACTAGGACCCCCTCAGAAGCCCAGGCCATTATATAGATGGACATGGGGTTTTCTTCCCTTTTTAGATCATTCTCACCTCCTATGACATAAGCATAACTAACCAGTTGGCCTTAAACACACACACACGCCATGTCCCTTCAGCTGGAGCAAGTTGGGATCACTATGGTGCAGGTGCTCGCTGCTGACCCTCCTGACTGAGGCCCAGTGCCACACAGTAGCTTCCTTGCCTGGTCTGCTCCCTGGTGAGAGACAAAAGTTTACTTCCTTGGTCTTTTGCCTGCATGGTAGTGCAGCACGCTGCCACTGGCCATCAGAGTGGCCACCACTTTTTTTGTGTTTTCTTTACTGTATCAATATCACAGGGAAATACATGTACATTTCAGTCTGGAAACTATGCCTACAGAACATTACAGTGCTGCATGACCTACAAGTACATGGAAATAGCTGCAAAATGAATGCAGGAAAAAAACCTAACAACTCAGGCTTATGGAATGAATGGCTTGCTATCTCAGGGGCTGAAAACATTTTTGCACGCCCATAAGTCCAGGACTTTAGATACTTTTTTCCCATAAGTCTGTGGCAGGACTTGGTACCTCACATAGTTTTTCAACTAATTTTTTACTAAAGGAAATAATTTGTTTTTCTCATTTCTTACAATACTTTTAGGTCCTTTAAGGGCAGTGAGAACAAGCTGCAAACTGACTTCTTTTAGATCACCGAGGCACATACGCAGAGTAAGGGTGCCATGTATTATTCTAGAGAAGATATTGCATAGTTGCTGCATGTGATGTATTTTCTTCAAGAAGAGAGATAGGGCACATGCGGTATAGCAGCTGCTGATTAATATTTTTGAGCCCCTTACAGTCAGAGTGAACACTAACAACTAACAATGGAGTGTCTGGAATAGATCCAAATTTCAGCAAGTCTCTCCCCATCTTTTTCAGATTTAAGACAGTACTTAAAGTTTTAGCCAAATAGAAAAACTGTGACCCTCTTTATCACTGGCCCAATAAATCAGCAACTTGGGACATGCAGGCTTGGCTGAGTGTCTGATGAGGTCTCGGGTCAGTCACTAGCTGCAGACAGAACTATTCCCTCCCAGTACTTCCTGAAAAAAGAAAACTTTGACCCCGAAAAGGTTCCAAACTTTTTTAGCTGTTTCCAGCAAGGCACATGGTCCTGGTGTGTCTCACACTGAAACAGCCAGCCTGCACAGCTTTATTTTTTAATATCTCCTGTTTTCTTGAGCAATGGAAAAAAATACTAGGTATCGCTCAGTAACTACCTGCCTAATAAATGATCTGCCTTTATTTATGTATTTCTTTTTAAATTCGTCACAGTCGGTGAGCCATTTGCCTGACACTTCTGTGTCCTTCAGCTATGACAGCTCGAGTGAGACGGCGCCCGATTTCCCCCTCCCATACATGCATAGTTTTCCTACCATATTAAGCATACAGTCACAGTTCTGCACCCATGTGATCCTCCTTCAAGCTGGGCTCCGATTCCAGTCACCCCTCCTCATCTGCTCCCAACCACAGTAACTCCCGACTGCATGACTGCACTCTGGCACTAGTTCTTGTGACCGCAGCAATGTGTGGGACATTTCAGCTCCCAACCCCACATCATCCACACACGTCACGACAACAGCATCTCTTGTTTGGGGTAGGGAGACTTAGAAACAAAAGTAAAGCTGTGCAAGATGTCGGCAGGGAGGGGAAGTCACACATGAGCACTACAGCTCCTCAGACAGCTAAGTTCATCGAACTTGCTGGGGATTTAAACTGAAATTCCTGCTGCTTGATTGACGGCCCTGGACCTTGCACTTGGGGGATTTTTCATCCCCTGTATCTTAACAAATTAAACAGGTCTATAAAGCACTCTACACATGTATCTACAGTATGTAGTTTAGCATTCTTAGGAACCAACGTTCTGAATGCAGTGGAGGGATGTGCAGCCTAAACCAGCCACCAAGACCTCGCTCACCCAGTAAAAGCACAAAGCAGCTCCGTTGCCACAATCTACTGGTCCCATCTTCTAAGCATTGTACAAATCATGGTAACCACACAAGGTGTATCCCATATATGATCAAGACAGAGTTCTAACCAACAATGTGCTCTTCTCCTACGGGACTGATCTCCCCCCTCCCCCCATATGTCTCCTAACTCCTGGGAGAGTTCCCAATGGGTCCACCTAGAGAGAAATGTTTGCACCCTATTTTGCACTTGGAATGTAAGACGCTCCATATTCGAAATGTGCAACATCACCCCTCCCCACTCCTATGTAGCTGGGGGATCTCCCTGCAACCACCTCCTAGTGATAGTTTTGGCAACTGCAGTGACATATATGCCCCATAAGTACAATGACAAAGAAACTTAGTGCACAAGCACTGAGGCAAGGGTTACCCCAAACAGCACTGGCCGGGAAGCAAAGTTTTAAAGAAGTACAAAATCACACATACCGCCATCACGCAAAGCATCAAGGGCTGTATATGCAAATCACCACAAAATATTATGCTGGTTCAACTTTAAGCAGAAATGCATGGTGCCAAAAGGCCTCTCACACAGTCTGCAAAAGGTACCAACAGAAGACATAGACATGTGTTTTGTCCTACCAGGACTCATCAGTGTGCCTCACCTGTATGACACCCCAGTGGAATGTACCAGCTACCCTAAGTTGGTCTGTCTGGGTGGGGTTGTGGTGAGCCCAAAAAAAACAAGCTAAAAGACAAAGAACCTTAGTGCACAAGCACTGAGGCAAGGGTTACCCCAAAGGGCATTGGCCGGGAAGCCAAGTTTTAAAGAAATACAAAATCACACATACCCCCCATAATGCAACGCATCATGGGCTGTATATGCAAATCACCACAAAATAATAAGTACAATGTCTCCTTCCCTCTTAACCCCTTCGGGGGGAGTCCCAGGACAAGATGCTGAAACATGAGGGATTCCCCAGCTATAAACACTTTTTGTAGCCTATTGACCACTGCCATCCAGAACGGCTACAGTGCTGGGCATTCTGAAAATACGTGAGAATGGGTAGCCCTGGGTTCCCCACATTTCCCCCAGCATGTCGCCATGGAACTACTGTCGCATTTCAGTTTAAGCACAGCCGTAATAAAGTATCTGGTCTGAACCTTCCCAGCAAATTCCCACCACTGTGGAGAAGATGCAGTCCTGCTGGTTCACAACCACACTCTCTCCTGTTCCTTTGCCATTAGTTGCACCTTGGCCTCAGTCTGCCATTTATCAGCTAACTACCAGACTTGGGAGTTTTATTTCGTCCTGAAGGAGAAACTAATAGAGGGGCCGATACAGCCCACTTACCATTTTTATTTTTTCCGAGTTTCAAGTTTGTTTATTTGGGATAAATTCATTGTGCAAGCTCATTTACAATGATGTCCCATGATAAAAAAGTACAAGCTGCATTTAAAATATATAAATAAACATACAATTTAAGGAGACTTTGACTAGATTAACAATAAGGATCTAGCAACACACAGTATATTTAACATAAAGTCATATTTCCATGTACTGTCCCTAAGTGACCCCATTGTGGGATAACTACATCTCTCACAGTGAGCAGTGAGACAGGAATTAAGCCTTTATAGCTGCTAGAGATGGGAATTTTCCATCCTTCAAACAAAATGTAGCTGGCAAGGAGTTCCATTCACGAGTGTTAATGAGTGTTTGGTTGCCCCAGAATGAATGCAAGTACAGTGTGTGCGTGTGGGTATGGTGGTGGTGGGGGGGAGTTTAATTTCATCCCTAAGGGACTTCAGTGTCCTTCAATGAGAAAGCAATGGAAATATATGTTAAAAATCATATGGGTTTGTCAAAAAGGGGTTAACACAAGCCCTAAAACTAAGTCAGATAACTAACTACTCTTCCTTTAGATGACATTATGGTACCATGTCCAATTTGCATTTATCCAAACAGTAAACTGTTACTATATATTTCAGGAGTGATTGCCTCACATCCTGAAGGAACACGGTTCTTTCAGCGGTCTCCATGTAATAAAAGTAAACCGCAGCCAGCACAGCTGAACTGGATCATCATGCAATGTGGGAAACTGTACTGTCATCACCAAGACAACCAGTCCATAACAAAACTGTATGCTTTAGCTGAAACAAAACTGCAATAACCAGCTGAAAATCCACGACCCCAAACGCACATGCTAAGCATTACTTTTGGAATCCCTTTTTTGTCAAGCAGCTCAGTTTGTGCAGCTTTTAACCTAACTGGTTAGGAGAGAGGAGATGCTGAATAACAATGCAGCTGCTTCACTTCGTTCTCAGTACATGCAAGGGATTTTCCCCTATCAAAGCCAATGTGGTAGCCCTCTAGGGCATCTGATAGTCCAGTGGACATCAGAAATTAGACAGCTCAACTGCCACGTCATCAGCTGGGCTGTTTTGGGACCAGTGATAAAAATCTCCAAAACATTGTGATATGAAGCCCAACAAAAAACCCTCTTTCAGCAAGCAAGCATAATTCAGAATGGACTCTCTGCTGAAAGATTTACTGACTTGGCTGAAAGATGTATTGTCTAGTCCTTGGCCAAAATTTCAGATGTTTTTCAGTGTAGTAAGTGTGCAAAAACGAAGAGAGAGACTATAACTCACTGAAGCTCGGAACTACTGTATGAATCGTTTCATCCAACATGCCGGTAGCCTTCAGCCATTTTGACTGGCTCAGCCATAACCTGGTAAAAACAGAACTTACAGCAAAAATGTAAGCCTGTGTGGGGGGGGGATTCACCTCGAGGAGATTAATCTAGGACAGGCCACTATCTAGCCTTCTCTGGCCAGCTGGCTCTGCCAGATTTGGCAGTACACTACTGGGAAATACTGAGAATTCTCATTTTGTACACTCTTCCCCAATTGCTGTCCCCTCCAACCCCCAGTGTGTAAGGTCATGCATCATCCGGTGCCTGGGTAACAACTCTCCTCTTTCAGTAGGGGAAGGCTGAGTACTAGGGATGCCAATGCTGAGGCTGGCTCCTGAGCTACAGTCTGACAAGGGTTAAACTAGGGGGGAAGAGCGTAGATATATTAGAAGTGAGAGAGGGTGGCTCAGTCCAGAAGACCAGGAGTTAGTTACTGGCACTCTGGGGGTCTTCTGCCTCCAGAGTTGAAAAGAGGAGCCACGAGAGAACAGCTTGAAATGGAATAAAACATGGAGCAGCCCTTAGGGGCTGGGCGAGTCAAGGCCAATCTGGTTAGGATGACCAGGAGTGTGTGGGAGCTTGGGGGGGCCCCAAGGGGAGCACCCTTATGGCCTGTTGGCCTGGATTCGGGTCCTCCAAAACATTTGGGAGACCCTGATGCTAGGGGGTGAGCTTGTGTATGTTTCAGCTCCTCAGAAGATGGCAGAAGGGCAGAGAGAGTGTGAACATTCAGATGGCCAAGTGAACATGTGCAGCTGTAAGGTAGGTGAAATCCAGTCTCCAGACCAAAAGGCCTTTACCATCGGTCATATTGTGCTGGTGTTTGGGAACTGGCATAGCAGGAATTGTTCTGAACAGCCTCTGTGGCTATAACTCATTCCATGGATAAATAAAATACGGAGCATTTCAAACCTCTTCAAGGGTGGGGACGGTGGGGGGGAGATGATGTGGCCGAAGATGTAATACCTGCATGCTATAAGCGCTTCAGTTTGTGTGTGCCTAGCTTCCATGACTATTGAGTCCTGAAGGGATGCCACAGAAATACTGCAGACCTTCATGGTCTGAATTCCTAGCATGGAGACAGAGGGATGGTCTGGGAGTCACAGGTCAAGTAGCAATATGAAAAGTGAGTTAAGTGTGGGCACAGGTGGGATAGGGTTATCGTACATTTATACCTACGGGTCTCACTTTCCCCAGGAGACCCCTATATAATAACTGTGTAGACAAGGGAGTAATGCTGTTATAATTTCCCTTGCATATCGTAAACGAAGAAGTAGAGCTATTACAGTCACCCATATAATTTGTACAGAGAGAGTAGAACGGTTACAGCTGCACTTGCATATTACAGACAAGGGACAGGTGGCCATCAGCTCCCCAATTCTTCACTGCTGTTTGTTACATTTAGAAACATAAAGCTGACTTTCGCAAAGAACCCTGTTTGTGAAGGACTACAGTACCTTGGTTATCCATGAGTGCAAGTGAAAAAAGTTGGATTTGGCTGCTGATTTACTGCACTGTGGGTTTGGCATACCCACTTCACCTGAACCGGTCCAGCACTGCTGGAATCGTGGTTCTACAACCATTTGTACAACATACTGTAGATAAGAGAGCAGAGCTGTTATAAGTGCCCTTGAATACTGTAGCAGAGGGAGTAGAGCTGTGATAGTCTCCCTCATATTTCCACAATGTCCTGAGCAACATGGTTTCCGAAAAGGGCACAGTACCACCACTGCACTATTAGAATTCACTGGCTTCATCCATACCACGCTCGATCAAGGAAACTGTATAGGGGCAGTATTCATCGACCTTACAAAAGCCTTTGATACTGTGAACCACCCACTCCTACTCAAGCAATTATCAAACATTGAGCTCTCCAATGAAGTGCTGCTCTGGTTTTCAAGCTACCTTGGGGAGAGGGTCCAGCGGGTTAGGATTGCCGGTGTCACCTCGGAAGAAAAGCCAGTCCTTTCAGGGGTCCCACAGGGTTCCATCCTGGGGCCACTACTCTTCAGCCTCTTCCTCAATGACATTCCCAGTGTCTGCCACCAGAAATTACTGCTCTACACCGATGACACAGTCATGTTCACCAACCACCAAAACGCAGAGCTCCTTGAGAAACTATTACAGCTTGAATTCATGCGCATCGAAGAATGGTTCAAGTCACACAAACTGGTCATGAACTACAGCAAAACAAAGGTTATGACCTTCTACAACGCCAGGAGCAAGTACAAATCCCTTGACCTCACCATCCTAAACCAAACAGGAACCTTACTTGAACACGTTCCTGATTTTAAATACCTAGGTGTTACATTGGACAGCTCACTCTCCTACCATCGGCACATAGATTCTGTCGCCAAAGCTAC
The DNA here is from genome assembly GCA_016271365.2 of Neoceratodus forsteri. Lineage (NCBI taxonomy): Eukaryota > Metazoa > Chordata > Ceratodontiformes > Ceratodontidae > Neoceratodus > Neoceratodus forsteri. Next base: position 435,637,148 of record CM057459.1, on the reverse strand, counting down.
CAACATCCGCATAGGCCTGCTCTACAGGCACAAACACTGCATGACTCCTGACACTCTCCAGTTGGCTATCAACAGCTCTGTCACCGCCATCATCGATTATGGGCTAGCAATTTATGGCTCTGCCTCCGCCTCTGCCCTCCGCAGAATTACAGTTGCACTCAACAAAGCATGCAGGCTGCTAACTGGGGCTGACCGACTTACACACACTTGTGACCTGTACACTCGGGCAGGATGGCTTCCTTTCATCAGCCGGATACAGTATCAAACCTGCCTTTTAGCCAAAAAAGTCCTCCTCGGAGTCATGCCCCTGGGCATTGAAAAACTCTTCACTGACTACCACAGCACCCAGCAAACTAGAAGTTCACAACAACTAACCTTCCTTGTCCCCAGATGCCGGACTACCATGGGCCAGAGGGCGTTTGCCCACAGAGCACCACAGTGGTACAATACTCTCAACAAGGAAACTCTTACTGCTGCTGCTCTTGGCCCTTTTAAGAGACAACTCCGACTTCATCTCATTTCAGCTAGTCGTTGTGACTGCCTCGCCTAATCAGGGGCCCACTGCTCACTGCCCTCCACTTCAGTCTTGACAGCTACCTCTCCCACCTTGCCCCTTCTACCTGCCTACCCTTGCCCCTCTTCCCTTCCTCCCCCCGGGCATTTTCTGACTTTTATCCCTCCTTTCCTCCCTTTAGAGCTCTTCCTCACCTCTCTCCCTCTGACAATGGCCTTCCTGCCTGCATACACCCTTCCCCCTCACCTGCAGTGCTTATTTCTAAGATTGCCCTTGGCTGGTATGTCATGCTACCTAACATTTGGCACATTTTGAATTACTGGAATTTCCTAAGCCTCAGTCTCTTACTTCTTTTATTGTGTAACTATGTATTATTATGTTGACCTTTGTAGGTATGTGTACCCCTCATTCCTTCGGCGTGGAACCTTTGTAAATGAGCAGTTCCTGCTCAAAGGTATTTGTAATCCTAGATTTCAATAAAATAAAAATTAAAAAAATATTTTGTATCCAAGGGAGCAGAGGGTTTTAAGTCACCCTTGCATATGCGTATGGGCATGGTGCTGTTATATAGCCATATTCATATATTTTAGACAGAAGAAGTGAGCTAGCACAGCTACCCTCATATTATGTAGAACTGGCATCTCAGTACAGAGAATGGCAAGACCAAGTATGTAGCTGTAACTATGATGAAACTTTAACAGTTTAAGTAAAGTCGGATGTATTCTGCACTGCTGTCTTCAGTGTCATTGATTTGGGTCTTAAGATGAGAACATTCATCCTCACAATTTAAAGCCAGGATCTGAAAATAAATATAATTATTTGCTGCAAGGGATGACTCCCATTGGGCACATCCCATAGACAGGGAAGATCCTAGGGCATCACCCAAGGACAAACGGGGTGCCCACCAGTAACAAAAGGGGGTAAGACATTTTTCAGGAATGTAAGCAAAAAAAGGAAGACCAGGGGTGGTATTGTAAGGTTGGGGGGATGTGCAGAGGGGAAATAGGAAAAGGCAGACATTCTGAACAAATACATTTGTTCAGTGTTCATAGAGGAAAGAGATGGGGAAGGGCCACAAAAATGTAACAGGAGCACTGGAGGGAAGGAGATAGATTGTAGTCCATTTTCGGAGGAGAGAGTCCTGAAAGGACTCGCAAATCTGAAAGTGGACAAAGCAACGGGTCCAGACAGGGTCCACCCAATGGTATTGAGGGAGCTCAGGGAGGTACTGGCTGAACCTCTGATGATCCCTATTTAACGGCTCATTAGAAACAGAAGTGGTCCTGGAGGAAGGCAGATGTAGTCCCGCTTCACAAAAGTGGTAGCAGGGAAGAGGCACATCCACCCCTTCCCTTCTTAACCTTACAATACCACCCCTGGTCTTCCTTTTTTTGCTTACATCCCCTCTCTCCCCTTCTTTTTTTCCTATTTCTTCCAGCAGAAGTTTTATCCTTGTTCCTGTTCTCGCTCTTCTCAGACTTAACCACCCCCTCTGCTTCCCCTTTCTCCTTCTTCCTAGTCTTCTATCTGTTGTCTAAATCCTTTTTCCCCTGGCTGCCAGTTCCTCCGTCCGTCCCTCCCTCCACCCCATCTCAACTCCTCACCTACCATCTTAGCCATATGCCTCTCTCACTCACCTTCTCCCTAGCACTTAGCTTTGCTTTGATAATTGGTGCAACTCAAATGCATTTCAAACCTACTGTAGCATGATGTAGATTGCTCATGAAGTATGCTCTGTATCAGTATATGCGCTTATGTATGTAATGTGTGTTGTATTTGTATCTGGCTCACTCTGTAACTGGCGTGTACTTGTATCTGGCTTACTACTGTATCTGGCTTATTACTGTAATTAGTCCCTCTACCCCCTCATCTAGGATGCACCAGGAGACGAGTAACTTGTTATTCAGTGCACCTTCCTGGTGAAACATTTCAATAAATAAATAAAGGCTGGTAATTATAGGCCAGTCAGCCTGACTTCGGTAGTGGGAAAGTTAATGGAATCACCACTGAAAGGACTGCAGAATATCTTGAATCCAGTGGGTTAAAGTATCTGAGGCAACACGGAATCATGGGGGGTGGAGGTCAAGTCAAATGAATCTGATAAAGTTTTTCGAGTGAGTGAACAAGGAACTAGACCAGGCTGGAGCGGTGGACAAAGCCTACACAGATAAGGCATTCAATATGATTCCACATATCAGACTACTAAGCAAGCTGGATAGCTAAGGAGTAGGTCAAAGATGGTAAACTGGGTAAGAAATTGGTTAAGGGATAGGCGGCAGGGGGTGGTGGTAAATTGGGTTCACTCAGCAAAAGGGAGGGTGGCCAGTGAGGTGCCTCAGGGATCAGCGCTGGGACTTGTCTTCTTTAATGTCTTTACAAGCAACATTACAGAGGAGCTAGAAGGGAAGGTCTGCCTTTTTTGCAAATGACACCAAATTCTGCAATAGGGTGGACACTTCAGGGGGTGGTGGAAAGGATGAGCAGAGACCTGAGAAAACTTGAAGAGTGGTCAAGGGTATGGCAGCTGGGTGTCAATGTGAAAAAGTGTAAAATAATGTACTTTCAAGGGAAGAATACAAATTGGGGGGGGGGTGTACAGATGACCACCAAGCAGGAAAGAGACCTCAGGATGATCATATAGGATGTCCTAAAGGTGGCCAGGAAGTGAGACAAGGGAGTTGGAAGGGCAAGTGGGATGCTGGGGCGCATAGGGAGGGGTATCACCAGCAGAAAGAGGGAAGTGGTATTACCTCTGTATAGATGACTGGTAAGACCCTACATAGAGTACTGTGTCCAGTTCTGGAGCCCACATCTCAGAAAGGACATACAGTGGAAGTGGTCCAGATGAGGGCAATTAAATAGGTGCATGGCCTGCATCAGAAGCCCTATGAGGAGAGATTAATGGACCCAATTGCACACCCTGAAAGAAAGGGAGGTTATGACAGACCTTTCAATGCCTCATCCGGGGGGGGAAGGGGTAAACAAGGTACAAAAAGAAAATATTTTTCAGAAAAAAAGGTGCTCACAGACAAGGGGGCACAATAAGAAGCTGGAGGGCAATAGATTCAGGAGAGACGTGAGGAAGTACTTCTTCACAGAAAGAGTGGTGGATTCCTGGAACAGTCTTCCAGCGGAGGCAGTGGAGGCAAAAAAAGTGGCGGAGTGCAAGAATACATTGGGATAGGCAAAAGAGAATTTTAAGGTATGAGAAGGGGGGGTGAATGAGTGCAGATCAAGTAGTATCTGCAGTGATACTACAGGAGGGGAAAAATATACAGACTAGATGGGCCAAGCGGTCCTTATCTGCAGGCAAATTCTATGTTTCTGTGTTTCAAACAAGGAGCTGCAGCGGTGTCAGCTGTGAGGTCTTTGGTTCCCAGCGGAGGGAAGGCATTCGCTGCCTGGGACTTGCACATCCACTGCCAATCAAACAAGGAGCAGCACTGGTATCAGCTGTGAGGTGTTCAGTCCCAGGGGAGGGAAGGCATGGGCTGCCCAGTATTTGCACATCCCCTGCCAAATGAACCAGGAGAATTATTGATGTCAGCTGTGTACATCCCCTAGCAAACAAACAAGGAGCAACAGTGGCATCTGGAATGATTCACCTGTGACAACCGCAATTGTCAAGATGAGGGACGTAGGGCAGAATTGTGGAAAACAAACAGTAACTAAAAGTCAGGTTACTTACCATACAACAGGACATATGAGTGAGGTAAACTGTTATATGAAGTAGTGAACTTCAACAATGCCTATGGCACACTACAGTAGTTCTAGCTGGGCCCATACAGCCATTAGGATCCATGATGTCAAAAGTCAGCTTTGCCCTCTGAGACTGAAAGGCAGACGTTCAAAATTAGACATGCAGGTCAGTGCAAGAGTTCAGACACCCAACTCGCTGGATTCTAAACTGGATTTTTGAAGCCCATGTCCCTCACCAGTAGTGTACGTGCCCCCTGATGAAGCAGATGTGCACCTGCAAAACACGGCCTCATCAGTCTGGTCAGGCTGTTAATTTTGCTCTGATTTTTTTCATTACATTTTGTGTTGGATTTACACTGGATTGTGCCATTTTTACTCTTTTGTTTCGAGGCTGCACACCCCCTGCAACAGCATCCCACAAATGTGCAGACACATGCATCGGGACTGGTTTGGGGTTCCCCTGAGTTGAATGGAGCTGCATCTAGTTCAGAGTTATCCAGATTATCTTCACCCCATTCCTCTGAGAAAAATTCCCACTGGAAATACCGTATTTCCAAGTGTAACCCCCCTGCAAATGGGGGTTCCCAAAAGACTTCCAGGAGCTTGCTTGAATGCTCCAAGCCTGAATGGTGTTTGGCATTTAAGCCATTTATCAGTGAGTGTTTTTAGAACCTCTGGTACTGTCTCTTTAAGAGCTGTCTGCTTGCAGACATAATTAGTTTGTATGGGGGACTGTGTGTTTCTTTGATTGAGTACCACTCAAGCTGCTGCCAATTCACTTAATTTTTGCAGTCACTAGAGTGCAAAGGGAACCTATCTGAAAGATGTAACTGTTTGCCAGAAATTATTTAGAGTAATAATGAAATTACAGTTTGTCTAACCTGCTTTCTTTGCAGTCAGAACTGTGTCTGCTAGTTCCCCATTCTAGTTTTGAACTGCTGAACTGGACCAATCAGTGTGTGGGGTAAGCTAGCTCTAAAATGGTGCCTTAACGAACGAATCAGAACTTGGACTCATAATCTGAGCCAGCCACAAGAGGATTGTATGGGCAGTGACTCTGGGAGATGTAGTTTAGACTTGTGTGCCTTTTGGACCAAAGCAGCAGTCTATTGTGAGTGACAGCCAATCCAGTCAAGAACTGGGAGGAACTCAAAGGAAGTGCCCGTTTTGTCGGTTGGAGTTTCAGTTGAGCTTTGGCAGTGAAGAAGGAAGGAGCCCTGTGCTTTTTCAGTGTGCAGTTTTAGTCAAAACATGTAAGGCCCAGAGTTCCGTCTGCAGCTTATGTAACTGCTTGTTAGGACTGAACTGGCCCTGTGAAAAGAATCAAAGGATCTCTGAAGAGTAGAAACCAGGCTGACCCTGTAGAAGATTGACCCAATTGCTGAAAATTGCACTCGGTCTGTCAGAACTGAATCAGCTGTGTGTTCTCCCGGTATTGTGCAGTAATTGGCGATCGGGATACAGATGCAGCCTGCCTGGTATAGTGCTTTCTTTTATATGGATGTGTGAAGAGGTTTGTGTACCTCAAGTGAGCCCTGCTGACATTGAAGGACCCTATCTTATTTGGAGGTCGTGAGTACTAATTCAGGGTCGCTCCCTGTTGAATTGCCACATTAAATCCAAATGGAATTACTGTACTGCTGACTGTTTAATTCTCCTTTTCTCTGTGTGAAAGGGCCCCTACCAGCTGCCACGGTTTGGACTAGCCACTAGGGCTTGGGTACCCAGGGACAGTAACTGATAGGGATAGGCCTGTGCACAGAGCCATAGGTAGATTATTAGAGTGATAAGCTAATTAACCTGATTTCCCCCTGTCCTTGTTATATCCCCCTAAATAAATCAGAGCTGCTTGTTTCAGCAAAGTTATACTGCCTCGAGGTATTTGTCTATGTTAAGGTACTGTACTGTGATTGTTGCACTGTATCTCATTTCACAGGAGGTCCCAGTGCCGGAACCAGACCTGGGGTAAGTGTATACGTGAAGGTAATTCTGATATATTGTGTGGGCCACTAGTGGGAAGAAAGGGGGGTTGCAGTGTCCCAGAGGGCTGTGACCAAGTTAGTTTAACTATTGCAAACCCTGACCTCTGGGCGGAGGCACCCGCCATTGGATCCAGGCCCCTCAACCTGTTAGTGGCAAATCAGGCAGGGGTAGTAGCCCCCTGGGATAGCGCCATCTAGGGGTTACACAAGCAAGTATTTTTACAAGCTATGGCTCATGAAGCCCATGAAGCTATGCTTCTCTTCTAGCTGAAGTTTGTGCAGGAAGTTCAATGCAGGAAATAAACTGATCACATTGCAAACTGCACTCTTAAAATCAGTCAACAACCTCAGCATGACTCCATTCCTGCTGATCTGCCTAAAACTTCCTCCCTGACTGGTGGGAGAATCTCTCGAGTGAGCCGGCAACTCACCAGGTGACCCTGCTGTGCAGCTGATGCTGGCCCGCTCTGCAGCACAGAATGGCAGAGAGTTGCACTGACATGTACAACGGGAGATTTGTGGCATGGACACTGGGAAGTCATCTAAAAGTGCCTATAATGGCACTGATCTATCAAGGACCCTTCAGGACCAAAAAAATCTGTCCTTAATATTGTTCTTATTGTAAATCACTTACAGTATGTGATTTCCACAGATCAGTATACAGAGTCACTGTACTTCTTATCCTGTTACCATGGTCTTTGTGCAGCAACATTACGACTGGGCTGTTCCATTTGAGAGCTGCTAGAAGGGCAGGTTTTATTTAACTTTAGAAGCAAAGGAAATGAGAACTTATTATAAATCCCTCTAGCTAACTCAAGTGGTTTATAATAAGGTAAAAGGGCCTCTGCTGGGTGTCTCTTGTGATACAGTTTAAGAGACTCCTCTTGTGAGATCTTAGCAGGCAGGACCACTCAGCTTTGCTTGCAATTCCTCTCGCCCAAACCTCACATTCAGAGTCTCTTATAATATAAGAGGCACCCGGCAGAGGACCTATTAACGTATAATATGCGGGCTGCAAATTACTTAAGAAACTGCAGTCAGCACTACAAGAAATGTCCTTAATCTTGTGATGTCCTTATTATGCACTGCCCTTAAAACCTCTTGCAAAATACTTTCTCCCATGCTGGGCCTATGACAGAGCTCTTTCAAAGTACACGGCTGTGAGAGTTTTCTAAAATGTGCACTGCAGAAAAACCAAGGGTCTAAAAACAGATTAATTTTTTAAAAATAAGTGGTACTTTACTAGATATCTGAGCAGCTGACCCGTCTGGAATTTGTAATGCATAATTCTGAAACACTGCTCGGCTACATTTAATCTATTTTTGTGTTTGCTTGTGTGCAAGAAACACATTGCGTCAGCTTCCTCCAGTAGCGGGTTGTGGAGGCGCAGCAGTGTTGTGGCAAATGGCAGCAGTCTGTTTTGGGGCTGGTCTCTGTCATGCCAATAAAGGAGCATGCTGTCAATGACAGCAGTTAATGAGCGTGCGGGGGGCGTGGCTAGCAACCGACTAAACAGTACATCTTTCCACGGAGTTCCGCTAGCAGCAGCACATTACTCGATTAAAATTACTAAAATTTTAATCTTTCGACAGCACTTGCTCATCACTCGATCTCCTGTCTGTCCTACCGCTGGGGAAAAAGCAGTCTCTGTGATCCAGCTTACCGGAGGACAGAATGGGGAGACCGAAAGCAGCGCAGCAACAAGGCCATCCGTATGGCGCCGACAATGAACCCTCCAACATGGCGGTTCTCAAGGCCGTCAAGGACCTAGAATCCTTTGTTAAGGAGCTAGAAAGAAAAATGGATAGCTTTACAGTGAGGGTGACCACAGTGGAACTCAAACTTGACACTGTTGTTACCAAGTCCAAACAATCTAAATCCATGGCTGAGAAAGCCGTAATGGCAACTGCTGGTTTGGTGAATGAGAATGGCCTTCTTCAATAACACCTGGAAATTTCAGAGAACGGGGCAAGATCGGCGAACGTCAGGATACTAGGTGTACCAGAGGATCGAGAGGGCCAAAATCTATTAACTGTCATATCATCCCTGTTACAGACAACCCTCAAACTTAGTCTGGATGACTTGCTTCATTAGGCTTATAGGGTTACACCTCGTAGTAGGCCCCCCCAGACTATAATTCTTGTTACTGCGGGACCTACAATCAAGGAACAGATCCTGCAAGCGGATAAAAGGAAGGGGCTTATTCAACTCCCTGACGGTTCCAGGATCTATTATTTCCCCGATATCTCCTATGCTACCTGCCAATGCCGCAAATCATTTAATGCAGTCCGGGCAGAGTTTCATCATTTGGGGATTTCCTGTGTCCTGTTATACCCAGCTAAGCTGCATTTGAGCTATGCAGGTAAAATATATATGTTTAATGATCCGAATGAAGCAGGGAAGAGACTCATGAAAATTAAATCGGACTCTGAGAGTCGGAAGGACAGCAATGCGTCTGAGGCTGAGGGGGACTGAACTGAACTTTCAATAATGATTTAAAACCCTTAGTGCTGGAAAGATGAATGTTTTGGAGCTTTTGCAAATATGACTGTAGTTTAATTTGAATATTGCAATTTTGTCTAGGGTTCTAAATAGCTCCAATCTTTGCTTCGCTGCCTGCATGGGGCGTACTCCAGCTATGGGACGTCTTCTAAAATTGTCCTGGAACACTTTCCATTTTAACATGGACTTTTCAATGGTCTTTTGACCAATTTCAAAAGGGATTCACTCAGGGACTTATCGAGGACATTTTTATTTGTTACAGGTCCATGGTCTTGGCGCAATATGCCAATTATAAATAAACTCTTGGGAATTATATGTATATTTACATTGTCTGATATATGATAAACCCCCACCATGGTGAAACAGGGGGAGATATGAAAATAATCCTTTGTAAAATCATTTGATGTAAGATGTCTATGTCATGGAACCTAGCGAATATATACTGAATGTGTAACGTACGTACTCAATAAATAAAAAAGTATAAAATGAGCAGTTAATGAGCGTGCCACTGTGCTCAAAGAAATTGACTGCTGCAATCAGGAAGCGCCTCGTCACTGAACAATAAGCTGTGTTTGTGGGGCAGTCCCTGACTGCAGCAGCCAATTACAACTGCATTGTCTGGTGTCCCCTTTCAATAAACATGGCGACGGTTTCTCCGTCAGCCTCTCACAGTACCCATGAAGCAGACGGACAACCGCCACCCGCCTCTCCCAGTCCCCGTTAAAGCGGACAGGGGTGCCCATTCCCCCTGTCGGCATGCCCCCTCCCCAGTTTATTTGCCGCTGGGGTAGCCCAATACCCGTCAGCATGATGCGCCCCCCCCCATTTGTTGTGTGCTGAGGGAGTGCCCAATCCTCCTCGGCTCATGCACACTCCTCCAAGCACACTGTATGGCCGACGGGTGCCCAATCCTGCCTCCAGTCCCCCCAAACAAACACCCAGGTAGCACGCTGAGAGTCCACCCCAGCGTGCTCATGTGCTCCCCCAGCACACTGTATGGCCGATGGGGGGCCCAACCCCTGCCGTGGCTCCACTCCCCCCAACAAACATCCAGGTGGCACACTGGGAGCCCACCCCAGCATGCCAAAAGTCCTGTGGTGTCTTTTTTTTTTTTTGAATTCCTGTAAAAAAAAACAAACAAAGAAAATGGTCCCTCATTGAGTCTCTTGCCCTGTCTCCCAACCTGTAGCCACTTCTGCGCACCCCACCTCCCCCCACCCCAAACTTACCTCCAGAGCCCAGCACGATGATCTTCAGTGGACTGGGAACACGTCTGCACTCTTCAAAGCCAACCGCGAACTGAAGAAATGCAGGTAAACTGTATAATGGCATAAATGTTTTTTTTTCCAACTTATGTGGATATCTCAGCCATTTTTTTGACTTTTGGCACCAAATTTTCAACATGGGGTTCTTGAGACCCCTCCTCATGAATTCAGTCACTGTCATGGCGTTATTCGGTCCCAAAAGGTGATTTTACGGTCACTGCACGGAATCATCTTTCGGGACCAATTAACCAAACGACAATGTCACTGTTCATGAGGTGGGCTCTCAAAATGCCTATGTTGCAAATTTGGTGATAAAATTCCAAAACATGACTGTGTTACGAGTGTGCGTTGCGCAGTTTCCACACACAGTCATAAATTTGTGAATTTGTAATGTTTTCACTCCATATTTTCAACATTGGTATTTTTTCACACCTTCTTTTGAACAGTACAGCTGTCATTTTTCACATCCTGGCCAAAATGTGTTTTTGCACTTCCGGCGCAGAATAAGCTGTCGCTGTGGGAAATCAGTGTTCGGACAGATTAAGAAAATCACAGTGACACTGTTCATGAGCAGGGTCCTAAAATGCCTATGTTGAAAATTTTGTGACAAAAGTCCATAAATGACTGTGTTACGGGCGGCATTATGCAGCTTCCACGCACTCTCGTGAATTTCAATGAATTTGTAAATATTTTCACTCCAGATTTTCAACATTGGTATTTTTCCACACCTCCTTAGTGAGCAGTACAGCTGCCATTTTTCACATCCTGGCTGAAATGTGTTTTCGACTTCCAGCTTAGAATAGCGTGGTCGCTGTGGGAAATCAGTGTTTGGGACAGATTAAGAAAATCACAGTGACACTGTTCATGAGCAGAGGTCCTAAAATGCCTATGTTGAAAATGTGGTGACAAAAGTCCATAAAATGACTATGTTACAAGCGTGCATTGCGCAGTTTCCACGCACACTTGCAACTTTAAAAATGTTTAATATTTCCACTCAAAATTTTCAACATTGCCCATTTTGCACACCTCTTTATGAACACTGCAGCTGTCATTTTTCTCATCTTGCCCGAAATGTGTGTTTGCACATCTGGCGTACAATGGTGCTGTCTCTGTGGGAAAGCAATGTTCAAGAGACATTAAGAATATCATATGACAGTGTTCATGAGCAGAGGTCACAAAACGCATATGTTGAAAATTTGGTGAAATAATTCCACTAAATGACTGCATTACAAGCATGCGTTGTGCAGTTTCCACATATGCTCGGAAGTTCGAGCATTTTTAATATTTTCACTCCAGATTTTCAACATTGCCATCTCTTCACACCTTCCTATGAATGATACAGCTGTTATTCTTCACAGCCTGCCCAATCTGTGTTTTCGCACATCTGGCACAGAATGGCACAGTCGCTGTTGGAAATCTAAGTTTGGGACACACTAACAAAATCACAGTGCCACTGTTCATGAGCAGAGGTCCAAAATGCTTTCATGACGTGGGGGTCACAAAAAGGCCATGCTGAAAATCTGTAGTGCAAATACCAACAAACGCCCAGGGTGTTAGGGTTTCTAACCATAATGTCCCACCCTGTGCAGACTGACAGGCATCAAGGGTGTGCCTTTGGATTGCCGGCTGTAATGCATACGCCATTCCACCCTCACCCTGAAGCCAGTGATAGGCATCGAGGTGTGCCTTGGACTCTTCAGCCCCAGACTTCACCCCATTCTCCTAAACCGCACCCATTTCAGCATATGTCCTTATGAAATGGGATGACTGTGAAGCTGAACACCCCAAGGCACACCTCAACACTTGTCGGTGTCTACAGAATAGGGTGGGGTGAAATGCCGTGAGCATTATGGGCGACGACCCAAAGGCACACCCCAATATCTGTCCATCTCTGCAGGGTGGAGGTGGGGTTGGCGTGAGTTCAATACTTCACTGCCATTCTTATTCTGCATCTGTCTAAAACGCCTGCACGTCCAATGCTAATATCAGCAAGCAAACATTCAGCATTGACAAATGCTTATTTTGTAGTTCTGTTCTCTCTATTCCCTGTTCTTGAGTATATTTGCATAAAAATAGGATCTTCATTCCTTACAGTTCAACTGATCCTACTGCAAATTCACCACTTGGAGTCATAATCCTCTGCTTGTTATTTCACAATCTATTATTAAAGGCAGTGTGGTCTAGCGGTACGGAAACCAGGAGACCACAGGTTCAGAATGCGCTACATCCAAATACTCACGGTACTGACCACAAGCAAGTCAAGTAACCTCTCAGTGTGCCAGTCCACCCAGCTGTGGAAATGAACTGAAGCAGGAGCCAACTGGGAACAAGGTGTGATATGTCAGCTGGTATATACTAGGTAAATATGATACAAAAATAGTAATGGATGTTACCATGACCTCAGCTGGAGAAAAAAGCAGCAGGGACATAAGTACTCTGAGGTAGGGCCACTGATTTTCCATTTTATAAAAATGGGCAATTATGTGTAATAAACTCTTAAAATCTGTTTTCTATCATTTTGTTCAACAACAAAAATGAGTGCAAATCGGCATATATTGCATTAAAAAGTGGTACAAAATAGGGGGTTTACACACATTTTACACCAGGTGTGGTTGTAAATGTGGTGCAAACAGGTTTCTTATATGAAACATTGACTCTCATGTGGGGTTTGCAAATGGCAAGTTCTGTTTTTAACCCAGTTTTCAAGGAACAAGATGTAAACATCTCATAATCTCATGGAAAGTTGATAAGGATCAACACTGTTTCACCCTAGAGAGATTGTGCATTACAAACCTCCTCAGTTGTTATGAAAAAGGATTGGACAACCTTGACAAACGAAAACCTGATGATTGCATATTTTGGAATTTTTCTAACACCTCTGATACAGTACCACACTGGACTATCTTAGAAAAATTAACTAACAAGGGTATTAAATAATTATACCATAAACTGAATTAACTCCTTGCTCAGAAATAGAACCCAAAGAGTAAGAACAAATGGTCACCTCCCTAACCTCAGACAGGTTACTAGTGGGGTCCCACAGGTGTCAGTTCTTGGCCCTATACTATTTCAGATTTTTATATCTGACGTGTGTAAACATCGAACATTGGGCTAGCAAATATGCAGACGACACAAAATTAGGGGGAACAGTATGCAGCACTACAGAGGTGGAATCTATACAATCTAATTTAGACCTAATCCCAAGATGGGCATATACATTTTTTTTGGGGGGAGGGGATGGTTTAATCCTGATAAGTGTTCTATAATTCATTTAGGAAACCAGTCCATCCTACATGTATACACTTTATGTAACAAAGTACTTATGACTGTCGACAAAGAAAAGGACTTGGTGGTGCTTACTGAGAGTAAATTTGAGCATGATGGCCAGTGTGTATCTGCCATAGCTAAGGCCAACAGGGTGCTGTGGACGATAAAGAAAAATTTTAATAGTCGGAATGTGAAGGTAACTATGCCTTTCTAAAGGGCATCCATATTGGACTATGGCAGTCATTTGTGGTGCCTGTATAAATTAAGGGATACTGACTGGGTTGCGAGAGTGCAGCACAGGGCCACCAATATGGTTTACACATTAAAAAATTATAACTACAAAAATCATCTACATCAGTTAAACCTTATGTTATCCGAAACAAGACAAAAGAGATATCTTATTTTTGTATTACATCTGTCACAATCATCCTAATGGTGACGTGGTTTTTCTTGCCCACAGTCTCCCATCGGCCCCTTCCCGGTGCCGGAAGGGGGTCACACTCGGCACACTGACAACATCCTGTAGGGGAGCTATCACTCCAGCCCTCCCCACAGGTGTTACTGTAGTGCTGCAATTAGACACCATCCCTTCCTGGGTGTGGCAGCACCTCCAAGCCTCCCCTGGGCAGCCTGGCTAGCTCCACAGCCTTGTAGTGATGGAATCCAACACCATCCCTCCCAGGGTGTGGCAGCACCTCCAAGCCTCCCCTGGGTAGCCTGGCTAGCTCCTCAGCATTGTAGAGATGGAATCAAACACCATTCCTCCCTGGTCGCGGCAGCACCTCCAAGCCTCCCCTGGGTCGCCTGGATAGCTCCTCAGCCTTGTGGTGATGGAATCCACCATCCCTCCCTGGGTGTGACAACACCTCCAAGCCTCCCTTGGGCCACCTGGCTAGCTCCTCAGCATTGAAGTGATGGAATCCACCATCCCTTCCTGAGTGTGACAGCAACTCCAAGCCTCCCCTGGGCCACCAGGCTAGCTCATCAGCCTTGTAGTGATGGAATCCAACACCATCCCTCCCTGGGTATGACAGCAACTCCAAGCCTCCCCTGGGCTGCCAGGCTAGCTCCTCAGCCTTGTAGTGATGGAATCCAACACCATCCATCACTGGGTGTGACAGCATCTCCAAGCCTCCCCTGGGCAGCCTGGCTACCTCCTCAGCCTTGTAGTGATGGAATCCATCAACATTCCTCCCTGGGTGTGACAGCATCTCCAAGCCTCCCCTGGGCAGCCTGGCTACCTCCTCAGCCTTGTAGTGATGGAATCCATCAACATTCCTCCCTGGGTGTGAAAGCATCTCCAAGCCTCCCCTGGGCAGCCTGGCTAGCTTCTCAGCCTTGTAGTGATGGAATCCACCACCATCCCTCCCTGGATGTGGCAACACCTCCAAGCATACTCTGGGCAGCCTGGCTTGCTCCTCAGCCTTGTAGTGATGGAATCCAACACCATCCCTCCCTGGGTATGACTGCACTTCCAAGCCTCCCCTGGGTAGCCTGACTAGCTACTCAGCCTTGTAGTGACGGAATCCAACACCAACTCTCCCTGGATGTGACAGCATCTCCAAGCCTTCCCTGGGCCACCCTGGCTAGCTCCTCAGCCTTGTAGTGATGGAATCCAACACCATCCCTCCCTAGGTGTGGTAGCACCTCCAAGCCTCCCCTGGGCAACCTGGCTAGCTCCTCAGCATTGTAGTGCTGGAATCTAACACCATCCCTCCCTGGGTGTGGCAGCACTTCCAAGCTTCCCCTGGGCAGCCTGGCTAGCTCCTCAGCCTTGTAGTGACAGAATCCATCAACATTCCTCCCTGGGTATGACAGCATCTCCAAGCCTCCCCAGGACAGCCTGGCTAGCTCCTCAGCCTTGTAGTGATGAAATTCAACACCATCCCTCCCTGAGTGTGACAGCATCTCCAAGCCTCCCCTGAGTAGCCTGGCTAGCTCCTCAGCCTTGTAGTTTTATTTTTATTTTAAAGTTATATTTATTGATTTTTAAAAATGCAATCAATGCAAGCATTTCCTGTAGGACGTTGCATAATAAGAGTAATTTCCACAGTATAACAGTACAGCAGCTTTGCAATCCTACAATGGTTACATCACCGGGGGGTTTCTAGTGAAACTTTATACAACATTTTAAAATAAAAGAATCCAAGGCTATTGCAGCCATGAGAGGTGATAAAACATGATAATTACCAACATCCCACCATATCACCCGTTTGATAGGCTAACCATCCCCCATTACCTAACACAGAAAACATTACTTAAAATCAGAGCAAGTCTGCAGCTTCGCAAATTCTAGTAATAATCTAGATTCATTCAAACTGAAGCAGATATTTTGCTTCCCCACTACTTTACCTAAATGTATTTGAACTTTAATAAATAGTAGGTCTGACTTAAAAAACATCAATTAAGCCATTAATAACTAGGCTTAGGCCTAAATATATGGGAGTATATCAATCCCTCTCAGAGGCCATAACTCTGGCCCAAGAGAAGGCAAAATAGAGTAGTAAAATTAAACTGCATCATCTGGGGCACATGCATCCCAACCCTCTTCTCCAGTGAACCCTCCGTTGGGACTTTACATTTTCTATAACATTTAAACCAAAGACAAAATGCTAAAATGTCCCAATAAAGAATAGTCCCTGTAGAAGGAGGGAAACAATTAGTCCAAGAAAGTCTCTGCTTTTCCTTTCCACACTCCCCTTCAATCCATGGCCTTCAAGAGTTTGAGTCGTGTGTCCTTACCTCAAGGGTGGTCCTCAGCTTCTAAATCCAAGTCAGAGTCTAAACCTGCATTGTCCCATTCAATCTTCCCCAGCATTTTCCCCACTTCTGCTGGGTCAGAAAAGTGGTATGTTTTATTCCTGTAGACTATTTTGAGGGTAGACTGCATTAGGAGCACATGCTGGACTCTAAGCTGGCGCAATCTGGAGCGCACGCCATCAAAACCCTTTCGGCGCTGCCTTGGGGCAAAACTTAGATCCGGGAAGATGTGAACTGGAGTGTCCTGCCAGCTAATTGGGGCATATTTCTTTGCCTCTTACAGGATAGCGTCACTTTCCCTGATGGAGCTCATGATTGCCAAAATTGTATGGGCTGGAGGACTGGTTGTTGCGGCATAGATTCGGCCTCCCTGAGTTGTGATCCAATAAGCCCACAGAAGCATTGATTGAAAAGAGAACGGTAGATAGTCCTGCAGCCACTGAGATAAAAAGCCAAAGATATCTTCCCCTTCTGCTGCCTCCGGTAAGCCCAAGATACGAATATGGGACGCCCGCGCCCCATTCTCCAAAATTTCCAGTCGTTGTCGCAGCATCGTGTTTTCTTTAGCGAATCCCGCCAACACCACTGTAGCCTTGTCTGACGACCTGGAAGCCTCCTTGGCTTCATCTCTACCAGCTGTAGCTTCATCTCTACCACCGGCATTTTTGTGGTAAAATTATCCATTTTCTTATCCAGAGCTTGGATGGCCTTCAACAATGCAGCGTTAGTCGGTTGATTCGCATTTAATGATGAAAGGTCTCCATCTTTGCTCGGGCAGGTCTCTCTCTGTTTGGAGCCTTTGCCCCCCATAGCGGTTTTTGAATGGCCCATTCCTACTAAAACTGAATGTTTTTAGTATGTAGAGGTTCAGTAGAATGGATACTCGCTGAATCTTGTACTTTTAGAGGGAGTTTCAACCACAATTTGCCATAACTTTAGGACTTCTTTAGCTGAGCTGCAAAAACCTGCTGCACACTGCTCGGCTGCTAGCCACGCCCCAGCCTTGTAGTGATGGACTTAGACACCATCCCTCCCTGGGTGTGGCAGCACCTCCAAGCCTCCCCTGGGCCACCTGGCTAGTTCCTCAGCCTTGTAGTGATGGAATCCAACACCATCCCTCCCTGAGTCTGGCAGCATCTCCAAGCCTCCCCTGGGCAGCCTGGATAGCTCCTCAGCCTTGTAGTGATGGAATCCACCATCCCTTCCTGACTGTGACAGCACCTCCAAGCCTCCCCTGAGTCGCCTGGATAGCTCCTCAGCCTTGTAGTGATGGAATCCACCATCCCTTCCTGACTGTGACAGCACCTCCAAGCCTCCCCTGAGTCACCTGGATAGCTCCTCAGCCTTGTAGTGATGGAATCCACCATCCCTTCCTGGGAGTGACAGCGCCTCCAAGCCTCCCCTGGGCCACCTGGCTAGCTTATCAGCGTTGAAGTGATGGAATCCACCATTCCTTCCTGGGTGTGACAGCACCTCCAAGCCTCCCCTGGGCCACCTGGCAAGTTCCTCAGCCTTATAATGCTGGAATCCAACACCATCCTTTCCTGGGTGTGACAGCACCTCTAAGCCTCCCCTGAGCTGCCAGGCTTCTCAGCCTTGTAGTGATGGAATCCAACACCATCCGTCACTGGGTGTGACAGCATCTCCAAGCCTCCCCATGGCAGCTTGGCTAGCTCCACAGCCTTGTAGTGATGGAATCCAACACCATCCCTCCCTGGGTGTGACAGCACCTCCAAGCCTCCCTTGGGCAGCCTGACTAGCTCCTCAGCCTTGCAGTGATGGAATCAAACACATTCCCTCCTTGGGTGTGACAGCACCTCCAAGCCTCCCTTGGGCAGCCTGGCTAGCTCCTCAGCCTTGTAGTGAGGGAATCCAACACCATCCCTTCCTCAATCTGAAATAAAACAAATTCTCCCCATCTCTTTTACAAAGTGCTGTGGGAGCTTTAACCTCCACTAATGCAGCCACCAGAGACAGGGAGAAGGGACCTTAGCCTAGTGTGTCAACTGGAAAATGGAACCTCCATAACTGCAGTACCAGTACCAGGTGTTCACCAGGTTGCCTGATGTAGGAAATGAATCAACAATCAAGCAATCTTTCCAGCACAGATGTGTGTATGCTACCAACTGTGCCACTGACACTTTCAGGTCAGCCATGGGTCTAAAGAAACATGCTGGAGAATAAACAGCAAGTCCTGAAGACTGCAGTGCGATAAGTTAATCTTGAAGGGACATGTGGAGAGTAAGCAAGGTTTGGATGAAGGCTGTCAACGCAACTTCTCTTGCTACTGTAGTGCTTAGTGTTATTCACCCTCACGACTCATTTACTTTAAAATGACAAATTCTTCACACCACCAATGACCCAGGTTCAAAAATGAGCCCAGAATGTCAAGGGCCAGATGAGAGGAGGAAGAGGAGGACTGACCATCCAAAAAGAAGGCTCTCCTCCCTCCAGGGAGGGTGGCAGGCTGGTTCCACTACAATACTGCCACCTGGCACACAGGTGGCAGTGTAGTCAGGGCGGAAGGGGGGTACTGGCTGGTGCCATGAGCAATGTATCTGCCTGTGCATGCTCACACTGCCCCCTTGTTGCCAGTACTGAAGGGGAGAAAAGTGAAAGAATATACCCTGCAGCAAGCAGGATGATGCCACTACCTCACATTCTGTCAGATCTACTAACCGGTCTTTGCCCCACGATTGACGGATCGGGGGGGTGATCAATAGTGTAGTTAGGAAAATAACATTTGTAAGCTAGAACCCTTTGGTGCCTCTTTGGCCTCCCTCCCATTATAGACATGCCCATATTTGTTACCCAGACCCCTTGAACACGGCGACTGTGTAGAATGTCAGACCACTGTTATTAGCATAGTGCAAAGTTACAGAGAATACAGCATTATTTTGTTGCATGCTTGCTGCACTATACTGTGGCTGCACTAGGCTATTTTTGTCGCATGTTTGCTGTTGATTTAGGTTTTGTCAGTTTATTTGAGTTGGGGGGCTCTACCCCCTCCCACACCCACCTTGTTTTGTTAAAACAGGGGTGTTGGGATTGAAGCCCCCAACTCAAATAAAGTAATCAAAAATAACTGACAGTTCGACGTGGCATAGAGTGTTCCCTAAGTGAGGTTTTGTCAGTTTATTTCAAGTTTATTATTACAGGAATTGCTCCACTGAGCAAGCTCATTCACAAGGAGGTCCTGGAGATTTCAAACAATACAATGACGTACATGATCTTATACAAAACAGATTTGGATAGCATGAGTAAACAGCAATGGCAATGATAAGGTACAACTTGGATTGTTGCAAATAACTGATACATTACATACAAAAAAAACAGGTTACTCACCTGTAGCAGGAGTTCTAGGAATGGTATATGTTGTTCATCCACACTGTCTGGCAGGTTCCTTGCCGCTTTAAATCTTGCCGGAAGGTCTTCAAGCTGGCTCCTCCCACCCACCCGGGTGGTAAAACTCTCGGCTCCGCCCCATGACGCCAGATCTAGCCCGCTGGAAGCCAGGTTGTGCGTCGAAGCCGGGGAGGTTGTGTGGGTCGTGTGGATGAACAACATATACCATTCCTAGAACTCCTGTTACAGGTCAGTAACCAGTATTTCTAGGGACATGGATAGGTTGTTCAACCACACTGTCTGGCAGACTCCTAGCAGTTCTCTGGGAGGAGGGAGGCAAGGCGCACACCCCCTACTTAGGGAATAATGACTGGAGAACCGAGGCCCCAAAACCAGCATCCCGGCGTGACTCAAGGTCGATGTGGTAGTGGGTGATGAAGGTGTGTGCTGACTTCCAGGTAGCAGCCCTGCAGATTTCCTGGATAGGGACATCCCTGGAAGCAGCCACCGATGCAGCGGTATGGCGGGTAGAATGAGCTCTTATCCCTCTGGGAGGCTCCATGCCTGCCAACCTATAGCAGAGATCTATGCAGGAGGTGACCCACCTGCCTATCGTCTGCTTGGCTGCAGGTCTGCCAGGTGCAGCTTCAGCGTAGGTGACAAACAGCTGGCGAACCTCTCCCCGAACTTCAGCCGTCCACTCCTTATAATAAGCAACCGCTCTTCTAGGGTCCAAAGTATGGAGCCTATATTCGGCCTCCGAGGTGTGATTGGGGTAGAACACTGGCAGAGTCAACACCTGGTTAAGGTGAAACTCCAACACCACCTTCGGAAGGAATTTCGGGTGTGGGCGCAGGACAACCTTGTCCCTGTGGAAGACCAGATAAGGAGACTCGATGGAAAGTGCCTGGAGCTCTCCCATCCTTCTGGCTGACATGATAGCCACCAAGAAGGCGATCTTCCACGACAAGTGAGAGATGTCACACCTGTGCATCGGTTCAAATGGCTTGCCCATGAGCTTAGCCAATACCAGCAGTAGATCCCATGGAAGTGGAGGTTCTCGCACCAAAGGGGATATGTGATCAAGGCCTTTGAAAAAGCACCCGACCACCTTCTCCTACGCCACCGACTGCTTCCCGGCCCGTGCCCGGAAAGCCGAGATGGCTGCCAGGTGCACCTTAAGGGTCGTCGACCGAAGCCCTTGCTGAGAAAGGGACCACAGGTAGTCCAGAATGCTTGCCAAGGAACAGGAGGAAGGGTCCAGCCCCTTGCCCTGACACCAAATAGAGAACCTCTTCCATTTAAAGGCATAGCATTTCTGGTCGACTCCTTACGGGATGCCTCAACAACGTTGAGGACCTCATCGGAAAGAACCAAGGCCTGGAACTCTAGCCGCTCAGGAACCAGGCTGTCAGGTGCAGGGATTGAAGGTCCGGATGGAATACCTTCCCCTGGTTGACTGAGATCAGGTCCGGGTGGGCTGGAAGCTGCCTCGGGAGCCTGGAGCTGAGGCTGAGGAGATCTGGGTACCAGAACTGGCGGGTCAGTCTGGGGCTACCAGAATCACCTGCGCCTTGTCCCTCCTCGCCTTGAGAAGCACCTTGTGGATCAAGGGAAATGGGGGAAAGGCGTAGAAGAGGCCCGGGGTCACGGCCTCGAGAAGGCATCTCCCTGCAGCGAGCCCTGCTGAGGGGGGGTGGGCATGAAACAGCCTCAGCTTCGCATTCTCTCTGGAGGCAAACAGGTCCACCTGAGGCGTGCCCCAGTGGGAGAACAGATCTTGTACTACCTCCGGCAGGAGAGACCACTCGTGAGACGCAGCCCATATCTGGCTTAGGGCATCGGCCAGGGTGTTGGAGGCTCCTGCCACATGAATGGCGAGGAGATCTGCCTCCAGGCTGCGCACGAGAGACCAAATGCAGAGAGCTTCCCTGCACAGAGGCATGGAGTGCATCCCGCCCTGGCGGTTTAGGTAGTACATAGTCGTGGTATTGTCCGTCTGGACTGAACCACTTGACTCGTGAGAAACGGAGCAAAGGCGGTGAGGGCTAGACGAACCGCTCAAAGCTCCAGCAGGTTGATATGGCATTGGGACTCCCGGGAACCAGAGACCGTGGCGCTCTGTGCTCCCCACATGGGCACCCCAACCCATCAGAGAGGCATCGGTCGATAGAGAGACTGTCGGCTCGGGCGACAAACGGGATGCCCTCCTGCAGATGTGCTGAACGGTCCACCACTGGAGAGCGCTCCACATCCCCTGGGTCACTGTCACTAGCTGATCCAGTGGATCGGAGTGCTGTGACCATTGGCTGGCCAGTCCCCATTGAAGGGGATACATGTACCAGCGGGCCCAATGGACCACGCAGGGCAAAGGAGGAAAGAACCTCGGCCCTGTCCGCCAGGAGCCGTGCTCTGGCTCACAGAGAGTCGAGATCTGCCCCGATGAATTGTATCACCTGCTTTGGCATGAGTTCCAACTTGGCCTCATTGATGAGGAGGCCAACCTGACAGCAAACCCAGAGGGCCAGATCTCTGGACCGCTCCACCTCCGCTCTGGAGGGGGCTGCAATCAGCCAGTCGTCCAGGTAGGGGTACACCCGGACCCTTCGGCGCCGCAGGAATGCTGTCACCACTGCTATGCATTTGGTGAAGACCCTAGGAGCTAGGGAAAGGCCGAAGGGCATGGCCCGGAACTCGTAAAGGGATCCCTCCGCTCTGAAGCGGAGGAATCTCTGGTGGGACGGATGGATTGGGACGTGAAAGAACGCGTCCTGAAGGTCCAGAGAACAGAACCACATGCCTCATTCCAAGGATGGGATTATCTGAGCCAGAGTGACCATCCTGAAGGTCCGAGACCGCAGGAACCCGTTCAGGTCGTGCAGGTCGAGAATGGGGCGCCAGTCCCCCATCCGTTTTGGGACCAGGAAGTACCTGGACATAAACCCCAGGTCTGAAGGAGGACCTGCCACCTTCCTGATCACCTCTTTTTTGAGAAGCAGGGCAATATTGGCTCGATGAGCCGACAAAGAGGCTGCGGACCCCGTAGCCCCCCGAGGGGCGACAGCTCGGATGGGCGGGGCCTGCTCGAACTCTAGGGGCAGACCCTTTCCTACCATCTCCAAAACCCAACGGTCCGTGGTGATAACGGACCAAGCGGAAAGGAAGTGGCGGAGCCGTCCCTCCACGGGGGGATCCCAGGAGGGAGTGACGAGGCTGGGGGTGACACCCCTCAACCTGTCACTGGGCAGGCTTAGAGGAGGAACCGGCCGAGGGACGTCCTGGGCCTTTAGCTCCCTGCTTCCTGTTGGAGGAAGCCGCGGGCTTGGGTTTGGGATGCCAAGCGCGAGCCTGCTGACCCTGGTGCTGGTGCTGTTGGGCTGGACGTGCTGCAGGCACGGAAGGACGAAAGGACTTCTGCTGCTGCTATCGGCGGCCTTTGTCCTTCTGGGCGGAGGTGACTGAGTCCCGAGTGGCAATGGACTTTTCGATCCGCTGGAGGTGACCTTCCACTCCAGGGCCGAAGAGGTCGGTCCCCAAGAAGGGGACATTCGCCAGTTTGTGCTGGGTATCCGCCGTGAAGGTGGATATCCTCAGCCATGCTCTGCGGCGCATGGCCACTGCGGCCACAACCGATCTGGCACAGGGGTCTCCGATGTCCAGAGCCATTTGGAGCTGCTGCTTAGCCACTGCCCTACCCTGATCCCGTACCTGCCGGACCGTGGTCGGCCGGGAGATGAGGGATCACCTCATCCAGGGAGTCCATGAGGGCGTGGGAGAAGTGTGCCATCAGCACGGCCGAGCTGGCCTGGCAGAGGCCAAGGGAGGACGCAGTGTACACCTCGCACCCGGCATAGTCCAGCTTTTTGGACTCCTTGTCGGGGGGCTTATCCACATCCCTAGCATTCCTGGAATGCCGGAAAACGCTGTCGATGACCAACCCCTTGGCAGAGGGGTGTTCCAAAAACCCGGGCAAACAGCCGGTAGGGACCACATACTTTCTGGCCATCCTGGTCAAAGGCGCAGGACAGGAAGCAGGCCGCTGCCAGAGCTCCAAGGCTGGGCCAACAATGGCTTCAGCCACCGGAAAGGCCTCCGTGGGTGAATCCCCTCGGTCCAGTATCTCCATCGGGGATACTTGGCCCGCTTGGATATGGGCTCGAGTTGCATCCCGGTGGACTCTGAGATGAGCCGAAGCAAACCCACAAAGGATGATGGTCTTTTGTTCATCGACTGGCCCCCAGAGGACTTCAGGTCGATGGGCCTGGAGAACAGGGAGGAGTCATCGTCGGACTCGGAGGAGTTCGCGAAGAGCTGCCTGGGGCCTGAGCCACCCTCCACCTGCCGAGGATAGTCAGGAGTGAGGGTGACCGACAACCTGTGGGGCAGGCCCTGACCCGACCGAGAGTCCTTGGTCGGGGCCCCCGATTTCGGTTGTGGAGGCGGAGGTTCCACCACAATCGGTGGGGCAGCTGGTTTCGGCCGAACAACCAGCCCAGGCTTGGGCACCTCGGCTACAGCGAGGGGTTGTTTCGGCCGCCCGGGTGACAGCCACTTGATGGCCGGGGAAGGTGACGGTGTCAGCTTTTTCCTAGACAGAAGTAACTGCTGCCACATCAGGTCCTCGTAGCGTCGATGCAACTTGCGCCGAAGCCTCTCCTCTTCCGAGGAGGAAGACGAGGACGAGCGGTGGCGCCGCTTATCTTGGTGCCGAGACCGAGACTGCCAATGTCGGCAGGATCGGCTGGACCGAGACGATGTCCGAGACCGAGATCCACGGCATTTCCGAGGACGGGTCTGGGAACACCTGCTCTTTCCTCGGCTCGGAAGCCTTAACCAGGGACTGCGGCACCGGAGGCGCAGGCAAGTCCTCGGTCTCCACCAGGGGGACCGGTGAAGAAGGGTTGTCAGCTTCAAGTGCCGACAGTTCGTCTCGACGTGGTCGAGAAAAATCTCGACCGCGTGGACGGGTGTGTCTCAGCCGCTGGCCTGACGGGACGCCTGCGGAAGCCAGCAACCTTAGCCGCAACCTCGACCGAGTCGAGAGTTGACTGTCCAGGGAAGGGGACCTCTCCCGCTCCCACGAACGCCGATGATGGGACTTACCCTTAGAGTCCTTCTTTTTGGACCGAGAGGAATGTCCCGATGGCCCCTCTCCCTTCGAGGAAAGGGACTGGCAAAGCTCCATGAAAGAAGCTGAATAAGAGGTACCCAGAGAGAGCGGGATAAATGCCGCGACCGAGGGAGAGGATGATGCGGCCTGTGTTGCCTCCTCCTCGAGGGCGATCATCTTCTCGAGTTGCTCAGCCGAGCCAGCCGCCGCGGTAACCGCCCAACGGGCCTCCTTCGACTTAACCGACAGGTAGCGCTTCTTGGGGTGCCCAAGCTGTAACCGGGCAGCGCGGTCTTCCAGGACGCTGATGTAAAATGAACGGGCATAACTCGGTACCTGGGCGGGCGTGCGGTTCTAGACCGAGGCAGTAGACGACGTGGAGTGCGGGTCCATCCTGGACATCTTCTGCCCACAAGGCACCGCCAAAATCCTGGAGTCGATTGGTCCATCGTGAGCCGCAGGGAGAAACTTGACCAAGTCTTGAGAATTTTAAAATAAGTTTCGGGCGAACCGAAGAATTAGGATCCAGTCTACACACAGAGCGTTAAGGAGGGAACCTGAGCTTCCAAGTGGTAAGGAAGATCTGGCATCATGGGGCGGAGCCGAGAGTTTTACCACCCGGGTGGGTGGGAGGAGCCAGCTTGAAGACCTTCCGGCAAGATTTAAAGCAGCAAGGAACCTGCCAGACAGTGTGGATGAACAACATATCCATGTCCCTAGAAACTAACTGCACTAATGTGCACGTAGATGATACACACAGAGTGAGACAAGTCTTCACTGGGGCAGAAGGAAAAGGAAAAAAAGAAAAAAGTTAAAACATGGGGCTGTAGATGACATCGCAGAAGAGGGTGGTAGGTTCAGAAGGACAGGAATATTGTGCACTGAGATGGGGTACAGGAGGGGGGGTCTAGGGAGGGAGGTGACTGGGGTAGGAAAGGAGGGGTAGGGAGACAGGGAGGTGGAGGAAGAGAAGAAGTGCTAGGAGGCAGAATGGGTAAAGGGGGGTTGGGGTAAGAATATTGGGTGGGTGGGGCAGATGGGTGAGTGGTTAGGCTGGGTGGATGGTGGGGAGACATGGATAGGGTGACAAGCAGAAGGGATGGTGAGGATTCATATATTAGCTTAGCGTGAAGAGCAGCGGCAGACCACTTCAAATGCTTTCTTGGCTAGGGACTTAAAGCAATTTAACGTGACTATCTCAGCTTCATGTTTTTTGCAGCTGGGGAACTCTGCCCCCCACACCGCTTTTGTTTTGTTTGTTTTTTTAACACAGGGGGTGTGGGGGTGAAGCCCCCCAACTCAAATAAACTAATAAAAAGTAACCAACATGCCAACATGGCATAGAGCGTGTCGTAAGTGGGCAAGTAGCATAACTTGATCGCTATGCTAGTAGCGGAGGTCCGATTGTGGTCTGATATTCTACACAATCACCTTGAACACCCTTTTTTGTAGTGATTTTGTCAGTACTGGCATAAGAGCAAATAATACAGCAGTTCCTAGAGTTATGCATTCAGCATTATGTTAGTTCAAACAGGAGCACAGCAATCATATCATAAAACCAGCAGGGCTGGATATCAGACAGCAGGAGTAACCAAATCAGTGGTCAGAGACCAGAATGCTGCCCCTCTCTTCAATCAACTTGTAAGCAGTGGCTTACCTGGCATATGTGTTCCTACTTCCATGTGGTATTTTCTGCCATCCCCACAGAAATTCTCCACAGCCACAGGAGCTGTGTGCCGTGGATTCAGTGGGTAAATGTAGCGCAGTGGTTTAAAGCTCTGACCTGCAAATCTGATGACATCCAGCAGATCAGACCGGGGTTTGAATCCCACAGCCCCCACTTGCATACTGTGTGACCCTGAGCAAGTCACTTAACTTCCTTGTGCTCCCAGGTCGCACCTGGAAACAAGCTCCGGCTTAGTGTGCCTTTCCTGGTTAAACAATTTCCCCCTTATAAGAGCTGGAGATGGTATGGACAGGGCTATGGGTAAGGTGAGTGAAAAGGGCTGCACCGGAGAAGAGGGGGGAACAGAATAAAAAAAAACGACAGACTCTCCTGGGGAAATATTGTAGATCACTATATCTGCATAACTACATAATGCAATCCAATGAAAGTTATTTAAAATCACAAAACAATGCCTGATTTCAAGACTCTACAGATATTCTGACACACATCCCTAAATGATGCCCACCACAAAAGACAAAACCACTGTCAAATTCCTATTCAGTACAAGAACATTATTCGGCACTATCCAACTCAACAGGTACATGCACACAGACTGGATGCATACACACGGTCATTTAGGAATGGAATGAGGGAAGAGTTGACAATGGAGGGATGACATGAATGACAATAATTGTTAACAAGCATTTGTCAATGCCAAGTGTTGCTTGCTGTCATTAGCAGTGGAAGTGCAGGAGTTAGATGCAGTATAGAAATGGTAGTGAAGTATTGAACTGACGCCAACTCCACCCCCACCATGCAGAGATAGACAGGCATTGGGGTGTGCCTTTGGGTCATCGCCCATAACGGTCACGACATTTCACCTCACCCTACCCCGCAGACACTTACAAGTGTCGAGGTGTGCTTTGGAGTGTTTAGGCTTTACACTCACCTCATTCCATAAGGAAATACGCTGAAATGGGTGCAGTATAGGAGAATGGGGTGAACTCTGGGGCCAAAGGGTCCAAGGTGCACCTCGATGCCTGCCACTGGCTGCAGGGTGGGGGGTGGAATGGCATGAGCATTACTGTCAACAATCCCAAATCACACCCCTGACGCCTGTCAGTCCCTACAGGGTAGCGCGTTATGGTCGAAAAACCCGAACACCCTGGGCATTTCTTGGCATTTTTACTCCAAGTTTTCAACATGGCCTTTTTGTGACCCCACTGCATCAACAATGACACTATCAGTTTGTCAGCCGAAAGGTGATTTTGCACAGCGACTGCGCCACTTGTCACCACAGGTGCAAAAACACATTTCAAACAGGATGTGAAAAATGACACCTATACTGCTCATGAAGAGGTGTAAAAGATGGCAATGTTGAAAATCTGGAGTGAAAATATAAAAAAACTGGTGAAGTCACGAGTGTGCGTAGAAACTGTGCAATACACACCCGTAATGTAATTAGTTTGGGGATATTTTACAGCAGATCTTCAACACGGGCATTTTGGGATCTCCACCCGAACACTGTCACTGTGGTTTTCTTAATCTGTCCCGAACACTGATTTCCCACAGCGACCAAGCTATTCTGTGCCAGAAGTGTGAAACACATTGCGGCCAGGGTGTTAAAAATGACAGCTGTACTGTTCATAAGGAGGTGTGGAAAAATGCCAATGTTGAAAATCTGGAATGAAAATATTACAAATTCGTGAACTTATGAGGGTGTGTGGAAATTGCACAATGCACGCTCGTAACACAGTCATTTTACGGACGTTTGTCACCAAATTTTCAACATAGCGAGTTTAAGACCTCTGCTTATGAACAGTGTCACTGTGATTTTCTTAATCTGTCCCAAACATTGATTTCGCGCACCGACTGCGCCACTGTGTGCTACATGTGCAAAAACACATTTCGGGCAAGATGTGAAAAATGACAGTTGTACTGTCCATAAGGAGGTGTGTGGTAAAATAGCAATGTTGAAAATCTGGAGTGAAAATATTAAAAATGCTCGAAGTTATGAGCGTGCGTAGGAACTGTGCAACGCACGCTTGTAAAACAGTAATTTTTGGGAATTGTTTCACCAAATTTTCAACACAGGGTTTTTGGGGGCCTACCTCATGAACAGCGTCACTGTGAATTTCTTAATCTGTCCTGAACATTGATTTCGCACACCGACCGTACCATTGTGCGCTACATGTGCGAAAACACATTTTGGGCGAGATGCGAAAAATGACAGTTGTACTGTCCATAAGGAGGTGTGGTAAAATGGCAATGTTGAAAATCTGGAGTGAAAATATTAAAAATGCTCAAAGTTATGAGCGTGCGTAGGAACTGCGCAACGCACGCTTGTAAAACAGTCATTTTGGGAACTGTTTGCTTTTAGGGCCTCCTCATGATTAGACACTGTCATTTTCATTAAATCGGTCCCGAAAGGTGGTTCCGCGAGTGACTGTGAAATCATCTTTCGGGACCAACAACAAAATGACAGTGACAGAGTTCATGAGGTGGGGTCCCTGGAACCCCATGTTGAAAATTTGGTGAAAAAATTCCCAAAAATGGCTGAAATATACACCAAAGTTGAAAAAAATCCCATTTATGCCATTATACAGCTTACCAGCATTTCTTCAGTTCACAGTCAGCTTTGAAGAGTGCAGACATGTTCCCAGTCCACTAAAGATCGCCGCACTGGCCTGGAGGGAAGGGGTGAGGTGGGGTGGGGAGGTGGGGTATGCAGAGGGTGAGCACGTGTTGGGGGGCAAGAGAATCAATGAGGGACCGTTTTTTCTTCTAGGTTTTTTTTTTTTTTTCACACAGATGACAGAGGACTTTTGCCGCATTGGGGTAGGCTCCCAGCGTGGCACCAGGCAGTTTGTTTGGGGGGGGGGGGCACTGGAGCTGACAGCAGATTAGGCACCCCCATTGGCCAAAGAGACTTTTGCTACGCTGGGGTGGGCTCCCAGCGTGGCAGATAGTAGTAGTAGTAATGATTTTATTCATTTATAATGAACAAGGTAAAACAATTCCATTTAATACACAAGTACACTCATTTTCAAGGGACACCTTCTAAAGTGCATAACCTGGTTACAGTATAAGGAGAAAATTTTGCAAGACATACAAAAATATAAAAAATACAAATATACATATACTTAAGAAATACATTTTCACTTATTAAATCACATCCCACTAAACACCAATTACCCGTCTATTAAACATTTATCCATTTTCCAATGCCATGCAGCATTCAGGGGGTTCCTCACTTTGCTTATGGTACCAATGCCTAATCTTAGTCCAATTTATTTTAACATCGTAAGATCTTAGGTCAACAGGCAGATTATTCCAAATTTTTGGGCCCAAATAAAACAGTGTTGCACACCCATATTTTGTCCTATACTTTGGCACTTCAAACTCTATATACTGGGCTGATCTCAAACCCTTAATTGGGTGTTTAATTTTTAGGTCTTTGGTAACGTATTCAGGTAATTTATTTTCAATAGACTTTCACATAATTTTAGTTATATGTTGATTTCTCCTATTATACAAATGATCCCATCCTACATTTCTATACAACTCATAATGATGTGTAAGTTTATGTGACCCCGTAATATACCTGGCCATTTTATTGTATATACTGTCTACTTTTTTCAAATCAGTTTTATTTGCCCCCCCATACATTATATCCGCATAATCAAAGCAGATGGAAGTTTGTTTGGGGGCATGGAGCTGACGGGGATTGGGGCAACCTGCCGGCTACAAGAAAAAGGCGGGGAGGGGGGAACATGAGCCATGGGGGATTGGGCACCCCTGGTAAACAACAAATGGGGGGAGGTGCATTATGCTGATGGGGATTGGGTTACCCCGTCGGCAAATAGAAACATAGACTTTGACAGCAGATAAGGACCGCTTGGCACACCCAGTCTGCCCATTTTCCTACCTACTGGATAAGCTGCAGATTCTAGTTAACTGGGGAGGGGGTCATGCCAACAGGGGGACTGGGCACACCGTCAGCTTTTTTTTTTTTTTTACTGAAATGTTTCACCAGGAAGGCACACTGAACAGTGGGCGTCGGCTTTCTGGGGACTGTGAGAGGCCTATGGAGAAGCTGTCGCCATGGGGACACCAATCAGCTGTTTTGATAGCTTGTAAAGCACCAAAACAGCTGAATGCCTGGTGACGTGGCCCATATTTCCTGACACATTTAGGCATTCTCCCTAACTGCTGAAAACAATGTGTTTCTTGCACATGCGTGCAAGCAACACAAAAATGTGTTTCTGTTGTACTTCATTTTAATTGTTGTGTAATAGTACTGTTTTTTTTTTTTTTACTGTGAGTTTTTTTAAATGATCGGAACTGCTTTGTATTATAAGTTATGGGTCCTGGCTGGAGGGCCACTTACGGATAGAAGAGTGTCCTTTCCCACGTGTTCTTAGGATAAGAGAATTGCAAACCAAAGGTGTGCAGTCTAGGCATCTCAACTGGATGCAAAAGGCGAGGAGCCCCTCCAACTAGAACCATACAATTATTATAGATCTCGCACATTTTTTT
Source organism: Neoceratodus forsteri (assembly GCA_016271365.2). Lineage (NCBI taxonomy): Eukaryota > Metazoa > Chordata > Ceratodontiformes > Ceratodontidae > Neoceratodus > Neoceratodus forsteri. Next base: position 435,606,499 of record CM057459.1, on the reverse strand, counting down.
TATTTTATTACCTTTGTTTTCTTCACAATGCTTAGTGGCTACAGCAGCCAGGGAGAAGCCTGTGACTGAGGCACAGCAGTCTGAGACACATAAATAAGAGTATATCATGTGCAACTGAAGAAAGAACTGTGATTGGTTGGGAGCATTACATAATGCTGCCGCAGCCTACAATGTATTTTTTAAATGTATTGTAGTGCATGTTAATGGAGCCTCTGAGGGATGTCTCTTAAGGTACAAGAGACTCGGAGTGTGGAGTTTGGGCGAGAGGGCTGCAGAGTGAAGCTGAGCAGTTCTGTCTGCCCAAACCTCATGAGAGGAGTCTTTTATTCCATAACAGACATCCCTCAGAGGCCTTTTTGTCTTACTATAAATCATTCGAGATTAGCTAGTGATTTATAATATGTTCAGAATATATCTTTTATTTTATTGTGCTGTCTACCCCCCCCCCGGCACCAACATGAGAGCATTCCCTCCTAGCGCTCCTGCACGAGAGCACACTGTACTCAGAATAAGAGGTACAGTGGCTCTGCGTGCTGACTGGCTGAAATCACATGATTTATTATACAGGACATCCTCGCAAATGAGCTTTGCTCAATGGTTTAACACAAAATAAAATGAAAAGAAAATCCGCCGAAGAGATACTGATAAGGATTTGAGGAAAGTATTAAAGTGCTTAAAAAAGAAATAATCTTCGTTTCATTACTAGGGGCATTATTATGGGGAAAAGAGTGCTAGGAAGTACTTCCTGTTTTAAGTCTTGTCACGGGGTTGGATGGGTGGCTTAATACAAATGCAAACCGACAGATATTAAACCAGTGTAAATATTCCCTCGACATTCCTGAATTAGTTTGTAAGGAAAAGTAGTGTGTATGTGTGTGTGAGTGTGTACAGTATGTGCCCGCTTGTCTGCATGCCTTCGTGTGTGGAGGCACTACAGTCTGGTCTTAGAGTGGCTCCAGCTGTTGCTTTAGAACTGGAAGAAACATTTTCATGGCATCCTTTCAATCTGAAATGAAAGAACCGAGTTTATGAGAGACCAGTTAAAGCAGCAATACTGTGAAAAAAAGTGTTTTTTTCAACAGTGGAGTCAGCAGTTTGTATAAACAAAAATGTGAATATCCCCATTTTAATTACTGGACTGAGATATGTGGTTGTAATGCTTTTAGAGGCACCCTCTCTTTTGCATATCCTCCATGCTAAAACTGAACATCTTGGTGTGGTGTTGTGATGTTTACCATTAGAAACGTGTGCCAGCACCTTCCTGGTGCAGCCACAGAATGAATGGAGTACTGTATGTACTATCCAAAAAGTAACTATGGCCATATTCAGTGACTTCAGTCCCTTATTACAAAACTGGTAATAAAATCAGATTTAAAACGATCTCTGGAGAAATTAAAAAATACATTTATAGCCATCTCTGTGAAGTCTTGGGGTGGGTCATCAGCTTGGTATTCTGTCAGCCTGGTTTCTTGTCCCAAGCCAGGGATGACAGGAGCAGAGACCAGCAGGGAGGGTAACAGAGTATCTGCATGGACGCTCTCCTCTCAGGGGTGATGTATTTATATTTTCTCTCCATACTTACAGTAGCAGTTTAAGTGGGTAGGTGGAGGAAAGAGATTTTTAGTCAGAGTTTTGGGGCACTTTGAGACTTTTCTTTAAACATGTAACAGGTGATGTATGGATCCTAGCTGAGGAAATTAATCTTAGAGTGTGAGTAGACTAAGGCAAGGCAAGACAAATTTTATTTAAAAAGACGCCCAATCCCGGAGGCTCAGGGCAACGTACAATGGTAAAACACAGCATCAATTACAGTACAATAATGCAGCATAATAAAAATCATAAATATCAGAATAATAAATAATTGGAGTTACAATTAGCTAGAAAGAAAAACAAAAGTCAGGAACAATCTACATAGTGGTCAGGCAAAGGATGCTACACAACAAAATCAGGGAATACCTGTGTAAACAGGAAGGCCTTGAGGCGGGCCTTAAATACCTCAACTGAAGGGGCCTCCCTTACAGATGGTGGAAGCAAACTCCACAAGACAGAGCCAGCGACACTGAAAGCTCTGTCGCTGGCCATTTTTAAACCTCATCCTGGGAATCACTAGGAGGCCTCTAAAGGAGGAATGTAGGGAGTGGACTGAAATGGCTGGTATGAGAAGGTCAGCCAGGTAGCCAGGGCCCAGTCCATGTAGGGCCTTAAAGGTGAGCAAGCCCACCTTAAAGAGGACCCTCCATATGACCAGCAGCCAGTGCAATTCCCACAGCACCCAGGTGATGTGACAGTATTTAGACTGCCCCGTGAACAACCTGGCAGGTACGTTTTGCACCAGTTGCAGTCGGCAGAGTGTACCCCCAAAGACCCCGAGGTACAGCACATTACAGTAATTAAACCTCGTTGTCACGAAGGCTTGCAGCAAAGTTGTGAGGTCTAGAGGTGGAACTAGGTGCCTGACCCTAGCGACATTCCTCAGATGATAGAAACTGACATGGACAGTGGCTGACACCTGAGCCTCAAGCCTCAGACTGCTATCAAGAATAATGCCCAGGTTCCGCACCCAAGAGGCGGCCTTCAAGGGTATAGATCCCAGGAACAACCCTGTCTCTGCACTCGAGGCCACCCTAGCACGCCCTCTGTTAGGCTCCACAACTAGTACCTCTGTCTTATCGAGGTTCAGTCACAACCAGCTGGAGGCCATCCAGTCATTACTTCAGCATGGCTATTATTTAGCACGTTCACTGCATCAGGTGTTCCAGGGGCAAAGGAGAGGTATAGCTGGGTATCATCTGCATAGCAATGAAAACCCAAGCCATACTTCCTAATGATCCTTCCCAGGGGTAGCATGTACACGGCGAACAACACTGGTGACAAGACTGATCCTTGAGGTACTCAACAAGACGGGAGGCTAGGGGAGGAGGAGAAATTCCCCATCACTACCTTTTGTCTCCTGTTTGTGAGATAGGACTCAAACCAGCAGATGACCATGCCAGTGAATCCACAAAATTCCCTCAGGCGGTCAAGTAACACACAATGGCCCACCGTGTCAAAAGCTGAGGAGAGATCGAGGAGAACAAGAATTGTCCCTTCCCCTCGATCTCTTGCCCAAGAAGGTCATTGTGCACCCAAACTAACGTAGTTTCAGTGCTATGCTTCGCCCAAAACCCAGACTGGAGAGGCTCGTATAGATCATAGGCCAAGAGGTGCTCGTCAAGCTGAAGCGCCACAACCTTCTCTACAACCTTCCCCACAAATGGGAGGTTGGAGATATGATGGTAATTTGCCTTGCCATCAGGGTCCAATAATGGATTTTTCAGATGGGGTCTCACGAATACCTCCTTCAAGACATCTGGGAAAACCCCCTCTGAAAAGGAGCACCAGACAATCAAGGCAAACACCGGGCCAACAGAGTCAACACATCCCATCAAAAAACGCATTGGCACCAGGTCTAGTTCACAGTATGTGTGCCTCAGATTGGAAACAACCTAAATTACCTTGGCCACCTCCACTGGTCTAAACTCGCCCCAACCAGATGGAGTGCTCTCTGAACAACTAAAGTGATCACTGTCAGCCATGACATGGCTCACTGACGGAATTCCAAGCCAGATGCCAGACACTGTCTGAAAAGAACAGAGCAAACTCCTCACATAACTCATTTGAAAAAAAAATTTTCAGCTGCAGACAGGCTGGGTTTAGCAGCCGGTCTACAGTCTGAAAAAGCACAGTCGGTCGGCTCCTAATGGCAGCAATCTCCCTGGACAGGAATTCTGCCTTCTTATGGTTGATTGCCCCCTGGTACTCACAATAGTGAGCACACAAGGCCAGTTTGTCCACCTCCTGCTCGGTCTTCCTCCAGCAGCGCTCTAACCTCCGACCTACAGTCTTCATCACCTTGAGCTCCCCATCAAACCAGGGGGACCTCAAGTGAGAAGACCTGGGTCATACACAAACTGGTGCGAGGGAGTCAAGCGTGGTGGACATCACCTTATTATAAAGAAAGCCCTATGAATTAGATGTGTGATTGAGGGGAGGAGCTGCCAGACGCTTAGTGGGGATAGGCAATTAGGGGACACCAGAAAGTTGGAAGAGGAGAAAAAAGCAGTAACACCCAGACTGTTCCATCATGCTCATGTCCCAGCATGCGAGTGGGACACAACAGAAGTGGAGCATCTGCCTTGAAGCTGTCTGTAGATAGTCTGCAAGACACTCTGCAGGGAGGACACCAGACCAAGGTAAGGAGGTAACACATTATTTGATACAGTTCACAACAGCAAGGGGAAGGTAACTACAGGTTGTAGTCATACTACAAGCGGGAAAGGAGTAGTATACACCCAGGACAAGGGAGGTACAGGTTGGAGGGTTATAAAAGAAGAAAACAAGACACAATGTAAAGTGGCAACAGGCAACTAAAGGAGATATATGTCTGGAGCTGAACAGAAAAGCAGCCTCAAAAAAACAAACAAGTGAGGCTCAGACAATGGTTCTACAAAAGACCACTTTTTTGGTCCTAGGATAACATATCACAAGATTATTTTAAGCTTAAAAAGAGTAACACTCGCCACCACTGCGTATGCCAAATGTTTTCACAGAAACACATGCTTTCGCAAAGCCTTGAAAACACACGTGACCACATGAAAACAATTGGTATACACAGCAGTGGTGAGTGGTCTTTTGTAGAATCAATGTCTGTAAGCCGCACTTGCTTGTTTTTTGTGAACACAAGAGACAATCTATGGTGGGGTAACAAATTAGTTTCAAGGAAGCAAAGTAGGAGAATAACGGGAGTTGAAAGGAGGCCAGAAGGGTACAGAGAATTCTGAATGGACACTCAGCAAAGGAAGGAAAGGTCATTGGAGTGGTGCAGTGCAATGGACAATGGGTCTGGGGCCGCAGTCTTTCAGAAAACCTTCTGGAAAGTGAGGTGCTGCCCCATTTGTACTCACTAAATTGGGGGCAGAGTGTGCTGGACTCTGGGCCAAACTGGCTAGGGTATAGAGGACCTTCTGCTCAAGCCAGGAATCATAAAGCCTCCTAACATTCCCCTAGAGGATGCCTAGACAGAGCAGATGAACCTTGGTGGGCTCAGGAGGGTGTGGGTGGCAGGAAGGTTACACGCTCCTTAGCCTACACCAATGCAGAATTTCACCATACTGGCAGAAAGGGGCAGTCGAGAGGAGGCACCCATCGCAGTTAGAAGGGAGGAAGTGGGGATCCTCAGAAGTGGAGGCCCCAGGGAGGGAGGGAGGGAGGAAAAGGCCATTATCTGAGGAGGAAACAGCTGCAGGTGAGGGACTCTATTGTTAGGGGGACAGACTTGGGAGCAGGAAGAGGGAAGTGAAGTGCCTCAGAGATGCTTTGGCTTGAAGGGATGGCGAGCGTATCCAGAGGATTACTAGGGCAGCAGCCGATGGGAGGGAGCTAGGTGTCATGGTCCACCTGGGGACAAATGACCTGGCAAGGGACAGGGTAGCAGGCATCACTCATGATGGCTTTTTCCGAGGTGTTACCTGTGTATGGCCAGGAGATGCAAGGGTACTGCACCAGGGCATCTAACAACTGAATGAAGGCATAGCACATGGCACTGGCTACAGCAGGGACTGGGGCCAGCCTGGTAGAATATGGGGCTCTATAAGGGAGACAGCCTGCATCCTTGCGGATAGGGGACCACAGTCCTTGGTGGGAGGTTTAAATACTATTTGGATGAGCATTTAAACTAGATGGGGAGTGAAATCAGTAAAACAAAGAGAGGCAAACAACTGCCCCACCCCCACCGGCTGATGGAGCAGCAAGGAGAGAGGGCCCAGGGGAGAAAACTCTCTTAAGAAGGGGGTGCAGAAAGGCAAGGATGAGGACAAGACAAAAGACAATGGGGGTAAAACTAAGGTAAGAGAGGGAAGAGGATTGAAGGAGACAAGGAATGAGGAAGTTTAAAAGGTCAGAGTAATGTCAAGGAAAGCATCAGGGAAAAACAGACAGGAATGGGAAGAGAATGCAGGGCAGTGGGCAAGGGGGAAGGAAGGTGTGGAAAGCCATGTCCACCAATGTAAGGAATCTTGGAAACAAAATTCCGGCCCTCGAAGCCATCATGGTGGAGGCTGACCTAGATTTAGTGGCAATACAGATGAGTATGAATAGATAGGTCACTGACAGAGTAAAGGCCTATGGCACATTCATAAGGTAGAAAAAAATGGGCAGACTAGATGGGCCTTGTGGTCCTTATCTGCTGTCAACTTCTATGTTTCTATTATGGAGTCAAGGTGCACTGAGCAACACGACTGGAACATGGTCGTACCGGGCTACTCTATGTTCAGGAAGAAAAAATTACTTACCATAGTAATCTTGTTTCTTCCCAGTGATTCTCAGGTATTCATAACTTTATGCAGTAAGCCTTCTAAGCAGAACTGCCCGGAGAGATGGAACATATGCAAATGATGGAATCTTTTGCATGAGCCACTTTTCAAATGCTGCATTCTACTAACTGCCATTGCTGTAAACCCCT